>OX336378.1:44168869-45426369 GCA_946902895.1 Fragum fragum
CTGACTATCTAATACACACTGGGTTGAAACGGGTCCCGGATATTGCTAAAAATTTAATCGAAATCCGCCATTTTTTATCTACAGACACATCGACACTGGTAAGTAAATGCCTAATTTCTTTTATTCTGTTTTTCTTTATCGCTAATTGGACCAATTGCAAGAGACACAATATCCATACTTTACATTCAATGTGTGTTATACTGACTTAAATTCCACGCTCCCTTTAAAAAACGACTGTTTGTAGGGCATGTTCACACAAAAGTTGATACACTCCTCTATTATTTTACATCTATGAGCAATAAAATCATGGTTTTAAAAAAATCTGAAGCGACCATTTTCAACTTTTATCATTCAAGTTCATATCTTGAAATTTTCAGCCCCCATCTTCCAAAATTGAAAGAGATATGGTCGTAAACGTGCGGCCTCGTACTTAGGAGTAGGGATACTGGGAATTGAAAAATGTATACTGTGGATTGCATTTTTCAAAATATTTGGGTACTGGGAATTGACAATCATTCCAAAACCTTAGACTTGTTTTGAAGCTTTAAAGAACAGATGACTCGACAAAAAATACGAACAAGATTGTTAACCAACTTCAATATATTTGTTTGTTTGAATGGGGTTTTACGCCGCTTTCAACAATCTTTCAGTTATATCGCGGCGGCTGGAGCACCTAACAATGGATTCCTGGTATTTCTCACACCACATCCTCTCAATAAAGCGGTACTGTTCATTTTATTGGTATCTTTCATGTCTCATCTAACAACAATTAGTCGTGGAATATAAGTTCAAGTTGGACTGAGATGATTCACATTTTGAAGCAACAAGAATCGATGTATGCTTATTTTTGGCTACCATGTAGTTTGTATGAGTCATCAAGAAACATCCTAATGGTAAAATTACAAAGCGCTTATACCACAAAAGAGCCACGTTAACATAAAGCACTAGGTCCCGAATTTAAACGTGAAATTTTCAATTTTGCTAAATATATTTTAGAATCACGATTGAAACGAATCGTCAAATACATTACAAGATGGCTTTGCTAGCTCCTTTGAAAATCCACAAAGCACTCTTAAATCTAGAGTTCTGTGAGACTTCATTTTGTAGAATTAGTTTAAGCTTTTTGATATAGTAGTCTTGGTGTAAAATTGTTGAGAGTTCGGATAAAATGTAAAATCATTTACTATTTGTAAACAAATTTTGCATACATATTTCAATAAAGATACCAATCGCCCTCTAATTTTGTGAGTTATAATATTGATATAATTCTATAAAGACGTGTTTTTTTCGACATGAGCTCTGGTACCGTATCCCCTGCCAAATAGACGTCCTTTTTAACGATTTAGTTTGGAGGAGCTAAAAACGTACAAAGTTAATCATTTTTCCAGATTGCATAATGTATTTTTCTATGTATCTGTCCGACAAAAGGAAATATATATTAATCAGTATTAAACATACAAAATTGGCGAAAACTAAGAAAATTTACATTGCAATTCTCAGTACCCTTTTGAGCAATTCCCAGTATGTCCAAACAGCTAAGAATTCAATTCCCAGTACCCAAAAGAATTGCTACAGTCCACCGAAAAATGGCCATATCTTTGTCAAATTTTAATGTTAGTGGCCTATTTTTTCAGCATTGTTTCTTTGATTGTATTTAAATCGATCACTCGATTCAATTTTTTAAATGATACTCCTTATTTTGTATCTTGGTTGAATAAATGCGAGTGGAGTAAGGCTCTTCGTGATAAACGCGTGGTTCATGTGGTGTTTTGACGACAATCCTTCGAGAACAGGACGTAATGAATATGTAAACTTAATATTAGACACATGCTGTCTTTAATGCTGGACTTAATTAGCGTGAGTACATAACTTAATAATAGAAAACGAACAAATACTTTCACTGGTTCCTTAATATTTTGACATGGCGGCCATTTTGAGGAGCAATATCCGGGACCCGTTTCCACCCAGTGATACAACTCGACAGATAAAAAAATCAATATTCGGCGTGTACCAAAAAAAAAAAAAACGTATTCGTCGAGTATCGTTAAACACGGACTACTCTTTGTGTATTTTTCGGAAAGTAAGTTATTTCTTAATCATTTAAGAGAATTTTCTTAATGTCATGTACTGAAAGGTATATAATAAACGGAATATTACAACAGTGTGTTTTTTCTGTTTGTTTTTATCGTGTTCTCGAAACGTGTGTAGGTATTTTTATTATTGGACTCATCGGTCTCATCAAATAAAAAATACATACACACGATTCTTGAACACGATAACTACAAATAGAAAAAGACACTTTGGTAACATTCCTTATGTATATAAAAAACAAAACATTTCTCTATTATTTTTAGCCTGTGTCAGTTTGCTCAACAATTCACACGAACTCACCATTTGGTCATCCTGTTCGAAGTTTACATAGTTGATACCTCTTCTCGAGGTGTCCATGGTTCCGTAATCTGGAAAAATAAAAGAAAAACATCGTTAATTTCTTTGTCTTCGTATCCGTAAGATGTTACTGGTATTCGTAAGGTGACACACATATGCGTAAGGTGTCGATCGTTCTCGTAAGGTGTCACTTTTATCCGTTAGGTATCATTCGTGTCCGTGAGGTGTAATTCGTATCCGTAAGGTGTCGTTTGTATCCGTAAGGTTTCTCTAGTATTCGTAATGAGTCACACATATGCGTGAGGTGGCACTCGTTTACGTATGGTGTCACTCATATCCGTAAGGTGTCACTAGTATTCGTAAGGTGTCACTAGTAGGCGTAAGGTGACATATATCCGTAAGGTGTCACTTGTATCCGTATGATGACCCTTGCATCCGTATGATATCACTCGTATCCGCAAGGGTTTTCTCGTTTCCGTAAGGAGTTGCTCGTATCCGGAAGGACTCATAGGGTGTCACTCGTATCCATACGTTGTCATTAGTACACGTATGGTGTCACTCGTATTCGTAAGGATTCGATCGTATCAGTAAGTTGTCACTCATATCTGTAAGGTGTCACTTTTACTAGTAAAGAGTCACCCGTTCCCGTAAGGTGTCACTCGTATCCGTAAGGTGTTACTCGTATCCATTAGGTAGTATTCGTTTCCGTAAGGTCTCACTCGTATCCGTAAGAAGTCACTCGTATCCGTAAAGTTTCACTCGTATCCGCAAGGAGTCACCCGTATCCGTAAGGAGTCACTCGTATCCGTATATAAGGAGTCACTCCTACCCGTAAGATGTATCCGTACGGTGTCAATAGTATTCGTCACGTGACACACATATCCGTAATGTGTCCCTCGTGTTCGTAAAGTATACGTCAACTCACTTATAAATGCACAAGTTATAGTGAGTGATCAAAGGGCGATTTTGTTTATACCTGTTTATACCTGTAAAGACATAATTGACCTTTGATCATTAACTATAATTTGCACATCTATATTTCAGCATGTTTAAAACAAGATGTAAATATTTTTCAATATATGGATTTCATATTTTCGGTATTGCCGTTACACTAATTTTATATTTTCAGTACGCGAAAAGAACCTGTTTCGTCACGACACAATTTTAGACCGTTCCAATTCTAAGGGGTTGTAGACGACAGCGGAATTCAAAGTTCACTCTGGTCTTAATTAATGATTTGATTGGTCGATTGGTTCTTTGATGGACATGCGCGATCTGTCATTGATTCAACATTTGGAAGTCGATTGGTTCTTTGATTGACATGCGCGATCTGTCATTGATTCAACATTTGGAAGTCGATTGGTTCTTTGATGGACATGCGCGATCTGTCATTGATTAAACATTTGGAAGTCGATTGGTTCTTTGATGGACATGCGCGATCCGTCATTGATTCAACATTTGGAAGTCTACTTCTGGTTAGTTTTAAAGAATGTTAACATGAACGTGAAAAGTTTAATAGTTTGCGAATCAGTTATTTTGCTTTTTGACAGCTTTGTATCTTTTTCCTGTTGCTATAGTTGTGTCACTGTGTCTTGCAGAAACCATGACACATTTTGTAAGAATTTGTAAGTTACATTGAGGAAAATTAAGAAATTAGGAATTTGTTTTTGTTTTTGATTTTGGTTGTCTGTTTGTTTGTTTTTCTGTTTGCTTGTTTTTGTTTTTTTTTATTTTAATTTTCGTTTTGTTTATGTTTTGTTTTCTAAAGCAGATGATTAGAGTTTTAGTTTTATGGAGTAAGGTCACCCAGCAAAGTACTTCCGGGTGGTTGTAAGGTCACCCAGCAAAGTACTTCCGGGTGGTTGTACCATAAAGTAGTCCATTAAGAAAAATTATTAAGTCCTTTTCAAGAAGGCAGGGTGCATTAAATAGGTATTTTTGTCTTGTTATTGTCACCAGATCTTTTGAAATACATTGTCTTGCAACCAAAGAGCTATAAAATGCTCTCTTTTCCAGGACAATTTCTTGTGTATGGATGCTGATGACTCCCAAGTTGATGTCATTCTGTCGACTGCTTTCGGTTGGAATTTAACACGGTACGTGTGTTTGACATGATTTTGTGAAAAATCCAATCGGTGATGGTAGGGTCAAATACAGATATTTCAAGGTACCATTGTGTTATAGATACACTTTGACTGCAGTTACATCTCAACGAATATTTTGGAACCTGTGACAGTTCGGCAAAAATGAGGAATTTACATGTGTTTATATAGGAGGACATTTTAGTGATATGCCACCTCGTGCAACAACAACAACAACAACAAAATATCGTGCCATGCTAGACTACTGCATCTGGTTGTCTTATTGATGTAATTCTTTTTGAGTGCGTTTTTGTCTCAATTCCTTTACAAACTTTAAGCGAACGAAGCAATGACAGCTGAAACTTAACACGAGTCTTTTTTTTTACTCTCTCAAATATTCAGCTTCAGTAACAGTACAATTAACTTGTCTTGGTTGAACACTGAGTTAACAACATTTGAATCTATTTTGTTAGGCAAATCGTTGTAGTTTTCAAAATAATCATATTTGACATACCTTTTGTCCTTTTTCCATCTTTCACAATGACTTGCACTTCAGCCATATTTTATATGAAATTTCCATTTAAATTCAAAACAAGCGCATATTATAAACAGAAATGCTGGTAACGTGATACCGGTATATCACATGCCTATAATACATGTATTGTCGTATTCAAAAGCAGAGCCACTGACACAGGGGACAATTTAGATTGTGGATTAATATATTTTAACAAATCGTCTCACCGAGGCGATTCCCATGAATACCCACAGCATAGGGTTCGTTTAGAAATAACGATTCAACCCATTCCCACAGAATAACCCTTTTTGGCGCCCTTAAGAAAAACAATCGGGAATACATTTTGTAAAAGAAAAAAAAAAATTAAAAAAACTGCAATTTCATAAAACTTTCATTGTTATCTCCTTCAATTCGAGCAATTGTTTATTTTTTGCCATCTGGTGTAGGGTTAAGAGTCATATAAATCCCTCTTATCTTCTTTATCCTTGTCATGCTGAATATTAATCCTTTCTTCACAAAATTTTAATTTTTGGTCAAATTAAAAACTACTTTGTGTACAAATGATTTCTCAACCAAGAACGAGCAGGTAGTGTAGACTAAGACCAGACTGCACGTATGTGCAGACTGATCTTAGTGTACATAAATGCCACAGCTGTTGTCAAAACAGGAATATTCCGGGATCGGTATGTCAAGGCTTAACTATTCCGACACGAAAAAATAAACCTGTCAAAGGATAGAAAACATTGATTGGACTAGAGAAATTGCATTTTCCCAAATGAACAAACGGGATTGTGTGGAAATGGTTTAAGAAAAAAATTACATTTTTTTCTTTTTCGCATATTTAATACATACGAAAAATTAACAATAATTGCTCTTTCATTAGAAATATCTTAAGTTCAAATATAGAAGCCTAAGAACCTTTATCAACAGTCATAAAGACATATTATTTAATTCAGCACAGGCTTTTCTCTTGAAGTCAGTGACAAGAGCAACACATGAGGACGCCACGCTCGACTGGTAATGATGATAGGAAAAATCCAAATAGAGAAGGGGACTGGATTCTTACAAAATAATAATAATAATAATAATAATAACAACAACAACAACAACAACAACAAAAAAAAACAGGAAAAAGTTTCTCCATTGATATCAATGTCTACTCTCAATATATTAACTAACAATTGCGCTTTTTTACGATCCAGTGGAAAGGAACATAGGAAAATATAGTGAAAAATGTCAGAGATATTATAACTCCGAACAACTTAAGATCGATGTCTACAACTTCTTTGAATTTTGCTGTGTGGTAATGGGTTAATAGTAAACAAACAGCCAAGTTTCAAGAAAAGGGGTGTAAAAAGTTATGACCTGTCAAACAGAAAATGCCAACACTATCATTGGCAGCGCGAAGATAACAACCGAACACCAATTTTTTGTTCCAAAATTGTCAAGCTAAGATAAATAAGTAAATTGTTCTATAAACCCTCTCCTGTTCAATCTCTGTTTTTCACGTCCCTGTGTATGTGTGTTTGGTTTTTTTTAGAGAATATTGTTGGAAAAAGGAGAAATTGCTTCTTTTTACATAATATTTTCTTACCTACCAAATGATTATCTTTCATATAAAATCGGTTTTAAATTGTCGTCTGCCAAATTATCAAATTAGACAGGTCTAAAATTTTGAGATTTCAGAAATCATTTCTATCCTATATCATTCGTCTGCTTTCATTTTAACAAATCTCCACATAATGACGTTTTTTGATGCACCTCAAGAAAAACGACCTGGAAAACATTGTGTAATCCATTTTAGACAATGGTTTCTACCCGGAAAGTTGAAAAAAATCTAAATTTCATGAACTTTAAATTGTTGTCTGCATCACCTTTCAAGTTGGACGAGTCCAGAAGTGTGTCGTCTGGTTATGGGCTAACCCTTTCCCGTTTTTGGAAATTTTAGACTGGTCTAAATTGGAAGAGGTTGCAGACGACAATGAAAACTGGATGCCATTTAAAAAGAAACCATCCTATGTGGCAGAAAATATTGTGGAGAAAGGAGAAATTGCTTGTTACAAGCAATTTCTTCTTTTTTCCACAATGTTTTCTTGAGTGTAAAATCACAGGAAAGTAAAATCCCGTATTTGAACGGGAAAGGGTTAAAAAGGTATACTCCTAATGCTATTCTAGGTATTCGGGTTCAGTATGGTACCAGTGTCGACCTTAACCCATTCCCACACAAGCCCTCCTGTTTACGCCTCTCAAGAAAAAAGCTTTGGAAAACATTGTGGATAATGAAGAAATTGCTTGTATCAAGCAATTTCTTCATTATCCACAATGTTTTCTATCCAAAAAGACAAAAAAAAAATCAAAATTCCATCAACTTGAATTTGTCGTCTGCAGCTTCTTTCAATTTGGACCAGTCTGAAATTTTGCTGTGTTGGAATGGGTTAATCCATTCCCACACAAGCCCTCCTGTTTTCGCCACTCAAGAAAAAAGCTTTGGAAAACATAGTGGATAATGAATAAATTGCTTGTATCAAGCAATTTCTTCATTATCCACAATGTTTTCTATCCAAAAGGATGAAAAAATCTAAAATTCAATCCACTAGAAATTGTCGTCTGCAACTTCTTTCAATTTGGACTAGTCTAAAATTTCATTGTGTTTGAATGGGTTAACAAAGTCATTTGTAAAAGTCGACAGCGGTACCAGTATTGGAATACTGATCAGAAGTTTGTCACTTAGGATTGAGGTAGTGTTTGTTGTTGTTGTTGCTATATTTTTGTTGGTTTTTTTTTTGTTGTTTTTTTTTAAACAATTTAGTTCAAACCTATTTGGTAGACATTTTTCAATTTCAATAATCTTAAAATTATCGTTTGCAACTTCTTTCAAAAAGGGTCAAACTAATATTTTGTCGTACAGTAATTGAGCAAACCCATTCCCACACAATCCCGCTTTTTGAGCGCTACTGAAATATACTTAAAGACAACATTGTGAAAAAAACAGAAATTTCATGTAGCAAGCAATTTCTCCTTTTTACACAACACTTTATACCTCAGATGGCCCTATTTTTTAATTTGAATTATTTTTGTTTTGTCGTCAGCAACCTCTTTTAATTCGGACCAAACTAATGTGCCTAAAGAAAGAGATTTTTCGAAAATTGTCGATTCTAGTAAGATGTTTTAATCCGTGCCGCTTTTCAAGAATCAATCCTTTTCAGAAATGATCTCTTTTCGTAAAAGGGGTATACTGTTAAATAAAGTATCAAAAATGAATATGACTTTACAATCACAAACTGTGGGAAATAGTACAGCAAACTTTTGAAATGGACTGTACTCTAGATGATGATCAAAACTTAAGTAGGTCGATAAAGGGTTCTTTAACCCTTACCTGCACAATCCCTGGTTTTTAAGTCGCTGTGATTTTATACTTGAGAAAACATCGTGAGAACAAAGAAATTGCTTATAACAAGCAATTTCTTCTTTTCTCACTATATTTTCTTCCCTGTATGTTGGTTACTTTTCGAATTGCTCTCCTCTGATTTGGCGTTTGCAACTTCTTTAATATCAGACAAGACTAAATTTTTGTATTAAAATGAAAGGGTTAGGCAATATCCATCTTTAATTATCGACACTTTATCAACCCATCTCCATTCAATAAATTTTTAGACCAGTCCAAATTCAAAGAAGTTGCAGACGACAATTTTAAGTTATTGAAATCTTTAAAATCTTTGCCTTTTGAGCATAAACATTGTGGATTACGAAGAAATTGCTTGTAACAAGCAATTTCTTCATTTTCCACAATGTTTTCCAAAACTTTCATTTTGAGAGGTGTCCTTAAGCGTTATTGTGTGGGAATGGCTTAAGTGGGGGAAAGGTTTGATCATGGTTGGATCTTAATCTAAGTTATTCATTCTCTTTCAGGACCGAATCCAAAAATATTGGACTCGTCCGAAATGAAAGAAGCAGCGTACAACAGTTCATCACTCGTATATGTATCACAATGTGAGTTATAGAAACAAGATGACCTTTGGCCCTGGTGTTCTCACCTTAGACAAAAGATCTCTTCCTTTCAACGGGCAAATTTAATCTTAAATTGAGGATTATGACGCGTTTTCGGAGCCAAAAGGTAAGATTTTAGCTATGTTCACAGAAATATCATACTCAGATTGTTAATGGCATTTTCAAGGCTATAGGGATTATATGTCAGGAGGAGAATACTTTTCCTTCCCTATGGACCCTAGGGTAATAGCTCGAGAAATTTGAACTGATACTTCATACTTTAAGTAGTTGTGAAAGATATCTATTTAGCAATCACTGGCCACGCCCACTTACTCCCTAGGCCCCGCCTATGAACTCCAGCAGGAAGTTCCGCTGAGATTTTTAACGGCGTAATTTCCTAAAAAATTATGGCCTCTAGCATGCAACAAAAAAGTTAAATGGTTGGTTGGCGAACTAAACGTCGTATCTAGAGCTTGAATAAGCTGTAGTCACGACGTTTAAGTTGCAAAATAAACAAAAAAGATCAACAGAAATGGCAGCAAATGTTGGAGTTGAAAGCTCAGGGTCGGTCTGAATAAATAATTAACTGGTTGGTTGGTTGGTTTGTTGGTTGTTTAATTGACAGCGGCGATTGGTCAATTTACTGATGACTAAGGCTCTATAATTCATGGCCAATAGGAGAAGGTTTTCATAACTTTTTTATTTATTTATTTTTTTTTCAGTTTCGTTGCCATGACAACTAATGTTTCGGCGTATATCACTTGTCTTAGCTGTTGTTAATGAGAATCGCCAAAGTTTAATTGAAAATTGCTCAGTAGTTTGGAGGGAGATTTCGTTTAAAAAAAACTTTTCCGATTTCTTCATAGGCCCAATCCCCTTGTGGCGCGAGGATTATGCTTTCAGGAAATTCCGAAAACATTGTTGAAAATGAAAAAAGTTCTTATGAAAAGCAATTTCTCCATTACCTGCGATGCTTACTAATCAAAACGACAAAAAAATTTCGAATTTCGTCAACAAAGAATTGTCGTAATGAACACTTTTATGTTTGGACCAGTCTAAAATTTTGTCGTCTGTAAATTATTTACGATCATAAATTTTGTTTACTCTAGAACAACTTAAATGCTTTTTACTTTATTCGACTTTTCACCAAAAATGGGTCAATGATATCAAGTTTAAGTCTTTACAATATCATCCTGTGTTTTGATATACCTACAAAGGAAATTATACAGGAATAAACCTTGAAAATCCTCGATCAGATATTTACGGTACATTCGATCGTACTCGAGAAACCATCTCTATTAAGCGACTACATCTATAAGGCGACCACAAACGAAATCCTCTTTTAAAAAATTAAAAGCTCTAATGAAGAAGTGTTATTTGCTAAAGACACATCGTACCTAAATCTAAGGTTGCTGGAACTCATTAGAACAAGACAATCTTAACGAGTCCAATTAACATTTGTTTGAATGGGGTTTTACGCCGCTTTCAACAATCTTTCAGTTATATCGCGGTGGCTGGAACACCTAACAATGGATTTCTGGTATTTCTCACACCAGTACTACCATTACATCCTTTCCTAGCCTCCAGCTGCTATCCCACATTGGTCTACGATTATCGACCCATCGGTGAGAGACAAATAGTCGGAAAGGATGAGTGCCGCCGTCGGGAATCGAACCCAGGACCTCTAGATTGAAAGTCCGACGCGTGCTTTATTTTACATTCGCTAATACAGAAAACATTGTGTGAAAGGAAACGTCTTTATGCAGCGTTTATTGATTTAAAGAAGGCATTTGATAGTATTTACAGAAATGGATTGTGGTATAAGCTCTTTAATCTAGGGATTAAGGGGAAAATGCTAAGAATAATCCGTGACATGTACTCTAAGGTTAAGTCTTTTGTTAAGGTTAATGGATCATTTTCTAACTCGTTTGAAAGTAATATAGGTCTTAAACAAGGGGAGATAATCTCACCAATCTTATTTGCATTATTTATTGATGATCTTGAATTATTCTTACAGGGAGACAATTCGGGTGGCTTATTTCTGGACCAAATCAGTATTCTCCTTTTACTTTTTGCGGATGACATGGTTATTCTAAGTGATACCCCGATCGGCTTGCAGACTAGTCTAAGTAGATTATATGATTATTGTTCAGAATGGGGTTTGGAAGTGAATACAGAAAAGTCCAAAATAGTTGTTTTTAGACAGAAAGGGGGACTGAAAGAAAATGAGCGTTGGACTTATAAGGGATCAGACATTGTAGTTGTAAACGAATTTAACTATCTTGGTACATTGTTTAACTATACGGGTTCTTTCACTACCAACAATAAAACTTTGGCTGGTAAAGGCCTTAAAGCATTGAATGTCCTTATTAGTAAAACCCGCAAATTGAACTTTCAAACGTCCACACTATTTCAACTTTTCGATGCATTTGTTGGCTCGATATTATGTTTTTCAAGCGAAGTCACGGGATTTAATAAATCAAAAGAAATCGAAAGAATTCATTTAAAGTTTTTAAAACTAATACTAGGAGTCAAAACTTCCACCTGCAATTACGCCGTTTATCACGAGACTGGTAGATACCCTTTATATATAAATAAATTTTCTAGAATTGTCAAATATTGGGGGAAAGTTATTTTTTCTGATAATATTCTTCACAAAAGTTTATATCAATCGCTAGTTTCTAGTAGCGATGCAGGCAGGCTGAACTGGAGCGGTAATGTTAAACATTTATTGTATAGATATGGTTTCGGTTATGTCTGGGAGGATCCTCGTTGTGTTAATCATAGAAGTTTTTATAAAATCTTCAAATCAAGGTTGATTGATGATTTTCATCAAAACCTACATAGTTACCTTGGTAATAGCACGGTTTTATCTACATATAAATTTGTTAAAGTCCATAATGAAATTGAAATATATTTAAATGCCTTGCCACATAAATGGTTTAATTTCATTGCTAAACTGAGGCTTTCATCTCACTGTCTTAGGATAGAATCTGGCAGACATGGAAATAATAGAATAGAGAGAAATCTTCGTACATGTTTGATATGCAACGCCAACGAAATTGAGGATTGAGGATATACGGAAAAAACACCTCAAAAAGAAGTATTTAATTCGACCAAGTATGCACAAACTTATCCTTATGTTAAATATGACTAATAGGAACGATTTACTTAATTTGGCGAAGTATATAAAAGAAGCATTCTTACTGAGAACAAATATAGTAAACAATATCGAAACTGGATAACCTTTTTCCTTTTTTTTTTCTTTCTTTCTTTTTAATAGATACAGCTCTATGCAATTTTAGTTAGTGATCTGCTTCTCTTCCATACACTATGGTTTACATATATTTTTCTAGGACTATTTCATCACGTGCTGTTTATGTTTGTTAATATTTTTGTTTCTTTGACAAGAAACTGTATAGTTTACGTCAATAAAGTATTGTATTGTATTGTATTGCTCCAATTAACATAGGATTAAGTGAGAATTCTGCAATGATTTGTGTATGCAGTCGAAACGATCTTTGAGTTGTCGCTGTACATAGGACCTAGTTAGTACCGTTAGAATTTTGTATTGAAGTCAGAAGTATCCTATCTTGGATTATTTCTTTACAGACCACTTTTCGCGGGGTCCTTTTTGGATGTCGTTTTGTACACGTTGGGCGTTTTGTTGAGTTTCAATGAGCATTTCTGTGCTAATTCTGAGATTAAATTCACGGGCAGAAATCACTGGAAAGGGAGACACAAAAATCCCATCTTTGGTCTACTGTTTTATCCATTAATTAATTCATTCATCACCATTCACATCATCCACGATTCGTCGATCGATCCATCCGTCCATATATCCACCAACCCAGCCAAACGCACGCTAACACATCTATCTACCCACCCATCCATCCATCCATCCATCCATTCTTCAATGTGTTCACCCGTTTGATCATTTGTTCATTCATTCCATCTTGTCAAAGGGTTCAATCCATGCATTTATTATAAAGTTAAGCTTGGCTAAAAATCCATAACTCAAAATCTACTGATGTATTTATGCTTCACTGGCTATCCCAGATAATGACATAAATGAGGTAAGCGTAATTCAACGTAATCTCATTTAATATGCGTCTGGACAAATAGGGCAAAACTTTTAAATAAGCTCTGAGTTATTATGATATTATTTATCAGTATAAATGTGTTTCTTTCAACCCATTACCAGACGACAAAAAACAGACTCGTCTAAAATCAAAGAAGCTGCAGACGAGGATTTAATGTTGATGGATTTTCAAATACCTCTGTCATTCTAGGGAAGAAAACGATGTGGAAAATGCAAGAATTACTTGGAACAAGCAAATTCTGCATTTTCCACGTTCTTTTCCTTAACCTTTTCTAGGGGGACGTAAAAAAAGCGTCAATGTCTAATAACGGGTAAAATTTTCGTCGGTTGCTTATTGTAAAAATAATAAATGCTTTATCAATAATAAAAAATGTTTACCTATTACAACACACTGACGCTTTTGACGCCCTCTAGCAATATGATCATAGAAAACTTTGAGGGAAAAGGAGAAACTGCTTGCAACAAGCAATATCTCCTTTTCTCACAATGCTATCTATCCTTCTTGGCACTTATTTACCAATTTTAGCCCAATTTGAAATGTTGTCTACAACTTCTTCAATTAGCACAAGTCTAAAATTTTGTCGTCTGGTAATGGGTAATAAATTAGTTAAATAAAAAATAAGGACCTAGATCGACGTGTCCTAGATTTTGTCTTTTTCTCCGACATATTTCAAGGATTGCTAGCCACGCCGATAACCTCCAACACCGATAAGAAATCAAACGATTTAATCTGGCAAAGAAAGTAACTATGTTAAGAGAAACGCTGCCGAAGGTTTGTGACCTAAACGTTGTAACTACAGCTTGACTAAGCTTTAATTGCGGTGTTTAGGTCGCTAAATCAACAGGTATTCTTGATAAAATATCCGAACTCAGCATTTACTTTCGGTTCAAATGAAGAATTGGATTAAAAAAAAAAATGGTTGGGATTCAGTCCGTGAATTAATTATTCGAAGCTGTCAATTAAAGAAACAGTCGACCGATCAAATCAATCATTTAGACCGAAAGTGAACTCTAACATTAACCGACATTTATTAGAAACATTTTTGTTGGTTTCGCGAATCGAACGTCGTAACTGCAGCTTATTCAAGCTGTAGTTACGATGTTTAGGTCAGAAATCAAACATTTTACTTTTAGAAAAATGCACCAGGGTTCGAAACCCGGTCGCGGCAAATATCCTTTCCAACATTTGTCTCCCACAAATGGGTGAATAATCGTGAACCCAAGCTAGAGGCTCGGAAAGGATATAGTGGTGGCACTGGTGTGAGAAATACCAGGAATCCACGGTTAGGTGCACCAGCCACCGCGATTTTACTGAAATACTGTTAAAAGTGGCGTTAAACCCCACTCAATTAAACAAATGTAACATACATAAACTTTGCAATATATCGCACTGCGCAGGGCAAGCGAGGAACAAAAATTGCAACAAAATAAAACCATTGACCATCTGAGAATATAGATTCAACCAATTCATGGAAAAATTAATTTCAAATGCCAGAAAAATTATTTCCAAATTCGTGAAGAGTGGCCACTTAAGCTACATAAGTGTGTTTAACGAGAAGTCACCTCAGCCAGCCTGCTTTGTCCGGACTATTTGACCAAGTCGAGCTTTAGAGGGTGTTAAATCACACGAATTTGAAAGCCTGGTTTACCCGGTATTTTGAGTGCTGTAAATATAAATCTAGAAAACTCTCTGGGAAAAGAAAAAAATGCTTGTTATAGCAATTTTTTCTTATCTCGTTGTGTTTTCTACCCGATATGACGTGTTTCTCCACTCATATTCCTTTATAAATGTCTTTCGCAATCTCTTTACCATTTTTATTGATGACTCATACCCAATACACATGAGCCTATGCGTGACATTTCTAACCATTTCGCAAGTCCGTGACTCGCACACATTAAGCACCATGGACAGCCATTCGGGGCGATTAGAACATTCGCTTATTGTTTAAAGAAGCTTGGGTCAGTATCTTTCTACAGAGCGCAGAGGGAAGACCCTGATCAGACTGTTCGGATGCACAGGCTGATCTGAGTTTTTACTTGGCGCACATGTGTAATGGTTGGAAATGTCACGCATGCGCTCATATATCATCATACTGTGCGATGTACCTAAATTTGTGTTTATACAGGGACCCGATAGGCACAAGCTTTCGTCACCGTCAGTCTCGGTTGGCTTCACTGTACATTCAGTTGATTATGAAACGTGAATCAACTGGATCGAAACACACATCTGGTTTAGTGAAATGCGTGTGTCGGTGCACGACAAAACCACTATGTTTATGGGGTTTCTGACGTTTTAACAATCTTTCGGATATATCGAAGCGAAGTTTATTCACGTGCCGTCTGGCCGTTACCATGCTGTGTTTAGTTTCTGAATGCTTTGTCCACGAACATACGCAGGTGAACAACATTGTCGCTGGAACCCACAACTCTCGACATCTCCGAGATTTGAGGTCCCTCGTTCTTATCACCGAGCCATGGATGATCCATAAATCGCCTATTTAGATTAAACGTATTTCAACGGTTTCACATAATCTGTCTTAGTCAAATCAGTGTACAGCAGCCAATGAAGAGAAGATGTTAAAATGGTTGCTAAAGACAGGTTGGCTACTGTTCACAGTAATCCCTATTTTAAATAGATTTTTCATTTCATTTTCAGTATGTGGATTTCGCTGTTATGCTTAACGAAAGTTTAGTTCGTCATTTGTCATCTAGTTGTATTTGTACTGTATGTTTATTTTTGTTTTAATCGTCGATTTTAATTACTGCTTTTTGGTTAAACCAGTAGTACATTATAACTCGGAACTTAGCTGTTTTCTAGATAATAAATCTAGACAAATTTTCCGTCTGTCCGTCCGTCTGACGTCATATCTCAGGAACCCCCACGCCTTATTGGATGAAATTTCATATACAATCTTTCCAGAAAATTTCCAAGGCACCTTTTTTGAATTTTTTAAATTCAAGGCTGCGTCAGGGAAAAAGGGGCCTTAATGTATAATTTGTATAATTTTTTTTTTGCCAATTTCTCCTAATCTTTTAGTCAGAATTTTATGGAATTTCATTTTTGAGTAGCAAATCAGATCCTCTTAACCTTAAACTATCGAAAATTTACGTTTAAAAAACGTATCATGGGAAATGGGGCCTTAATGTTATTAGCTTTTTGTAAGCTATCTTTTTGTAATGCAAAAAATTATATTGGCCATAACTTTTGATTGGGTACAGATATAGTCTTCATATTTCATATGTGCATTGCTTGTGACAAACCTTTTTTGTCGGTACTAAGTTCAAGGTCATCAGTCAAGGTCAATGTCATGTTTCAAGGTCAGAGTTTCGAAAATCTTAACTTTAACTTTGTCTATAAGTTAACAATGGTAAGTGATATAGCCTTCATATTTCACATGTGCATTGCTTATGACAAACCCTTTCTGTTAGTATTAAATTCAAGGTCATCTGTTAAGGTCAAGGTCGTTTCTCAACGTCAATTATTTTAACTTTACATTGTCCATAAGTTAACAATGTTAAGTGATTTAACATTCACATTTCACGTGTGCATTGATTATGACGTGACCTTTCTGTTGGTGCTAAGTTCAATCTCATCTGTCAAGATCAAGGTCATTTCTCAAGGTCAAATTTCGAAAATCTTAACTTTAACATTGCCCGTAAGTTCACAATGGTAAGTGATATAGCCTTCATATTTTAAATGTGCATTGCTTATGACATGGACTTTTTGTTGGTACTAAGTTCAAGGTCATTGGTCAAGGTCATAATTTTCAAATAATTATACCTTCAAATTGCCGAAATTTCTTGTTACCCTTCATAAATGTTGTTTATTAAGTGCCCTAGGTAATGTTTATTTTAATTTTTGACCCAACGAACCTTACCATGCTAAAAGGGGGCTTATTGCCATGTAGCTTTACATTTAGTATATTTCCTACTTTAGAATAAACCAGTCACAGTGACAAAAGCCTTATTCGGGGAGCATTATCCGTCTCCGACGGCTCTTGTTTTTCTCTTTCCCCCCTTTTATAATTTCTTACATTAATATTCAATCACCTACAAGCTAGGGCCTTTGATATTTACTCAAAGAGACATACAAAACGAACGATTACTTTTGAAATTCTCGGTCAATTTAGTATTATTCTACTTTTTATATCGAAAATTAACAAGTCGAAAAAAGACTATTCTCGCGAAAAAAGTACGGAAAACTTATGTTTTTATCAAATTCATTTGAAGAGTTGGTATAAACATCGACGACATGTGTAACGTTAAGGGGCATTAGTAGCGTACGTTATATCTAATCGTCGTAACTACAACTTATTCAAACCGTAGTTACCCTGTTTAACTCATTACCAGACAGCAGTATTTCACACTAATGCAAATCCAGAGAAGTTGCGAAAAGTTTTAGCTGGTTAAGTTTTGAAAATCTTTGTCTTTTGGAGGTTGAGATCATTATGGATAACGAAGACATTGCGTATAACAAGCAATTTCCTCATTTTCCACGAAGCTTTCCAATTTTTTTTCTTTATTTCTTAGAGACGTCAAAAAGCGTCATTGTGTGGGAATGGGTAAGCTGCAATTACGCCGCTTAGGTCACCAACCAACCATTTTGATTCTTTGTTGCATACTACTAGCCACACTTTGCAAAATAACTCAGTTTAACCCTTGTCATGCTGTATAAATAACCTCACTGAATTGCTGTAAAATCAAAGGGCTGCCAGCACTGATAGAACTTACCGTACTTCTTTTAGAAATCGAATTCATAAACAACTCTGGCAGGAAAAGTACAACAGGAGGTGTAGACAAAGATCAGACTGCACTTATGTGCAGGCTGATCTTTGTCTACACCTCCTGCAAAAACCAGAATATTCCGGGTTCAGCATGACAAGGGTTTTAATTAATATCTTAGAGAGATTAGTGGGCGTGGTCAGTGATTCGTCGATTATCAGATCACTAACCACACCAACTGACCTCTGAAAACTGGCAGTTAACTGAGATATCAAACATCATTATTTAGCATAACTTATGGCCATATAACAAAAGAAACACCGTTTGTTGGCAGCCAAAACGTCGTAACTACATCTTAATTAAGTTGTAGTTGCGGTGCTTAATTATCAAACTAACTAAAATACTCAAGATAAATGTCTGAGTCCAAGTTCAAATCACATGCAAATGAATTGTTTTGTTTGGTCATTGACAGTGGAGAACTACCAAAAGAAATACCGTGACTATTAATAAAAACAATAATAATAAAAAAATAGACCAATCAAATTATTTAAAGGTGAATTACAACATTGGTTGACATTTTGTTGGTATGGCGACATAAACGTTGTAACTACATCTTATTCAATCTGTAGTTACCACTTTTATGTCGCAAGCCAGCCATTTTACTTTTTTGTTACATGTTACTGATCATGAATATTGCAAAATAAAGCCGTTCAGCGGTCCGTCAATTGAAAGTTTTCAAACGCAAAAATGTTCAATCTCGGAAGATAACAAAAATGGTCGACCCTTTGACAATTTGAATGCGAAAGAGGGTTAAAAACATTTCGCTCTTGATTGATTGATACGTATATAGTATTTCTTTTTAAAATGTTATATCTGCCAGATTAGATATTGAACTTTAATAATTCTCGACTTAATAATTCGATGAATAGAACTTAAATAACAAAAAACAAATTCAAATTAGCGCCTATAGGAACTATTTTTGGTTTAACCATTTTTGCCTTATAAAATACATGTATACAAGATCCATAGCCGTGCCATGGATTCGAAATCGGTACCTCTTGACAGCTCTAACCCTTGAACCACGGACACAGCGGAGAGTGTAATTTTACCTTACTCATCTTTCATCATCATGTACAATTGTCGGAAAGGATATATGCCGCCGCCGGGGATCGAAACCACGACATCCTATGATTGAAGATTAGGAGTCTAACGCGCTTACGTCTGCGCTATGACGGTGGCCGGTCGATAGCTCATTAGACTCTCTATCTTTAATTATGGGGTGTTATTGGTTCGATCCCCGGCGCCGGCATATATCCTTTCCGACATTTGTCTCTCACTAATGGGTAGATAATCGTAAACCTAAGTGGAATAGCAGCTGTAGACTAGGAAATGAAGTAGTGGTAGCACTGGTGTGAATACCAGGAATACATTGTTAGGTGCTCCATCCGCCGCGATATGACTTAGATAATGTTGTAAGTGGCATTAAACCCCATTTTATCAATAGATCGAAACGAAATGATCGTTCGACATTGATCATTTTACATTAAACATTTTACTTCATAAAAAAATGTATTTGTCGGCTGCATTATTCGGAGATCTTGTCTACTCACATCGGTCATTGTATGTCTCTTTCGGTTTGTTTTGCCTATGTCAACATTTGAAAACTACTTTATGAATACTTTAAAAAGGGAATCTTTTCTCACAATATGCTTATTTCTTAAAGGTCTTTCAAAGCCGTTTTCAAATTCAGCGATTGTTAAAAGAAAATCATTTTCTACCAATAAGTGGAAAGTATTTCAAAATGTTAGCATCCTGTCTTGGTTATTTTTATGTGTGCACCGGGCGACATGGCGAGACTTTAAAACTTTGGCATGTGTCCAATTCAAACGGGGTAAAATCAATCGATACACCGGTTTTGGCGGTGCGGATATAAAAATTCAGCTTACGAGATGTAGACACATGCGACATTTAACAAAACCCTCGCTTTCTCGCCTGTCACGGTTGACTGAATATCAATAAAAGACGCGACCTTTAAGACGACAATACGACATTTAAAACGACAATTATCGCCTCTATTTCCTCGCGAGGGTTTTAAAATGTCGTATATATATATAAGTTGAAAGACATGCGACAATGTCGCATGTACTGACATTGGAGATTGTCGCATTCGCGCATGTCGATACACACGACATTTAAGTGGCCGCTTTAGGACACCTTAGGTGAACTTATTTTCCTTTCTACCAAAATTCGTTTTATACAGAAGTTAAACATATATATACGACCATCAATATCAGATTATGAAAAAGACGGAGGCAAAGGGTTAGGCGTAATACAACATCTGTAAACGTGACCAGGCGGATTTTGTGATCCCGATTGGCTCAGTCAGTAGAGTCTTGACTTCAAACCTCAAGATCACGGGTTCGAACCCTGCGCTGACCATATCCACTAACAAGCTAATCGTCTTTCGGATGAGACGCTTAACCGAGGCCCCGTGTGACGGTGCTATCCGCCGAGCACGTTAAAGAACCAGGCGAAGCTCTCAGTAGTTTCGTTCTGTATCCTTGCACTATCCCCCGTAACAATTAACCGTCTTCTGGGGGCGTCGCTCATAAGGGCATGTGCTACGGTAGCGACAATAAATGAACGGATATACACACCCCTGACGGAGTAAGTATCATAGAAGTCGTATGGCAGTCACAGAAATCGCGTTTCACCTTTTTATTGGTTATTTAAAGATAATTCGTACAGAAAATAACTTATCACTCGTGAGGATGCTAAACTAAGTGTATCGATATATACAACATAGGTCTAATTTTAACACCTCTTATTTGGTACATGGTAAGACAATATGATACCCGTGGTATACAGAGAAGACAAGGGGTTTTACAATAAGCTTTCCATTGATATCTTGTCAAAAAATATGTGAAAATGTAACGAATCGGTTCACACTGACTGTTGTTATGTGGCAATTTATAGAATAAACTTGACCATTAAGGGTCGCCTCTCGCTGAATTTAACAATTCACTGCTGTTCACAGGTTACTAAACCCATTACAAGAAAACAACTTTTTAGATAGGTCCGAATTGAAAGCAGTTGCAGACGACAATATAAATTTCGTGAAATATTTAGATTTTCTTTCATCATTTTGGTAAAAAACACTGTGAAAAATGAAGAAATTGCTTGTTAAAAAACAGTTTCTTCATTTTACACAATGTTTTTCAAATTGTTTTTCTTAAAGGGCGTCCAAAAGCGTATTTTTGGGGGAATGGCTTAAAGACCAAAATGGCAAGGGGGTGGTTGATTGATTGGTTGAATGGGGTGTAACGCCGCGTTTAACAGTATTTCAGTCATATCGCGGTGGCTGGAGCACCTAAAAATGGATTCCTGGTATTTCTCACACCGGTACAACCACTACATCCTGTCCTAGCCTCCAACTGCTATCCCACTTAGGTTTACGATCATCCACCAATTGATGAGAGACAAATGTCGGAAGAAATATGTGCTGCCGCCGGGGATCGAACCAAAGACATCCCATGATTGAAGACTGGGAGTCTGATGCGCTACCGACTGCCCTATGACGGGGGATGAGCTGGTCTTTGTCATATTGACGGCTGTCCGGGGGTGACTGCTTACTTAGATCTTTGGTTGAAGAATCGTTTACGAACAGGAATTTATGTGCGGTTTCCTTTTTAAGACAAAAACATTTTGGTAAAGGATCAAAACGTGGGTAATATACAGGATGAATTTTACTTAATAACAGCCTCGCGTCCCACTTAATTATCCCAAGATAACAGAATTAGTTTGAACTTGAAAAGATGACCTAATTGGGGATTTTACGAGTATTTTCTTTCATTTACAACAAAGATCAAACACGATTGTATTGATGATTCATTGTGATGGCATAGTGGTTTCCACCAATATATTTGTCTTTTTCGATCTTTTCTGTGAATGATACTAAAACAAGTCTTAGTTTAAACAAACAGGTAGGCTTACCTATGCACACTGTATCAGTATGTCCTGTCACGAATGAAATTAACACAATTTATGATACATTTCTATTTAATAGCTTGTCAGTGTCAACTTTGTAAACATTTTAACCATGCCTGAATTCAATGACTGTAAAGAAGAGCCTTATATATTGAAGGGGTCATTCACCTGTGACATGTAAACATATTCCACATTTTTTATTGTTATATTTTCCTTGAGATTTAGGAAACTACAGTACTTAAGTTGGCAGATCGCTGGTCACGCCACTGAGCTCCGACAGGAAGTGCCGCTGAGATATGAAATAGCGTTATTTTTCAAAAGTTGTTGTCTGTAAAATGTAATAAAACAGTAGGTGACATCGAATGAGCTGTAGTTATGAAGTCTAAGCCACCAAACTAAAAAAAAAAAAAAAAATACTTCACATAAATGACGGCTATTGTCGGAGTTCAAAGTTCACGTCTAGTCAAAATGAACGGTTTGGATAGTCGATGGATTCTTTGATTACCAAACGCGATCCGTCAGTTGCGCTGGGCATGTATAGATGTACAAGTACTGGCGAGTGATCAAAGGTCAATTTTGTTTACACCTACATAGACAAAATTGAGCATTGTTCATTCACTATAACTTGAATATCTCTAAGGCATGTTTTTTATTCACACCAAGCCTTATATAAGAGAGCCAGGCGGACTTATGGATGTGTCATTTTTAAACATTAGTTACTTTCTTTACGAGGTTCGTGCCTTAGATGGTTCATTTTGAATGTACAGATAAACTTGCTTTAAGCGACCACTCAAGGGAAGGCCAAACAGTGGTCGTTTAAGAGAGTGGTCGCTTAAAGCACATTTTTATGGCGTAAATGAAGGATCGGTTCGACTGCAAACATAAATCATTGGAGGATTCTCCCTTATCCTTTGTTGATGGAACTCATTAGAATCGTCTCACTGAGACGATTCTAATGAGTTCCAACAAACTTTGAATCTAGGTTCGATATGACTTTTCTTTAGTAAATACGACCATATCTTTATGAGAGTTTTTAATTTTCAAAAAAGGGATTTCGACTGTGATCGCTTAACCCATTCCCACTTAGTGACGCCTTTAGACGCCCCTAAGGGAAAAAAAGCTTTGGAAAACAATGTGGAGAATGAAGAAATTGCTTGTTACAAGCAATTTCTTCATTTTCCACAATGTTTTCTTCCAAGAAAGTTGAAAAAATAAAAAAAAATAATCAACTTTAAATTGTCGTCTGCAACTTCTTTCGATTTGGGCCAGTCTAAAATTTTGCCGTCTGGTAATGGGTTGATGGAGGTGGTCGCTGAATAGAGGTGGCCGTTCGAACAAGATCGACTGTATAGACTAACTGATCCATGGTATGAATAAACCGTTTGGGGTATCATCACTCAAGATCGATGATGGATCTCCGATAGCTGTAAAATTCATTTATAATACTTATAAAATACACAAGTAGATCTATAGATGTACAAGTTAAAGTGAGTGATCAGAGGTAAAACTTTTCTATTTAGGTATAGACAAAGTTGGCATTTGAATGCTCACTATATCTTTTACATCTATACAATGCGACAAAGCGTATACTTCACTTGTTTACAAACAAAAACTTATTTAAAAAACACAATATTAGCGACTGTGTTGTTAAACTAATAAGGCTCTATGGGTCACAAACTGAGTGATCCCGATTTGTAAGCTTTAAAACTTCAAATTTTAAAACTGTAACATGCGATCGTAGACGCAAGTCGATCTTCGTCAGTTGTTACATTATAGCGGTCGGATTATAGTTCATCTGTCCTTAAGTAGAGAGTCCTAGGCGTGGAAGATCTATCCTTTCTATTGTTTATGTTCATTCATCATGCGTTTGATAAAGCAATATCTTAGAAGATAAGGAGGCGTACAAGGTCTGCACTGTTATTGGCGATGTACAATGTGTTTCGTTTCTGTGTGTTTTCTTGGTACTAATTCTCTATAAACCCTTTACTGTTTATCAACAATTTAGATTTGATTGATTGAATGATGTTTAACCCATTCCAGCACAGCAAAATTTTAGACTGGTCCAACTTGAAAGAAGTTGCAGACGACAATTCAAAGTTGTTGAAATTTCAAAGATCTTTTTCTTTTTGGAAAGAAAACAATGTGGAAAATGAAGAAATTGCTTTTTACAAGCAATTTCTTCATTTTTCATAATGTTTTCGAAAGCCTTTTTACTGAGGGGCGTAAAAAGGAGGGATTGAGTTGGAATGGGTTAAGGCCACTCTAACAGTATTTCAGTCATATCTCGGCGGCTGGAGCACCTAACAATGGATTCCCAGTAAATCTCATACAATTACTACCACTACATCCTATCCTATAGCCTTCAGCTGCTATCCCACCTAGGTTAACGATTATCCACCCATTGGTGAGACACAAATGTCGGAAAGGATATGTGCCGCCGCCGGGGATCGAACCCTTGACATCCCATGATTGAAGATTAGGAGTCTGATGCGCTACCGACTGCGCTATGACGGCGACCATTAACAATTTAGACTTGTCCATATTCAAAGGTTTGACAGACGACAATTTAAAATCGAATGTATTTGAAAAAAACAATAATTCATTAGGAATGAAATAATTGTGAAAATGAAGAAAATGCTGTTTTTTGAAGATAATGACAAAGGTCGCTTAAGCAATAACCGCAAAATGACACTGCAAGAGAAAAAATTTCGTCAAACATTATGGAAAACGATGAATTCACTGGTACGGAGGAGGGCCCGGCCATCGCGCACTTATTAGCACGTCTGACTCTTACTATGAGGTCCCTGGTTCGATCCCCGGTCACGGCAAATATACTTTCCGATATTTGTCTCCCACAAATGGGTAAATAATCGAAAACCTTAGAGGGATGAACAGCTGGAGACTCGGAAAGGATGTTGTGGTAGTGCTGGTGTAAGCTACGATATGACTGACATATTGTTAAAAGTGACGTTAAACCTCATTCAAACAATCGATCAATCCAGTATGGAGGAAATAAACAATAATAAAAACTAGGTCGAGATCATCCCCGAGAACTACTTTAGAACGAGAGTTGGTACTTGCTATCACCATTATCACCTTACATCGTCTTCGTGCAGAAATATTTCTAAACTGGTGAGAATTTAATGCATTATTATATAGAAAAAAAACCAAAAAAAAAACAGCTAGGTTATATTGGCCGACTCGTATAGTTAGGACAGACCTCCGACAGGGCGGTCGACTAAGGTAGCAAACGACGTTATATTTCAGAATTTATGGAAGAAGCATGTAACAAACAATGGTTGGTTAGCGACCTTAACGTCGAAACTACAAATTGAATAAGCTGTAGTCACCATGGTTAAATTGCCCACTGACTCTACTGGCCACGTCCACTGACTCTACTGGCCACGTCCACTGACTCTACTGGCCACGTCCACTGACTCCACTGGCCACGCCCACTGACTCTACTGGCCACGCCAACTGACTCCACTGGCCACGCTTACTGACTCTGCTGGCCACGCCTACTGACTCTACTGGCCACGCCTACTGACTCCACTGGCCACGCCCACTGACTTCACTGGCCACGCCCACTGACTCCACTGGCCACGCCAACTGACTCCACTGGCCACGCCTACTGACTCTACTGGCCACGCCTACTGACTCCACTGGCCACGCCTACTGACTCCACTGGCCACGCCCACTGACTTCACTGGCCACGCCCACTGACTCCACTGGCCACGCCAACTGACTCCACTGGCCACGCCTACTGACTCTACTGGCCACGCCTACTGACTCCACTGGCCACGCCTACTGACTCCACTGGCCACGCCCACTGACTTCACTGGCCACGCCCACTGACTCTACTGGCCACGCCAACTGAGTTCCGCCAGAAAGTAACACTTCAACATTAATCGGCGTTATTTTCAAAGTTTAAGGCCAGTTTCATAACACAAAAAGGAGAATGGTTGGTTGGCGACCGAAACGATGTAACTACAGCTTATCGAAGCTGTAGTTACGACGTTTGTCGCGAAACTAACAAAAATGATTAAAATAAATGTCGGCCATTGTTAGTGTCTAAAATCACCTGCAAGCTAAATAAATGATCCGGATTGGTCGATTGATTCTTTGATTGACTGCCGCAATTATTTAGAGATTTTCTGCTTGATACGAAAGGATAGAAATAAGGTAAAGGAATGCATCGCTATCAATTTAAATAAAGTCTTATTTCAGTCAATAAAATGGATATGATGGTCTCTCATGCGTGAAATATCGCACGAAAAATGTTATTTCAGCATTTATGTTTGACGTACATAACATCGTTTGAGTCACTCACGTGTTTACGAATCCAATGCTCAATTGAAGAATAGCTTTCAGGAAACTTTGAGTAAATTAGAGAAATTTCTCGTTGTTACACGTTCCCCTTTCCTCTAAATGTTTTACCCTTTATTGTGTGGCCAACCATGGCCTCATTGACGACGGCCAGTTGCGGGATACGTTATTTAATCTATTGACGATAATATGTCAATTCAGGAAGATTGGCTCGCGTCTACGCTCACATAAAGCAGGTTAAAAAGTAAAAGTTTTCTACCTTATATCCCGGAAACTCTTAAAAGGTGACCGAATGAATCTACTTGGTTATAACAGCAGAGTCGCCTTTGTTATGATTTCCTTGGGGGGGGGGGGACAAGTGACATTTTACCGCAGTGAAGTGTACGTACTTTTCATCGGTATCATATATATATATTCTTTATTTTTCCGCCACGGGGGCGAGCTTTTAACATAAATGAACAAAAGCATACACAAACTTAAATCAAACAATTGCACAAATACGTACATACGCACATACACACACACGCGCCGATTCATACAAATATACACGCGCAAGCACACACATAAGCATATTTAGTGTATTTATATTTAACTAAAGTCAATAAAGTGACTGAGCATTCCTTCTGATCGATCGAAAAAATAGATAAAAGGACTGCTCGGTCCCTTATTCTGAGAGGGTAATAAGAAAGCATCTCGAATCAACCTTGGAGTGAAATCGAAAATCAAGGAATAAATAAGATTCAATGCCTTTAAAGTATGGATGGATTGATTGAATGTTTGATGGAAAGTGTATGGATAGATAGATAGAGAGATAGATAGATGGATGGATGGATGGATGGATGGATGGATGGATGGATGGATGGATGGATGGATGGATGGATGGAAGGATGGATGTATGGATGGATGGATGGATGGATGAACGAATCGAATTACGGGCAGACGTGTGGACGGACTGGTTGGAAATAATCAAGATAGATTGGATTGAGATCTTAAATGTAGTCTACAAATTTGCACAGAATTGGTATGATATGCAATAATACCTCAGAGTTCTCACCAATATTTATGCGAATATTCCTAAAGCTAGAAAACAGGCCCACCATTCTATTTTGTAATTCTAATGACATAAACTCATTGTACAACTCTGTATTGCAAATTAACCTTAAAGTATTAAATAATAAATCTCTTATATTTTGGGTAACAAAGCATTCAAAAACTACGTGAGAACATATAGACGAAGAGATTTTCGTATTGCAATTGGGACATGACCTAGTACAGGAATCACTATAAAACCTGGCCAAAAATCTTGCGCATTTTTTACACTGATTAGATAATACAGTAGATGTACTAGATTTACTGATTTCCCAGAGTTCACAATTCATATGAAGTGTTGGTTTAACATGCAAAAAACTTTTCATCTGAGCGTCATTGTTTACCCTTGATAACCAATCGCTTTCTGCTTTCGCGTAAACGGCCTGACGAATTATGGTTTTCCACTGAATTTTGGCGGGAAAAGATATGTTTGATATATAGCTCATAAGGTACAACTCAAGATTGTATTTTCTCAAAATTCTGATAATATCTGGAATAAAACCAAGTTGATTTTTTGATTTATATTGATAAAACGCGAGTAATCGATAATTAAATATTTGTTTGCATATATGCGAGGTAGCTAAACGACACATTTGACCTAAGAAGAGTAGTTTTCTGTAATCTATATCAAACTCTATTGGAGTAATTCCAACAAGACTTAAACAAAAATCAGTTCTTGTATAAACAGGAAGATTTTGTATGTATTTGATACAAAATTTGTGAGATTTTTCGATTTGTAATATATTAGATTTGTTCAAGGAAGACCATAACTCACAGCCATAGAGAGCTCTCGGGAGAACTATTGACTTGTATATCTTAACAGACGTAGAAGGTAGTAAACCATTTTCATGTATTCCTACGTTAATTAATCCAAGTAAACTACTTTTTAGTTTGCGACATGACTCGTCGATATTTACAGAAATATCCATGTATTTGTTACACGTGATACCCAAGTGAGTGTAGTTATCTACTTCTGATATAACATGACCACCTAAAAGCCAAATTCGGTTGATGTTTCTAGATTTCGGTTCATTGTAAACAGTAACTGCGCATTTACTTGGGTTGTATAGGTATCTCCACTTACAAGAATAATTATAGCATATGTTCAACATTTTCTGCAAACCTTCCTTGCTAAGAGAAACTAGGACCATATCATCTGCTACACTAAGTGAACTAGTATCATACCCTGCAATACAAAGACCATAACCAGACGATTCTAACATCTTAATCAGACCATCAATGTACACTAAATATAGAAAAGGGCTAGTTATACCCCCTTGACGGGCACTTTGTAATATAGGGAACAAATTATCTGAGGTAGTGGATTTAAAACGTACTGCGCTATGAAGTCCAGAATAGAGATTAACTATACAACGAAATGTCATGTTATCTAAGCCATATTTTGCAAGTTTATATAGGAGGCCATTTATCCAGACCCTATCAAATGCCTGTTTACAATCCAAGTAACAGACATACAACCTACTTTGATTTTCTTTGGCAAAATGAATGCACTCTCTGAGACAAAACGAAGACATAAGGCACCCTAACCCTTTTTGGAAACCCCCCTGCAAATGATGGGGCTTTAGAGATGAAATAGCTTGCATCCTATCTAACAAAATTTTCTCAAAGGTTTTCAATATGCAAGAAGTTAAGGTTATAGCTCTATAATTACCGGGGTCAGTCTTATCTTTATTACCTCCCTTGAACAATGTAATTATCGTACCTAGTTTCATATTTGGTGGGATATATGATAAACCAAGCATAGCAGAATATAATTTGGCAAGTACTTAGAGAGCAACAGTACCACCAAAAATTAAGTGTTCATAACATACATTATCTGCCCCTGGAGCTTTCCCCCTCTTACTTGACTGAATGGCGGAGCTAACTTGGTCAACAGAGACCTTACAAGAAGAACTTTGGCTGTTGTTACAACTAATCAATATTTTTTGTAATTCATTATCAACGTGAGTTTTGAATGTACTGTCAAATACTGGATTGTTATCAAATTCGTACAATTCTTTAAAATAGTCAGTCCAACCATTAATAATTGACTCGTTATCACGACAAATTTCACCGTTAAAAATAATTTCGGACCCAGAGCTAGTGTTACGTAGATTTCTCTTTAAATTCACTAGTCGCCAAAATTGCTCCTGATTTAATTCAGCGTTACGGTCTATCTCGTCATAAAGTTTAAGAAAATAATTTTGAGTTGCCTTCCTTTGGGCATTTCGGAAATTTCGCTTAGCAGATTTAAGATCTGTAAATAAGTGTCCAGAATGTGCAGAACCCGATTCAAGCCACAGTCGTCGAAGGGATTTCATAGATTTATTTAATGTTGAAAGTTCGTAACACCAGTATGGTTTTAAAAAAGGTTTGAACAACGTCTCGGGTATACAATAATTACTCGTATTAAGTAAAGCGTTTACTAGCGCTGAGTAAAAATGATCAATGTCATTGGTCGACTTGATTTCTAGCCGAAGCAGGGCCTCGAGTCCGACATCATTAGCGAGCGATAATCTGTATAGCTCTCTATGCTCAGGACTACATTTTGACCAGTTTATCCGCTTATATATGGGATTAGTTTTTACTTGAAAACTGGGTACAGTGATGGTCAATGCGCACTGGATAGCACGATGATTCGAGTAGATAAGTGAGTCGTCGTCGACTATACTACATGAAGATATTAGATTCATATCATTATTATTTAAAAGAATGTTATCAATAAGACTTTGGCCACAACTTGAGTAAAACGACATATTTGGCCCAGAACAAAAATCAAGGGACGTAACTGTAGACAACTGATTTTGGTGTAAAAACGACTTAAATAATTCATCCCTTACGTCTAAAGGCTTGTTCACCTTTGTGTTATTAGTATGGCAATTAAAATCTCCCATTAGAATAACCTTTCCTTTCCAACTATATTCGTAAATTACGTTTTTCAGAGAGTCTAGATATTCTTCAAAAATTATTGATGGGTTGTTTTTTGAGGGAAGATAAACTTGAAAAATATAGAAGAAATTTTTTGGGGACAACTCTACCTGAATTCCTATAATTCTGTCATTTATGAATGGTAAGCGATTAACGCAATAATCAAAGGATTTTTTCCACAGAATCGCGACTCCGCCTTTCCTATAATGTACGGACGATGACAGTGTTAAGTCTTTATCTGAAACTGCATACGCAGAATAAAAACGATCAAGGGAGCTAATAATATGTAAATCCTTTTCTGGTAACCAGTGTTCTGAGACTCCTAGGAAATCTATATCATATGTTTTTAGACAGTCGCTTAAATAAATTCCACTAGTCATAAAGCCTGTGACATTCCACGTAAAAAGGTTAATATTAATAGGCTTGCTGTTCATATTGGTCAGCGTAAATGTAACCTCTGGTGTCTAAACCAGTATTTAGATCTCTATTGTCGACCCGCTGATCGTTTTTTCTAGGACCCTTAGGGAACTGCACGTGGTTAAAGTCACGTGCCTTATACCTAGCATGGGAAACCCAAGGGCGACAAACTACACCCTCAGGCCAGAAAAAGGGCTCACACACACGCTGGGCTTCAGCGTTGTCCTCAATAATAAGGCGAATAACAACCGGCCTTGAGTTGTATCGAAATATGTTGACCCTCGTGACCTTTGGTCCCCTCTGACTAACATATTGCGCTATAATGGCTTCCGTAATAGTGGGTTTAAATCCACCAACAAAGAAATGACAAGGGCGCTTTCGAACGTAATCTACAAGGTTCCAGCCTTGTTCATCAGTTTCTGGCTGCTCATGTTGTTGGTAAGGATTACTATACTCATAGTGATTACCATTGTTATATAGATTACCGTCGGGCCAGTCAGGAGGCTTATATTCTTGTGCCAAGTGGCGAGACGAATTTATAGGATAAGCGCGATAATCAAGTGCGTCTAACGAGTCTTTCGCTCTATCCGATCGCGAATTCGACTCGATTTGAACGTCATTTTGAGTTCTGGGGTCATATTCGTTACCCTTAGACCTTGTATTACCAGAATTAGGTGGGCGGTATCCAGTGGTTTCAGTAACCATAGAGGTTTTTTTGTGTAAAGGCTCATTTAAAGCAGTCATACTACCAGTATTATTCCTAAGTGCGTGAGAATACGTAGATGTATTTAATGAATTGTTTTGATAATTTGCACGATAACCTAAGGAACTATACTTGGGTCTGGCTTGAACCGTAGGAAGGTTATCGGGATGCTTCTGATTAGATATACTTGGGAAATCTGACATACTTTGAAGATTTCCGTGAAAACTAGGATCATTCGACAGAAGTTGGTTAGGAAAATTATATGAGGATGGATTTTCACCATTCACTGGTTGATTTTGCAACGTATAGGAGATAGCTTTTGCGGTAGAGTTGTCTCGCCCACTAAAGCCCGCTCCATCACAACAGCTGTCACCTGGAACCGAGTTTTCATTTTCGGGTTCACTATCAATTGTAAGAATCACATTTTCCTGTGGTGTATGATTATCCAGTGTATGTGCCTGATTCACATCTTTAATATTTGAATCCAAATTATATTTAGAAGATTGACTGTCAGTCTGTCGGGTCGAACGCATAGTCTGGAAACCCTGACTTGAGTTCGACTCGGTGGACTGAGAGGCGTTAGCAAGCACTTTCAAATTACGGCGAACAGGGCCTTTTCTGCCTTGTGTATTACTTTTACTAGCTTTTCCTATTTCAATATCGACCCTACTTTGCAAAATATTCATAGAATCTTCGCAATTACTCACATTTTGACTCAAGAGTTTGATTTCATTTTTCATTTTGGTTAGACTATTTAACTCTACAGTTTCAACACGGGACAGACAGTTCATTATGGAATGTAAATTTGACATGACATTTTGATTCACATCATGTACCATCGTTCCAACCTGCTGTATAGTTTCTTTAAGTTCAATTATTTGAATTTTTCTGTCCTCATTAATTGATTCTACGCTTTGTTTAAATGTCATAGTTCTGCTTGAAGAGCTGACAGACTATCCTGGACATCACACAACTCCGAGTTCGCGGGATTGTCTACCATCACGCAATCTTCCTGCAACTTTTGTGCTGGGGTTAACGGACAAGTCGCAGGCATACCAGTTTGTGTTGAAGATACCGATTTTGAACGAGAACTAATAATGCTCTTGAAATCCGTATTATCATAATCGCCATCAACTAACCCACATAAAAGCGTATGTACGTCGTAGGCCAGCTTATCTGCAAGAGGGTCACCATTGCGTCTCTGTGCCCTACGCTTTAGAACACAATCACGATACGGAAAATCTTCCTTATTGCAAAGTATGGTGAACAAGTCGTGCCTAACCTCATTCAGTTTTTTGTCACATGATGCGTACCACCTTAACAGTGTATTTTTAAACACAACTTTTGGGAAACTATTATATGATGAAGTTAATTTGTTTAACTGCTCATCGTTCAAATTAATTGGTAGGTCTGTAAGATCCTCGTCAGGTGCACATATCAGGGATGCTTCTAATTCTCGATCCTGGCTTAAAGACATCTGTGCAGCCCGAATAGCCGACGATTGGTTTATGGGAATTTTAACGGACGTATTATCATCAAGTTGAACGGGAGAGAACTCTGGTCCGACTTCGTCGGCTGTATTTTCACATGAGGCCATGCTAATGATCGGAAAATGTACAGTTATGAACTTACATTGAACACAAATCAATCAAAATTCCATCACCTAGTCAAGCGTGACGAAGCGCACTGTCAGTATAGGTGGGCAATATAGATGATTTCCCTTTACTCTGCATATGGCAAAAACAAGTTAGACTTTCAGAAAAATAGGCATTTCACAGGGAACAGAGGTGTCCAAACCTTTGGTTATGTCATTTAGCATAAAATTCAAAGGTTTTGCAGACGAAAATATAAAAATGATTTTATTTGAAAATGACCATTCAGTAGAGAAGAAAATATTGTTGAAAAAGAAGAAATTGCTTGTCACAAGCAATTTCTTCTTTTTCCACAATGTTTTCTCTATTATTAAATCACAGGGACGTGAAAAATAGGGATTAACCAGGAAAGGATTCAATAACATATCCCTTAATTGGTCACTAAAGCAAACATGCAAAAGGAGAGTATGAGTAATGTTTTCTTGGAAAACAATTTTTATTTATTTATTTATTTATTTATTTTCAATTTCAACTTTTGTTTGTTTATATTTTGAGATAGACACGATTGCTCCTGAATTTTCACAGAAAAGGTTCGCTAATTGTTATATGAACAGGTGCTGATAAATTATAAATTCTCCGCTTTACGCAATATAGCGGATAATGTTTGTCTTAACAGGGTTAAAACAAATAGGTATATTGTGGTATGCCGTGCAAGGGGAGCACGGGTTGGCTGGAAGTTTGTATGTTTTTAAGTTGGAATGCGAAGCAATTCCAACTTAGATTTAACAAAATCGAAAATGAACACAAGACAAATTCATTCCGGGTTTCCGAATAACACATATCACATGATCTCTTAGATATGAATATACCTCGGGTTACTTCTCATCTCAACTTGCCATGGACAATCAGTTAGTTGTAGCCGAAAACAATGATATGGCACACGTAAAGGATGATATAAAAATTCGTTTAGAGACTTCTAAACATGCTTTAGTTTGCTTTAAATTATTGAAAAATAAGGTAATAATCAGCGCAGTAATTTGTTTTTTGTGATTCCCCGTCCCGTGTTTGGTAATCACGTGATCTCAAGTGACATGTGGTAGTCATGTAACTATAGAACAGAACAGAACAGAATATTTATTTAACAATCTGACTTGAACACATATGGTTCATCGTCAAAATACAAACATAATAAATCACATGCATGAGTACGTACATATTTTTAACAAATAAATAAGGAATAAAATAAAATGCGGAAATAATGAAGAAGAAAGAGTCCTAATTGATATTGTATATCAAAAGGTTCAAAAATAAATCATCATAGGCATTTAAGAAGGAGTTTCAGTTGGTAACAATGTTCAATTCATTTTTTCTTTTATGCATTGCTTTGTTATAATAAGTTCCAATACCGTTAAGAGTTTTCACGTTTTCTGAGTTCAATAATTCTATCAATTTTAACATATTCGGTTTGTTGTAATAATATTTTTTCAAATATAATTTCCTAATGTCTTTATATGCTGGACATACTAATAGAAAGTGAAATTCATCTTCTAACTGATTCAAGTTACATAGTTTACAAATTCTCTCGTTTCTGGTAATGTTTCTATGGCGTCCCGTTTCAATTAAAAGCTGGTGGGCTGATAAGCGTAACTTGGTCAAAGCATTTCTATAAGTTGGTATTTTCATTTTGATAATATAAGCAGAACAACAAAAACTATCTTTTAAATTTCTGAAAATTAATAAAGATGTTCGGCTGCTAATATCCTGAAACCATTCACTAATATATATATCGAGTAATCTGTTACGAAGAATAGGCAAAAATGCCTTTAAATTGACTGATTCTGGAAATAACCACACATCATAAAATCCAGTCTTTTGTAGTAATTCTTTCACTTTGAAAGTCCAAAGATTTGAACTGTTTATGTTAGATATTTCATTTATAAGTACATGCAGGATACAATTAGATTTTTTTTTCGGAAAATAATTTGATAAAATATTTGATTATTCTAATTTTTATATTAATATGAAGTGGATATCTGCCTAGTTCCCCATAAATGGCCGAATTACAAGTTGATTGTTTGACGTTTAAAATTCTTCTAAGAAAGTTTCTATGTACACGTTCAGTAAGTTCACTTGTCATAAAACCCCAGACTTCGCTCGAATAATATATAATAGATGCAACAAAAGAATCAAACAAATCGAGCATAATTTTTAAAGAGATATCTTTGTTTTTGGTAATTTACAATAATTCACTCATTGATCGTGTTGCTTTTCCGTTTAAAGTCTTAAGAGCGTCCAAAAAGGATCCATTACTGCTAAAAACCAAGCCTAAATAATTGAATTTAGTCACGATTTCAATATCATTTCCTGAGTATGTGAAACTCAAATTATTGTGGGAATTTCTACCGCGATGGAAAATTACTATTTTAGTTTTTTCAACATTTACCTTAAGTTTCCATTTATCACAGTATTTTTCAAAAGCATTTAATAAGTCTTGTAGTCCTTTAGCTGTGTCGGATATTAAAACTGAGTCATCAGCAAAAAGTAATAAATATATCGACAACTGACCTATACTAAAATAATCTGTAGTATTTTGCATTAAAAAGAGTTCGATGTCATTAATAAATAGAGAAAATAAGATCGGCGAAACTGATTCACCTTGTAACAAACCTACGTCATAATTGTATAGCTCTGAAATAGAGCCCATGTGTTTTACGCACAATTTAACATCGTTGTATAACGAACGAATCAAATTTAAAAGTTTACCGGTAATATTATTATTAATTAGTTTAAACCATAAACCACTTCGCTAAATTGAATCGAAACATTTTTCTAAATCTATAAAACAGCAATATAATTGTTTTTTATCGTAAAATTGCTTTTGGATGAAAGAATTCAAAATAAAAATTGCATCTACTGTACTGTAATTACATTTGAAACCAAATTGGGCGTCACTGAGAACATCATATTTAATTGACCACGCCTTAAGCCGTTCATTGACCAATGAAGTGAAAAGCTTAGAAAAACAGCTGGTCAAAGTAATTCCGCGATAATTGGTTAAATCGGAATGGTCACCCTTTTTATGTATAGGTACAATTACACCCTGTGACCAAGATTTCGGAAATGTATTTTTTTCTAGTATATAATTAAATAACTTCAGTAACGGTTTATCTAGGTAATCAATGCTTTCTTTAAAATATTCATAGATAATATTATCTGTAGAGCATGCTTTATTTGAACCAAGTTTTGTAACACAATTTCTTAATTCTGCTGTAGTAAATGGTAAATCTAATTCTGAAAAGGTATTCTCATTATTTTCTGAGTTGTCAAAATTTTGTAAAAATTCCTCACATTCTAAATCTTTATGCGTAGAATTATCAGATGATAAACTCTTAAAGTATTCTAAAAATTCGGAGAGATCGATATCCGATCCATTGTATTCTTCCTTTTTTTGTCTAAACATTCTCCAGAAATCTCTTGGTTTTTTGTTTTTCATGTTTTCCAAATTTATTGCAATTTTTCTGTTATATTTTCGTTTGGCACTTTTACATTGGTATTTATAATCACGTTTTTTAATGAGAAAATCTTGTCTGTTTGCATCATTTTTAACTAAGTTATATTGCTTGAGTGCCTTTTCATAGATAGCTCTTTTATTTTTACAGGTATCATCAAACCATTTTTTCATAGTATACTCACTTTTGCAAGAAAAATCGGTACTTTTTGTACGTTTACTGCGTTTTTCGAAATACTTATTTCCGGTATCATTCAAATAATCAGTAAACATCTGAACCAAATTATCTGGATCACAATTCTGTGAAATATTTTCCTCTACTTTTTCATTAAAATATTCAATTGACAAAGAGATATCGTTAATAAAATGTGTCTTATAATCATCATTCCACCTGTATGAAACGTATTCGCCCCGATTCATATGTGAATCGTTGCTTTTATTTATCTGAAAACTAAAGGATATAGGTGCGTGGTTTGAAAAAATAGTAAAATCATGTACCTCAAATTCAAAAATAATATCAAAATTATTAAAACTAGTCAATATATAATCAACAGTGCTTTCCCCATTATGGGTAAAACAAGTAAATTTACCAATATTACAGTCTCTACCTACTCTGCCATTAACAATATTCAAATTTACAGATTTGCACATTTCTAATAGACAGTCCCCAAACCGATTTGATCCCCTGTCACAAAATGCTCGAGGGGTAAAATCCGTTATGACACCATCTGACTGATCTTGGTCGATAAGCGGTTGGTCGTGATCGATATAATCTTTTTTACCTGCAATCCGTGCATTTAAATCTCCTAAAATAAAGACTTTACCTCCTAAATTTTGAAAGTATCTAGTGTCGGACTCGATTTTCTCAAAAATATCAAAATCAATATTTTCGTAGATGGGTGAACCTTCAGGAGCAATATAAGTGGAACAAATATAAATATTTTCTGGTATATTGAAAAAGGTTTTGACTAATTTAAACCATTGTATGCAATCAATCGAGTTTCGGATTAATTTTACTCCGCGCGAAAAACAGTTTCTAACGTAGAGTAAAATCCCTCCGCTGCTTCTTTTCGCTCGCTTGTTTTGAAGCTTTCTGTACGAATGAAAAAGCGTATAATTATTTAAAGATATATTAGAGTTCTTATTTGTCCATGTTTCAGACAGGAAAATTAAGTCATAACTATTAATCAATCTTAAGAATTCACTGTCACTTAATTTATCTTGGGGAAGACCCTCTACATTCCAATGTAAACACTTCACATTACTCCCGCTATTGTCCTATTGTTGACTATTACCCGGTGTTGTTGGTTCTCGATATAATGACCCATTTATGTAGAGTCTATCCATAACGAGAAACGCTTCTTTGCCGTCGTCTCTGGATTTTTTTCAAAATGGGAAAGAGTCTTTTTCTTGCGTTGACGACTTCGTGTGGGAACTGTTGAGCTATGCCTTCTGGTCGAGCGAGCTGATCAGCGCTACGTCGTACCCTCTCTCTGTCGGGATAGTAAGCGAACTTCGCAACAATGGGACGTATTTTGTCTTTATTAAAGCGTCCAATTCTGTGTGCGCGATGTAGTTTGATTTCAGTCTTTGCATTTTCAATATTACACTTTGTCTCGATCATTGTCAAAACTTTACTTATGCAGTCATCGTCTCTCTCTCCTTTTTCCTCGGGGATACCAAAAAATAGTAAATTATCTCTCATGCTTCTGGCTTTTAGGTCAGTTACTTCCCTTTTCATTGTCTCCGTTTGCTCGGTTTGTTGCTTTTCTATGCTTTTTAGACTGGCTAACGTTTTGCTGATTTCTTCCTGTTTATTTTTCAAAGATTCAATTGTTGTTGAATCAAAATCCCTGCTATTCTCAATATCAGTCACTTTTTTTTTCAAGCTTTGTCACTTTGTCATTTGTTATTATTTATTATATATAGATAGGCAATGTTTACAAATATGCCTCATGTCGCAAATACATTTTTACAATAATCACGCCATCCAGTGCTTTAACTGACAGTCTAGAGCGATTAAGGGGGATCCTAGGCATCAAGCAATGCGTTTATTGTGAGATTTACAATTAAAATGAAATAGATGCAAAACGAAAGTAGAAGATTTTGAAAATTTAGAATGGAAACATATCAATTTCCGCGGTTTCTAATTATTTACCAAATAATTATGCTTTATTATGTCGCTATTTACAATTTTAAATCAATAATAACACATCAAACCTTTAACAAGTGTCATCTAGCTTTCAGCTTGGTACTTTTTACTTAAGATTTTTACGGTTCTTAAGCCGAATAACAAATGAGGAAATCGCGCGAATACAGGGCGCCGAAGATAATTTGATACTATCTTCATCATATTATAGGAATTTATAGGAAAAGGGAAAAACTACCATGGGCAAACAATAACGTTACAATAACGTTAACGTTTTTTATTTCTTTTGAATTTTACTCACAACGATTTAAATATTCTTTTTTCCTTAGTCTAAACCGGTATTTCAAATCGATCACCCTGAAACAAGTTTCCGCGCATTTCCGCAAATTTCCACGTATACTCATAAACTTAAAGTGAAAATCTACGTGAGTTTAGTATGGTCGTTACAGAATTGGCCGAGTTTAGGGTCAAATGATCAGCGAGTTCATTGGTTTTCTTACTGTAGATGCTGTTATTCGCTGTTTTCAAGATTCTAAAAGGAGTTCACGTATTACAGTTGATCAAAAGGAGAATGTTATGCTTGAAAATTCCAATTTTGCTGTGCGTGACACGAGGTTATTCCAACACGATAAAATTTTAGACCAGTCCCAATACAAAGAAGTAGCAGGCGACAATTGTAAGTTGATGAAATCTTTAAAATCCTGGTCTTTTTGGACAGAAAACATTGTGGATAATGAAGAAATTGCTTGTAACAAGCAATTTCTTCCTGTTCCACAATGTTTTCCAAAGCTTTCATAATGAGGGTCATTTAAAAGCGTCACTGTCTGGGAATGGGTAAAGAAAATGCAAGTTTTTTATTTCTGTATGTTGATTTATGTTTTTGTGCGTTATTCACGCACATATGTACACGAATGGGAATGCTGGTTAAAGTTAAAGGAGGGAAGCTTACTCGGAAAGTAATAAATGTATTTGAACCGAATTCTATAGTTATGACCCTTTCAGCGTGTTCCAACTTCTCAGTACTTTCAGTCCTTTGATTAATTGTATCTAGTTAGTTGCACGTAAGACTCCAGACGTGACGGCAGCAATTTTCCACGCAGCGCAGAAATATGAACGAGCAAGAGTTTAACTCGTTGGTGGACTCCAAGGTTAGGGAGGTTATAAAGGAAGCACGCGAGGATATCGGCGCTATGTTGAATAAGATAAGTGTCCCATCTTCTTCGTCGGCTTCAATATCTGCCTTAGAAGCTCCGAAATTTAAGCGGGGAAGTAATGAGGAACGATTTAAACACAATTAAAAAGTAATTTCCAAAACTAGAGCAGGCAGAGTCTGATATTGAGCGTGAGACGCTAAATCAAGCCAAAGAAAGAATTATAGAAGGTAAAACAATCCATTCTAATTTCCTAAAACCAGGAGCAGGGTGCATGTATTATAAGAAATACGGTACCTTATAATAGAGCCTTGTTATAACATGTCTAGGTAAAGTTGTCGACCTTATCTAAGCTTTAGAGCTAAAGCTTTAGATTGAATATAATCTGCACTTGATACAGTCGAATCATGTCAATTTCAACATCAATTTGTCGAAGTGCTTGCAATCAACCAGAATTTGCGATAAAAAGGAGCTTTATTTTCTGTTAAGTCGTGCAAAATATTAGTTGCAATTAAGTAGCGATTTGCTAATATCAGGGTTGCAATCGGGAGGGTTCCACTATATATCTAAAATTGCTCAAAATAAAAATTATACTTTTTTCTTTTAGCCAAAGACACGTTGAAAAAGCGTAAAAGATTAATTCAGTTGGCCGACGCTTCAGACCTTGGCTGGAAAGGAGAGTAATCCGATTACCAGCGACAGCGAGGACGAAAAAAGAATATACAAAGCCGAAGCTCGGGCGACTAGAAAAGCTAAAACCGAGAAGTCGAAGAAGGGACGAGTCAAACCTTAAAGACGATGTCCAGTAATAGAGGGGTCATCAAGTACGGTTGGTCCGTCATGTATAACAGCTTGTGCAAGTGCAAGTTCTGGTAGAAGGTCTGATCTGTGCTTTGCGTGTGGTCGATCGGGGCATGAGTTCCCTCAAACTACCAATAATAAGATAATTATTTTAAAAAGTTATTCTGTTGGTTCTGAATTTGTGGTTATGCACGAGAATATCGTAGATCATAGTATGTGTCCAAAATCCGTAAAGATCGTAAAAACGGATTGTATGGGTTCGAAATTCACGGTAGTCTCGCCGGTAGGGTGATTGACAAATTACATTACAAAATGGACTGAAATAACGATCAACGTATACATTTTAGATGTTATAAAGAACGGATACAAGTTGCCGTTTTACCAATTGCCAAGTGCATTTTTAACGCTGAAACAAGATCTGCGATATGAATGAATAAGTCGCGATAGCCAAATAGATTCCAAGGTCAAAAATGAACTGGCAGATCATTTGAGTAGGTGTAAGGATGTCTTTAACATACTAGACCGTAAATGGGGGCCCCACTCTATTGACTGGTTTGCTATATACGCATTATAATAATACTCCAGGTGGTGGATTCTGATAATGCGTTTTTAATATTTATCAGGTGTTGGTATAAAGCGGACGCTGAAGAGGAAGTTTGAGGAAGCTTGTGTGTATATAGATAACCAAGATGAGGTCGTTACCAAAATGGCAAGACAATTAATGACTGCGAGGGCGGATTCTACGAATACCAAATATTATTCTCAGCTGAGAGCTTTCCATAATTTCTGTGAAAGTAGGGACATTCCTTATAGAACCGCTTCATCTATTCACGTCGCTATGTAAATTTCACATTTGATACGAGCAGGAAAATCGGACAAAGTTGTGTCTGCAGCGGTTTACGCCATTAAGTGGTTTCATAATGTGATCGATTTCACCGATCCTACTGACAATCGTATTGTGTTGATGTTAATAGAGAGCGCGAAACGCTGTAATTCTAAGCCTGTTATAAAGAGAGATGTCATCAATGTTAAATATTTGATAGAACTTTGCGAAATGTTCAGTGCGTCTTGTGACGTCATAGTTTTAAAGGATTTATCTATTATCTTGCTTGGTTTTGCGGGTTTCTTGCGGTTTAATGAAATTGTGCAGTTGAAATGCTGGGATTTAGATTTTAAGGCAAACTTTATTATTTTCATATCAAGAAAAGTAAAAGAGATGTATATAGGACCGGAAAAGAAGTATTAATTGCCAAAGGTACAACAAGTGCTTGTCCTGTACATATGTTACGTCGATACTGCAAGCAATCAGAATTATTGTTAGGGTCCGAATCGTATCTGTTCCGCATGTAGATCTGGTTCGAAATGCTTTCCTTAAAAAGAACAAATAGTTGAGATTCACTCGATCTTGAGAATGCATCGTCTCTCGGTTGAAATTAGTAGCTCCAGATTTATTTAAGAGATGAAGAGAATATTTTTTGTTCTCATGGAGGTATGAACCGAAAAAAACTTATCACACTGTGCGTATTCATACATAAGTGTGATTAGTTCTTTCGGTTCATACCTCCATGAAAACAAAAATTATTCTCTTCATTTCTTATAATTTGATAGCACCGAGCGAAAAAAGTAAAACTTTACAAATTTTGATACCTTTTTGTAAAGAACTATTTTGTGCGGAAGCATACAACATGGCTGCGTGCTCAAAATTTTGTTCATGGAGGTATGAATTAAATTTTTCGACCAATCAGATCGCTCGTTTTTGATAGACGAAACTAACAATCAAATTATACCTGGGTACTTATTCACTGAGAGCCAGTGGTGTCACTAGAGCTGCTAATGCCGGTATTATGTCCGACAGATGTCTTATGCGTCACGGTCGTTGGAAATCGGATTTGTGCAAGGATGGATATATTGACGATTCATTAGAGAAAAGATTATCTGTGACATGGCAATTGAACATGTTATATATTTTACCGTAAATTTGAATGGCATTCCTTTACTATCATTTGTCGAATTTTCGATTTGTGCATATAAGTGTAAGCCGTAAGGGATAAATTGCGAAAGGCTGAAATCTAGATTTCCTATGGATAGTCTGAGAAACACAACGTTGATTCGTGCATGTTACGGATACACGGTTCCTCTCACTGAGGGGTTTTACGTGGACTGCCAGGAAATTTTATCTCATGTTAGTAAAATGGTTTTGCCATGTACTTGTTTGCAGTGTTCCAGGACTATTTGTATATGTCCATGCTGCCTAAAAAAGCGTCCCTGTCTGGCTGTTGCAAAATGGTGTTTGCATATTTGTATGTGAGTGACGTTGTTCAGACTTACCTATACCGTCGATTTTGTTCATATATCTGACCAAGCAGGTTGTTTGAACGTCTGGCGAAAGTTATGATTTCAATAGTTATGTTTATTTATACTCTTGGACCCAGACTTTGGTTTTCTGATAAATGTTGTCGTGTGTTTTGAGGGAATGTATGGCTTTAAGTCTCTTATTTAAGCATCGATGATTCATACAATTCTCGGTGTTTTATTCTTATAAGGCTTTCATCTCAATTTTTTCCTTAGAATTTATGAAATTGATAAACAAGCATTGTCACGGTATAAAGCCTCTCTTTTTAAGATGGTTATTAATAAAAACGGGTCAAAGTTTCTTTAACCTTTCCAGAACGAACCCGGGATTTAGTATTGTTGTGATTTTAAACTTGAGAAAACAGTGTCGAAAAGGAAGAAATTGCTCGTAAGAAGCAATTTCTCCCTTTCCCACAATATTTTCTATCATAAAGCATTATTTCATTTCAAATTTCCATTGTCGTCTGCAAGCTTTTTCAATTTAGACCTGTCTGAAATGAAACAACAACAACACACACACACACACACAAACCGGGATTACGTTAACTTGAAAATTCCCACGTTTTCAATCCTCTCTGACCTTGAACCGAAGAGGCTAAACCTTCATAACCTCCGTGCTCGATGAAAGAGACTTACTTTCTTAAAGGTAGTAAAAATCTAATTTATCGAAGCTTTTATGACGAACATCTTTTAATGTTTTGTTTATCTTTTTTAACATTTCATCCCTTTCCCAATCAATGACGCTTTAAGACGCCCCAAGAAAAGTAGCTTTGCAAAAGAATTTTCAAGATAAGGATTCAAATTAACCAACTGCTGGCCCTCAACCACTAACTATGATGGCCCCTACCAATGACTCCGACAGGAAGTCACGCTTCGATTTTAAAACGGCGTTCATTAATTGATGGCCAGTATAATGTAACAAAAAAGAAGAATGGTTGGCGACCTGTTCGTCCTAACTACAGCTTGAATAAGCTGTAGTTATGACGTTCAAGTCGCCAAACTAACAAAATGGGTTAACAAAAGTGGCGGCTAATATTGGAGATCAAAACTCATTTTTGATCTTATTGAATGATTTTATTGATCGACTGGTTATATGATTGACAGCCGCGATTGGTCAAATCAGAAACACTAAGACAAGCCATCTTCGGACTACTCAACGATAGGTACATGGGTAGTCGATATACTTGATAATATAACATCCCGCTGTTATTCTATGGTGGCGTTGTTGCCCAAATAATTTATCGATGGCCCTGCCCACCTATTACGCAGGCCTAATGACTCCGAAAGTGAAAGGTGTGGTTTAGACGTTTAAGTCGCAAAGCAAATATTATTGCTACACGAAATTGACGGTCAATATTGATGTTCAAAATTAACTTCCTGTCAAAATGAATCATGTGATTGGCCGATTGATTATTTGATTGACAATTTTTCAATTGGCTTGAGTCTGTTAAACTTGTGCAATGCTGTTCAACCAATTCGTCATATGTTGTCTGTCTCGAAGAAAGGGGACCGTCCTAAAATTTCGAAAACTCGTGAAAATACTTTAGAAAGATGTCCGACCAGCACGGTCCAATAAATATTTAAAGGTCAAAGTTAAGTGTATAGATAAACAGGAGACAGTTTGGATCAGCCAAATATTCTGAAACTGAAAAAAAAAAAAAATCTGGTCTGATTGCAAAGAAAACTTATATGGAAAATTTAAAGCATATCAGTTAAGAGGGGAAAAAAACCGCTTTCATTTATATATCGATATTTTGGGTAAAGTGAAATAGAAATCTATAACAACAGGGAGATGATTAATTGATTGATTGATTGAGGTTTAACGTCACTTTTGATAGTATTTCAGTCATATCGCGGCGGCTGGGCAACCTAAAATGGATTCCTGGTATTTCCCACACCAGTACTACCACTACACCATGTCTAGCCTTCAGCTTGTATCCCAAATTACGATAAATAAATATGACGAATGAAACTTTATATTCAAAATGATTGTACGCGGTAAGACTACAATTCGTCAAAGAAGTTTTGATATGTTAAATTGTGACTCAAAAAAAACTAAGGTTTGTATACATAAAGCTATGACGTCAATGTTGACGTTTCAGTTTTCGCTAGTCATTCAAGCAACTTGCTCGATCACGAGGATTAACGAAATCGTCCGTTAACACATGGGCATTTAACGGTCAATGCTGAAGATAAGCGAACATTTCCGGTAAAGAATCGGATACATTCGACTCGATTTCAAATGTAAACAAATGCGAGCTGAAACCGATAAGCAAATCACAAAATTCTCTTTCCAGAGGACTTCACTCACACCCTCCTTCTGCATATTGATATTAAGAAGGCTCCTGTTTGGTTTAGCAGTGACCAAATAAACGATAGATTGTTTAAACGGTTTTATCTCTCTTGAAGGGAAAATATGTCTTTAAAATGCAAGAAAACATGCATATAATGAGTTATCTGGAGTCATAATGTACGAAGGTTTATCCGACGCATCAAATTATTCGTTATGAAACTTTGATCTACATTTCATATTGGATGTTGACACAACTAAATATAGGGCTGTATAAATTATCTACGCATAATATTGGTCGCACCGGGGATAAGTAGGTCTACCCGGTGTAATTAACCCTTGTCACGCTGAATCCGGAATGTTCCTGCTTTTGCTATTTGTGAGAATAATTTTCTAAAGAAATTGTGACTACATCCAGGGTTTCCAGTGCTTCAAGCTCTTTGATTCCAATGCCATTTTGAAAAGGATTTTATTCAGCACGACAAGGGTTAAGAATTTAGTTTGACTTTTTGAATCGGGTGCTCGTCGCTTTGCTCATCGTCTTTCAGTCATAACATTGATTGATTGATTGATTGAATGGGGTTGAAACCACTATTTAAGAGTATTTCAGTCATATCACGGCGGCTGAAGCACATAACAATGGATTCCTGGTATTCTTCATACCAGTACTACCACTACATCCTTTCCTAGCCTCCAACTGCTATCCCACTTTACAATTATCCACCCATTGGTGAGAGACAAATGTGCCGAAAGGATATGTGCCGCCGCTGGGGATCGAACTCATGACGTCCCACGATTTTTCAGTCATATCAAGGCGAAGTTCAGCACTCCTCGTGCTTCTTGTATATCACATGTGCTCGGCAAGGCCTTGGTCGCTCCAAAAGCGTACCTACGTGACATGTTCATCGACCAGAATTCAAATGCGTAGCCGCCGCAATCTCCCCAATTGACGAATCGCGATTATCAATCAAATAATAGGACGATAAATGAACTGGATGTTCATTTTGAACTCCGACTTTAGACGCCATTTTTGTGAGTCATTTTTGTTTGTTTGGCGACTTAAACGTTGTAACTAAAGCTTATTCAACCAACCATTATATTTTACAGTAACAAGCTATGGATTTTGAAAAATAACGCCGTTAAAAATCGAAGCCAAAAATTTAGCCAAAATTTGCTCTGTTGGCGTTCCAGGCTTTCTCAGTGCTGTCTGACCGTTGCAATACCAAGAACGGTTGTTACGCTCTCCGGGTTTCCCTGTAAAATATTTTAAGAAAATATTCTAAATATTTAAATATAAGACAAAGTTTTGATGTATAGCATAAAAGAAGCAGTTTGGATTACAACAAAAAGAAAGACGTCAGTTATCCCATTCCCACACAATTCCGCATTTGAAAACATTGAGGAAAATGGAGAAATTGCTTTTGACAAGCAATTTCTTCATTATCTACAATGTTTTCTACCCAAAAGACAAATATCTCTAAGATGTCATCAACTTTAATTGAATTTGTATCAGTCTAAAATGCTGTCGTATTGTAATGGGTTATATCAGGTTGCTGCTATAACTAATCGTTTAAACTACGGGCAACCTATGGTAGACCCCACCCCCTTGAAAAAATGAAAAGAAGAGGGGAAAAGATGTCTTCCTGTGATTTAAATTGCCCCGTACGTGGCCATGCGGCAAACATATTTTGTTGTTACATTAGTGTAGAGTAAGAATGTTGTAGTTTATGAAAATCGCACAATTTAATGGCAATGTAGCACTTAACCCATTCCCACATGACTCAATTTTAGACCGATCTAAATTAAAAGAAGCTGCAGACGCCAATTTCAAGTTTATGGAATTCTAAATTTTAAAAAGGCGACCAGGGGTCAACACTTCTGGAGAAAATGCTATATTTGAAGAAGGTTCCTTCAGATTTAAAGCAAAAGGCCCAATATTTTCATTAAATGCATATGTAAACTGATTTATTTTAGTTTAAGTTTTAAGCCAATATGGTTGCTCACGAACGGACACTCAGTTGTTTCGATGGTACTCGAGAAAGTGATGGCGGCTTTATTTCTTTATTACGCAATTTGCAGCTGGGTTGACTTGGGTCAAGTTGGCTGTAATGTGTCACATCACGGTGACGGCTGCACAAGGACAGATCACAATAGAAATACGTGCAGTGCCATGGTGTAAAGTGACAATGATCTAAGCGACTGTTGAGAATCTGCAATGAGCTTGTCTTTCTGCGCTGCGAGATATGACACCATCGTGTAGATGAATTGATAAATCGCGGCTGTCAATCAAAGGATCAACGGACCAATCAAGTCATTTATTTAGGCCAGACCTGGGCTATATACTCCGACATTGGCCGCCATTTTGTTACCTCTTTTGCTGGGTTGGCGCCTTAAATGTCGTAACTACTGCTTATTCAAACTGTAGTTACGACGTTTAGGTCGCCAAACAACCATTTTATTTCTTTTTTTTATGCTACTGGCCATACATTTTTCGAAATAATGCCATTAAAATCGAAGCGGAAATTCATGTCGGAGTTAATGCGAGGCGAGGCCTAGGGAGTCAGTTGGCGGTGCCAGCGATTGGTCAAGTGGGGGTATTACTGTAATTTTAAATTGCTCAATATTACACCCATATATTGCCGGTCTGGAATGGATCTAATCGAGAACAAATGTACGATGCACTAGACATAACTCTATCTCGATGGTTTTATTTATTTCCATTAGTGGCAGTTCATACTTTGAAAATCTTTCATAAACTTAACAGTTTCCCAAACAATGACGATATTTGACGTTTCTCGAGAAAAAAAAAACTGGAAAAACATTGTGTAACATGAAGAAATTACTTGCAACAAGCAATTTCTTCATTTTTCACAATGTTTTTCAACCGGAAAGTTAGAACAATCTAAACTTTTATAAACTTCAAATTGTCTTCTGCAACTCATTTCGATTTGGACTAGTCTAAAATTTTGCTGTCTGGTAATGGTTTAAACCATTATCATCATATAACGTTATAGATGAACATATCATACTAAAGGTATTAAGGATACAAGAACCTAATTCATTACCTGCTTAATATCAGAGACATTCCTTTGTTGCTTATAAGTTGTTGGGACATTTTTGTTCATCCATACCTTTATGATTAAATTCTTAGTTTCGTCTATCAAAAACGGGCGTTCTGATTGGTCGAAAAAATTAATTCATATTTCCATGAACAAAATTTTAAACACGCATCCATTTTGTAATGCTTCCGCACAAAATAGTTCCATACATAAAGTATCAAAATTTGTAAAATGTTTGCTTTTTTCGCTCGATGCTTTTAAATTATATATATATGCTTTTCATACAATGTGATTAGTTTTTCGATTAATACATCCATGAAAACAAAAAAAATATTCTCTTCATCTCTTAAAAGAACGGTTTTCCGACACGCCGATGAATCTGTCCGTTCATCTGTCCATCTCTCTGTTCAAAACTTTTTATAATGGTGTTAAAGGCACGCATCCAATTAACGGACTGCGTCTGTCAACAAATTTTTGCATTTTTTTTTCATTTTTGTTAGTTTGGCGACTTAAACGTCGTAACAACAGCTTATTCAAGCTGAATGAGTTCGCCAAATACTTGGCAGAAATAATCCTTCAAAAATAGTTTGCCCATAACCAAACGACAAAATTTTAGACTGATCTGAATCCAAAGATATTGCAGACGGCATTTAAAAGTTGACGAAATTTTAGAATTTATCAACTTTCTTGGTAAAAAACCATGTAGTAAAGAAGAAATTGTTTTTTACAAGCAATTTCTTCATTTTATGCAATGTTTTGCAAATTGCTTTTCTTCAGGGCGCTAAAAAAGCGTCATTAGGTGGGAGTGGGTTAAAGCATTTATTCCTTCAGAAAACCTCTTGTGTTTTTATGTAAACAAAACAAAACTATTTGACATGTTCTTTAAGGCTATACATCAAAATTTTGTCATATATTTAAAAAGCAATGTGCTGTGAGTAGGTGCTTTAGTCGTCAAATAATTATTTTTCTTAATACTCAAAATTTGATAAGAGGCATCACTTTTAAGACGCAGTTTAATCCTTGAACGAGATTAACCCTTTCCTGGTTATTCCCTGGTTTTTACGTCCCTGTGAACTTATTATTAAGAAAACATTGTGGAAAGAGAAGAAATTGCTTGTAACAAGCAATTTCTTCTTTTTCCACAATTTTTTCTTCCTTACTGAATGATTATATCTCAAATAAGTATGGACTTTAAGTTATAGTCTGAAAACCTTTCAATTTGGACCAGTCTAAAATTTCAAGAAACAGGAAAGGGTTAAGACACCGATTTTGTCGCTATTAGCCCATTACCAGACAACATAATTCTAGACTGGTCAAAATTGAAAGAAGTTGCAGATGCCAATTTTGAGTTAATGGAATTTTAATGAAATATTTTCGTCTTTCATCAAAGAAAACATTGTGGACAATGAAGAAATTGCTTGACATTAGCAATTTTGAGTTAATGGAATTTTAATGAAATTTTTTCGTCTTTCATCGAAGAAAACATTGTGGACAATGAAGAAATTGCTTGACACTAGCAATTTCTTCATTTTCCACAATGTTTTCCAAAGTTTTTTTCTTGGGGGGCGTAAAAAGGGGGGGATTGAATGGGAATGGGTTAATTCGATAATGTATTCTACAAAATATTTGTGCCGTTAAAAATGAGTTGACAAACTGTTGAAACGTTACTTACGGTTGAAACATGGTTGGGGGAGATAATTCTGCTTAACAAGGGAATCTAGACAAAGGAAGCTTTTGTAAAAGTCAAAGCAGGCGCCCTACTTTTGTTGAAGTTTCGCGGGATTTACCATTCTATTGAATTATTACTATTGGTCGTACTCTAGGATGGATATCAAGCCTTAAGATTCCTTCATTACGGGATTTTAGCCGACAGATCCTTTGGTACCTGGTACAGCACGGAAGCTAGGCCGAGTGACACATAGTGAGTATGCCTTACTTCGCAGACATTTTCAACGGACTAAAGGTTATGAACTTTCCTAGGCAGTCTATTCCTTCCTAAGTTGATGCCAACAGGGACTTGCCAGTAATCTTTTCTTCCATAAATGAATTGCAAAACTTTCTTTAAATTTTCTACTAAACCAGCGAAATACAAATTACATAGATGTTCCATGACGTACATATAGAAATCCAATCACGTAAATCATCTGTACATAGATCCTAAGGGTCCTATGGGTGCGCGTCTACGCCAGGTTAGCGTTGAATGACTAGATCTCGACGTATCCGTGGCAGCTTTTTGCATTATTTAAATGACAGAATTGCACGGGTATAGAGATCTCTAAAAGTTTTTCTCACCAGAATTCGTTTAACCCATTACCAGACAGCAAAATTTTAGACTGGTCCAAATTGAAAGGAGTTGCATCTGGCAATTTAAAGTTAATGAAACTTAAGATTTTTTCAACTTTCTTGGAAGAAAACATGGTGGAAAATGGAGAAATTGCTTGTTACAAGCAATTTCTTCATTTTCACAATGTTTTCCCAACAGTTTTTCTCAAGGAGCGTCCAAAAGCGTCATTGTGTGGAAATGGGTTAAGCCATGACCAGATGACTTGGGTTAAATTAGCGTGTTGACAGGATTGAAGTAAACATGCATTGCACATTGAAGAATATATTCAGGCTAACATGATAAAAAAATAGAGTCTCAGTATCCAGCAGCCTATGGTCAATGTGCGAGACCAAGCGACGTCCGTGCGATGTCTTGACAACGTATCTGCAGACTAGGGCGAACGTTCTTGCGCTCTTTAGAAATGTGTTGAAAACCTTTGTCTAACGATATTGCATGACCTTGGATGCGCATAAAACTAGAGACACATTTTAAGTTTTGTTTCGGTGAGTTTGAGGCACCGTGCGATTACTGACAGCCAAATGTAAACTGGACCAAAGAGCTGAAAAATTGTATTGTTTTCCTCTTCCGAGGTAGAGTATTACTAGGAATTTATTGAAAAATGTGTTAGTTTTTTGTATTCATTTTGTATTTCCGTTATAATTTAATTCTAAGGTTCGTCTATCAAAATTCTATGAGCACGCAGCGATTTTGTATGTTTCCGCACAAAATAGTCCCATACAAAAAGGTATCACTATTTGTAATTTTTTTTTTTTTTTGCTCTTTTTGCTCGATAGTATTAAATCATAAGAAATGAAGAGAATATTTTTTGTTTTCATGGAGGTATGAACCGAAAAACCTAATCACACTGTATGAATCCGCTTCGCGTATTCGTACAGTGTGATTAGTTTTTTCGGTTCAAACCTCCATGAAAATAAAAAATATTCTCTTCATCTCTTAAATGACTAATCAAGGACCACACAATTCATGTCAGAAGATACATGTACAGTCAGGAAACATCGATATTAAAGTAGAAATTGCTTGTCACAATTATTCTAAGAGGTTTGGTTTGGTTTAAACCTATTTATTTTACATCGATTGGGAAACAAGTTCTTCCAACTGAGATTAATCCCTCTCGATCCTGAGAGGTAACAGGTATTGGTGCAGGGGTGTGCTGTATTTCTGTTGAAATGTCGAAACTACAGTTTTATTATCACTTTAGTTACAATAGGTTTCTTTCGCCTATAGTCATTGGTTAGATATTTTAACCCCTTTTCAAACAGCAACTGGTTCTCACGGACCTGAAATGTTAAAACAGAAAAATAACGCCAAAACAAAACATGTATTACACAGGTGACATTCTTAACATATTTGCCCAAAAATGTCGGATATTTCGCTTGATGTCACAACAACTGTCTTGTTTTGATGTGTCCGTGCGATATCCCATAGAACTTACCCCAATCACCCGAAGATAATCAGCAATTCGTTGTAAAGCTATTAACAACGATCACTTGTAGCGATTAACCATACATCAAAGTGATCTAAAAATCGAATTGCATTCAAAAACTCTCTCGTATTTTCACTCTTCAGTCATTCCTGGTCACTGTGTCTTGTACAGTTTATCGTGAGAATGATGCTCTAAAGAATTGAAGGTTACGAATTATTGCATAGACATATAATCTAATTTTAGTTTCGTCTTTCAAAAACGGTCGTTCTGAATGGTTGAAAAAAAAAGTCATAACTCCACGAACAAAATTTTGAGCACACAGCAATTTGTATGCTTCCGCAAAAAAGAGTCCCATTCAAAAAGGTATCAAATTTGAAAAATATTTTATTTTTTCGCTCGATGCTTTTATGTGATAAGAAATGAAGAGAATATTTTTTGTTTTCATGGAGGTATGAACCGAAAAACATAATCACACTTATGTATGAATCTGTTTCGCGTTTTTATACAGTGTGATTAGTTTTCGGTTCATACCTCCACTCAAAAAAAAAAAAAATCTCTTCATCTCATAACCAGACTCATACAGAGTTGTGATTAAGGGTTTCGTTTCAATGAAAACAAAAATATCATTCTGCAATTCTTATTATTTAATATCAACACGTCAAACAGCAAACGAATTACCGTATTTGGACAGTTTTTCTAACGGACAGGCATACACAAAAGTTTCTTACTCTTTTATAACCATTCATATCAGAAACAATTAGAGGAATTAGGTAGACGAAACGAAAATCAACAAATCGCAGAAGTAATAAGCTTGTAAGTAAGTGAACTTTACAATGTGTATCTACATTTTATATGTACACCTTTTTCCCTTTTGTGCACGCTCGTTTGTGTGTTTGTTTCAAAATTCTACACCAAGGGGAATAATGCTGATTGCAAAACATATCGAAGTAAGATTGTGTTACTGCCCCTATATCTATCCTGACTGCTAGTACACTAATTGTTACTTCCCTTGGTTGTGTCCATACCGTGGCGAATCTCCTGTCCGGTATTAGCCTCCCAACAATGGGACTGGGAGGAGGCTCGGTAAGGATGTTGTGGTAGTACTGGTGTGAGAAATTGGTCGAAGTTACCACTTTCTCATTGTGTCACGAACTATTATACCTTATTTGAAACTTATATCACTTTGAAATATCGTCTGCAATTTTTTTCAGTTTGGTCCTGTCTAATTTTGTCGTCTGGTACCGGATTCGTGCATTGAAAAAGCGGTTTCATATTTAAAAAAAGTAGTTTGCTTGATTTCATACCTCAATGAAAACATTTATCATCTCAGTTTTTATAATTCAATATGATTAGATAACCTATGATAAAAAGATGACAAATAAGCAAAGATTTATTAGTTTGAAGCAGTTTTTTTTTTAAAACCATTACCAGATGACAAAAATAAGACTGATTCAAGGTTCGTGAAATTTTGATAAATCTTTGTCTTTCTGGGTAGAAAATGTTTTTGGAATTAAAAAATTACTTGTTGCAAGCAATTTTCAGAATGGTTGCCGTAAGCGTTTTTTGATGTGTGTGAAAAAACGTGAGAGCGCGGGAATAGGTTAAGGGAACGAGTCAGAGCGCCAGAATTGGAGAAGTTCAGTAAACATTTTACTGCTGAAAATGATTCTGTATGATAATCATGTTTTTTTAATACAGTGAATATGTAGAGATTGTGACTGATTACTGTTGGACAGAAACATTCACTCTCTTTCATTAAGTGAACAACAAAAGCCACATGTTCACGTAATGTGTCATTTTGCAAATTCATGGATGGTTAGCTGGCGACCTAAACTTCGTAACTTCAGCTCGATTAAGCTTTTGTTGCGGCGCTAAAGTCATCTAACCAACAAAAATGCTTCACATAATTGTCGACTTATGCTGGAGTTTAAAGATCTCTGCCGGTCTAAATGTAAGATCTGATTGGTGTGTCGATATTTTAATTTCCAGCTGCAGTCAGTCATTTGACGGAGAAGTAGCAACGCAATTTTCGTATGTCTGTCCGTTAAGAGGTATCAAAAATTCTTAGTTCGTTGGTCGTTGAGGATCAAGTTATAGAAAATCGTTATTGGGCGACCGAAACGCCGTAACTGAATTTGAATAAGCTGTAGTTACAACGTCTTGGTCGACCTTCCTACAAAATTGATTTATATATTTCTGGGACATGAACATGGCTATTCTTGATGTAAGTAACGATTTGATTGGTCAATCTATTTTTGATCAACAGCTCCATAAAGTGATCCTAGTTGTTCAAGACAATTAAGATTTAAAACCCTTTCCTGTTTTACAAAATTTTAGACCTGTCGAAATTCAAAGGTTTTTCAGACAAAAGTGAATGTAATTTGAAAATGCCCATTCAGTTGGGTAGAAAATATTGTGCAAAGGAAGAAACTGCTCGTTACAAGCAATTTCTTCTTTTTCTACAATGTTTTCTCAAGTATAAAATCACTTGGACGTAAAAACAAGGGATTGAACAGGATAGAGTTAAGTAAAAATAGAGAAATGTGCTGTTCTGAGGTTTTCTTTACATGTCTTCATGAAAAGACAGGTTTAAATCCAATTCACAACTTCATGTTTTGTTATCCCCTCTCTCTCTACCCCCCCCCCCCCCAAAAAAAAAAGTTCAGTAAAACATTATGGAAAAAGAAGAATTAATTTGGACAAGCAATTTCTGAATTTTTCATATGTTTTCTACACAGAAAGGCATAGGTATTTTAAATAACACCAACTAGAAACTGCCGTCTGCAACCACTCTATAATATTGTCGTCTGTTAATTGGTTAAGTCTGCCTATGCATATGACGCTGTTTCACCTGGACTGATAGCTTACGCAGACGACCCTAAATATCATGACGGGGTACATATACGTGGGTGTAACGCTCCTACCTGAAATCATATTTGCGTAGACATAATTTCAGCCAATAAAACATTATTTCGTTTGGGTAAAAACGACTGTAATTTTCCATCATATTTTTCGAAATATATTTGCGATGTTCTTCATTTTCCGTACGTATAACAATCAACACAATTGAAACCCGTAATTATAATGGAATTCTAAGTTATCTCAACCAATAATAAACTTGAAATTGTCGCCTGCGACGTCTTTCAGTTTGGAACAGTCTGGAAATGATTTAAACAAGAAGCATATTTCGAAAATACGGTATAAGGAATATATATACTTCAACGGGGGTCGATTAAGAAATAACTGGATAAGAGGCCGATTGTAAAAGGGTTGAATAAGAGGCCGAACACCCAAAATGTTAGATAACATGTCGGTCAATTAAGAGGTCGACTGTAAACGAGTTGGAAATAGGTCAATTTTATAAGGGTTAAATAAGAGGTCTATTAGAAAACGGGTTAGATAAGAGGTCAATCATAAAAGGGTTAAATAAGAGGTCGACTGTAAACGGGTTGGATAAGAGGTCAATCACATAAGGGTTAAATAAGAGGTCTATTGTGAACGGGTTGGACAATTAGTCAGTTATATAAGGGTTAAATAAGAGGTCTATTGTAAACGGGTTTAATAAGAGGTCAATCATTTTAGGGTTAAATAAGAGGTCAATTGTGAAGGGATAGGGTATGATATCAATTATATAAGGATTAAACAAGAGAGAGGTCGATTGTAAAAGGGTTTGATAAGAGGAGGACCATAAAGGTTTAAATTACACCGATTGGATAAGAGGTAATCAAAGGCCCGATGATGTAGAGTTGGATAAAAAGCTTTGGATAAGAGGCTGATTCTTTGTTTCGTGTAAACAAAATTAAGCAAAAAATCAAGCTAAATGCTAATTAAATTGAATCAAAATTTAAACCTTTTTATATTTACATCTATTGGCAAGGCAAATAAGATCTTGGACTTTAAAGCAATCATTCGCTATTCTGCTTCCAGGCGTATACATCAATACTCGAATACATAAATGAATATACTTTACGGGGTAATATTACATGTTCATGAAAGAGAAAGGAATTTTATGGACCGGCATTTTATTCCAAAAAATAAATGTAAAAACTAATATTCTATTCATATTGCATTTACTGTGCCAATGATTTAAAGTTAATACAAAAACTGGAATTCGATATTCCAATCAGATCAGGTAAAGCTAAAGCCATCATTTATTAACCCATTCCCAATCAATCCCGCTTTTAGCTCCACTGCCTGAAAGCCAGAGAGCTATTGTCATGGCGTTGTGTCCGTCGTGCGTCCTTCCCTCCGTCCAGTCGTTCGTCCATCCGTAAACTTTTACTTTGAAAATCTTCTCCTCAGAAAGTACTGAACAGATTTCAACGAAATTTCACAGAAATGATCCTTTGGTGACCCTCTATCGCATTCCTTCAAAGAATTTTAATCAGGTGAAAAACATAGCTTTATTGGGCGGGCCAATTTCCAAATATGGTGTAAACTTTGAAAATCTTCTCAGAAACAGGTGGATGCATTTCAAAGAAAGTTAACAGAAATGATCCTTAGGTGAACCTTTATGAAATTCCTTCAAAGAATTTTGATTGGATGAAAAACATGGCTTTTATGGGCGTGGATAATTTCAATATATGGTAAAAGCTTTAAAAATATTCTTCTTTGAACCTAGTGAATAGATTTCTTTTAAACTTCACTGAAATTATCCTATGTTAAACCTCTATCAGATTCCTTCAGAGAATTTTGATCGGATGCAAAATATGAGTTTAATGGGCGGGGCTCATTTCCATATATCATCTTCTCAGAAACCAGTCGATGGATTTTAACCAAATTTCACAGAAATGATCCTATGGTGAAATTCTATCAGATTGCTTTTAAGAATTTTGATTGGATGAAAAACATGGCTTTAATGGGCTGGGCTATTACCATATATGGCAATAGCTTTGAAATCTTCTCCTCAGAAACCAGTGGATGGATTTCAACCAAATTTGACCGGATCGATCATTGGGTTACCTTTTATCATATAACAAAAAAATAATTTGATTGGATGAAAAATAAGGCTTTAATGGGCAGGGCTAATTTCCATATACGGTATACCCTTAAAACTTTGTAAAGTTCTCAGAAACGTGTTGATGGATTTCAACCAAATTTCACGGGATTGATGACTCTTTGTCGGATTCTTTCATATAACTTTGATTGGTTTAAAAACATGGCTGTTATGGTAGTGGGTTATGTCCAAATATGGTATACAGTGAAAACTTTACATGATGAATTTCTCATAGCTTGACTTGACTTTTGTTAAAACAATGAAAAGTTTGAAATGGTTCTCTAGGACTATTTGAAAGATTTAAATGATTGAGATTTATTTTAATTATATACAGTTTATTTTAAGGTTTTTTTAAAAAAAATGCTGACTCAGTACATTCATGCCTGTGGAGTGATAAAGGCGCGCAAGCGCCTCTAGTTTCTTCTTACGAGAAAAAAAGCTTTTGAAAACATTGTAGATAATGAAGAAATTACTTGTAACAAGCAATTTCTTCATTGTCAACAATGTTTTCTACCCTACTTGGCAAAGATTTGATAAATTCCACTAAGTTGTCAAACTTCTTTGCATTTGGATCAGTCTAAAAAAAATTCGTGTGATAATGGGTTAGAGCGTAATGATGAAATAAGATGTTTATTTACCATTTTTGGGGAAGATGAACAAGGATTTATGATCTAAAGGAACCAGCTTTTAGTTAACCTATAACCAGACAACAAAATTTCAGACTAATCAAAATAGAAAGGGATTACAGACGACATTTTCTAGATAATCAAATTCTTAAACTCTTTCATTATTGGAGTTGGAAACATTGTGGATAATAAAGAAACCGATTGTGACAAGCAATTTCTTCATTTACACAATGTTTTTCAAAGTTTTTTTCCCGAACGGAGCCAAAAAGCATGATTGTGTGTGAATGTGTTAAACAACAACTTCATCGCTATGGTCTATTGCTGTTATAAGAAAATAATATTTAAATCTTTAACTTTGTGACAAAGGTAAGGGAAACAGTTGTAGACCACTGTAAACTTTAATTGAAAAAAATAAACAAGGAAGTCTCTATTGAGACATTTTTTCTGCAGTATAATCCAAAGGCGATATTGTCTTAGGTGACGGAAAACCGACTTGCGTCTAGACTCTTAACCGATAGAATCTAATTGGTTAGAACAAGAAAGTCGTTAATGTTGTGATTCTAAGTGCTTTTGTTTGTAAACAAGTTACATTTTATCCCCGGTGAAGTATATTTATATATTTTCTTTGAAAACAAGCGCCTTTTTAGATGAGGATCAATAAAACAGAAAAGAGGCAATAATAATTATATCTATTCTAAATGTTTTTGTTTGTAAACAAGTGACATTTTATCCCCGTTAAAGTATATTTACATATTGCCTTGAGAACAAGTTGCCTTTACAGATGAAGTTCAATAAAATACCAGAGAGTCAATAATTATTATATATCTTTTCTAAAGGTTCCAAAAACACAATGGCGAACATCCCACGTTACATAATTTATGTACCGGAAACGCCCTTTCCGCATTATCGACACGCCTATATTATAAACTTTATCATCTGTCGTGTTGCTATTGAACAAAACAAATAACGCGTATCTGTCTAAATCACGTGATCGATTTCTGCATCACCGACTGAGTGTCTGTAGTCATGGAAACCTGCATAAATAGTGAGTAGTTATCGAATGAAATAAAATGTTTGTTGTGGATGCAAATTAGGAGAAAATAATCCACAACAGTCGTCATAACTATTAATAGTGTTTACTTCATCCAGTTTAAACCCGTTCCCACACAATAACGCTTTTTTTACGCCGGTAAGAAGAAAAGGCTTTGAGAGTATTGTAGAAAATGAAGAAATGACGTTTTAACTAACTCCCAGACAATCCCTCCTTTTTACGCCCCTCAAGGAAAAAGCTTTGAAAAACATTATGGAAAATGTAGAAATTGGAGGGATTGTCTAGAAAAAATAAAAATAAAAAAAATATCAACTTGAAATTGTCGTCTGCAGCTTTTTTTCCCAATTTGGACCAGACTAAAATTTGTTGAGTAGGAATGGGTTTTAAGCAATTTCTTAATTATCCACAATGCTTTCAACCTCAAAAAGGACAAAAACGAATAAGATTTCATTAACTGAAAATTATCCTCTGCATCTTCTTTGAATTTCGACCGGTCTTAACCCTTCCCCGTTCAAACACGGGATTTTACGTTCCTGTGATTTTATATTCAAGAAAACATCGTGGAAAAAGAAGAAATTGCTTGTAACAAGCAATTTCTCCTTTTTCCTCAATATTTTCTACGACATTGGATGGTTTCATTTCAAATGGCATCCAGTTTTCATTGTTGTCTGCAACCTCTTTCAATTTGGACTAGTCTAAAATTTCCAGAAACAGGAAAGTCTTAATTGTTTGTCTGGTAGTAGGTAAATCTTATAATCTGTTTTTGTTACCAAAGCCTTGTATTGTGTTGGTTTGTTTTGGTGTTCCTGGAGGTTGATAGTTTGTAGTCGCCACAACTGACAAATCAGATTTAAGATAGATTTATACATTTAATATTTATTAAAGTCTCATTCACATAAACGCATTTTTACAAATATACAAACAAATAAAACTATAAACTAAAAAGTATATATATGTGACCATTCTCGTAGAGAATTATAAGAGACTTTTTCATTGCACATCCTTAAAAAAGACAAATTCTTTCTCTATATACTATCAACTCTCTTCTCTCTCTCTCCCTCACTCATTCTGTCTCACACTCCCTCTTTCACTCATACAATTTCTCGTATAGTTATTTGTCAAAAGGTAATAAATGTTCAACTAAAATCGTTATCTATATTCGAAGGTAAGAAGCATATAAGCATATAAATGCCGCTAATCGACTCTCAAAACAACAACAACAACAACAACAACAACAAAAAAAGAACCTTGACATGGTTTGGTATACAAAAACTAATTTAGAAAAATAAGGCACGTACGTCCACGTTATAAATAGACGTTTAAGAAATCATGCCTGTCAATCATAGAATAATCGTCCTAATAGATAATTAATTTTGATCGCAATTGAACTTTGAACTCCGAAATTGGACGCCACTTTATGTTGTTAAGTTAACTTCGGTTTGAAAACAGACTATAAAACAAACTAAATAAATTAAGTTCGTTTTACCGTCTTGCACAAATTCAGCAACCATGCTATATTTTGTTTGGTGATAATCGACCAGTTTATGACAGCAATAGAGTTTTAAAGTCAAGCGCTCTACCAACTAAGCTGACCGGGCTGAATTAAACTTGATTAATAAAAAAATACTGCATAGAAAGAAGAAATAATTTGTAAATTAGCATTTCTTTTCCCAAAACGTTTCCCGCTCTTTATACCATAGGAGAACATGTACTAATACTTGTAGGAACTGGTTAAACGAACTATTTGAAAGATCTTGGTTTCCATGTGGTAAACATCTAATTTGCTGACTTTCTTTCTATAAATATATAATTGTATACAGGAAACGTAGGGCTTTATAGCCGACTTTTAATTTAGATATCAAACGATAGAATCTCGTGATGAAGCCGAGATTTAACGAGATAACGCGGGATTACATCCTCCACGTGCGTCAGGCGAGTCTGAGAGGCGTTTGAAGTCATGAAACGTCTAAATGTATCGTTTTACTTCATTGGCTGATTTTTCCCAGATATTCCTACCTAAAATAGGTCGTTATTTTCTGGAAAGTAGTGTTTTCCTCTATTTCTTGTAAATGTAAAACCCGGAATACTCCTGTTTTGACAGGCGGTATAGACAAAGATCAGCCTGCACATATGTGCAGTCTGATCTTTGTCTACACCGTCTGACTGTTCCCATTCGGGCAAAGTTGTTTTTATAGAAATTATTTTTTTATAAGAAATATTGGCCCACAATTTAGCCGTCCAGTACTTTTAGTCCTTTGATTTTGATGCAATTCTGAGGGAACTATTTATTAAGCAAGTGGGCTAATGTCATTATAAATTTATGTATTATATATTTACTATATGTATAGGTTTTGGATCGGCTTCTCTATTCAATGTTACTTACACATTAAAAAAATGGAGTTGGAGTACTTGGCTTCGGAAGAATGTTTTTTTATTTTTTCCGTGGTAAAATTGTTAACCTAGTTTCTTTTATTCAAAGTCAAGTAATTATATTTTAGTTTCATTTATCAATACTCAGACATTTTGATTGGCTGAATTTGGCGTTCATACTTCCATACACATATTTTGAGCACGCAACTGCTGTATATGCATACGCACAAAGTAGATCCGTAAAGTTGTACACAGAACTAGTAAACCATTGATTTATTTTGCTACATGGCATTGAATCATAAGTAATAAAGAAATGATGCTTTTTTTATTTATTTTATTTTCATTGAGGTATGAACCTAAAAGCTTAATCACACTAATGTATGAATATGTGTACGATAAGAGCTGTATTTACCATATATGGTAAAGTATTTGACTTTCTATGGAGAGCGTGTATACGAACCTTCGTGCGCGAACAGATCGTGTAAGCAAGTTATCGCCGGCAAATAGTTTTAACCTCTGAGCACTTATTAGTCCTGAATACCAAATATCACACTTCCCCTTTAGGTATCATAACGGACTATCTCTCCAAACAAAGCCTCTACAAAATATGCAAACATATGTGTCAATCTTTCATTTTGGTGCTATATCATCAGTCTTTTTCTATTTTATGTTATTCTTTTTTAGTTGTTTTCCAATTTGGGATAAAATACCAATTTCTATATACTTTGATGAGGGATTTATCAGAAAATATGAAAAAAAACTTTAAATATTCTACACAATACAATTTGAACAATGTTTTTATACATTGGATTAACAAGAGAAGATATGTCTCTGAATCATCATATTAGAGAATTAACCTTTCCTTTTTTTGAAATTTTAGACAGGACCAAATTAAAAGAGGTTGCAGAAGACAATGAAAATTTGATGCGATTTGAAATGGAAAAATCCTTAACAAGATAGAAAATACTGTGGAAAAAGGAGACATTTCTTGTTACAAGCAATTTCTCCCTTTTCCACATTTTTTGCTCAAGTATAAAATCACAGTGACGTAATATCCCGGGTTTGCACAGGAAAGGGTTAACTCCTATAAGGCGAAAAACGGTAAATTTCATGATAAATCCAAGCACCAAACGCGCTGGGTGTCTTTCAACTTATGACGTCGACAACTAAGAAAGACACAGACACTTTGCAGCGTTGATGTAACAGTCTGAAGGTTTAAACCCATTACCAGATGGAAATTTTTTAGACTGGTCCAAATTGAAAGGATTTGTAGGTAACAATTTGAAGTTTATGAAATTTTTCATTTTCCAATTCTTTTTTTTTTTGGGGGGGGGGGGGTGTTAGAAAACGTTGTGTAAAATGAAGAAATTGTTTGTTACAAGCAATTTCCTCATTTCACACAATGTTTTTCCAATTTTTTTACGTGAGGGGCGACCAAAAGCGTCATTGTGTGGGAATAAATTAAAAATGTAAATGAAATGGCGCTTTTGACCACCCCCCCCCCCAAAAAAAAATAGTTTGGGAAATCATTGTTGAAAAATGAAGAAATTGCATCTTACAAGCATTTTCTTCATTATCTACATTTTTTTTACCACAGTAAACTAAAAAGTAAAAACAATCCAAAATTCAATAAAATAAAAGTTTTCGTCTTCAACATATTTGAAATAGAATATTTTCTACCCTAATAAATGACTATGTTTCGGATTAATTCAACTTTAAATTTTCGTCTGCAAAACTTATGAATTTGGACAGGTCTAAAATTAAATAAAACAGTATAGTTTTAAGATAAGGCCGTTTGAGAGGAGGGAGTAGGAGGGTTCGCACGACCCTCTTAAATTTCAAGATTATCTTTGGGGGTTATTACGGTAAGAAAGAAGATAAAGTCTGAAGAAATGAAAATGCTATCAAATTGATATGATATATGAAAATTACAGATACATCACCTGTATTTGTTATTGGTAATATAATCGATAGATCGCTGGCCCCGCCCACTGACTCCGTTGGGTAGGCCCATTGACTCTAACAGGAACTTACACTTAATTATTACACGAGTTTATCTTAAAATTTCTTAGCCAGTTATATTTAACTTAAAGTAAAATGTTTGGTTGGTGACATAAACGGCGTAGCTACAGTGATTTCGTTAACATTTTTATATGATATTTTCATAAATGGATTCTACTTATTCGGGAAAGGATTGTGTTTGAGATATACCTTTCCTTATTTATACATGGTACATAATACCTTGTTCCGACACCCCTTTTCAATGATATCAAATGAAATATTCTGAGAAAAGAAGAAAATGCTCCTAACAATCAATCTCGCCTTTACTTCTATGTTATTTTTCCCTAGTTTATTCATTAATATGCCCTGCAACGATAGATCGAGTGCATATAATATTTGCCAGGTATGTTTGTGTTTGTCCTCAGAAACCTTAACATTAGCCATAACATGGATTGGTGAAGGATAGAACCTTCACATGTGGAAAAAATTTTCTATTGGGACTAGCTTCAAAGGAATTGGCCAAGGTCGTTTTTCATGGTCAAATGTATGCAAATTATAAACTTAAACATTTTTTATAACTTTGGAATTGTACGGATACACCCCTCGTTTTAACTGCGACAAGACCAGTCCGTTGGTACGTATATCAATATCATCAGTCAAGGTCAAGGTCTCTTCAGGATCATGTATACAAATCACAACTTTGATCTTCGATTTGTAAGGATTTTGGACACCATAAGTTCACATTAACATTCCTTGTGACTAGGATAAACGGCTGTTACCAACTTCAATGTCATGTCGGCAGATTAAATGATAAGGTCATTTCCACGACAATTGCATTTGTGGGGACTTTTGCGTTTCGTCACCGCACTTTGTTAAAAAAAGAAAAATGTCCATTCTTTGCAATGTCGACCGCAACTCACCTATGTATTTGGTATTTGCCATAGATCTTTAGCTGGACTTTTCCGAGAAAACACGAGGTATAGCAATAGCCTTCACGTCACCTGAACCATTGTTGTTGCCATGTGGACCAGTGTTATTTTAAACAGGAGAATAAGGGATTCCCCCATTTTATTTGCTTTTTTAAAATCCCCCCATATTTTCAACATACGGGGATTTAATGTATACAAAAATAGCATGAAATTAAAAAAAATCTATCAATAGTGTAGACGTTGTGACAAAACCCCCTCCTGTAATAAACACAAGGCGTTTTGTCGTTTTATATATCAGTATTTTTTTTTTCAGATATTTACTTGAAATAACAAACGACAAAAATTTAGTCTGGTCCCAATTGAAAGAAGTTGCTAAAATTGGGAAATAATTGCCAAATCAGTAAGATAGAAAAAAAATTGAGAAAAGAAGAAATTATATTTCTTTAGGGCTTCAGAAAGCTTCATTGTGTGGAAATGGGTAAAACAGATATAAATCAAAATTTTGTATTATATAAATTAGCCTAAGCCGCTTTTCAAAGAATCAGGCTTTCGCCTGAGGTTCTCTCTTTTCTTCTTGTGGTGGATTATGGTCAAATAGTAAAACAGGTACATGTATTTGGAAAGGGAAAAGTGTCTGGAAACGACAAAATTGAAAGAGGTAGCAGACCACATATCCAAGTGTTTGTAATTCTAAAAAAATGGCATCAACAATGGAAGAAAACGTCGTGTGAAAAGGAGAAATGGCTTGTTAGAAGCCATCTCTCCTTTTCCACAATGCTTGTTTTGTATTCTTTTAAAAGGGCGTGAAAAGGTGCCATCGAATGGTAATGGGTTAAGGTATTTCCACACAATCCTGTTTTTTACGTCCACCAAGAAAAATTCCAGGGGAAAAGATTGTGGAAAGTGAAGAAACAAGCAATTTCTTCATTACCTAGAATGATTGCTGCCCTAAAATATAAGGATTTTTGAAATTCGACCAACTTGTAAAAAAAACAACTATCATCTGTAACATCTTTAAACTCGGACAAGTCTAAAATTGTCAACTTGGAATGGCTTGTAATGTAAGTCATCTATACTTTCGGTAGCATTCTATCATTTTTATCAATATTATTTTCGTGGTTATTATTTTATTATTAATTTACATTATAATTATTATGCATTTATTTTAGATCGACAGAGTTGCCGGAACCAATTGAAAAATGCTTGAAACGCCCCTGTGTGCTAATATAAATGCAAGTCAGATCGTGTTATAGTTACTGTGGTTCGGAAGAAACCCGACCATTATGATTCTCACATCCTGGTCTTGATTGAAAATCGGATTATCGATTTGTTATCCGTGTACCAATCAATCGCCAATCAGTACTACTCATCATGGCCGCCCGGTAAATTCAATGGGAGATCAATACACTGAGATGGTTCTTTAAACCACGGCGGCAGGTTGAAATGAAGATTTAATTAACATGCTGTCCCACCACAAAAACGATATTGATTTGGCAGGAAAAAATGCGAACCATGCAAATATGATTGAAAGAAAGAGGCGCTTAATAAACCAATGAATCGACACTTTCTGGAGAAAAAGGTTTTGATCAGAGATACAGATAGAGGGCTTTATTTGTATTTCAGACTTAGTTATTTCACTTTTACTACTATAAACCCAATGTTGTAGGTACTCATTGGAATCGTCTCGACGAGACGATTCAAATGAGTACCCACAACATAGGGGTTTGTTGAGAAATAAGGGTTTTCGAATGCTGTTAACCCCTCTTATCTAGACCTCTGGTTTTGCTAGTTATCATTACAGTCACTCTTGGTCAAGCGACCACTTGCATTAAGATACCAGCATAAAAATTCCCCCACGAAAAACATGATTGGCCGTTTTTGCTAATCTAATTGTCGAAAACCAAATTCTATGTTGTTGGATCTCATTAGAATCGTCTCAAGTTAGAACCATCAACAATTTATGTATGCAGTCGAACCGGCCCTTCATATATGTCAGACAAAAGTGTGTAAAACGACCATTCTATTGAACGACCACACTTTTGCTGCCCCTTGAGTGGTCGTTTAACCCTTTCCTGTTTTTCAAATTTTAGACCTGTCCAAATTCAAAGGTTTTGCTGATAAAAAATTAAAGTGGATTTAATTTGAAAAATAACCATTCAGAAGGGTGGAAAAACATTGTGGAAAAGAAGAAATTGCTTGTTGAAAGCAATTTCTTCTTTTTCCACAATGTTTTCTAAATTATAAAATCACGGGAACGTAAAAACCAGGGATTAAACGGTAAAGGGTTAATACAATATTGACTGTATTTCTAGCTGAATTTATTATTTATTATGTCTGTCCTAGGAAGTTTCCATTTAAGGTCAGTTGTCGGCGAGAAAAAATATCGCTGATGCGCGAGCAAAATGTCGTAACTACAGCTTTATTAAAGCTGTTGATGCGACATTTTGCTCTCGCACTGACTATATAGATATGTAGCACGCAATTCTTTTGTATTATTGACCAAACGAACCGAGTTTTAATGACAACAAGAATTTTCGTAATTGGCTTGAATAAAGCTGTAGTTACGATAGTTTGCTCGTCCAACCACGTTTATTTTCTTTTTACCATGGTTGTCAAATTTCCAACGTTAATAATTTCATTTTCTGAATGCAGTGTAATCTGTAAGGTGGGAGTTTAAAATCACATTGCTTTGCTATTTTTTTTTTTTTTTTTTTTTTTTAAGGTTTGCATTTTGTAGGGGTTTTGGTGCATTAGGAAGCATAAGGCTTAGTCCGTTATTTGGGGAGTTAGACTCGTGCATTATGGCACTCTATTTCTGATTCTGTCTGAGCCGAATATGATTTTAGTTTGAGGCCTGCAAAGTGGTTTCAAACATTTCCACATGTACGCCGAGCAAAGACTCAAACCAACATTTGCATCCATACGTCCTAACGGCATCTTCACTATGCACACTGTATGTAATCTCCAAGTCTTTTTAGGCTTTAAGCACTTTGTAGATTGTATAGTCTTGGTATAGATTGTATATTTCTTGGTATAGATTGAATAGATTGTATATTTCTTGGTATAGATTGAATAGATTGTATATTTCTTGGTATAGATTATATAGATAGTGTATTTCTTCTGGTAACTTATTTCAAAACAAGAACCTCAATCTAACAATACACTGGAAGTAAATACAGAAGAGATCTTTGTGATAAAACTAAACGATCGTTCAAAACGCTTTTGAATTCAGAATGAATCAACTTATCTGTTGAGTATTATGAAAATCCAATAAAATACATCATCCGTTATCCCTGACAAATGGCAAATATATATATATATATTTCCGATTTTGGAGTGAAAGTTGGTATCATCACTATCGATAAAATCAAAATATATTACACTGGGAAATCACTAGATTTCATTGCTAGGAATATATATATATATATATACGTTATAACACGTTGTTATGCATTAGAAAAATTCGTCCATCGGACTCGTTTTTCAACGCCTAAAAACACATTCTGGCGAGAGATTTTTCGTATAAAAAAGTCAATAATCCTCGATTATTTCTATTTTCATGTTTTAGAATGAAACATCTTTTTTAAATGACAAAATTGGGGAACAAAACCTGTTCTAATAGTATATTTGTATCGATTGTAGATGAAATGTTTAAAGTTTGTGTCGAGTGGTAGAAACATTGTTGATAATAAAGACAATGATTGTAACAAGCTGTAACCTACAATTTCCAAAATGTTTTCTAAGGTTTTTTTCTCAAGGAGCATAGCATTAATCAGACAACTGTGACGTCACCAATCATTGGAATATTTTATATGTCACAAAGCGATGCAAGCTAGGCAGGTTTTTCTAGATAACGAATCGTGTATTACATGTATTTTAACCCTTTCCGTCAGAACAAAATTTCAGACTAGTCCAAGTTGAAGGAAGTTACAGACGACAATTCGAAGCTCGTGGAATTTTATTTATTTATCTTTTTAATTTTTCGGGGTTTTTTTGTTTGTTTGTTTTTTTTTTTTTTTTGCGTTGAACACATTGTGGATGATAAAGAAATCGCTTGATACAAGCAATTTTTTATTATCCATTATGTTTTCGAAAGTATTTTTCTTGAGGGGTGTAAAAAGGCGGGATTGTGTGGGAATGGGTTAACAGGAAAAAATCTACAGGTATTCCGATTTCTCCTTCTGGTCTTTTCTCGTACACGAGTAAATATACACGAGTGAAAAATGTTTCCAAGGTGCCTTAACTCGTGATACCTGGAGCCTACCAAATCAATCAGATATCGATCAGATCGATTTAGAAATCTTAACAACAAAACAGGCTGTGTAAATCACCCCATTCAACGGTTTATAAATTCATATAACTTGGGATTCTTAACTCTATAACAGAAGTCACAACTTAGAAATATTCACTCGTGGGTTTGATAACTAAAGGGAACAATCTTGTGCCGCATGTATACCAAACAAAATTCGAAGTATGAAAGTTTTGTTTGTTCTTCGTGACCATTTAAGTACAGTATAATCTAAACATGATAAAAAAAAAAAGTAAAATGACATATCACATAAAAAAGGAAAGCGTAAACGAGTATTTTTATGAATTTACAAGCGTTAGATAATGATTTTATATTTGAATCCAAACTCTTATTCTATGTTTGGGTAACCTTTTAAAATGTTGTATTGATCCTACCAAGGAAGTGAGAATTTGATTGAGTATTTTTTGTACACGTGGAAGACTTAATTCGTTTATACTCTTTGAGATTATGAAACCGTATTCAATCACATATAATTTAATATTTAGTTTCGTCTACCAAAATCGGGCGTTCTGATTGGTCGAAAAAGAATATTCATAACTCCATGAACAAAATTTTAAGCACGCAGCTATTTTGTATGCTTCCGCACAAAATAGTCCAATAAAAAGGTATCAAAAGATGTAGGATTTTTGCTTTTTCGCTCCAAACTATTAAATTATAAAAATGAAGAGATTTTTTTTTGTTTTCATTGAGGTATGATCCGAAAAATCTTATCACACAATGAATGAATCCGTTTCGCGTATTCATACAGTGTAATAAGGTTTTTGGTTCATACCTCAAGGAAAACAAAAATATTCTCTTCATTTCTTAATAATACATTAACTGGTGTTAAACTTACTGAATGTGGAAAAATGTTAAGAAGTTGTTGTTTTTTTAGTACGGTTGGACACAACTTATGCGATACAAGTAGAATAAGTGATATTACAGCTATATTTGGCTAAAAGTATTGTTTTGAACATCGAAGTGTATATGTGTAGTCTTCTGGTGTTGGGTTTCTTATAACCATTTGTGTCAGTAATGGGTTCCGGAAAGTCCAGGATTGAGGTAAATAATCATGTGGATCAAGGAAGAAAACATCCTAAACCTGCAATTTGTAACCAGGAAGACAAAAGCTCGGATGCGCCCGAAGAAACTATTTATGTGTATGAAAAAGACGTCGATAATGAAAGCGTTGACAGCACAAACAGTGATGATACATATGGTCTAGCACGCAGGATACCACGATATATTGCTATAAACTCTGGTGAGTCTAACGATGATGCAATAGAAATCATAGCAGAAGAAAATAGAAATGTATGTGAGAATTTAGAAAATGACAATATATCTGTTAATGATGACATTGGTGTGTTACACGAGAATGATCCTTACAAGGAATCATTTAACGAGAAAATGCCAAGCCAGATTGCAAACTTATTGAACAAATTTGAAAAAGACACGATCGGATATTACATCGCTCAACCAAATAATGAAGATGAAAACCATTCCAACCAATCTAGTGTAAAAACAGAGTACAAACGTGTTGAAATGAAAGCAAAAGATTACGATATGAAGAAAAAAGAACTTGACACACTGTACGAGGAATTCAATTTAAACTATAGCTCTAGAAGTAGACGTGTGAAGAAAAAAACGGTATCAAATAAACAGACTCTGGTTTTAACAAAAGTAGGTAACAGGTATAGATACATTACTGTCCCAGCATATCTACCTTGCCAACGAGTATACAGTTCAAGGTCGTTTGTGAAGAATTACATGACGTCACCACAATATGTGTACAGACGCGGAATCAAAGGTACGCTCCCTATAGCTTATTGTTGGACCATGATAGAGCTAGTGTACCTTTCTAATTGTACCATTCAATACCAAACGTTCATACTTTCTATAGCATAGTCCGGACAGATACACACCATCTTCCTTGGTTTAACCCATTACCAGATGACACACAATTTTAGTCTAGTCTAAAATGAAAGAAGTTGCGGACGAGATTTTTAAAGTCTATGAAATTCAACTTTTTAAAGTTTCTGGGTGGAAAGTAATTTCTTAATTTTCTAAAATGTTTCCCCTTTCGGGGCGTCAAAAAGCGTCATTGTGTGGGAATGGGTGAAACAATACCAGTTGTTCTTTTATCAGTTATATACCCCACATTGATAGACCCAATGCATATATTTTTGCCTGTTTGTCTGTTCCTTTATTAGTGTTTCTTTTCCCAGCTAAAATTCCAATTTTAGCTAAGACTTTCGACAGCTTAGCTATAGGGCGTCCCTATTCTACTTATGCAACCCTTGAAGTAAGACCTTGCAGATGCTACCAAGGCCAGAGTAATCTTTCAAAGCTAAAGACATTTTTCAACTTCACTTTGTTTTTCCCTTATTTCACATGTGTGTCCCATGTGGTTTGAATTTACCATGCTAGAGGCCAAGAGAACATACAGAGGTAAGTGTCACGTTTCTAGGCAAACCTACGCGTAAAGATAGTCATGCATATATTTAAAATTTTAAGTTTATTCATAGCTTTCGAATGACAAGTTAAAGTGTTTTAATAATCCATATACAAAATGTAGTTATTTCGTGTGGAAACGATAACGCTATCTAAAGGTTTAATCCAAAGGTCATTTATAGGGGACAAAACATTATTGAATACTATTTACATAATTTTTACCTTTGGATGCCAAGTACCAGACATTTGGTTTATGTATTTCGAGTGACAATACCTTTCTATTAGTATCAATTTCCTGAGTATTTCTTAAGTTTGATATCAATGTCAATCTTATCTGAAAATAGAAGTTGGGCGGGGGATGCATTGGTGTTATAAAAATACAAGCTTGTTTCTTTTATTTATCTATTTATTTATTTATCTATTTATTCATGACCAAAAACTTTCGCTTCGACACGAAATCATCATAAATATAGATTCTGAACAAACGAGACGAAACAACGAACACAGCTGAAACAAAACAAACACAGTGTTAAATAATTTATTATCAAAAAGGGCGTTCTGATTGGTCGTAAAAAATTAATTCATACCTCCATGAACAAAATATTGAGCACGCGGTCATTTTGTACGCTTCGGCACAAAATAGTTCCATACAAAAAGTATAAGAATATGTAAAGTTTTTGCTTTTTTCGCTCAGTGCTAATTAATTATAAGAAATGAAGTGAATACTTTTTGTTTTCATTCACGCGTATTCATACAGTGTGATAAGGTTTTTCGGTTCATACCTCAATGAAAACAAAAACTATTCTCTTCATCTCTTAAATAGATAGCGTTTATATCATTACAAACTATACAAATATAAGGAGTGATTTGATAACCAGTCCCGAAATTGATGTCTATACTAAACCAAAAATTATTTGTTTTGCTCTTTAAAAATAGCATGTCATTTTTTGCTTAGCTCATTACGAACATTTTCAAACAACTGTTCAGAAACTTTACTATTTGACCGAAAATTTCTAGAAATAAATACTTACGAATTTCTGATTTACTTTGAATTATCATTTACATGGTGGTGCAGTCAACAAAATGACGTTATCTTCCTTCATAGATTTGGAGAAAAAACTCACAACATAAATTTAATTCTCTACTATTCATTTTCTTTGATTAATTACTCCACATCCTATTTGATCCGAGGTGTTTTGCTCTTAAATCTCAATTTCATACAGTGTGGTTGGTCGTTACTTCAATGAAACCAAAAAATAAATAAATGTATATATTCTCCTCGTTTCTTAAAAAAAGAGCAATAATTTGCTTCGACGTTTCTATAGAATATTATGCTTCTTAAACTTAACAATCGCGTTTTCGTTTAAAAATGAATAAACGGAGAGTTTAAGCACCACAAATAGAGGAGAGACATTCGCCTTAAACAGATTACAAGAGAGAATGCAGCATTAACAACAATTCAACTATACCGAATGCTGCATGTGGGTTTATCCGAGCGCAGACCTCATGTAAGTTTTGTCTATCGCGTATATTTTGTCAGTATTTCAAAACGTGTTAAAATTCAGCTAAGTAAACAATTGCATTCAAAAATCGATTTATTAGAAAATTTCATCTTTTGTTATGATTTTTAGCTGCTGCTGATGTTTTATTTTCAGAGGTGCAAAGTTGAAGACTTCTCTGGAAGGATCATAAAAAAGAGGACATATGTTGAAAGCAGCAACATGTGGTAAGTTGATGCCACGACTATACTGTTCTGCAAAAAGTTGAAAAGGGGAACATTTGAGATTATCCTTGGTCTAACCGAAAAATAATTAAAAGTATTGTTATCTATAAAAGAAATCATAGCCCATTCCCCCATAGTGACGCTTTTAAACACCCTAAGAAGAAAAAGCTTTGGAAAACATTGTGGAAATGAAGAAATTGCTTGTTACAAGCAATTTCTTCATTATCCACAATGTTTTTTACCCCAAAGGTACAAAAAAAATCCGAAATTGCATAAGCTTTTTTGCTTTAAATTGTTGTCTGCAACTCCTTTCAATTTCGACCAGTCTAAAATGTGCCGTCCGGTAATGGGTTAAATATATTTCAACCAATTTGGTAGTTATTACATGTACATGTACTACAAAGCAACGAAACAGAAAAGACACTATATAAACTCCTCTTGCTTGTAACAATAAAACATTTAAAATGGTCGCTGCCATTGACGGATTGCAGGACACGCCCACTGACCTCCAACAGGGTGTTCAACTCATACACCAAACGGCATCATTTTGCAAGAATAATAGTCAATAACATGTAGCAAACAAGTACAATTGCTAGTTGGCTAGTTTCAATGATATTAGTAGTGCGATTGAGAACAAAAAAAATATTAGTAAATTGAATTATTATCATTTTCAATAATACTTATAATGCGTTGGCGATCTTAGAAATCGACCAATATTGAATCAGTATCATTTTCAATAATGCCAATAGTGCGTGGGCGATCTTGGAAATTGATAAGTAAATTGAACCATTATCATATACAATTATACCATGAGTGCGTTGGTGATCCTGAGAATTGATAAGTATACTGAACCGATATCATTTTCAATATCATTGGTAGTGCGGTTTCTATCATGAAAATTTGTAAGCCAATTGAACCAGTATCATTTTCATTTAAATACCAATAGTGCGTTTGTGATCTTGAAAATTGACCAATATATTGAGCCAGTATCATTTTCAATAATACCAATAGTGTATGGGCGATCTTGGAAACTGATAAGTTAATTGAACCAGGATCATTTTCAATAATATTAGTAGTGCGTTTGCGATCATGAAAAAATTATCAGTAACTATTAACCATTATCTTTGTCAATGATATTGATTGTTGAATGGTGGTCTTTAGAAATTGATCAGTATATTGAACTAATATCATGGTTAATTATATCTCGAGTGAGATGTTGACCTTGAAATTCAAGCAATTTTATTATCAGTTATATTGATAATGTATGTGCGATATTGAAGTTTTATCAACATCTTGAATTGTTATTATGATCAATAATTTAGATAGTGTAAGGACTAGTGATCAGAGCCATTAGATTATAACATACAATTTGATAATAAGATAAAATGATATTTTTTCTCAGTTGTAAAATTCATATCAACCCTGACATTGGGGGATTTTTTTCATAAAATTGTTTATCAAAAATACTTCGTTTGCAGGTTCTTTAGATTATCATTAATCCAGACATTAAATTGTGGTACTAAAGTTGAAGATATAGCATGGTGTGTAATCTTTAGGGTCCAAAGTACAAAGGTCTATTTTTCTGTATTAAATTCAATCAGACGATACAGCGTTAAATTGGTGGGAAAGTACAGCCCCATAAAGAATCAACCCATGTTTTAAATTCACTTAGCTTACTGTTTAGTCTCCTGTAATTGGGTTGAACTTGAGTATCATTTGTTGTTTTCCCTTGTTGTTTGATATCAAAGACATTTTAAATATGTTACATTTCTTTGAGTTCTCAATGATACACGGGCTTACATCGTGCCTCGGGTAATTTTCGTCTCGCTTGCTGACTTTGATCATTAAGAACCTCACAAAACCCATTCTCATAAATTGCTTCGTGTATCTTCAATATGTTCTCGGATAAGTGCTTGGGTCCGTAGGAATAGGGAAGCCAGGGGGCTTTGCTCCAATAAATAATTTTGATAAGAATGGAAAAGAATACATTAGTTTGTGCAGATCTGCCTATATCCATTAACCGGTTCCCACACAATGACACTTTTTGACGCCCCTCAAAAAACGATTGGGAAAACATTGTGTAAAATGAAGAAATTCCTTTGTACAAGAAATTTCTTCATTTTCACGATGTTTTCTATCAAGAAAATTTTTAAAATATAGAATTACATTAGCTTTCAAATGTCATCTGCAACTCCTTTCAATTTGGGCTAGTCTACAATCTTGCCGTCTTGGTTAAGAAACTCCCCTGATTCCTTAGACATCCATCCATCTATTCCAAGTGAGCCAACACAATCTGGAACGTTTCCTTTGGATCTACCTGGAATTTCCAATTTCTCCTAATGTTTGGCTCACCTCACGCCACGTAAAACAGTATGATAGTCATATCACGGCTCACATTGGTTTCAGTACAAAATCCTTTTCTAGCCTCTAGTTGCCTTTTCAACGAAGGTTCACGATTATACGCATTTTGATGGGAGACGAATGCCGGATAGGACAATCACCGCGGCTGGACATCGAACAAGGGACCTCATGACCAATTTTGACCAAATATAGACTTTTCCTTGGTTAAACTTTTTTCTAAAATCGTAAAATGAAATTTTGTAATGGCGGTGTGGCAGGACAGGCTTATCAAACAAAGAGAATTCTTTTTTAAATTCCTACTCGGAAACACCAAGCCAATTTGTACTAAATTTGGAGGAAATGATTCTTGATTAATCTTTTCCAGAACTTGTGCTAAGAATGTGTTTTTAGTAAGGCTGGTATTGTATGCATTAGAGAAGTTATTAAATGATCTTCTGGTTAGCGATTTAGGGCACCTGTGTACATCTTGTCTTAATATGGAAGTCAAGGTAACAACGGTTTGAATTTGTTGGTCTATATAGCCAGTCACCTTGGAGTATGGAATCAAACCATACATCTGAGATCAGTTTATGAATTGTAGCAATTCTTGTATCGTTGTGTCAGTTGGTGTAAACAAACAATCACCCCTATGCATTTTGTCCCTTTTTACAGCTGAATGATTAAGCCTTGCATCAAATATGCATATCTCGTTTCGAGATTTCCGAAGTATTTTAGGAAGAGTTATTTGTTTCGGTATATCTAGAATGGACTGTTTCTTGTATTTAGTGTAGATAATCAAAATTGTCAAAGACAGCAGCAACAACAACAAAAATCCCTATCAATTTGAGAAGTTTTGAACGGGACTACTTCTTGTGCATGAATAGAAAATAGTTCCTAAATCATTTTTATAGAGGTATGAAACAAATATTTCAGGCTGTCAAAGTACATGAATTTGAACGCGACTACTTATAAATATTTACTTGATGGATATTTTTTTCCAATTGTTCATGAGAAAGAAGAGATTTTTTTAGTAAAACATTTGATGAAGTAGAACAGATGCGTTTGTGCATTGCTCAAAGCTACAGATAAATGGATATTCTGGATTTCAGATACACCCATTTCAACAACACTTACACAAACCCTATATTGTGGGTACTCATTTGAATCGTTTCATCGAGATAATTGGAAATTAGAATCCACAACCTAGGGTTACACGGCAAAATATTTGAAGAATAGTGTTACCCTGTCTTATCCAGATCTGTGATTTACTTTCCTTTGATTTCTTAGATTGTTGAGTAACTTCATTAAAATAGGAAATGCACGTTTAATGTTTCATGAAAACTAGTTCGTGTTATTTCATGTACATTTGTCCTAGATATTTTTTCATTGAACATGCAACACCCAAAACACACACACACAAACAGTGCAGTTATCTGACTGTGCTCAAGCCATCACCACATAGTGCGCTTTTTAAACGCCTCTTATGAAAACATTGTGAGAACAGTGTTAGTACAGTTTGGAATATCGTCGGTCAATTCTTTGAGTTTGGAACAGTCTAAAAATTTGTCGTCTGGTAATCGTGTGAATCTACACTCACCCTATAAATTGAACATGTGAGGTTCGCATTGGTGTAAACGTAAACGTGAAGTGAAATATCACACGCATGCCAAAATGCAATATGACGTTACATAATGATGTTGGAGCATTTCAATGTATGATGACGTCATAGTCGACAAATCGCTGGCCGCGCCAACTTTCTCCATTGACCCCACCAATTGACTCCGACAGGAAGTTACGCTTCGATTTTTAGCGGCGTTATTCAAAAAAAATTCATAGCCATTAGCATGTTACAAAAACAGTAAGATGATTGGTTGACGACATAAATGTCGTAATTACAGATTGACCTAGCTGTAGTTACGACGTTTAAGTCGCTAAACCAACAAAAATGTTTCACACAAATGGCGGCCAATGTCGGAGTTCAAAGACCAATTTCGGGCTTAATGTTTGATTTGAACGGTCGATATATTCCTTGATTGACAGCCGCGATTGGTCAGTTTTCTGACTATTACTTTTTAAAAGCGAGATAATTATTTCCATCGATTTGACAAGGTACAATAAAAGTCTTAGTACCGGTTGAATATCCGGTTAACTAAATATCATATAAAAATTTGTCATACATACGCATATGCTAAATGAAATGACGGACCGCAAGTCACATCCATTTAGCTCCAACAGGAAGTACCAAATCGGTATCGAACAAATAGCAATTTTATTGCCAGTCATTTATATAAAAAAGTTAAATTGTTGGTTGGCGACTTAAACCATTCTATCACAACTAAGTTTTAGACTGATCCAAATTGAAAGATATTGCAGTCGACAGTTTTGAATTGGTTGAAATTAAAAAATATTTGCCTTTTAGGATAGATAACATTATGGACATTGAAGAAATTTGCTTCTTACAAGCAATTTCTTCATTGTCCATAATGTTTTCAAAAGTTTTTTTCTGGAGGGGCGTAAAAAGAATTGGTTGTGTGAGAATGGGTCATAACTTCAGCTTTAGTTACGACGATTAAATCACCAAACCAAAACAAAAATAGGCAAATGTCGGTGATTTTTTAATTCGCAGCTATGGCCCGTCAAATAATATTAAAAGTATCAGGTTAAATTTGTAGACTCTGCCACTAAACCCAGCCGACAAAATCTTAGACTGGTCCAATTTTAAGGATGTTGCCGACGACGATTTTCAGTTGATGAAATTATAAAATTCTTTGCATTTCAATGTAGAAGATATTGTGGATAATGAAAAAAGTGCTTTTTAGATGACGAAATTCTAAAATATTTTTGTATTTTGAGGTAGACTACATTTTTGGATAATGAAAAAAAGGCAATTTCTTCATTTTCATCTTTGTTTTCCTATTTTTTCCTAGGAGCGTTAAAACTAAGGTCGGGGTTGCGTAGGAAAGGGTAAATCGATGTCGTTATAAGCGAAATTTACTGAAGATAATAAGCAGAATATTCGTTGTATCTTAACCCTTGTCATGCTGAACCCGGAATAGTTCGGTTATAGCAGGATGTGTAGAACAAGATCAGCCTGCACATAAGTGCAGTCTGATGATGCTCTACACCTCCTGCTTGTACTTTTCCTGTCAGAGTTGTTTATGAAATTGATTTCTAAAAGGAATGTTTATTTTTTGAACAACAAGTTCTATCAGTGCTTTCAGCCCTTTGATTTTATTACAATTCAGTAATGTAATTTGTACAGCATGACAAGGGTTAATTAATATTATCCTTAAGTCCAGAGAAAAATGACGCTCTCAAATTTTTGAGACGGATAACCGGCCACGCCTACTGCCCTACGTTATGGTTGTTCGACTGAGGTAACATTAGCTCAATCACAAACGAAATTATTTTAGACTATTTCAAATTCGAAGAATTTTAAGTTGATGGAACCTTTAAAATCTTTGTCTTTTTTAGGGTAGAAAACATTGTGTGTAGTGAAGAAATTGCCCGAAACAAGCAATTTCATTTTTTGTAGTGTTTTCCAAATCTTTCATATTGAGGGGTGTTTAAAAGCGTCAGTGTGTTGGAAAGGGCTTATAAAGATGTGGTCAGGAATGAAAAAAAAAAAAAAAAGGCAAATCGCTTGTTGGAAACTGAAACATCGTAACTGCAGCTTGAATTACCTGTAGTTACAACGGCTAAGTCGCAAAGGTAACAAACATAAATATCAAATCTTCAGTTCTTCCAGGTCTAAACAGTTTGTCTGATTGGTCAATCGATAATTTGATTTGTCAGAGGCTTCCGTCAATTTAAAGAAGCATACACACTCCTTTCTCATGACTCGCGTATGGCTATATTAGAATGCTTAGTCATCTGTGAACCAGAGATGTTGTAAAGGACTCATGAAACCCGTCTTGCTTCGGCGTGTTCTTTGTGATAACCATCTTTATTGTCTCTAGTAACTCAGAGGCCAGGTTTCGCAATAACCATACCCTGTTCCAATCCAAAAGGGAACCTGACATGGAAACTCGGCAGTCTGCCAATGAAGCCGATTGATCAAATGGTCAAAAACGTCATGAAGAACAGATTTTGAAGTTCAATGGGAAAAGGGGGAAATACGAACGTTCGGGGTTCATGCGGTTGTGAAATCTAAATTGTCCTATATTTTACCGGGATCCTAATGTTACGTGAACATCGGCCACAATCCGGATATTTTGTCCATCTTGTGACGGTTCCGCTTTTACAGACGCTTTTGTGAAAAACTTAAGAATACGGAAAGTTGCACGACCAGACTTGATTTCTGAATATCAATCATTAACATATCAATAAAGAAGATTGTGTATTATTTTCTACACGAAAGCTGAATTATAAATAATATGAGAGGAAAATTATTGGGTCGTTCGGTGTATGTGTTCAAATGATGTATGAACTGCGAGAAGAAAAAAACGCGGGATATCCCAATACCTTGCTCTATCAAGCAGACGGTGGCCGAGATTTACATATCAGCCAAGAGAGCATCTGGTGGTTCAGGGGGACTTTTCACAACATGATGTCATCTTTAATCGGTAAGTGGATTTTAGTTTTGCTCATTATTCGTTAATGCTGTGTTATTAGCTCAGTTTACAATGATGGATTTGGTTTTTTCTTTCCTGCATAAACATTTTGATAAATGTACTTTCGCTGAATAATTCATGGGTAATACTTAACTACAAGTAAGTGGTTGACTGCGGACAGAGTATTTGTATTCATTTTCAAATATGGATCGACATGTTAATATCCTAAATGGTGAGTGGGTCGAGGACTTAATTTAGATTAAATAGGTTCCTGTGGAGAAACTATATTGCCATCTAAAATTTCCCTGGTTTACCAAACGAATTAATCTAGCATCTAAACAAAACTACTTGAGCATGCACTTTTCGTTGTTGGACTGACAGATATACGATTCGTTGAACACTATTATATACATAGAACAAAATGTATAAATGAAAACTATTTTACGTGAATTTGATCATAAAGATGTGCTTTGCACATCGTAATTCATTTTTTCTGATTATTATCATTATCATTTCATGCTTTTATAACCTGTAATAAACGGAATAGTTTATATTCATCGAAAGAGCCGTACAAATTCGATTTGTATGATGTAAAATTATCGTCAACCAGTTCCCTCAACGAACCACTGTTTTAAGCCCTTCAAAAATGTCTAGTAATTATTGTGGATGTTGAAGGAATTGCTTGTTGTAACAAGCAATTTCTTCACTATCCACATTGTTTTCCACCAAAATTAACAAATATTTTTAAAAAAACATCACCAAGGAAAAATTAAATTGTGCAACTTCTTGCAATTTGAACCATTCTGAAATGTTGTCAACTATTAAAAGGGTTCAATACTAATGAATTACTAATAATATTATCATATAAATGCGTAGGCAGCATCTGCGCATTTGCTATTACTTGTGGCGTAATTTTAACGAGTATTTTCGGTATTTGAATTATGATTTAAAAACGCGCCTAAATGGATATCATATTTTCATTTCCAAAAAACATAGACAATTTGACAACAAATAGTCTCCAATTATGATTTTTTTAAGCGCAATGTCTCATAATTATACCGTCCTTCTAAATCAAGAGTTTGTCCCGAACATTTGATGTCTATATGTAATTCGGATGTAGATCAAGTTAATTTTCGAAGTTCGATGGTTTAAAATTCATTCTTAAAAAATGCCATCGGTATGATGTCAAAATGTGGGCTTTTTAAAGGGCCAACTAACTCTTAAACTAAGTGTTACTAGAAATTTAATGTTCGTATTAACATAAAGTTTCGTTTCTACAATTGTATGTTTAATGGGTATGTTATGAAAACCAACGTCATGGTCTGAGTAATTTGGCCGATAATTTACTTTTTTGCTAACGTCATCTCGATATAACCATTTAGTCTAGAGAGACTACTCTTCGTGAGTTTGGTTTTCGGCGTCGTTCTAGACAGACTGACAGACAGACAGACAGAAAATATTATTGTTAGACTTGTACAAAGTACATCGTCACATATAAATATATTACCTGTTACATTCATAAATCGGTTTACAAATACATATTTACATTCTTTGAATATTCACTTGAAGTTCAATGATTTATCCTAATGTTCGGAAACAATAACAATACCAAAATCAATGAATGTCGCATATTATCATTTTACCCATTTCAAATTGTCTTCTTATCTATTACACAATCCCGTGTAAAACGTGAACTCTATCCAGGACAAATGCGGCCAGTTTCATTTAGACATATAAACAGCTTCTAGTCTTTTTCTCATTGTATCGTGCAATACCGAACAAAATCACGTTTAAAGGAGAACAAGGTCGCTAACTTTTTATATGAAACATATTTTTACGACTAGAATCAAGTGGAAACAGGTGAACATATAATTGCTACAAAAGAGAGTAGTATATCACCCGTTGTTTCACAGATCAGCACTTGTTCTTACGTAAACTTACAGAAACATGACGTTTTCTTTGTCTATTAACCCATTACCAGACAACAAGTTTTAGACTGTTTGATTGATTTATTTATTGAATGGATCTAACGCCACTCTTGACGGTATTTCAGTCATATCTCGGCGGCTGGAGCGCCTAACAATGGACTCGTGTATATTCATACCAGTACTACCATTACATTCTTTCCTAGCCTCTAGCTGGTTTCAGTTATCCTCCCATTGGTGAGAGACAAATGTTCGAAAGGATATGTGCCGCCGCCGGGGACAATTTTAGACTGACCAATGTTCCAAGACATTATAAACGACGTGATTTAATTGATATTTGTTGCGTGGGTGTGTGTAGAAAATAGTTTGGATATTGAAGGAACTTCTTGTAACAAGTAATTTCTTCATTTCCTGCAATATTTTCCAATTCCTTTTTTGCTAAGAGAGCGTCTGAAAGTGGTATTTTGTGGGAATTAGTTATTTGATTGCGATAATGATTCCTCCCTGTTTCTTCTACAAGAAATGACCTTGACATTTTACTTAAACTTTGTAGGCTAACCTTGGTACCAGAAACACGGCGAGGATAATATATGTGTGTCATTTACAACTTTTCTTTATTCTTTTATCTAAAGCATATGTCGTAGGTTTGACCGTCTCGACCTTGACCTGTATTTGTTGTTGTTAATGTACAAGTGTTTACAAAAAAAGTACAGAGTTTTATATTTATAACTTTATTTGTTTCGGTTTCTCGGTTGTAACCCTTTCCCGTATAATCCCTGATTTTCATGCACCTGTGATATTAAACGTGAGAAAACATTACGGAAATATACCACAATATGTTCTATTATATAGGATGGTTACTTTTTCGGCTAACATTATGATGTCGTCTGCTACCACTTTGAATTTAGACAAGTCAACATTTGAAAAACAGTAAATGGTTAATTCATAAGGCAACGTCAGTAACATGAAAACTGTATTTTGTTACAAAATGAAAATCATTTTGGCTAGTTTGTTGCATCTTTATATTGAATATCTATAACCCAGGAGACTGTATGGTTCATTTACCACCAATCATAAACACATTCCAACACAGCAAAATTTTAGACTGGTCCAAATTGAAAGAAGCTGCAGACTACAATTTCAAGTTGATGGAATTTTGAATTTTTTCATCCTTTTGGATAGAAAACATTGTGAATAATGAAGAAATTGCTTGATACAAGCGATTTCTTCATTATCCACAATGTTTTCCAAAGCTTATTTCTCGAGGGGCGTAAAAAGGAGGGATTGAGTTGGAATGGGTTAATTAAAGAGCTTCGAATGTTGCGATAACACTAAACCCTCTCCTGAGCAAACCCGGGATTTCACATCAGTATGATTTTTTTACTTGAGGTAAAACTTTTGAAAAAAGAAGAAATTGCTTGCAATAAGCAATTTATCCTTTTCCCACAATATTTTCTACCAAATAGGATTGTTATATTTCAAATTGCATCCAATTTTGATTGTCATCTACAACCTCTTTCAATTTGGACCAGTCTAAAATTTTAAAAAACGGGAAAGGGTTAAACTGTCAAAATTATTAATTCGGCATAAGGGGTAACCTGTTTGTTTCCCTTCTAAATCGACTTAAGTTTGCTTTTTCGTTACCATATATTATTTGACACAAATTCTCTTTTCTACAAACTTTATCGGGTATCTTTGTTCATCATTTCAATACGGTCCAAGTTATTTATCAATATAAAATAAGAAAATTTATCCTAGATTATTTTCAACACAATTTTACTGAAAAGGTTGCATTTTTAACGCAATATGTTCTGAAAGGAGTATTTCTACAAAGCTGATAAATTATTGCAATGTGTGAAGAAGTATAGCAAAAGGAAAAGAGATTAACCCATTTCTAGACGCAAAATTTTAGACTGGTCCAAATTCAAATATGATGCAGACATAGAAAACATTGTTGCTAACGGAGAGATTGTAACAAGTAACTTCTTCATCTCCCACAAAGTTTTCCGAAGCTTTCTTTGTTGTGGGCGACAAAAAGCACCAGTGTGGGGAAATGCGTTAAATTACTGAAGTGTCGCCAAAGACTAGATCTTTGAATAGATTTTATAAATAAACCAAATATTCTAAAAACCATCATTGGTTTACATGAACATATTCGAAAAGAAATGCTATTACATCTTTAACCCATTCCCGCTTAATGACACTTTTTGACGCCCTTCAAAGAAAAATAATTTACTACTATTTAAGAGATGAAGAGAATATCGTTTGAAAATTAGCAGTAATCCATTGTTGGATGCTTCAGCCGCCGTGATATGACTGAAATACTGTTAAAGTGGCGTTAAATCCCATTCAATCAATTAATCAATTTTTGGGAAAAAAACCTAATTATAATAGACAACTGGCCCTTTTCCTTGTGTATATCATTTCACCAAGATTCGTCCATATAATAACAAAACTTTTATAGTGAGAAATGGCATCATGGTAATGTTTATTTTTTTCCATAGAATAAAAATTTTGACAACCAAAAGAAGACAAGAAAAAATTTTAAGGCCATTTTTGCATATTGTCAGGCAGAGTATCTTCAATTTTTATTATTGTGACCTCAAAAATATGTGTCTAGGTTCGTGGAAATCTTATTAAAAATAGTGTCACATTCAATTTGGCTGATATTCTCTTCACAAATGAAGCTATAGAGGGGAAATTGGACATAGGTTGATGTATTGGTAGTTCATACCGCACCATAGATAGGAAAGATCTGTAATGATTGGTGTTAAACTTCAAGACTGACTAGATTAACATTACATAGTTACATTCCCCTTGAGAATGTTACTCAAGTCTTTAAGATTCATGTTTAATAATTATATAATAATAAATCCATAATCCCATCTGGATCATTGCGACATTCAGGACCTTTAGCCCTATGGTTCTTGTTTGTCCTCAGTCAGGCGGTATTCTTTCTTGCTTAACGACTGTGATCAAGAAAATTTGAAAGCGCCTTTCCAGTTTTTCCTGTGGCATAAAGAGAAAAGTTGAGAGCGTCTTTCTTTTTTGTCCACTGTCAAACCATTGGAATCCTTTCATGTTGTCCTCAGTCATTGACAAAAGTGATAATTCCTCATCCCAATGATTATTACAGAAAGAGTGGGGCTGTATTTCAGTTCTATCGAATTTTTTTTCAATTGGCATTTTGCACCTTAAATAGGTTAAAAATTGTGTATCAAATCTACAAAAACCTACTTTTCAAAACCATTAATTGAATCTTGATTTTTTTTAGCATGGCGGCTTCAGTTTGTTGACCTGCCATTGTACCACAACCATCTATAAAGCAGAAATAGACATGCGTTATGAGGTTACCGATCCTCTTATTCTAAGTTTAATCCACATGTGCCTACAAAAGTATAAAGTTTTCAGTTCTAAGAACAAACATTGTTTCCTTTCAGAAAATTGCCAGGGTGCTTCCTTTGATGGGCTGAATCAATGCATACTAACTACTCACCAAATTGAAGTTAAATGTACAATGGAACCGATGTCGTGGTTTTCTGATGTTACACTGGTAAGGATAGAAGAACCATTTCTACTATAAACTACTGATGGTCTTTTTTATTGTGTAATTGAAGCATTTATATTTGTTAACTTTTACCAAAATCTGAATTCTGTGAAAATGGACTGTCCAAAGTAAGCTTCAGCACCAAGCTTGCTTGAATCAAATATTTCCACTCTTTCTCCAACTTCAAACCCTTGAAATGTTTTCATTGTATTTATGTTACCAATAAACCATTTTATCCACATTTGTTTAATATCTGATCGAAAAAGATGCAAAGAAGTTTATTTAGAACGCGATGACTCTAATACTCAAACTAACAACTATACTTATAAAGATTTACATAAATAGAATACATGAATGATCAGTCATCATACTGCTTAACCAAGTAGGCTAAATAATACCGTGCCTGTTCGACCATTAATCGAGCGTTCTTGAATAATTTATTGTATTTCTTCGTGGCAGGTGTATTAAAATCCATCAATACATTTCTTTAAGGAACCTCTTTGCTATCTGAAAAGTTTATCACCTTACCACGAATCAGCTATGGAAAGATAGTCTCCGTATGTCCTGATACAAAACTGGCCAAACAACGTTCATGGTCTTCAAGAGGACAGGTGTGCAAGGCTAACCGGAAACGCCGAGGAAATTTCAACCGGATGTTAACAGGTACCCCTTTATATCTTTCAGTTGTTGTGTCATACCGGCCACATAGTTTACCCTTGTCCTGCAGGAAACGTATGCAAAGATCAGGCTCAATGCGTATATAGATGGTTACTTTCTTTCATTTAGGTTTTTTTTTAATCTATGAAGCTTTCAACAGCAGGATATTTCAGGAGGAAAACGTTAACCGCCCAAGGACAGCATCCTCTCCATCTGTGGAGACATTGTATCGTTGAAAATTATGCCTTGTCAGTATATTACCATATATCAAATGATACTTTGCACGCTAATTAAATATGCGCTTTGTTGGTATTGTAATATATATTCGTATAGCCATGTAGTGTCATAGTTGGTTATAAAAACGAAGAAACATAAATATTTGTCTTCATTATCAGACTATATTTCTCCATTATTTTCCGTATTCGAAAAGGTTCATGATAAACATTTAATGCAGGATTATTTCTTTGAATAAACTTCAGTTTTCTATTTTACTATATATTGTGCCTAATATCATTCTAATGTCGATTGTAATTCATTGACTTGAACTCCCACAAGATTACAGTCGACTTCTGATCGAATAGTAGATGGTTGAAGTATAGTATTATGTATACACACACGAAATACTTTTTTTAAACAAAATATACACACAAATTAAGCAAGGTGAATAAGCCTACTAGTTATTTTAACTGCACTATTTAAAAAAAAAAAAAAAAAAAAAAAACACCATCGTGAGACTGTAAACAATTAATGAACAAAAACTTTGATCAGTGGAAGATTTTGTCACAAACCACAGAGTACTTTTCTTTAGGCTCTACACAGATAAATCTCCATGCAAATATTTCAAAATAAACTTCAATGAGCTTTTTCACCAGTGTTATATATAAGATACTGATCTCGAATTTTCGTTTGTTTAACCTATTACCAAACGACAAAATTTTAGTATGATCCAAGTTGAAAGGAGTTGCAAACGACAATTTAAAGTTTATGAAATTTTAGATTTTTTCAACTTTCTGGGTAGAAAACATTATATAAGATGAAGAAATTGCTTGTTGAAAAACAATTTTTTCATTTTACACATTTCTTTCCTTAATTGATTTTTTAAGGGCATCAAAAATGTCATTGTGTGGGAATGATTTAAGCAATATATCCGGTGCTTTATTAACAAAACTACATTATAATGTGTTATCATGTTCCACTGACTTATTTCAAATTCAGAGTACTGGAAATAATGGAGGTAAATAACATGGTGATGAAAACAAAATGTAAATTTATGTTCCTTTGTTGAACATGCAGTAGTTAGTGCATGCTTACATGCTCATTGAAAAAGAGCGCTTATATCTCAGTACACAAATTTAGCAATTGACGGATAGCCGTTTTTAATAAATATTGATGGAACAATCAAATAATCCATTTAGCCCGGAAGTGAGTGTCAACCTCCAGCATTTATATTGGTTTAGCGACTTAAACGTCGTAACTACAGCTTATTCAAGCTGTAGTTACGACGTTTAGGTAGCCAAACCAACATTTTTTTAATATTCCTGATCACATATTATGCATTCTTTGCTTGATATTTCAGTCGAGCTGTCCTGTCGGAAATCATTGGAACCAACGGTCCGTCAATTCGCAATTTACATGTAACAAAGTCGCAATATCATTTTACTGGTGTCATTTTGTTGAATTTCTTTACTGTACCGTTTACCTTGTATTACATTGGGGTATTTTTTCATATTTTAATTTCTATTTTTTTATGAGAAAATAAAATCATGAATGTCCTTGACACTTCCAAAAGAAGTCTTTCCAAGTAATCTTAAAAGTAGGGTGACTATTATTGAAAAATACATAAAATCTAATAGTTTCGATCGCCGCCAGACTGCAAAATCTAAGATACATTTAGCGACTAAAAGAAGGTCTCAGTCAATAAATAGAGATGGCCTCGTGTAGCAACAAAATATGGTCTTATTTGTCTTATTTAGCAACTTAAGATGGTCTCATTTAACAACTTCAGATAGTCTCAGTCAGCAACTTAAGACGGTCTCATTTAGCAACTGAAAATGGTTTTATTCAGCAACTTAAGCTGATCTCCTTAGCAGCTTAAGTAGTCTCATTCAGCAACTTACGATGGTCTCATTCAGCATCTAAAGACGGTCTCGTTTAGCAACTAAAGACGGTCTCGTTTATGAACTGGAGATGGTCTCATTTAGTACTTAAAGATGGTCTCGTTTAGAAACTCAAGATGGTATCATTTAGCAACAGAAGATGATTTCTTCTGTAGATTAACACCAAGGCATTTGATAATTCAATTCAAAGGACAAGAACCACGCGAATCAAGGTAATTTTCACTTTTCACAGGGTGGCTGGTTAACCCATTTCCTGACGAAAAAATTTTTAGACTTGACTAAATTGAAAGGTGTTGCAGACGACAAATTTTAGTTGATGAAATTATATCTATTTATTTATTGTGTTTTGGGGTAGAGAAAATTGTGGTAAATGAATAAATTGCTTGTAAGAAGCAATTTCTTCACGTTCCACAATGATTTTTAAAACTTGGGTGGGAATGGGATAAGGCAATAACGAACGGTTCAGGGAGCTTAGCCGTAAATGTGGTTGTTTTTCGAGTCAGTTATTTTCCTCTACGTTCAATGGGTCCAAACGATTAATAACGAATTATGAAAACGTAGACAATCTAACTTGTAACTAGATTTTTCGTGTTATTATTTAAAAAAAATACGGCAAGAGGGGGGTATTTCGGATTTTGTATCCTTTTGTTTCGACAAAACCGACGAGTTCAGCGAGTACTCAGAATTTAAGTCTTCATAGATATACGTGTGTATACTGATTTAATATACTTCTTATTTAGATTTCTGTATTTGAACTTTGCTCGCATTGCAATATTCATACTAGCAATACGTCTACCGCAGTTTTTGTCGAGATTTATGAATTGTATTTAAACTTTCTGATAAACATGTTTTTAAACATTACATTTTTCGTTTGGAACGTTTTCCGCACATCATTAATAGTAATCATAAGAAAAATGAAATAAATAATAATACAAAAAGATATAGTTTTGTTGAATGTCTGGCACGGTGTACATCTATGAACTTTTTTGAACCAATACAATATAAAAAATGATCAATAAGATGTCGTAGTTTTCTTAGATCAGTACAGAATAAAATAAGATGAATTACAATAAAAAAAAATTAAAAAATTGAAACGAACCCACTGACAGGAATAATGTTACACACAAATAGTGTTTTAATTTTTCTCTTTAGCGATTCTTCGTTTTGGTTTGCCTCCAATGTTAACGAAGGATTATAATGATTCAATAAATCCATTACCAAACGATAAAATCTAGACTTGTAAAAATTTAAAAAATGCAGATGACAATTCTAGTTGGTGAAATTTTGATAGTTTTTAGCTCCACTGGCTGAAGGCAAGAGAGCTATTATCATGGTGTGGTGTCGGTCATGCTAGCGTCCGTCCGTAAACTTTTCCTTTAATAATCTTCTCCTCAGAAAGTACTGAACAGATTTCAACCAAATTTCACAGAACGATCTTTTGGTGACCCTTTATCAGATTCCTTCAAAGAAATTTGATCAGATGAAAAACATGTATTAAGTTGGTGGGGCTAGTTTCCATATTAGGTAAAAGCTTTGAAATTCTTTGTCTCGGAAACCAGTTGGATGGATTTTGACCAAATGTTTACCAAATTGATCGTTTAATGACTCTTTGTCAGATTATATATATATATAAAAAAATGGACTGTATTGTAAGAAAAATATGGCATAAATGGGCAGGGCTCATTTCCATGTATATGGTATATACTGAAAATTGACTGTTGATGGATTTCAACCAAATTTCACAGGAATGATACTCAGATGACTGTTTGTCTGATTTCTTCATACGATTTTGCTTGGCAATGAAAATTTTTAAATTTTGTTAATAACTTTTCGTCTGCCCCAGTGAATGAATTATACATAACTTAACTACTTAATTTGTAAAAACAATGAAAAAGTTCAAATGCTTCTCTAGAACTATTTCAAAGATTTCAATGACTTAGATTTATTTTCCTTATATTAGTTTATATTGAATTGATGAAAAATTTGCTTAATCAGTAAATTCATGCCTGTAGAGCGATACAAGCGCTCAAGTGCCTCTAGTTGTCTTTTAGGGTAGAAAACACTGTGGATGATAATGAAATGACAATCTCTTCATTTCCACAGTGCTTTCCAAAGCTTTGTGGGTATAGGTGAAGGGATCTATCAACAGGGCTTACTTTTCATTCTTTTTATAGAAATTTTGAATAGCAGATAATTACACTAACCTTTTAAATATTTCTATGAAAAACTAAGGAAAGTGTGTGTCCCTCTCAATGAGATTTTTTTTTTCATTTAAAGATGAAGAAAATATTTTTTGCTTTCATGAAGGTATTAAACAAAAAACTAATCACACTGTATTAGTTGTGATTAGTTGTTTCATTTCGTACCTTCATGAAAACAAAAATATATTTTATTCATTTCTTATCTAATGACATCGAGTGAAAAAGCAAATACTTTTCATTTTTTACTCATCTAATCGAACCATTTTGTGCGCAAATATACAAAACAGCCGCGTTCTCATTTTTTTCGTGTAAGTATGAATACTTTTTTTCGCCCAATCCTAATGCTCGGATTTGATAAAACAAACTAAAAAAATAAATCATTTGTTCATTGATTTAAACATGATCTGTCAAACTCCTTGAGAACAACGACATTGGTCAGATTGCGCGAAGTGAACAAGTTGGCCAGGTTCTAAACTTTCCGCTGTTTGTAGATAAATATTCTACTTGTATTTAGTCTACCTAATACCCTCTATTCGTTTTAAGTCTGACTGACCTCTGTTGAATAAGATTAATTTTATAATAATATGCCGGGGTTCTCGGTGGAATTCTTTTGGAGTCACGGGTCACTTATGTAAATTAAGGTTCGCGTCTAGAAGAGAATCAATCGACTAATAAATTCATTCATTTAGACCGGAAGTGAGCTTTGAACGCCAGCATTGGTCGACATTTATGTAAGACATTTTTGTTAGTTTTGCAACTTAATTGTAATAGCTACAGCTTATTCAATCAATAGTTACGATTGTTAATCCTTGTCATACTGAACCCGGAATATTCCGGTTTGGGCAGGAGGTATAGACAAAGATCAGCCTGCACGCAAGTGTTGCGTGTAATTTTCCTGTCATAGTTGTTTATGAAATTGATTTCTAAAAGAAATATTGATTTTTGAACGACAAGTTCTATCGGTGCTTTCATACCTTTGATTTTACAGAAGTTCAGTAAGGTAATTTATACAGCATGACAAGGCTTAAGTCTCCAACTAACCATCGTACCTGTTTTTTACATGCCACTGACAATAAACTTTGCAATATAACGTTCTTGATATCTAAGTCGAACTTCAGTCCTGCCGGAGGTCAATGGGCGGGGCCAGCGATCAGTCACTTACAAGAGCGATACAAGGTCAAAAGCTGTGATTGTGGTAGATGTAACATGCAAGAAAATAATTCGTAGAGTAGAAACCTTTCATGGAGACTAAGATATTGCTTGTTACAAAGCAATTTTTCATTTTCTCACAAAGTGTTCCTCCATATTTGGTGATCATTTATTAATTCAACCCATGACAAGACGACAAAATCATAGACTGGTCTAGATTGTCCACTATGTTTTCTATAGCTATCTTTCTTATGTGCGTCAAAAGGCGTTCTTGTTTGGTATTAAGTTAAACAAACTTTGATTTTTTGTCGTCGAAGTTGGTCATAATCTAAATGTTTTCAGATATTGGCGTCATATAATGTAGCAAAGGGTGTTAGAATAGGACAAATTGTCAATAACAAGCATTTTTTTCCTTTCACAATATTTTCTCCAGTGTAAGATTTTTTCTCGTTAAAATATCTCGGTTGTTTCTGAACTAGTCGACCAGATAACTGGCTACAGTTAATAGCATATTAATTACGAAAGTAAGACAAAATATATAATTTGTTATTACTTTTGGCGCGTTTTTTTCGTTCCGCATCATCGCCCCAGCTGAAGGGAGTCAGTGTTTGAAGTCAGTGATCAACAATTTCTGATTTAATTTCAAACTTTAATGGATGAGAACTGATTCATATCTCATCTTAGGTTCGTTAAACCCTTTCCAAAAGACGATGTTTTACTTGGATGCTGCTTACATATTGGTCGCCTTCTGTGGTCAAATCAAACCATATACTTGTACATATATCTCACCCATTCTTATACAATTTCGATTTTTACGAAAAAACTTTGGAAAACAATTGTAACAAGCAATTTCTTTATGATTCACAATTTTATCTATCCCAAAAGACAAGCAGCTTCAATTTTTTCAACAAAAATATCGATGGCTTAGAGCAAAAAATAGTATGGCTCTATACATTGTATAGAGCCATACTGTTTTTTTTTTGTTTTTTTTTTGCTCTAAGCCCACGATATGAATTGCCGTCTACAAATTCTTTGAATTTGGACCAATCTAAACTTTTGTAATGGGTTAGGTAGAGCTACCTTAATTTAAACCAAGGATGGGTGGTTATCAATATAGTTGTATCAACATTATTACCATTAGCATTATCATCCGTGTTGAATTCATAATAATTTATAAATATAATAAAAAAAATTAAAGCGCTGGTGGGTGACAAAACATCGCAACTACAGATTGGATAAGCTGGAATGGCGAGGGATTTGTCGCCCAGTGACATTAAGAGATTTCGAAATGACAAGATTTAGTAATATTTTTATTCCTTGTTGTATTCCTTCCGTCTTTTTTTCTCAGAGATCTTAGTTTAATCCAACTACACATGAAATTAGCGAAGCTTTCTGATTAAGGGGGAAAATGCAGACGGAACGGCACTCTAAAAGTTTAATCTACGTGTTGTTTTCAACTTCAATAGAACTTAATAATTTTCCCGATTAAACAAATAGATTTATAATATTGCATCACAATGTGAATGTATAATGTATGCATAACGTCGGTAGTTATTCGCGCATCCCCATACGATCCCGCTTTTCGTTCCCCGAAAAGAAAAAGGGCGTTGGGAAACATTGTTGAAAATGAATGAATTGCTTTTTACAAGCAATTATTCATTTTCTGCAATGTTTTCAACCCCTAAATACATTTCTCCAAAATGTTCATCGACTAAAGATTGTCATCTGCAACTTCTTTGAATTTGGACAAGTCTAAAATTGTGTCGTCTAGTAATTGGTTAATAGAAGTAGCTAATTGTCGAATATTATAGGAAAGGCTATTTAGGGGTCAGAGAGATTTTTTTCCAAACGACAAAAATGTGGACCCTCGTCCGTTCTGCAGGTAGTTGTGACGTGGACATCTTAACCGATTCCAATAGAAGCCCTCCCTTTTTACGCCCCTACAGAAAGGGGCTTTAGGAAACATAAGACGGAAAAAATTAAAATTTCATCAACTCGATATTGTCGTCTGCAGCTTCTTTCAATTTTGACCAGTCTAAAAATTTTGTTGTATGGGAATGGGTTAAGCCATTACCAGACGACTTACACACATTTGACACTGGTCCAAATTGAGAGAAATTGGAAAAGATATCTTAAATGTGACCAAAGTCTTTAAAACCTGTGTCACATAAGGTAGAATATATTGTGGGAATAGAAGAAAATGCTAGTTATAAGCATTTTCCTCCTTTTCCACAATGTATTCCATGCTAACTTTGTCTTTGGTGCCTATAATGCAGGATTTAGCGGTAATGGGGTGATATATAAAATTTAAAATACATAGGAGAAGGGCGTCAATATACATTCTATTCAAACTCAAATTGACGATCCGCAGCTGCCAATCAAACAATCAATCAACCTATCAAATCATTTATTTTGACCGGAAGGAAGGTTTGGACTCCCAACATTGACCGACATTTATGTAAGACCCTGTAGTTGGGTTAGGAAACTTAACCCATTCCCACGCGGCAAAATTTTAGACTTGTCCAAATTTAAAGAAGCTGCAGACGACAATTTCAAGTTGATGGAATTCTGAACTTTTTCGTCGTTTTGGATAGAAAACATTGTGGATAATGAAGAAATTGCTTGATACAAGCAATTTCTTCATTTTCCACAATGTTTTCAAAAGCTATTTTCTTGAGGGGCGTAAAAAGGAGGGATTGAGTTGGAATGGGTTAAAGTCATCATCTACAGCTTATTCAAGCTGTAGTTACAACGTTTAGGTTATAAACCAACCATTTATCTATATTTTTTCTTACATATTACTTACCATAAAGTTTGTAGAATAACGTTGTTAAAATCTGAGTGGGGCTTCCTGTTGGGGTCAGTGGGTTTGACCAGCGTAGTCAATGGGGAGGGGGGGGGGCTATTGATCCGTCAACTATCTCGTTCCATCCTAGAAATTAGGCTGAATTTACGAGGTTATAGTCGCCTAGTGTTGATTACCATGCAGGAGCGACACGAACATCCAGATATACAACGCTTTGACTGGATAAGAAGTGAAGCAATAAATAAATAAGAATATGGCTTAAACATACATGTACATGTTTTCAAAATTCAAGTATAGTGATTTTTAGCTAGCAAAGAGTCAGCTTTGATAGCTTAAGTTAACAGGCCAAATTTTGAGGTCGTCTCAATGTTCATAGAGTGCAAACCGCCACTGGAGGCTTAACCACCAAATCTTTGGAATGCCTACGCCATAAAAAATATTAGTTCTTTTATATTTCAGGAATATTGCAAACTCTATTCAAATTGTAGAAAACTCTGTCAAAAGCATGCTATTTAACCCATTCCCACCCGATTCCGCTTTTTAAGCATCTAAAGAAAAAGGTTTGGAAAACATTGTGGACAATGAAGAAATTGCTTGTAACAAGCAATTTCTTCAATGTCCACAATGTTTTCTACCCAACAAGGGAAAGATTTTCTAAATTCAACCATGCTTTGCTAGCTTACAGTACTTTCAGTACTTTGATTATATTCAGACTTTGAATAAACTCGTTGATCGAAAAAGGGTCTTTATGACACGTCAGCAGTCGTTGAAAGTCACTACTACATTAACTCGATTCAGTTCAGTGGAGCGAAAAAATATTATTTTATGTTAATATTCATTCGACGATAGATTCAAAGTTTTAATGTCTTTTTGAAATGTATGAATATTACTTTAAACGCCGCTTATCCTCAAAATGAGCGCCAAAATGTTTAACACCAATGTAGTTTTACAAATAACCTAACCCATGACCACACAATCACGCTTTTTGACAACCCCAAGAAAAAGTGCTGGAAAACATCGTAGAAAATGAAGAAATTGCTTGCTTTGTTATCCACAATGTTTTCTGCGAAGTAAATAAAAATCCAAAATTGTATCATCTTAAATTTATCGTCTGCAATGTCTTTCAATTTGGACCAATCTAAACTCTTATTATGTGGTAATGGGTTAAATGATGCTAAAGTAACTTTAAAAAGCTTGTGGACGGCTTTAATATCGTGCGACAGCTAATGCATTTCATCCATTATCCGACGACAAAATGTTAGACTTGTCCAAATTCAAAGAGGGTGCAGACTACATTTCTTAGTGTACTAATATTCTTAAATATTATGCTTGGTACCAGCAATTGATCTTTTTCTCACAAAGTTTTCCAACGACCATTTTTCTTCAAATAGCCAAAAAGCGGGATCGGATGGTAAAGAATTAAGAAATTTCTACAAAATCCCGCTTTTTGTCGCCTTCCAAGAAAAAATGTTTTGGAAAACATTTCTGACCATTCAAAAAATGCTTGCAATATGCAATTTTTTCAATGACCACAATGTTTTCTAGCCCATAAAATGCAAAGATTTTTAGGAATTCCACCAACTTGAAATTGTCGTCTACAACTTCTTTCGAATTGGACCAGTCTAAATGTTGTCGTCTGGTGATGGGTGAAGCTTTAGTAACGACATTTTGGTCGTCCATCAACGCCATTCAAATCAAAATGTGATCCGCCGATTAGGTTATCTACTATCTCTCCTTCAAACATCAACCGGCTGTTCCAAAGATATAACTGGAAAAGGTTCTTCACAGGAATCAAACGACACATGTCTGGTAATTGCCACGCCCACTGATCTCCGACAAACAGTTCGGCTGACATATCAAACGGCGCTAGTCTGCTAATTACATGACAAGAAACACATACATACATAAGAAAAGCGATTGCTAGCGACCAGTAACCACGTTAAGTCACCAAACTAACCAAATTGTTAGGCATGTTAAAGCTCATAACCTACTACAGGTCTAAATGGATGATTGAATTTTTGATTGACAGCAGCGATCCCTCAATCAAACACGGTGATGAACCTCTGCATCAGCATATCCGTGCTTTATAGAAAGATTCTGGCTTAGTTTCCTGACTTTTTTTTTATCTATAAATATAATTTTCCTCTAATGTTTGTCTATTCTTTGCCATTGATGTTGTTAGCTCGACTATTTTCAGAGAAACCCAAAAGTATTGCTGAAGTCTTTCGTCGTCTGCGTCGTTGTCGTCGTGTAACAAAAATCTAATTCGTCATATCTCTGGTATTACTAAAGTCATTCATTTGAAACTTGGAACATGTATTAACTATCAAATAACAACCTACACTTGCAAGGGAGGTAGCTCTAGTTACATTTTTGTAAGAATTATGCTCCTTTGCGACTTGATTTTCTAATTCACAAACCAGCATTCAACAGCCGAGCGTCACCCATAGGCGGTTCTCTTGTTTTAGATATTATCGGTGGCCATAAATATTTGACTATGTCTCTGCTCTGATTAAGGTTCTTGTACAGTATCGGCTCAGCAATGTCAATAATCTACGAGTAGCGCATTTCGACCAATACGGTATCACTAGACGCGAGTGCTTTGATTTGTAACCATGGTTTCAATGGGGGCTGGCTTCCCGCCCTGCATCATTAATTCCGTGCTACATGAAATATACATTATGTTTTGCGACAAAGCTTCTTTGAAATTCCGTTTGATGAGGAGCGTTATCGCTGCGTGTTTGGAGATCGCTCAATAAATATAACAATAACGATCCAACTTTAATGAACTGCTCCCCCACTGGTTTGTTTGTTTGGCTACTAAAACATTGTAACTATATCTGATATAATCGCTAGTTAAGGTGTTTCGATACTCTACTGACTATATCTGTGGACGAACGTTAAAACACTGTAAATACTTATGAGATAAACAGACACTTGTGTACTTTTCAGTTCTCACTCTGACATTTTGGTTTCATTTAGAATTCAGTTATTCAAAATATTCTAATTCATGAACGTTGTTAAAAAGTTCATATTCAGAATTCGCAACCTCTAAGGTAAATAAACGCAATTTTATTTTAACCTTTGTCATGCTGAACTCGGACTGTTCCTGTTTGGGCAGGAGATGTAGAAAAAGATCAGCCTGCACATATGTGCAGTCTGATCTTAGTCTATATCACCTGTCAGTCCTTTTCTAGCCAGAATCGTTTATAAAATCCAAATGAAATATCGACATGCGACAAGTAATTTCCGGCGATTTCATTCTTCCGAATTAAATGCAATTCTAAATAGCATTTAATTAAGTATGATACGGGTTAATTCCTGCTATATCTATCTTGGGCCTATGACCCAAATGGAAATTTTGAAAGTAGATAAAGAAACACAATAACAACGACAACAACCATCTTTGTTTGAAACCATCGCATGTTGAGTCTCAGCCTCAGATGTGATAAAACACTGCTGCATTCACAACACGTCGGCCTGTAGACGTAAACAGTTAACATATAACATATAACATAACATTACCTAACATAAAGTTAATTCTTTTATCTTAAATCTTTTTGTTTATCGTCAAAGCATACAAGCTCATATACATGTAACAATGGCGCGAATGCTACAACAAAGTATGAAGGGAAAACATGATCAAGTTATCATAGATTATGGTAATTGTTATTAAGAGATTAAAGAACAAGCCTGAGCCCGCAGAATTTGTGTCTCGCAGGCCTATCCTATCCTATGCCCCGTGACAGCTAGAGGCCTCTTTCACATACTTAGGCCTTCATATACATCGTACACATCACTGGCACCGCGTGTACACAAAAGGAGAAAAAGAGAAAAGAAAGCCTTTAACCCATTACTAGATGACAAAATTTTAGACTGGTCCAAATTGAAAAGGAGTTGTATATGACAATTTAAAGGTTATGACACTCTAGTTGGTTTTATTTTTTAACTTTCTGGGTAGAAAACATTGTGTAAAATGAAGAAATTGCTTGTTGCAAGCATTATTTTTCTTTTCCACACTGTTTTCCAAGCTATTTTTCTAGAGGGCGTAGGAGAAGGTAAAGGACTTTTCATCTCCACTTCATAAATGGCATTTGAATCATTAGAGCTACGAAGTTCCTTTGAAGGGTCAGGCTATCATGAGGTCTGAAGACAATGCCGAAAACTGCCTAAATCAGTCTATATCAAACGACCAATCAAATAATTCAATTAGATCGAAAGTAAATTTTGAAATCTAAAATTTGCTTATATTTGATGAAGCATTGCGGTTGGTTTGGAGACTTAGACGTCGGAACTACAGCTTGAATAAGCTGTTTACGGTATTTTATTTATTTCACGAACTAACCAATTAACTGTTTGGCTACAACGAAGAGGGGCTCACTGATGGAGGCGTTTGGTGTAGCTAGCCGAGTCAGTGGGCGGGGCTAGCGATCCGCTTATTTGCTTTGCGGGTGAAATAGGGACAGGAAAACATTGTTTCAGAATAATAAGGGGCAGATTGATAGATTTCCAATATATATATATATAGCCTAATCTTTATACAAAGGTCCTAGACTATAATTGGGTCTAACGCCTCATATCACAATAGTCTAGCCAAATGATAAAAATTGAAGGACTTCTCGTGAAAAATACGTAGCCTATATCTTGTCAATGTGATATTTATAATTTGAAATTTCTTTTGTTAATGTGAGATGAAAGGTACTTTTACACGAAAAATATAGATCTACTTTAACTAATATTGTAATTAAACACTTCGCGCCCTTTTTCTTGTGATAATGGTGTGTCTAATTGGATGTAGGATAACTCATATCGACCAATCAAATAGCGTCTTTCTTCTGTAACTAAGGACGCCTGATGCTGTGCAATTTTGGTTTTCGCTTTAGTAAAGTTGTGAATTATCCTGTGAAATTTCAGCTACATGACTTCGTTCAATGAATAGAACATGTAGGGCCATATCGATATCGATCACAGAGAAAATCAATATGTTTTGTGTTATGTAAATTCTAAAAGAGAGCAAGGTCAAACGTAAACAAACAAAATGGCGGACACCGGGACTCACATGCCTACTAAAAAGAAAAATCCTGTTAAATTGAAGTACACAACATTCATTGCGAACGATAATTCAAAATCAAAGAGAACTGGGGAAGATGAAATCAGTCTGCAAGAAGCATTTAAGAAGTACCGGAAGGCTAAAAAGGTAGGCTTTGTAAATTTCTTTCTTCCGATTTAAGGGAGGCAACTAAAGTGTAACTCACTGTGTTCTCGGTCGACTAACTGCGATATCGTAGCCCTCTTTCTGATAATCTGCTAGCAATTATCAAAAAAGGGCTATGATATCCAAGATAACAGTCTATATGCTGTTGTTTACGTTTCAGAACATAATATATTTGTCATTCCATGTAGGTCCTCATTGTTTGGAAGCTTCTGTCAGATTGAGACCCCCTTGGACTCTGACTGGGTACCATCAAGCCATGTTGTGTCTAGCTGTGATAGAATAGCCCTCTTTTTGATAATCTGTTGGCAAAGCTGGCAACAGGTTATCGGAAAGAAGGCTATATTATTGCAGCTATGTACCCAGCAACTACTGTACGACTAATAGACTGGCACCCTAAATGAAGTATATGAATGCCTTTGCAATTCACTTTCCCTTGTTTCATAAAGGAAGAACTCACCAAGGGGTCACCCTTGTCAGGGCTCCCCCTGGGAAATTTTATTCTTGCGCCAATGAAATCGCCAATTGCAAAAATTTGGGGCCACTTGGTGCCAATTGGGGAAAAAAGTGGAGCCAGTATGAATAAGTGAATGAAAGAAAACTACTATATTGAAAACAAATAACCTATTATCTATAATTTATTATATTGAATAAATTGGGAAAGGGTTAATAGGTAAAAAATGAGAGGATTGTCATTTGATAATAAAATTCCAAGAACACCTAGAGCTATGCTGGACGACAGGTCAAACTTTTGGTAACCCACAGTACTAATGTCCGCAGTACTTTGATTACTAATGTCCGATATTTCTCATTTCTCGGAACTTCACTTGACTTTGATACTAAAATCATCAATAGATAAGCAAAATGTTGTCTTTGGTTTTTATTCGGCACTCTAATGAATCTCAAAAAGTGATCGAGGAATAAATATTGTCAATCTTTTAGTCCAAGCGATGTGAATTTCCGCCATCTTGGTTTACATGATGGTTCCCGGCGGGCTTCGGAAAATCCCAATAACTCGAGTGATGTTAGAATCAATTAGGTCAGCGATGCGTAACTAATCTGTCTTGATTGACACGGATATGCAATGGATATTGATGGTCGCGTGTCTCCCAAACAAATTAGCGGATGTGTGAATGATAAAGTTGCGCGTCGGAAATCGTTTAAATGGACTCAACATCCCTTTGCCTTATTTTGAAAGTTGTCGCCAGTAAAATCGCCAATTCGCCGATTTTGGGGCCAGAATTTTTATTTTGGCGCATTTGGCCCCATTGGCGATCGGCAGCGGGAGCCCTGCTTGTTTGTCCTATCATTTAACTTTGAGTTGCATTGCTGATACTGAGTATGACCCAGCCAGAGTATTAACTGGATGTTACATGTGCTTAGTACCATGACTTATAATAGTTGTATCTTGTGATCTTCTTTGCTGGTGTTCTTAAGTCTCAGCCCACTGCCCAAAAAGTTGTCCTTATTCAGTTGAGTTTGTTATTTGTCTATGCACGGATTCTGTCTTTACTTCTGTACATCTTTGCGATTTTGATATCTTGTATGTATTTTTTATCTTGAATTATAGCAATATTAGACTTATTTATTGTTTGAGCTTGCAAGTGATTCAGTTGCATACATCTTAATTTCTGATAATGTGATAAGAAAATGAAATAATATAGTTCCAGAAAGTAAAAAAACTTTCATATGTCATACAAAGTGACTGGATGAGTTTACTTCACAAATATTAACTATTAAACAAAATGCTGACTTCAAAAGATTCATAATTTTATGTCAGATGGGCACTATTTATAGGTCTGAACCAAATTGATGTTCAAATTGAATACTGAAAAGGCCTTTTAGCAATGATAATGTTTCTATTGACTGTAAAATCCTTTACATCACAGACTTAACAGGCTTTCCCTTATTCAATCCATACATAGCAGAGCTTATGTTTGACTTGTAAACCAGTTTTTACTCTCAGAAATCTCAAAATACAATAGAATCTTCTTAATCACAACCCACAATTCACTATTTAAATGTGTCTGACTTTATGCACAATCAGTAAATTTAAAGAACAAATAGTTCCTTTTAATAGCATGGTTAATTGCAAAAAAAGTGTTGACAAATTTGAACAGGATTCCACTACACCCTATTTTGACCCTTAGAAGTTTCCCATTTGGGAGTCATTTTGACCCCCTTGAGAAAAATATCTAAGATTCATAACAGGGTCAGAATAGGGTATTTTGATTCTTCAAATTTTCAGTGATACATAAATGTACTACTTGAAAATATATAAATCAGTTGTTAACTGGGACTCAAAAGCTGCGACCAGAAGGGTCCTTGCAGAAGATTTAAGAGTCCCTGATTTTTATTTTTTTTTTAACTGTCATCTTCATTTTCATATTGATATTGAACATATTTTGTGAAACTCATACAAGTAGATTCAAAAATCATACATCAAAATTAAACAAAGATCTCTAGACTGCAATGAATCCTAGGGGCTCATTACTACAGAAAAGAAATATAATACTTTCTAATACCCTGAAGATATCTGATTGTTGAAGACTTAATGAGAAAAAAGAAATACTTATAACAAGCAATTTCTTCTTTTCTCACAATGTTTTTAACCCTTTGAAATGTTGTGAAAAATTGTGACCAGTCTATTATAATTTGATCATCTGGTGTTGGGTTAAAACAGTCTTCAGTTCTTTTCTGAAGTTGAACCTTTAAGGACTATGTTGGATCCAGGGTTTCTGTAAAAAGGAGCTCAAACTTACCAATGAGGGGGTTTATTTTCCAATTATTATCAACTTTTATTGAATTTCTTCATGAAAACGAAATAATTAGGCTACAGAGGGGCATTCAAAACTAACCCCTCATACTCCTCCAAATCTGCCTCTGAAGAGTACATGGAGCTCACATGAGGTACTTTTGAGGTCCTAGCTATTTGAGAGTCCAAGCTATTTGAAAGTCCTAGCCATTTGAGAGCCCTCTCTATTTGAGAGTCCTAGCTATTTGAGGGTCCTCGCTTATTGAGAGACTATGCTATTTGAGAGTCCTAGCTATTGGAGAGTCCTCTCTATTTGAAAGCCCTAGCTATTTGAGAGTCCTCTCTATTTGAGAGTCCTAGCTATTTGAGAGTCCTAGCTATTTGAGAGTCCTCCCCATTTGAAAGTCCTCACTAATTGAGAGTCTTCACTATTTGAGAGTTCTTGCTATTTGTGAGTCCTAGCTATTTGAGAGTCCTCGCTATTTGAAAGTCCTAGCTATTTGAGAGTCCTAGCTATTTGAGAGTCCTCTCTATTTGAGAGTCCTAGCTTTTGAGAGTCCTCCCTATTTGAGAGTCCGCCCTATTTGAAAGTCCTAGCTATTTGAGACAATTGCTAGTTGAAAGTCCTAGCTATTTGAGAGTCCTCGCTTTTTGAGAGTCCTAGCAATTCATTTGTGAGTCTCAAACTCATAAACCTGCATCTGCTAAGACCCTGACTTCAATTTTCAAAAGGCAAATTTAAATCCAACAAGTCATGCCAACATTGAACTTCTTCAAAATCAGAATCAAAATTAGGGATCCTGGTTCGCATTTACAAATTTGTTGATCAGATTGAGTAGAGTTGAATCTTTTTTCTAAAATTTTCTTTATCTAGAATGGTCATTCTAGTTTACTATTAAATGTATCAATTTGTTTATTTTTTTTTACAATATTTTCCAAAAACTATTTCTTTTTGAAGCAAATAAATCGTCAGCGACACAGCAAAATTCACCAAGTGCGTTTTTTGTGACGCAATCTAAATTGACTTTGTATAATGTATTTGATGGCACTGAACGATCTTTGAGCTAAACTGTACAAAACAAGTTCTTTCTATTGCCAGGGAACGGCTTAAATTGAATTTCCCAGAAATCTGTCAACCCTGTTGTTGTTGTTCTATTTATACAACTGGTTCGTTTTCCAGCTTCCTAAGCCCAGTATACTTATATGTAGAAATGTCTGGAAAACGAATTTTTATTGGAAATAATTTTTTTCCTTTTTTCTTAAAACTTGTTTCAATGAAAGCAATAATTTTGAATTACATTTCGAGTCAATTTAACGTTAAAACTATCCCATTAATACTTTTCCTTCTACAGGTAATCCTTTAACTAAACATTTTTCTATGGGTAACCTGGACACTTTTGTAAACAGACGACGAAATTAATGTAATCATGGCAGACGAACCGAAAACAAAATAGGCTAGCAGATTTTTTTCTTGCTGTCCCCAAATCTAATGAAAGTTCTAGCACTAGTAAAGATTTGTTAATGTATTTATAATTTGTTTATTTCTTTTAATTCAATTGATTTGATCATTCTGTTCCTAGATACTCTTTTAGAACAAAGCTTGATTTAGTTTTTTAAAAATTGACCCTCTAAAATTCTAAATGACCCCCAGAAATGAAGACAGGGGGTCACTAATGACCCTCAAAAAATCGATCCTGGCAGAAACACTGCATGGAATTTCAACCAAACTTCACAGAAATGATCCTCAGGTCTTGCTCTTTCAAAATACTTTAAAGAATTAAAATCCATAAAGAACTTTGGTGCCATGGCAATTGAGTGAAAAAAAAATCTTCTCTTCCCAAACCGTTAGGTCTAGAATTAGCTTACTCTGAAATTGGCCCTTTTCTGAACGATTCTTGATTTTACACATATGAATAAAGAAGGAAACCTTTGAAAATCTTCTCCCAAACCATAAGGCCTAGAGCTTTGACATTTAATATGTATCAATGCCTATAGACCCTCTACCAAAATATTTCAAAGAATTACTGTACTATGGAAAAATGCTCTAAATGGTGGGATCTTCTATATACCTAGGATTAAAGGGGAAAATCTTTAAAAAATCTTCTCCAAAATAACTTGGTGTAGGGCTTTGATATTTTGTATATATCATAAAGCTTTGAGCCTTCATACTCTGGGGAGCAATCATGGTCCTCTTGTTTCAAAGATCCCCCATACTTTCAACATTTTTGGGGTATCTTCTACTATAGACCAAGAGCATGAATTACCAAACATTTCTCAACTGTGTAGATTTTGCACTGAAATCCCCCATATTTTTGAATCCTACAATAAACACTGTATATCAGATTTAAATGACCTTTTCATGAATGCAAAGCTGGTCATTTTCCGATGGTTTTTACAGTTCAAGTTACCTCCCTTGACATATATACATTATGAATTTTTCATTTTCAATGAAAAAATCTACCTTTCTATTTCATCCCATCAATAAACTATAGCATTTTAGACTGGCCAAGACTCAAAGAAGCTGAGGAAGAAAATTTATTTTGATATAAATTTTGAAACTCTTAGTCTCTGTAGTGGAAAGCATTGTGGATAATGAAGAAATTGCTTGTTACAAAGCAATTTCTTCATTTTCTACAATTTTTACCAAGGTCATTCTCTTGAGGTGTGTGAAAAAGTGGGATTATTTGGTATTGGGTTAAGAATATTATGATGGCTTTGACGAAATTATTGTTGAGTATTAGATTTTTGTGCTGTACAGAGAAACCTTCCTAAGTGCAATCCTGATAATGACTACTCTCTGCTTCATTGCAACTGACTTTATGCATAAATATTAGATTTAGGCCAACTTCTGGTTATTTTCAACAAAATATCTTTACAGCTTGGATTTGCAATTAACAGGATTCCTGTATAACAAAGCACTGGTATATGAGAATGAATTCTACAAAATTGCTTGATGCATAATGTCAATTTTGAAATGATATACCACATTTGGTATGCTTCATTTGGTATGCAACTCAAGAAAATACTGCTCTTTAACTAATTTCCAGGCGATAATGTAGACTGTTTCAAATTCAAAGAAGATGCAAACGACAATTTTTTGTTGATAAAAATCCTTATTTTTTTTGGTAGAAATATTGTGGATAACGAAGAAATTGCTTGTAACAAGCACTTCTTTTAATTTCCACAATGCTTTCCGAATTTTCTTTTCTTAGGGGGCGTCAAAAAGCTTCAATTTGTCAGAATAGAACAACAAAATTGAAGTACTTATCCCAAATGTTGGGTGACTTTACCAAGATTATGTATATAATATGTAAGAGCAAAATTTATCATATATTAAGAAATATGGACTTTTTCTTATCCTCTTTATCTTTGATGTCATTTTCAAATTTGACCAATGACATAGAAAAGGACCATTTCGGAATTTCATTAAAAGAAATTTTTGAAAAGACCAGGAATCAGTGGTGTGGAAATACAGATTTTCTCCCCTTGTCTCTGGACAATTAAGATAGCATTTTCTTCTTGTCCAGAATTGAGAGAACTTGTTCAAAGAATAATGAGTTGATAGATTTTAAGAAAATATTGTTGTTAATGAAGAAAATCTGGAACAGAGTATTTTCATCATTAACAACAATATTTTCTACTCATCATTACAAACATAAGGATAAGTTTACAAATACTATATATAATAAGCTATCTTTTGAGACCTATTTTGTACCATTTTGAGATTTGCCCTGGTACATGTTACAAGTTGCATTTGAAAGTGAAATAAAAAATGTAGCCCACAAGTAAAAAAATCCATGTTTGACAAGTCGCACATAGGAATTCCACACCCTTGGGTATTTTAAGTATTAATATTTACAAACTTAGGAAGAATGAACTTTATACATTCAGAGATTTACCAACAATCATTTGGCAGGCTTGTGATAACAGGGTTAAGGGGGGGGGGCTAGACCCCCACAATAATTTTGACAATGATAGCAGGTAATGAAAAATAACACATTATTGTTATTCCTATAGCCTCCCCTCCAAAATCTTGAAAAGTTTCCCATGTTTTGGTTGGAGTGCACAGTCTTAGAAGTATAACAAGGGTTGATAATTTTGCACTTCCTTGACATCCCATTTTCCAGTGACAGGTTGCATGTGTGGTTCGAGATCGCCCCTTTTCCCATGATGGTTCCCATTTGTTTCTCAGTCCTATTCCTGTACTCAATGACCCAGTGATACAGTATGCCTCAGCAATTAGTGGTAAATGATTCTAACAGACTTACAGTCTTTGAAAAACTTATTATTACCTTTCTCTTTTCTCAATGAATAATCATACTTCTGGTTTTTATTCAGAATGTTTTTATATAAGGTTCTTTTCGTAATAGTCTGTCTGATAAAAGTTGCTTGAAGACAAGTGTTAGTGTTTGTGCTGAAATTCATTTTTTAGAAAAAAAATTTGGAAGATTTTATCACAGTCTTTGGGATTAGTGAAATGGGAATGATATGTTAAGGGTAAAATATTATCAGATGAAAAACATGTGGTAAGAAAAGTTGGGAACAAAAAGCAAGATGAGAGTGTTTTGCCCACCCAGTTTTTAAGTTATTGTGAGAAAATACCCCACCCACTTTCTTCAGAATTCAATCAATGCAGTCATTATTCAATTAAAAGTTTCCTCATATGTGTTTTTCGCCTCAGAAAATAAATGAAATATTTTCCAAACTTTCTTTGATATCTATGTCTGTACATTGTTGTTGGGGTAACCATTCCGTCACAATGATGCCTTTGGACACCCCTTAAGGAAAACAATTGGAAAACATTGTATAAAATGAAGAAATTTCTTTTTACAAGCAATTTCTTCATTTTCCACAATGTATTCTATTATACAGAAAGTTGATAATATCGAAAATATCATTAAATTCAAATTGTCATCCGCAACTTCTTTCAATTTGGACCAGTCTAAAATTTTGCTGTGTGGTAATGGGGTAACCAAAACTTGTAACTACAGCTTAATTGATCAAGCACTGTTGTTAATAAAATCACTAGACAACCAATGAAATCATTGATAGAGACTGGAAGTCTACTTTAACCCATTCCCACTCAGTGACGCTTTTAAATGGCCCCAAAGAAAAAAAGCTTTGGAGAACATAGTGGAAAATGAAGAAATTGCTTGTTACAAGTAATTTCTTCATTATCCACTATGTTTTCTACCAAAAAAAGATGAAAAATGTTAAAATTCCATCAGCTTGAAATTGTTGTCTAGAGCTTCTTTCAATTTGGACCAGGCTAAAATTTTGTTGTGTGGGAATGGGTTAATTGGACTCTGATATAGGCCGCCCGAATAATGCCATTCAAAATTTAAGTGGAATTTTGTGTCAGAGTCAATAGGGCCAACAGAGTTTATTGGCAAGGCAAGCAATTTGTCAATTAAGCTGTAGTCATGAGATTTTGGTCGCAAACTAGTAATATGCATGGTAACTTAATCCATTCCAACACAATCCAGCTTTTCACACATCTCAAGAAAAAAGAAAAAGAAAAACATTGCGGACAATGAAGAAATTGCTTATAACAAGCAATTTCTTCATTGCCCATGTTGTTTTCTTCCCTGTATGACAAAGATTTGTAAAATTCTATAAAATGAAATTCGTTTTCTTATTATCGTCTTTTAAGTTGGACAAGCCTAAATAAATTTTTGTGTGGTAATGGGTTAAAAACCAGTGGAAAATTGAACAAAAATAATTTTCTTTTTTTTGAACAATGATTATATTTACTGCTTGATTGACAGATAGCTTTCTACTATAAACTGGATTAATGTATGAATTGTGAAGTAAAGGTCTCATATACAAATGTGAAAATATCAATCCGTTAGACAAATAGTTTTGTCTCATCTTTTATTTGATAACAATTTAATTACCATGGAAACCTTTAAAAGCTTTTCCCCCACCTTGTATAATATAAATCTTTTAATAATTAACCTCTACTGTTCAATGTTGTGTTATAATGACACATACAAAAGTAATGTTCTTGCCCTGTTACCACACATACCCATGTTTTTTTAGAAGAATCCTGGTAATCATTGTTTTCTCTTTCTATTTTGAACACATCACTGGTAAAGGAGAAGATGCAAATAAATAAATCATAATAATTAATGATTTTTCTACCTTTTTTTTATTTCATGGAATGTATTCAATGCATTAACAAATTCCAACACAATCCTACGTGTTCATTCCCCTAGAAAAAGCCTTAGAAAACATTGTTGAAAAGTGCTAATTTCAAGCAATTTGTTCATTATCCATTATTTTTTATGCCCCCGCATCTAAAGATCAGGGCATATTGTTTTAAAGTTGTCTGTCTGTCTGTCTGTCCCTCATTCAGTCTTTCCGACTATTGGTCTGTCTGTCTGCAAAATTTAACCAAAAACCTTAACATTGCCAATTACTACCAGCCTATTCAATATACAGTGCTCATATTTGGCATGATGATACATCTCCATCAAGTCAGCAACACATTTCATAGTTAAGTCCTGTTGCGGGGGCATTGTGTTTCACAAACACATCTTGTTTTTTTGTACAAAAGAAGAGAAATGAGATTTCTAGAACTTCATCAACTAAAAGGTGTTGTCTGCAACTTCTTTGAATTGGGACAGGTTTGAAATTTTGACATAATAGATTACCCCATTCCAACTCAGTCCTTCTTTTTTACGCCCTTACAAAACAAAAATTAAAAAATAGAAAACATTATGAAAAGTGAGTAAATTGCTTTTTTAAAGACTAAGATTTCTAAAATAACATCAACTAAATATTTTTGTTCGCAATTTCTTAGAACTTGGATAAGTCTAAAATTATGTTGTCTGGTAATAGGCTAATCGGCTTTACATTCTACCTAATTACTTTGGATGACTCAAGATTTATTGATGGAATTAAGCTCCTTACCAGTGCTCTGTAACAACTGAACAAATACCATATGGTAACTAGAGATATGAAATATATCAAAATTAATGCAATGTTTCAATTTATTCAAAGTTTCATTTTTTGTTATGCCACCTCATCGATAGGAACGAGGGCATATTGTTTTACCAATGTCAGTTTGTCTGTATGTGGTAAGTAAATTTAACACTTGAAATAATCATTTTGCTGTTATCAACCACCATTCATGATACAGGGCTCGTATATGGGACATAGGTTCCTTGAGTTGATAAGCATAAGTTGGTTGTAAGACGAGGTTCATCCATCAAGGACAAGGTCACTTATTTACACTTGTCATGCTGAACCTGGAATATTCCTGTTTTAGCAGGAGGTATAGACACATAAGTGCAGTCTGATCTTAGTTTACACCTCCTGTTTGCTTCCTTCAACCCAGGGTTGTTTTAAAAATGGATTTTCCAAAACTATTTTATCTTTAACTAGTGCTTCCAATGCTTTCAGGCCTTTGATTTCAATGCGATTTTAGATAAGGATTTTATCCAGCAAGACAAGGGTTAAAAGGACACAAGTTTTGAAAAATTTAAAGCAAAAACATGCATTTTACTCCTATTCGAACACCGTTGATTATACATGGCACATATGTAAGATAAAGATTATTTTGATTCTTTTGATAGGCATTAGTTGGTTGTAAGGTCAAGGTCATCTTTTAAGGTCAGTACTTTCAGTCCTTGGATTTTGATTTGAATCTGAATTAAACAATTTTACTGAGCATACAAATGGTAAAGAATTACAATATATAAGTGAATACTATGGCTTTAAACTGATTGCATTTTGTTGATTATTGCAGAGTATTATATTTTGTTGACATGAGTAATTTATATCACACCTTAATGGAGGTTTTTGTTAGGAAATATTGGGGTTTGAATTGATATCTGGGTGTGCATCAGAGTCAATGTAGGTAACACATCTTTTTATCTACACCAACTTAACCCTTTCCTGTTTTCCAAAATTTTAGATTGGTCCAATTTGATGGAAGTTGCTGATGACAGTTAAAAGTGAGTGCAATTTTAAAAGTAACTAACCTAGAGGTTAGAAAATATTGTGGGAAAAGAAGAAATTGCTTGTTACAAGCAATTACTTCTTTTCTCACAATGTTTTCCGAAGTAGAAAATCACAGGGACATAAAAACAAGGGATTGTGCAGGAAAGGGTTGAATAACAGTGTCCATTAAACCTTTACCACATGACAAAGTCCACATTTAAAGATGTTTTTGTTGATGAAATTTTAAAAATCTTTGTATTTTGGGAAAGGAAGGTCAAGGTTAACAAGCAATTTCTTCATTTTTCAAAATGATTTACAAAGTGTTTTCATTAGGGGTATCAAACAGCGAGAAAGTGTGGTTGTGTGGGAATCTGTTGATCTAGTATTACCAGATGACAAAATTTTAGACAGGTCCAAATTGAAAGAAGCTGTAGACTCTTCTTACAAGAAATTTCTTCATTTCCACGATGATTTCCCAATTTTTTTCCTTAAGGGGTGTCCTAAAGTGTTAGTACGAGGGAAAGGGTTAAGATTGCAAATGATTTAGGAAAACAGATTTTTATCTAATGGAAATAGTTTATCCAAATACAACACCTTTTGATTATGGTAAATTGCTTGGTCTTTTGAGGGAAATTTGAAAATATTTATTCTAGAATCATCAATATAAACTGCGTTTGATGTCAACGCCAATCACTGTGATTGTGTGAAATTATGGACGATTTCACTTTAAACCAATTTAGATTGATTTTTGATATTTTGGTCAAAGAACTTAACCTCTTATCCAATTCGTTCACTGTTGTTATCAGTTAAATTCCATTTACTGATTACCGCACAATTCTGTTTTATTTACTTTAAAGTAAAAAAAAAGTCTTGAGAAAAAATATTACAGAGAATGAATTAAATTAATATTTTATCCATAAAAAGCAGAAATTTGTAAGATTTTATCAACTTTGACCCATTCATTCACAATGATACTTTTGACGCCCCTCAATTGCCATTTGGGTTCCAGACATCATATAAGATATGATCAAATTGGTAAAATTGTAAAAATTGAAAATTTACCGTGAATAGGAGAAAACAATTACTCCTTAGAGCTGACAGTAATTTCTCCTTTTCTCACAATGTTTTCCATCATTGTATTTCTTCTTAATGTGGTAATGGGTTAAAAATGGATTGAAATTACACCTGACAATAACCTTTGATGAATAGGCCCTCTCAAATTGATCTTTTTGTAAAGGAGAAAACTTGTTATTATTACAATGTTTAAATAGTTACCATTTATAATTCTCAAGATGATCATGAAATGAAAATCATAGCTTTGATCTTTATGTAGCATATTTAGCCATGCTCTTTGATTTAATTAGTTTTTCATTTTTCAAAAATCAAATGTCTTAAAACATTGTATTCAATACTATAAATGGAAAGCTTAAAACTAGTTGTAACTTGCCATTTTTCACAACATTTTCCCAATTGTATTCTGGGGGGGAGGGGGGGGGGGCGTCCAAAAGAGTCATTGTGTGGGAATGGGATAAACCACAATTGTTTTTTTTTATCCTTTATCAGAGGGGCCGCCGTCATAGCGCAGTTGGTAGCGCGTCGGACTATCATTCAGAGGGTCCTGGGTTCGATCCCCGACGGCGGCAAAACTCTTTCCGACATTTGTCTACCACCAATGGGCAGATAATCGTAAGCCTATGTGGGATAGCAGCTGGAGGCTAGGAAAGGGTGTAGTGGTAGTACTGGTGCGAGAAATACCAGGAATCCATTGATAGGTGCTCCAGCCGCCGCGATATAACTGAAAGATTGTTAAAAGCGGCGTTAAACCCCTTCAAACAAACAAACTTTATCAGAGAAAGATTTTTCAAACTTTATAAATGTAAAATTCTCATCCACAAAATCTTTGAATTGGGACCAAATTTTGAAATTTTGTTGTTTGGTAATGGGAAAAGTACATGTTTTGGTTGAAGAATTTTTATTTCCCCATGGTTGACTACCCTTGCGTTTCAACAAAAAGTAAAAGAGTGATACTATCTTGATTTAGTTGATTTCACACCAGAATGGTTATTATGTTTAAATTTTATTTGTAAAATATAAATTATAATTTTACTTATCACATTGTAAAACATGTGAATATTTAAAGCCAGCAGCTGTGGCCATAGCACAATGGTAGCATAGGTCACTCCTAATAATGGGGTTCTTGGTTTGATCCTCGGCCTTGGCAAATACCATTTCTGACAGTTGTCTCCCACCATTGGGTTGATAACCGCAAACCTAGGTGGGATAAGCAGATGGAGGCTCAGTAAGGTAGTTGTGGTAGTACTGATTTAAGAAATACCATGAAATCCATGGTTAGGTGCTCCAGCCACAGTGATATGACTGGTATACAGTTAAAAGTGGTATTACAGCCCATTCAATCAATCAATTTAAAACCAATGGATAGTTTTTTTTTCAGAACAAATCCTATCCAGCTTGCTTATAGCCTCTGTGAAAAGGTTCAAGAACTTATTTTTTGTTTTTGAATTTGTCTAGAACTTTAGGATCTTTATTTCGAGGTTGAAGAACTGTTCTTGAATTTGTAGAGCTCTTGTTCAATAAGAATCTTTCACTTGTTTAAGAATTAAGTTTAAGAACCTGAGTGTTCTAGAAGTTACTGCTTTCAAGAACATTTGAAGTTATAGAACTAGGTTCAAAAATCAAATGTGTTCAAGAACTAAAGTACAAAACAATGATTTGGCTTTATCTTTATGTTAACCCATTACTAGATGGCAAAATTTAAGACTGGTTCAAATTGAAAGGAGTTGCAGACAACAACTTACAGTTTATGACATATTAAATTTTTTCAGCTTTTTGGCTAGAAAACATTGTGTTAAATGAAGAAGTTACAAGCAATTTCTTCATTTTATACAATGATTTTCTAATTATTTTTCTTGGGCATCTAAAAGCTCACTGTGTGGGAATGGTTTAAAGAACCTGCAAGTTCTTGATCTGGTGACTTTTTTGTATACAGTTTTTCACAGCTTTAGATTAATTGCAGAACCAGAATTGGATTTTTTTTATATTATAACTATTTGCTCCCTAAGATTTTGTTAATTGAATTACAATGATTTATATATCATAAGAAAATCAAATTTGTTTTCATTCAAAATGCATGTTATATTGCACCCCCTACATTTTTCAATTACTATCTCAGGGAAATGCTTAACCCATTTCAAGACAACAAAATTTTAGACTGGTCCAAATCAAAAGGAGTTGCAGACAACAATTTAAAGCTTATGAAAGAAGTAGTGGAAAACTCCTTATGTAAGAGGAGTCAAGGATTGCAGGTTTGCATTTAGGACATGCCACTGGTTAGGTGGGTATGGTCTTTAGCAAGGCATTCAGAGCACCTTCGCCTATATACCGGTAGTACTGCTGAAACTTGGGAAGCACACTACTAGGGGAACTTCACATGATAAACTGAAAAGTCATTATTAAACCCATTCAATTAACCCTTGTCAAGATGAGTATATATTTTTTCAATATAACATAAAAATCAAAGGACTGAAAGCACTGATAGTACATGCTGTTCGATCCTCAATACTTCTTTTGAAAATTAATACCATGAATAATTCTTGTTTGAAATTGACAGACAGGAGGTGTAGACTAAGATCAGACTGCACTTACGTGCAGGCTGATTTTAGTCTATACCTCCCGCCAATATTCTGGGTTCAGCATGACAAGGTTAATCAAGACCTGAACCTATTCCAGATAACCACACAATCCTTTTTTAATACCCTGGATATAAATAGATAGAAAATAGAAATATTTTGTGAAAAACTTTTATGTAAAAGAAGAAATGATCTATATCAAGTAATTTCTTCTATCCTCACAATGTTTTCTTCCCTATTTGGCTCTTATTTTCCAACTTTGGCCCACTTGGAAATGTAGTCTGCATCTTCTATCATTTTTGATCAGTTTAAATTTTGGTTAATCATAAGAATAAACCTTCAAAGGAATTAGATTATTAACCGTCTTTCACACAACCATGCTTATTAACACCTCAAAGGAAAAGGTTTGGGGAAACAATGTGGACAACATAGAACATTTGAGCAATTTCTGCATTTTCCACATTATATTCTAGTCAGTAAGACAGATATATTTGAAGTTCTATCAACTTGAAAAAATTGTCTACAACTTCTTTGAATTTGGACCAGTCTAAAATATTGTTGTCTGGTAATGGGTTAAGATGACAAAACGGAACCAAATACACCAGGCACTCTGCATTATCAAATGTTGCCAAAGTAAGTGACTCAGGGTTGACAGTTAAGTTTTCTGTTTGATTAGAACCATTCCTTTGTTGACAAAGTTATAAACTCTTCCCCTTACAACACTTAACATTCCATCTTTTCCCTCATTTCAGTCTCTTTAACCCATTCCCATACAATGACGACTTTGAAGCCGCGGTAGAAAAATGAGTTGGAAAACATTGTATAAATTAGAGAAATTACTTGGAACAAGAAATATCTTCATTTTCAACAATGATTTCTACCCATAAAGTTGAAAAAAAAAAAATGATGAACTTTAAATTGTCAACTGCTAGTGCTCCTTCCAATTTAGACAAGTCAAAATTCTGTCATCTGGTAATGGGTAAATCAATTCCCACACTTTATGATTTCTAGAACCCTCAAGAAGAAATAAAGCTTCCCACAAAGTTTTCTGAACCAAAAGACCAAGACTTTTAGAATGTCTTAAACTGAACATTGTTCTCTGTACTTCTTTGAATTTGGACCAGCATAAAATTTTGTCATCTGGTATAGGAGAAACCTGGTGAAACCTGATGACTACATCTCCATAATACGCACAGTTGTTGCGTAGGATGATGTTACCCCATACAATCAATTGATTTACCGCATTTTTATTACAGGGTGTCTAAAGTTAGGAATGTTTGATAATTCAACTTAATGTTTGTTAAAAACTTACATGCTTAAGACATTTAGATTACTTCCTGTTTGAAGATTTTTTTTCAAGAAATTTGAAATAAATTTGTTATGCTTGAAAGATATTGCAACCCTTATCATGCTGAACCTGGAATATTCCTGTGCTAGCAGCTTATGAAGACAAAGATCAGCCTGCACATATGTTCAGCGTTGATCTTAGTCTACATCACCTGCTTGTTCCTTTAAAGACAGAATTGTTTATAAGATTAATTTTCAAAAGAAAAAAAAAATCTTGTTTGTAAACTTTTGCAGTGCTTTCAGTCCTTTGATATCAATTAATTTTTAACCCTTGTCATGCTGAACCCGGAATATTCTTGTTTTGGCAGGAGGTGTAGACTAAGATCAGACTGCATTTATGTGCAGGCTGATCTTAGTCTACACCTCCTGCTTATACTTTTCCTGCTAGAGATGTTTGTGAAGTTGATTTCTAAAAGAAATATTTATTTTTGAACAACAAGTTCTATCAGTTCTTTCAGCCCTTTGATTTAAAACAGCATTTTAGTTAGGTAATTTATTCAGCATGGCAAGGGTAAATACAGATTTTATTTAGCATAAGAGTAGTTAATACTGATTTATTTTAGTTTGATTGTGACGAAAGCTTTAAGCTTATAAAGTCAATCACAATCAACATGTTTCACGTCCCTGAAGAGAGGCAATGGCTGAATCCTACTGCTACCCACTTTTGCAGGTCGGTGGACTCGGGCTGGCTATTAAGTGTCTTGCCTATGAACACATCCCATTGATAAAAGGATCTGGAACCTGTGACTTTCAGATCACGAGTCAAGTACCCATACCACTTGGCCATTGAGGCAGCAAAGGGGTAGGACCCTATTATACCTGTCAGTGCCTGTCTTCAAATGAGGACGTGGATTTGTCTACTCTCAGTTTTGCTCTCTGCCCTGGACAATTTTCCTTTTCAGCTAGCAATGTGTCAGCTTTGATATCTTAAATTAAGTCAACAGATGAAGTTTTGAGGTTGTCTCACAGTTCAACAAGTGCAATCTGCCCCTGGAGGCTTGACCACTAAATCCATTGAATGCATACACCATAAAAGTAGTTACTATGTATTTCAGGAATATTGCAAACTCTATTCAGCTGTAGAGAACTCTTTCAAAAGCATGCTATTTAACCCATTCCCACTCAATTCCACTTTTTAACCATTTCATGAAAAAAGTTTTGAAAAACATTGTGGACAATGAAGAAATTGCTTTAAACAAGCAATTTCTTCATTGTCCACAATGTTTTCTACCCAAGATTTTGTGAAGTTGTAATGGGTTAACTCCTGGGTTACTTTAACCTTGTTTGTTTATCATGATAAGAAGATTACTTAACAAAACTCTGCTTTGCTAGCTTACAGTACTATCATTACTTTGATTGCTCTCTGCCCTAGACAGTTTTCAACCATCAAGTTCTGGTATATCCCAGCATCCTGTGGGTGAATGTCTAATTGAAAGCTTCTGTGACAGGATCACAGCATCCAACTTCGTGAATCACATACTGACAATTCACTGGCCTTTCTGAAATATTTTTCCTCCGTATCAAATCTAGTTATTCAGTTCATTGTTCATTCAACCCTTGCCATGCCGGACCTGGAATATTCCTGTTTACTGTAGGAGGTATAGCCAAATATTAGCCTGCACATAAGTGTAGCTACACCACCTATTTGTCCCTTTAAAGTCAAAGTTGTTTATAAAATTTGATTTTGAAAATCAATTTGTCCTACACCTAGTACTTTCAGCACTTTCAGCCCTTTGAATTTCATGGAATTTTTTCCTCAAAGAGTTTATTCAGCATGACAAGTGTTAATTGGGTGGCGGCCATCGCACAGTTGGTAGGGCATCAATCTCTCGATATTCTTTTCAACTTTTTTTAATGGTGAACTTAAGTGGGATGAGCAACTGGAGGCTTGGAAAGGATGTAGTGGTAGTACTGGTGTGAGAAATACCAGAGATTTTGGTTAGGTCCACCAGCAGCCGTGATATGACTGAAATACTGTTAGAAGTGGTATTAAACTCCATTCACACAAATCAATTTACCCTAGTCATGCTGAACCTGGTAAATTTTGTCCCACATACAACAGTTTCAACCCTTTGAATTTCATCCAATCTTTGAAAAAGACTTTATATGGCATGAGATTTAATTGTTCTATTCCTGAGCTTAAATTAATATCTTGATGGTTCAGCTTTAACAGGTGTAACCGCCTATAAACATATAGGCAGTTACAACTGTTTTGCGCTAATCCATCAAAATTTTGTTTGTTAAAGGTAAGGCATTGTGACCCGGTTTTTACTTAGAATACCTGGTATTTTCTATGATTGACTGACCAGAAAGATTTTATTAACTCAAATCATTAGGCTTGTATTGTGGTCAAGAGACTTTGTTTACAAATTATGTAATAACTCTACATGGTGTCTATTGTACTCTTAATTCTTAAAGTAAACTTTTCAGATTGTTGAGAGGTAGATTAGCTGTGTCAGGGGAAAAACATGTCCATTATCTTCTTATTAGACAAGATTTTAACCCATTCCTACACGACAAAATTTTAGACTGGTCCAAATTGAAAGAAGATATGTAGACAAAAATAAAAAGTTTATGAAATTTTAGATTTTTTCAACTTTTTGGATATAAAACATTGTGAAAAATAAAGAAATTGCTTGTTACAAGGTCATCACTTCTTATCTGAACCTGCTTGTGACAAAGTCAAGGTCATCTTAATTCTTCTGAACCATCTGCTTATGAAAAGATCTGAAGGTCATGTTGATTCTTCAGAACCATCTGCTTATGAGAAGATGAAGGCCATCTTGATTCTTTAAAACCATCTATCTATGACAAAGTCAAGGCCATTTCATTCTTCTGAACCATTAGCTTATGACAAGGTCAAGGTTAACTTGATCTTCAGAACCATCTCCTTATAACAGGATGAAGGTCATCTTGATTTCCTTGAACCATCAGCTTTTAACAAGATCAAAGTCATCTGGTTTCCTCAGAACAATGGATAATAAACATTTTTCTCCTAAAACGTCCTTATCATTTAAGAAATATATACCATATGTTACTTAAGCCTTGACTGTTTTTGTTTGTTGTTGAAAATTTAGACTTGTAAAATTCAAAGGGGTGCCAGACAATGTTATTAAGTTAAAAAAAAGTAGGCATCCTTTATCATAGAAAATATTACTTCAAGCAATTTCTTCCTTTTCCACAATGATTTCTCAAGTATAAAAAACAGGAATTGTATGGTAAAGGGCTAATTACAAAGAATGAAAATGAGTATCAATGAAGGACATATATATACACGTGGTATGGAATCAATTATTGAGCTATTGACAGTTTTCTTTTCATTTTTTATTTCCTATATTCTTTCTTACTTGTATTTATTTAATGGTTTAAACAGATCTTCAAGGGCAGAAAACCCTTGTCCCAATACACATAATACAACCATGAGAAAGAACCAGATAGAACACAGAAATATCTCCATATTAGATTTGATTTGACAGTGATCACACGATCAGAAAGTTGGCCTGTGCAAGCACATCTTAATCTATTAACCCTTTTCCTGCTAAATATTATTCCTCTTTTCACTATATTTGAAAATTTGGCCTAATTAGATGGATCACCATTTCAGGTGTTCAAAGCTTTCTCTTAATTGAAAGAAGCTGCAGACGACAATTTCAAGTTGATTGAATTTTGAAAAGTTTTGTCTTTTGTGATAGAAAACAATGTTGATAATGAAGAAATTGCTTGATACAAGCAATTTCTTCATTATCCACAATGTTTTCTAAAGCTTTTTTCTTGAGGGGCGTAAAAAAGAGGGATTGAGTTGGAATGGGTTAAACAACAACAATAAGCAGGTATTTTAGGCTAAGATCAGACTGCACATCTGTGAAGGCTGATCAAAGTCTATATACCTGCAAAAGCCATTGTCAAAGCAGGAATATTTTTGGATCAGCATGACAAGGGTTAACATAGTTAATACAGACCCATTGCCAGACAACAAAGTTGCAGCTGGCACTTTTTAGATGATGAAATTTAATTTGAATAGTTTTAGTCTTGTAGGTAAGAAAATGTTGTGGAAAAAGAATTAATTGCTTGTAACAAGCAATTTCTTTATTTTTTTCATTGTTTTTCAATGCTTTTTCTCTTGGGGGGCATCAAAAGCATCTTTGTTTGGAAATGGGCTAATAGAGGTTTAAGCAATAAGTTAAATACTGGTAGCCTAAACATTTGTTTCACCTATGACAAAATTTTAGACTAGTCCAAATGAAAAGAAGTTGCAGACAACAATTATAATTTTGAAATTCTTTTGTCATTTTGGATAGAGATAGAAATTGCATGTGACAAGTAATTTCTTCACTCTTCATGATTATTTTTAAAGCATTTTTCTTAAGGGGCATTAAAGAGCGTCACTATGTGGGAATTGGTTAACCAGAGCCAATAAAGATATATAAGATGCTTTTACAAATAAAAAAGGAGAAAACACTCTTTTGAACTGCCATTCCGTTTCTTCTGAAGCTGCAATACCAAGAATATGTTGAAATGGTACAGTTGAAAAGGGATAATGGTGAATCAACTGGGCAATTACTGAAAGCTCGTCATGGTTCACTACTAAGGAAAATATCTCACTAAGTAGTTTTCCCCCCAGCACACATTGTAACCATTCTCGTGTCTCTTGAAGCATGAAACATTTCATATTTTTCAGTAGCTGATATGAATGTATGGTGTATATATTTATGATCACTATTTTTAATTTGAAGAGAAACCGGTTTCTAAGTTGTGTGTGAATAAGACAAACCTGCCCAAATACTGATTAGTCTGAAACAGACCGAGCTGCCAATGCTTGAGCCATAACTTGCATGCCTCACCTATGCTATTCTTTTTGAAGTTTGGCCAGTCATTTTGACAATAACCCATCCCCACACAACAAAATTTTAGACTGGTCCAAATTGGAAGAAGCTACAGAGAACAATTTAAAGTTGATGAGATTTTGGATTTTTTTTTTCATTTTTCTGGGTAAAAAACATTGTGGAAAATGAAGCAATTTCTTCATTGTCTACAATGTTTTCTGAAACACTTCTTGAGGGGCATCCAAAAGTGCCATTGTATGGGAATGGATTAATTGCGGAATTTATCTCTACCACATAGCCCAATGATAGATAGCATGTAGCATTGCCTATATGTGATGAGCAGCTAATGGCTTTGATTGAGCTTTGTGATTGCAGATTTGATGCGAGAAATGACATGGTTTAATGACCATTTCCCGCAATATTTATCATTGTTGGGCGTGCAAAATGTTGTAACTATAGCTGTATAGTTACAACATTTTGCTGGCCCAACGATGCATTTTATGAATGTCATTTAGTAAACAAGGCATCATTACAAAATTTACCTTGGTCTCAACCTGTCAGGACTAGATTGAAGCTTTAATTATTGCCATTAGCAGAAAAGTCAATTTAGCTTCACTTTTTATCATGATCGGTTGCTATTCCATGTGGAACTGATGGGAAATGAACGTTGCCTAGGGCTTGTTTTCACAGCAGTAACAATCAATATGGACCAAAAATTAAGTGAATAATGTATCGCCCAATATAGTGAGTTATAACATATATAGAAATCGGCACTTGAAAGCTAGCCTGCACAGGCAGCTGTTTGTGCATTTTACCCTTTTCTCGTTTTTTGTAAAAATTTTTGACTGGTCCAAATTGATGACAATGAAAACTGGATGCTAATTGAAATGAAACTATCCTATATGGTAGAAGATATTGTGGAAAAAGAAGAAATTGTTTGTTACAAGCAATTTCTTCTTTTTCCACAATATTTTCTAAATTATAAAACTACAGTGATATAAAATCCCTGGTTTGTACTGGAAGGGTTAAAACTTGTCTCGTTGAAATCGGAATATTCCTTTTTTGGCTGGAGGTAAAGACAAAGAACAGCCTTCATAAAAGTGTATCTTATCTTACTCTGCACCACCAGTTTGTATCTTTCAAGCCAGATTTGTTTATGAAATTATTTTCTAATTTTTAAAAGAAATATTGACCCATAACTAATGCTGTCATCCCATTTGACAGGGGATATAAAATATGATGTGTTGCAGATTGTAGTGACTAGCAATTGACAAATGAATGTCTTTTTTTTCGAAAGTAAAATGGTTGGCTCGGGATATCAAAACATCAATAAAAAATGCTTCACATAAGTGGTAGATGTCGGAGTTTTCACCCTTGTCATGCTGAATCCGGAATATTCCGGGTTTTAGCAGGAGGTTTAGACCAAGATCAGACTGCACATAAGTGCAGTCTGATCCTGGTCTACATCTCCTGCTTGTACTTTTCCTGCCAGAGTTGTTTATGAAATTGATTTCCAAAAGAAATATTGATTAATGGACAACGCGTTCTTTCAATGCTTTCAGCCCTTTGATTTTATAGCAATTCACTAAGGTAATTTATACAGCACGACAAGGGTTAAGTTCACCTATGGTATTAACAAATGAATTAATTGGTCAATTGGTTCTTAACCAATTACCAGGCAGCAAAATTTTAGACTGGTTCAAATTGAAAGGTGTTGCAAACAACAACTTTTAGTAAATGAAATTTTAATTTTCTTTAACTTTCTGGGTAGAAAACATTGTGTAAAATTAAGAAATAATTTTTTTCAAGTAATTTCTTCATTTCACACAATGTTTTTTCAATTGCTTATCCTCAGGGAATCCAGAGGCGTCAAGATGGGTTAATATATTAAAAGGAACAATCTGTTAATTGCTTTCTGTTAACTTATGGGTGAGATTCTGTTTGAGCATTTTCAAATAAAATCTTAAGCATAATAGAGAGACTGGTTTGTTATCATGAAGACACACAAGTCAGTGTATGTGCGTTAGTCAATTAGTCTGTCTGTCTGTCCGAATTACTCGGACATTACTCCTACATTCATCGATGGATTTCAAAATAACTTGGCACAATTATTCTCCATCATGAGTAGAAGTGCCATTTGAAATAATATTTTGAATAGCTTCAAGTTCAAGGTCACAGCTCAAGGTCAAACACTAAAATTGTGATTGTCCGGAGCATTTCTCCTACAATTATGGATGGATTTCAAAATAAATTGGCTCTGAATTGTTCTACATCATGAGTAGATGTGCCATTTGAAAGAAATATTTGGATAGCTTCAAGTTCAAGGTCAAAGCTCAAGGTCAAACACTAAAATTTTGTTTATCCAGAGCATGATACTTTGCGGGCTCGACAGCAGTTGTCCTGGGACAACCATCTTGTATCATTGTATTCATTGCTGTCTGCAACCTCTTACAATTTGGATCAGTCTAAATTTCAAAAAACAGGAAGGGTTAATATAAATTAAATATAAATTCATTCAATTTTCAGAAAAAAAATATTTTTTTCCTTTTATCTTTGTGTCCAATTATGAAAAGAGTGGACAGAAATCATAACCATGCAAAGCCTTCTAACGAATTCAAAGGGTTTATTCGGAGAGATAATTGATGTAATTATACTTGACTTTCAACAAATACGCGGCCAACTTCATTTTTCGATTGACTTGGCATTCATTTAAGTGAAACCAATATATGCTAACCAACCAAATCTTGTAACGTGGAATCCCCATAACTTCTTTTAAAACTTGTTTTTAAAGGAGCAGAAATCTATTTCATCATTAAACATGACTATATTTAGATTAGGTAATTCTAGTGTTTGAGGAATTGGAGATCATTAACCCTTTTCTATGATAACATAGCAAATTACTATATCTGTAACCCATTCCAAAACAACAGAATTTTGGACTGGTCCAAATTGAAAGTGTGCAGACTACATTTCAAAGTGTGTGAAATTTGAAAAATAATGACTGAAAATGGTAGAATTCATTATGGAACATAACACTAAGGAAATCATCGTTGGAAAAGGAGAAATAGTTTGTTACAACGAAGCTATTTCTAGTTTTCCCACAATGATTTCCTAAGTGTTATTTTACAGGGACATCAAAAGGCATTATTGATCGGTAATTGGATACCCCCTTCCATAGAAACCTTACAATTGACACCCAAAAGAAAAATGTTGTAGAAAACATTCTGGAAATGAAGAAATTGCCTGATGTTTCTGTTATCTGCAACTTTTTTGAATTTGGACAAGTCAAAAAATCTATTGTGTTGGAATGGGTTTATTATTTGTAATGGGAAAAAGTCAAAATAAATTCTTTGAAGAGATCAAGATTTTTTAACATAGATAAATTCTTGAAATTAAACGAATTGTTTCAAAGTTTAACCCATTACCTGCAAAATCCTGCACTTTTATGTGCTGAGAAAAAAACAAAGTTCTAGGCAGAACTGTGGGATAATGGGAAATGGCTTGCCACAAGTAATTTTCTTTTTTCGTCACAATTTTTCCTGCCCTATCTGATACCTATTTCTTAATTTTTACAAGTTTTGATTTTTTGTTTGCAACTTCTTTGAAATTTGATCAGTCCAACCTTTGGTTAACTGGTTAACCCATTCCCACACAGTGACACCTTTTGACACCCCTTAAAGAAAAGCAATTGGGAAAACATTGTGTGAAATGAAGAAATTGCTTGTGATAAGCAATTTCTTCATTTTGCACAATGTTTTCTATGTAGAAAGTTGAAAAAAATTAACATTTCATAAACTTTGAATTATTGTCTGCAACTCCTTTGAATTTGGACCAGTCTAAAAATCTGTTGTGTGGGTTAATACAGATAGAGCCATATTTAAGTACATATTAAATAGATTGAGGTATAATCCTAAGTTTAGAATAGTCTATTTCATTTTAGTATTGTGATAGACGTTTACCACACTTGATTTATCATGCGGGCGGTAAAATTTGTGAGTGTAGATATTATAGTAACGAGATGTTAGTTTGGTGTGTACCTTATCAAGGGTTGACACTGTAGATTGGATACTGTACTGAAAATAGACTTGTTGTACTTTCGATGTATCGTTACTGGTGATTGACTGAAATTTTCACTGAACTAGCTTTCGAGGTTTTGATCTTAATTATGAACAATCGTGGACATGAATATAATGTTGAATTTGTATAGGACTTTCAAGAAAGAGAAGTTAAACTGGAGTTTATTAGTTATGTAAGGAAATGTGATGTTCTAGATTTTTATTTTTGATTCAGATTAGGTATTTTTGCTAGTTACTGCTTTATCTTAGATTTTCAGCATTAATTGATGATTTATTTAATCATTTGAAATGTGTAAATGAAATTTCAAGACTTTGTTTCTAAAAGGAACGCTTACACCATGCCAGACCTATGAGATTGATTTTACAAATAATTTAATATTAAATTTTGATGGATGTGGAACCAAGTTTTTTCTACAATTACTATGATTTTTTTGTCCTGGTATCTCAAATTCTCGTTCGTTTTTTTTTTATCAATTATATTATCTGAAATCTGGTAGCATGATAAAGAGTTCGATCATTATCCGTATGCAAGCAAAGTGGCGTAACATTTTGTATGTGCACCAATGATATACTATTATTCAATTTGATTGCCTTTGAAAACTGAAAGTAAAGTTTATTTAGAAATAAATATAAGATTGAATCCTCATTTGAAGCTGACATCACTGTGATTTAATTAGCTGGTCAATTTATTGACCATTTTATATTTCAAGATGGGTTGATATGGAAAGCATGTTTTTTCTTTCAAAGATACTAAAAAACCCCTCAAATCTACATATTGGTACATCTGGCTCAAGGAAATTTAGAGAAGCAAAAGGTTCTGTTAATACAAGCATTTTTCCATTTCTAATTCTTCTAGAATGACTGTGGGTGGGGATGAGTCAATGGACGCTATTTCATTCCCATGATGATTCAAATCGCAATAATTAGAGTGCATTACATATCAATTACTTTGGATCATACGCCTAATAAAGGTTATATTTCAAAAGCTAAATTTTGGACTGATATTTGTATAGTAAACTAATGATCAGCAACAAGCAATTTTTTTTTTCATGGCTTTGAATCATCTAGTATTGGAAAAGTCAGGTGTGGTTAGAGAAAATTTTATGTGCACAAGAGTTTCTTCCCTTTAGTATGACTAGCTTTTACACCTGTATGTTGAGTTACACTTCAGTGGGGATGAATATTTTTGAAATGAAAGAGGAGCTTAACCATACCGCCTGCACATACGGCTTCGCTACATCTCAATGAACAAGTGTCATGTTATTTACTGACGTACAATTAAATCTCAAGCGACAATAATTGCTCTTTTATTGTGAAAATTGGGTTGAAGCAAATGACATGTTAAAGAACTTTGTGTACTGTTAGAATAGAAAACTAAATTTATCGAGTGAGTTAATATATTTCAAAGGACATAATTTTTTGTGATTTCAAAACATTGAGTGACAAAAGGTCTTGTGATTACAGGTTATTAAGTATCAAGATACTTTTTTAATTTATTGTAATGTTATGGTGACTTGTGACTGCCATACTTTATAGAATATCTTCATAGCATTTATGAGAACATAATGAAATGTGAGACATAAACCTGCACCTGGATTTTTTTGTAAACCTTTGATTTTTTTTATGAAATACATTATTTCATATAGCTCTTATTTCAGTGATTTCAGATGAAAAATAATATAATTGTATTTTACTATTACTTTTAATTTTTTACAAAAAGAGGATTTTTGAATGTGCATTTATTTTTACATTATTGACAATTTCTGATCAGCTTTAGGTATGCTTACAAGCAGTGTGGATAAAGTTTTAGAGGAGATTTTAGCCTTTCAAGTTTATTTTTATAGTGGTATTTATTTGTATTATTCAACAGTTATGTGTATGAATATTGCTTCTGAACAGGAATCGTTACTCATAATACAAAGATCACTTTTTCATTGATGGTGTGTGTATTATCTATAGCTCATTCCAACATTGCAAAAATTTAGACTAGTCTGAATTTAAAGATGTTACAGACAACATCCAGTTTTTGAATTTTGAGAAATCTTTACCTTTTAGAAATGCAACATTTCTCACATAGAGGAAATTGTTCTTCATTGTTCACAATGCTTTCAAAATTATCTTTCTTGAGTGGCACAAAGAGCATTGTTGTGTGAGAATGAGTTAACATATTACTTGACAAAGTTTAAAAAAAAGTTGCAATTCTAGTTAATGAACTTTTCATGATGTTGGTTTGCAAGCATAAGGAAGAATATAGAGCAGAATTGTGTTGAAAAGGGTTACACATGTATTTATAACTACTTCTATTGTAATTGTTACATAACAAATTTATATTTTGGGCATCAAAATATATGTTTCATTCCTTTAGAATTACAATATTTATAATTTGATAATAAGATGAAACATTTAAAGAGAAAATGAAATTTGTATAAGTTACTTGGAATTTCAAATAATTCTCTTTAATTGATAATGAAACATAAGAAAACTTTGATACTCATGTTGAGTTTCCAGATTTTTTGTGGCAACTTAGCATTTGACTTAAGTCTTATTACCCATTCCTATGACGCTTTATGATGCCCCCTCATGAAAAATGATTGTTAAAATATTATGAGGAAATTGCTTATGAGGAAATTGCTTGTGACAAGCAATTTCTTCATTATCCACAATGTTTGGTACCCTATAAGATAAAGATTTTCAAAATTCCATCAATCTGAAATGTGATCTGCAACTTCTTTGAATTTGGACCAGTCTAAAATTTTGTAGTCTGGTAATCATTGGGTTAAGCCAAACAATTTAAACAGGGATGATATTTACATGTTGTCATGGTGATCACATCCATACATACTTAAAGTTTAATAAAGCCACTGGCTTATTTTCTCTGCTAACAAGAATTACGTAACATCAACTTAAAGTGGACAGACTCTACTTTGATCACTTCATGACATCTTGGTAATTGCTGGACAATCTTGACTTGAGGATTACATTTGATCAGTGGTTATGATTTTAAGCTCCGAACATTCTAACTTTAAAATTAGATGTCATTATGTTAATGCAACTATGTTCTTAGGAAGATTTGTAAAATTCGAGCTGGCAAATCTTCATTTGTTGGAATTAGAGATCGGATCTGGAGTAATTTGTTTTAAGTGCTTTGATATTATGTATGCAAATAACAGCGGTAAATTTTAGGACTTTTTTCTTTCTTTTTTTTCAAGGTACAAGAACCCCTTTTTTCTTAACAATTACATATTTTTCTTTTATTATTATCAAGCCATTACCAGACAATAATATTTTAGACTGGTTCAAATTCTAGGAACTTAATTTCAAGTGATAGAATTTTAAAATGTTTGTTCATTGGGATAGAAAACTTGGTGGATAATGGAGAAATTGCTCATAACAAACAATTTCTGAATTTTCCACAATGTTTTCCTTAGTTTTTTTCTGAAGGGCGTAAAAATCACCATTGTGTGGGAATAGGTTGATTTTTTAATCTGCATGTGTCATACCCTATTGTAATATAAGACTAAAACATGCATGTCAGACCATGCTCAAAAATTACTCTTACACTCCTGGCTCTATAGTTTATAACATATTGTATCTGCAGGCACTTACTTAAGTAGATTTTTATTCTTAGTTTTAACTATTTTGCTGTTAATCTTGCTTTAGATGTTTGCAATGTGTTTAATGTCACTCAGTTTCTTCACTAGTATAGTTTGTTTGGTGCTGCCTTCGTCAGACTCAAGTCGAGAAATATCACCATTTTGGCGGGAGGAAGTTTCGAGAATTTCGTGGGCTTTGGCGCCATCTTACTTGGTAGCATTAGACTGGCTTCCCGGCTCTAATACTGTCAGGTAAAGATGTCAACGGAGCCTGCTATCATCGAATACAGGAATTAAGGATCTGAAGAAAGTCGACATTTTTGAGTCATCCTGCACAATTCACCTTGCTGCATGTTTTTGTTTGAGTTTACATGTATGAAATTAACAACTTTCTATATGTATTATGATGACACAGAAACCTTCAGGATTTCAGACACTTTCAGCAAGGACATATCCATGAAAGGAAAGGGACAGGCAAGTAAGATAGACAGATAGGACAAGTGGATACATGATTGAGTCAACAGTTTACTCTTGGAACACCATGTGACTTTGAGGGAAAAGTGTCCAATACACAGGTGAGCTGAGTGATCTAAAACTCTTGTTTACTTACACTGAATATTGCTGATAACAAAGATTTATTATCAAGTGCCCCCTTAAGCGGTATGTGAGAATTGAGCTAAGATAATAAGGCCATTGTATTAAACTTTAAATTAACCGGATAAAAACTATGGATATACTCCTTAAGAGTATGTTAGTTTGGTTACTAAATTTTCTAATTCTTTTTTCAAATTACACATGATAAAATCTTGGTTTTTACACATTTTAACTTTGTTGATTGAATGAATAACATTAAAGCCTATCTTGAAAAGATGAAACATGCTGAACAGAGGTCCTTTTGTGTTTCTATATAGTATGAGCAGTGATAAGTAGCCCCTAGATTGTTACTTTGTTATGAATAAAAGGTTCTGCTCCAAAGACTTTATATCTTGGAATAGATTACCTCCCTTTTTGGTTGGTAAACAATCTATTTTAGAAATCAGATTATAACTCTAGAGTCTGTCTGAAGTAATACCAAATATTTAAATCTATATTTTATGTAATAATCCAATCCCACACATTCTTTCTTTTATATGCCCTTCAATTAAAATTTTGTAAATAAATAGAAAAATGAATAAATTGGTCGTAACAAGCAATTTTTTCCTTCTCAACATTGCTCTACACAGAAAGACAAAGATTAATTAACAAATTGAACATGAAATCTGCAACATCTTTCAATTTGGACCAGTCTAAAATGTTGATAATGTAGTGATGCATTTATTTAATAACAAGGGCTTTGTTTGTGCCAGACATGTCAAATGGGAGCCATTTTTTTAGAATTTATAGTTGGATTAGTTAAACTTAGACTGAATACAGATCTTGATCAGTGTTACTGGCAGCCAGTCTAGTGGTAGAGACCTATGTGGGAAAGTGATCAAACAAACAATTTCTCATTGTAAATGTTATCTCTTGAACAATATCAAACATGCTGTTTTTCCATTGGGTTCAATAGGGGCTAATTTCCCAAGGGAGTCTTTTAGACCAAGTTTATATAGTGCTCTCTGGTGAAACAAGCGCCACAATGTCTCTTGGAGAATTCATCACGATAATGTACTGTCCAGAACTGAGTATGACAAAAAAAAGGGGCACATCTTTTTATGCTAAAATTTCTTTTAACTAGATAATGAGCATTGTAATGAAATGTAAATGACTTTCAGTCTGTCCAAAACTATTTGAAAAATATGTATCCTTTGGACTGTATTTGCATGAGTAAACCAATTGCAGGCATGTATTTTGCACACAAATAACTTTAGTCAGAAATCTTCAAGAAAAGTCTCTGTAAATGAATATATTTTCAGAGGATAGATTTTTTATTGCTCAAAATCAATGTTTACCAAATAACAGACAGCAAACTTTAAGACATGTCCAAATTGAAAGAAGTTGAAGGCGATAATTAGTGGAATTTAGACATTCTTTGCCTCTTAGGGTTGAAAACATTGTGGACATTGCAGAAATTGCTTGTTAAAAGCAATTTCTTCAATGCCCATAGTGTTTTGCAAAGCTTTTCATGAGGGGTATCAAAAGGGGTATTGTGTGGGAGTCGGGATTAAGATGCCAAAATATTTCTCTGAATTGTTACAATCTGTGAGAAATAGATTATTATATTTTGTCCACGTAATGATAATACTGTTATTAGTTTTTTACTATAACTTTTAAAAAAGTATTTCATTATCATGAAATAGAAACCTTGATTTCATATTATAAATGGTAGGATAGAAAAAAGCTTAAAACCTCTCATTTGGGGTCGTGGTTTGATTCAAACAGGCATGGCTTTGCAAGTGTGAAATTTTCCAATGTTCATGTCAAAATCAATGAATGTTTCTTGTAAGTCCCAAGGGTTGACACTAACATTGCTTGGTGGGATCCCACAGGAACCCCTTCTTATTACATTAGAGTTTCCTCCAGATAATCAGGGATCCCTCCAGATAATCTGGGATCCCTCCTTAATCTGCTTATTCACAATCTTACCCTTTAAGCCCGTCCTAAAAATTGCTTTGGAAAACATGGAAAATGAAGAAATCCTTCATTTTTCACAATGTTTTCTACCAAAAAGTCATACATTTCTAGAATACCATTAACCTAAATATGTTATCTGCAACTTTTATAAATTTGGACCAATAAAAAATTTTTTTATCTGGTAATTGGAAAATGTCAAAGAAACAAATCTGCAGAAGCATCTATGATGAATCAGGAGCATTAGTTGATCCATTGTACTCAAGAAATATTGAAGAATCCCAATGGAATTGCTGTGATCCCTTCCAACTGGATCCTTGTGATCCCAGGACTTTTCCAGTTACAATCCCTGACTAGAGGTCAAATTGCATTAAAATTAGATATACTATATGAGAGGATTATAGGCAATAATAGGGATTGAATGTTAAATGTAACGACCCCAAAAGTTCATTAAAATGAATGAGATGAACATTAAAAGTTAGTTTCTGTACCACCTTTAGTGAAAGATTTGATATTGTGTGGTTGTCTATTTCATCTATTCCTCAGTGCAAATTGGTTTTCTGATATTTCTAAAGAATGTATCCATATGGCAGGCAGTTTTGTAAAAAGGTATTGAAAAATTTTAATCTCCTTAAAATGAATAAAAGATATTCTTATTGACAATTCAGATTTGAGATGAAACATATTAATTTATTCTGACATGAGATTTAAATCATCTCTTCCTTAGATACAATATGACCACCTGTATTTATCCCTTACCAGATAATAAAATCAAAGCACTGAAAGTACTGTAAGCTAGCAAAGCATGGTTGAATTTAGAAATCTTTCCCTTGTTGGGTAGAAAACAGTGTGGACATTGAAGAAATTGCTTGTTACAAGCAATTTCTTAATTGTCCACAATGTTTTCCAAAGTTGTTGTTTTTTCCTTGAGATGCCTAAAAAATGGAATTGAATGGAAATAGGTTGAATAATATGCTTTTGACAGAGTTCTCTACAATTTGAAAAGAGTTTGCACTATTCCTGAAATACATAAGAACTATTTTTATGGCGTAGGCATTTAACGGATTTAGTGGTTAAGCCTCCAGTGACAGTTTGCACTCGTTGAACTTTGAGACGACCTCAAAATTTTGTCTGTTAACTTAAGCTATCAAAGCTGACGCTTTGCTAGCTAATAATTAGACCAGTCAAAATTGACGACAGACAAGGATTTCATTTGGATAGAATTTTTGCCATTGTGGTTAGAAAGTATGTGGAAAAAGATCAGACCTTCAAACTTCCACTCATCTGAAAGTCCTGCACATTTTTTTCCCTTCTGTGTCTGTATATGCAGGATGAGTGGAATTGGAAGATCTGAATACAGAAAATTAATGTAACACTATATTTTCTCATCTTGAAGGACAAGTTATTTTTTTGAAAAAAATGCTTTTAACAAGTTCATAGTTTTGTTAGGTGTACAAACTATTAAATGGCATACGCATTCTTGTTAAAAAGGGCTAAAATTGTTAAAGTTAATGGCTTAACCCATTACCACATTTTTATGTACCAAAGAAGAGCTGTGGTAGTGGGTAGGGCTCCCAAGCATTAGGTCCCGGTTTGATTCCTTGCTGTTGTGAATATTGTTTCTGACATTTGTCTCCAACCATTAGGTGGATAATCATAAACTAAAGTGGGATGAATAGCTCGAGGCTTAGAAAGGATGTAGTAGTAGTACAGGTGTGAGAATACTAGGAATCCATGGTTAGGTGCTCCAGCTGCAGGGATATGACTGAAATACTGTTAAAAGTGGCTGTAAACCAATCAATCAATCATTTCTGAAAAAAAAAAAACTTGAGAGAAAAGAAAAATAGCTTTTAGTTATTAAAACTTACTACATCAGGAAGGCTTAACTATTCCCACACAATGACCCTTTTTGATGCCTCTCAAGAAAAAAAAATGTGAAAACATAATTGTATAAAAAAAGAGTTAAAGTTACAGACGACAATTTAAACTTTATGCAATTCTAGGTGTGTTTTTTTCAACTCTCTGGGCAGAAAACATTATGTTAAATGAAGAAATTGCTTAGATCTAGAAGTTCATAAAGTTTAAATTGTCATCTGTAACTTATTTCAGTTTGGACCAGTCTAAAATTTTCTTATGTGGTAATTGGCTAAATGATTTTGTAAGATTAGAACTTAACCCAGAAAGAAAGAAAGAAAAAAAAAAATGATTACTGTCTTTCTTGAATAGCATGTGCCTGACATGGTTTTTCAACATTTGAATTTCACAATGATAATATCTTTTATAAATAGGATTTTAGGGGAAAAAAAAAAAATTCCTACATTCCCAGTGTTAAAACCAAGCCAACATCAATCAATGATGACCTCCCTTTGGCAAAGTCATAAACATTTTTGCTGCAGGCAATTCATCTGAAAAAAAGTAACAAAAATACAACATTGTATACTATATGTCCTAATTCTGATTTAAGTCAAACTGAAGAGTGTAAAAATTAAATTGTGAAAGGTGCTGTTGGGGCCTCTATTGCTCTCATGGACATGTACAAGTTGAACATTCAGTCTAAATCAACACTGTTGTTACTAAGAATTTAATGTCATCCAAGGAACATTCATTTGATTTTGGTTGATATGCCATTGATCCTCTAATTTGAGGAAAATATCTTCAAGGATTTCATAATATATATGGGTAAAAGCACACCCCTTAATTTTCAAGACATGTTTATGAGCAAATTAAGTTTGCCTTATCCAAGGCTCAATTCTATGAAATTTGATTTAACCCTTTCCTGTACAAGCACAGGATTTTACGTTGCTGTGATTTTACACTTGAGAAAACATTGTGGAAAAAGAAGAAATTGCATGTAACAAGCAATTTCTCCTTTTTCCACAATATTTTCCTCTACATAGGATGATTTCATTTCAAATTACATCGAATTTTTATTGTCCTCTGCAACTTCTTTGAATTTGGACCAATCTAAAGTTTCTAGAAACAGGAAAGGGTTAAATCAATTTAATGATGTACATTTTGAAGGTTTTCACTTTATACCATACCATGGAAAGTGGCCTGTCTCATAAAGCTATGTTATTCATGTGAGAAAAAAAATATTGAAGAAATCTTAGAAATTAACTTTAAGACAGTCATACTATGATAGATGCAGCAAGACAGACAAAACACCATGACAATAGCTGCTGTTTTTAAAGTTACATAACTGAACATACAAATTTACTAGTTACAATACTTGTATTTATTTGCCAGTTAAAGTTTCATTGCCAGCATCTTTCCTAGCTTTGATAGTTAACAAAGCTATTTTGTTAACTTGTTTGAATCAATATTATGCTAAACATACTAGCATATCAATTAATACGATTCATTACATAATAAATTAGCAAAACGAATTAAATCTTTTAAAGGTTCAAGATATATTGACAAATGAAAAATATGAAACGTGTTAAAAAAGGGACAATTGCTTAAAGGGACAATTGCTTTTCTTTACAAATTTGCTTATTTTCAGTTTGCAAGAAAGGATTGCAAAGGCAGTTTGGTTTTTCAAAGAATAAATATGAATTAGAAAAAGGTGTTGTTAAGTCATTTTTCTGGATCACATATTTTTCTCATTTCTTTTGAGGCTTACACTGTCATAAATTCTCTTTTATGATAAATGTTATGAAAAGATTGTATTATGGGATTTATTCCACTTAATAATTCCAGGCTGCTTTATTACCATGGTAATAACCCGGCTAAGTGATTTTCTTTGATCCCAGAATTCAGCACATTTTCTGACTTGAAACAACTTAATGAAATGCTGTGACACCCACTTAAGCTTCTTATCATGCCTTTTGCTTGCCATGCCAATAAGAACTCTTTAGGAAGTATAATTCTTTTGTTGCTATTCAGATTAGAACAACTGTTAAAATTATAATGGTGCATTTTCTTTGGGGGAAATTAATATACCCGGTATTGTAAAAAAAAATAAAATGAAAGTGTTGGAAACTTAAAAACATAGTACATGTATGGAGGGTTAATTGCAGTACTGTTCTAGGTGTATATACATTGTATAGACTGTATAGACACCTCGAAAGTTATCACAACTAACCCTTGGTATATGTATTATTTTTGTCGGTAGTTACCATGCAATCATTTTATTCATCAAACAAATTTTGGAATTTCCTAATATTGATTGATTCATTGCCTTATGAGTGTATTGGTACATAAAATAAAAAAAGCTGTTTTAGTATGTTGGATTTGAAAGAGTGGGTGTTATAGTTGTTTGATCCATTCCCACACAGTGACGCTTTTGGTCGCCCCTCAAGAAAAGCAATTGGGAAAACACGATGTAAAATGAAGAAATTGCTCATAACAAGCAATTTCTTCATTCTACACCATGTTTTCTATCCAGAAAGTTGAAAAAAAAAAATCATCAATTTTAAATTGTCTCCTGCAACTTCTTTCAATTTGGACCAGTCTAAAATGTTGTTGTGTGGGAATGGGTTAAATGATTGCCTTGTTTGGTACAGACAGTGAGCTGGACGAGTGTATATCATGTGAAAACTGATCCAGCGTCATTTGCATCACGTTTTATGATTTGTCACACAGGTTTCATGGTACTGTAACTCGACCTTATAGAGTTACTTCTATTATATTTTATCTACTGCTTTTATGGTAAATCCTATGAAAAATTTAAGATTCTGTTGCTAGGTAACCAATTGTCTGACCTTGTCACCAGCTCATGTTTCTGGGTTTTATTACTGTCCTATATCTCTTGACTTTAACTTGGTGTGTTTTGATGATAGGCAATAAAGTTTTCATTTTGTTTAGTGAAGCTTTTTAAAAGTCTTAGAAACTCATGAAGCATTTGTAATGCTTTTTCATTACTCTTGTCTTACAGAACTTAAAACATCTGGCACACAATGGACTTCAATACAAGCTTGGATCATGGTGTCCAGTATTAAAGTGACACATTAATTTTAAAATCAATAAGGTTTTGCTTTTTCCTGTAATAAATGTTTGTCCAGATAAGATATCTATGCATATTTGTATTGATCTTAAGACCTAAAATCCAGGAAACATTCAAGTTCAAATTTATCAGTTTGCCTACCGTTTTTGAAAGAATATTCAAGAGAGACTTCATGCTACTTTGCTTGATTTAGGGTAAAGCTGGAATGCTCTTCCCCTAACTTGCAGGGTTACACTCAATGTCTTGATGTTGACCTTCAAGTCATACCAGGGGAAGTCACTCTAGCTGACATTCAGAAAAGGGAGGTAGTTTCTGTTTTATATCCTGCAAAATATATGATATTGCTTGGTTTGTTTTAGTTTGTTTTGGCCATTTTGTACATTTCCTGCTCTACAAAACTGCATCTTGAAGCATATTTGAAACCCTGCTTGCTATATTTTTTTATTAATGTTAATAGCATGCAATTAAGACTTAAACTATTGGTTAAAGAATTGCCTAATATGATGAATAGGATTATGTAGAGGTACCTACAAATTGAATACTCAAAAGTTTAAATTATAATAAAAGAAAAGGTAATGATTAAGAAATTTCCTTTTTGTTAGAGGAGAAAACAATTAATAACCATGGATGCAGGAGGTATTTGACAGGTTGCGAGTGTTATTCATTTAAACCGATTGACCAAACAAATTGTTCATGGTGAACTCCAACATTATGGTTAAAATTTTTTGTTAGTTTGGCTACTTAAATGTCAAAACTACAGCTAATATAAGCTGTAGTTACAACCTTTAGGTCACCAACCAATTGTATACCTTTTTGTTTTATGTTCCTTTTTATAAATCATTCAAACTATTGATTGATTGAATTGGATTTAAAGCAATTTTCAATAGTAGTTATGCAAATTAATATAATTTGATGTCTCAGTCAACTTGACATGTTCATCAACCTGCCATTTTTGTCTAGGATTTACATATATAGTATGGAGCTTTAATAGGAGCTTTAGGTTGCTTTTCATTCAGATCATCACCAGGATAAGGAAAAATGTAATTTTTCGAATATCGTTAGATTTTAATTCACTTTTCCTGCTTCATACTGGATGATAACATAATTCCTTCACATCACAGGCTGTTGTAATGTTGCTATCACAATCCAGTTAGCCCTTATGTTTCAGGTTAACCCATTACCAGATGACATAATATAAGGCTGGGCCAAATGGAAAGGAGTTTCAGACGACAATTTAAAGTTTATAAATATTTTTTTCTAAAACCGGGTAAAATATTGTGGAAAATGAAAATGTTTCTAAATTGTTTTTCTTGAGGGGCCTCAAAAAGCGTCATTGTTTGGGAATGGTTTAATTACTCTCTGTTCATAGTTTGTATGGTTATCTAATTGAAGTCCTATGACGTTTTCTGAATTCTTTCAGAGAAATGTTAATTTTGAAAATTCAAACAATACTGGTTTTATCAGAACCTTGTTTAGGTTCAAAACAACTTAACCTGTTACCAGACGGCAAAAATGGGAATATAACTAGGACATGGAATTATTTATGTCATATCTGTGTTAGTGATGTCCCCATTCTGATTTTGTCTTCCTTTCATATAGGGAAATTAGTTCAAAACTGGCTTAATTAGATTCATTGAAATATAAACATGTCAACCTCAGACATCCTTGAGTCTACAACAATTTTATCTAGACTTTGATTGACTTGTTTAAAGTTGTGGTTGCTTTATGGTCATCTTCCCTCAATGAAGTTTGAGATTTATCCCATTTGGTAGTTGGCTCAATATTAAGAGACCAATCAAATTGAAAAAATAAAGTATTAAAATAATTTCTTTTAATGATTAACTAGATTAATTGGACTTGACACATATTCATGCAAGCGTCATCATATTCTATGTTTTACCTCTTCAAATCTGTAATATGGCTTCTGAAAAGAATCATTTAGCTAGTATATGTGATAGATGTTCATTCATTTGATGTAAATTAGTTTAGGTTAATTTGTCTTTTGCTTTAGAAACAGTAAGTTTAAATTTCTTACCACTTGAGACCTTTTAAAGTCACCTTGTTGCCATGCTGTGCTCTTCTTTGTCCAACAAACAATTCTGAAACTGTTTAAATGCTTCCTTGCTTGTCATCAGGTTATTATTGTCTCTGGTGTAGTAAAAATTGTTTTGTTTGTTAGGTTGAATTGGGTTTAATCTTGCTTTTAACAAATTTTCAGTCATATTGTTGCAGTTGAAGCACCTATCAATGGATTCTTGGTATATTTCTCACCAGTACTACCATTACATCATTTCCTAGCCTCCAGCTGGCAATCCCACTTAGGTTTATGATTATTCGCCCATTGGTGAGAGACAAATGTCAGAAAGGATATGTGCCGCCTCATGGGATCGAACAAAATCCTTTTAGATATATTGCGTAAGAAATCACATTGCTGAAAGCACTCGAAGTATTGGTTATAGATTAATACTAATTTTGAAAATTGAATTTTATAATCAACTCTCACTTGAAAGTGACAAAAAGGAGATTCAAACTAAGATCAGACTGCTCATACAATCAGGCTGATCTTTGTCTATGTCTCTTGAATATTCCAGGCTCAGTGCAACAAGTATTAACCCTAGATATGCTGAACCCGGAATATTCCTGTTTTGGCTGGAGGTAAAGACAAAGATCCACCTGCACATAAGTGCAGTCTGATCTTAGTCTACACCTCCTGTTTGTCTTTTACATGACAGAGCTGATTATGAAATTAAAAATTTCATAAATAATATTGATGATTGAACAACAAGTACTACCAGTGCTTTCAGCCCTTAATGTCATTTCAAAACAGATTATTTATTAAGCATGGTTTGCAAAGACACATAAGAACTAAAATTGTTGCAAAGAAGGTTCACCCCACCAAATCTTATCTTTTTCACTCTAGTAGCATTGAAAACTATTGACCTACTTTTCACAAACATAATAGGGCACTTCCTTGGGTCATAGATAACGTTTATACAAAGTTTCAAAGTCCAAGGTCAAATGGCTTATGAGTAAGAGCATGGAAATGGTTTTCAATGAAATTTCAGTTGTGAAATTGACCTTTAACCAATGTGACCCCAAATGGTAGTAAACAACTATGCTAAATTTCAATGGCTGTTGGTCAAATGATTCTAGTGTTAGAGTATGGAAATCGAAAAAAGTCCATGGACAAAGAATATGGAAATGAAAAAAGTCTATGGACGGACAAGTAGACAGGCATGATGAAACATATAATCCCCTCTACTTCATCAATTGGGCGGGGTATAAGTAAAAATTTCGATTACACTATTCTTGTAAAGAATAGGACAGATAAAATAACCTTAGCATTGAGAAGGATTGATAACTAGAAATGTGTTTTGAATGAAGAAAGAGTGTTTTAATTGTCATCACTGAATACTCTATTATATGAAAGCTGAAACTTTCTATTTGAGAATGGGGGGACAGATGGCTACCATACAAACTAATAAAGCTGGTTCATGGGAAAATACCTGGTAAAAACATTTCCCACCTTTCCTCCTTATCCCATTCAGTAAATTGTTAAATGACTTTTCCAGACATGCTAATATCTAGGGTCAATGTAAGAAAGTCTTGAGTGCATCTTTGCTTGGAAGCAATTTATAGAAGATCTATCATACTTCAGTGATCCAAAGTTTTTCAAAACATGTCCATCAGGTCAATTAATGTAACAGGAACTTTTGATTTTAACCCTTGTCATGCTGAACCCGGAATATTCCGGTTTTGGCAGGAGGTTTAGACTAAGATCAGACTGCACTTATGTGCAGTCTGATCCTAGTCTATACCTCCTGATTGAACTTTTCCTGCCAGAGTTGTTTATGAAGTTGATTTCTAAAAAAAAATATTGATTTTTGAACCACAAGTTCTATCACTGCTGTCAGCCCTTTGATTTGACAGCAATTCAGTAAGGTAATTTATACAGCATGACAAGGGTTAACCCTTGTCATATTGTATAAATTACCTTACTGAATTGTTGTGAAACAAAGCGATGAAAGCACTGATAGAACTTGTTGTTCAGAGACCAATTTTTCTTTTAGAAATCAATGGCATACAAAACTTTGGCAGGAACAGTACAAGCAGGAGGTGTAGACGAAGATCAGACTGCACTTATGTGCAGGCTGATCTTGGTCTACACCTCCTGCCAAAACCAGAATATTCCGGGTTTCAGCATGACAAGGTGCTTGATAGTGGGTAAATCTTTTAAGTCAAAAAAGGGGCATCATTGGATCAAAATCCATTTAAAGTTATCCCCCTTGTTGGTATAGTTTGCTCTTTTTATAGTGAACATATATTCCAAGTTTTATGTGAATATGTTCAGTAATACTAGAGATATTACAGAAACTTAAAGTACAATGCTGATCTGGCCGTTCGAAATCAGACGGGCTGAAAATTCATAAAGTATCTTTGAATGTCTTTTCATATGATTCACTTGGTTTTGCTAAAACATTAACCACCACACTTAAACATATGGCTAATTTGTTAACCCTTGTCTTGCTGAATAAATTACCTCTTTAGAAGTGTTAACACTTGTCATGCTGAATTAAAATCCTATACATAATTGCTTTAAAATCAAAGAACTGACAGTACTGGAAAACCTTAATAAGGGTCAATATTACTTTTGAAAATTGGTTATTCTAACAACTCTGGCTGAAAGGGGACAAACAGGAGGTGTAGACCAAGATCAGACTGCACTTATGTGCAGGCTGATCTTGTCTACACCTCCTGCCAAAACAGGAATATTCCAGGTTCAGCATGACAAGGGTTAAAATCAGAGTGTTGTAAGCACTAGATATGAGTCATTATTTCTTTGACAATTTATTACATACTCAATAGATGTCTGAAATGGACAAACTGATGGTTTAGACAAAGAACCTCCTTCCAAAACAGGTATAATCTGGGTTCAGCATGACAAGGGTTAAATCATTCAAGTACTTTAATGATTTCTTGTTGAGGTAGTTTGGTATTAGAACTCACACAAATTATTGTCAATGCTAATTAAAGAAAAAAAAAATACTGAAAAGAATTTGAAAGGCTAATTCTTTCTTGGTAACTGTAAAATATTCAGCACAATAATTGAAAAAAAAAAGCTTAAAAGTTTTGTCTTTGTTTGAATCTTGATCTAATTATATTTTAGAAATCCATTCAAATTCATGGTCAATGCAGGTGAATCAAATATCTCTCCTGATTATAAATCAAGGGCTAGTTTGATTATTATCTTATTAAGTCTCCCCCCATGGTTTCAAATTACCGGGTTTTTTCAATTCACTGGAGTGTGACCCCATATTTGAGGTTGGTGCTATTGTTCTTTTGGTCACTGTTCTGTTATATTATTGGACATATTTCTCATCCTCTCCCTTAACCCATCCCCTCACAGAGACGCATTTTGACGCCCTGCAAGAAAAGCAATTAGGAAAACATGCTAAATAAAGAAATTGCTTGTTCATCATTTTACAAAATATTTTATATCCATAGAGTTGAAAAAAATCTAAAATTTCATAAGCTTTAAATTGTCCGCTACAACTCCTTTCAATTCGGACCAGTCTAATATTTTGGTCAGTGGAAATGGATTAATCTATTACCAGACCACAAATTTAGTTAGGTCAAAATTCAAAGGAGTTGCAGATAACAAGTTTTAGTTGACGAAATTTAAAAAAATCTTTGCTTTTTTGGTTAGAAAACATTGTGGATAAAGAAGAAATTGCTTGTAATAAGCAACTTCTTCATTTTCTTGAGGGTCATTAGAAAGTGGGATTGTGTGGCAGTAGGTAAATGACAGTAGAAAGAAATGCTCAGCTTTGTTAATGAGAGAGGATATATAGCTATAATTCAGGAATATATGATACAGCAAATTTTCTTTCATTTTATGGCTGACAGAATGAGTAATTCAGGTATGCTGAATATCATATTTTCTAAATAAAATGTGGTCAAAATTTGGCCTAGTTTAAAACCTTTCAGAACTGTTAGCTTTATGAATATCAATTATAATCTTGTTTAGGGGTAACATAGCAAAGGATTCAAAGTTTTCAATATGTTAAAATATAGATAAAATTACTTTGACCCATTCCCACACAGTGATGCTTTTTAATGCTTCACAAGAAAAGCTATTGAGAAAAAGTGTAAAATGAAGAAATTGCTTGAAACAAGTACTTTCTTCATTTTATACAATGTTTTCTACCCAAACAGTTGAAAAAATATCAAAAGTATACCGACTTAAACTGTAGTCTGCAATTCTTTTCAATTAGGACCAGTCTAAACTTTTGCCATCTGGTAATGGGTTAAAATATATCACTGATTTAGACAGTCATGAATCAAACCAGCAAAGGATGATAACTCTGCAGTTGAAATGATAGGTTCTGTGAAAGAAGCAGTCATCGGGGAAAGAGTAGAGAAGATTTTATCTCTTGTCAATCAGTGACCACAACCTGCAGGTAGATTGATGACCACTTTATAGTTTGACCGCTTGACCACACTCCGCCAGACCATGTTTGGCAAATAAAGAGGATTTTAGTAACTCTTTGATGATATTGGCTTTAAACCTTTTCCATGACACAAACTTTTATAGCCAAAATAATTTGGATATTTCAGCAAAAATTTAATTTTTTCTTTGAACAAAAGGAATGTGTAACATACTCCTATGAAAACAAAATATAATATTCATTTCTTATAATTTGATATTAAACAACGACAGTAACCATAGCAAGAGTTGCCATTTTGGGACAGTTTTTATGGAGCAAATATACAAAATAGTTTCATTGTCTTTTTCATGTTGGTATGAAAATAATTGTTGTGCCAATCAGAATGCAGGGAATTTGATAGACAATATTAAAATGAATAAATTGTGATGGAAATAATTAAGAGAAATAGCAGGGCTTTTTTTATCCTCTCTTCTAACCACATGTCTATCAATAGATAATAAAAATGTTACCTGGAGATTGACTGGCAAGTAAAGAGTTAATTAACATGATGGGGATTTGAACGATTTTCTACCAGAAATCAATAAAATTGACCTTGATGACAAGATACTGCAGTCATCTGCTGTAAGGTGATATGCCACGTGTCAAAACCTTAACACTTACAAATTGCTCCTGAATGCTTTTGCCATTCTCAAACGACAACATTATCGACAGGTCCAAATTGAAAGAGGTTGCAGACGACAAAACAAAGTTAGTTTGTATTGAAAAATAAATGCCATATGAGGTAGAAAATGTTGTGCGAAATAAAGAAATTGCTTGTAACAAGCGATTTCTTCTATTCTCACAATTTTTTCCATACCTATATTTCTTTGGTGCATTAAAATATAGGACAGTAAGGTAATTTATACAGCATGACAAGGTTAAAGAGAAAGTGTAATGGCAAGATGATGTTTAACCCATTCCCACACGATAGAATTTTAGACCAGTCCAAATTCAAAGAAGTTGCAGACGACAATTTAAATTAAATGATATCTTTAAAATCTTTGTCTATAGGGGTAGAAAACATAGTGGATAATGAAGAAATTGCTTGTAACAAGCAATTTCCTCATTTTCCACAATGTTTTCCAAAAGGTTTCATATTGAGATGCGTTTAAAAGCGTCACTGTGTGGGAATGGGTTAAGAAAACTAAATCATGTAAGCTATATTCCTGGGTTGATGATGTTCATGATATTTGTTCTCCCTGATGATATTAACAGTTTTTAGCTCCACTTGCTGAAAGCCAGAGAGCTATTGTCATGGATTGTGTGCCTCATGCCTCTGTACCTGCGAGCGTCCCCCATCAAGTGTCGGTAAACTTTTACTTCTCCTCATAAAGTATTTAACAGAATTCAACCAAATTTCTAAAAAAGGATCCTTGGGTGACCCATTATCAGATTCCTTCAAAGAATTTTAATATAATGAAAAACATGGGTTTAATGTGTGGGGCTATTTCCATTATGATGAAACCTTTAAAAATTTTCTTCTCAGAAATCAGTTGATGCTTTTCAACCAAATTTCACAGAAATGATTGGATGACCCTTTATTAGATTTCTTTAAAGAATTTTGATCTCATGAAAAATATGGCTTTAATGGGTGGTGCTTATTTCTAAATATGGTGAAACCTTTTTAAAAAGCTTCTTCTCAGAAACCTGATGGTGGATTTCAACAAAATTTTACAGGAATGATCCTCAAATGACCTTTTAACAGATACCATCAAAGAATTTTGATGGGATGAAAAGCATGGCTTTAATAGGCAGTGCTAATTTCCATATATGGTGAAAGCTTTGAAAATCTTTTCCTCAGGAACCACTTGATGAATTTCAACCAAGTTTGAATGAAATCATCCTTTGGTGACTCTTTTTCAGATTTAATTAATTAACTTTGATTGGTTGAAAACATGGCTTTTATGATTGTGGCTTATGTCCATATGAAATTATGGTATCTAGAGATTTTTTTAAAAAAAGATTGTTAAAACCTTTTTCATCTGACTTTGTAAATAGATTGACTTTTGTAAAACAATGATTAGGATGAAATAATAAAAGATTTCAGGCACATGATTTATCTGCCACACATGGTGAATATGATTACTGAAAACACCATTTGTTTAATGAGTACAATCAGGCCTGTGGAGCAATACAGGCGCTTAAGCGCCTCTAGTTTGATTTTTGTTTAAACCTATAAAATATGGAAAAATCTTTAAAGGCTGATAAAAGGGCGTCAACTCACACTTTAATTATAAAGATTGATTATATCATGTGAATTTTGTCCTGGGTAGATGTGGTTCAGTAGCATGCAATGAAAAAAAGTAAGCCAAAACTACTTTACCCATTCCCAATTACAACAAAATTTTAGACTGGTCCAAATGGAAAGAATCTGCAGACGATTATTCTAAGTTGATGGAATTTTCATTTTTAGTTCTTTTTGGATAGAAAAAATTTCGGAAAATGAAGAAATTGCTTGATATAAGCAATTTCTTCATTTTTCAAAATGTTTTCTTAAGCCTTTTCTTTGAGGGGCATAAAAAAGGAGATTGTGTGGGAATCTGTTAAACTTTGTAGATTGTATCATGATGATAATTTCTCTGGTTTGTGATAATCCATCAAGATATCTCAATAATACACCTGAAAGCATTAAAGAATAACTTTTCTTACCAAAAGATCCCATTAGCACTATGAAATCAGCTGTGTTATCCTATTACCATAGAACAAAATCTTAGCTTGGTTCAAATTCAAAGAAGTTGCGGCAACAAATTATAGGTCATAACATTTTAAAAATCTTAGTCTTTTAACAAACAATTTCTTTGTTTTTCCACAGTATTTCCCAAAGCCCTTTTCTTAAGGGGCATACCCCTGTGAAATTTTGTTCTAAAAAAGGGTACAGTTCTAGAACTGTAAGAGTGTTTCTAGAACTGTTCTTAATTAGTTCAATGGTGCAGTTCTAGAACTATAGTTCTGCAAAAGTTCAGATGTGTTTTTCTTGAATTAATTAAGAATTGGACTTGTACCAAATTTGTTCAACTACAGTTCTAGAACTTTTTTTGTGCATTTAATGGAAAATATATTCTAGAAATAAATGAAAGAAATTCTAGAGGTGAGTTTTAATACAACATAAGAATGTTAATAGAACAAGAGAATGGTAAAATAATTCTACAAATGTTCTCTAAAAAATTATAGAACAGTTTCAGTATTTTGTAGATTGTAAAAATGCTATTAAAGTTCTAAAAAGGTGTCTAGAACTAAAATTGGATTTTTTATGACCCAGGGATAAGATTATTTTTTTCTAGAAAATCAGGAAACTGTTCTAAAAGGGTGTTGTAGAACAAATGAAATATTATGTAGAACCAATAATTTCTATTAAACTTCTACAAAAGATTTTAGAACTATTCTTAATCATTTCTTGAATCAGACAAATATTTGGAGTTCTACAATATACTGAAAAGTCATCCTAAAGAGATTTTGTAGAACAAATGAAGTAACATTTTAGAAAAAAGAATTTCAATAAAAATTCCAATAAAGACGAACAATTATCCATAACTTAGAATTTTTTTAGAACCAGGTGATATTTAAATCTTATTTTTTAGTTCCAAAAAACATTAAATGATGTTCCGAGATTTTTAGGATAAAAGAGGTATTTTGTAGAATCAATTATTTCTAAAAAAAAATCTACAAATGGGTCATTGACACTCAAACTTCATATTTTTTCAGAACAGTTGTTATTCAAAAATACTAAATATGTTCTGAAGAGATTTTTTAGAACAAATGAAATATTATGTAGAATCAATGATTTCTATAATAATTCTACAAATGAGTTATAGCACTAATGTAAGATTTTTTAAGAACCTGTTGAAAAATAAAAAAATCCACAAACTACTAAACATATTCTGAAGAGATTTTTAGAATAAATGAATTATTTTATTTCTATAAATACTCAATTAATGAGTTAAAGTACTGAAATAGGATTTTTTAAGGACTGGACAACCTGGAGACACTGTGACTTAGCCCTTTTGTTTCATTAAATTGGAAACACAAAAAACTGCTAAAAAATATTTAACAATTCCCTGGTTTTGTAATTCTTAGTAGTTAATCTAGATAGGTATAAATTGAATGGGGTTGAAGACAACAATTGAAAATGGGTACAATTTGAAAAGGAACCACCCTATGTGGTAGAAAATATTGTTGGAAAAGATAAAATTTTTGATACAAGAAATTTCCTCATTTTCCAACATATTTTCTCACCTATAAGATACTTAACATTTTTAAGATCAAGTGAAATCCTTTTTCTTGTCAACAAATGATGGAAATTTAGGTGTTCTTTTTTTTCCATTGATGCAATTTTGAAGTTTTAGGACTATTATGAAATGTTTTAAAAACAAAAAAGCAATAAGTCCTCAGTGAACTGGATTGATAACTTAGACTACGTAAACAAGCGCTTATACTTAGAAAACATCCTTAATTGTCAAAAAATGACCATGTCTATTCGCCTCCAACAGGGTAGTTTGTGTAGAATTATCTGTCTTGCAAAAAGGAACCATCTGGGAACTTCATAAAACAAATATTTGGAAATTGATCCAGACCAGCACAGATAAGCCAAAACTTGAATTTATAAATTGAATAATTTGTAAGCTAGAATGACTTTTCCTTATCTGTAAATTCATTCATTTGTAGAAAATATATATATTATGCAAGCAATCTGACAAAGGTCAAACTTTTTCACTCTTCCAAAGAGATTCCTTTTTGATTTATAGGTCACATATTATTTTCTTTCTCAATATTGAAATAAAATTCTGAAAGCAAAATGAGCAATTGTCTCAGGATAAACATACTGATGGACAGACAACAAAATATCTTTCAATGCAAGAAGACTACAAGAGTTAAATTAAAGTGAACTTTTGAGGAAGTAGAGGATAATTGTCTGTTTCAGTGCAAGATCAATTTATCTTTCATTGAGTGAACAACAAATTCTGTATTTTCACAAGTGACAGAGCTACAAGTGAAAATATAGGTTTTATTGATCATGGGATGAATAATAAATTTTGTCAATTTTACACCAAAGTTAAATGATTTTTCTGTCTAATCAATGTAAAAATGAGATGAAATATGAAAATAATAGGATAAAGTCTCTTTCAAGCTTGTCATTTTCTTTTTGATTATACAACAACATGATGACGTCATCAGTAAAATAGACCCCACTTACATTAACCCATTCCCACTCAGTGAACTTTTAAATGCCCCAAAGAAAAAAATGAAAACATTGTGGAAAATAAAGAAATTGCTTGTCACAAGCAATTTCTTCATTTTCCACTATGTTTTCTACCCAGAAAGTTGAAAAAATCCATAATTTCATAAACTTTAAATTGTCATCTGCAACATTTTTCAATATGGGCCAGTTTAAAATTTTACCATCTGGTAAAGGGTTAACCTCAATAATATAAAATGAACAAATACAGGTCTATATCTATTGAAACAGTCAGTTTACCATCTTGGTATTTCACAAGTTTCATGATAATCCACTGAGAAATCTCGATAATGTGAGCATTATAGAAAAGGTATATTGATCTACTAGAGATTGACAAAAATTCTGAGTGAAATATCATTTGAAGACAGAGTGTCCATATTTATTTGGAAGCCGACAGACATAGTAAGGGTCACTGGAATTTGCCTGTAATCTTGTATCAATAAACACCAGTACTTCACAGAGTTCTTCCACATTAACAACTACAGTCTTATCAGAGAATTTAACTGGAATCAAATGACTAATTGCTACAGAATCATCTGGCAGTTGTGAATTGAGGATTTCCTCCATTTTGTTGACAACAGCATACACAGTATTATCACATAACACAAAATATTTTATGGCACCAATGCTCTGTACACTGTATCGTACAATATTACAGATTCTTTTTTGCATTCTGCTGTAGCTTGCTGAAAAGAATTTTGTGTTATTTACAATTACCCTCTCCACTTTCCTGAGGTCGCCAGTATTTTCATGTAAGGGTGCAAAATATCCCTTGCCATAGACCGCATAGAATTATATTGTTTCTTGAAAAGCGTTGAGCTGGACTAAGTTCATTAATAGCTAAAAATATTGGCCATAACTCAATTTTTGAAGAGGAATATAAATTAACTCCATCTGTGTTAAAAAGGGCTGTTAAATTGTGGTTTGTCATTTGAAGAAAATTATCTTCTCCCATCATTGCTCTGTAACATGCACCATCTGTTATGTCTGTAAGTGTTTCTAATCCATTCAAATTTCTTTCCATAGCAGCTTCTCTGTTAGCCTGTATGTCTTTCCATATGCCTAAATAAAGAAAATGAGTAACTTATTAGCAGATGGCAAAAATTTAGACTGGTCCAAATTGAAAGGAATTGTAGACAACAATTTAAAATAAATGAAATTTTAGATTTTTTCAACGTTCTGGGTAGAAAACATAGTGTGAAAAAAAGAGATTGCTTGTTACAAGTAGATTCTTCATTTTACACTATGTTTTCACAATTGTTTTTCGTGAGAGGCTGTGTCATTTTGTGGAAATGGATGGATAATATACATAAATAAGATGGATGTTCTAATGTCTTGGATAATTATCAAATTATTGGTGCACTGTAAATTGGTTTATTTCTAGCACATGTGCTCAGGGGGAGCTTTAAGTATCACTCAGTTCGTTGTCTGCCATCTATAGGCATTGTCGATCATACATCGTCAACAATTCCTTTATACGTCTTCTCCGCCTAAACAATATGGCAGTGGGATAGCAGCTAGAGGCTAGGAAAGGATGTAGCGGTAGTACTAGTGTGAGAAATACCAGGAATCCATTGTTTGGTTCAACAGCGGCCAGGATATGACTGAAATACTGTTAAAAGCGGCTTTAAACCCCATTCAAACAAACAAAATCCATTGGGCCAATTTATACCAAACTTGGCAGGAATGTTCCTTGAGTGACCCTTTGCAAAACTTGTTCAGGAATTTTTGATTCTGGAAAAAATGTGGACGTGGCAGGTTGGGGCATATTAGACTTAGAGAAATCCTAGAATAATTCTCTAAAAACCTCCTAAACCATTTGGCCGATTTGGACCAAACTTAGCAGTTATTCTCCTTGGATGACCCTTTTCAAAATATGGGCGTGGCAGGGTCTGGCTCACTTGAAACATGGCATGATCCTTAAAAAAAATCTTCTCCTATTAAACCATTTGGCAGATTTTGATCAGCTATGCTGGAAATTTGCTCAAGTGACCCTTTTTAAATTAAAAACTTTGTTTGTGAAATATTGATTTTTGAAATAAAATGTAGGCGTGACCTGACCAGTCTTATCAGACTAGCAGAAATCATGTAGTGATTCTATAAAAATCTCCTAAACCACAGGGCCAACTTGGACCAAATTTAGGGGAATATTCCTTAGGTGTCCCTTTTCAAAACCTGTTTGTGAAATTTTGATTCACGAAAAATGTGGGAGTAGCAGGGCTGGGGTTATCAGAAATGGAGAAATCCTGGAAAAATTCTTTTAAAATCCTCTCCTAAACTTTTAGGCAGATGAGGACCAAATTTGGCAGGAATGTTTCTTCAAAACTTAATTGTGACATTTTGATTTTTGAAAAACTGGTGCGTGGCAAGGCTGAGCTTGTAAGACTTGATTTAATTATGGAATGATTCTTAAAAAATCTTCTCCTCTAAACTATTTGTCCAATTTGGACCAAATTTGAAAGGAATGTTCCTTGGATGTCCCTTTTCAAAACTTGGAATTTTGACTTGAAAATTTGTGGGTGTGGCCAGGCCAGGCTTATCAGACTGATAGAAATCCTGTAATGATTATTCAAAAATCTTCAGTGCAGTCTGATTAAGGGTTACCAAGGGTTACTCAAGCAAGTTTTGTTGATATCCATCAATTAGTTTATGAGAATATAACTCTCAAAGTTTCAACTACATAACATCTTTAGTTATGCTTCCACAATTAAAAAACTATTTTCTTCATCTGATCGTAATAATTTTGTGCAGTCTGATTTAGGGTCACCCAAGAATCACTCAAGTGAAATATGGTTGATATCCATTATTTTTAGCTTCTGGGAATTTTTTTTTCAAAGTTTCAACCACTTAACATATACAGAAATGACTTCCGCCCATTAAGACATATTTTTCATCTGATTGCAATAATTTTGTACAATCTGATAAAGGATCATCCAAGTGAAATTTGGTTGACATCCATCCATTAGTTTGTGAGAAATGTTTTTTAAAGTTTCCACTATTTAACATATATAGAAACAACCTCAACCCATAAAAGTGTCACCTAAGGATCATTCCAGTAAAGTTTTGGTTGATATCCATCAATTAGGTTCTAAGAAAAGTCACTTTTTACAATAATGGAAATTAGCCATGCCCATTAACCCATTCCCCCATGACAAAATTTTAGACTGGTCCAAATTGAAAAGAGTTGCGCATGACAATTAAACCCATTTTCACACATTGATGCTTTAGACGCCCCTCAAGAAAAACAACTGGAAAAAACATTGTGTAAAATGCAGAAATGACTTGTAACAATTAACTGATGACTAATTAATTCTATATTCAGAAACAGGTATACCATTTTTCAGCTATTTTGATCTGAACTCATATTAAGTCTATAAATTCCTTCCTTTCCCAGTAATAGCTAGGAAAGTAAGAAATATGATGACTATAAAATTGTACATCCAATAAAATTGAAATCTTTGAAAATGTTTCTTGTCATACCTGGTGTTTTTAAAAGATCAACCAGCTGTTTCTGGATATCTGTAAATACAAAAAATTGTACTGGTTGGCGACCCTTTCTTAATTGGTTTGACTCTGGTCCTTTGTATCGTAAACCCTCACAATTTGGTGTCCTGCAGTGAAAGTTATCTTCATCTTCAGGGAAAACTTGATTACACAGGATACAATAGTGAATAACTTTCATTGAAACATCCTCAATATTTGATAGTATTTCCTCAAAATTCAGTTCCTGTAATTCTTCAGAATTAGGAAAAGTACTTTTGAATGTGTTTATTATGTCTCTGCTGGTACTAACAGAAAATTTGTTACGAATGAAACAAGAAACTAGTGACAGTGCTTGAAACTCTTTTTCACCAAGACCAACATTCGCTCTCCCTGTCTCTGTTATCATTTTATCTGACTGCATTTCATTGTCTGTCTCATCTGTTTCTGTATCTGAAGAGAAGGAGGAGTCTGAAGAATATTGTCTCACACTATCTGAGGAATCACTTTCAACATACTGACTTTCACTTTCATTATTGTTAAGATATGTATCATGTTCACAACTATTTGAATCAGAATTATCAGGCACCTTTTCTTCCTCAAATGATAAATCTGCAGTGCTACCACACATAAATTCAGTCTTTATACATTGGGGCATACTAGGTGGATGACTCACATTGGGAGTGACATGATCAAAAGACTGCTCCAAGAATTCTAGCTTTGCTACTGAACTGTCATCTAAAGACAAATAAGACGTTTTTTTTGGTGTGACCAGATCAGATACTGGGTCCAAGAATTCTAGATTTGCTACTGAACTGTCATCTACAGTCGACTTGTATGGCTTTTCTGGAGTGACCGGATTATACAGTGTGTCTGAGAAGTCTGATGAACTGTCGTCTAGCCATATGGTAGTTTCTGATGCTTTAGACCCATCTGAAGAAGAGGGCAATTCTTTTGAAGATCCTAAAATGAAAACAAGAAGATTTCATAGGCATGGGTAAAGACTGATCATGTCAACAAGTGTTGGTCACAAATGATTTGAAATTTTTCATAGAGAAATACTGATTTAAATCTAGTTTAATGCTGATTTTAACAATATTTCTGCAACATCATGGTGAAGTTTACATACTCAATGTGCTCTCTCTGTATCACTAGAACTAGGCTTTGAGTTTTGAAATGTTTTGACCAAACTCTTGTGACCAATATGCCACTGCCAGTATTAGAACCCAGGTCTTCGGGTATATGTTACCCAGTAAAATTCAGGAGTCATTTTTCCCTTAACCATTAAACATTTTTCGAGGGTCAAAATATTAGAAATAACTTTCTAGATATAGCATTATTATGATAATAAGAAATTTTCCCACAATGTTTTCTTTTCTGTTTGTATACTTTTCAAAGTTCAAGTCAATTCATCATGTGAATACCAAGGGGTCAAAATGACCTCCCACAGGAAAATTATGTGGATCATAAAAATATTTTTTCAGATTTTTGTGGGTAAAACCCCTTGTTTGAGAGTCAAACAAAAAGCCTGATGTCCTTTGTCTACTGGGCATGCAGAACCCAAGGTAACACTGACCTAATGTGACTTATTAAATGATGGTTTCTGAAATCCATTATGAATTTTACTCATATTTCAATAATTACTATCATTTGTGAACTACAGGTGCTTAAACATGTGTATCATCCTGCAGGACTGAAATCGCTGATTAAACAGCAATTTAAACTATAAAGTTCATTTAATCTACCTTCACAACTATTACAAACATTACAATTTGCATAAGTTCTACTATGAAAAAAAATGTATTCATGGAACACTGAAAAAAGAAATCTTTTTTTTTTTTATAAGTTTGACCTTGATAATGGAACTTGACCTTGCCAAATGACCTTAACATTCAAAGATATGTATTGATGAGAAGAGCCTTCAGGCCATTGTAATTTCATTGAAATGAAGTCAGTGAAAAAGCTTAAGTTGGAATATTCAGCTTTGGAAGAAATACAAACACTGGTGGGACAATAAATATGCCCCTGATCTATTGCTTCAGGGAATAATTATCAATGCCGGAAATGATTATCTTACTCAAATAGGGGCATTTATCTGAGGAAAACAGCCTCGGGAAGAATGTTCATAGTATCAATGTCATATTTCATGTCAATAATATTTTCAATAATAACGAAGGCAAAAGTAAATTTTGTCATGCAAACAACTATGTGTAACGGTTCCAGGGGAGGTAATTTGCTGCTATATGCAAATTTGGGAACCTTCAGTAAGTCAAGTGACTATTTGGAGTTGTATATAGACAAGGTCGACCCATTTAGGGTCGAGGATCCTTTTCTCTGAATGGAGAGGCTTTGTCTACAAGCTCGGAACGTTACATTGGTGGCAGCGTTGGGATGATGACAACTGCCAGACCAGAGTTGCCTTACCACAGATCTCCCAGGCCAAGACTCTGGACAAGTCTTCTCGGAGGGGAAAGTAATGTAACGGTTCCAGGGTAGGTAAATTGCTGTTGTATGCAAATTTGGGAATCTTCAGTAAGTCAAGTGACTATTTGGAGTTATATAGACAAGGCCAACCCATTTAGGGTCGCGGATCCTTTTCTCTGAATGGATAGGCTTTGTCTACGAGCTTGGAACGTTACATTGGTGACAGCGTTGGGATGATGACAACTGCCAGACCGGAGTTGCCTTACCCACGGATCTCTCAGGCCAAGACTCAGGACAAGTCTTCACGGAGGGGAGAGTAATGTAATGGTTCCAGGGGAGGTAATTTGCTGTTGGATGCAAATTTGGGAACCTTCAGTAAGTCAAGCCTTGAAGGCCGACTCATTTAGGGTTGAGGATCCTTTTCTCTGAATGGATTTGCTTTGTCAACGAGCTCAGAACGTTACATATGTCAATGTGAATGATTACAATGTATCAACTTTTTGTGATAAAATAGACAAGCTAGAAATTACCTTCTGCACCACAATCATCTGTCTTGAGAATTTGTCTTTTCTTTTTCCATCTGTAAGCAGTGGATCTTGGCACAATTTCTGACTCATCCTCAAGATATCTTTTCTTTTCTCTTTTGACTGGGGCTAAAGAATATAAATGATAGAATAAATAGCAGATCACTAGCTCCCCTCCTCCCCTTCACCTTCATCAAGACACACTGTCTTCAGTGCTCCAATTAAGCGGATGTCGACATATATTGTGTCCAGAAAATTAAAAAAAAGCCTCCGAAAAATTAAACCCAGACGTATATATTACCGTTCAAAATTTGAGAATTCTGAATTCCTCTCATGGAGGTTTTCCAAAGTCACTACAAAGGGTTTGATAATCAAAAGTATGTATACTCTCCCCAATAGTCAATAAAATACCCTCAGACGAAATTGAAACCACAACTAATTTACAGAGATATCTCCATAACAACTGATGCCAATTTACATAGGGGTAATGGATTGTAGCTGGTTCACTTACCGAACCATAACTCAATCTCACTCGACTGAGAAAGGGTTGGGCCAAAATGAAGTAGGTGTAGACATTGGACAAGATCATTGTCCAGCCTATGTTTGGGCCAGTAATAATTTGTTTGAAATGACAAGCCTCAGGTCTTCAAGGTGGGTACAAAACAGAGCGTCAAAAATGTACTTCTGTTTTGCACTTTAAATACCTATATGGCTCAAGGAATTCTATTTTGTCAATTGACATAATTTCTGTCATAGAATTATCAAATTTAATTGATTGATCTCGCTAGTTTCCTAGGACTTCTTCCCCCTTTTCAATGAGTCGCACATGTTGTCTGTAAACATCAATTTGTTGACATGGAAAATGGTAATTCATATCAAATACAATTCTGCCAAAATTTTCATTACTTTTTATACTATTACTTTAATTAACGTAAGTGATATTCATGCAGCATGGACTTGGTTACCTAATATTAGACAGGGGACAGTTTGAGGATAATCCATCCTCCATTTTTGTACCCCTAACGTTTCGACCAAAGTTAGCTGAAAATTTGAAATGATCCATTTCCGTCATTCTGCAAATCAACATTTACCAAATGTCATTACGTGTCCTCAAATATTGAAGGTGAATATGCCCAAAGATCTGAAACATTGAGGGAAAAGGAAAAATTTATGCAAGAAGCAATATCTTCTTTTACCAAAATGTTTTCTCTAATTCTATTAACCCATTCCCACAAGATAAATTTTAGACCAGTCAAAATTCAAAGAAATTGCAGACGACAATTTTAAGTCAGTAAAATCTTTCAAATCTATGTCTTTTGGGGTAGAAAATATGGTTAATAATGAAGAAATTGCTATTAACAAGCAATTCCTTCAATTTCCACTGTGTTTTCCAAAGCTTTCATACATTGAGGGGCATTTAAAAGGGTCAAGTGGACATGGGGGAGAGGGGGGCATAGAGTATTGTTGTGAGGGTGTTATGAAAAAATTCTGTTTTGTAAATTTACCTGAAATTGAAACAAGGAATTCTAAATATTCCTGATATTGGTCCTTAACGAGAACACTGTGTCTTAAGATATCAATATTATTCAAGCTTTAATTGCTAACCCCATGAAAATGTTTACAACAAAATGGCAGAAAATTATATCATTTGTGTTTGGGGGAAACAAAATGCTAGATTGTCCTGTAAAAATAGCTTTGTTTCTGATGCTTCATCATGTCAGAGTATGTCAACATGTAGATTCCGTTGCTTATTGTCGGAAAACATATTCAAAACCCGTTGTTAGGCACCGAAATCATTGAAGGTACAGTTAAAAAAGCTACATGTTTGTCACACTGATAGCCTACCACAGAGGATTGGCTGGTCCTTTTCAATGTGTTTTCACTGTAGAAGGCTGCTTCTTAACAAAAATAGATTGGGTTGGTAGGAGATACTGGGTTTGTAGGAGATACTGCCCAACTAAATGACATCTGAATGCACCGGAATCAAATAGATTAATTCACTTCATTTAAGCCAAGCACTCTCATATTTACGATCAGGGTTGAGCTGACTGGTAAAATAAGCTCAGGTCAAGTAGGTTAAAACTAAACAAAACCAATTTCAGACCTTTCTCTTCTTTTAATAATAAAGTAGAAATGAACAAATGTCTATTTTTCAGTTAAATAATTTCCCAACTATAAGGCAAGACATTTTATATTAGAATTAATTGATCTGTTACTTTCACTCAACTGGTGATTCAACAAACTTAAATGTGCTGCCAGCCATAATAGTGTCTAATAACCATGGTTAACGGGTTTGATTCCCAATAGCACCACACGTTATTTGTTATTTTTTCTATCTATCTATCTATCTATACTGCCTAACTCCCCTTTCGGGTATTACTGGCAAGTGACACAATCCAGATGTTTTCACGTCCCTGAAAGAGAGGCAGTGGCTGAATCCCACTGCTACCCATTTTTACAGCTGGGTAGACTGGGGCTGGCTATTAAGTGCCTTGCCCGTGAACAAACCCCGGTGACGTTGGGGCTCGAACTCGTGACCTTCAGATCACGAGTCAAGCACCCAAACCACTCGACCGTCGAGGCATTTTCTTTTAATAAAAATAATAAAAATGTTCGACCAACAAGCCAAGGATGAGTATACTAATATTTAGAAAAAACGGACGCAAAGCTGCGGAGTATGACTTTTCAATCACTGTGAGCTCTTCACCAGGGTGCGAAACAACTTAAGTTCGTGTTTAAAGTGGTGAACAAAGCATAATCTATACTTACTCATTTCGTGTTTTGAGTGAAGATGAATCAACATCCTCTGCTTAGAAGATAGGTGCTTGTTGCAGATCAAACACAAAAATCTCCCATTCTCTGTCTTCATGTAACACGACGCTTTGGAAGAAGCCATGTTCTCCTCTTAACTTTCGGTTTCACCGTTGCTGCGCATGTCATATTCTCGGAAAATTGACAGTATTTGAAAAATGCCACCTATCGGAAGACAACGTCGGTCTCACGGATTGGTTGATTTCTGTCGGCTCAAAAACAATTGTTCGTTTAAGTCGTTATTTGTATTTCAATGAGTTCATTTTTATTTTAGATAGCAAAAAAAAGTAATTTTACAAAAATATTTGATAAATGAAAATAATTTAGAAAAGTATATAATTAAAATTCGCAATTTCTTGGTCAGAAGCTAGCAGTTGTGGGGCGTTCCATTGGTCAATCAATAAGTATCCCGAAACTTCCATTGGTTCTTCGATTTCAACCCGCCAAATGCAATCATGGAGCCGAAACTATTTGCGATCGTACACTGGGAGGACAAATTGTCTAGTATAATAAAGATGGAAGACATCAAAGATCCGAGAAAACCGATCGACCAATATAGGGAAGGAGAGTACGTCACAGCCATGTATAAAAAAACGCTGATCAAGGCTAGGCTGTGTCAGATTAGTGGTAAGTTCATGAACATTTTAGCTGTTTTTGGACTCGTGTCCGATTGCTTTCATATCATTTACAAGGCAAATAAATACCTACTTCTCCCTTGATTATCTATATGATTGCCCTTTATGAAATGAGTTGTTGCATGATAAAACATGGATCTCTAAGACAAATCGCCCAAGAATATCGTTAGAGGTTGTAAGTTCGGGTCGTAGCCCTTGTCAGCAGATTATCAGAAAAGGGGCTTCGATATCGCAGTTTTTACAGGAATTTACATTGTCGTTGCAATTCCCGCATTTCTTTAATGTTGATGAAATAGAGGGTTTTTAACCCTCGTCATGCTGAATAAATAAAAGGGCTGAAAGTACTGGTGGTACTTGTTGTTCAGTTTCAATATTTCTTTTGAAAATTTATTTCATGAACATCTCTGGTTTCAAAAGGACAGACAGTAGGTGCAGACTAAGACCAGACTGCACTTCTCTGCAGTCTGAACTTTGTCTTTACCTCCTGCTAAAACCGAAATATTCCGGATTCAGCATGAGAAAGGTTAAGAGCCACAATAATTTGAAAGTTAATTTTGATGACGTTGAACAATACAAGTGCGCAAGATCACGGAACAGTAGTGCACTTGAAATTCATGGGGGTAAATGTGTACTTTCTGAATTATTGATCGAGGCATACAAACTTAACTTCGAAATTATGTACCATTGTATTCATTGTATACCAAGGTTTTGTGTGAATTGTGAAATAATTATGACACTTATATAAATGTTTTGGATATAGTACTTTATTAAAGTTTTCTAAGGTGCGCAAGATCACTGGGCAACATCGTAACGATTTGTGATTGTGATATGGGCTTGAATTTTGTATCAAAGATAAAATCATGAATTTAACAAGCCTGTTTTCAAAGTTGGTCTTTCAGAAAATATAGCAAAATTAAAGGAAGGTCAACAATTTGATGTGTCATGGGTTCGATCCATGGCAGAGGCACATATACTTCCAACATTTGTCTCTAACCAATGGGTGAATAATCATAAACCTAAGTTGGATAGCAGCTGGAGGCTAGGAAGTCCTGATGTAATGGTCCTGGATGTGAGCTATACCAGGAATCCATGGTTAGGTGCTCAAGCTGCCGGATACGACTAAAATACTGTCAAAAGTGGCGTTAAACCTAATTCAGTAATTTATGAAAATACTTAAAAGAATTACTGTTCTCTGAAAATCAGCCCTATGTTTTCGGAGATTTGATATACATAGGATAAAAGGAGAAAGATCTTTAAAAATCTTCTTGAAAACAGTTTGGTGTAGAACTTTGATATTTCATTGATATAAAATCCTGAGCAATCATAATCAAGTGAGCACCATCACGGTCCTCTTGTTTTATTATTGCAATAGTACTTTTACTATCGTTATACTATCTTGATAACTTTTTACCAAATAGCCACCCCTAATGAGAAGGGCCAGGAAACAATGGTTAGGTGCGCTGGCCAGGTGCTTCTATTTAAAAGCAATACTGTCGAAAGTAGCATGAAACCCAATACATTATAATAAGTTCATAGTATTTATTAATTTACCATTTATGTTGTTTGTGCAGAAAACAAGACAGCATTACTAGCCACTAGGAAAAATGATGAGTTTCCAATCAAATACAGATATCATTCTGATGGAAGTGATGATGACAACTATGAAAGCTCTTCAGGTTAGTAACTTTTCTATTTTACTGATGTACTTATGTGTTGGGATTGATCAATAAATAAAGGGGAAAAGACCTTTGTAGAGGGATACATGTGCATGATTTTTGTTGATCCCAATTGTGGTGAGAGAGATATAGTGATTAGTTGCAGGGAAAAAGTCTATTAATTTTAACCTAGGGACCCAGCACGCCAAAATTCAATATTTAATAGTAGAGGTGTAGGCATTTTGTCAGAAGGTCTAGGTGCCCAGCCAAAAATCTAGGGGCCATGAACACTGGGCACCTGCTTTTTTTCCCTGAGTTGTGACTTTGACAAGTAGTGTCTGTGCTTTTGTGCGTTAGAATTTGCCCGCAGCATAACGCCTACATTTATAGATGGTTTCAAAATAATTCCCCACAATTCTCCCACAACGAGTAGATGTGTCTTTTGAAGATTTTTTTTCAGTATCTGAAAGGTCAAGGTCACATTGAAGGTCAAGGTCAAATTTGTATCTTCTACATTTATCGGTGGATTCAAGATGTTCCCCTCAAGGGGTAGACATACCATTTAAACTAGTTACTGATGAATGGTCGAAGTCACATTTCAAGATGAAAAGATGCACTAAACTAAAATTAGAACATCTTAAGGGATTAGGAACTTTTAGCTCGGCTATTTCAAACAAAAATTGAAGTTACTGTCATCAACCTTGATGTTTGCGTTGGCGTGACAAACTTTAACCTTGGTCTTATCTCTGTTGTTATTGAAAATATTTTCTTGAAACTTAGCATGATAGTTTGCCATCACAATAGCTATCCAGACCATAAAGGGGGATAACTCTGGAAGTTTTTGTGTAAGAATTGTACCCCTTTTCAGACCAACACATTATCAAGCACCTGCAGCTGAGCAACCTAATACAGTGCTCTTGTTAAAATGCTTTACTGTCTCACAGAGCGTTATAGATAAGTATGTGTAATTTCTCTTTGATAAATATAAGCCCTAGGTATTTGCTCTGAGATTTTACAAATCAACACAGTTGAAAGTTTCAAATGTAGAAATTGCTTAAGTCTTGTGTTTGTCACACAAGAATCATGCCCTGTCAGTGATATGCCAAGGTTTGTGAAGTAAAAGGAGAATGTCCATATAGTCTCTTAAAAGTGGGGACATTTTACAAAATTGTTTGAACTCTTGCAGACTATTATATCTTTCTACCATTTCCCAAGAACCAAGGAGAGATTGTTTCTGTTGTCTTAATAATCCTCAAACATTAATGATTTATTGGAGACGATGGTGCTAAAACATAGCATTGAGAGATCACTGCCTGACATCAATATGGTTTTACAAATTTTGGCAGGATCTCTCCAGAACTTGACCTATAAACTACTCTTTTTTTTTTTCTTTTTTTTTGTCAGAAAATCCATCAGATTCTGAAGATCAACCTGAGCAGTATGACAGAAAGAAAGAGTGCAAGTCATCGTCTAACACACAGCAGTTACAAGTCCAAGAGTCCAAGTTGTTTCCAGACTCACAAAAATTACAAGTCACTAAATCAAAGCCTCAGTCAGACAGAAACATCTCCAAGTCAAGGCCCGACACACATCAGTTACAAGTCACAGAATCCAAGCCTCCATCACACAGAAATGTCTCGGAGGCCAAGTCTAGGCCCGACACTCATCAGTTACAAGTCACACTGTCCAAAAATTCACCAGAAAGAATAATCTCAGAGTCACTGACTGACGTACAACAGTTAAAAGTCACAGAGACCAAGTCAGGTAAGATGTCTTTAGGATCTAGCACCAACCAAGTGGTTAATATGAAATAATGATTATACATGAAGTACACACCTATTTTGTCTGTGCACTAAGTATTTGCACACTAAGTAATTACAAAAAAACTCTCAAACTGGTATAAACTTTGTTTTATGATATTACATTTAACCTAATTCCACTCAGTGACGACTTTAAACACCCCAAAAAATAAAGCTTTGGAGAACATTGTGGAAAATGAAGAAATTGCTAGTTGCAAGCAATTTCTTCATTATCCACAATGTTTTCTACCATGAAAGTTAAAACATCCAAAATATCATAAGCTTTAAATTGTCGTCTGCAACTCCTTCCAAATTGGACCAGTCTAAAATTTTGCCATCTAGTAATGGGTTAAATGAAAAAATAGCTTTTATGGATGTATGAAACATAAAACCTAATCACATTTATGTATGAAAAGAATTTGCATATCTATGCAGTATGATTGGGGTTTTCTTTCATTCCCTTATGAAAACATGGCAATTAGCCATGCCCATTGAAGCCATGATTTTCAACCTATTAAAATTCTTTTAGGGAATCTGATGGGCGACAGAGGTCGCCCAAGGATTATTCGAGATCCATTAGGTACTTTTTGAGAAGATTTTTAGCTAGGCTGTTTTCAGAGAAAACCCGAGGTATTGTCATCACCTTAGCGTCATTCGTGTTGGCGTGACAAACTTTAACCATGGTCATATCTCCATTGTTATTGAAGATACCCTCATGAAACTTGGCATGCGTATTGACCATCACAAAAAACTATCTAGACTATCAGGTGGAATAACTCTAAAAGCATTTTTGTTAGATTTATTCCCCTTTTTCGACTTAGAATTTTTGCATTATCCAGCACCTGCAGCCGAATGTTGGTACCTGTGGGGGGTGCTCTTGTTTAAAAGAAAGAATTTGTAGATGGAAGGAGAGACACACACCATTGACAATAGCTCCAGTGGCCATCAGCCAGGTGCTGAAAATCTTTTTTATTGAACATAGAAAAAAAATCTTAATTCATGATACAATGAGGTTTATGCTGTTATAACAATTATTACTTTAACCCATATCCTGCTGAATTTAAACTGTGATCTTTAGAAATTGCCAATTTTTGAGAGATTTCAACCAGTCAAAAACAGACAGTGAAGTCTAAGATCAGACTGCACATCTGATCTTGGTCTCTACTGTTTGTCAGAGCTTTGTCAACAGCAGCAATATGCTGTGAACATCTTTAGGTTGAATATCAGGATGATGGTTGCAGAATGTGTTATGTAATCAGTGGAGATTTTCATTTATTTGAAATTATTTTTGCCATCCTTTGTAATCGATTTTCTATCAAAATTGCATAGTTTAATCAAGCTTTGAATGAAGATGTTATAAAAATTGAAAGTGGAAATGAATCAGGTAAAGTTCTGATATGAATAGATTAGTGGGCAAAACAAAATTTGCATTTTATTTTACGCCCCCACACTGATAGATTTGGTGCATATTATTTACTTGTACCTGTCTGTCTGTCCATCTTTCTGTCTGCAAAACTTAACCTGCAAACTAAACATTCATAACTTCAACACTATTCAAGTTGCAGTTCTCTTATTTGGCATTAAGGTTCGTCTCATCAATCTGCATCTGTCAAGGTCATCTGACAAGGTCAAGGTCAATTATCAAGGTCAACTGAAAAAAATTGCTGCTTAGAGACATTAGTGTTTAGACAAACACATTTTAGTATGCTAATAGTTCATTATTAGGGGGAAAAATAAATCACTTCATTTTCATCTGTCTATGGAGAAAACCTGACAGATTGCTTTTGCATGTGTTGTGTCCAGTGTTTTATCTATGGCCCCCCACTAGGGGAACCTTTAACCCAGTCCCACACAAACATTTTTAGACTTGTCCAAATTCAAAGAATCTGACGACAACAATCTAAAGTTAATGAAATCTTTGTCTTTTGGTAGAAAACACTGAATAATGAAGAAATTGCTTGTAACAACCAAATTTCACAGTAATGATCCTTGGGTGACCCGTTATCAAATTCCTTCATAAAGTTTGATCTGATGAAAAACATGGCTTAAATGGACGGTTCTAATTACATACAGTCAAACTTCATTTACTCCAACACAGGAATTCTCGAACACAACAGAAATTCCGAACAAGAAACTTGGTCCCAGCGAAAAGTATTCATTATTCATAGTGTTCAACCTCGGAAAACTTGTAAACCCTCGAATGTCGAACTTAAGAACTCTTTTCAAAGTCCCGAATTACAAATCACTATATATTTCATCTGGAACAGTCAAACAAAGGGTTGATTGACAATCATTAGCTGCTATGTTTAATGAATTTTCACACATTCGACATGTTAATCTGTTAACGACACCTTACTGTCAAATGATGCACCGTATGTAATAACCTGTTCCGTGAAAAATACATTTTTTTATCATTTAGGAATAATTATACCTGGTATTTGACTGTTTGCATATTCGTCAACAAAAAAATGATTATACAATACTTAAAAGAATTACAATACTTTGAAAATTAGCTCTTTTCTGTGCAAACCCTGTTTTAACATAGGATTAAAGAAGGATATTTTTGAAAAATCTTATCCGCTTAACCCATAAGGCCTAGAGCAAAATTTGCCCCTTTCTGTATTATCCCTGTTTCTACATAGGAAAGAAACATTAAAAAATCTTTTTCTAAACCATATGGGCTAGAGCTTTGATATTTGGTATACTTCATCTATTGAAATTTAGCCCCACGTTGTCGGAGATTAAATATACAATGGATTTAAGGGGGAAAATCTGTAAAAATCTTCTCGAAAACAGTTTGGCATACAGTTTCAATATTTAATATATCATGAAGCCCTGGGTCATCATATTCAGGTGGGCGATATAGGTCCATCGGGGTCCTCTTGTTCTATGACACAGCAGAATATCACCAAATGATACATGATAAGGAATATTCTGTGTAAGGTGAATAAAATTCAAGGTTATATGACTTAGTTTTGGGGGTTGTAATCTTTCAACATTGCCAGTCATTGGATCCAGCATATTGTGCTCATACTTTGCCTCAATTGAAGAATTTTCATTAGTTCAATTTCAAAGAGGTTGCAGACAATTATTAGATGAAATTTTAAAAATCTTTTGGAAAATAAATTGTATATTACAAATGAATTTCCCTCTTTCAATCCTGCAATTTCTTCATTTTTCACAATGTTTTTGTAACTCTTTTTAAGAGGGGCCTTAAATGTGAGATTGTTTGGGAATGGGTAGAGTGCTTTATTTCATGTGCTTAAACTTGATATCTAAATGCTTTCAGCAGACAAAGATGAGATGGATAAAAGTCTCTGTACCTCACCTGTACCATCCTCAGCAGAAAAAAAGTCCAGGTAACACATTACTTTTTATTAGAGCCCCCTCCAAAATAGTGCATCACCCTAAACTATATACTATTTAAACCAAAAAATTTCAATTGATTGAAATTAACTACTTTGAAAATTTCGTATTTTCTTGTTTTTTCCCCTTTCTCTCTCTGAATTTAGGTTAATTCCCTCCAAACAATCATTTAAATGATAGTTTAGAGGAAACTAGCCTCTAAGTAAATGCAAAAAAAGCAAATAGCCTAAAAGCTCTGGGTCAAGATTTTGTATAGCTCCCAGGAGCTTCACCCCCATTGACAGTTAAATTTCACTTGTCTACCTTGAATATTTAGTACTCCAAATTTTCTGTGTTTCCTCACAATCACAATTGAAAGGCTGGATGCATAACTTACTTTTTTTCCAGCTACAGAAAGCTTGAAAAGCGGGTAACCGAGTTAGAAAGAGACCAAAGAAAGATTAAAAAAAAAGATAAAGGAACTAGAAGATGGGGCACCAATGCAAGGCACAAGCTTGAGCAGTGAGGAAAAGACAGTGGACAACCTGCTAACAAAAGTGAAGCACATTTCTGGCATGGATAAGAATGTCAATTATATTATTCGAACTCTTTCATATGAAGTCTTCAATCAAGAGGAGATGATCACATGCACCAGGACTGGGAAAAAAACAGCAAAAGCAAGAGACGGTGCCAGACCTGCGTTTGAGAAACAAAAGATGAATGTGCTTGAAAAGGCAGTTTTGTCTAAGTGTCCAACATTAGAAATTGACACTTTCAGACGAAAATTTGACAATTTGCTCAAAATGCAAAGGCGAGCAGAAATGAAAAAATAACTTTTCTGATCGAGTTCCTTTAACCCATTCCCGAAAGACAAAATTTTAGACTGGTCCAAATTGAAAGAGTTGCAGACAATCATTTAATGTTTATGAAATGTTAGGATTTCTGGGTAGAAAACATTGCGTGAAATGAAGAAATTGCTTGTTTTGCGCCCCCCCCCCAAAAAAAAATTGATAAGATCAGGAGCATATTGTTTTACAAGTGTTCATCTGTCTTTCTGTTTGTCAGTCTGTCTGCAAAATTTAACCAAAAACCTTAACATTGGTTATATCTTGGAGGCTTTTCAAGCTAAAGCGCTCATATTTGATATCAATACGCAGATGCCAAGGTCAATGTTAAACTTGGCAAAACTTAACAAAATAGCTTAAAATGTTCATTACTTCAAGAATTATTCAAGATACAATGTGTATTGGGCATGATGATCTACATTTGAATGCTAAGTCTAGGTCATCTATTTAGGAGAAACTTCTGGGGGGAAAAAGTTCTTAGGGGCATTAGTTAAGTATCAAAACCTACTTTTGGTATTCATATATTTTTTTCTCTCTAAAATCCATGACAAATGTCTAAAATTATTGGCAATGTAATTTTGTGTATGAAAAACCCTCCCCAAAAAAGCCGATGCTTTCAAGATTAAAAAAAAAAAGTCAAGTAATGGGGTGTTGTGGCATGATGAGGAAAATTCAAGAAGTTGAGATTATTGTCTATTAAGTTTCTATCCATGTTAAAAGTTAGCTATGTCAGACAGAACTTTTTCTATGTTTTGTGATCAGTTTTGTTTTTTATGTTATGATTTCTCATTTTAAAGGTTTCCGATAAAACATAAATCAATCTAAACAAATTATTTGTTATTTTTCACTAGAATTATTATCTTTTGCCTTATATTAGGTTTAGGGAATGATGCTGTAGCTCTTGCATCGGCTAATAGTTTTTCTTGGGACATAAAATATATTATAATTACTCATTCCCCATTTCAAATTACTGACTGTAGTACAGCAAGAGAATGACAAATATTGGAAACTTTAAATGATTTAATTTCAAAACAAACTAGAATGTTCTTAAAAGATAATATAACAGTTTCATCAATGTTCTGTAAGTACAAAGGAATTGTTCTAGAACTGTATTAGAACGTTAAATGAGACATTTTATGGAAATTTTCTAGACTTTTCTTGGACAAACATTTTAGAATTGTTTCAGAACTGTATTAGAACGTTAAATGAGACAATTTTCTAGAACACTTGAGATGCGTATCTTGAGCTCTTTTCTAGAAAAGTATTAGGACAATCCCTGAAATAACAAAGGAATGTATTCTATAAATGTGCTAGAATAGTTCTAGAATAAAAAAAAACGGGGAGTTCTGCAATCAAACTAGAACATTTCTAAATAAAGTGTATTGTAGAATAGAAATGTTCTAGAACTGTATAAGAACGTTAAATGAGACAATTTGTAGAACCTTTATCATACTTTTCTAGGAGCTTCATTGTAGAATTGTTATGGAACTGTATTTGAATGTTGAATAAGAATTTTTCTGGAATAGTTAGATGCATTTCTTAAACTAATTTTAGGTACTGTTCTATTACTTTTCTAGAAATAGTGGAATGCATTCTATAAACGAGCTAGAATAGCTCTAAAATGCACATTTAGAGTGTTGCAGGAAAACTAAAAAAGTTCTTGAACAAGGATGGAATAGTTCTAGAGCGCTATTAAATCCCACCTAAATTGTTCTAGATCAGTTACAGGTATTTCAAATGCCTTTGATTATTATGATACGCTTTCACTCTTCCAGAAATGTTAAGGAATTATTCTAGGAAATTTTAGAACGTTTAACAAGACTTTTTTCTGGAATAGTTATGAAAATTTTCTTGAACTTGCACAAAGAACTGTTCTATTACTTTTCTAGAAATAACAATATATGTGTTCTATAATTTTAATAGAATAGTTCAATACCAATTTACTTGAACATTTGTTCTTCATCAGTCCATTACAAATCTGTTCTAGAATTTTTCTTTCACCTTTAGAGAACATTTATGGATTACTTTTGTTGAATTGTTCTAGAATTTAATTTCTAGATAGGTTCTGAAAAAATAATGTCTCATTTAACGTTCTACATTTTAACAAGAACTGTTCTAGATGAGATGTTGAGCAGTTCTAGTCATAAGTTCTAGAATTTTTCCATCAATTGAAAGAAATGTTCTAGATCATCTCGCAGGGGTAAAAAGTGGGGATGTCTGAGTGGTATCTTATGTAAAGGGTGAGCTTAGATGATTCAAACCAACACTTTAAAAGGGCTGTCTCCTGCCCTTTATTTAAACTTGGCCAATTTCTGGATCTCAAGAAACCATGTAAGAAATGCCACATTTCTTGATAGTTTGAGTTAATGTCTCCAGCAATTGAGTTTATATTTATCTCCCTGAAAATTTGTAAATTTTGTATTTTTTTACCATCTTCCTTCAACTTATCAGAGGTAGTTAACCCATTCCCACACAACCCGCCTTCTCAAGAAAAAAGTTTTGGATAACATTGTGGACAATGAAGAAATTGCTTGTCACAACCAATTTCTTCAATGTCCACAATGTTTTCTGCCCTAAAAGGCAAAGATTTTCTGAGTTCCACCAACTTGAAATTATCATCTGCAACTTCTTTGAATTTAGACCAGTCTAAAATTTTGTTTTGTGGTAATGGGTCAAATTTGTGTTTTAGAAATTTCATTCTATCGTTGGTTTGACTATCATTCAGTATGGCATTTAGTAACAATGTAAAATATGTATGTAAGTTTTCCTAAGATTTCTGATTTCAAAGTCAAACATTTAATGTGAGTTTAGGTAGGGGTGACTAGAGGTCAGTTTTGGTCAATTGAGGACACAGGCTGGGCAATGACTGGTCATCTCTTTGATGCACCTGTACCCTTAGGGCAGGTACAGTTGTGTGCATTTTTGTCTGTCCCTCAGATGTCCTGGGTCATAAGGACCATAAAATACAAGTAATTGTGACTTTTACCATATTTGGTATTTATTTGCTAATTTCTCCTCAGATAGTGCGTGCACCAGATTTATGTATCATTGTCAGTAGAGGTTTCTGTGTTTCTGACCATCATTAACCCATCACCAGAAGCAAAAAATTAAGACTAGTCAAATTTGAAAGAAGTTGCAGACAGTTATTATTGATGAAATTTTGAAATTCTTTGTGTGTTAGGGTTGTCAAATGAATTTAAAAATGCAAGTATTAACCAAAAGAAATGATTGGAAAGTACCATGGAAGTTGAAGAAATTGCTTGTCACAAGCAGTTTATTCATTAACCACAATTGTTTCAAAATTTAATCAACAAAAAACTATGGTCTGCAACTTCATTGAATTTGAATGGTCTAAAATTTTGCAGTCTGGTAATGGGTTATATCTTGACAAAATTCCAAACATTTTATGATTTTATCTAATAAAGACATGATCAGCGTGATCTGGCTTTTCATCTGGTGGAACAAACATGACAACTAGAGCGTCTTCATATCATCTTTTGTTCCATTCATCATCTATCATTTCATTTGTCTTCGGGTTGTTTTTGTATTGTTCCTATACTATCTTTAAATATCTTGCGCACTAATGTTGATGCGCCATAAAACAGCAATCAATCAATCAATCATGATGCATGATTGGTAGAACTAGATTTTATTTGATCTTGGAATGACTGGATGATTCATAATAAAAAAAACAGTGATAAAATGCTTCATGAAGGGCCCAAATGTTTAGATGAACAAGTTACTAGTTGCTAATTTTTTAAAAAAATATGTTCAGGATTTTTTAATTCAGCATGACAAGGGTTAAGTTGTCTTGTCCATTTCTACTCCCTCTATCAACTTACAAGATAAATTTTATTACAATTTGAGCACAAATTATTGATGATATTTAATATGCTAGATAAACTGGGTCACAATCTTTACACCATTTCTTCACTACAACATAGTATTTACATTATATTGTTGACACAAACCTTGGGCTATCTAACGCCTACAAAATGTAACTCTTTCCTATGTGTTCAGCCTTTAAGAAAGTGGTCTGCTTTGATACTCATTCACAAATATATCCGATTTTAAAATAAGTGATAAAAGTGTATTCCTTTCAGTCAGTTTCAAGACATCTTTAGTCTTTTAATTATAATATCAAATAAATTCTGATATATTTTTTTTTCTAATTTAGAACATTTGGAATTACTAGAAGATTCCTTGTATTTATTATAAATATTTTATTTGACTTTTAGTCTTAGTAATTAGGCAAAGTAACATGTTTTTGATATATTTATTATATCAGACTATTTCATTCATTAAAATCAGCAATATTCAGATGTAATTAACTGTATATGTATTGAAATAAATGAATTAATTGACCTTAAAAGTCAATATGTCATTTGAATTATATATTATTTGTTTCAGGATCTCAACATGACCATTTTGCTTTTCAACAACTATCTTAGCTTACAAAAAACTTTTTTCAGAGAATACAGTCACAAATAGTGTTAAAGTATTGGACAACAATCCTTTATTGATCATCTAACAGGTACCATTTGACTTGATTACATAAAGTGAATATAGATTCCAGAGATGTGATGCCATGGCAATGTTACTGCATTGTTCTCTTGGATACTTTGAACTCTTGTTCCTGGTTTTCCTGACTACATAGCCTTCTGTGATGCTGGTGGGATTTTTCGTTGGCCATGTAGAAGTCCTCATCAATCTTGGAGAGAACATGATCCTTAATCATGATGTTGCCCATGGAGAATGGCTTGCAAAATCAAACAACCATTTCCTTGTGGCAGCCATGATATTTCCTCTTCTTCAACAACATCTATCTGATTTTCAAGACAAACAGATCCATGAAGAAAAGGTCCAAGTTTCCGTGCCAAATAGATCCATGTTTCCTGAAAGTACCAATAGTCTACAAAACAGACAATTAACATGTAGACTATACAGCTGTGTGCCTATCCTATGTTCCTTATATGTTGAATATGCAAGATGCTTGGCACCAAACCCAGTGTTCACCCAGCTCTTCAAGGTTTATTATACTATATTTGCACAGTTGCCATGGTTACAAGCATGTAATGAAGATATAATGTGTGGTTTAATGCTCATGTAATTGAAAATAACTAACTCTTCTAAAGACATATAGTGGGATGATGGAATGTAATTACCCTTGTCTCAGGATCAAAAATATGAAAAATAACATGGTACATGGTTTGGTTACCATGTCAACAAAAGAAATCAGATAATGACAATTTTTAAGACAAATCTTTAGAGAGTTTGTCCGTTTGTATGCATTTTGTGTAAAAAATGCTAAGTTATATATGAAAATTTCTTGAAATTTATTAAAAATTGTTGCAGCTGTTATGTGAATTGAAGAGATAAGGGATAATTTTCCCATTCATAACCCACTGAATCTCCACTATTGAAGTTATTTTTCCCCTTCCCTCTATTAGTTATCATAAGTGGTTTCATAATGATCGTTCATAACAAAATAATTGCAATACTTCAAAATAGAGTATTTTCATTGGCCCAAATCGTATCACGTGATCAAATCAATGGCACTTTATACCTCGATAAAAGACAGAACTATTTTCGACAAAAATAGAAACAAACAAGGTCAGGGATTTCCGATATTGGGAATTCACTTCCAAGAAATACCAAACTTGTTTTGTTACTATTTATAGTCATCACCTTTTGAATTTCGATTTCCTCGAATTCCTTTATACTTCCATGGATTTTCAATAAATAGATAAACAAATAGTGTCCTTATAACAATTATAATGTTCGTTTTAAACATGAAGATTTCGAAAAACTCACATTTATTAGCCGTAAATCCGAGATGTCGAATCGGCTTCGTCACATCAGCATGCATCGTGTCCATGTGGTAGGTTTATATTTCTTGTCTATTACAAAGCATCTATTCATAATTCTAACTGTTATCGACCCAGATATCATAATTTACAGAGTTTAAAGTTAGTATTTCCTCATAATAATTTCAAATAAATCCAACGAATGTTCGAATTTCCATTTCAAAAAACCCAAGCGACGAAACAAAATGTCCGCCGTTACAACGACTCGAGCGATAAACTGTGTCAATGTATCCATACGCCTGTCAAATAAAAGTAACTCCGCCCACAGTTCGTTTATTTGTTTTTATTTTCATCTCTCTATCCGTTTCGGATTTGAAAATAGACGTATTGCAATTATATGGGCCGAGTGTATTTTTCACTGCGTTTATTGGAGTAAAAAGTGCAATTACCTTAGCACATGGCTTAAACATAACGCCCTACGGGCGTTATTTGCCATGTGCTAAGGTAATTGCACTTTATACTCCAATAAACGCAGTGAAAATTACACTCATCCCTATAATGCATCTTTCTGCTAAACGTTAGACCGCACCACATGAGAGTTACATTAAGGTTATGTTACAAGTACACATATAATTGTTAAAGCCTTTCTATATTTTTAAAACTGGAAATGTGACTTTGGCAATGAAATTTAATTGACTATAATATCTGCTTTTCATGTGCTTGCCTCAATATTTTAAAGAAAGGGAGGGGAAAAAAAGCAGAAACATTTTCTATAATGAAATGTACTTTTTTTCATAAGATGAAGCAGTAACTTTATTGCTGTACTTCTCCTTTCTTGTTAATTCCTATATTTTTTTTTTCTTCTCAAGTTCATATATAAATATTTTCTTCAATGATGAATACGCCACAAGATATTACATCTTTGGTAAAGGGTAATTGCTATGAATATTAATAAAGAGGGGGGCTTAATGTGACACAGCAATATGGCAGTTCAGGAACACAAGATGGGGTGAGAGTAAGAACACTGTTAATTTGATGTAAAAATCTAACTACATCGTTTATTTACAACTACCGACAGAATACAAATACAAATCCCCAAAATCTAGTCTAGTCTCAAAGTCTAAATCAAATCCAAATCTAATCTCCTTGCAGCAGTGCGGGGTTATTAATACTACCCAGGTAATTCATTCACTATCGGACAAACACATAAGGTAATTAAAGGCGGAGTCTCGTAACACAGTAAGATTCAGCAGATTTTACACCTGTCGAGGCCCACTATGTTACATGCCTCCCCAAGTAATAAATTTTCCACTTGTTGAAAATTATGATTCAAGATAATATAAACATATGGCAAACCAATCTGAAAATAAGAGTTAAATCGACGTCTAACAATTATAATAACTAACAATACAATTTATTTTCGTAATTAAGTTCTTAAATGACTAACAGTTTTTTTATCGTTTTAAAATAGTAAAGAATAAGATAAATGTCAAGTAAATATAAAACAATTCCTGAGATTAAAGTGTCAAGTGTTTCTGTAATACAGCACGTCTTAACACTAATCTAAAAAGAAGGTGTATCACACAATTATTTTTTGAAAACAGCCTTTGCCAACGCTGACACCGGAGAGTCTGTGTCTCAACTCGCTTGTCGGAGTTGCTCATCTCGCTGCAGCGTCGCCAACATTGCCTGGTTACGTGGTCCGGGCGTCGCAGTGGGTTCCTCCAAGTCAACGGTGTCGCGCATGGCGACATATGTGTACGACGTATCCATGTCGCCTGGCAAAATGTTCCACACTCGTTCGTTACGCCGGACTATATAAGTTGCTAAGCGGAATCCTAATTCCGTGGCTAAATGTCCAACATAACGTTGTGGCAAATGAGGAAGTCGTGTAGTTATAATTTCTTCAGCCATTTTAGACATCTCAAAAGACAACACTTCCCATTCAGAATTCATTATTACTATTTAATTCCTTTCACTTGGTTTGGTGAACGAATAGAGAAATTGTTCAGAGAAAATATTCCAAAGTGATCATTATTTCCGAACAACCTGACCTTAAATACCTTGGGGTAACATAAGTGGAATAGGTGAGAAAAAATATCATTTGTAACAACACGTAACAAACACATTCACCTGTCAGTTTAGTCCTAATTAGAGTCCTAATTGGACAGGTTATACGGTGAAACAACAAAGTTATATAAAAAAACATTCTTCACCACAAAGCACTTTGAGAGTAACCCTGTGGACTTACTGATTTTATGTTCGTAAACTTTCCGTTAAGGTATAAGGGTACAATGTGGCTTGATTCTGTCGGTAGGTTCCATCCAACACAGGTGCAGTGGACAGTTCGATCCTGTCCGACTCCTTAGCTTGGAGTTCAACAACAGTTGGTTCTGCGCCCAGTTGTCTCTTCACACACCTTTTACATGAACAATCTGGCAGAAAATGACTATATTTTCGTTTAATGCAATAATATAATACAACAGAAGTACACACCAGAGAGAGCAGTAAGCTGCAAATATACCAAGGGCTAAAGCCTTCGTCATTGTCGTCGACTTGATTAAGCAAACGTAATTGACGTAACAAATTATCCAAGGACATGTCATCCATAGAGGTCAATCGTTTCGGTATGTCAATACTTGTCGTATTTGGGTATTGATCTTTAAAGGGTTTCCAAATAATTGAGTCAGTGAAATTCGTAATTTTCAGATTCATATACTGTTCATTGTCTATATTTGATTTACCAACTATATAGGGTTCATACAAAGAGAATTGACTATTTGATGCAACACATCCATTTTCAACTTTAATTATGTCAACAGGCGAGCTTGTCCGTACTTCAGTATGTTGGCCATTACACACTAAAGCGAAGTTCAAGCCGGTCCTTGAAATAACTAACCATGTAGAATCAAAGAGATGTTTAGTCATAGGTAATCTTTCATGAGATACCTGGGTCACACACGAATTTTGTCTGTTGTTGTCTGGGGGTAAGAACAAGTTAATAAGACACGTGCGAGCTACATTCACGGGAAATTCTGGACTAATTATAGTACAAAACTTTACATTTTTGCGTCCGCATACCTGAATTTCTTTGTCGGATAACAGATGATAATGAGTTCTAGCCTTGTCAATTAAGAAACCTCTGGCTTCTAATTGGTACGTAGCCAACAGATCATTTTTGCCTGATTTCGGGTCATAATTTACGGCAACAGGTGAAGGAATCGGAATAGAAACAGCTTCATATACTTCATAGTTACGATCTAATCTCATGACTGGTATAGAAAGAATAACCATTATTTTTCCGTCGACGAAAATAGTTTCAGTTCTCAGGTATTTGTAAAATTCCCATATGTTTTCTCTCGGATCATTAATCAATGACATAAGGTCGGGTAAAGAATTTTGAATATCTAATAACAATCCTTGTAACCGGAGTGGATTGATGATTCGTACTGACAATTTTCCTAATGAGAGGTAGTCTAAATCGGATTTTAACTTTAGGAGAAATTCTTTCGCATCTTGAATCAATATTCGAATCTCATTAATCAGTAAAATAAAGCGGCTATAAGCTTCAATGAAACGTCTGTTTTCATTTATTCCTTGAGCTAGCTCATGCGTGATATAGGTAATCTTCGCGTCCATTTCACGGATGCTTCCGATAATTTCAATAATTGACTGTCTGTTTTCGCGTACTAAGACTCGTGATTCGTTAATTATTGTAAGGCTTTGTTCAACAACATGTACGATCTGTTTTTGATTTAATGCCAAAGAAGAAACTTGACTACGTATTTCTCTTATGTCTGACTCACTCACAACTCCAAATAACCATGACATAGCGTCACCAACAAAAGGTAATAAACTTCGACGGTTTCGAGTTTTACGAGTAAGTAATGCAAGTTGTGACAATTCGTTTTTTATATCTTTTTCCAAAGTCTGTAGATGTCGAATTTCTTGTAAAAGACCATTTAACGCGTTTTCAAAAGGTTCATAACCTTCTCGCTTCTGAATGTAACGCGGCTTAATGACTTCAAAAGCTGTCGCAGCTAATTGAAAATCTTCAGCTAACCTTTCCATTAAATTTTCAATACTATGGAAATCAATAACAAGAGTAGCTAGCCATTTTGCTCTAGTGGTGGTCACTTCGTTTGTCTTATAGAAGACAACACTGTCTCTTACAACAAGTGCTTCAGCAACGAGCGCTGCAGACGAACGTCGCTCAAAATAATTTATGACTAAAATTACTGCCAAAATGCTAAATGCAAAGGTGGCGTTGGTCATTTCGTTTCCTAAAATGAACAACAAAATATCAATTAACAATAAATCACTCAAGTTGCAACTTATAACCTGAATCCTTTAACAAATTACAAACTAGAAGGATTCCTAACATTGAAAATACTACTCAGATTCACGTTTTCTTCGTGAACGAATTCTTTGCCTTAGTTCGGCCAAAGGTATATCGGATTCAGAATCGCTATCTGAACGCTCTCTGCGATATCTCCTCTCAAGGAGTTTATTATTCTTGACATAAATTACCGTGTCAGAAGATGATTCATTATCCGAGCTGTCGGACGAGACAGGTGGAACAACATAATTACTCGGTCTTAATTGGCGCCCTGATTTATCTACAGGTATGTCCCAATTTACACCAGCTGGTCTCAAATGTTCAGCGTGTACTTTGGTAGTACTCCCATCTAATTGGTTTTTTATGACGAATGTAACTGGGGATGTTTTATCAATTATACGATAGTACGCCTGCCATTTGATATCTAATTTATTTTTGCGGGCCTGGTTTCTATAGTAAACAGGATCTCCTATCTGAAATTGTATGTCTGTAGCATTTTTGTTTTTGTATTCGTTTCGTTTTTGCTTTGCTTTCTTTCTGTTTTGGTGTACAAGCATGAATGCTTTGTGTTGTTGTTCGAGTGCAATTTTGTGGGGGTCTTCACCTTGATATTTTCTTCTAGGTCGTAAAATTGTGTAAATTGGTAAAACACACTCTCTATTGTATAATAGGTAAAATGGAGAACACTTAGTCGATTCGTTTATACCAAAACGAATTGCAGCAAGTGTTTGATTTAAAAATGCATCCCATGGAACTTTTTCAACCTGTAATTTCTTTGACATAACATCAACTAATGTCCTATGATAGCGCTCAATTAATCCATTACTTTGAGGATGATAAAATGATGTGGTAACATGATGAATATTCAATTCGGCCAAAGTTTCTTTAATAACTTGATTAACATTTTCAGAGCCATTATCGGACAATATCTCTAAAGGACAAGAATAGCGGGGAAAGATTTCATCTATGATAAGATGTGCTACCGTTTGCGCACATTTATCAGGACAAGGAAAAGCTTCTGGGTATCCTGAATATAGGTCGATAAAACTAATGATGTACTTATTTCCTGACGGTGTCACGGGGTATGGACCTGATAAATCAACTGCTATCTTAGCCCAAGCGAATGGTGGGGTATCAGTTTCTTGAACTGATGGCCTAGTTTTCTGATTACTACGCATTTGACATACTACACAAGTGGTAACATAAGAGGTAACATCCTTGAATAAATTAACCCAATAATATTTTGACCTTATTGCATCATAAGTCTTATCTATGCCCATGTGTCCTAGTGACCTATGATATTCAGAAAGTACATTTTGTTTTAAGTGTTCTGGAATGTAAAGACGGAGAATTGGATCTGTATCAGGATAAGAAATGTAATACAAAATGTTATCTAGTAACAAATGTTTCTTAGCTAGTGAAGGCGATAACGTATCGTTTTGCAATGCTAGTTTGATTTGTTTTATGTCATCATCTTTTTCCTGCTCGTTAATCATGTTTAACGGTTCGTAATAACACGGTTTCTCGACTTTGTCTCGAAACTGGGGTTTACATCTAGCGAAATTCTTTGGCTGAAATTGGTTAGAATTCAGCACGTTTATCTCATACATCTGCCCACTGACATCTGGGTCATGTAATTGAGAATCATCAGCCTTAAGCGTGTTCGGTGGCACTCGGCTAAGTAAGTCAGCGACCGAATTATCCGAGCCTGCAAGATACTCAATCTTACAGTTATAGCCAGCTATGCTTAATGCCCATAACGAAACTTTTCTGTTCTGCATGGGTGACTCAAGAAGATATTTCAAAGGTTTATGGTCACAAAAAATAACAAATTCAGCATTATGAAGATAATGATCTAATTTCTGCAAACTGTAATAAATTGCATATGCTTCTTTTTCAATTGTTGACCATCGGGTTTGAGTATCACTCAACCTATGCGATAAGTAATAGATTGGACGTTCTAGCGCTTCCCCTTTTTCATAAACTGTCTGTGTAAGACAAGCACCAATGCATTTATCACTTGCATCTGTGTACAACTTATAAGGTAAATTGGTGTCGGGAAAACAAAGAAGTGGAAGTTCAGATAAAACTTGTTTTAGTTTATCAAATGCTAATTGACAATTTTCATCCCATTTAAACTTAGCATATTTTCGAGAAAGAGCGATAATTGGTTCAGCAATACTGGAAAAGTGTGGAACGAATCTACGATAATAAATACACATGCCTATAAAACTTCTAACTTCACGTACATTTGTGGGGGGAGAAAGAGATTTGATTACATTAACCTTTTTCTCTTCTGGCTGGATGCCATTGGCATTGATAATAAATCCAAGATAATTAGTTTCTGTTTTGAGAAAGCTACATTTCTTAAGTTTCAAACGCAAACTATGTTGACGTAGGCGATCAAATACCTGTTGAATGTGTGCCAAGTGTTCTTCTAAGGTTTGGGAATATATCAATATATCATCAAGATATGCGGTAGTAAAGTCACTTAATCCTTCAAGGACACGATTCATTAATTCCTGGAAGATAGCTGGAGCATTAGTGAGCCCGAATGGCATGACATTGAAGGAAAATAAACCACGGTGACAGGTGAAGGCTGTCTTATCTTTATCACCTTCGTCCATCATGACTTGCCAGTAACCTGATTTCAGATCGAGGGAACTAAAGTACTTGGCCTTGCCTAATAAGGCAAGTATGTCATCGATCACGGGGAGAGGGTATGAATTTGTTTTTGTAACCTGATTCAGTTTTCTAAAGTCAACACAAAAACGTTTTGTTCCATCTTTTTTGTCTACAATTACTACGGGAAAAGACCATGCTGACCTACTTCTGTCAATTATTTTTGCCTCTAACATCTCATCAATTGCCTTATCTATAACGTTCCTATTATTTAATTGAGTGCGGTATGGTTTAAGACGAATGGGTTCGTGATCACCAGTATCTATTTTCATCCGAACTGTGTCAGTATGACTAAGGTCGGCGTCTGTTTTTGCAAATAAATCCGAATTCTTTTGGAGTAAATTAATGACTTTTGGTTTCAAGTTTGGCGGAATACATAAGTTAGCCAAGTCATTAGTGTCAAGTTTATCCTGATTTTTGTCTAACCCTTCTTAACAAAAGGAGCGCGTGTTGTTGGTCAACAACCTCGCCAAATCGTACTCGTAGTTCCTGCTTTGTCCTGTCCCAGTCATGTCGTGGGTTGGACTCGAAGTATCGTTTTAAAAAGTCGCTTACTGGTCCCGAACTTGATTGATAAGCAACATATTTTACATTGTCATTCGTCACCCCTATCAGAACTCCATACTTTTCAATGGACTTGATCCAAGCCTTAAATAGCTTGGGATCAGATCCATCAAAAGTGTTTATCACTCTCGCCACTCCCTGTGTGCCTACCGTTACTGTCAAACTTTTGAGTTGATTCTCGACTGATCGAGCAATGTCCAAAAGTTCTGCCATATTGATGTAAAAGAATATGTGAAACTGACAACTTACCGTTAAAATTCTAAGTTATCCAATTCACAAATACAGCAAACAGCAAACAACCCAGATCCAGTGACACGGCACCAAAAAGACACGTTATGTGACACAGCAATATGGCAGTTCAGGAACACAAGATGGGGTGAGAGTAAGAACACTGTTAATTTGATGTAAAAATCTAACTACATCGTTTATTTACAACTACCGACAGAATACAAATACAAATCCCCAAAATCTAGTCTAGTCTCAAAGTCTAAATCAAATCCAAATCTAATCTCCTTGCAGCAGTGCGGGGTTATTAATACTACCCAGGTAATTCATTCACTATCGGACAAACACATAAGGTAATTAAAGGCGGAGTCTCGTAACACAGTAAGATTCAGCAGATTTTACACCTGTCGAGGCCCACTATGTTACATTAAGCATGCTGTGTACTCATTTAGTTGCTTTCAATCATCAGCTGTGTTGGCTTCATACTGCTTCATTTTTATATCATTTCATATTAACAACTCTTTACTTCTTTACTTATTTCATACAGTTGCAATAGTAGATATAACTACAAACACAATTGCTGGAAAAATGGGTCTGATGTGAACAGACAAATTATTTTCTGCTTTCATTTTAATCATAGAAACCCTGAAATTAGTGCCAGTTTGTTGTCCCAATGTTGTTTATCACTTCAACATTTATCAACTTTGTGCAATACTTTTGTTTTAGACTTATTTATTTTTATAGATGCTATTTTCATGAACATTGAATTAACCCTTGTCATGCTGTATAAATTACCTTACTGAATTGCTGTAAAATCAAAGGGCTGAAAGCACTGATAGAACTTATTGTTCAAAAAAATCAATATTTCTTTTAGAAATCAACTTCATAAACAACTCTGGCATAAGAAGTACAAGCAGGAGGTGTAGACTAAGATCAGCCTGCACATAAGTGCAGTCTGATCTTAGTCTACACCTCCTGCAAAAACCGGAATATTCCGGGTTCAGCTTGACAAGGGTTAAAATATTCTTTATCCAAAGAGGCACTATTTCAGATGTGTAGATAAGAGGGGATCTAGATAAGAGGGACTAACAGCATTCTAAAATCCTTTTTTCTCAATGAAACCCCATATTGTGGATACTTATTTTGTCTCATAGAGACAGTTCAAAAGATTGTAACCTACAACATAGGATTTATGGCAGTATTGGTGAAATATACCCAGAAAGTTGAAAAAACCAAACATTCTATAAACTTTAAATTGTCTTCTGCAACTTCTTTCAATTTGGGTCAGTCTAAAATTTTGCCGTCTGGTGATGGGTTAAGTTTATCTGATTATATTTTCTTTGAAAAAAGGAAAAAAATAAAAGCTGATTAAGATGAATTTATCCTCAAAGTAAAAAAAAACAAAACTTTAATTCAGAATTCAGTTTGCTGATATGGGCTCCTATTTGCGTGTTCCTTTCACATAGGCTTATCAACCCATTACCAGAGGGCAAAATTTTAGACTGGTCCAAGTTAAATGTAGTTGCAGACGACAATTGAAACTTTATGAAATTTTGGATTTTTTCAAGTTTCTGGACATGATATAAAAATGAAGAAATTGCTTAATTTGCTTAATGAAATCCTTTCAGAATTTTATAGAAATCAAATGGCTGTAAACACTGGTACTTGTTCAGTTGTCGATTCTGCTTTTGAAAATGTCATAAACAACTCTGGTTTCAAAAGGACAGACAGAAGGTGTAGACTAAGGTCAGACTGCACTTATGTGCAGTCTGATCTTTGTCTATACCTCCTGCCAAAACAGGAATATTCCTGGTTCAGCATGACAAGGGTTATTTTGAAGAAATAGTGTAACTTTCTACAATGCACAACCTACTTTAACCCTTTCCTGTTTTTCAAAATTTTAGACTTGTCCAAATTCAAAGGTTTTGCAGACAACAATTTTAAGTCGATTTTTTTAAAAAAATAATCATTCAGTAGGGTAGAAAATATTGTGGAAAAAGAAGAAATTGCTTGTTACAAGCAATTTCTTCTTTATCCACAATGTTTTCTCAAGTATAAAATTACAGGGACGTAAAATCCCGTTGTTGTACAGGAAGGGGTTAAGAATAAATTGAATAAATATAGGATATAATTTCGATTTCATATTCTCTTTTTATCTTATAGCTACATTTACCAGAAGGGACAAAATAACACCACCAAAGCTGACAGTCCCTTTGATAAGGAATAATCAGTTCACTAAACTACCGTCATCATCATATTTTTGCATTTATTATGTAAATTTTGGAGACCTTTTTTTTTCTTCTTTGTTTTTTACCCATTACCAGATGGCAAAGTTTTAGACTCACCCAAGTTGAAAGGAGTTGCAGACGACATTATTTTAAATTTATGAAATTTCAGATTGTTTAACTTTTCTAGATAGAAAACATTGTGTATAATGAAAATATTGCTTGTTACAAGCATTTTCTTTTTGAGGGGTATAAAGGAGTCAGCTTGTCGGCCGTCTGTCTGTATCTTTTTCGTGTCCGCTCAATTTCTCAGCAACCATTGTTGGATGGATTTGAAACAAACTTCACTGATATAATCAGTATCAAGCAGAGATGTGCATATTCCATTTTGGTTATGGTCCATTGATTTTTAACGGAGTTATGGCCCTTTGGTGAAAAATCATGTCTGCTCAATTTCTCAGCAACCATAGGATAGATTTGATTCAAATTTCACAGAAAGACTCGGTATAAGTCAGACGTGCATATCCTTTTTTGGTTATGGTCCATTGATTTTTGACTGAGTTATGGCCCTTTAATTTAAAAAGTCTGTTTTTTCTTATGGCCCATTGGGAGATAGCACTTGTACATGGACAAGCGCTGTTGGGGGATTTAGTCCGCTTCATGACAATGTCTAGTTTTTGTAGCGATGTCTATTTTAGAACATTGCGGGGATGGGGGGGAGGGTGGCTTAAATTTGTCTTCATTTCTCTGATATGTCATGCTGATCTTTTCATTAATTTTTTCTCAGGTTTTTGAAATACTTGCTCAGCTGAGAAAGTGTTGAAGGAAAGGTGGATTAATGGTTTCAAGGAAAATTTAACACATTCCAACAACAATTCTCAAGAATAAGAAAGACAAGGATTTTTGAAATTTTGTAGCTTAAATGGTTATCTGAAACTTTTCTCAACCCTTGTCATGCTTAATTAAAATCATATGCAGAATTGCTTTAAAATCAAAGGGCTAACAGTAATGGAAGACCTTATTTAGGGGTATTATTTCTTTTGAAAATTGATTATCTAAATAATTCTGACTTAAAGTCTTACGTGCAGTCAGATCTTTGTCTAGACCTCCTGTCATAGCAGGAATATTCCGGGTTCAGCAGGACAAGGGTTAATTTGGACAAATCTACAATGTTGTTTTCTGGATTAGTAACCTTGAGATTCTAAATCATTTTTTACATTATTTTATGAACACATGCTGGCAGACTTAACTAGTATTCCACACAATTCAGCTTCTTCTTTTTTTGGGGGGGTGTGTGAAAAATCATTGTCTTAGTAAGAAATATTGTTCAAACAAAGAAATTGTTTTACAAACCATTTCATTTTTACACACAATTTCTTCATCTTTTTATCTTGAAGGTGATAACCAGGTGGTTTTTGGGGTGGAAAGCATTGTGTATAATGAAGAAATTACCTCTAACAAGCGATTTCTTCATTATCCACAATACTTTCCATAATTTTTCTGGAGGGGATGGAATGGATTAACCCTTTCCTGTTTAATCTTGAGAAAACATTGTGGAAAAAGAAGAAATTGCTTATAACAAGCAATTTCTTCTTTTTCCGCAATATTTTTTACCCTACTGAATGGTTATTTTTCAAAATAAATCCACTTTAAATTTTCGTCCGCAAAACCTTTGAATTTGGACAGGTCTAAACTTTGGCAAAACAGGAAAGGGTTAATCTGTGAGGGGTATACATCTTTCAACAACAATAACATATTCTTCTTGCAAAATTAACACAGTCATAGCTGTGCCTTTATATATTGTCGGGGAGAGGTAAATGTTTTAACTAATGATAATTAATCGCCTTTGTATGTCGGACAGCCTATGAATGATCACCAAATGGTGTATTTTATTCGTTATTTTGTGCACATGTATATAATTATTATGGTTTGTCACATATTTGATAATGTCATTATTAACCCTGATATCAGATGTTTTTAAAAATCTTTGGAATTCTTTTCTTTCAAAACTTCTAGATAGAGATGAAAAATCCTCTTTATCCATTCCCACTCAATCATAACTCTTTATGCTTCTCAAGAAAAAAAAGCTTTGAAAACATAGTGGAAAATGAAGAAAATGCTTGTAACAAGCAATTTCCAAAAGACAATGATTTTTTTTAATTCATTAATTGAAAATTGTCTTCTGCAACATCTTTGAATATGGACCAGTCTAAAATTTTATTGTGTGGTAGTTGTCAATGTTTTGCATATAAATTTTATTATAATCCTAATTAGCAAGTTGACCTTATTTAGCTCATAATGACAGTTGTCAACCCATTTTGTAATTGACCGATCAATAGAAAAATTGAATTGATCAATCAAATCTTTATGTAGACAAAAGTGTAATGTTCAACTCCGACATTTATGTAATACATGTTTGTTGATTAGCGACTTAAGTATTATAACTACAGCTTTAGTTGCAATATTTAGGTTGCCTAACAACAGTTTGCTTTTCTTTTTTTATTTCTTTTTCATTAACCCCCTCTCAATCTCACTTTTGTTTGCTTCTCAAAAAAAAAAAGCTCATGCAATTTCTTCAATTCCCACAATACTTTCTCCCCATGAAGACAAATATTTTTAAGAAGGAAACAACTTGAATTTATCCTCTGCAACTACTTTTAGTTTTGGACAAGTCTAAAGTTTTGTGATGCGGTAATGGGATAATTAACTAATGTGGCCTGATATCTTGGTCTTAATACCATGTTAGAGGACAGTGAATTAGGCCAGTAATCCAGCAATTCCCAGATTGCTCCTTATTGCTTTATTTTGCACATATGGTTTTGCGTAGTCATATGTGAATGAAGTATGTGGATGTAGGATTATAACATGGAAGCTTGCCGTTACATTGGCGCTTATGCTTTCCTTTGAAACCCGAAGTTCTAATTATGAACAATAGATATTTGTTTGAAGTTTGGCTTAATGTGAGTACATTTAAGTAGCCTTGGGGGGACTCCAAATGAGAACAAACTTGTAATTGACTTTTATGAATATTGAGGAATTTGATTTGTGGCTTTCATGTGTTTAGATCCAGAGATTCCAAGAAGTTGATCTTGATGATGTAGAATTAGCTTGAGGGGATAGTGAGGGATTAAAGCAAAGCTAAATGTGAGTGTCTGTATATCCATAGGCAGTTACAGTGGTTTTGCAATAATCCAGCTTTTCGCAGGATGTTTTCAAGTGTTGTAAGCTGCTTTCTTGTGGTTGAATCAGGCTTATCTCAAAAATGTTACCATGGTTTTTCAAAGATTAAATAAAAGATGTAACAAAAATCTTAGATGTATTGCTTTTAAGTTTTTGTTTCATAGCAGGATAGAGAGCTTCAGTCAGTAAGTGTTTCTTTTTAACCCTTGTCATGCTGAACCCACAATATTCCTATTTTGACAAGAAATAAAGACAAAGATCAGCCTGCACATATATACACATTTATATATCCTGATCTTAGTCTACACTACAATTTTTCCAGTCAAGCCAAAACAGTTGTATAAGAAATCAATATAGAAAAGAGATATTTACCCACAATCAGTGTTTCAATTGCTTTCAGCCCTTTGATTTTAACACTTTTTCTGTAGAGGATTTTATTTAGCATGACAAGTGTTAATCCTTGATTGTATACAAGAAATTGTGATATATGTGTTATGAAAATAGTAAAAAAGAAAATCAAAAGAAAAAAGACATTAATCTTGTGATAAACAGATTGTTAAAAAATGTATATAAAAAAGAAAGTTTGTTGAAAAAAAAATATAAAAAAGGAAGTTGAATAAAGATTCATGAAGAGTCTCTATCTTTGTTGTTTGTCTTTTGCTTAGTTACCTTGATATTTCCCATCTGCTATCTGCCGAGTCATTGCCTGTCTTTGTTTACCCCTGACTTGTTACAAGCACTTCTCGCAGCGTTGCAGAAACTTAACCCATTCCCACTGAATGACGCTTTTAGACGCCCCCTAATAAAAAAGCTTTGGAAAACATTGTGGATAATGAAGAAATTGCTTGTTGTAAGCAATTTCTTCATTATCTACAATGTTTTCAACCCTAAAGTTACAAAAAAATCAAAATTGAATAAGCTTTAAATTGTTGTTTGCTTAGACCAGTCTAAAATTTTGCCGCCATTACAGTGGGAGAAAAATTTAGACGGTCAGTTCAAAATAGAAGAAGTTTCAAACAATGATTTCAAGTTGATGAAATTTTAAAAATCTTCGTCTTTTGAGGCAGAAAACATTGTGGATAATGAAGAATTGCTTGTTGCAAAGCCTGTTTCTTTAGGGGGTGTCAAAAAGCGGAATTGTGTATCAATGAATTATGCATCTAAAATTCATGCAACAAACTACCACAATGCCCATACATGATGATAGTTTTACCACACAATCACAGATTTTGATATCCTTGAAAAATGATTTTGATGAAAACATTGTCAGTAAAGGAGAAATTGCTTTGAACAAGCAATCGCTCCTTTTTAGCTCACCTGAGCAGTAGAACTGCCCAAGGTGAGTTCTTGTGATTACTCACCATTCATTGTCTGTCGAACTGTTGTCTGTTATCATTGCTGTCTACAAATTCTTTTGAAATCTTTTATTGAAACCACTAAGCAAGTTTGGTTGAAACTTTGATACAGAAACAACAACAACGAATAAAAACAAAGAAGAAAAATCTATAAAATCTTCTAGATGACAGTTTTGTTATTTTCCATGTAGCATCAGCTGGTAGCCTTCTTCAAAAGTTCTTAAGAAATGCCAAATGGGGTCACATCTTGGTTAAGCCTTGGCACTACCTCTCTTAACCCTCATCATGCTGAACCCAAATATTCCTGTTTTGACATGATGTATAGACAAAGATAAGCCTGCACATAGTGTAATCTGATCTTGGTCTACAACTCCTGGTTGTCCCCTTTAATAGTTGTTTGAGTAATTAATTTTCAAATGAAATATTGACCCTCAATAAGACCTTCCAGTGCTGTCAGTCCTTTGATTTTATGGGATTCTCTATAGGATTTTAATTCAGCATGACAATGGTTAAGAAAGAAGAAAATCTTTTAAAATCTTTGCAGGAAGGCAATTAAAATTAAAATTATCCCTCCAAAATAAATGCTCCCCCTCCAGCAATTGACTGTTCTCAGAGCGTTTGGAAAAAGCCAAACCCATGCCTGAGCTTACTTTGACTTTGGTGACAAATTCCAAGCTTATTCAGGAATATTCAAGGTTCAGCATGACAAGGGTTAAAACTATTCTAGAAATTCCAGAAATTCATTATCAAACTACACCTAGTGTCCATCACTATTGAGATCACTAGACTCATCAAACACAGAACTATGGTGCACTAAATGGGTCAAAAGTTCACTTAAGGTATTAAGGTAGTTCACACTAAAATAAAGGCTTGTACGCATAGATAATACAAGAGGCATGCACAATATGAAGGTGTTAACTTTTTGCGTGTGCACGCTCATATTTTGTAAGTGCACTCATTAAATAACGCATGCACTTCAAAACTTAAGCTTGCATGCTTAAATTAACAAATTTACCTATATTATTTACATGTGTACGCGTTCTTTGTGCTTAGACGACTTAATTAAAGGGGACTTTTGACCCAAATGGTACACCATACAGAACAGTGGATTCACCTTCTACAATCAGCCTCTTGTTGAAAACTTTTTTTATTTTTTTGGTTATCCTTTTTAAATGTTTGCCCCGAGACGATGATTAATAAGATCATATACAATGATTTTTAACCCATTCCCACACAGTGACACTTTTTGGTGTCCCTCTAGAAAAATAGTTTGGAAAACATTGTGTAAAATGATGAAGTTACAAGCAAATTCTTCATTTACCATGAAGTTTTCTATTCAGAAAGTTGAAAAAATCTAAAAATTCATGAACTGTAAATTGTCATTAGCAACTACTTTCAATTTGGACCAGTCTTACATTTTGCTGTCTAGTTATGGCTTAATGGAAACAAAAAGGGAAGTACAACTCTTGGAACAGGGGAAATAAATTAGTAGAAGATATGGATAGTGTAGTCATGGCATTTTTAGGAAAATTGGTTCTAAACAAGAGATCCCACTTACTTGGTGGTTTGCACCATGACCCAGCACATTTGTTAGGAGAAATAGAGTATTTAACCTAATCCCACACAATGACACTTTTTGACGCCCTTGAAGAAAAACAATTGGGAAAATATTGTGTAAAATGAAGAAATTGCTTGTATCAAGCAATTTCTTCATTTTACACAATGTTTTTTTTTCGTAGAAAGAGCACCATACAAAGGATTACTGGTGTTTCTCACACCAGTACTACCACTACATCCTTTCCTAGCCTCCAGTAGCTATACCACTTAGGTTTACGATTATCCACCCATTGGTGAGAGACAAATGTTGGAAAGGATATGTGCCATCGCCGGGGATCGAAGCCATTACATCCCATGATTGAAGATTAGGAGTCTGATGGGTTACCGACTGTGCTATGACAGTGGCCTGTTTTCTCCCTGAAATACAAAGAAGTTGCAGACGGCAAGTTTAAGTTGGAATCTAAAAATCTTTTTGTTCTCTCCTTGAAATACATAGATTTCCAACTTAAAATTGCTGTGTGTAACTTCTTTGAATTTGTACCAGTCTAAATTTTATCATCTGGGAATGGGTGAAATAATAGGTGCTAATATAAGTTTAACCCTAGTTGTGCTGAGTTATAAATGCTCTACAGATTTTCATTAACATCAAAGGGCTTAAAGCCCTGGAAGCACCGATTCTAGGTTAATATTGCTTTTGAAAATTGATCTTTATTTTAAACAATCCTGGTTTAAAAGAGACAAGCAGGAGGTGTAGACTAAGATTAGACTGCATATATTTGTAGTCTGATCTTTGTCTATAAAATCTGCCAAAGCAGGAATATTCAGGGTTCAGCTTGACAAGGTTTAACCCTTTCCTGGTTAATCCCTGGTTTTTACGTCCCTGTGATTTTTTAATTGAGAAAACATTGTGGAAAAAGAAGAAATTGCTTGTAACAAGCAATTTCTTCTTTTTCAACAATATTTTTTATCCTACTAAATGGTTATTTTTCAAATTAAATCAACTTTAAATTTCGACTGCAAAACCTTTGAATTTGGACTGGTCTAAAATTTTGCAAAACAGATAAGGTTTAAGTAACTGGCGATTAGAAAAAGTTGTAAAATGTTTGAATAACCCAACATCATTAGGATAAGCGTAAATTGAGTTTATGATCGAGATCATATATTGGTGACAAGATGGGATCTCCCTCCCTCAGTGTACTTTATGGACAATAAAGTATAGGGCAGTCAATATTTACCTTAGAAACCAGTCTCAAACCTTTACCAACCTACAATATTTAAAGTCAAAATAATCAATTTCTAGAAGTTGAAAGTTGAAGTTTAGATAAGTCTTTCATCTTTTCCATATATTCCTGAATCCTGATTTAGTGTTTTTTTATTTTTTTTTCTTCATTGTATTTAAACTGCCTGCTTTAAATACCTGTAATTTTGAATGGGCATGAAACAATTTATTTTGTGAACCCATTCCCACTTAATTATACTTTTTGACACCCCTCAAGATAAACAATTGAGAAAACATTGTGAAAATTTCTTCATTTTCCATAATGTTTTACATCCAGAAATTGGAAAAAATCTAGAATTTGACAAACTTTAATGTGTTGTCTGTAACACCTTTCAATTGGGATCAGTCTAAAAATGTTGTCATGTGTGAAAGAGTGAAGCACTACTAATCTTGTCGAATTGGGGGATGAAATTCATCTAGATCACTACTGTTCTGTTTTTTTTAGTAACAAATATACTTTGATTATAGTTAAGATTTACAGAGTTCTTTCCCTTTATTCTAGTGCCACCATTAGAGAAAAAGTGATTGCTCAAAGAAAGAAGACAGGATTTTTAAAAACATTGTAAAATCCAGGCCTGTTGAGTAAAGTCAATCAACAATTTAAAGCATTTAAAGCATATAAAATTTTGGATTTTTCTTAACTTTGGGATACAAAATATTGTGGATAATGAAGAAATTGCTTGTAACAAGCAATTCATTCGTTTTCCATAGTATTTTCTAAAGCTTTTTTCTTAGGGGCGTCTAAAAACATCACTGAGTGGGAATGGGTTAAGAATTAATTTACTGTGAAGGGGTCTGTTGTATTACATCATTGTGGGAAACAAAGTTACCAAATGTGTCAAGCAATTCTTTCTCTTTTCTACTATGTGTTCTATCTCATAAGAAACTTGCATTTTGACTTGGGAGAAATTGTGAAGTATAGAAAAAAGAGTTGAAAATAGTTGTGAGAGTGCAATTAAAGCTAATGGTTTCATCAAACTTCAAAGACAGAAAATGATTAATTGAGGCAAGTCATCAGAAAACAGGATATAGGAAAAGATGCCGAGATTGTTGAATTGATCTGAATTCAAACAAAAAGAGCCAATATTGGTTTATACCTACCAGAAGTGGGTGTGTTTATTTTACAACAGTTGAGAAACAAGTTCTTTCACATTGGATTCATCCCTCTCAATTTTGCTGTCTAGAATACACTAGTTGTCCTGCCAAATAAACCCTTGTCATGCTGACTTATAAATCCACAACAGAATAACATTAAAATTAAAGGGCTGAAAACACTTGAAGCACCAAATTATGGGTCAACATGCACATTGAAAATTTATCTTATTAACATTTTTTGGCTTAAAAGGATAAGTAGGTGATGTAGACTAAGATCAGACTGCACATATGTGCAGGCTGATCTTTGCCTATACCTCCTGCCAAAGCAGGAATATTCCAGGTTCAGCATGACAAGGATTAATATGCCAATGAAAGAACCAAGATCTATAGTGGACAAAGGAAGCTTGTACTCTTCCTCATACTAACACTTATACTAATGATCATAAAAGAGAAAAATAGGTAGTTCAGGAATAGCGTACAAGCTCTATTTAGAGCAGTCTTATCACAACGCCACTTTTAACAGGATTTCAGTAATATTGTGCGACTGGTGCACCTAATCATGGATACCTAGTATTTCTCACATCAGTACTACCACTACACCTTTTATGAGCCTCCAGCTGCTAATCCTACTTGGGTTTACAATTATCCACCTGTTGGTGAGAGACAAATGGAAAGGATATTTGCTGCAATCGAGGATGGAACCAGGACCCTGTGATTTGGAGTCAGATGTGCTACCAACTGCGCTATGGCTTGGCCAGCTTGGAATTAAGTGAAAATCAGGTGGTGTAGACTAAGATTAGGCTGCACATATTTGCAAGCTCATCTTTGGCTACTGCAAAAACAGTAATAGTAATATTATGGGTGAAACAGGACAAGAGTAAAATTTAAAGGTCACAAATAGGGGTTAAAGGTCAAAGTTGAGACTTGTTAAAACTCCTAGGTTGTCTTTAAGCTACACAAGGATAAGCTACATGGAAACAAAGAATGAAATTTGCTAATCTACTCCTGACAAACCATTAGGCCTACTTTTGTTATTTCGCATGTGGCATCACCTGGTATATCCTCTACTAAAGGTCTTCATATAAAGCCCTTGATTGTCATGTGAGCTCCATGTAGGTACTCTCTATATTAAAAAACAAAAGAGGAAATTACATCATTTCCACAAATATCTTGTATTAGACAAGAGGGTCAATATGACTTTTGCCTAGGTCCCTCACTTTAGTTATAAATATGAGTCAATTGACAGATTGCTGGCCCTGCCTTTTGATTCCACTAGCCACTCCTACTGACTCAGACAGGAAGTTCCACTTCTATATTTGACTGCTTTATATTGCAAAATATGAAATTAAAGATGAAACAAATAAGTATAGTGGTTGGTTTGCAACCTATATGTACTGTTGTTATAATGTTTAACAGTCGCTAAACCAACAAAACTGTTTAACCCATCCCCACACAGTGATGCCTTTTGACGCCCCTTATGAAAAACAATCGATAAAACATTGTGGAAAATGAAGAAATTGCTTGCAACAAGCAATTTCTTCATTTCCTCAATGTTTTCTACTCAGAAAGTTGAAAAAATCCAAAAATTTCATAAACTTTAAATTGTCTTCTGCAACTTCTTTTAATTTGGACTGGTCTAAAATTTTATCGTGTCGGAATGGGTTAACATAAATGTCAGCGAGTGTTTGAGCTTATAGCTCTATCTGATCTTTAATGAATAATTTGATTGGTTGATTGATTCTTTAAATGACAGCTGCTATTAGTCAATTTCAAAATGAATTATATTTTTGAAGAATCAAGCAGTATAAAAGCAATTTTAATTTTCCTGTAAGACTGGCTGAGAGAATTTTTTCTATATTTTGTTTTGGTGACTATATTTTGACCCAGGTTGGCAACAACATTTTAGATATCAAGATTGCAAGTACCATGATGGTTTTGCGCTGAATAGTCTCAATTTCTAGCATCTCGATAGTTAACTGGATGTACTTTTATAAAAATCTCAGAAAATACATCACAGATTTCACAGGAATGATCCTTTGGTGACCTTTATTAGATTCCTTAAAATAATTTTGATCTGATTAAGTCATTCCCAAACAACAAAATGTTAGACTATTTCAAATTAAAAGAAGTTGCAGATGACAATTTTTATATGCCCTTCGAGTGAATCTGGGTGGGCAGCATCAAATTCTTTGTAAAAAACATAACTCTTGAACTTTCTGATTAACTTGAAACGTTGCAGTTGTATTCATTGTAAGATTGAGAACTCTACTAATTTTAGCTCACCTGAGCACAACATGCTCACTGGGAAGTACTGGGGCCACTCACTTTCTGTTGTCCGTAGTGTTGTCAATTGTCAACAGTTCTTTAGATAATGTTTCCTCCTGAATCACAGAGCCAATTCTAATCAAATTTTACTGGAATTTTCCTTTCGGAACTCAACTTATTTTAGCTCACCTGAGCACAACATGCTCACTGGGAAGTACTGGGGCCACTCACTTTCTGTTGTCCGTAGTGTTGTCAATTGTCAACAGTTCTTTAGACAATGTTTCCTCCTGAATCACAGAGCCAATTCTAATCAAATTTTACTGGAATTTTCCTTTGGTGACCCATATAAATAGATAATCATGAAATTTTGAATAGCCCATACATATGGGTGTGGCAGGGTGGGACAGTCTTTGACTGAATTCCTTAACACATTTCCAAACAACAAAATTTTAGAACAGTTCAAACTGAAAGAAGTTGCTGACAGTATTTTTTAAGTTGATGAAATTAAATAAACTTGATCTTTTAGGGTAGAAAACATTGTGGATAATGAAGAAATTGCTTGTTTCTTCATTCTACACAATGTTTTCTATCTGACTGGTGAAAACAAATCCAAATTTTATAAGCTTGAAATTGTCATTTTTAACTCCTTTGAATTTGGACCAGTCATCTGCCATCTGAGAATAGGTTAAATGACATCTCCTCCTAAACCACCTGGCAAATTTTAGTCAAATTTTTACAGGAATGTTCCTTTACTATGTGCATTGAAATCCAACTTAAACATGCTATTATGAATGTGTCCCTTATTATCTCTCCTTGAAATTGAAAAAAATACTGAATCATTGTTGTTTGTAGCATTACTACCACAGCATGGTAGGTACTGCTCTTAAAAATTTGTGTAATATGAATTTCGTTCAAGCAAATATTATGATCGTACTATCATCAGTTCCACAATTGTCTCTCCTGGATCTTATAATTTGTACTGAATTATTGTCCTCAGCATTTATCTCACAGTATTGCATGCTCTAAACAATAAGCTCAAAGATCAGTCCAAAACTGTCATTAGAGTTTATATGAGTTTAGACATTTACTGTAGTTACATTTGCACTTACCACTTGATGTGATATATCTAGGACATGATTTGTTGTTTCACTTGTCAGTTTGTTACGTTCTGTTGACTTTGGGTCATATGCAAAATGAGGTCATGCGATGTCAACCACTGAATTCTGTGATAACTAAAGATAACCTGGCATTCTGCTGAACCTTTCTTATATAACCACAAAAAGCCACTTTCTGCCTATCAGGTTAATGTGAAGACAATATCTGACTCATATTGAAGTATTAAATGTTCTTTTTGGCGTGTTTTTAAGCAGTTGAGAAATTTTTCTTATCTAGATTTCAGAAACATCAATACCTCCCTTTAACTTTTATCCTTTAGGCAATAAGGAATGTTTTTGTGACAACATGCTGGTTAGGGGTAAAGTAAATCAAGTATAAGAACTAAATTTCTATTTATATTTTTAACCACTGATTTGTAGGTGTAGGAAACTACATCTGTCTGTACATACAGTTGTGTCTGATATGTTTCTCATGCATTCTTTCTCCCAAGTTTTAATATGGGTCCTGAAGGTTATATCTGCCTTTTTAATTCTGTATCATCTATCTTCCTATCCCTACAAACTGATGGTGCAAAACGAATTTAGGATGAGTGAATAGGGGCCATTTTGGCCCTCTTGTTTAAGTAATTGCACTTTGTTGATTCTCAGATTTGAATTTTGTCCAGGGAATATCTCTGAAAGTAAAATAGGTATGACCATGAGACTCTATGTGTGGGAAGGGAAGGTGCAGTGAACAAGAACCATAACTCTACCATGCCTATTTTTTGAGTTATTGCATCTTGTTATTTTTAGACTTGAAATTTTGTCTGTGGCGTATCTCTGAAAGTTTGATAGTTATGATCCTGAAACTTAATGTGCAGATAGATCTCACCAAAGAGAAATGCAGTGCATAAGAACCAAAATTTGACCATATTTTTTCAAGTTATTTCCCTTTTTTGTTTTTCAGACTTAAACTTTGTCTGTAGCATATCTCTGAAAGTATAAAAGGAATGATCTTGAAACTTGAAATGTGGATAGATCTCCCCAAGGAGAAGCGCATTGCACAAGAACAATACACTCTAAGATTCTTATTTTTTGAGTAATTGCCATTTGTTGTTTTCAGACTTGAATTTGATTCTGAATGTCATGAAACTTTATGTTTGGATATATATCACCAAGGAGAAGTCCAGTGCACAAAAACTATAGCTCTACCATGCCTATCTTTTTAGTTAAGGCCCTTTGTTGTAATTCAGACTTGAATTTTGACTTTGGCATCTCTTAGAGTATAATAGGTCGGATCATGAAATTCTAGTTGTTAGTGGATCTCACCATTATTCTACTGTACTAATTTTTTCTGTTATTGCCCTTTATTGTTTTTCAGACTTGAATTTTGTCCATGGCATATGTCTGAAAATAAATATGTAAGATCATGAAACTCTATGTGTGGATAGATCTCACCAAGGGGAAGTGCAGTGCACAAGAACCATAACTAAAGCATAGTTATTTTTTGAGGTATTCCGGTTATGGGTATGGTCACTTTAACATGCAAAAGAACCAAAACTCAACCTTGTGAGTTTAATTGCCCTTTTTTTTTCACCCTTTTAATTAAATCCTTTACTCAAGTTGAAATCAAGCAGTGTGATGGGTGTATCTCGTGACAATATGGCACCTTGTTAGTTTATGAAATTATATAAACTTTTGTCATTTCAGGTAGAACAATTGTGGATAATGAAAGAATTGCTTGTGACAAGCAATTTCTGCGATTTCCATAACAATTTCAAGAGATTTTTCTGAAAGAGGGTTAAGAGCGGGATTGTGTGGGAATGGGTTAAAATCGTGGCTTATATGGGATGGTTAATTTCGATAATAATATTATGATATATAGTGGAAACTTTTGAAAATCTTTTCCTCAAAAACCAGTAGAAGTATTTCAACCAAATTGCAAAGTAATGTTCCTTGGGTAAATCTCTATCAGATTCCTTCAAACAATTTTGATCAGATGAAAAAACATGGCTCCTACCTTGGCAGGGCTAATTTTCACATATGGTAAAAAATTTGCAAGTCTTCTCAGAAATCAGTCGATGGATTTTACTGAAATTTTACAGGAGTTATCTGTGAGTTACTCTTTATTGATTGTGTTACGACATTTAAGTCACCACACCAATGCAAAAAACTTAACGTAAATGTCAAAGTTCAAAGGTCACCTCTGATCTACATAAATGATTTGATTGGTAAACTGATTATTTGATTGACAGCAGAGATCTGTCCATTGCTTGACACATCATTAAGACTAGGCATTTCCGCATGTGGTTCCCATGTTAGTTTATAAAATACATGTATGTGATATAAACATTGAAAATACATTTTTAGTATTTTTGTAACAAGATGACAGAATTTCAGATTAATCCAGTTTATTGGAAATTTGCAGAAGACCATTCTATGCTGATGCTATTTTAAAGATCTTTGTCTTTCTGGATAGAGAATTTTTGGGGAATTGCCCTTTATAAAAAGGGGGATTGTGTGGGAATGGGTTAAATATACATTTTCTATATTTATGAAAGGGTTGAGGGGCAAACTTTCACAGAGCAGAAGATATGCATTTTAAATGACTGAAATTGATCTATTATCATAAGATATTGAAATTTTATGCATATTTGCCTTTTCTTGCTGCGTCATTTCACAATTTTTACATGTTCTGTGGTCCACATTTAATTTAGTCAGTCGTATTTTTGAATTGGTGAGTTTCTTCAACTGATTATATTGAACGTAATACATGTAGTTATTTTACATGTCTTTATTTAGCCCATTTTCAGACAGCAAAGTTTTATTCAAAGAAATTGCAGATGACAATTTTTAGTTGTTGAAATCTTTTGTCTGTTCGGGTAGAAAAAATCGTGGATAATGAAGAAATTGCTTATAACAAGCAATTTCTTCATTATCCACAATTTTTTCCAATGCTTTTATATTGAGGGGAGTTTAAAAGCGTCATTGTGTGGGGATGGGTTAAAAAAGAAAATTGCTTTGTGGAAATTGAAGAAATGTCATGGTACAAGCAATTTATTCAATGTTCATGTGTTCTATCCTAGAATAACTTCAAGGTAACACATTTCTATGAGACAAAATTATAGATGACTTATCGCATGCACCAATTTTGTCAAGCCTTTTTGTGGTGAGTGACACATAGCCTTTACTTTTGACAAATTGGAGCATTAGTGACTGTTAGTCCCTCTGAATTAATCATCTGTAACTTCAATATTTTTGGATGGATTTCTAAATATTTGGGGTGATCAAAAGGTCTGTCGTAAGACAGGTAGAAGTTGTCTATCCCACATATTGGTACCTCCCACCTATGAAGTAGAGGGGGGTATATTGGTTTCACTATGTCTGTCCGTAGGCCTTTTTGTTTCCATAATCTAACTCAAGATGCCACTGACCTACAACCTTGAAACTTCACACAAATGATGCAAATGACCCAAGGAAGTGCCCTAATTTGTGGAGGTCAAAAGTCAAAGTCAAAATTAAACTTTGTTTGAAAACCGTTTCTGTGCTCTAACTCATAGACCATTTTGCCTAGGACCTTGAAACTTTATACTCATTTTGTCTATGACCCAAGGAGATGCCCTATAGTTTTAGGGGACATTTAGGGGAAAGATCAAGGTCACAAATGAGCTTTGACTGAGAACCGTTTCCATGCTCTAACTCATAAGCCATTTTGCTTAGGATCTTCAAACTTTATACACATGTTGGCTATGACCCAAGGAGGTGCCCTATTGTTTTGGGTATTGTAGGCCAAAGGTCAACTGTGCTACTTGACTGACAAAGTGCAGGTGGGGGTATAAGTCTTTGCAAAGACTCTTGTTTCATTTATTTTTCAACAGGGTCACCTCGCAGAAAGTGTGAAACTGTGTTAAAGCATTTTGATACTATAGAAAGTAGCATCTTTGGTTCAAACAAAAACTCAACAGCAGCTTATTTGACATCATCATCAGTGCAAAAATGGTGTTTGCTGAGCTTTTTAACCATCTGAGGGAATATTCGACAGTTGATCTTTGTCTATTTCTCCTACCAAAAGAGGAATATTCCAGGGGTCAGCAAGCCCTGGCTCAAAATATGTATAACAATTATTATAAAAGATCTTTATTTAATGAGGATACACTTAATTGGTCTCTCATGTCCATTCCCCTGATCATAAAATTCATCTAGTAAATTGAAAAGTTTTCCAAGAAAAGGATAAGGAACATCTCAATAGTTTCTGATACTCAATCAATCAAGTCACTTATAATGAAGTAAGACCTTCCCGTTTCTGTTTGATAATTGTTAATTTCTGTCAGATAATGCATCAAAAACTAAATAAATCTTTGACAATTTATGTATTTTTTCCTTTTTGTGAATAAATTCATAATTATGATCTCTTTGTTGATTTTTCTACTGAACAGAGAATAGGTATTAACCCATTGCCAGATGACAAAATCCTAGACTGTTCCAAATTGCAGACAGCAGTTTTTAGTAGCTGAAAATTTAAAAATCTTAGTCTTTGGGGGTAGAAATCATTGTGAGAAATGAAGAAATTGCTTTATGCAAGCAGTTCCAACATTTTCCACAACGTTTTCTGAAGCCTTTATCTTGATTGTTGTGATAAAGGGGTATTTTATAGTAAAGGGCTAGCTGTCTCATGTTGCAGAAATGGTTTATATACAGTAAACCTAAAACAAAAATGAATGATTTCATTGGTCGACTGATCATTTGATTGACAGCTGTGATTGGTCAATTTCACTTTCCAAACAAAAGTCCCTATTATCAAGGGTAATAACTGTATGCTTATTAAGCTCAGCTGTGCACAATATGCTCTGGGTGAGCTCTTGTGATCACTCGCCATTGGTTATCTATGAAGCTTTATTGATCATCCTGTGTGTGATGTACTTCCTGTGTTGTAGACTCATCATGTGTTTGAAGTTGTCAAGAATCCTTTGAAAATTTCCCCTCACCTGGCCAATTTGGATGGAACTTTGCAGAAACTTTCCCTGGGTGACCCTTTACAAAACTTGCTCGTGAAATTGTGATAAAAAATTTCAGGCATGGTAGGGCTGGGATTATCAGACTTTAAGTAATCATGAAATACGAGGGAGGGTTAGAAAGTACCCAGACTTTTGACTAGTTCTCGAAAACCATTCAACATTTTAAGAGTTGATAACCTCCACTGTAGCTGCAATGGTATGGGAGGGGGCATTAACATGAAGAAGGAGGATATTTTTCTGCACTAACCTGGGACACATTTGCTTGAACTTTTCTCTGAGATTTTTCAGAATTACTTCAGAATGGTACTTGGCAGTGACAGTTTGACCTTTTGGCATGAAATGAGTAAGTATCATTCCTTGTGAATCCCAAAAGGCAACAAGCATGACTTTGCCAGCCGAAGGAGACAGCTTAAACTTTTTAGGAGGTGGGGAACCAGCTCGTATCCACTGCTTTGACTGAGCTTTTGTTTCAGGCTCGGAATAATGAGCCCACATCTTATCTCCAGTTATAATGTGGTTCAAAAACTTGTCTCCTTCACAATCTAAACCACTCAAATGCTTTTTTTCATTGGTTACTCTGGTTTCCTTTTGATCTGCAGACAACTGGCTAGGCACCTACCTGGCACTTACCTTGCTCATGCCTAGGTGTTCGCATAAAATCTTGTGTTCTGATGCCTTGCCGATGCTAAACTTGTTGGCTACCTCCTTCAGAGTTACCTGACAATTTTTGTCGACAAAGAAATAGCTTTAACATTTGCTACCATTGTTGGGGTCACAGCTTCAGCTGGCCACACAGTCCTAGGCCTGTCACAAACACTTGTTCTGCCTTCACGAAACTGAGAAACCTAGTTGTAGAAGGTTGAACGTGATACACATACTTTTTTTAAGCCTCTGAAAGATGTGGCTGAGCTTTTCACCTTCTGCAACCAGGAACTTAATTGCAGAGCATTGTTCCACTAACAAAGAGCGCATGATAGACGAAACACCTATCATATGTCAGAGTGCAAAATATTGTGTGAACACAACTATCATTGAAAACAAACAGACCGCATTTTTGGAATATGAATGTAGTTATCATAATATATAATGTGTGTATATAGCTGCACATTGATTTGTTTGTTTGAATGGGGTTTTACGCCGCTTTCAACGACCTTACAGTTATATCGCGGCGGCTTGAGCACCTAACAATTGAATCCTGGTATTTCTCAAACCAGTACTACCATTACATCCTTTCCTAGCCTCCAGCTGCTATCCCACTTAGGTCTACGATTATCGGCCCATATCTGCACATTGAAAGAGAGGAGCATTAACATTACAGATATTTTCTGACTGTCCCTCGTAAGTGTTAAAATATCTTCTCCTAAACTACTGGGCCAAACTTGGCAATTAATGTTCTTTTTGTGACCCTTTTTCAAAAACTTTTCATGAGATTTTGATTCATGGGGGCATGGCAATGGGGCAGGCTTTTAAGACTGAAAGTAATTATTTCAAAATCTTCTCCACCAAAACTACCTGATTAAGGGATTGAGTGGGAAAGGGTTAAAACTGAATGTTCTTGAAAAATGCATATGTCCCTTTCTTCCATGTGATCTAAATGTCATTTAAAAGGAGAGAGCACTACTCATCGTATGACAATGTGAAAGATTTTGAAGATAATCTACATGAAAATAAATTATGTCATTTGCCTTGCCACTTCAAACACTCCATTTATAGACAATCAGTCCATCATTATGTATCAAAACACAGCCTCAAGCTTGAACATTGTTATTGATAATGTGAGCTTTTGCATCTTAAATTCTTTAGACAGTTTCTTGTCTAAATGGTTGTATGTTTAACCCAATCCCACACAATCATGTTTTTTATACGTCTATTAACCCTTGTCATGCTATATAAATTACCTTACTGAATTGCTGTCAAATCAAAGGGCTGAAAGCACTGATAGAACTTGTTGTTTAAAAATCAATATTTTTGTTAAAAATCAACTCTGATAGGAAAAGTACAAGCAGGAGGTGTAGACTAAGATCAGCCTGCACATAAGTGCAGTCTGATCTTAGTCTACACCTCCTGCCAAAACCGGAATATTCCGGGTTCAGCATGACAAGGGTTAATATAGTGATTGGAATAGCTTTGGAAAACATTGTGGAAAATGAAAAAAATTGGTTGTTTCAAGTGATTTCTTCATAACCAACAATGATTTCTGTACTAAAAAGCAAAAAAAAAAAAAAAAAAAGATTTCATAAACTAGAGATTGTTGTCTGCACCATCATTGAATTTGGCCCAGTCTAAAATTTTGTTGTCTGGTAATGGACCATGTAAAACATATTTAGTACAACTTCACCAAAACAAGAAGTTAACAGTATACAAAATATAAATAAAGTCAGCATTTTTTAACTCATTCTAACACAATCTTTCCTTTTTTGCCACTCAAGAAAAAAGCTTTGGAAAAAATTGAGAAAAATGAAGAAATTGCTTTGATCAAAGTTTTCTATCCAAAAGGTTGAAAAATATAAAATTTGCCCAGATTTCATCTGCCCAAATATCTTCACAACCATTGGGTCAAATTTGATAAAACTGCCAAGTTTTTTGATAGCTCAAAGGTCTGAGGTCACAGATAAGGTCAATGTAAAAAAATTGACCTTGTTCACAGCATAGCTCCTTCAATTATGGATGGATTTCAAAATAACTTGGCACAATTGTTCTCTTTCATGAATAAATGTACCATTTAAAACCCCCCAGATATATCCAAGGTCAAGGTCACAGTTCAAGGTCAAATTCGACGTTGTACATGGTATAGCTCCTTCAATTAAGGATTGATTTAAAAATAAGTTGGCACCTTTGTTATCTATCATGAATAGATGTACCATTTGGAAATAAAAATCAGATAATTCCAAGGTTAAGGTCACAGTTCAAGAAGGGTCGAATTTGACCTTGTTCACAGCACAGCTCCTTCAATTACGGATGCACTTCAAAATGATTTGACACAATTGCTCTCCATCATGAAAAGATGTACAATTTGAAAAGAAATTCAGCTCCAAGGTCAAGCTCACCTCTCAAGGTCAAACATTGAAATTAAACTTTTCTAGAGTATAAATCCTTAAATTAGAGTTAAATTAGAATGGATTTCCAAATAATTTTACACAATTATTCTCCAGCATGATTAGAACTGATGTGCTATTTGAAAGAAATCTAGCCCCAAGGTCAAGGTCACATTCCAAAGTTGTAAGTTGAAGTTAAGCATGTCCAGAGCATAGCTCCTGCAATAAACCCATTCCCACACAATGAAGCCTTTGGACATCCCTCAAAAAAAAAAAAAATTGGGAAAACATTGTGTAAAATGAAGAAATTGCTTGTAACAGAGAGTTGAAAAAATGTAAAATTTCATAAACTTAAGATTGTTGTCTGCAAATACTCTTAATTTGGACCAGTCCAAAATTTTGCTGTCTGGTAATGGGTTTACGAAGGATTCCAATACAAGTTGGCACAGTCATTTTCAGTCATGAGAAGAAAAAAATTATGCCATTTGGAAAAAATCAGATTGCGTCAAGGTCACAGGTGAAGGTCAAATGCTGAAATAGCTATGTCCAAAGCATAGCTTCTAAAATTGTGGATTGAATTCAAAATTATTTTACACAATTGTTCTCAATTATCAGTAGATGTGCAATTTGAAACAAATCTTCAGATAAATTCCAAGGTCAAGTCACAGCTCAAGGTTGAATATGTAAATTAAGTATTTCTAGAACATAGATCCTTCGATTCTGGGTGGATTTCGAATAAACTTTACACAACAAGTGGTGTCTGTCATGAGTAGATGTGCCATTTGAAAAATTCATTCATATAGTTTTAATGTACAGGTCACAGCTCAAGGTCTAACATTGAAATTAATTTCCAGACTATAGCTCTTTCAATTATAGACGGATTTCATTATAACTTGTCACATTTGTTCTCAGTCATGAGTAGATGTGCAATTTGAAAAAAAAGAGAAAATTATTGGATAGCTCAAAGGGTAAGCCCAGAGCTTAAGTTCGAACATGTCTGGAGCATAGCTTTTGGATTGATTTCGATATACCCCTTCACAATTGTTCTTTATAGTGAGAAGATGAGCCATTTGAAATAAATTTTCAAACAGCTCCAAGGTCAAGGTCACAGCTCAAGGATGTACGTTAAAATTTATCATATTTGGAATATAGCAAGCATATACCCCCATCTGCTTCTGTTGATCCATCTGAACCCTTTTCCCTGGTTATTTTATACTTTTTGTGACAGAGCTATATTTGGGGAGCATAATCCGTCCATGACTGCACTTGCTTTTAACCACAGGAAGCAATTACGTAGATATCATCTAAAATGACCCAAAAGTCAAACTAGGCCTTTTAGAATTACTACATATAGACAAGGGATACAACATTTGGGTCAGTTTAGATGATAAGTAGCATACATGACTGCTCCCTTGGCTGTTAAACCTTGTCATGCTGAATTTTTAAATCCACAACAAAATTGCATGCAAATCAAAGGGGTGACTGGAAGCACCAAATTATGGGTCAATATCTATAATGAAAAAATTATCATGTAAACAATTCTTGTTTTAAAAAAAGACAAGCAGGTGGTATAGACTAAGATCAGACTGCACATATGTGCAGGCTGATCTTTGTCTATGCCTCCTGCCAAAGCAGTAATATTCCGGGATCAGCATGACAATTTTTACATAATCTCAAACCACAAAGCAAATCACTTTTAGATGATTAATTCAAAAGTATGAATATGTGACATACCTTAGGATTGTTTAAAGTTAATTACACATTATGGCATGCCCTATAATTAATATTTCAAAAGTATTCTAAGTGTTAGAAAACAAAACAAAAGTGTTAAAACTGAACTGATTTAAGGATGAATACAAGGGGTCCTTCACTTTACATATCAATAGGATCCAGTAAAAACACTTGAACTTCTGTACTTAATATGTCACAGTCGTGTGCCACTTGAACTACACATGTACATTATACTTAACCCTTGTTATACTGAATAAAGTCACACCAAAATCATAGGGCTGAAAGTACTGGAAGGCCTAATACTATGGGTCAATATTTGTGTAAAGTAATTCTTCTTACAATGTCAAATAGTGGCGATATGTATGTGAAAGTCATGTGTCACTTAACCCTTGTCATAAAATTGCATCAGAAGTGCTCACCTGCCAAAAATTCTGGCACAAGTCCTTGAATATTTTAGAACTTTAGTTTTAGAACTTCATGAACATTAAATGGCAGTTAAAGAACTCAATTTGCTAGAAGTTGTTGAAGAACTAGGTCTTGAATGACCAAGGACTGGTTCTCAAACTAGTTCATGAACATCCTAGAACTGGTTCAAGAACCAGTTCATGAACAGTTATTGAATGTTCAAGAATGTTAGATAGCAGTTCAAGAACTCAGTGTTCAAGAACCAGTTCTTGAACATTCAATGACTAACTCTGGAACCTTCTTCAAATTGGAAACTTTCTTAACTTTTGAAAAATGTTAAAGGGTTAAAAATCTTCTCCTCAATAGAATTAAACCAAATTTCATAGGAATCATTCTTGGGTGACCCTTTATCAGAAACCTTCAAAGAATTTTGATCGGTTGAAAAACATGGTTTAAATAGTTTAGGCTAATTTCCATATATGGTTAAAAAAATGAAAATCTTCTTTTCAGAAATTACTAAAAAGAATTCAGAAAATTTTCACAGGAATGATCAGTGACTCTTTATCAGATTTCTGCAAATAATTTTGATTGGATTAAAACCATGGATATTAAGGGGGGAATTCACTTTATATGACTTATGGTACATAGTATAATATCTGAAAATCTTTTGTCTTTGAAACCAGCTGGTTGAATTCTAGAATGATCTTTTGTGACCATTTGGGTTGGATGAAATGGGTGAAGGGGAGGGGCGCCACTGTAAATGTATGGTATTTACTGAAATCTTTGAACATCTACTTCTCAAAAAAAACACTTCTGCATAACCCATTACCACACCGAGAAATTTTAGACTGGTCCAAATTGAAAGAATTTGCAGTTGAAAATTTAAAGTTTTACAAAAATTTTAGATTTTTCAACTTTCTTGGCAGGAAACTTTATGTAAAATGAAGAAATTGCTTGTTTAAAATGAAGTAATTGCTTGTAACAAGAAATTTCTTCATTTCCACATTGTTTTCCAGAACTATTTTCTTGATTGGCATAAATAGGAGGGATTGTGTTGGAACGGGTTAACTGAGAATATTTGTTGCATAAAAGTTCCTATTATAGTAAGATTCAAAAATAGTAATTCTTTTTTAACCCTTTCCCATACAACCCCTTGATTTTACATCCTTGTGATTTTATATTTGAGAAAATATTGTGGGAAAAGAAGAAATTGCTTGTAATAAGCAATTTCTTCTTTTTCCATAATATTTTCCACCTTACTGATTGGTTATTTTTCAAATTAAATCCACTTTAAATATTTGTATGCATAACCGTTGAATTTGGACCAGTGTAAAATTTTGATAAACAGGAAAGGGTTAGATAAGTTGATCCCAAGGTCAAAGAAAACTAAATTAGCTTTATCTCAAGTCTTCAGGCTGGTGGAGCAAATCAGGTTCTCAAGCACCTCTTGTTTTCTTTTCTCACAATGTTTTCTACCTCATATGGCTCTTATTAATCAATTCAAACCAACTTCCTATTGTCATCTAAAGCCTCGTTCAACTTGGACCAGTCTTAACCCTCGTCATACTGATCCTGGAATATTCCTACTTTGAGAATGGCTTTGACAGGTGTATAGTCTAAGGTCAACCGGCACAGACATGCAGTCTGATCTTAGGCTACACTATTTGCTTGTTTTTAATGAGTTGGGAAAAATCTTTCAACCCAATATTGATCTAATTATGCAAAAATTTAATAATAGAGTGATTTTAACCCTTTCCGGTTTCTTGAAATTTCAGACTGGTCCAAATTGAAACAGGTTGCAGATGACAGTGAAAACTAAATGTAATTTGAAATGAAACCATTATAAGTGGTAGAAAATATTGTGGAAAAAGGAGAAATTGCTTGCTACAAGCAATTTCTCCTTTTTCCACAATTTCTTCTCAAGTATGATATCACAGCAACGCAAAAAACGGGGTTTAAACAGGAAAGGGTTAAGAGGATAAATATTCAGCAGGATAAGGGTTAAGACTTTTGTTGTTTGGGAATAGGTTGAATAAGATTTGTGTATAAAACATCGTATTTAAACTTGCAGTATTCAGTGAAAAAGTGCTGAAAAAATCTCAACCAGTCATTTAACCCATTCCCACACAGGGACACTTTTACACGCCCCTCAAGAATCAAATTCGGAAAACATAGTGGGAAATGAAGAAATTGCTTGTAACAAGCAATTTCTTCATTTCCACATTGTTTTCTTCTTAGAAAGTAGAAAAAATCTAGAATTTCATAGACTTTAAGTTGTTGTCTGCAGCCTGCAACTTCTTTGAATTTGGGCCAGTCTAAAAATTTCCCATCTGGTAATGGCTCAATGGTCTTGATTTTTAGAAACTGGTTATAAGAAACACAAAGACTTCTAAATATCATAAGTGCTGACAGACAAGTTACAACTTTTTTGTTTTATAACAGAATTAGTAATTTCAGACATTTTCATCCAGGAGACATTGCAAAGCTCAATTATTAGAAAATGTGCACAGAGTTAACCCCTGTCATGCTGAATAAAATCTTTTGGAAATGAAATGGGCTGAAAACACTGAAAATACAAGTTGTGGGTAAAAAATTCAAAAAATCAGTTTTATCAACACTTTTGACTTAACCCATTCCCACTCATTGAGGCTTTTAGACGCCTCCAGCCCTCCAACAAATACAGCTTTGGAAAACATTGTGGAAAATGAAGAAGTTACTTATAACAAGCAATTTCTTCATTATCCAAAATATATTTTTTACCCAATAAGTAAAAGAAATCCAAAATTTCATTAGCTTTAAATTGTCTTCTGCAACTCCTTTGAGTTTGGACCTGTCTACAATTTTGCTGAGCGGTAATTGGTTAATAGAGACAAAGACATGGTATAGACTAAGATCAGACTGCACATATGTGCAGGCAGATCTTTGTCTTTACTTCTTGCCAAAAACAGGAATATTCTGGGTTCGGCATGACTAGGGTTAACAGTAAAATCAGTTGTTTCCAAGTCTACACTGGAAGTTTCCAAGCAGTCGGTGATTGTATTGATTACAGAGAAATGACGATGCTGATCTGATCTAGTCATGCAAACCGGTAATGAAATTGTGGCCACATGTCAATCAATAAACAGAGAATGATGCGCAAAAAATATACGGACATACCTAAGGTTGTGTCAAACACAGCAACCAATCTTAGTTATTGATCTAATTCTAAATTCCTTTACGAGCAATCTGATTGAACGATTTTATCATTCTTACAAATTGGATTTAAACTTGAGCTGTCATGTATGGTCAATTAAGGGAGTATCATGAAATCCAGAATAGCATTTATTAAACCTGTAGTACAATAAACAAAATATTAAAATGATCCAAACTCCAAACTGAAAGGATCCGAACCTCGGACGACAATTTCAAGTTGATAAAATTTGTAAAACATTGCCTTTGTTGGTGAAAAAACATTGTTGGAAATAAAGAAATTACTTATAGTAAGCAATTTGTTCATTTTACACAATATTTTACGCAATATTTTACGGAGTTCTTATCTAGAGGGGGTTTCAGAAAGCCAGATTGTGTTGGAATGGGTTAAATGATAATAGTTGGACTGTATGAACCACGCAGGATGACTGGGGCCAATTAATGAATTTCGCTTTTGCAAGATTTTGGTGAATATAAGTGTCTTTCTAACTGTAAATAAATGTCGTAATTTTCTAAATTGATGGAATGCTTTTTCAACAGATCTTGCCACACCCATTGACCTCTGAATGATGCTAGTTCTGAAAATAAACAATGAGGATCACAAAACAAGTAATTTATATGTATGCAACCTCAACATTGTAACTACAGCTTGCATAACCTTTATAGTTACGATTGTTTAACCCATTCCCACTCAATTACACTTTTAGACGCCCCTCAAGAAAAAATGCTTTGGAATGCTTTACACAATGTTTTCTACCAAGAAAGTTGAAAATAATTAGAATTTCATAAACTTTAAATTGTCATCTGCAACTCCTTTTAATTTGGACCAGTCTAAAATTTTCTTGTGTGGGAATGGGTTAAGTTGCAGAAAAAGCTTGACACTAATGTCAGAGGTCAACAGTTATTTCTGGTTGATTTATTTTATCATTTTTGTTGATCGTTTAACTTTCGATGATATATCTGCCAAAAACCCATCTCAAACAATTTTTTTAGTTTGGCCCAAATTGAAAGAAGTGGTAAACAACAATTTTACAGTTGATGGAATTTGAAATTTTTTTTAGGGGGGGAAAAAACATTGTGGATGATGAAGAAATAGCTTAACACAAGTAATTTCCTCATCATTGACAATATTTTCTACCCAAAGAGTACAATCATGCAAAAATTTACTAAACTAAAATTTGACATCTGTAACATATTTGATTTTGGACCAGTCTAAATTTCCGTGTCTAGTAATGGGTTAAAGCACTTCATTGTTGGTCCAAGTTACTACCTGAATCTATGCAGAGAACAATAATTAAGAAATTGGACATTTCTGCAAAATACTTATTTCATTACGTTAAAAAAGCAGTCATCTTATCAACATCACGATGTTTTTAATCATAGTAGTTCATGGCACTTTCACATCTTAATGTTTCAGTTAGCATATTCCAAGTGTTTGGAAAATTAACAAAGTTTCTAAAAGGTTGTCATAAGCCGGCCTACAAATGTGTTTTCTTATTCTCAGCTCTCTCTATACATTAGTCTCAAATGTACGGCGCATGAACAGAACATGTGAGGAACGTATGATGTCAACATGCCCGACACATGACATCTGCCTGGCACAGAGAGAGATATTTTGAGCATGTACAATAGTTTTCTAGGTACTCAAAGTATCATAGCATATGCTAGGGTGCTACAGTGTGCTGTTAACATATGCAGAAATATACCCATAGCATATCCATTGTATTGGGGTGTGTGATTAAAAACCCAACACATTTGGCACACACTCATTCCCGCACAGTGATACTTTTTCAGGCCCGTCAAGGAAAATGCATTGGAAAACATTTGTGGAAAATAAATAAATTGCTTGTCACAAGCAATTTATTTAATATCCACAATATTTTCTAACCCAAAATACAAAGATTTTTAAAATCTCATCAACTTTAAGTTGGCGTCTGCAACTCTCTTTCAATTTGGACTGGTCAAGTGGTAATGGGTTAGGGTGTGTTAGGGCCATCACCTTCTGGTGAAATTAAAAAAAAATTCATAAGTATGGAGACATTGAATCTTTTATTTTCCTAATCAGTAGTTTGAATCTTGTTCTCTTATAGAAACAGCTCAAGCATGCCAGACGTTTACGCAGAAGAAATGAACTCAGAAAGGCAGATCCTAAGGTCATGGCAGCCTTACGGAGAAAGTTTATACAACAGGCTAAGAAGTATTTTGGATACCCCTACGCAAAGAAGTATTGGCCCCCAGACTGTAAGTTTTTTTCTTGAATTCTAACCCATTACCAAACAATTTTCTTGTAATGTTTTCTACCATATTTTGCACTTATTTTCCAATTAGGCAATTGGAGATGTCATCTGCAACTTCTTTCAGTTTGTACTTGTCTAAAATTTTGTCATCTAAAATTTTGTTGTCTGGTAAAACCAAGGAGAGCTTTTTACATTTCATAGTTATATATACCCCCCACAACCAAGTTATGGGGGTGTATACTGGAATCAGGTTGTTCGTCTGTCTGTCTGTCTGTCCATCTGTCCATGGACATAATTTTGTGTCCTCATCTCCTCCCACATTTCCAGACCAATTTTGCTGAAACTTTACCAAAATCTTAATTGCAATGGGAACTTGTGCACCTGCAATTTACATAATGATTAATCAACTGTCTCAGGATTATGCCCCTTTGATTTTTCTCTTATATACAATATAAGAGAAAAAATCATAACTCCTGAACCGGTTAACAGATTAAAAAAATAATAGTGGTTCACATGTTTATACCAGAACATAAACGCCATGTTTGACATTGCAGGAAATCCATAATTTCCATCTTCAATGTTGAACAAAATCCCTATTTTTTTTACACAGTCATTGCCCCTCATTGACTTAAAATTTGTAAAAATAATGTCCACTTGATAAATCATGAATGGCCAATATTTCAATGGTAACAATTTGGCCTCATTTAAAAAGAGGCAGCAGTGGGGGGTATTCGTCAGCCCTTACAGGCAACAGTTCTAGTTTCATTTCAGTGTTCAAATAGTGAGCATTGCATTCAATTTTCAAATTTGATGGGTCAGCGCAAAATAGTTGTAACTGCCTATATGTTTAAAGGCAGTTACAACTGTTTCATGCTGACTCATCGGATTTGGATAATACCACACACAAAGTGTGCATGCATCATGTTATACCATATATCCTTCTGTCTGCATATTAAATACCAATTAGGAAATAAGATGTATTGTAGTGATGGAAATGAAATATAGTGTAACAGGATATAGTTTGACCTAGATCCTATAGTATTTGAAATCATACTCATTAAAGTTAAAGTTGTAACTTTGCTTTAGGAATTATCATTTTGGACTCTTCCATTATATAAATATAAATCTTGTCAGTCAGTGGGGTCCATCTGTCTACCCTGTCCTGTCAGTGATGTTTCACCATGTAATAGTGACAAGCATATAGAGTAAGTTCTATCAGTGTTTGAGTGTGTACATTGGTGGTAAAGGATAGAGTGTATCCTTTTCTTTTTCGAAGCGATGCCATCTTTTACATTCATTAATAGATTTCAAAATAATTTGGCACAGCTGTTCCCCTTGATTAAGTACTAATGTCATGCGTAAAGGTCTGTTAGATTCTTCAAAGTTCAAGGTCACAACTGAAGGTCATGTGAAAAGCATTTAGGTAGGGGCATCTATGTCTGTGGCACACATGTATAGTTTTCTAAATTCCTATAAATGTTCAGCTGGCATGCAATCATGAGATATAGGTCAAAAGTGAGTTTTATCAACTAGGTCAATTGATTTTTTGCAAAAAAATATTAAACAGATTTGCAAAAATTTTAAGCAGATGTAAGACACAAAAAATTTCACCCTAAATCCAGTTTTTTGACTTTTGTTCTTAACACCTGAAGATAGTGAGCTGATCTTTATGGTATAAGTCTGCAATCATAAATTAATAGATTACTTTGAGTTTTGTTCTGTTTGAATGATTTTTTTGATGAAATCCAGGATGTGGATGTGGAAAATTCCACTGAAATCCCAGTTTTTCTGACATTTCTGACAAAGCTCAAGGTCACTAAAATTGTGCTTGTCCGGAGCATGATGCCTACGAAACTTTGCGGGCTCGACAGCAGTTGTCCTGAGACAACCATCTAGTTTTGACTGTAGATACTGGTTAGGGGATTTATCTGCTTATGATATCCTAGTTGCTCCCTGGTGGCAATATCAATTAATAGTTCATGAATAAGTAAATATTTCTTTTATATAAGTTAAAAATTTGTCATAAAATCTGATTTAAGTTACTGATCCATTACCACGAACCAAAAATTTAGACTCGTCCAAATTAAAAAAAAACATTGAAGATGATTTTAAATCTACTAATCTTTGCCTTTTGGGATAGAAAACATTGTGGATAATGAAGAAATTGCTTGTGACAAGCAATTTCTTCATTATCCACAACTTTTTCAAAATCTTTTTTGTTGAGTGGGCTTAAAATAGTGGGATAATGTGGGAATGGAATTATAGTTGGTTCTATGGTTCAAGGAATAGTTATAATGTTGGCTAGTGAAAGCTAGGTCTCGTGTTCACGATCCTGGAATGTAGATTGAAGACCCCAAGGGTTGTATAATAAATAGAAATTAAATCTTCATTATAGACATTTCACATGTGATGTTTGCACAAATGTGACCCAGAATGTCTTTGTTTGCCCTGTTTGCCTTTTTGTTTGTCAAATGAGCACTTGAAAATTGCTTGGTGAAATATAGGAGGTCATAGGTTTTATGCCTTGGCATTTTTTTAAACTCATGCAATTATCGAATACCTGTATTATTATATTATCAACCAAGCAATCAGGTATAGGACTTATTCACGTCCAAGGTCTACTAAATTGACCCAGGCCTGTTTTTATATATGACAAATTTAGCATTTGTTTGAGACTGTGGCCTTAGGGCAGTGTGGTATGTAGGACTCCTTTTTAAGGGGTCCCAGGTTCCATCCCTGACTGCAGTGAAAATCCTATCAGACATTAGTCTCCCACCAATGGGTTGATAATAGTAAACCTATGTGGGATGAACAGCTGGAGGCTGGGAAAGGATGTAGTGATAGTACTGGTGTGAGAAATACCAGGAATCCTCGGTTAGGTGCTCCAGCCGCCACTATATGACTGAAATACTGTTAAAAGTGTTGTTAAACCCCATTCAATCAATCAATTAGCATTTGTTTAATATGTCTAGTTTCCCAAATCTTTGTATAAAATAATTTGACTTTCAGCTCCAGAGTATCGCTCCAATTTGTTCCTGGACTGTTGTGGTTTAGTGAGACAAGTGATGCGTGACCTGGCTGAAGATTTTGGTTTTGTGATTGGGCCCTGGAATCAGGCATATATGTACGATACATTACCCATTTCTGTGAAGGAGGAAGACATGCGACCTGGGGATCTTGTATTTATATCAGCAACCTACTACAATCCAAAGTGTAGGTATTAACCCTTGTCATGGTTAACCTGGAATATTCCTACTTTTGCAGAAGGTATAGACTAAGATAAGCCTGCTCATATGTGCAGTCTGATCTTAGTCCATACCACCTGCTAATCAACTTAAACCAGTATTTGTAAAGAGATGAATTTTCAATATACATAATGACCAATAATTTGGTACTCCCAGTGCTTTCAGCCCTTTGATTTTAATGTAATTCTGATGTGGATTTATAATTCAGCATGACAAGGGTTAAGATTTTATTCAGTGGAGGTCCTTGTTGGCTCATTGGTTAGAATAGTAGATCTCTTTTAGTCACTACCTGAAACACTGTGCAATTAAGAGATAGTATCTGCAGAAATGTGTTTTTAGCTCACCTGAACTCGAAATGCTCAAGGGAGCTATTGTGTTCACCTTTTGTCCTTCGTGCATTGTCTGTCTTCCTTGGTCCTTAACAATTTCTTTAAATGACATCTCCCAAACCACTGGGCCAATTTGAACCAAATTTGGCAGAAATGTTCCCTGGATGATCCCCCTTAAAAATAGCTAAAAGATATGAAATCTGTCAAAGACTCTGGTTGCCATGGCAACAAAAGTGAAATTAAGAAATAATAATTGAAAACCGCTCCTGACCCAGAAGGCATAGAGCCTTGATATTTTGCATGAAGCATCAGTATATTGACTTCTTTTAAAATAATAAGCTAAAATAATGACCCTCGAGTCCCAAGGGGCGGGGGAGGGTTATACACATGATGCATCAGTTCACTGACTTCTTTCTTATTTCTGAAATTGTGACCCATGGAATGAGAGGGAAGAAAAGTTTTCTCCTTTCAAATTTGTAATTTTGAATTTTGTATCCCCAGGTATAGAGCCTATATATGTAAAAAGTATGGCCCACTTGTATCATAATCCTAACCTTAACATGAAATTAGACTGTTGAAAGAAAAAGAGCAGGTGAGTGCCCACTGGCATAGGACTCGCAGCTAGTGGATCCCAGGTTCAATCCATGGCTGCAGCAAAATTCCTTTTGGACATTTGTCTCCCTCCAATTGGTGGATAATTGTAAACCTTTGTGGGATGAGCAGCTGGAGGCTTGAAAAGGATATAGTGGTAGCACTGGTGAGGGAAACACCAAGAATCCAGTTTTAGGTGCTCCAGCCGCCATGATATGTTTGAAATACAAATAAAATGGTGATATGACTGAAATACTGTTAAAAATGGCTTTAAACCCATTCAATAAAATCAATCAAGCTCAACCTGCTTAAAGCCAGCAAGTTTTTGTCATGATGTTGTGTCCGGCATGTGTTGGTCTATGAGTGCATGTGTTGATTAACTGGCAGCCCTTATTTATTGAACTGACCTGTGAAAATAAAATAATCATGTTACACAATTGGATTCAAATGACCCCCTCAAACCCAATAAATCTACCACTGGTCATACCTCTGGTATTGTTGAAGTTATTTACTACAAACCTGGCATGTATTTTCAGAAATCAAAGAGCAATTCCTCTTAATTATGCCTGCTCTTTTAAACATTGTGGAAATTAAAGAAATTGCTAGTTTCAAGATATTTTTGCATTATCCACATGTTTTCTTCCCAAAAAGAAAGTATTTTTTGCATTTTCATCAACTAAAAACAATTGCCTTAAATTGTCGTCTGCAACTCCTTCTAATTTGGACCTGTCTAAAATTTTGACTTGTGGTGTTTTATGGCAGGTTGAACTCTACCAACCTTTGTTCATTTTCAGCAAAGAAACAACCCCACAATATGACCCATGTTGAGATCTGGCTAGGTGATGGACCCAAGACAATTGGTGCTCGATGGAACAATGGGAAAGTTCAAGTATTTGACAGCTACAGATTCACAGCTAAAAGTTATTATGATGAAACCTACCATTTCAAATCAATTGATACATGGTTGAAAGGAATTTGCCGTAGGTGGGTAAATTGTTACTTTGTAAGGCCACTGAATAATTATTATGTGATCTCATATTTAGATTATCAAAACTTGTAGGTTATGGAGTTTTGGGGTAGAAAACATTGTGACATTCCTAAGCATTTTTTCTTGGGGTGTCTAAGGGCGTCATTGTGTGGGAATGGGTTAACCCATTCCAACACAGCAAAATTTTAGACTGGTCCAAATTGAAAGAAGCTGCAGACGACAATTTTAAGTTGATGGAATTTTGAATTTTTTCGTCTTTTTGGATAGAAAACATTGTGGATAATGAAGAAATTGCTTATATTAAGCAATTTCTTCATTTTCCACAATGTTTTCCAAAGCTTTTTTCTCGAGGGGCATAAAATGGAGGGATTGAGTTGGAATGGGTTAACCAATCCCAAAGCAATCATTCCTTTAAATATTTCAAGTTATTTTATAAGGAAAACAAAGTGGGAAAAGAAGAAACTGTTTGGCACTTTTGCAACATTTTTTTTTTCTGCACCATTAGTAACATCAATCAAGATTTGAAAATGATAATTTTTCTCAAGAATGAACAAATACAATAAAACCCCTCCTTATGACCACCCTTGAAAAATGAGCACCATCGGATTACGACCATTTTTTGACAGAATAGATTTTTGTTCTTTGTTCCAAACTCCTGTAAAAGGGACACCCCACTATTTTGAATATCGACCTCTAAATTCAGTATGAACAACATATAATGCAATATTTTGAACCCCACCTAAAGCGACCAGTAACTTCACACCTTGAAGCGTTTATCCGGATATCACATAGGAAAAGTGAGAAACTGGGTGCAAATGCATCAACAATAAAATGATCAGATATTTGATTACGATGGAATCAATTATTAACAAACAATTTAAAAATGTCGATCATGCTTAGAAACGGTCATCTTGAATTTTTTATCATAGGGTTTAACTCATTTCGAAAAACGAAAAACAGGCCGCATGTGATTTATTCACTCTGTTCTGAAGTGTCTAACCCTAATGAAAGTTGCTTTCTAATTCATTGATGTTTTGTATTTGCATTTAAAAGAAATATCATAGAAATCTACAAATGGACATTGTGAACCTGTATTTTTTGAGAAAAGAACACAGAATGAGTAGGAAACCAACCTGGAAATATTGAAAAAGCATAGATCAGAGAGTCTAAAATCTGCAAAAACAATGATGGATTAACCCTTTCCTGTTTTGCAAAATATTAGACCTGTCCAAATTCAAAGGTTTTTAGTGACGAAAAATGAATGTGGATTTAATTTGAATAATAACCATTCAGTAGGGTAGAAAGCAATTTCTTCTTTTTCTACAATGTTTTCTCAACTATAGAATCACAGGGATGTAAAAACCAGGGATTGAACAGGAAAGGGTTAAATTTGGCAGGGACATTTTCTGGGATGGATGTGACCAAACCTCTGAATTAAGATCCAAGCCACTAATAAGACTACTAGAAAATCAAAGCGCTGAAAGTACTTGTTAGGGAAGTCCCTCTTGGCATAGTAGAGTGATGCTATGTTTTTGTTGTAAAAAATGGCTTTTTTCATCTAGATAATCTTATTTAAGTATAACGTCTAGCCTAGCCTGGTTGGCTTAACCCTTTCCTGTTTTAGGAAATTTCAGACTAGTCCAAATTGAAAGAGGTTGCAGACGACAATGAAAACTGGATGCCATATGAAATGAAACCATCCTATGTGGTAGAAAATATTGTGGAAAAAGGAGAAATTGCTTGTTACAAGCAATTTCTTCTTTTTCCACAATGTTTTCTTGAGTATAAAATCACAGGAAAGTAAAATCCCGTATTTGAACGGGAAAGGGTTAATAGGTAATACAGAATGTTTTGCATTCTAGAGTCTTGAACACCATTTGTCTCAACAAAGAAAATATGATAAATAATTTACCCATTAGGTTGGCTGAGCAGCTAATTGCTCAAATTCATTGCTGCAGTTGTACATGTACACGTCCTAGTTTGAAAATGAGAGGAAGTCATGGTTGGATGCTTCTCCTGACTGCAATATTACTAAAATAGTACTGAAAGTGAGGATATACCTTTATGGAGATGGTCGTTTTTTGATGACAGTCCACAAATAATTCAAATATTTATTTAAACACTTGAAACAATATTTGATTAGCAATACTCATTGAGAACTATTACTTATAAGAAACAAAAGAGAGATTCTGTAAATCTTTTAACCCATTCTCACACAATAAAATTTTAGACCAGTCTAAATGCAAAGACGTTGCAGACAAAAATTTAAAGTTGATGAAATCTTTAAAATCTTTGCCTTTTGGGGTAGAAAACATTGTGAATTATGAAGAAATTGCTTGTAAAAAGTAATTTCTTCATTTTCCACAATATTTTCCAAAACTTTCATATTGAGGGGCATTTAAAGTGTCACTGTGTGGAAATGGGTTAAACCCTCTGTGACACAGTAGTAGCTTAACCCATTCAAACACAATCAAGCTTTTTTACACCCCTGAAGAATTGCTTTAAAGATGAAATTAAGAGAAAATGAGAAATCACTTAAAACAAGTAATTTTTTCTTTTATCACACTGTTTTCTATCATATCTGGGCCTTAGTTTTCAATTTCTAAGTGATTTGAATTGCAGTTTGTAACTTCTGTCAATTCAAACTAGTCCAAAAATTTGTTGTGTGGTAATGGGTTAAAAATATTATAAACATGCAAGGAACATCTTTGAACATACGGAACTGTATAGCTAATCACTGTAAAAATAGAAGGCAAAATTACTTGTTATATAATTGAAAGACTGTGTCTTATTGAAACCATGACGGCATCTGTGCCGATGGGATATTTGTGGGTTTCAAAGAGAAGTCTTTAAGATTTCTATGAATTATATAAGCTTCTCATATTACGCCATTTTCAAAATGTACAGGTGTTTTGAGGAGACAGGTTTTGAAAAGTAACAAATAAAATCTAATTGTGCGCTACTTCCCTTCTACATCTCTATGGCCGAGTGGTATAGGTGCTTGACTCGTGATCTGAAGGTCATGGCTTCGAGCCCCACTGTCACCGGGATGTGTTCATAGGCAAGACACTTAATAGCCAGCCCCAGTCTACTAAGCTGTAGAAGTGGGTAGCAGTCGGATTCAGCCACTGCCTCTCTTTCAGGGACATGAAATCATCTTGATTGTGAGTGACTCTATCAGCTTAAAGCTTTCGTCACAATCGAACTAAAAAAATTAGTAAAAACTACCCTAGTAATATCCTACTGAATTAACACTGATGGACGTTGTAGATGTCTATCAAAAAGTAGGACTTACATTTGGAAAACCGTATTATTACTGAGGAGAATCTGTTAGCAAGTTGCAAAAATAAGTAATGAACGATTAAAGTAAATGTTCCTGGTTTGGCAGGAGATATAGACAATGATCAGCTTGCACGTACATGAAAGCTGTTCTTATTCTACATCACTTATTTGTCCCTTCAAGCAAGAGTTGTTTATAAAATCATTTTATAAAAATAGATGTTGACCAAAAATTAAGTGTCTCCAGTGATTTCAGCCCTTTGACTTTAACTCATATTTTGACCCGATTTTATTCAGCTTAACTTTGTAGGTTAACCCATTACGAGACGACAAAATTTTAGACTGGTCCAAATTCAAAGAAGTTGCAGACGACTATTCAAATTTTATGAAATTCTAGATTTTTTCAACTTTCTGGGTAGAAAACATTGTGGAAAATGAAGAAATTGCTTGTTACAAGCAATTTCTTCAGTTTACAAAACGTTTCCCCAATTGTTTTCTTTAGGGGCGTCCTAAAGTGTCACTGTGTGGGAATCAGTTAAGTTACAGAATATTATTTGAAAAACTTTTAAAAAGCTTACTAGTAAAGGATTCAAAAGTTGCCTCGGGCAAATCTTATCATGCATTCGACAACTGCATTAAAAGGTCTCAGTTGAAAATTACTCTTTTTAAAAACACATAAAAATTCAGTGAAGCATGAATGTAAAATATTTTCAGTTTCACATAAACTTTTCTAATTTGATTTGATGTTAAGATAGCAAGAAATTATAGTAAAGGATCTTTGTAAAAAAAAAACAGAAATACAAACGTAAATTGTAATGATTATCCAATTTATTCAACAATTAGAAATTTTAGTAATTCTTTCAAAACAAGAAAAAAGTGTGTATTGGTTATTTGATTAGGAACATAAACTGTTTATAACAATTTGTCACTTTTATCATTAATTTACAAATCACAGGTGTCAATCAAATAAACTGTTGAGAAATGAAATCATTCATTAAGACCAGAAATGAGTCTTGAACTCCGACATTTGTCACCATTTTTGTTGGTTTGGCAACTTAAACATTGTAACTACAGCTTTTTTAAGCTGTAGTTACGATGTTCAAAATGCCAACCAACTATTCTACCTCTTGTTACATGCCACTAGCCATAAATTTTGCAAAATAACTCCATTTAAAATTGAGTTGATTGATTGAATGAATTGGGTTTAACGCCTCTTATAACAGTATTTCAGTCATATCGCGGCGACTGGAGCACCTAACAATGGATTCCTGGTATTTCTCACACCAGTACTACCATTACATCCTTTCCTTAGAGCCTTCAGCTGCTATCCCACTTAGGTTTACGATTATCCACATATTGGTGAGAGACAAATGTCGGAAAGAATATGTGCCGTCGCCAGGGATCGAACCCATGACATCCCATGATTGAAGATTAGGAGACTGATGCGCTACTAACTGTGCTATGACGGCGTCAGCGGGACTTCCTGTTGGACTTGATTGGTATTGCAAATTGAGTAAGTGGGCAAAGCCAGCGATTGGTCAATTCAGGGATTGCTGGCCACGCCAACTGATCTCTGACATGACTGAAATAAGCAAGGGCATCATATTGTAAAATATGTTGTCAGGGACATTATAAAATCCTTATCCAAATTTGCATTAAGATCAAAGACCTGAAATCACTACTAGTAAAGGGTAAAAATTGTTTTGAAAATTAATACTATAAATAACTTTTGGTTGAAGGAGACAAACAGGAGATGTTAAGAGTAAGATCAGACTGCACTTATGTGCAGGCTGATCTTTGCCAGTACCTCCTTTCAAAACAGGAATAACCCAGGTTCAGCATGGCAAGGGTTAATAAAAGGTGAATCATTGAACCTATCTGTTGTAACTACAGCTCCATTAGGAGGTCAAAGGCCAAGTTCATAATTGAAATTTGATTGTTAACTGTTTCCATTCTCAAGCTCATAAGCCATTTGACCTAGGACTTTGAAACTTTATAGAATTATTGTCCATGACCCAAAGAGGTGCCCTATTTGTTTTTGTGTAATGTAGGTCAAATGTCAACTGTGATACTTGAGTAACAAAATACTTGTGGAGAGTATAAGACTACTTTGTAACAATTCTAGTTGTTTCATGTTCCCGTAAATAAATATTGGTTGGTATATGAGTCGATTTGCCAGCAGTTTGTCAATATTAGGTATGATTATGATAAAAAGATGTGACCCTTCATACCAAAAGGGACCATCTGGGGGCAAAACAAATTTTGGAAAGGGAAATAGACCGATTGGGGCTGTCATTAAAACCAATCCACCAATCAATTCATTTAGACTGGAAGTGAACATTGAACATTGTCATTGGCCGACATCTATGTGAAACAGTTTGTTGGTTTGTCACTTTAAATGACACAACTTAAGCTTATACAAGCTGTAGTTGTGACCTTTATGCCACAAACCAACTATTTTACTTTTAAGCTGACCTGACCACATAGTGGTTTTAATGTTTTTGTGATCTAGCTGTGTCTGGTGTCTAGCGTCTGTTGTGTGTCAACATCTTGTGTCAACATCTTGTGTGAGCTCTAGAGGGCACAAGTAATGCTGAAATGTCTTGAAACTTGGTCAGAATGTTTTTGTCCATGTTATCTCAGGCAAGATCAAATTTTGGTTGCATGGGGCTAAAAACTAGGTCACTAGGTCAAATCTTAGAAATACCTTGTATGCATTCCAGACACCATATTTTTGTCGCAATTGAATTGATATTTGGTCAGGATGTTTGTCTGCATAATATCTAGGTAAAGTTTGATATTGGGTTATAGTGGGTCAAAACCCAGGTCACTAGGTCAAATCCTAGAAAAAATCTTTTGTGCACTCAAGAGGCCACATTTAAGGCTCAAATCAAATGATATTTGGTCAAAATGTTTGTGTCCCTGATATAGCCAAGTTCAAATTTGGGTCTCATGGTTTCAAAAACTAGGTCACTAGCTCAAATCTTAGAAATGCCTTTAATGCACTGTAGACGTCCAATTTTTAGCTCACCTGAGCACAAAGTGCTCATGGTGAGCTTTTGTGTTCGTTGAATGTCTGTCGTCCGTCGTGCCTCGTGCTGCGTCAACAATTGAAGTGTTTACACTCTAGAGGCCACAGTTTTGAACAAATCTTCATGAGACTAGGCCAGAATAATTATAAAGGCATGAGGATGAATTCTATTGATAATAGGAAGGTTCTTTTGGAAAACACAGGAAAAGGGGCCTTAGTGACAATTTCTTTGTTAACGCTCTAGAGACCTCAATTTTGGCTCAATTTTCATGAAAATGGGCCAGAATAATTGTTTAGTCACAAGGATGAAGCTTATTGATTATTGGAAGGTACTTTAATTAAAACACAGGAAAAGGGGCCTTAATGATAATTTCTTTGTTAACGCTCTAGAGGTCATCATTTTGGCTCAATCTTCATTTTACTTGGTCAGGGCACTTGTTAGGTCATAAAGATGAACCTTATAGATTATGGGGAGCTTCTATAGAATAACACAGGAAAAGGGGCCATAATGACAATTTCTTTGTGTACAATATAGAAGTCACAGTTTTACCTCAATCTTCATGAAAGTGATTATTGTTATTTGTCTCTAGATGCATTTTTTAACAGCATAGAGTTCAGGTGAGCGATCTAGGACCATCATGGTCCTCTTGTTGGTACAATTGAATTGATAGTTGGTCAGGATGTTTGTCTGCATAATATCTAAGTAAAGTTTGATATTGGGTAACCCAGGTCACTTGGTCAAATCCTAGAAATATCTTTTGTGCACTCTAGAGGCCACATTTAAGGCTCAAATCAAAAGATATATGGTCAGAATGTTTGTGTCCCTGATATAGCCAAGTTCAAATTTGGGTCTCATGGGTTCAAAAACTAGGTCACTAGCTCAAGTCTTAGAAATGCCTTAAATGCACTATAGAGGTCCCATTTTTGGCTCAATTGAATTGATATTTGGTCAGAATTTTTTGTGTCAATGATATAATAGCCAAGGTTCAAATTTGGGTCACATGGGGTCTAAAACTAGGTCAATTTGTCAAATCTTAGAAATATCTTGTTTTTACCCTGGAGACCCTATTTCTGGATTGATGGGCTGCAGTCTGCATTCTTAATAACTCATTTTAACACAATCCCGCTTTTTGATGCCCTTCAAGAAAAAAAGTTCTGGAAAACATTGTTGAAAGTGAAGAAATATACTTGTAACAATAAATTGCCTCATTATCCACAATGTTTTCTTCCCCAAAAGACAGAGACTTTTTACAATTTCATTAACTTGAAAATGTCCTCTGCAACATCATTGAATTTTGACCTGTCTAAAATCTTGCCGTCTGGTAATCGGTTAAAAGGAGTTTCTTCTTTTCCAAAAATATTGTACCCTATCAGAGTAGTAAGAATTCAATAAAAGTAGATTTTGATTTGTCTAATGCTGCTTCTTCTCATTCTTTATTTTTTTTACAATATTTCAACCTTTGTCATGCTGAACCCGGAATATTCCTGTTTTGACAGTGGTTATAGACAAAGATCAGCCTGCACACATGTGCAGTCTGATCTTTGTCTACATCTCCTGTTTATCCAGTTCAAGCCAGAATTGATTATGAAATCAATTTGTAAAAAAAATGCTGACCAACAACTAGTGCTTCCAGTGCTTTCAACCCTTTGTTGTCATTGCGATTCTGAACAAGGATTTAACCCTTTCCGGTTTTTGGAAATTTTAGACTAGTCCCAATTGAAAGAGGTTGCAGACGACAATGAAAACTGGATGCTATTTGAAATGAAACCATCCTATGTGGGAGAAAATATTGTGGAAAAAGGAGAAATTGCTTGTTACAAGCAATTTCTTCTTTTTCCACAATTTTTTCTCGAGTATAAAATCACAGGAACGTAAAATCCTGTATTTGAACGGGAATGGGTTAATTCAGCACAACAAGGGTTAAGTTTGACAAATCAATGTATTGCCTGATTATAGAAACAAGTTGATATTAACCCTTTCCTGTTTAGACCTGTCCAAATTCAAAGGTTTAGCAGATCAAAATTTAATTTGTATTTAATTTGAAGATTAAGCATTTAGACAGGTAGAAAAATTGTGAAAAAAGAAGAAATTTCTCTTTACAAGCAATTTTTTTTTCTACAATATTTTCTTAGTTATGAATACAAAGGGATGTAAAAACCAGGGATTGAACAGGAAAGGGTGAATAAAAAGGCTAAAGGGTTAATGTCTCCAATTTTCCCTCCAAATATTTCATATGATACATAAATTTATCATTTCATTTAAAATTCAGTCACTTTTTATACATAAAAATATTCAAATTTCACGCCACTCTGCGTACAGATGAACACCATTTGCCAACGTGGCTTGTCCCGTCAACTAGAGGCTTTATATTTAGGAGTACATGAATAAAAACTGATCTTTTACACCCCAGGGATCTCCATGGATCACTGGACATCTGGATACTAAAGTCATTTTTCATGACAAACATTTTTTATAATCCTTTACTTTTAACCCTTTACTGTTTTAAAAGTTTTAGACTGGTCCAAATTAAAAGGGGTGCAGACAACAATAAATATTGCATGCATTTTGAACTGATACCATACTATGTTGTAGAAATTATGTCTTAAGCAATTTCTCCTTTTTCCTCAATGTTTTCTCAAGTATAAAATCACAGCGACATAAAATCCCTGCTTTGTACAGGAAAGGGTTAATTCTTATGGTCCTTTCACACACTTTCACACTTTTTTACAACTCTCAATGAAAGAGATCGGATTAAAGCCAATTCAAAATGTAAAAATTGATTGCTACAAGAAATTTCATCATTTTCTACATTGTTTTCTACACAGACAGAAAGAGATATTTAAAATTTCATCAACTTTAAAATATGGTTTTCACATTCTTTTAATTTGGTTGATTGATTGATTGGGGTTTAACACCGCTTTTAACTGTATTTCAGTCATATCGCTGCGGCTGGAGCACCTTACAATGGATTCCTGGTATTTCTTACACCAGTACTACGACTACATCCTTTCCTAGCCTCCAGCTGCTATCCAACTTAGGTTTACAATTATACATCCATTGATGAGAAACAAATGTCGGAAAGGATAAGTGCCACCGCCGGGAATCGAGCCCATGACATCCCACGATTGAAGATTAGGAGTCTGACGTGCTACCGACTGCACTATGACGGTGGCCTTTTAATTTGGACCAGTCTTTTAATTATAGTAACGATATTGTAAGTCCTTATTTTGACTCTTTTGGGAAAGCAGTCTTTAGCTTAACTGTTAACCCATTCCGACACAAAGATGCTTTTTGAAGCCCCTCAAGAAAGTCAATTGGGAAAACATTATGAACAATTCAGAAATTGCTTGAACCAAGCAATTTCTTTATTTTCTACAATGTTTTCATCATGGAAATTTGAAGAAATCTAATCGAAAATTTTGTCACTCTTAAATTGTTGTCTGCAACTCCTTTCAGTGTTATTTTGTAATTTCTCTATTTTCTACAATGTTTTCCAAGAGTTTTTTTCTTGAGAGGCTAAAAATGGGAAGGGCTAATTTCACATGCATATATGGTATTATTTCCTGATTCAAACCTGATTTTTGCACTCTTCATAAGGTCAGGCCAATAATTATACCCCCCACAATGAAGTTGGGGGGGGGGGTAATACTGGAATCAGGTTGTCCGTCTGTCTGTCTGTCAATCCATTCTGTCCATCCATTAGTGGACATAATTTTGTGTCCTCATCTCCTCCAACATTTCCAGAACAATTTTGCTGAAATTTTACCAAATCTTCCTTGCAATAGGAACTTGTGCACCTGCAATTTTCATAATGATTAATCAACCTCGTTCAGGAGTTATGCCCCTTTGAATTATCATCCTAAATAGAATATATAAAATGGTGTTCTCTCTGCAACTAAAACTACTGGACAGATATTGATCAAACTTAGTAGGAATGTTCCTTTGGTCAAGCTCTTCCAAAATTGTTCAAAGAATTTAATTCCATGCAGAAATCTGGTTGCCCTGACAACAAAAAAGGCAAATTTCAGAAAATCTTTAAAAATCTTCTTCTCTGAAACCATAAGGCCTACAGCTTTGATAATTGGTATGTAGCATCATTTAGTGGACCTCTATCAAGATTGTTCAAATTATGGCCTCAGGGTCAAAATTGGCCCGTCCTAAGGGGCACAAGTTTTACATAGGTGTATATAGTGAAAACTTTAATCATTTTATTTTGATGAAACAGAAAGGCCAAGAACTTTGATATTTGGTATGTGGCATTTAAAAAGAGGCAGCAGTGGGGGGTATTCATCAGCCCTTACAAAGAATATTCAAATTAGGCCTCCTGTGTCCAAATTGACCCGTCCCCAGAGTCACAAGTTTGAACATAGGCTCATATAGTGAAAACTTTTGAACATCTTCTCTGAAAGAGAAGTGCCCACAGCTTTAATATTTGGTATGAAGCATCAACCTATGGACCTTAACCAAGATTGTTCAAATTATGGCCCCCAGGTCAAAATTAGCCTATCCCCCGGGGGTCACAAGTTTTACATAGGCTTATATAGTGACAACTCAAAAAATCTTCTTCACCAAAACCCTAAGGCTTACAGCTTTCATATTTGGTATGTAGCATCATCTGGTGGATCTCTATCAAGATTGTTCAATTTATGGCCCCAGGGTCAAAATTTGCCCGCCCCTGGGGATAACAAGTATTTGAAGTTTTACATAAGTGCATATAAGTGAAACTTTTAAAAATCTTCTTCTCCAAAACAGAAAGGCCTACAGCTGTGATATTTGGTATGTGGCATTTAAAAAAGAAGTGGCAGTGGGGGGTATTCGTCAGCCCTTACAGGCGACAGTTCTAGTTGATTTTAGTCCTTGTCATAATTATATTTTTCATGCTGAATGCTGAGCCCTGCCCACTGACTATGCTAGCCACACCCAATGACTAACAAGAAGTTCCGCTTTGATTTTAAACAGCATTATTTTGCAAAACTTATTGTCAGTCACATGAAAAAAAGAATGGTTTGTTGAACCCGGAATATTCTGGTTTAAGCAGGAGGTAAAGACAAAGATCAGACTGCACATAAGTGCAGTCCGATGTTTGTCTACACCTCCTGCTTGTCCCAGAGTTGTTTAAATAATCAATTTTTAAAAGGAATATTGACCCTCATTAAGGCTTTCCAGTGCTGTCAGTCCTTTGATTTTAAAGCAATAATACTGTAATTAGGGTTTTATTAGCGAGGGTTTTATTTTCGCTAATATTCGCGATTCATCATGCACGCGAAATCAAGAATCTCGCTTCAATTGGATCATTTTGTAAAGAAAAATACGGAGATGTCCTAAGTAAGCTGCGGACTGACTAAGATAAAATAATTCACCCATTTCGGCGTCATCCCACTTCATTTCATTCATATGGGGATTATCACCTTTTCGGCGTTAAAATGGAATTTATCTCTTTTGAGAACAGGACGAATCTTTAGCAGGTAACAAAATTTTATAACCTGCCAAGTTAGTTCACTAAGTTTATTGAACAAGTATACAAACATAACAATAGAAAGCAGACGAGGTGATAAAATACTAGGTGACGATAATAAGACAGCAAAGAGCTAAAAAGTTGTAACTGACGCTTTATTGCACAGACTCTTAAAACCTTTTAAAACATTGAAAGCAGACGATGCGAAATAAATCAATAAAAAACAAACAATTGTACCTGTTTTGTTACGGGATATAATTATTCACATTATGACAGTTTGGTAAACATAGTATTGAATTGACAATTTGATTGGTCTGTGCTTACGACTTGAAACATCTTTTTGATGGCTTTTAGCTATTTTCATTTTTTTAAACTTAAACACATATTTTGCGATTTTACAACAACTTTAGGAGAGAAATTGTCATACTATGAGAATAGAGAATAGGTAAAAGTTTTTAAATTGATTACCAGTAATCATTTAATTCAAATGTTGTTGTCGATTCAGGCTGTAATTGTATATGGATTTTTTTCTTTGTCGTTGTATTTCCGGGAATACTTACGGAAATAACCGAAGTACCATACAGCCGCTTGCGAATTAATGAACTCGCCAATAAGTCTTCGGGTCCTTCTCACGCGAAAATAAGACGACGCAAAAATTACCCGATTTACAGTATATAGGATTTTGATTTAGCATGACAAGGGTTAAAAAAGAAGGAATTGCTTGCAACAATAAATTGTTGACTGACATTCAGATTGATAGATGGGCAGACAGACAGAAGAAATTGCTTGTTGCCAGCATTTTCTTCTTGTTTCCACAATATTTTCTATCACATAGGATGGCTACTTTTTTAATTATACTAACTGTGTAATGTCGTCTGCTACCCCTTTGAATTCGGACTAGTCTAAGATTTTGAAATACAGTAATTCTGTAGAGGATCTGTTTAACATGATGAGGGTTAAACATGAACCCTTGTCATGCTGAATAAAATCCTTATCATTTAAAACCAAAGGCCTGAAAGCACTGAAAGCACTAGTATAGTGTAAAAATTTATCTTACAAAAATAATTAACCAGTAGTAAACAATTCTTGGTTGAAGGAGACAAACAGGAGATGTAGACTAAGATCAGATTCCAATTCAATGCAGGCTGACCTTGTTTATACCTCCTGCCAAAACAGGAATATTTTGGGTTCAGCATGATAAGGGTTAAATCCTGAATACTGGCCCACATATGGAGAAGGGAGGACAATTATGAGAACTAATCACCTTTGAGACTTCATTCTAACTTGACAATTATAATATTTGATAACATCTCATTCAGGCCAAAACCACTTCATAGAATATTTAAAGCATTTAGTTTCTAGAGTATTATTAAACTCTATCTATTCTTAACCCTTTAAACCCTTTCCCAGACAATACCATTTTTAACGACCTGCCAGAAATTTTTCTTAGAAAACATCATGGGAAGTGAAGAAATTGCTTGTGTAAAATAAATTTGTCGGTATCCACAATATTTTCTACAATTGTTGAAATTTCGTAACCTTAAAATTGTCATCTGCAACTGCTGTGATCAGCCTGAATTTCATGCGCATCAGACTCCCAATCATCAATCATTAGGTGTCATGCGTCCGATCTGCGGCAAGTGCACCTATCCTTTCCGACGTTTGTCTCTCACAAATAGGTGGATAATCTCATTATTGCTTAATTGTGTACCTATTTTGACATTTAAAACAAAAAGCAAATTACAAACATTTTTGCAAGAGGAGACAGTGGGCCATTCTCTTTTTCACACAATGTTTTCTTCCAACAATTGCCCTTTTAATTCCCGCACCATTGCCAAGCTGTCTGTCATTTTGTTGGTCTGTAAGTCCGTTTTATAACTTAACAAAAAAACTTATCATTTACAATTACTTTAAGCCTATTCAAGATACATAGCTCATATTTGGCATGACATTAGATCTCATATGCATCTGAAGATACCATTAGGTCTAGATAATCTTACATTAGGTCAAGGTCACTTATTGAGGTCATATTTCCCCAAAAAAGGCTGTTACAGGGGCATGGTGTTTCACAGACATGTCTTGTTCCAATTAGGGTCTGCAACTTATTTCAAATTGGTAAAGTCTAAAATTTTGTTGGCAGGAAGTAGGGTATTGGATGGTAAATGTAGATGGAAATGGAGAATTGCTATCAATTTTATTTAGGATCAGCCAACTTTTATTCATTTATTGTCCATTAATCCATTCCAAAACAATGATGCTTTTTGATGCCCTCGCAAAAAATCAATTTGAAAAAAAAAAATGCGGAATATGAAGAAACTACTTGCATGAAGCAATTTCTTCATTTCTCACCATGTTTTTACCCAGAAAAGGGAAAATTTCTAGAATTTCATATAATTGAAATTGTTGTTCATAGCTCCTTTCTATTTGAACCAGTCAAAAATTTGGTCGTATGGTAATGGGTTAAAAGGTTATTATTTTTTATTTTCAGTCACTGTAGCCAGCATGGATGGAAGAGAAGGAAATTCAATCCACGTAAAAAGTCTGTATTTTCAATTGACCAGCAACAATCGTCAAGTCAGAATGATCAACAAGACCAGACAGCGGGAGATGATGAAGATGACATCACAAACTTCATCATACGAGGAAATAGTTTTACATCAGACTCTGATACTTCAGTACAGAAATCTAAAATTAAAACAAAAAATATATCTGAGAAACAAGACCAAATTTCTGCTTCATCATCGAAAGAGGCTTCTCCTGTCATGGATGCCTCAACTCCTGATATATTGGATGTTGAAGATGACCAGACTGAAGATGCTGATAATGCTGGAGTTGAAGATGATCTTTCTGATGTAGATGACAGTGATGTAGAGTCTGATTCTGGTGATCTTGATGATACAGACATGGACTTTATTGATGCTGGTGATGCTGATATAGATAATGAATGTAATGATGATGAAATCCAGGATACACAAACAGAAACGAGTAAAATTGAATCTGATGAAATATCCCAGACTGATTTCAGAGAAGGTCTATCAAGGTCTGGTCGTCTTGTAGACTTTGACAACAGAGGAATTTATCTAGGAGGTCTATATAATGGTGAAGCTAACAGTCCTGTCTCAATGACTGACTTTGACAAAAAATATGCTGAAACTACATCAGATCTAGATAAAACTGTTGATCCCTGTCATATATGTACAGAAAAAACTAGTGAACAAGAAAACCAAAACAATGACATTGACAATACACTGATCAAGCCAGATAAAAGTTTGAATGGGACCATAGAAAATATAGAAAAAATAACCTTACTAGATGAGAAAGCTAGTACAACCAATGAACCTCCGCTTACTATCAAAGATGAAAGATTTGAGAATGACTTGTCTCATAAAACAATATCACATGGTATATATTCCTCAGACACAAACCAAAATGCGTTACCAAACACTAAAGTTGAAAGTAAGCCTTGCACAATTCCTGCCATAGCAACCAGACTGAGTCCAATTTATTCTACCTCAGGATCATCATGTGAAAGCTCTTCAATGGAAAAAAAGATGGCACTGTCTACAGGAAGTGATGAATGCATAGCTGATTCCCAGTCTACTTCATCTCTACAGCCAGACTATAAAGGTGCCTGTTGATGGTTCCATGTTATAGTTATGTTTTTATGTCCTGTCAGTGAAAGAATAGGAGTATAGTATTTTACATCAAGTCATTTTTCCAAAATTAAACCAGAAGACTTAAATTTCTGTGCAACTAACTGGTTTACAATGCTTACTAGAAAATTTGACAAAAGGTCACATTTGTTGATACACATCAGCTGAAAAATAGCTTTGGGTCACCAGAAAATGTCAAAAAGTCAAATATCAAGATCTCATTCAAGAAAAAATGGCCAATTGGAAGGTTGTTTCAAGATCATGATTTAATATTTGTGTTTTCTATATAATCATTCTTTATATATCTGAAAATTAACCCTTGTCATGCTGTATAAATTACCTTTCCGAATTGCTGTCAAATCAAAGGGCTGAAAGCACTGATAGAACTTGTTGTTCAAAAGTCAATATTATTTCTAGAAATCAACTTCATAAGCAACTCTGGCAGGAAAAGAACAAGCAGGAGGTATAGACTAAGATAAGCCTGCACATAAGTGCAGTCTGATCTTAGACTACACCTCCTGCCGAAACCGGAATATTCTGGGTTCAGCATGACAAGGGTTAAGATATGCTAAGCTTATTTTGTGAATTAGGCCGCTGCCATAGTGCAGTTGGAAACGCTTCTGGCACTCAATTGTGAGGTTTATGGTTTGATCCCCAGTTGTAGCAAATGTCCTATCTGACATTGTCTCCCACCAATGGATGGATAATTGTAAACTTAAGTGAGATGAGCTGCTGGAGACTCAGATAGGATGTAGTGGTAGTACTGGTGAGAGAAATCCCAGGAATCCATGGTTAGGTACTCCAGATTCCATGATATCACAAAATAATGTTTAAAGTGGGGTTACACCTCATTCAAATAAACAAACAAATACTTTGTGAAATAATTTGTAAAAATTAATCCTTTCAAAGTGTCAATACACCGTATTCAGTATTTCAAGTATGAATTACTTTTGTCATTTTGTAGGGATTTATTGCCAAATGACAGCATTAACCTATTCCCACACAATCCCGCTTTTTTATGCTCCCCCAAGAAAAGACTTGAGGAAAACAAGGTTGGACACAAAGTAATTGCTTGTTAAAAGTATTTTCTTAATGTTCAATCTTGCTTTCTATCCTGTATGACAGAAATTCTCAAATTATTCTCAACTTGATATTGTTGTCTGCAACTTCTTTGAATTTGGACCACTCCAAAGTTTTGCCCGTGTGGTAAAATTGTGAGAAAATTAAATGAATTTATACACAGTTTAAAAATAAAAGCAGGACTATTAGGTTTTAAAATTTCTTATTGTTGTTTAACAAGTGTCTGAAAATTATGTTTTGAGAAAGGTGATGGAAATTTTAGTATTTATTTTGATTTTTATGTGTATTTGTTCTTGTTACTTTGTTAAGTTTTACCTTTATGCATTTTATTTGCATTTTTTGTATTGACACAGTTTATCAGTGACCAAAGTTTATATCTATCTTTCTTTCAATTTTTAGCTCATTTACACATGAAGTGCACAAGGTGAGCTATTGTGATTGCCAAATGTCATTTGTCGTCCATTGTCCAATTTTCTTTAAACATCTTCATCTCCAAGACCATTTGGCCAACCTAAATCAAACAAATTGAACAAAAATCTTTAAAAGTCATATTGTCTAAAACCAGTAGGCTTTAATTTTTGATATGCCTCCAAAGGTGGACCTATATTGGTATCATCTTCTTCATCTTTCTACCATCTGTCTGGGAGTCTAGTGGTCAGCCGATCCACAAATTGTTAACTTGTCCATTTCTGGACAAATTTGCATGAAGATTTTATAGAATGTTTCAAGCCATCTGGCCTTGAGCACATCATCAGGTTTTTACCATGCTAGGCTATGTCACGGAAAAAGGGACCTTAACCCTAATATCATGCTGAACCCAGAATATTCAGTCTGATCGGTCTACACCTCCTGCTTGTACTTCTTCTGTCAGAGTTGTTTATGAAATTGGTTTTTAAAAGAAATATTGATTTTTGAACAATATGTTCTATCAGTGCTTTCAGTCCTTTGATATTACAGAATTACAGAATTACAGTAAGGTAATTTATACAGCATGACAAGGGTTAATGTGGCCGCATATGTTGTGGCTATGGCACCCTCATTGTTATGTACCATCTCCTATCAGTTTGTATCGAATCTGGGACAATAGCCCCACCAGACAAAAAACCCTTCTGTGTTTTTTGAAATTTCCCCTTCCTATTTTCAATAGGGTGGACATTGGCCCCTTTGTGCCAATTTACATGTTCTTATGGAATGGTTTAGTATTGTGGAACTATGGAAAATGAAATAACTTGCTTGCAACAAGTAATAAAGTTTTCTACCTAGAAAATTGAAAAAATATAAAATTCCATAAACTTTAAGTTATAGTCTGGAACTGTTTTCGATTTGGACTAGTCAAAAATTTTACTGTTTGGTAATGGATCAATATTAGGAAGGGAATTTTTCCTCCTTGCCAGAATGATTGGGGGGGACTAATGTCTGCCCTGTTAAATTTAGGTCGGGGATAATGTCTCCCTGTTAAACTTACAAAGGCACTAATGTCTGCCCTGTTAAATTAAAGTGGGGGATAATGTCTGCCCTGCTGAATTAAGGAAGGCACTAATGTCTGCCCTGTTAATTTAGGCAGGAGACAATGTCTGCAATGTTCTATTTTACATAGAAACAAAAGAGGAAATCTGCAAAAACTTCCTTTTCTGAAGGCCTAAAGAATGTATCATCTTCAAACAGTTCTCTACCAATTTTGTTCTTAAAATGCCTGGGGATTTTATTCGGGCTCGACCTGGGCCCACCTATTTTATAGAAACAATGAAGGAACACTGTAACAATTTCCCTATTCTAAGGTCAAAGGTAGGGGATATTACTTTGTAATGTTTTTTTCTGTCCATCAGAGTTTGTATGAAGCATTACTCCAACATTTATGGATGTATTTTACCCATTACCTTTGAAATTTTAGTATGGTTGAAATTGAAAGATGTTGTAGACAACAATTCTCAGTCATGAGGTAGCTGTGCCATTTTACGTCATGTTCAAGATCATAGGTAAAATGTTATAGTTGAGCTTGGCATTGCATAGTACAGTCAAACCTGTCATATGAAGCTAGCCAAGGGACAGATCAAGACTGGCCACATACGACACTTGGCTGATTAACACAGATTATTTTTGTCGAGCCTACTTGCGGTGAGCGAGACATAGTTGTCACTATGACAAGAAGGTGTATGTGCATTAGTGTCTCTATGAGAAGAAGATGTATGTGCGTTAGTGCGTTAGTCTGTCTGTCCGTCCGAATATGTCTGGACAATTACTCCTACATTTATGGATGGATTTCAAAATAACTTTGCACAATTATTCTCCATCATAAGTAGATGTGTCATTTGAAAGAAGTTTTTGGAGAGCTTCAAGTTCAAGGTAAAAGCTCAAGGTCAAACACTAAAATTGTACATGTTTGGAGCATGATGCCTACAAAACTTTGCGGGCTCGACAGCAGTTGTCCTGGGACAGCCATCTAGTTTCTGCAACCCAGTCGACATAGACTAGTCATGATACAAATACTTGTCTTCTCATCAGAATGACCACATAAAATGTACAAAATACAAGAAAATACAATTGTTTTAATTAACAAACAATAGTAAATACACCAATATTACATTATATATTCTGAACAAAGTATTTTCCTTTTATTTTCTAATTTGCCCAACCCGAACTCGGAAGCGACGACTGACTAGAATCAAGAAGCTGAAGAGCATAAACATATTTGTCTGGTGCTAAACATTTGCCTTTCTAGGACCTTATGGTCGGTGTACAATGAATTCAAGATAAAATGTCAAATGCCGTATGATTGAGAATGACGTTTCGTTGAATTTATTTTCTTCTAAAGTTTGACACATATATTTTAGACATTCAATATGAACATGGTATGTAATGTGTATGAACTGCTTGATCATTGTAAAGTAAGAAGAGTATTTGGACCCAGTCCTGCTTAACCATTACCAGACGGCACAATTTTGGACGCGCCCTAATTCAAAGAAGTTGCAGACTACTATTTAAAGCTCATGAAATTATGGATTTTTTCAGCTTTCTGGGTTGAAAACATTGTGAAAATGAAGAAATTACTTGTTACAAGCAATTTATTCATTTTCAACATTGTTTTCCAAAGCTTTTTTCCTTGGGGGTGTCTAAAAGCGTTACTGAGTGGGAACGGGTTAAAACTACCAATCTATGCAACATACAAACTGGAAACGTAATTAGACCTTATATTGAATACATCAAATTTCATTAATTATCCCTTTCCTGTTTTGCAAAATTTTAAACCTGTCCAAATTCAAAGATTTTTGCAGATGATAATTTAAAGTTTGTTTCATTAGAAAAATAATAATGCAGTAGGGTAGAAAATATTTTGGGAAAAGAAGAAATTGCTTGTTACAAGCAATTTCTTCTGTTTCCACAATGTTTTCTCAAGCATGAAAAACACACACGTAAAATCCAGGGATTAAACAGGAAAGGGTTATAATCAACATAAATCCAGTCATGAGTTTCAGGATTTTGTTCCGCATGACAAGGGTTATTTTCAGTTTCTAGTGAACATTTTTTAACCCAATCCTACACAATGACGCTTTTAAACGCCACTCAATATAAAAGCTTTGGAAAACATTGTGGATAATCCAAGAAATTGCTTGTGACAGGCAATTTCTTCATTATCCACAATGTTTTCTATCCAAAAAGAAGAAGAAATTCAAAATTCCATCAACTTGAAATTGTCGTCTGCAGCTTCTTTGAACTTGGACCAGTCTAAAATTTCACAGTGTGGGAATGGGTTAAAACCTTTGTAATTATAGCTTTTTACCAATCATGACTTAACCCATTCCACAATCCCTTCTTTTTACGCCCCTCACGAAAAAGCTCTGGAAAGCATTGTGGAAAATGAAGAAATTGCTTGATACAAGCAATTTCTTCATTTGCCGCAATGTTTTCTATCCAAGAAGCCGAAAAAAATTCAAATTCCACCAACTTGAAATTGTTGTCGGCAGCTTCTTTCAATTTGGACTAGTCTAAATTTTTGTTGTGTTGGAAGGGGTTAAAAATACCAGGCTCATCATTTTCATTATATACTCGATACTCATTCAAAGTGTATCAAACAGTTTTATGTTTGAGTTTAAAAATATGAAAAAAAGATCTAGTGATTTTTACCTGAGAGACAAATGGACAATAACCCATTCCCACACAATGATAATTTATGATGCAGTAGAAGGTAGTAAAAACTTACCGTGAAATGAAGAAATTGCTTGTTTCTTTATTTTCAATGTTTTTATCCAGGTAGTTGGAAAACTAATAAGATTAAATTGTCATCTGAAACTTCTTTCAGTTTGGACCAGTCTTAAATTTTGCCATCTGTTAATGGGTCCAGTGTTTGGGCTGAACTCTTAACATAAAAGATAGATGAAAATTAATTCAAAACTAAGATGCTAACCAATAAAATAAATCATCATCAATCTGGGACTTTAACCCATTACTAGATGGCAACATTTTAGACTTGTACGAATTGAAAGGAGTTGCAAACGACAACTTAAAGTTTGTGAAATTTTAGATTTTTTCAACTTTCTGGATCAAAAACATTGTGTAAAATACAGAAATTGCAGAATGTTTTCTACCCCATTCGGCATTTTCAATGTTAGCGATTTGAAATGCTGTCTGCAACTTCTTTCAATTTTGACCAGTAAAAAATGTTCTTGTCTGTGATATCCATCTTGGAATTGCGATCATACACACCATAGCTGACGTGCTGAGCCTGGTGTCATCTGCTCATTACCCATTCCCAAACAATGACGCTTTTAAACTCCCCATTATTTGAAAGCTTAGGAAAACATTGTGGAAAATGAAGAAATTGCTTGTTACAAGCAATTTCTTCATTATTCACAATGTTTTCTGCCCCAAAAGGCAATTTTTTCAAAGATTTCATCAACTTAAAATTGTAGTCTGCATCTTCTTTCAATTTGGACCAGTCTAAGATTTTCTCGTGTGGGAATGGGTTAATTTGATATTGTCCATTTTGTTGACCACTATAAGCCCTTTACTTTTTTTTTCAAAATTTTGAACTTGTCCCAACTTAAAGGGGTAGCAGACGGCAATACAAAGTAAAAAAATAACCATCCCATTTGGTAGAAAATATTGTGTGTTACAAGCAATTGTTTCTTTTTCCACAATGTTTCCTCAAGTATAACATAAAAAACCAGTACAGGAAAGGGTGAAGAGATGATATATTTTGCATTGATGTTTTATTACAATACTGCAGTGGCAACCAGGAGTAAGTGGTATTTTGTGGTACATGTTTGGTCGTGTAACACTACAATATTTCATTAATTGAATTTGAATCCTATTTGATTAATACGAAAGATAAATTGTGTGATTAATACTTGTAGTGATGAAGCACTTTTTGTATCCCTTTTACACCATTAGTGGTTTCAACCTTTAGCTGGAAAACCCTTCTTGTAACATCCATGAAACATGTTGGTATAGCAAAGCAAGTTTAATGGTTCACAGTTTAATGTTGTGGGAGGGGGGTCATAAGCTTACAAATTGACAACTATGATTTTTTTCTACCAAACCAATAAACCTACAGATTTGATATTTGGTATGTGGCATCATCTGGTGGACCTCTATCAAGATTGTATAAATTATGGCCCCATTGCTGAACATCGTTAGTTTAACGTTACAGGCTTATGTATTGAAAACTTGACAAATCTTTTTCTCCCAAACAAGAAGGCCTAGAGCTATGATATTTGGTATGAAGCATCATCTGGTGGACATCTATCGAGATTGTATAAATTATGGCCCCAGAGTTAGCCCTTTCCCGGACATCACAAGTTTAACATAGGCTTAATACTGAAATCTTTAAAAATCTTTTTCTCCCAAATTGGTCCTGTAACTTTGATATTTGGTATACAGTATTGTCTGGTGGACCTCTATAAAGATTGTATAAATTATAGCCCTTTAAAGAGCTTTTATATTTGATATGTAGCATCATCTTGTGGATCTCTATCAAGATAGTATTAATTATGGCCCCAGGGAAAAAAATAAGCTCTTTCCTGGATGTCACAAGTTTAACATAGTCTTTATTTAGTGAAAACTTTAAAAATGGTCTTCTCTCTAAAAGAATGCTGAGAGCTTTGATATATGTTATGTAGTCTCATCTGGTGGACCTCTATCAAGATTGTATAAATTATGGCCCAAGGGTCATAATTAGCCCATCCCCAGACATTCTAAGTTTAATGTAGTCTTATAAAGGGAAAATTTTAAAAATCTTCTCTCAAATAGGAGGGCCTAGAGCTTTGATATTTGGTATACTGTATCATCTGGTGGACCTCTATCAAGATTGTGCGGCACTCATCCATTCCGACTATTTGCATGTCTCTCACCAATGGGTCGATAATCATAAACAGTTGTGGGATAGCAGCTGGAGGCTAGGAAAGGATGTATTGGTAGTACTGGTGTGAGAAATTCCAGGATTCCATTGTTAGGTGCTCCAGTCCCCGCGATATAACTGAAAGATTGTTGAAAGTGGCGTTAAACCCCATTCAAACAAATCTATCAAGATTGTATAAATTATAGCCCTAGGGTCAAAATTAGCCCATTCTCGGATGTCACAAGTGTAACATAAGCTTGTATGGATAAAACTTCAAAAAATATTTTTCTCCCAAACAGAAAGGCCTTGAGCTTTTATATTTGGTATGTAGCATCATCTGGTGGACTTTTATCTGTTTTTGTGCAAAATTTTAGACTGGTCCAAATTGAAAGAAGTTGCAGACAACAACTTGATGTATATGAGAGTTTAGATTTTTAGCTTTGATGTTTTCGGATAAAAGCTAAGGTATTGCAATTACTAAGCCTTGGTGTCGTCGTCGTCCACGTCATGCTTAAACTTTGACATCTCTAGTTCTACTAAAAGCATTCACTTGAAACTTGGCACACCTGTTCACTATCAAAAGAGCAACCTATACTATCAAGGGAGATAACTAGATGCATTTTGTCCACTAACCAGCACCCAACAGCCGAGCCTAGGCACCTGTAGGCGATGCACTTGTTTTAACTTGCTGGCTAGAAAACACTGTTGAAAATGAAGAAATTTCTTGTTGAAAGCGATTTCTTCATTTTACATGATGTTTTCCTAATTGTTTTCTTGAGGGGTTTTAAAAAGACTCACAGTGTTGGATTGGGTCAACCTGTACTACTAATACAGAAGTCATTATGGATAAAAAAGAGTAATTGCTTTTAATTCATTTGTCCTTTTCTCACAATGTTTTCTCAATTACTTTTATTATTTCAGTTTAAAAGCCTAAATTTTAAAATTTGGTCTGCTACTTCTTTCAATTTGGATGGGTACAAGGTTTTGTTGCATGTAAATTAATCAGTCTTGCTCTAGAGACCACCTCTATTAATTGACCACTTTCAGTAAGTGACCAGTATCAAAATTTCCTCTCCAAAACCAAAGATTCTTAACCCCTTCCTGGTTTTTGAAATTTTAGACTGGTCCAAATTGAAAAGAGGATGCAGACGACAAATAAAATTGGATGCAATTCCAAATAGAACCATCCTATGTGGTAGAAAACATTGTGGGAAAAGGAGAAATTGCTTATTATAAGCAATTTCTCCTTTTTCCACAATGTTTTCTGAAGTATAAAATCACAGTGATGTAAAATCCCGGGTTTATCCAGGAGATGGTTAAATAATTGGACTTTTTTTTTTAATAGAATTATTAAAACTAAATTCTATATTGTCATTTGAATCGTCTCTTGTCTCCATCGGATGATTCTTATCACCATAGGATTAAGTGAGAACTCTGCAACAATTTTGTTTGAACAAATCTTTCATATATGTATTAACCCATTCCCACACAATGACACTTTTGGACGCCTCTCCAAGAAAACAGTTAGGAAAACATTATGAAAAATGAAGAAATTGCTTGTAAAAAGCAATTTCTTCATTTTACACAATGTTTTCCATCAAGAAAAATTGAAAAATATCTATAATCTCATAAACTTTAAGTGTTGGTCTGCAACTGCTTTCTATTTGGACCAGTCTAAAATTTTGCCATCTGGTAATAGGTTAAGCAACCATTACCTTCATTACCTTCAAGTACCACATTTTGGCTGTTCCTTGAGAGGTTGCTTAACACATTCCCACACAAAAATATATTTAGACTGGTTCAAATTCAAAGAGGTTACAAACAACAATTTAATGTGGTGAAATTTGAAAAAATCGGTAGAAATTAATGTGAAAAATCAAGAAATTACTTTTAACAAACAGTTTCTTCGTTTTGGACATTGTTTTCCAGAACTATTTTCTTGAGGGGTGTAAAGGGGAGGGACTGTGTGATATTGGGTTAAAACAAGTTAAACCGTATGTTGAATTACCCTTTATTTTGTGTTTTTCGAACATCCTCGATGAAAGTAATTTCATCAAATGTTCCCAAAGTGAGGATAATACGGAAACTATTAAATAATGTGTTTAAGGATCAACATGTGTTTTGCTTGATTTAAAAATTTGCATGCATAGCTATTAAATTCAGTTTGAAGTTATATATAAGCTTTAAAGCAAATAATCAGACGATTATTGCCTTATGCTTCGTGGATTTCCCCACACTAAATTCGCAATAAAAATGCTAATTAAGTACACTAAAATTGTTCGAGTATGTGTACTTTTTGTGCAAATTTACAAAATCATGACTTCATTAAATCCGCATTTATTGATCATTTTGAAAATGGTGTCTTAAATTTAACATACTCAATTTTTCAAATTAAGACCTGTGTCCAAGTCTCAATAATTATCACTCACAATTAAAGATTTGCTCAATCTCACAGTTTTTGCAGACGAAAATTTAAATTGGATTTAATTTTAAGAATAGCCATACAGTAGGGTGGAAAATATTGTGGAAATAGTAGAAATTGCTTGTTACAAGCAATTTCTTCTTTTCTTACAATGTTTTATCAATAAAAATCATAAGGATGTTAAAACCAGGGATTGAAAAGGAAAGATTTAAAAAAAATGGCAATTGCCTTAAGGTGGATCTTCATAAGACAGGATTTAATAAATAAACCTAGCTACACAGCTTTGAATTCAAATCAATCTGTTGAATAATCTTATCTCATTACCACACAGCAAAAATTTATACTGTCTGAAATGACTTCGAAGAAGTTGCAGCTAACAATTTCAGGTTGATTGAATTTCAAATTGTTGATGTAATTTTCAAACCCATAACTACAGCTTGATCAAAACCGTAGCTACAAGGTTTTAGCCAACAAGTTATCTGTGTCCTGCTTGGAAGGAAAATGTAGATATTGCTTGTAACACGCAATTTCTCTATTTTTTACATTGTTTTCTTTAACTGTTTTTTTGAGGGGTGTAAAAAGTAGGATTGTGTGGGAATGGGTTGATATTACACAATTGATGTTACACTGGTGAATGATCTGAGGTCTATAAATGATGCCTTTCCAATTCAGTGAAAATAGTGCCATGTGATGGGGTTGATTCTCTGCAGCATATTAAACCTTGTCATGCTGAGCCTGGAATAGTCCTGTTTTTGCAGGAGGTCTAGACAAAGATCAGACTGCACACATGTGCAGTCTGATCTTTTTCTAGGCCACCTGCTTATACCTTTAAAGCTAGATTTATTTGGAAGATAAATTTTCAAAATAAATTATTATGTACATTTAGTGATTTCTGTGCTTTTAGCCCTTTGATTCTTATGCAGCTTTCATAGAGGATCTTCTTCGGCATGACAAGGGTTAAGAACGGATAAATTACAAGAATATATATTTCACTATATTTCACTGATATTTCACTATATTTCATTGTTATTTCACTATATTTCACTGAAATTTCAATTTCAACAGAACCTTGGTGAAATTTTGGTGAAATTTCACTGAAATTTTGATGAAATTCACTGTTAATTCTTTGAAATTTTGGTGAAATTTCACTGAGATTTTGGTGAAACTTCAGTTTAATTTCACTGTTATTTTGCCCCTTTCTCTCAGTGAAATATCAGTGAAATTTCAATCTGTATTCTCACTGGGGATCTTATCAATTCATTTTCAGGGAAAAGGTATTGTTATAGCCAGGTTGTTGCAAACACCTGTGGCTGTCTGCGTCATCCGAAAGCTTTTGATATATTGTACTACCTCTGATATTAGTTTCACTGGAATCTCAGAATATATGTTCACTATCAAAGGAGCAATCTATACCAACAAGAGGGGTAACTCTGAATACATTTTTGAAGAAATTATGGCCCTTTTTCAACGTAGAGTTATTACTTAATCAAGCTCCTCCTAACATTGAGAACCATGCACCGTGCTCTTGGTCAGAAATTAAGGTAATATCATAGATAGAATAAATTGTTTATACAAAGTTCATTTAAGTGGTCTTCTACACCAGAGAATTTTTTTAAACAGATTTGGTATTTTCTGACCACTTATTCTACCTCAACTATTTAACCATCTACTGTTTTGCAAAATTTTAGACATGTCTAAATTCAAAGGTTTTGCAGACAACAATTCAAAGTCGATTTTATTGGCAAAATAATCATTTAATAGGGTAGAAAATATTGTGGAAAAGAGAAAATTGCTTGTTACATGCAATTTTCTCTTTTTCAACAATGTTTTCTCAAGTATCAAAACCCTTGGATGTAAAAACAAGAATTGAACAGGAAAGGATTAATAAGCAGGATTTATACACTTTGCACAATGGATGCTCTTGTAATAATTAATCCATTCCCTCTCAGTCTCGCTAGTTTTGGAAAGCAACATTTAAATTACGAGTAACATTTTCTTTATTTTGCAGAATGTTACCCAGAGACAAAAAATAATAATTCCATTGTGTTTTTGAAAGTGTTGTCTGCAACTTGTTTGAAGTTGAACCTGTCCAAAATGATGTAATCTGTTAAAGGATTAAACTTTAACCCTCTCAAATTACTCTTTTTCCTTTGAAGTGTGTGTTCTTTAACTCATTCTGACGCAATTCCTCCTTTTTACGCCCCTCAAGTAAAAGCCTTGGCAAACATTGAGGAAAATCAAGAAATTGCTTGTATCAAGCAATTTCTTCATTATACACAATGTTTTCTATCCAAAAAGACAAAGAAATTTAAAATTACATCAACTTGAATTATCGTCTTCAGCTTCTTTCAATTTGCATGAGTCTATAGTTTTTGTTGTTTGGGAATGGGTTATAGTCACTTGTTGTGTTGAATTTAACGAGGCAAACCAAAAAGTAGATATAAATTTTCAGACTCAAACAATATGCAAATTCTGGTGTTTAACCCCTGTCATTTTGAACCCGGAATATTCATGTTTTGTAGGAGGCATAGACAAAGATAAGCCTGCACATTTGTGCCGTCTGATCTTGGTCTACATATCCTGTTTGTCCCGTTCAAGCAAGAGTTGTTTAAGAAATCAATTTGTAAAAGAAATCCTGACTGATAACTAGTACTTCCAGTGTTTACAACCCTTTGAATTCTTTAAATTTAATCCTTTCCTGATTTTTGAAATTTTTTAGACTGGTCCAAATTCAAAAGTTTTGCAGATGACAGTTCAAAGTTGAATTTATTTTAAAAATAATCATTCAGTAGGGTAGAAAATATTGCAGAAAAAGAAGAAATTATTTGTTACAAGCAATTTCTTTTTCCAAAATGTTTTCCCGAGTATAAAAACATAGGGACGTAAAAACCAGTGATTATACAGGAAAGAGTTAATTCAGCATGGCAAGGGTTGATATCTAACTTTCTGTTGGAGCTTAAGGAGGCGTGGCCAGCGATGATGAGGGTCTGTTATGTTATATAGTTTCTATTTGTTCCATTTTGTAAGGGTGGATAATCGTAAACTAAAGTGGGATATAGCAGCTGAAGACTAGGAAAGGATTTAGTGGTAGTACTGATGTGGGAAATACCAGAAATCCATTGTTAGGTGCTCCAGCCTACGCGATATGACTGAAATACTGTTAAAAGTGAATTTAAACCCAATTCAATCAATCAATCCATTTTGTATGGCCCATCACCCCTGTGACCATCACACAAAAATAGATTGTAGGAATTATGACAATGATGAACTTTCCCATACTGCACGATTATTAAAATTCTGCAAGCTTGCAAGGATGGAAATTTTATACTCAGTTAATTAAGAAAAAAAATTCACTTTTCATATATATTAACCTTTCATGTTCAAATATCAGACCTATTGACTGCACAATAAGAAATTCTTTTTTTTTCCCCAAATTTTATGGGGTTGATTGGGGATATAAATGAAATTATGTAACATGAAAAATGAGCATTGTGGAAGTAGCAATTTTTTAAGCTCACTTGAACATGTAGTGCTCATGTGAGCTTTTAGGATCAATGGATGTCCATCGTCTGTTTGTTCATCAACTTTTGCTTCAAACAACATCTCCTCCTTAATTTCATGTAAATGTTACTTTGGTGGCCTTTAACCAAATTTACTCATATTGTTCCATTCCAATGCATATTTCAGCTTTGAGGCCCCAAAAGGGGTTCGAAATTTGAAAATTTAAAAATCTTCTTGTCTGAAACTACAAGGTCCACAGTTTTCACAATTATTTGGTGTGTAGCATCACCTAGAAGACGTCTACCAAGTTTGCTCAAATCATGACTCTCAGGGTCAAATTGGCCCTTCCCTATGGTCACTTGATTTTACATAGAAATTGTATCGGAAAACTTCAAAGCCCAGCGCTTTGATATCCTATATATAGCACTACCTAGTAGACCTCTACCAAGTTTGCTCAAATTACCCCCCCCCCCTCCCAGTCAAACTTGTCCTGCCCTAGGGGTCACTTAATTCTGTATTGAATTTATATAGGAAAAGTTAAAAAGTCTTCTCCTCCAGAACCACAAAACCTAGAGCTTAGATATTTTGCATTAAGCAGTGCCTAGTAGACTTCTTTAACCCTTTCCCGTTCAAATACGGGAATTTACGTTGCTGTGATTTAATACTCAAGAAAACATTGTGGAAAAAGAAGAACTTGCTTGTAACAAGCAATATCTCCTTTTTCCACAATATTTTCTACCACATAGGATGGTTTCATTTCAAATGGCATCCAGTTTTCATTGTCGTCTGCAAACTCTTTCAATTTGGACTAGTCTAAAATTTCCAAAAATGGGAAAGGGTTAAAGTGTGCTGAAATCATGGCTCCTGGAGTCATACTGGCCCCGGAGGACGGTTAACTAGTGCCACCCTAGGGTTCATTTTAGTTCCTTCCTTTTACTTCCAACTAAATAGAAATCTAAAGAAAAACATCTTAATTTCTTGTTTTATTAGCAACTAAGGACATCTTTATAAACTGATGGCTTTCTTAGAAAATGATAACTTCCTTAGCAACCAGTGACATCCATATTAACTTGAAACTTTTCACTGGCAGGGTTCATTAAAACCTTTACCGGTTGACAGAATTTTAGACTGGTCCAAATTGAAAGGAGTTGCAGACTACTGTTTAAATTTTATCAAATTTTAGATTTTTCAACATTCTGGATGGAAAACATGTAAAATGAAGAAATTGTGTGTTTTAAGTAATTTCTTCATTTTAAACAATGTTTTCCAAATTGTTTCTCTTGAGGGGGAACAGAAAGCGTCCTTGTATGGGAATGGGTTAATCCCACTCTGGGGAAATAGAATTTTTCATTTGAGAAGCTACTTAAAAAAGGTTTTATTGTTTAGTTTCGAATATTTTTATACGCCCGTCAAAGACGGGACGTATTATGGGATCACCCGTGGTGTCCTGGCGTCCAGGGTGTCCACTTCTTTGTCCGGAGCATAACTCTGTCATCCTAAGTCCGATTAACTTTATACTTGGCAGTTATATTCTCCTTATCAATTCGGAGTGCAGGGCGCAATAACCGTAACTCTACCTGGCCTATTGTTTGAGTTATTGCCCTTTGTTGTTTTTCATACTTGAATCTTGTCCGGAGTATATCTCTAAAAGAATTATAGCTAGGATCATGAAACTTCATGGGAGTATAGATCTCACCAAGGGGGGGGGGGGTGCAGTGCACAAGAACCATAACTCTACCTTGCCTATTTTTTGAGTTATTGCCCTTTGTTGTTTTTCTTACTTGAATCTTGTCCGGAGTATATCTCTAAAAGTATAATAGCTAGAATCATGAAATTTCATGGGTGTATAGATCTCACCAATTGGGGGGGGGGGGTGCAGTGCACAAGAACCATAACTCTACCTTGCCTATTTTTTGAGTTATTGCCCTTTGTTGTTTTTCTTACTTGAATCTTGTCCGGAGTATATCTCTAAAAGTATAATAGCTAGAATCATGAAATTTCATGGGTGTATAGATCTCACCAATTTGGAGTGCAGTGGACAAGAACCATAACTCTACCTGGCCTATTTGTTGAGTTATTGCCCTTTGTTGTTTTTCATAATTGAATCTTGTCTGGAGTCTATCTCTAAAAGTATAATAGCTAGGATCATGAAACTTCATGGGTGTATAGATCTCACCAAGGGGGAGTGCAGTGCACAAGAACCATAACTCTACCTGGCCGTTTTTTTTAGTTATTGCCCTTTGTTGTTTTTCATACTTGAATCTTGTCCGGAGTATATCTCTAAAAGTATAATAGCTAGGATCATGAAATTTCATGGCTGGATAGAGCTCACCAATTTGGAGTGCAGTGTACAAGAACCATAACTCTACCTAGCCTATTATTTGAGTAATTGCCCTTTGTTGTTTTTAGCTCACCTGAGCACAAAGTGCGAGGTGAGCTTTTGTGATCGGTCGTTGTCCGTCGTCCGTCCGTCTGTCCGTCCGTCCACAATTTCTTTAAAAATCTTCTCCTCCTAAACTAGCAGGCCAATCAAGCTGAAACTTTGCAGGGATGTTCCTTGGGTGAAGTTCTACAAAAGTTGTTAAAAGAATTTAATTCCGTCAAAAACTCTGGTTGCCGCGGCATGTGAAAATGTGAATCTTTCGTACATCTGTAAAAATCTTTAAAAATCTTCTCCTCCTAAACCAGTAGGCCAATCAAGCTGAAACTTTGCAGAGATGTTCTTTGGGTGAAGTTCTACAAAAGTTGTTAAAAGAATTAAATTCCGTCAAAAACTTTAGTTGCCGCGGCATGTGAAAATGGGAATCTTAAATAAATCTGTAAAAATCTTTAAAAATTTTCTCCTCCTAAACCAGTATACCAATCAAGCTGAAACTTTGCAGGGATGTTCCTTGGGTGAAGTTCTACAAAAGTTGTTAAAAGAATTTAATTCCGTCAAAATCTCTGGTTGCCGCGGCATGTGAAAATTGGAATCTTTAGTAAATCTGTAAAAATCTTTAAAAATCTTTTCCTCCTAAACCCGGCCAATCAAGCTGAAACTTTGCAGAGACGTTCCTTGGGTGAAGTTCTACAAAAGTTGTTAAAAGAATTTAATTCCGTCAAAAACTTTGGTTGCCACGGCATGTTTAAATGGGAATCTTAAGTAAATCTGTAAAAATCTTTAAAAATTTTCTCCTCGTAAACCAGTAGGCCAATCAAGCTGAAACTTAGCAGGGATTTTCCTTGAGTGAAGTTCTACAAAAGTTGTTAAAAGAATTTAACTCTGTCAAAAACGCTGGTTGCCGCGGCATGTGAAAATGGGAATCTTTAAATCTGTAAAAATCTTTTAAAATTTTCTCCCCCTAGACCAGTAGGCCAATCAAGCTTAAACTTTGCAGGGATGTTTTTAGCTCACCTGAGCACAACGTGCTCAAGGTGAGCTTTTGGTATCACCTTTTGTCCGTCGTGCGTCGTGCGTCGGAAGTCGTCAACAATTCTTTAAACATCTTCTCCTAAGTAACCACTGGGGGGAATTCAACCAAACTTGGTAGGAATGTTCCTTGGGTGACCCTTCTCAAAAGTTGTTCGCGGATTTTTGATTGACCCCCAAATATGGGCGTGGCAGGGCGTGGCAGTTTTTAACTTAGAAATCTTTAAACATCTTCTCCTCAGTAACCATTGGGCCAATTTCAACCAAATTTGGTATGAATGTTCCTTGGGTCACCCTTTTCAAAAGTTGTTCGTGGAATTTTGATTTATGCCCAAATATGGGCGTGGCAGGGCATGGTAGTTTTTGACTTAGGAATCTTTAAACATCTTCTCCTCAGTAACCATTGGGCCAATTTCAACCAAATTTGGCATGAATGTTCCTTTGGTGACCCTTTTTAAAAGTTGTTTGTGGAATTTTAATTTACGCCCAAATATGGGCGTGGCAGGGCGTGGCAGTTTTTGACTTAGAAATCTTTAAACATCTTCTCCTCAGTAACCATTGGGCCAATTTCAACCAAACTTGGCATGAATGTTCCTTGGGTGACCCTTTCAAAAGTTGTTTGTGGAATTTTGATTTATGCCCAAATATGGGCGTGGCAGGGCGTGGCAGTTTTTGACTTAGAAATCTCTAAACATCTTCTCCTCAGTAACCATTGGGCCAATTTCATCCAAACTTGGCATGAATGTTCCTTGGATGACCCTTTTTAAAAGTTGTTCGCAGAATTTTGATTTATGCCCAAATATGGGCGTGGCAGGGCGTGGCAATTTTTTACTTTGAAATCTTTTAACATCTACACCTCAGGAACCATTGGGCCAATTTCAACCAAACTTGGTATGAATGTTCCTTTGGTGACCCTTTTCAAAAGTTGTTCGGCAGAATTTTGTTTCACGCCCAAATATGGGCGTGGCAGTTTTTGACTTTGAAATCTTTAAACATCTTCTCCTCAGTAACTATTGGGCCAATTACAACAAAATTTGGTATGAATGTTCCTTGGGTCACCCTTTTCAAAAGTTGTTCGCAGAATTTTGATTTATGCCCAAATATGGGCGTGGCAGTTTTTTTAACTTTGAAATCTTTAAACATCTTATCCTCAGTAACAGTTGGGTCAATTTCAACCAAACTTTGCATGAATGTTCCTTTGGTGACCCTTTTCAAAAGTTGTTCCTGGAATTTTGATTTATGCCCAAATATGGGCGTGGCAGGGTCAGGCACTTTTTTGACTTTGAAATCTTTAAACATCTTCTCCTCGGTAACTATTGGGCCAATTTCAACTAAATTTGGTATGAATGTTCCTTGAGTGACCCTTTTCAAAAGTTGTTCTAGAATTTTGATTGATGACCAAATAAGGGCTTGGAAGGGTAGGGCAGTTTTTGACTTTGAAATCTTTAAACATCTTCTCCTCAGTAACCATTGGGCCAATTTCAATTTTGAATCATCTTACATTAGTCAGGTGAGCGATTTTAGGGCCATTCTGGCCCTCTTGTTTAGGTGAAGCTCTACAAATGTTGTTAAAAGAATTTAATTCCGTGAACTCTTGTAACTGCGGCATATGAAAATGGGAAATTTTAGAAAATCTTTGTTGTCTTTTTTTTAACAGACTACAAGGCCAAAGGCATTTATATTATATATAGAGCTTAATCATGATTCTCAACCAAGTTTTTTAAATATTTAATCTCTGGGGTCAAAAATTGCCCCACCCCTGAGGTATGAAGTTTGGAAATATGCTTAATTAGAGCAATTTCAAAAGACTTCTCCTCTTAAACTATAAGGTCTAGGATATTCATATTTGGTATGGGGCATAACTAGATGGTTTTGTACCATATCACTAAAAGTTGTCTTCTTCAGGTCAAAAAAAGCTCTGCACTAGGGGTCCAAAATTTGGAAAAACGCAAAATTTGTATATGTTAAAAAAAATTCTTCATTTTAAGGAGGAGGGCATTTATATTTTGAGTGTAGCATAGCCTGGCTGTTATCTATCTGTTTTGATCAAATTATGCTTGTAGGTTAATAAACACCCCTTCCCTGGGTGTCCAAAGTTAGTAAAATGCTCAATTAGACCATGTTCAATAGTCTTTTCCTCCCAATCTAAAAAGTCTAAGGCATTCATATTTTGTATATAGCATATCCAGATGGTTCCCTACCATGTTAGCTAAAATTTTAGCACTGGGATAAAACATGGCACTGCCCCAGAGGTCAAAAATTTTTGAAAACACCCAATTAGAGCAACATCAAAAGTCTTCTCCTTCTTAAAAATAAGGTGAAGGGCATACATATTTGGTATGTAGCATGACTAAATAATTTTGTACTACGTAACAGGAAAATACGCTCTTAGGATAAAAAATGTCTCTGTTCCTGGGGTTGAAAATTGCGTAAATTGCATTGAAAGAATTCTTCTTCTTAAAAATAGGTTCCAGAGCATTTACATTAAAAACAAAGGATAACATTATTATTATCTACCATGTTAATATCCTTTTGACAAAAATGGCCCTTCTCAAGGCATCCAAGGATATGAAAAACGCTCAATAAGAGCATGTTCAAATATTTTCCACTCCTCATGTATAAGTTGTAATGCATTCATATTTTGATTTATAAGTACATCCAGATTGTTCTCTACCAAGGTTACTAAAATTACACCCATTGAAGTTGCAGACAGTAATTAGAGTTTTATTGAAATCTAAATACAAAGAATTTCAGGTAGAAAACACTGTGAGAAATGGATAAATTGCTTGTCACTCCCTTTCTCACTATGTATTTTTCAAACCTGTTTTCCCTGAGGGTGACAAATTCTGGAATAGTTTGGTAATGGATTAAACTATAAAGCCAAAGGCATTCATTATTATTGTAAAGCATTACTGGATTGTTTTGTACAAAGCCCAAAATCTTATATATCTTTTATTTATTTTGCTCAAGTTGTGTCTTTTTTATACTGAAAAGTACTGTAATTTGGAGATGCCTCAGATGAGCGATTTAGGACCATCATGGTCCTCTTGTTCATACTTGAATCTTGTCCGGAGTATATCTCTAAAAGTATAATAGCTAGTCCGATTGACTTTAAACTTGACAGTTATATTCTTCTTATCAATACAGAGTGCAGTGCGCAATAACCATAACTCTACCTATCCTATTTTTTGAGTTATTGCCCTTTGTTGTTTTTCATACTTAAATCTTGTCCGGAGTATATCTCTAAAAGTTTTATAGCTAGGATCATGAAACTTCATGGGTGTATAGATCTCACCAAGGGGGTGTGCAGTGCACAAGAACCATAACTCTACCTGGCCTATTTTTTGAGTTATTGCCCTTTGTTGTGTTTCATACTTGAATCTTGTCCGGAGTATATCTCTAAAAGTATAATAGCTAGAATCATGAAACTTCATGGATGGATAGAGCTCACCAAGTGGGAGTGCAGTGCACAAGAACCATAACTCTACCTAGCGTATATTTTGAGTAATTGCCCTTTGTTGTTTTTTCATACTTGAATCTTGTTCGGAGTATATCTCTAAAAGTATAATAGCTAGGATGATGAAATTTCATGGGTGTATAGATCTCACCAAGGGGGAGTGCAGTGCACAAGAACCATAATTCTACCTGGCCTATTTTTTTAGTTATTGCCCTTTCTTGTTTTTCATACTTGAATCTTGTCCGGAGTATACCTCTAAAAGTATAATAGCTAGAATCATGAAATTTCATAGATGGATAGAGCTCACCAAGTGGGAGTGCAGTGCACAAGAACCATAACTCTACCTAGCGTATATTTTGAGTAATTGCCCTTTGTTGTTTTTTCATACTTGCCGCCGTCATAGCGCAGTCGGTAGCGCGCCAGACTCCTAATCTTCAATCATAGGTGTCATGGGTTCGATCCCCGGCGGCGGCAAATATTCTTTCCGACAATTGTCTCTCACCAATGGGTTGATAATCGTTAACCTAAGTGGGATAGCAGCTGGACGCTAGGAAAGGATGTAGTGGTAGTACTGGTGTGAGAAATACCAGGAATCCATTGTTAGGTGCTCCAGCCGCCGCGATATGACTGAAATACTGTTAAAAGCGGCGTTAAACCCCATTCAATCAATCAATCAACATACTTGAATCTTGTCTGGAGTTTATCTCTAAAAGTATAATAGCTAGAATCATGAAATTGTCCTTTGTTGTTTTTCATACTTTGTTTGACAAAAAATATTCATTCAAAATAACCTCAGTTCTATTCAAACCCCCAGCTAATATTAAGCAGTGTGACGGGCATATCTTGTGACAATTTGGCACCTTGTTTTCTCTTGATATTATCAAAATTATTTGATTCTCAACAATGTGAACCCTGCCTTCTGGAATCTAATAAAACTAACTCAAGTGAAAAGTAAAGTGCCATCATGGTCCTCTTGTGTTTGGCTCATCTGAGCACTAAGTGCTCATAGTGAAGTATTTTGTCTGTCATATGTCCTGCATTGTCTGTCGTATGTCAATAATTTAAAAACGACATCTTCTCCCAAACAACTAGGGTAATTTCAACCAAATTTGGCAATTGAAATCTATTGAAAGCTCTGGTTGCCATGGCAACAAAAGTGAAATTTTAAGAAAAATTTTCAAAAATTATCTTCTACTGACCTAGAGGCTAAAACCTTGATATTTGCTTAAAGCATCAGTACATTGACCTCCTTCAGAATTACTAAAATATCGCCTTCGGGTCCTCAAGGATTTCCTCCCAAACCACTGGGCCAATTTCAACCAAATTTGGCAGAAATGTTCAATAAGTGGTGCACCTTTAAAATTACTAAATGAATTGAAATCTTTTGAAACTGCTGGTTGCCATGGCAACAAATGTGAAATTTTCATAAAAATCTTTAAAAATTATCTCCTCCTGACCTAGAAGGCATAGGGCCTTGCTATTTTGCATGAAGTTTCAGTACATTGACCTCTTTCTGAACTGCTAAAGTTATCACCCTCGGGTCTCAAGGCACAGACCCCCGGTGGGTTTTGGGCTTATTTAGAAATAAGGATTTTTAAAATGACATCTACTTTCAAAATCACTGGTCAATTTCAACCAAATTTGGTAGGAATGCTTTAAAAATTGCTAAAAGAATTGAAATCTGTTGAAAACTGATCCAGAAGATGTAGAGCCTTGATATTTTGCATAATGCATCAGTACATTGACCTCTTTCAGAATAGCTAAGGATATCACCCTCGGGTCCTAAGGGCAGAGCCCTGGTGGGCTTAGGGCTTATTTAGAAATAAAGTAGGATTTTTAAAATGACATCTCCTGTGAGAACTACTGGGCCAATTTCAACGAAATTTGGCAGGAAAGTTCTTTAAGTGGTGCCCTTTAAAAATTGATAAAAGAATTGAACTCCGTTGAAAATTCTGGTTGCTATGGCAACAAAAGTGAAATTGATTTTTTTTTTATGTCCTCCTGACCCAGAAAGCATAGAACCTTGTTATTTTGCATGAAGCATCAGTACATTACCTCTTTCAGAATTGCTAAATTGATGGAGCCCCAGAGTGATTTGGCCTTTATAGAAATAAAGAAGGCACCTCTTCCAAAGCTATATGGCTTATTTCAACCAAATTTGGCAGAATTTCCCTTAGCCCCCCCCCTTTTGATAATTACTAAAATATTTGATATCTGTTTATTGCCATGGCAACTTAAGTTAGTTTCAGTTAAATTTCAAAGGAGGTCTTCTCCAGAACCAGTTAGTATTAAGCTTTGAAGAAAAAGAGCCTTATCTGGCCCTCTTGTTTAATTATTGTCAGACTGAGTAGATGGCACAATCTGGATGGCAAATTTTTTCCCCCGAATTTTTCTGAATATAAAATGACCATTCCATATTAAAATACATTTATTCACTTAAAAAATATGTGAACTTTAAATCTTAATGGGCCTTTGCTCAGACCCAATAACTTTTTCAAATATTTGCTAGACAGAATTTGCTGACGGTACCTCTAAGCATGACAGACAGCATATTGAGGAGGTTCAGTGCTTCATAATTGTGTGATGGTTTCAGGGGAGGTAATTTAGGGAACCCCCAGAGAAGCATATGACTCATACTTGTTGAACTTTATATATAAAGAAAGTCAACCAATTTTGGGTTGAGGTTCTTTTTCTTTGAAGGGATTTGTTTTGTCTATAACCTCTACATTTTTGTGGCAGCAGTTGGATGATGACAACTGCCAAACCTGAGTTGCCTCACCAAGTTGATCTCCCAGGCTAAGACTCGGAAAGTGTCTTCCAAGAGGGGATCCTAATGTGAAGGTTTCAGGGGAGGTTAAGTTGGTCGTGATATGCAAATAAGGAAACCACAAGAGAGACATATGACTTTTTGCAGTTATATATAGGCAAAGTTAACCCATTTAAGGTTAAGGATTATTTTCTCTGAATGGCTTTGTTTACAAGCTCTGCATGTTATAGTTGTAAGTGCCTTGATATTTACAAGCACTTATTTTTACAGTGTTAAACCCAATACCAGCTATCCCAATTTTAGACTAATTATAATTAAAAAAATTGCAGACAACAATTTTCTGTCGATGAATTCTTAAATATCCATGCATGAAAGGGTGAAAAAAACATTGCGGATTATGAAAAAATTGCTTGTCACAAGCCATTTCTTCATTTTCCACAATTTTCCACAGCGTTATTGTGTGGGAACAGGTTAATAAATTCTCGATGTATATATATATATATTCTGTGTGGAGACATTTCTTGCCATAGTCTACTAAACACAGTAACTAAAAGGCCATAAATATATATTTCATAGCAAGTTAGAAGATGTTATCGCAGTTTGTTCAATTTGCTTCTAAAGATAGCATCTGTTATGCAAGAATGAATAAAAAAATAGGTTTGAAAGCTTTTCTTTGATGTAGATTCATCATTCTCACAAGAGAGCTTGCAAATCATGATAAATAGTCGAATCAACTGATGATTCAAAATTCTTGGCATGCCCCGATGAATTTTGTTCATTTATGGTAACTTATCAGGCACGACCATGCTGAATATTTAATTGACCCTTCAGCCCTGAAAAAATATGAAATGAATTGTTTTACAGGCAATCCAACCCTTTACAACATGATTCTTCTATTCGGTAAACATTTCTGGTTAAAAACATCAAACAGTGATGTAGACTGAGATCAGAATGCACACAATTATCTGCCAGTGAAACAGAAGTAATCCTGGTTCAGCATCTATTTCCTTTTCTGTCTTAACCTATTTCCACACAATGACGCCTTTTTACGCCCCTAAAGAAATTAATCGGGAAAACATTGTGAAAATGAAGAAATTGCTTGTGACAAGAAATTGCTTCATTATCCACACTGTTTTCTACCAAAAAAAGCAAAGAATTCTTAAATTCCACCAACTTAAAATTGTAGACTGCAACATCTTTCAATTTGGACTGCTCTGAAATGTTGTTGTGTTGTAATGAGTTAAAGGAACTCTAATAAAAAAACTAACCTAACAAATTTATAACTCACCAAAAACAATTGACCAATCACAGTAGTCAATCAAGTCAAACCAAATCATACATTTAGCCTGGATGTGAACTATGAACTACAATAATGCTGAGTGAAGCAATTTTTTTCTGGTTTTGTGACTTAAACACTGTTCCTACAGTTTATTAAAGCTGTAGTTAAAATGTTTAAGTTGCCAACAAACCATTCAATATTTTGTAATATGTTACCAGGCATAAGTTTTGCAAAATAAGGCTGTTTAACCCATTCATCATTAACACGGTGACGCTTTTTGATACCCCCGAAGAAAAACAATTTGGAAAACACTGTGTAAAATGAAGAAATGGGTCTTGTAGCAAGCAATTTCTTCATTTTACACAATTTTTTCTATTCAAAAAGTTGAAAAAATCTAAAATTTCATAACCTTGAAATTGCTGTCTGCAACTCCTTTCAATTTGGATCTGTCTAAAAATTGTTTTGTATGGTAATGGATTGATATCCAAATTGAACTTCCTGCGGGAGTTCAGGGGGTGTGGCTAGCAATCATTCAACCTAGTTGGTTTTAGAAACGGTCAAACTCAATTTTCTAGAATTACTTCATATTTTCACTCGTAAGGTCATAGGTTTTAATGAACTGGTGACCTTGAGCTATGACCTAATTGAAAAGAATTTTATAACTATAATATCCTTCTTAGATTTTTATTACCCCATATAAGGTAGGATCATCTAGTAAAGTGTATGTATTCATATATTGGCTCCCATTAGTAACAGGCTTTACCAAATAACTCCTTTTTTTATGCTGAAGAATTAAACCTATTGAAAACAGAGTGACAAAAGAAGAAATTGCTTGTAGCAAGTACTTTATCCCTTTCTCACAATGTTTAATTACCTATTAGGTACTTATGAAATAGCTTACGCATGCTTAAAAGGTTCAATTTCAGGATTTAAGTTTCTATATTGGCAATGGATGATCACAATGCCACAACTGCAGATTATTTGGATTTTGTTTGCTTGCCAATATTACAAAGGACATAAAATTTTATCTATTCATTTGACATGAAACTGGATCTTCACATAAGATGACTGAATCTATAATAAAAGACTGTTCAAAAGACAAAAAACTGCATCTATTTGTAGGACATAAAACTACATCTGTTCAAAGGATAAAAAGCTATATCTATACATAAGACATAAGACTGCATCTATTCGAAGGACATATATCTGAATCTATTCATAGGACATAAAACTGGATCTTCACATAGGACATAAAACTGCAAATGTACAAAGGATTATACATAAGACATATTACTGCATCTATTCAAAGGACATAAAACTGCATCTTTTCATGCAACATAAAACTGGATCTATTCATAGGACTTAAAAGAGCATCTTTTCATAAGACGACTGCATCTATAATGAAAGACTGTTCAAAAAACACGAAACTAGATCTATTCATAGGATATACAACTCCAACTCTTCTAAGGATAAAAAGCTTTACATAAGACATATGACTGCATCTATTTGAAGGACTTGAAACTGCATCTATTGATAGGACATAAAACTGGATCTTCACATAGGACATAAAACTGCATCCATTCAATTGACATAAAATTGCATCTTTACATAGGACATAGAATTGCATCTATTAATAGGACGACTGCATCTATAATAAAATACCTATCAAAGGATATAATAATACATCTATTTGTAGGACATAAAACTGCAACTGTTCAAAGGATAAAAAGCTATATCTATACATAGGACATAAGACTACATTTATTCAAAGAATAGAAGACTGTTCAAAGGACATGAAACTGGATCTATTCATAGGATATACAACTGCAACCTTTCAGAGGATAAAGAGCTATATCTATACATAAGATATATGACCGTCCGCATCTTCACATAGGACATAAAACTACAGCCATTCAATTGAAATAAAATTGCATCTTTACATAGGACATAGAACTGCATATATTCAAAGGACGGCTGCATCTATAATATAATACTGTTTAAAAGACATAAAAACGACATCTATTTGTAAGACAAAACTGCAACTGCCCAAAGAATGAAAAGCTGTAAATATCCATAGGACATAAGACTACATCTATTCAAAGTACATAAAACTGCATAATTTTATAGGACAATAAACTGCATCTATTCATATGACATAAAAGTGCATCTTTTTATAGAACGACTGTATCTATAACAAAGGATATAAAACTGCATGTATTTGTAGGACATAAAATGCAACTGTTCAACAGATAGAAAGCTATATTTATACATAGGATATAAGAAAGGACATAAAACTGCATCTTTACATAGGACATAGAACCGCATCTATTCATATGACATAAAAGTGCATCTTTTTATAGGACGACTGTCTCTATAATAAAAGACTGTTCGAAGGACATAAAATTGCAACTATTCGTAGGATAAAAAGCTATATCTATACATAAGACACAAGACTACATCTATTCGTTGCACATAAAACTGCATCCATTCATGGGACACAAAAATCCATCTTAACATAGGACATAAAACTGCATCTATTCAATGGACATAAAACTGCATCTTTATACAGGGCATAGAACTGCATTTATTTATAGAATATAAAACTTAGTCTATTCTTAGAACATAAAACTGTATTTAAACACTCCGGACTGCATCTATACATAGCACATAAAACTGCAACTATTCATTGGATATAAAATTGCAGCTACTAAAAGGACATAAAACTGCATCTTTTCATAGAACATAAAACTGCATCTATTCACAGGACACAAAACTGCATCTATTTAAGAACTCAAAACTGCATCTATTCGTAGGACATAAAATGGCAGCTATTTATAGGAAATAAAACTGCACCTATTCAAAGGACATAAAACTACATCTATTTATAGAACATAAAACTGTATCTATTCATAAGACATAAAATTGCATCTATTCAAAGGACACGAAACTACACGTATTCATAAAACACAAAACGGCATCTATTTGTAGGGCATAAAACTGCAACTGTGAATGGGACATAAATAGCACCTCCTCATATGACATAAAACTGCGTCTATTTGTAGGGCACAAAACTACATCTGTTCATAGGACATAAAACTACGTGTATTCGTTATACATATAACTGCATCTATTTGTAGGGCATAGAACTGCAAATGTTCATAGGACATGTAACTGCACCTATTCATAGGACATAAAACTGCATCTATTTGTAGGGCATAAAACTACATCTATTCATAATACATAAAACTGCAATTTTTCATATGACATAAAACTATATCTTTTCATAGGACATAAACTGCAAATGTTCACTCATAATATGGTATATCATTCACTTTGCATTGATCAGTGAGACCCTTCTGGCTGCACATTCTCATTTAAACCCCTTCCCACACGACAACAAATTCAAATTGGTGAAATTCGAGAAATCTTTACATTTCAAGATAGAAAACAGTGTGGATAATGAAGAAATCGCTTGTTACAAGCAATTTATTAATTTTATACATTGTTTTCCTAACCTTTTTTCTTGAAAGACACTAAAATGCGGGATTGTGTGGGAACGGGTAAAAAACATAACCTTTGCCAACACGAGTACTTTCATATAGATTTATTAACCGATATCAACTTAAGCACTACAGAAAAATTGAACAACATTGTGAGCAAAGGGGAAACGATTGCAACAAACAAAAATAGCGTAAAACAACAGACTTTAAAATCATCTACTCCAGACTCAGAAGGCAAAGAGCCTTCATCACAGGTGAAGCACCCGCGGCTTAGAAGCTTTGATTTGACGTCTGCAACTTCTTCGAATTTGGACAAGTCAAACATGTTGCTGCTCTCTTTTGACATAAAGTATAGAATACTGGTTAACACTTTTCATGCCGAGTGATATCTTTTTCAGAATTGCATCAAAATCAAAGGGCTGAAAGCACTGGTTGATCGTCAATACTTCTTTCGAAAAATATTTTCATGAACAACTCTGGTTTGAAAAGGACAGACAGGAGATGTAGACTAAGATCAGACTATACTGTGCAGGCTGATCTATGTCTATACCTGCCAATGCCGGAATATTCCTGGTTCAGCATGACATGGGTTAAGAATTCTAAGGATGGTAGTTCTACCTATTCCACTTATGGCTAGTAAAACATTGTGTAGAAAGGAGAACATACTGATAACAACCGTGGTCTTCTATTTAAAATTGGGGCGGTGAAAATGATAAAACTAATCCCACTTTACCCCACTTCTTTATACATCCTAGAAAAATACCAAATAGAAAATGCTTGTTATTTTCTTTAAATGTTTCCACCCAATGTTAACCCTTTACCGTATGAACACTTGTTTTCACGATCACCTGGGTTTATGCCAGAGAAAAAGTTGCAGGAAAAGAAGAAATTGCTTGTAACAAGCAATTTCTTCTTTCCCTACAATGTTTTCTATGCAATGGTTATTTTTCAATTCAAATACGTTTAGATTATTGTCTGCAGCGCTTTTCAAATATCACCAAAATCATATTTTGTCGTCTGGGAAAGGGTTAAACTTATTCTCAAATCTAAAGTGGATTGAATCAGGCAAAAATGTTCTTAATTTTTATGAAGTATTAGTGAAATTATTTGATGAGTTTTTTTTCTGTTTTATCGTGAATAATACTCTGGAAAAGGTCCAGCATTTTCCCAGCAATGTTTTCAAGTCCGCTAAAATACATAGGAATTCGTTATTTTTCCTAAAAATTGAAAAGTAGAAGGGAGACAATTCGTTTAGTTTTCATTCTACGATTGTCAGATTTATTTCCCCTACATGGGACCAGCGAATTCTTTTCTGAGTGGTCATAGGGTTTTTCATCGATGGGCGACCAAAGGATCGTAGGTACAGTCATCGTTAGTATGTATATAGCTAGCAGACGAGAATGGCTCATGTTCAATAGACATAGCATTGCGGACGGACAGGCACCTGGGCAGAAAGTGTTACAAGGAGGCCAGGATTGTTTAACCATTTCCACGCGATCCCGCTTTTTTACGCTCCTTTACCCATTACTAGACGACAAAATTTTTTACTGGTCCAAATTGAAAGGGGTTGCAGACGACAAATTAAGGCTTATGAAATTTTAGATTTTTTCAACTCTTTTAGGTGAAAAACATTGCGGAAAATGAAGAAATTGCTTGCAACAGGTAACTTCTTCATTTTCCACAATGTTTTCCAAAGATGGGGGCGTAAAAAGGGGGGGGACGGTTGTGTTGCAATGGATTAAGGAAAGAGCTAAGAAAAATATTGTGAAAAATTAAGAAATTGCTTGTGATAAAAGAGACTGGATTTAAATCTCATTAACTTAATGTTGTCGTCTACAACTTCTTTGACTTTAAACTAGTCTAACATTTTGTCGCCTGTAAATGAGTTAATACATTTCCACTCAATCTCGACTCTGATATTATTCGAGAAAACATTGTAAGAAGTCAGAGAGTGTTTGTTGCAAGCACCCTCCCCCCTTACAACCAGTTTCCTCCCCCTTTCCTTGCCGCCGTCATAGTGCAGTTGGTAGCGCATCGGGCTGTCAATCTAGAGGTCCCGGGTTCGATCCCCGACGGCGGCACTCATCCTTTCCGACTATTTGTCTCTCACCAATTGGTCGATAATCGTAGACCTATGTGGGATAGCAGCTGGAGGCTAGGAATGGATTTAATGGTAGTACTGGTGTGAGAAATACCAGGATTCCATTGTTAGGTGCTCCAGCCGCCGTGATATAACTGAAAGATTATTCAAAGCGGCAAAAAAACCCATTCAAACAAAAACTTCCCCCTTTCCCCGTCACTCCTAGTGTTCTCTTTTTACCAGTTATCTTTCGAATTACAGTGATTTTGAATTGTCTGCAATTCTTTTAATTCGGATCACTCTAGAATAGTGTCGCCTCGTAACGGGTTAAACCATATCAGAGCTTTGGTTTTATTACATAAAAATATTTCAATAGTTTATATATAAATTTGGTATCCCAAAAGCAATATAACCAAAGTCAGTTGTCAGCCTTTTGAACTTGGTGGTATTTAGCCAGAAATGTCGAGGATTTGTTCTAGCCTATGTGTCGTGCGTGTGGTCGGCGGCGACAGTCGTTGTTGGTCAGAAATCGTTTACATATGAGCCTGTGCGTGACATTTCCAACAATTTCGCATGTGCGTGACTTGCACACATTGCGCACCCTGGACAGCCATTTGGGGCAATTAGAGTATTCGCTGATTGTTTAAAGAAGCTTTGGGTATGTGTCTTTCTACAGGGCGCAGAGTGAAGACTCTGATCAGACTGTGCGGATGCACACACTGATCTGAGTCTTTACTTTGCGCACATGCGTAATGGTTGGAAATGTCACGCACGCGCTCATATCACTTGTGATATCTGAATAGAGTCAGTGCCTGACATTTCCAACAATTTCGCTGACCTCTGTCGGCTATTTACCCGTTACTAGGTGGCAAAAATTTTAACAGTACAAATTAAAAGGAGTTGTAGACGATAGTTAAAGTTTATGATTTTTTTTTTTTAACTTTTCTGGGTAAAAAACATTGTTTAAAATAAAGAAATTGCTTATTACAAGCGGTTTCTTCACTTTACACAATTGTTTTCTAATTGTTTTACTTGCGGGACGTCAAAAAATGTCACTGTGTATAAAGGGTTAATGTAACACGCAAATCTGTAGTCTGAGAGCGTACGTCGAGTCTTCTTTAGTACACCCATTCACACATGATGATGCTTTTCGACACTCCCCACAAGAAAAACATTGTGTAAAATAAAGAAATTGCTTGCAACAAGCAATTTCTTCATTTTTTACAATGTTTTATCCAGAAAGTTGAAACAGTCTAAAACTTCATAGACTTAAAATGGTCTTCAGCAACTCCTTCAACTTGGAACAGTATTTGATTTTGTTGTCTTGTAATGGGTAAGAATCGCTGAGATTTATAAATACAATCAATATCTAATACATAGTCCCCTAAATCTCTAGCATAAACTGGTGTAGGAAAAGCTATGGAAATCATTGTAGGAATGCAGATTATTTTCTTCGGTAGTTTCTGATTAGAAATACCGGGTTTGGCAGATTGATCGCTATGTATCCGGCTTGGTCAGTTATAAAGATCATCATGAGCAAAGGATTGGAAATATGAGATTATGTTATCCTCAGAACGAGCTCTCCTTTTCCCGAGAATGTTGCATATTGTTCGCTGTGCTTGTGTCGAGTTAAAGATCAACACCGGGCTCTTTTTATATATTAACCATTTCACGTTTTTCAATATTTAAGAAGAGTCCAAATTGAAACAAGTCGCACACGAGAATTAAGAGTGGGGCAAATTGAAAAGTAACCAGCCTACAGGTTAGAAAATATTATGGGAAAAGGATAAAATATTATGTGAAAAGGAGAAATTGCTTGTTACAAACAATTTCTTCTTTTCCCACAATGTGTTCTAAAGTATACATACTGGGACGTAAAAACAAGGGATTGTACAGGAAAGGGTTTAACAGCGTTATTTCTCGAATTCTATGGTTGGTAACATAAATAAAAAAAATTAAAATTGTTAGTTGGCGACCTGAACATCGTAACTACAGTTTGACTAAGATGTAGTAACAACGTTGAAGTCTCCAAACCAAATTGAAAAAAAAACAAATCTCAGCACATAAATCGGTTAGAGTTCGAAGTTCATTTTCGGTCTAAAGTTAATGATTTGATCCGTCAATTATTTTTTACTGATAGACCTGATCCGTCAATTCAGGGATTCTGTTACGATGTTCGTTTAGCTTCCGCCGCCATTTAAGCATATTTTTGAGGGGTTTATTTTGAAATAATTTTAAGAGTTGTAATTAGAAGTTTTTCTAGCTTCCGCGGTCAATTAAGCTTATTTTAAGGGATTTATTTTGCGAGAATTGTAAGAGTTTTAATTTGAAGTTTGTCTACATTCCGCGTTCAATTAAGCTTATTTTTAAGGGTCTTATTTTGACAGAATTTTAAGAGTTTTCATTTGAAGTTTGTGTAGCCTCCACGGTAAATTATTTTAAACTTATTTTGAAGAGGTTTATTTTGAAAGAATTTTAGGGGTTTTGATTATAAGGGTTTTTTTTAATTACGAGAATCTGACTTTAAATAAAATCTCGATTATATCTCAGAGGCCATGATTTTCAAGTAATGCGAAATTTTCAAAGGTGCTTGCATGTACCCGCATGCTTTTGGCATTCGTCGCATTGGTGATGTTCCCCGCCAAAGCCTTAACCCTTTCCCACACAAGAAAATGTTAGACTGGTCCAAAAGAAAGAAGATGCAGACGACAATTTTAAGGAGATGGAATTCTAGAATTCTTTGTCTTTTAGGGTAGAAAACATTGTGGACATTGAAGAAATTGCTTGATAAAAGCAATTTCTTCTTTGTCCACAATGTTTTCCAAAGCTTTTTTGTTGAGGGGCGTAAAAAGGAGGGCTTGTGTGGGAATGGGTTAACCCATGTCGTGCCGAATATTCCTGCCACAGTTTGATAGTGGGTATAGACAATGGTCAAACTGCAAAATGTGCAGTCTTATATGGGTGTACACCTAGTTTAATCCATTACTACACAATCGGCCTACATTTCACGCACCGAAGAAATATACCGATGCAAACTATCGTGATAAAAGAAGAAACTGCTTGTAACAAACAATTTCTTCTTTTATCACAATGTTTTCAACGTCATATTTTCATTATGTTTCAATCTAAACCAACTTTATTTTGTCGCCTGCAATCACCTCTCTAAATTTGGACCAGTCTAAACTTTTGTCGTTTGAGAATGGGTAAAATCAGAGTCTAGCAGTTAGGACGATTATTTCTCAAACAAGAAAGTATTAAGCTATTCCCGGCCCACGCAATACCTCCCTTTTACGCCCACAAAGAAAAAAGCTAAAGAAAACATTGTGGAAAATAAAGAAATTGCAAGATACGAGCAATTTCTTCAATATACACAATGTTTTCTACACCAAAAAGACAAATACTTTTGAAATACCGTCAAGTATAAAATGTCGCCTACGACTTCTTTGAATTTGGACCAGTATAAAATTCAGTTGTTTGGGGATGGTTTAACCCGTTACCAGACGACAAAATTTTAGACTGGTCCAAATGGAAAGGAGTTGAAGACGACAATTTGAGGGTTATGAAATTTTAGACTTTTTCAACTTTCTAGACAGAAAACATCATGTAAAATGAAGAAAGTGCTTGTAACAAGCAATTTCGTAATTTCACACAATGTTTTCCCAATTCTTTTTTCCGGAGGGGCGTCCAAAAGCGTGACTAAGTGGGAATGGGTTAAGCATCATTTTCCTATAGGTGAAATAGACGTTGACCACTGCAAGTTGGACAAAGGGTTTATTGGTTACGCGTGACTTTTTTGGAACAGTATAAATTTTACACTTGCTACCGTTCGTCAATGTAAACAATGTAATAGCTGGGATCAGTTTTCAATTAGTGTTCATTAATCGGTATTCAAACCATGAAGGAGATGGAGGGTGGGGGTAAGTGTCAATGATTTTTATTCAATTTTCTCAAGATCTGTGTAATATAACGGTGATTTGTTGCTATTTTTAGCCAATTATTGGTTATTAGCCGATTGGGACAGGTATTCCATACTTCGTTGCTTAGGTAGCCATTTGTAAACAACCTGCTGTTTGAACCAAATCTCGGAGTGTACATGAACGCTGTTGATAAAAAAAGTCGTCTGCGTTAAACAAATACAAGTAAAATGGGTTTTGTTTGCTTGGTGTCGGATTTGGTTTGATAAATGTTTAACTGATTTTATTTGCCTTGGTTGTTGTGATTTTTTCCTAACCCGAATTTAAATAAAAAAAAGTTGACTTAATTGCTGCTTAGCTTTTGAATCTATAGTTATGCACCTTCGTCCCATTACTAGACGGCACAATTTTAGACCGGCCAAAATTGAAAGACATTCTAGAAGACTATTTAAAATTATGGAATTTTGGATTTTTCCAACTCTCTGGGTAGAAAACAAGCAATTTCTTCATTTACCACAATGTTTTCAAAAGTCTTTTTTCCTTGGGAACATCTAAAAGGTCATTGAGTGGGAATGGGATTGCAAACCCCAGCCTCTCCACGCCAGCCATACCTTGTAAATTCATGAATTCAATTGTTTTTCAAAACCCCCCTTATATGATTCCCACAAAATGCTTCTTTTTATTCTCCTCAAGGAAAAACTTTCAAAAACGTTGAAAATGAAGAAATTGCTTGTTACAAGCAATTTCTTCATTATCCATAATGATTGAAGCTTTATAGACATAGATTTTTGAAATGTCATCAATTAAGAACTGCATTCTGCAACCTTATTTCAGTTGGGACAAATCTAAAATTCTGTTGCCTTGAAATAGTTTAAAAAAACACACAATGGCAGAGGTTGTAATGTAGAAGGGAATTTCAGGGAAACATCATGGAAAAAGAAGAAAATACTGGTTACCAGCATTTCTCCTCTTCCAACAGTATTGGCCACCCTTTCTGATGAGATATAGTGATTTGGCCTTATATTCAGTAGTATACTGGGTCTCTAATAGCTATGATATTGTAGCCCTCTTTCTGATAATCTGCTGACGAGCCTCACCAGCAGATTATCAGAAAGAAAGCTACAATATCGCAGATAGGTCTTTAGCATAGACTAATTTAACATTGCGTCATTATTGTATGTCTTTATCCATTACCAGATGGCAAAATTTTAGACTGGTCCAAATTCGGCCTTGTGACACAATGACAAAAAATGGTTAGGGAACACTCCCTGAAAACAATATTACAATGATGGGTGTTTCTAAGCAAGCCCTCTGTTCTTTCTTTGTTTATGAAGCTTTCATGCAGAAGCACTGAATTATCTTTAACCCATTCCAACTCAATCCCTCCTTTTACGCCCCTCAACAAAAAAGATTTGGAAAACATTGTGGAAAATGAAGAAATTGCTTGGATCAAGTAATTTCTTCATTATCCACATTGTTCTCTATCCCAAAAGACGAAAAAATTCAAAATTCCATCAACTTGAAATTGTCGTCTGCAGCTCCTTTCAATTTGGACTGGTCTAAAATTCCATTGTGTGGGAATGGGTTAACTCTTGTCATCTTGAACCTGGAATGTTCTGGTTGTAGTAGGAGGTATAGATAGATATATAAGTGCCGTCTGATCTTAGTCTACATCTCCTGTCTGTCCTTTTGAAACCAGAGTTGTTACTGATATTAAATTTCAAAAGAAGTATTGACAAATGAACAAAAAGTACTACTGAGCTTTCAGCCCTTTGGTTTTCTATACAATTCTGAGAAGGAATCAATTCAGCATAACAAGTTAGCCTGTTACCATAATGACAAAATTTTAGACTGGTCCAAATTCAAAGTAGTTGGAGATGATAAAAAATTTAGTTGATGAACTTTTAAAATTCCTTACCTTTTGGAGTAGATAACATTGTAGAAAATAAAGCAATTGTTTGTTAAAAGCAATTTTCTTATTTTTCTCAATGTTTTTTGAAGTCTTTGTACTTACGGGTCGTCTAAAAGCATCATTATGTGTGAATGGATCTATCAGTTAGGATAATAGCACAATATTAGATTTATTGAATTCAAGGGAATTGCAGATGACAAGTTACAGTTGATGTAAATCTTTGGCTTGTAGGTGATTAAACATTATGGATAATTGAAGATATTTTGTTTGTAATGAGGGATTACTTCATTTTCCACAATATTTTCTTTTTATTCTCGTGGTATATTACCGTTACCCATAATCAAACAGCAAAATTTTAGACTGGTCCAAATTGAAAGGAGTTGCAGACAACAATTCAAAGTTTATGAAAGTTTAGATTTTTTCAATTTTTTAGATGGAAAACATTGTGTAAAATGAAGAAATTGCTTGCAACTTTACACAATGTTTCTCCACTGTTTTTTTAGGGGAGTAAAATGTGACATTGTGGTTATGGGTTTATATCCATTAATAGACAACATAATTTTAGACTGGTCCAAATTGAAAAAAGTTGCAGAAGACAATATAAAGTTGATAAAATGTTAAAAACCTTGTAGGGGCGTGAAGACATTGATACTTTTCCAAAGCTTTTTTCTCGGGGGGAGGGGGGGGGGGGTTAAAAAGTGTTATTGTGTGGGAATGCGCTAACACATTACATGACAGCAAAATTATGGACGGGTCCAAATTCAAAGGATTTGTAGACAACAATTTAGTGATTATGCAATTATAGATTTTTTGTCTTTCTTGTTCCAAGCTATTTCTTCATTGAACACAGACTTTTCCCAATTGTTTTTTCTGGAGGGGTATCACAAAGCAGCATTGTTTGGGAATGGGTTAACCCATTATCGGGGGACATTTTAAGACTGGTTCAAATTCAAAGAATTTTTTAATTGCCTGTAACTTTTCAAGAATTTAATAATTTACAAAGCTTTTTCTTGATAGGCATATAAACTAGCAGAATAGACTTTTACTGTGGGAGTGGGTTAACCCATTCCCACTCAATCCCTCCTTTTCACGCCCTTCAAAAAAAAGCTTTTGAAAACATTGTGAAAAATGAAGAAATTGCTTGGATCAAGCAATTTCTTCTTTATCCACAATGTTTTCTATCCAAAAAGACGAAAAAATTTAAAATTCCATCAACTTGAAATCGTCGTCTGCAGCTCCTTTCAATTTGGACCGGTCTTAAATTCCACTGTGTTGGAACGGGTTAAAAGTAAATGTAATCCTTCACAGCAATATCCTTTAATTCAATTCTATGAGCAGATTAATGGTCATAGATTTATCAATATAATCTGTATGTTTTTGTTCTACCAACTTGTAATCTAAGGGTTAGGCTTACATTGATATTTAATCCATTACCAAACAACAAAATTTTGGACTGATCAAAATTGAAAGAAATTGCAAATTCCATTTACCTGAAATGTATCTGTATACCAGTGAATTTCTTACACAGTGATTTTTAGCTCAAATGGCTTATAGCCAGAGAACTATTGTCATGGCATTGTGTCCGTGATGCCTGCGTCCTTTCAGTCGTCCATCTGTCCGTAAACTTTTACTTTGAAAATCTTCTCCTTAGAAAGTACTGAACAGATTTCAACCAAATTTCACAGCAATGATCATTGGTTGACCCTCTATCAGATTCCTTCAAGAATTTTGGATGAAAAACATGGCTTTAATGGGTGGGGCTAATTTTCATATATGGTTAAAGCTTTGAAAATCTTCTTCTCAGAAACCGGTAGGTGGATTTCAACCAAATTTCACAGAAGTGATCCTATAGTGACCCCTATCCGATTCTTTCAAAGAATTTGGATTGGATGAAAAGCATGACTTTAATGGGAGGGGCTTATTTCCATATATGGTAAAAGCTTTGAAAATCTTCTTAGAACCTAGTGGCTGGATTTCAACCAAATTTCACAGAAATGATCCTTGGCGAACCTTTATCAAATTCCTTCAAAGAATTCTGATTGGATGAATAACATGGCTTTAATGGGCGTGGCTTTTTCCATACATGGTAAAATCTTTGAAATTTTTCCTCTTAGAAACAAGTGGATGGGTTTTAACCAAATTTTACCAGATCAATCCTTGGGTGACCTTTTATCAGATTATGAATAGAAATTTTGATTGGATGAAAAATATGGCTTTAATGGGCAGGGCTAATTTCCATAAATGGTATATATTGAAAACTTTGTAAATTTCTCGGAAACCTGCTAATTGATTTCAACCAAATTTCATGGGAATGATAACCAGAACTGATGACTGTTTTTCTGATTCCTTCATATAATTTTGATTGGTTGTAAAACATGGCTATTATGGTGGTGGGTTATGTCCATATATTGTATACAGTGAAAATTTTACACAATGAATTTTACATAACTTGACTTGACTTTTGTAAAACAATGAAAAGTTTGAAATGGTTCTCTAGAACTATTTCAAAGATTTCAATGATTTAGATTGATTTTCATTATATTCAGTTTATTTTAAATTAATAGAAAAATTTGCTTAATCAGTATGTTCATACCTGTGGACCGATACAGGCGCTCAAGCGCCTCTAGTCAATAGGGTAACAAGAAATGAATCTCTGTAGGTAGACGAATTTCTTACACAGGTGATTTTAAATGGGGTTACAAGAAATGTATTTCTGTAGGGAGGTGAATTTCTTACAAAATTGATTTTTAATGGGGTTACAAAAAATTAATCTCTGTATGTAAGTGAATATCTTACACAGGTGAATTTTGATGGGGTTACAAGAAATTAATATCTGTAGGCAGGTGAATTTCTTACACAAGTGTTTTTAAATGGGGTTACAAGAAATCAATCTCTGTGGGCAGGAAAATCTCTTATACAGATTATTTCCAATAGGCTTATACCCTGACCTGACCAAAAGTTTCGAGTTCGAATCTCAGCAAGAGGTAATTGATATTGTTGCTGGTTTTAATCAATATTTTACATAATGTATGACTTTCAATCACACATGTCAAATAGAAATAGAACTCACCTGTGACTATCTAAAAAACTTTTATGGAGTTTGCCTCTTTTCTAAAATTATCAGAACTGTCTTTTGCAAGTTCACTGTATTTTAATGTGAAGAGATAAAATACAAGTTTAAATGAGAATCTAGCAGGATAGATAAATAAATGTCAAGCTAGATTTTAAAAAATGACCAAATTAGATAGGAAAATAGAATAGATACAAAGAAAAAGTTGAAGAAAAGACATATTTGTGACAGCGAAAGACAGTGAATGTGAGTCTGGAACTCACACAAACTCACACTATTGCTTTTACAATAAGTGCCTGTTGCATTATGACAGTGATGCAAAATTTGAAGAATATATCATGAATTAATTTGGTGTGCTTTAAAAAAATAGCTGATAATTATTAATCGGGTAAAATTGAGTCCAATGTACCTGAAATAAATCTCTGTATGCAATTGCATCTGTTATCAAGGAGATTTTCAATGATGTGGCCCGAGATAAATCTCTGTATTCAGGTGAAAATCTTAAACATGTGATTTTCAATGGGGTTTTTATTTGGTACCTCTGAAAAGGCAAAGGCTCCCTGTTGGTAGATATATGTCTTTTACATATTTTCTTTTCATTTGGTATTTCTGAAAAGGCTCTCTGTTGGTAGATGTACTGGTAAGTCTTTTACATGAAGTTTTTATTTGGTATTTTTTTTAAAAGGCTCTCTTTTGGTAGAGGTAGGTCTTTCACAGATTATTTTATTTGGTATTTCTGAAAAAACTCTCTGTTGTTAGATGTATGTTTTTTATATGTTGTTTTTATTTGGTATTTTTGAGAAGTCTCTCTGTTGGTAGATGTAAGTCTTTCCCAGGTGTAAAAGGCTCTCTTTTTGTAGATGTATGTCTTTTCACAGCTTTTTTTTTACTTTGTATTTCAGAAACGGCTCTCTTTTGGTAGATATAGGTCTTTCCAAGGTGGTTTTCATTTAGTGTTTCTAACAATTCTTTCAGTTGGTAGATGGAACTCTTTCATGTGTGGTTTTACTTTCTATTTCTGAAAAGGCTCTATTGGTAGATGGAGGTTTATCATATATTGCTTTTATTTGGTATTTCTGAAAAAGTTCTCTATTGATAGAAAAAGATCTTTCACACATTGTTTTTATTTGGTACTCTGAATGGAGTCTGTTTTGGTAGATAAAGATCTTTCACATGTCGTTTTCTTTGGTATTTCTGAAAGGGGTCTCTGTTGATAGACGTTGGTCTTTCCAAGGTTCTTTTTACATTGTATTTCTAATACGGCTCTCTGTTGGTAGATGTAGGTCTTTTACATGTAGTTGGTTATTCTGAAAAGGCCCTCATTTGGTAGATTTAAGTCTTTCACAGGTGTTTTTTAACATGGGATTTCTGAAAAGGCTCTTTCAGGTGGTAGATGAATTTTTTTCACAGATGATTTTTTACTTGGTATTTCTGAAATGGCTCTTACTGTTGGTTAAAGTAGGTCTCTTACATGTTGTTTTTATTCTGTATTTCTTAAAGTGTCTCTATTAGAAAACTAGGTCTTTAAGATGTGATTTTACTTGGTATCTATGAAAATCCTCTGTTGGTAGATGTAGATCTTTCATGAGTGATTTTATTTGATATTTCAAATTCTGAAATGGCTCTGTGTTGATAGATGTAAAACTTTCACATTTTTTTTCTTTATTGCATTTCTGAAATAGCTCTCTGTTGGTAGATGTATGTCTTTCTCGTGATTTTTATTTTGTTTTGCTTAAAAATTATGTTGGTAGATGTAGGTCTTTTGTAGGTGGTTCTCTCTTGGAATTTCTGAGAAGGCTCTCTTAGTTGATGTAAGTCTTTTCCAGGTGGTTTTTACTTTCTATTTCTGAAAAGGCTCTCTTATTGTCCATGTAGGTCTTTCCCAGGTGGTTTTTACTTTTAGTTAGTATTTCTTTAAATTCTTTCTGTTGGTAGATGAAGGTCTTTCAGATGTGGTTTTACTCGGTATTTCTGAAATGACTCTATGTTGGAAGATGTAGGTCTTTAATTAATTTTGTTGTTATACGCCCGTCGAAGAAGGGACGTATTATGGGATCACCTGTGGTGTCCAGGCGTCCGGGCGTCTGGGCGTCCGGTTGTCTGGGTGTCCGGGTGTCCAGCGGTGTCCACTTCTTTGTCCAGAGCATAACTCTGTCACCGTAAGTCTGATTGACTTTAAACTTGGCAGTTATATTCTTCTCATCAATACGGAGTGCAGTGCTCAATAACCATAACTCTACCTGCCCTATTTTTTGAGTTATTGCCCTTTGTTGTTTTTCATACTTGAATCTTGTCCAGAGTATATCTCTAAAAGTATTATAGCTAGGATCATGAAACTTCATGGGTATATAGATCTCACCAAGGGGGAGTGCAGTGCACCATAACCATAACTCTACCTAGCCTATTTTTTTTAGCTATTGCCCTTTGTTGTTTTTCATACTTGAATCTTGTCAAGAGTATATATATCTAAAAGTATAATAGCTAGAATCATGGAATTTCATGGATGGATAGATCTCACCAAGTGGGAGTGCAGTGTACAAGGGCCATAACTCTACCTAGCCTATTTTTTTAGTTATTGCCCTTTGTTGTTTTTCATACTTGAATCTTGTCCGGAGTATATCTCTAAATGTATTATAGCTAGGATCATGAAACTTCATGGGTGTATAGATCTTCCCAAGGGGGAGTGCAGTGCATAAGAACCATAACTCTACCTGGCCTATTTTTTGAGTTATTGCCCTTTGTTGTTTTTCATACTTGTATCTTGTCCGGAGTATATCTCTAAAAGTATAATAGCTAGAATCATGAAATTTCATGGATGGATAGAGCTCACCAAGTGGGAGTGCAGTGTACTAGAACCATAACTCTACCTAGTCTAATTTTATAGTTATTGCCCTTTGTTGTTTTTCATATTTGAATCTTGTCCCGAGTATATCTCTTAAAGTATAATAGCTAGAATAGATAGAGCTCACCAAGTGGGAGTGCAGTGTACAAGAACCATAACTCTACCTAATGTATATTTTGAGTTATTGTCCTTTGTTGTTTTTCATACTTTGTTTGACAAAAAATATTCATTCAAAATAACCTCAGTTCTATTCAAACCCCCAGTTAATATTAAGCAGTGTGACAGGCGTATCTTGTGACAATATGGCACCTTGTTCATATTTGGTATTTCTCAAAGGGGTTCTTTTGGTAGATGTAGGTCTTTTACATATTGTTTTAATTTGGTATTTCTGAATAGGGTCTCTGTTGGTAGATGTAGGTCTTTCACACGTTTTTATTTGGTATTTCTGAAAGAGGTCCCTTTTGGTAGATGTAAGTTTTCTCTATTAGTAGATGTAGGTCTTTTACATGTGGTTTTACTTGGTATCTGAATGGCTCTCTTATTGTCCATGTAGGTCTTTCCCAGGTGGTTTGTACTTTCTATCTCTGAATTGACTCTATGTTTGGTTTAAAGGCTCTTTGTTGTAAGATGTAGGTCTTTCACAGGTGTTTTTCAGTTAGTAATTCTAAAAAAAAATTCTTTTGGTAGATGAAGGTCTTTCATATGTGGTTTTACTTGGTATTTCTGAAATGACTCTATGTTGGAAGATGTAGGTCTTTAATTTGTTGTTCATACTTGGTATTTCTTAAAGAGGTCTCTGTTGGTAGATGTAGGTCTTTCAAATATTGTTTTTATTTGGTATTTCTAAATAGGGTCTCTGTTGGTAGCTGTAGGTCTTTCACATATTGTTTTTATTTTGTATTTCTGAAAGAGGTCCCTTTTGATCAATGTAGGTATTTTCCAGGTTCTTATCTCTTTGTATTTGTGAAAATGCCCTCTTTTGGTAGATGAAGATCTTTACATTTGGTTAAACTTGGTATTTCTGAAAAGGCCCTATGTTGGTAGATGTTTATTTGGCAGACGATTTTACTTGGTATTTCTGAGATGCCTCTCTGTTCGGAGATGTAGGTCTTTTACATGTTGTTCTTATTTGGTATTTCCTACAGTCTCTCTGTTAGTAGATGTAGGTCTTTTACATATTGTTTTCCTTGGTATCTATGAAAGCCTCTGTTGGTATAAGTAAGTCTTTCATGGGTTATTTTGTTTGATATTTCTGAAATGGCTCTCTCTTGGTAGATGTAAAAATTTCACATTTTTTTTCTTTATTGTATTTCTTAAATGGGTCTCTGCTGGTAGATGTAGGCCTTTCACTCTGTTTGTAGATGTAGGTGTTTCATAGGGTTTTTCCTGGGTTGTTATTACTTAGTATTTCTGAAAAGGCTCTCTTTGAAGATGAAAGTCTTTCCAAGGTGGTTTTTATTTTGTATCTCTGAAATGGCTCTCTGTTGGTAGATATAGGTCTTTTGCAAGTGGTTTTCATTTGGTATATCTGAAAATTCTTTCTGTTGGTAGATAAAGATCTTTCACAGGGAGTTTTACTTGGTATTTCTTAAAGGCTTTCACATGTTGTTTTTATTTGGTATTTCTGAAAGGGGTTTCTGTTGGTAGATATAGAAATTGAACATGTTGTTTTTATTTGGTATTTGTTAAATGGGGTCTGTGTTGGTAGATGTAGGTCTTTCACAACCTATTTTAATTTTGTATTTCTGAAAGGGATCTCTGTTGGTAGATGTAGGTCTTCCCCAGGTGCTTTTTACTTTGTATTTCTGAAAAGGCTGTTTGTTTGTAGATGTAAAGTTTCACAGGTGGTTTTACCATGGAATTTCTGAAATGGCACTTTCTGTTTGTAGATATTTTTTTTCAATTGGTATTTCTGAAATTGCTCTCTTTTGGTAGATGTTGGTCTTTTGCATGTGGTTTTATTTGGTATCTATGAAAAGTCCCTGTTGGTAGATGAAGGTCTTTCAGGGTTGATCTTATTTTGTTTTTCTGAAATGGCTCTCTCTTGGTAGATGTAGATCTTTCACAATTTAATTTTATTTTGTTTTTTCTGAAATGGCTCTCTGTTGGTAGGTGTAGGTCTTTCGCAGGTGATTTTTATTTGGTATTACTGAAAAAGCTCTGCTGGTAGATGTAGGTCTTTTGTAGGTAGTTCACTCTTGGTATTTCTGAAAAGGCCCTCTGTAGGTAGATGTAGTTCTTTAACAAGTGTTTTTACCTGGTAATTTTGAAAAGGTCCCCTGTTTGTAGATGTAGGAGTTTGACAGGTGCATTTTATTTGATTTTCTGAAAAACCTACTGTTGGTAGATTTAGGTCTTTCAAATGTGTTTTTACTTGGTATTTCTGAAATGGCTCACTGTTGCTAGATGTAGGTTTTTAACAGGTGTTTTTAGCTCCACTGTCTTAAAGCAAGCAAGCTTTTGTTATGGTGTTGTGTCCCTTGTGCGTCTGTCTGCCTGTGCTTGTGCGTGTCTATCCATAAACTTTTACTTTAAAAAATTTTTACTGAGAAAGTACCGAACAGAATTTAACCAGATTTCACAGAAATTATCAGACTATAGCTTTTAACAATTAGTTTTATCCTACTTATCCATTGCATTATGACAGTGATGCGAAATTTAAAGTATTGATCATGAATTGGATTGGTGTGCTATAAAAAAACCAACAGATAATTATTGATGGAATTCTGAAGGCAGGTCATGCTATGTTAAGGGGATATGATTGACCAAAATTTTAGTCTAATTAAATGATTGGGGTCAGGATCAGGTTAAATTGTGTCCATTGTGTCCACTGTACCTGAAATAAATCTCTGTATATAGATGAATCTGTTATCAAAGTGATTTTCAATGATGTCACCTGAAATAAATCTCTATTCAGTCAAATCTCTAATACAATCAGGCCTGTGGCTCAAGTGCCTCTAGTTTATTTGGTATTTCTGAAAAGTATCTAATGGTAGAAGTAGGTCTATCACATGATTTTTGTTGAGCCCGTTTGCAGTGAGCAAGACATAGTTGTCCCTATGACAAGTTGGTGTAATGCGTTAGTTAGTCCATAATTTGTCGGGACAATTACTCATATATTTATGATTGGATTTCAAAAAAACTTGGCACAATTATTCTCCATCATGAGTCCGGAGCATGATGCCTACAAAACTTTGCGGGCTTGACAGCAGTTGTCCTGGGACAACCATCTAGTTTAATTTGTGCTTCTGAAAAAGCTCCCTGTATATGTAGGTCTTTTATAGGGGATTTTTATTTTGTATGATATGCATTTTAGTATCACAGGAAAAAGGGGCCTTATGAAAATTTAATAAGGAAATCTAAGTTCACATAATGATGTCCCCGGATTTCACCAGGTTCACGTTAAATTTTTCACAAAATGAAAGTTCCACTGTAAGGGTTGTTCCTTCCAAATTGGGTCTGATTGGTCAAAAAACACGGGTAAAGGCACTTATGAAAATTCAATTATCGTTTATTAATGCTATAAAGTCCACAGATTTCATTCGGTTGTCTTCTTACTTTCACACAATGATTATACTTTTGTAAGGATAGTTCCTAGGGTCAGATCGATCAAGTAACATGAGAAATGGGGCTGTATGAAAATTCAATTAAAAAATCCCCGTTAATGCAATAAAGCCCACAGCTTTGTTGAAACTTTCACAGAGTGATTGTAAGTTCATAACAATAATTCTTTTCAAAATGGGGTCTGAACTGTCAAGAAACATGAGAAAAGGGGCCTAATGAAAATTTCATTTAAAAATCCTTGTTACCAAGTCCAGAGCTTTCATTGGAATTTCTTCAAGCTTTCAGAGAATGATTTCTCAGTAATTACAATTGTTGATGTTGACATTTGACCTGATCCTTGAAGTATCATTTGACCTGATCCTTGAAGTATCACAGGAAAAGGAGGTCTTTATGAAAATTTGATTTTAAAATCCTTGTACCACAATAAAGTCCACAGCTAGCTGCAGTTTTCATCCGATTCTGTTCAAACTTTCACAGAATGGTTGTACCATCATTAGGATTGTTCGTTTTCAAATTGGGTTTTATCTGTCGAGTATCACAGGAAAAGGAGCTGTGTGAGATTTTTATTGCAAAATCCTCATTAACACAAGAATGTCCTAAATCTTTATTGAATTCTATTTAAACTTTTATAGAATGATTGTACCATCAATTGGATTGTTCCTTTGCAAATTGGATCTCATCTATTTAGTTTTACAAGAAAAGGAGCCTTACAAATTTTTTTTGAAAACGTCATTATCACAAAGTCCTCACTCTTTATCATTTTCTTCAAACTTTTACAATGATTGAACTTTCATTTGGATTATTCCTTTGTGAATTTGGGTCAGATTTGTTAAATTAAATAGGGAAACAGGCCTTATGAACAATTATTATGAAAAATTCTCTGACAGAATTCAGTCCACAGCTTTCATTAATTCTCTTTAAATTTTTACAAAATGATTTCTCCTTCATTAGAATTGTCTCTTTTTAAAGTTGGTTTGTTCTGTGAAGTATCATGGGATTCATTAACACAGATTACACAGATTGATTGTACCACCATTTTGATTGTTGATTTTGATAATGGATCTGATCTATCAAGTATCACATGAAAAGGGACCTTATAAAAACTTATTCAAATATTCTAGTTTACACAATGTCCCTAGATTTCACTGGATTCACTTTAAACTTTCACAGATTGATTGTACAATTACAAGGGTGGTTCTTTACAGAATTGGGTACAATTTGCCAAGTATCATGAAAAAAGAGACTCTATGGAATTTTTATTTGAATATAATCTACTTAACAAAATGAAGTCCCCAAATCTCATCGGATTCACAGGATGATTAAACCATCATTAGGACAGTTATTTTTATAATTGGATCTGATCGGTCTTTAGTACCATTGGAAAAGGGATCTTATGGAAATTCTATTACAAAATGAATTCCACAGTTTTCATCGAATTCACTCCAAATTTTCATAGAATGATTGTATGTCCCTAAATTGATTCTTTTTGAATTGGTAAGGTCAATAAAGTAGAACTTGATTGAAATATCCTTGATAACACAATAAAGTCCAAAGTTTTTATCGTATTCTCTTCAAAGATGCATGTATTAATTGTGGCATTGGAAACACAGAAAAGGGGCCTTACAGATTATCATTCAAAACATTCTTGTTTATGTGATGAAGTTCACAATTGTTATTAGATTGTCTTTAAAATTTCACAGGAGGATTGTAGGGTTGTAAGGAAAGTTCCTTTTGGAAATGAAGTGGATCAATCTGAAAACACAGGAAAAGGGGCCTTATAAATTTTCACTCAAAAAAATCCTTTTTGTTGAGCCCGCCTGGGGTGAGCCAGACATAGTTGTTACTTTGACACATCGGTGTATGTGCCTTAGTTAGTCTGTCCGTCCGTCCGAATTTGTCCGGACAATTACTCCTACATTCAAGGTCACAGCTCAAAGTCAAACATTAAAATTGTGCTTGTCTGGAGCATTTCTCCTACAATTTTGGATTGATTTCAAAATAACTTAGCACAATTTTTCTCCATCATGAGTAGATGTGCCATTTGAAAGAATTTTTTGGATAGCTTCAAGTTCAAGGTCAAAGCTCAAGGTCAATCACGAAAATGTGTGTATTTGGAGCATAATACCTACAAAACTTTGTGGGCTAGACAGCAGTTGTCCTTGGACAACCATCTAGTTTTATGATAAGTTCACAATTATTATTGTATTGCATTGAAAATTGAATAGGATGATTGTAGGGTCATAAGGAAACTTCCTTTTGGAAATGGAGTGGATCCATCATGAAACACTGGAAAAGGGGCTTTAAGGATTATTGCTCAAAATAAAAAAGGGGATAAAGTCCAATTGTTATTTTTATCTTATGCATTCTTCTTTAAGCAATTAACCTCCTTAAATATCAGATTACTTTGATAGCAAGAAGAGCGTCTCATTCCCTCATGGGTCTCTTGTTATTTGGTATTTCTGAAAGGTCCTCTGTTGGCAGATGTGGGTCTTTCACAGGTGATTTTTATTTGGTATTTCTGAAATGGTCCTCCATTGGTAGATGCAGGTCTTTCACAGGTTTTATGTATTTTTTTTTATTTCGGAAAAGGGTCTCTGTTGGTAGATTTAGGTGTTTTGTAGGTTGTTTTATTTAGTATTTCTGAAAAGGCCCTCTGTTAATAGATGTAGGGTCTATTCACAGCTGATTTTTATTTTGTATTTCTGAAATGACTCTCTGTTGGTAGAAATTGGTCTTTCATCTGTCATTTTTATTGGATTTCTGAAGAGGTCCTCTTTTGGTAGATATAGGTCTTTCTAGGGAAATTTTTATTTGTAATTGCTGAAAGGGCTCTGTGCTGATAGATGTAGGTCTTTTCTGGTGAATTTTATTTGGTATTTCTGAAAAGGCTCTCTGCTAATAGAATGTAGGTCTTATTCTGGTGAATTTATATTGGTTTATCTGATAAAGCTCTCTGTTGATAGATGTAGGTCTTCTTCTGGTGATTTTTATTCAGTAATTCTGAAAAGGCTCTCTGTTGATAGATGTAGGTCTTCTTCTGGTGAATTTTATTAGGAATTTCTGAAATGGCTCTCTGTTGATAGATGTAGGTCTTCTTCTGCTGAATTTTATTAGGTATTTCTGAAAAGGCTCTCTGTTGATAGATGTAGGTCTTCTTCTGGTGAATTTTATCAGGTATTTCTGAAATGGCCCATTGTTGATAGATGTAGGTCTTCTTCTGATGAATTATGTTAGGTATTTCTGCAAAAGCTCTCTGTTGATGGATGTATGTCTTCTTCTGGTGAATATTATTAAGTATTTCTGAAATGGCTCTCTGTTGATAGGTGTAGGATTCTGGTGAATTTTATTTGGTATTTCTGAAAAGGCTCTCTGCTCATAGAATGTATGTCTTCTTCTGGTGAATTTTATTAGTTATTTCTGAAAAGGCTCTCTGTTGATTTATGTAGGTCTTCTTCTGGTGAATTGGATTAGGTATTTCTGAAATGGCTCTCTGTTGATAGATGTAGGTCTTCTTCTGGTGAATTTTATTAAGTATTTCTGAAATGGCTCTCTGTTGATAGGTGTAAGTCTTCTTCTGGTGAATTTTATTTGGTATTTCTGAAAAGGCTCTCTGTTGATAGATGTTTGGCTTCTTCTGGTCAATTTGATTAGGTATTTCTGAAAAGGCTCTATGTTGATAGATGCAGGTCTTCTTCTGGTGAATTTTATAAGGTATTTCTGAAATGGCTGTCTGTTGATAGATGTAGGTCTTCTTCTGATGAATTTTATTAGGTATTTCGGAAATGGCTCTCTGTTGATAGTTGTAGGTATTCTCCTGGAGAATTTTATTAAGTATTTCTGAAAAGGCTCTCTGTTGATAGATCTTTGTCTCCTCTGGTCAATTTTATTAGGTATTTCTAAAAAGGTTCTCTGTTAATAGATGTAGGTCTTCTTCTGGTTAATTTCATTTGGTATTTGTGAAATGGCTTTTGTTGATAGAGGTAGGTCTTCTTCTGATGAATTTTATTTGGTTTTTCTGAAAAGGCTCGCTGCTAATAGAATGTATGTCTTCTTCTGGTGAATTTTATTAGGTATTTCTGAAAAGGCTCTCTGTTGATAGATGTAGATCTTCTGGTTGATGTTATTAGGTATTTCTGAAATGGCTGTCTGTTGATAGAGGTAGGTCTTCTTCTGGTGAGTTTTATTAAGTATTTCTGAAAAGGCTCTCTGTTGATAGATGTAGGTCTTCTTCTGGTGAATTTATTTAGGTATTTCTGTACAGGCTCTCTCTTGATAGTTGTAGGTATTCTCCTGGTGAATTTTATGAAGTATTTCTGAAATGGCTCTCTTTTGATAGATGTAGGTCTTCTTCTGGTGAATTTTATTTGGTATTTCTGAAAAGGCTCTCTGTAGATAGATGTAGGTCTTCTTCTGGTTAATTTGATTAGGTATTTCTTAAATGGCTCTCTGTTGGTAGATGCAGGTCTTCTTCTGGTGAATGTTATTAGGTATTTCTGAAATGGCTCTCTGTTGATAGATGTAGGTCTTCTTCTGGTGAATTTGATTAGGTATTTCTGAAAAGGCTTTCTGTTGATTGATGTAGGTCTTTTTCTGGTGAATTTTATTAGGTATTTCTGAAAAGGCTCTCAGTTGATAGATGTAGGTTTTCTTCTGGTTAATTTTATTAGGTATTTCTGAAAGGCTTTTTGTTGATAGATATAGGTCTTCTTCTGGTGAATTTCATTAGGTATTTCTGAAATCGCTCTCTGTTGATAGATGTAGGTCTTCTTCTGTTGAATTTGATAAGGTATTTCTGAAAAGGCTCTCTGTTGATAGATGTAGGTCTTCTTCTGGTGAATGTTATTAGGTATTTCTGAAAAGGCTCTCTGTTGATAGATGTAGGTCTTCTTCTGGTGAATTTTATTTGATATTTCCGAAAAGGCTCTCTGTTGATAGATGTAGGTCTTCTTCTGGTAAATTCTATTTGGTATTTCTGTAAAGGCTCTCTCTTGATAGTTGTAGGTATTATCCTGGTAAATTTTATTAAGTATTTCTGAAATGGCTCTCTGTTGGTAGATGCAGGTCTTCTTCTGGTGAATTTTATGAGGTATTTCTGAAAAGGCTCTCTTTTGATAGATGTAGGTCTTCTTCTGGTGAATTTTATTAGTTATTTCTGAAAAGGCTCTCTGTTTATAGATGTAGGTCTTCTCCTGGTGAATTTTATTAAGTATTTCTGAAATGGCTCTCCGTTGATAGATGTAGGTCTTCTCCTGGTGAATTTTATTAAGTATTTCTGAAATGGCTCTCTGTTGATAGATGTAGGTCTTCTTCTGGTGAATTTTATTTGGTATTTCTGAAAAGGCTCTCTGTAGATAGATGTAGGTCTTCTTCTGGTTAATTTGATTTGGTATTTCTGAAATGGCTCTCTGTTGGTAGATGCAGGTCTTCTTCTGGTGAATTTTATTAGGTATTTCTGAAAAGGGTCTCTGTTGATAGATGTAGGTCTTCTTCTGGTGAATATTATTAGGTTTTTCTGAAATGGCTCTCTGTTGATAGAATGTAGGTCTTCTTCTGATGAATTTTATTCGGTTTGTCTGAAAAGGCTCGCTGCTAATAGAATGTATGTTTTCTTCTGGTGAATTTTATTAGATATTTCTGAAAAGGCTCTCTGTTGATAGATGTAGATCTTCTGGTGGGTTTTATTAGTTATTTCTGAAATGGCTGTCTGTTGATAGAGGTAGGTCTTCTTCTGGTGAATTTTATTAGGTATTTCTGAAAAGGCTCTCTGTTGATAGATGTATGTCTTCTTCTGTGAATTTTATAACGTATTTCTGTAAAGGGCTCTCTCTTGATAGTTGTAGGTATTCTGCTGGTGAATTTTATTAAGTATTTCTGAAATGGCTCTCTGTTGATAGATGTAGGCCTTCTTCTGGTGAATTTTATTTGGCATTTCTGAAAAGGCTCTCTGTAGATAGATGTAGATCTTCTTCTGGTGAATTTGATTAGGTATTTCTGAAAAGGCTCTCTGTTTATAGATGTAGGTCTTCTTTTGGTGAATTTTATTAGATATTTCTGAAATGGCTCTTTGTTGATAGATGTAGGTATTCTTCTGGTAAATTTTATAAAGTATTTTTGAAAAGGCTCTCTGTTGATAGATGTTTGTCTTCTTCTGGTCAATTTTATTAGGTATTTCTGAAAAGGCTCTCTGTTGATAGATGTAGGTTTTCTTCTGGTGAATTTCATTAGGTATTTCTGAAATGGCTCTCTGTTGATAGATGAAGGTCTTCTTCTGATGAATTTTATTAGGTATTTCTGAAAAGGCTCTCTGTTGATAAATGTAGATCTTCTTCTGGTGGTTTTTATAAGTTATTTCTGAAATGGCTGTCTGTTGATAGAGGTAGGTCTTAATCTGGTGAATTTTATTAGGTATTTCTGAAAAGGCTCTCTGTAGATAGATGTAGGTCTACTTCTGTGAATTTAAAAGGTATTTCTCTAAAGGCTCTCTCTTGATAGTTGTAGGTATTCTCCTGGTGAATTTTATAGAGTATTTCTGAAATGGCTCTCTGTTGATAGATGTAGGTCTTCTTCTGGTGAAATTTATTTGGTATTTCTGAAAAGGCTCTCTGTAGATAGATGTAGGTCTTCTTCTGGTGAATTTGATTAGGTATTTCTGAAATGGCTCTCTGTTGGTAGATGAAGGTCTTCTTCTGGTGAATTTTATTAGGTATTTCTGAAAAGGCTCTCTGTTGATAGATGTAGGTCTTTTCTGGTGAATTTTATTAGGTTTTTTCTGATAAGGCTCTCTGTTGATAGATGTAGGTCTTCTTTTGATGAATTTTATTAGGTATTTCTGAAAAGGCTCGCTGCTAATAGAATGTATGTCTTCTTCTGGTGAATTTTATTAGGTATTTCTGAAAAGGCTCTCTGTTGATAGATGTAGATCTTCTTCTGGTGGATTTTATTTGGTATTTCTGAAATGGCTCTCTGTTGTTAGAAGTAGGTGTTCTTCTGGTGAATTCATTTGGTATTTCTGAAAAGGCTCTCTGTAGATAGATGTAGGTCTTCTGGTGAATTTGATTAGGTATTTCTGAAATGGCTCTCTGTTGATAGATGTAGATCTTCTTCTGGTGAATTTGATTAGGTATTTCTGAAATGGCTCTCTGTTGGTAGATGCAGGTCTTCTTCTGGTGAATTTTAATAGGTATTTCTGAAAAGGCTCTCTGTTGATAGATGTAGGTCTTCTTCTGGTGAATTTTATTAGGTATTTCCGAAATGGCTCTCTGTTGATAGATGAGGTCTTCTTCTGGTGAAATTTATTAAGTATTTCTGAAAAGGCTCTCTGTCGATAGATGTTTTTCTTCTTCTGGTCAATTTGATTAGGTATTTCTGAAAAGGCTCTCTGTTGATAGATGTAGGTTTCTTCTGGTGAATTTTATTAGGTATTTCTGAAATGGCTGTCTGGTGATAGAGGTAGGTCTTCTTCTGGTGAATTTTATTAAGTATTTCTGAAAAGGCTCTCTGTTGGTAGATTCAGGTCTTCTTCTGGTGAATTTTATTAGGTATTTCTGAAAAGGCTCTCTGTTGGTACATACAGGTCTTCTTCTGGTGAATTTTATTAGGTATTTCTGAAAAGGCTTTCTGTTGATAGATGTAGACCTTCTTCTGGTGAATTTGATTAGGTTTTTCTGTAAAGGCTCTCTGTTGATAGATGTAGGTTTCTTCTGGTGAATTTTATTATGTATTTCCGAAATGGCTCTCTGTTGATAGATGTAGGTCTTCTTCTGGTGAATTTTATTAAGTATTTCTGAAAAGGCTCTCTGTTGATAGATGTTTGTCTTCTACGGGTCAATTTTATTAGGTATTTCTGAAAAAGCTCTCTGTTGATAGATGTAGGTCTTCTTCTGGTGAATTTCATTAGGTATTTCTGAAATGGCTCTCTGATGATAGATGTAGATCTTCTTCTTGTGGATTTTATTAGTTAATTCTGAAATTGCTGTCTGTTGATAGATGTAGGTCTTCTTCTGGTGAATTTTATTAGGTATTTATGAAAAGGCTTTCTGTTGAAAGATGTAGGTCTTCTTCTTGTGAATTTTATTAGGTATTTATGAAAAGGCTTTCTGTTGATAGATGTAGGTCTTCTTCTGGTGAATTTAATTAGGTATTTATGAAAAGGCTCTCTGTTGATAGATGTAGGTCTTCTTCTGATGAATTTTATTTGATATTTCCGAAATGGCTCTCTGTTGATAGGTGTAGGTCTTCTTCTGGTGAATTTTATTAGGTATTTCTAAAAAGGCTCTTTGTTGATAGATGTAGATCTTCTTCTGGTGGATTTTATTAGTTTTTTCTGAAATGGCTCTCTGTTGATAGAGGTAGGTTTTCTTCTGGTGAATTTTATTAGATATTTCTAAAATGGCTCTCTCTTGATAGTTGTTGGTATTCTCCTTGTGAATTTTATTAAGTATTTCTGAAAGGGCTCTCTGTTGTTAGATGTAGGTCTTCTTCTGGTGAATTTTATTTGATATTTCTGAAAAGGCTCTCTGTAGATAGATGTAGGTCTTCTTCTGGTTAATTTGATTAGGTATTTCTGAAATGGCTCTCTGTTGATAGATGTAGGTCTTCTTCTGGTGAAATTTTATTTGGCATTTCTGAAAAGGCTCTCTGTAGATAGATGTAGATCTTCTTCTGGTGAATTTGATTAGGTATTTCTGAAAGGCTCTCTGTTTATAGATGTAGGTCTTCTTTTGGTGAATTTTATTAGATATTTCTGAAATGGCTCTTTCTTGATAGATGTAGGTATTCTTCTGGTGAATTTTATTTGGTATTTCTGAAAAGGCTCTCTGTAGATAGATGTAGGTCTTCTTCTGGTGAATTTGATTAGGTATTTCTGAAATGGCTCTCTGTTGGTAGATGCAGGTCTTCTTCTGGTGAATTTTATTAGTTATTTCTGAAAAGGCTCTCTGTTGATAGATGTAGGTCTTCTTCTGGTGAATTTTATTAGGTATTTCTGAAATGGCTCTCTGTTGATAGATGTAGATCTTCTTCTGGTGAATTTTATTTGATATTTCTGAAATGGCTCTCTGTTGATAGATGTAGGTCTTCTCCTGATGAATTTTATTAGGTATTTCTGAAAAAGATCTCTGTTGATAGATGTAGGTCTTCTTCTGGTGGATTTTATTAGTTATTTTTTGAAATGGCTGTCTGTTGATAGAGGTAGGTCTTCTCCTGGTGAATTTTATTAGGTATTTCTGAAAATGCTCTCTGTTGATAGATGTATGTCTACTTCTGTGAATTTTATAACGTATTTCTGTAAAGGCTCTCTCTTGATAGTTGTAGGTATTCTCCTGGTGAATTTTATCAAGTATTTCTGAAATGGCTCTCTGTTGATAGATGTAGGTCTTCTTCTGGTGAATTTTATTTGGTAATTCTGAAAAGGCTCTCTGTAGATAGATGTAGGTCTTCTTCTTGTGAATTTGATTAGGTATTTCTGAAATGGCTCTCTGTTGATAGATGTAGATCTTCTTTTGGAGGATTTTATTAGTTATTTCTGAAATGGCTGTCTGTTGATAGAGGTAGGTCTTCTCCTGGTGAATTTTATTTGGTATTTCTGAAAAGGCTCTCTGTTGATAGATGTAGGTCTACTTCTGTGAATTTTATAACGTATTTCTGTAAAGGCTCTCTGTTGATAGATGTAGGTCTTCTTCTGGTGAATTTTATTAGGTATTTCTGAAAAGGCTCTTTGTTGATAGATGTAGGTCTTCTTCTGGTGAATTTGATTAGGTATTTCTGAAATGGCTCTCTGTTGATAGATGCAGGTCTTCTTCTGGTGAATTTGATTAGGTATTTCTGAAATGGCTCTCTGTTGATAGATGCAGGTTTCTTCTGGTGAATTTTATTAGGTATTTCTGCTAGGCTTTATGTTGATAGATGTAGGTCTTCTTCTGGTGAATTTGATTAGGTATTTCTGAATTGCTCTCTGTTGATAGATGTAGGTCTTCTTCTGGTGAATTTGATTAGGTATTTCTGAAAAGGCTCTCTGTTGATAGATGTAGGTCTTCTTCTGGTGAATTTTATTAGGTATTTCTGAAAAGGCTCTCTGTTGATAGATGTAGGTCTTCTTCTGGTGAATTTGATTAGGTATTTCTGAAATGGCTCTCTGTTGATAGATGCAGGTCTTCTTCTGGTGAATTTTATTTGGTATTTCTGAAAAGGCTCTCTGTAAATAGATGTAGATCTTCTTCTGGTGAATTTTATTAGGTATTTCTGAAAAGGCTCTCTGTTGATAGATGTATGTCTTCAACTGGTGAATTTTATTAGGTATTTCTGAAAAGGCTCTCTGTAAATAGATGTAGGTCTTCTTCTGGTGAATTTCATTAGGTATTTCTGAAAAGGCTCTCTGTTGATAGATGTAGGTCTTTTCTGGTGAATTTTATTAGGTTTTTCTGATAAGGCTCTCTGTTGATAGATGTAGGTCTTCTTCTGATGAATTACATTAGGTATTTCTGAAAAGGCTTGCTGCTAATAGAATGTATGTCTTCTTCTGGTGAATTTTATTAGGTATTTCTGAAAAGGCTCTCTGTTGATAGATGTAGATCTTCTTCTGGTGGATTTTATTAGGTATTTCTGAAATTGCTGTCTGTTGATAGAGGTAGGTCTTCTTCTGGTGAATTTTATTAAGTATTTCTGAAAAGGCTCTCTGTTGATAGATGTAGATCTTCTTCTGGTGAATTTTATTAGGTATTTCTGAAAAGGCTCTCTGTAAATAGATGTAGGTCTTCTTCTGGTGAATTTCATTAGGTATTTCTGAAAAGGCTCTCTGTTGATAGATGTAGGTCTTTTCTGGTGAATTTTATTAGGTTTTTCTGATAAGGCTCTCTGTTGATAGATGTAGGTCTTCTTCTGATGAATTACATTAGGTATTTCTGAAAAGGCTTGCTGCTAATAGAATGTATGTCTTCTTCTGGTGAATTTTATTAGGTATTTCTGAAAAGGCTCTCTGTTGATAGATGTAGATCTTCTTCTGGTGGATTTTATTAGGTATTTCTGAAATTGCTGTCTGTTGATAGAGGTAGGTCTTCTTCTGGTGAATTTTATTAAGTATTTCTGAAAAGGCTCTCTGTTGATAGATGTAGGTCTTCTTCTGGTGAATTTCATAAGGTATTTCTGAAAAGGCTCTCTCTTGATAGTTGTAGGTATTCTCCTGGTGAATTTTAATAAGTATTTCTGAAAAGGCTCTGTGTTGATAACTGTAGGTCTTCTTCTGGTGAATTTTATTAGGTATTTCTGAAATGGCTCTCTGTTGATAGATGTATGTCTACTTCTGGTGAATTTTATTAGGTTTTTCTGAAATGGCTGTCTGTTGATAGAGGTAGGTCTTCTCCTGGTGAATTTTATTAGGAATTCCTGAAAAGGCTCTCTGTTGATAGATGTAGGTTTTCTTCTGGTGACTTTTATAAGGTATTTCTGTACAGGTTCTCTCTTGATAGTTGTAGTTATACTACTGGTGAATTTTATTAAGTATTTCTGAAATGGCTCTCTGTTGATAGATGTAGGTCTTCTTCTGGTGAATTTTTATAAGGTATTTCTGAAAAGGCTCTCTGTTGATACATGTAGGTCTTCTTCTGGTGAATTTTATTAGGTATTTCTGAAATGGCTCTCTGTTGGTAGATGCAGGTCTTCTTCTGGTGAATTTTATTAGGTATTTCTGAAAAGGCTCTCTGTTGATACATGTAGGTCTTCTTCTGGTGAATTTTATTAGGTATTTCTGAAATGGCTCTCTGTTGATAGATGTAGGTCTTCTTCTGGTGAATTTTATTAAGTATATCTGCAAAGGCTCTCTGTTGATAGATGTTTGTCTTCTTCTGGTCAATTTTAATAGGTATTTCTGATGAGGCTCTCTGTTGATAGATGTAGGTCTTCTTCTGGTGAATTTCATTAGGTCTTTCTGAAATGGCTCTCTGTTGATAGATGTAGGTCTTCTTCTGATGAATTTTATTAGGTTTTTCTGAAAAGGCTCGCTGCTAATAGAATGTATGTCTTCTTCTGGTGAATTTTATTAGGTATTTCTGAAAAGGCTCTCTTTTGATAGGTGTAGATCTTCTTCTGGTGGATTTTATTAGGTATTTCTGAAATGGCTGTCTGTTGATAGAGGTAGGCCTTCTTCTGGTGAATTTTATTAGTTATTCCTGAAAAGGCTCTCTGTTGATAGATGTAGGTCTTCTTCTGGTGAATTTTATAAGGTATTTCTGCACAGGCTCTCTCTTGATAGTTGTAGGTATTCTCCTGGTGAATTTTATTTAGTATTTCTGAAATGGCTCTCTGTTGATAGATGTAGGTCTTCTTCTGGTGAATTTTATTTGGTATTTCTGAAAAGGCTCTCTGTAGATAGATGCAGGTCTTCTTCTTGTGAATTTGATTAGGTATTTCTGAAATGGCTCTCTGTTGGTAGATGAAGGTCTTCTTCTGGTGAATTTTATTAGGTATTTCTGAAAAGGCTCTCTGTTGATACATGTAGGTCTTCTTCTGGTGAATTTTAATAGGTATTTCTGAAATGGCTCTCTGTTGATAGATGTAGGTCTTCTTCTGGTGAATTTTATTAAGTATTTCTGAAAAGGCTCTCTGTAGATAGATGTAGGTCTTCTTCTTGTGAATTTTATTAGGTTTTTCTGATAAGTCTCTCTGTTGATAGATGTTTGTCTTCTTCTGGTGAATTTCATTAGGTATTTCTGAAATGGCTCTCTGTTGATAGATGTAGGTCTTCTTCTGATGAATTTTATTAGGTATTTCTGAAAAGGCTATCTGTCGATAGATGTAGGTCTTCTTCTGACGAATTTTATTAGGTTTTTCTGAATAGGCTCGCTGCTAATAGAATGTATGTCTTCTTCTGGTGAATTTTATTAGGTATTTCTGAAATGGCTCTCTATTGATAGATGTAGGTCTTCTTCTGATGAATTTTATTAGGTTTTTCTGATAAGGCTCTCTGTTGATAGATGTAGGTCTTCTTCTGGTCAATTATATTAGGTATTTCTGAAAAGGCTCTCTGTTGATAGATGTAGGTCTTCTTCTGGTGAATTTTATTAGGTATTTCTGAAATGGCTCTCTGTTGATAGATGTAGGTCTTTTTCTGGTGAATTTGATAAGGTATTTCTGAAATGGCTCTCTATTGATAGATGTAGGTCTTCTTCTTGTGAATTTTATTTGGTATTCCTGAAAAGACTCTCTGCTAAAAGAATGTATGTCTTTTTGTGGTGAATTTTATTAGGTATTTCTGAAAAGGCTCTCTGTTGATAGATGTAGTTCTACTTCTGGTGAATTTTATTAGGTATTTCTGAAAAGGCTCTCTGTAAATAGATGTAGGTCTTCTTCTGGTGAATTTCATTAGGTATTTCTGAAAAGGCTCTCTGTTGATAGATGTAGGTCTTTTCTGGTGAATTTTATTAGGTTTTTCTGATAAGGCTCTCTGTTGATAGATGTAGGTCTTCTTCTGGTGAATTTTATTAGGTATTTCTGAAAAGGCTTGCTGCTAATAGAATGTATGTCTTCTTCTGGTGAATTTTATTAGGTATTTCTGAAAAGGCTCTCTGTTGATAGATGTAGATCTTCTTCTGGTGGATTTTATTAGGTATTTCTGAAATTGCTGTCTGTTGATAGAGGTAGGTCTTCTTCTGGTGAATTTTATTAAGTATTTCTGAAAAGGCTCTCTGTTGATAGATGTAGGTCTTCTTCTGGTGAATTTTATAAGGTATTTCTGAAAAGGCTCTCTCTTGATAGTTGTAGGTATTCTCCTGGTGAATTTTATTAAGTATTTCTGAAAAGGCTCTGTGTTGATAACTGTAGGTCTTCTTCTGGTGAATTTTATTAGGTATTTCTGAAATGGCTCTCTGTTGATAGATGTATGTCTACTTCTGGTGAATTTTATTAGGTTTTTCTGAAATGGCTGTCTGTTGATAGAGGTAGGTCTTCTCCTGGTGAATTTTATTAGGTATTCCTGAAAAGGCTCTCTGTTGAAAGATGTAGGTCTTCTTCTGGTGAATTTTATAAGGTATTTCTGTACAGGTTCTCTCTTGATAGTTGTAGTTATACTCCTGGTGAATTTTATTAAGTATTTCTGAAATGGCTCTCTGTTGATAGATGTAGGTCTTCTTCTGGTGAATTTTTATAAGGTATTTCTGAAAAGGCTCTCTGTTGATACATGTAGGTCTTCTTCTGGTGAATTTTATTAGATATTTCTGAAATGGCTCTCTGTTGGTAGATGCAGGTCTTCTTCTGGTGAATTTTATTAGGTATTTCTGAAAAGGCTCTCTGTTGATAGATGTATGTCTACTTCTGGTGAATTTTATTAGGTATTTCTGAAATGGCTCTCTGTTGATAGATGTAGGTCTTCTTCTGGTGAATTTTATTAAGTATTTCTGCAAAGGCTCTCTGTTGATAGATGTTTGTCTTCTTCTGGTCAATTTTAATAGGTATTTCTGATGAGGCTCTCTGTTGATAGATGTAGGTCTTCTTCTGGTGAATTTCATTAGGTCTTTCTGAAATGGCTCTCTGTTGATAGATGTAGGTCTTCTTCTGATGAATTTTATTAGGTTTTTCTGAAAAGGCTCGCTGCTAATAGAATGTATGTCTTCTTCTGGTGAATTTTATTAGGTATTTCTGAAAAGGCTCTCTTTTGATGGGTGTAGATCTTCTTCTGGTGGATTTTATTAGGTATTTCTGAAATGGCTGTCTGTTGATAGAGGTAGGCCTTCTTCTGGTGAATTTTATTAGTTATTCCTGAAAAGGCTCTCTGTTGATAGATGTAGGTCTTCTTCTGGTGAATTTTATAAGGTATTTCTGCACAGGCTCTCTCTTGATAGTTGTAGGTATTCTCCTGGTGAATTTTATTGAGTATTTCTGAAATGGCTCTCTGTTGATAGATGTAGGTCTTCTTCTGGTGAATTTTATTTGGTATTTCTGAAAAGGCTCTCTGTAGATAGATGTAGGTCTTCTTCTGGTGAATTTGATTAGGTATTTCTGAAATGGCTCTCTGTTGGTAGATGAAGGTCTTCTTCTGGTGAATTTTTTTAGGTATTTCTGAAAAGGCTCTCTGTTGATACATGTAGGTCTTCTTCTGGTGAATTTTAATAGGTATTTCTGAAATGGCTCTCTGGAAATAGATGTAGGTCTTCTTCTGGTGAATTTTATTAAGTATTTCTGAAAAGGCTCTCTGTAGATAGATGTAGGTCTTCTTCTGGTGAATTTCATTAGGTTTTTCTGATAAGTCTCTCTGTTGATAGATGTAGGTCTTCTTCTGGTGAATTTTATTAGATATTTCTGAAAAGGCTCTCTGTTGATAGATGTAGATCTTCTGGTGGGTTTTATTAGTTATTTCTGAAATGGCTGTCTGTTGATAGAGGTAGGTCTTCTTCTGGTGAATTTTATTAGGTATTTCTGAAAAGGCTCTCTGTTGATAGATGTAGATCTTCTTCTGGTGGATTTTATTAGGTATTTCTGAAATTGCTGTCTGTTGATAGAGGTAGGTCTTCTTCTGGTGAATTTTATTAAGTATTTCTGAAAAGGCTCTCTGTTGATAGATGTAGGTATTCTTCTGGTGAATTTTATAAGGTATTTCTGAAAAGGCTCTCTCTTGATAGTTGTAGGTATTCTCCTGGTGAATTTTATTAAGTATTTCTGAAAAGGCTCTGTGTTGATAACTGTAGGTCTTCTTCTGGTGAATTTTATTAGGTATTTCTGAAATGGCTCTCTGTTGATAGATGTATGTCTACTTCTGGTGAATTTTATTAGGTTTTTCTGAAATGGCTGTCTGTTGATAGAGGTAGGTCTTCTCCTGGTGAATTTTATTAGGTATTCCTGAAAAGGCTCTCTGTTGAAAGATGTAGGTCTTCTTCTGGTGTATTTTATAAGGTATTTCTGTACAGGTTCTCTCTTGATAGTTGTAGTTATACTCCTGGTGAATTTTATTAAGTATTTCTGAAATGGCTCTCTGTTGATAGATGTAGGTCTTCTTCTGGTGAATTTTATTAGGTATTTCTGAAATGGCTCTCTGTTGATACATGTAGGTCTTCTTCTGGTGAATTTTATTAGGTATTTCTGAAATGGCTCTCTGTTGGTAGATGCAGGTCTTCTTCTGGTGAATTTTATTAGGTATTTCTGAAAAGGCTCTCTGTTGATAGATGTAGGTCTTCTTCTGGTGAATTTGATTAGGTATTTCTGAAATGGCTCTCTGTTGATAGATGTAGGTCTTCTTCTGGTGAATTTTATTAAGTATTTCTGCAAAGGCTCTCTGTTGATAGATGTTTGTCTTCTTCTGGTCAATTTTAATAGGTATTTCTGATGAGGCTCTCTGTTGATAGATGTAGGTCTTCTTCTGGTGAATTTCATTAGGTCTTTCTGAAATGGCTCTCTGTTGATAGATGTAGGTCTTCTTCTGATGAATTTTATTAGGTTTTTCTGAAAAGGCTCGCTGCTAATAGAATGTATGTCTTCTTCTGGTGAATTTTATTAGGTATTTCTGAAAAGGCTCTCTTTTGATGGGTGTAGATCTTCTTCTGGTGGATTTTATTAGGTATTTCTGAAATGGCTGTCTGTTGATAGAGGTAGGCCTTCTTCTGGTTAATTTTATTAGTTATTCCTGAAAAGGCTCTCTGTTGATAGATGTAGGTCTTCTTCTGGTGAATTTTATAAGGTATTTCTGCACAGGCTCTCTCTTGATAGTTGTAGGTATTCTCCTGGTGAATTTTATTGAGTATTTCTGAAATGGCTCTCTGTTGATAGATGTAGGTCTTCTTCTGGTGAATTTTATTTGGTATTTCTGAAAAGGCTCTCTGTAGATAGATGTAGGTCTTCTTCTGGTGAATTTGATTAGGTATTTCTGAAATGGCTCTCTGTTGGTAGATGAAGGTCTTCTTCTGGTGAATTTTATTAGGTATTTCTGAAAAGGCTCTCTGTTGATAGATGTAGGTCTTCTTCTGGTGAATTTTAATAGGTATTTCTGAAATGGCTCTCTGGAAATAGATGTAGGTCTTCTTCTGGTGAATTTTATTAAGTATTTCTGAAATGGCTCTCTGTAGATAGATGTAGGTCTTCTTCTGGTCAATTTTATTAGGTTTTTCTGATAAGTCTCTCTGTTGATAGATGTAGGTCTTCTTCTGGTGAATTTCATTAGGTATTTCTGAAATGGCTCTCTGTTGATAGATGTAGGTCTTCTTCTGATGAATTTTATTAGGTATTTCTGAAAAGGCTATCTGTCGATAGATGTAGGTCTTCTTCTGGTGGATTTTATTAGTTTTTTCTGAAATGGCTGTCTGATGATAGAGGTAGGTTTCTTCTGGTGAATTTCATTAGGTATTTCTGAAAAGGCTCTCTATTGATAGATGTAGGTCTTCTTCTGATGAATTTTATTAGGTTTTTCTGATAAGGCTCTCTGTTGATAGATGTAGGTCTTCTTCTGGTCAATTATATTAGGTATTTCTGAAAAGGCTCTCTGTTGATAAATGTAGGTCTTCTTCTGGTGAATTTTATTAGGTATTTCTGAAATGGCTCTCTGTTGATAGATGTAGGTCTTCTTTTGGTGAATTTTATTAGGTATTTCTGAAAAGGCTCTTTGTTGTTAGATGTAGGTCTTTTTCTGGTGAATTTGATTAGGTATTTCTGAAATGGCTCTCTATTGATAGATGTAGGTCTTCTTCTTGTGAATTTTATTTGGTATTCCTGAAAAGACTCTCTGCTAATAGAATGTATGTCTTTTTGTGGTGAATTTTATTAGGTATTCCTGAAAAGGCTCTCTGTTGATAGATGTAGGTCTTCTTCTGGTGAATTTCATTAGGTATTTCTGAAATGGCTCTCTGTTGATAGATGTAGGTCTTCTTCTGATGAATTTTATTAGGTTTTTCTGAAAAGGCTATCTGTCGATAGATGTAGGTCTTCTTCTGGTGGATTTTATTAGTTTTTTCTGAAATGGCTGTCTGATGATAGAGGTAGGTTTCTTCTGGTGAATTTCATTAGGTATTTCTGAAAAGGCTCTCTTTTGATAGATGTAGGTCTTCTTCTGATGAATTTTATTAGGTTTTTCTGATAAGGCTCTCTGTTGATAGATGTAGGTCTTCTTCTGGTCAATTATATTAGGTATTTCTGAAAAGGCTCTCTGTTGATAGATGTAGGTCTTCTTCTGGCGAATTTTATTAGGTATTTCTGAAATGGCTCTCTGTTGATAGATGTAGGTCTTCTTTTGGTGAATTTTATTAGGTATTTCTGAAAAGGCTCTTTGTTGTTAGATGTAGGTCTTTTTCTGGTGAATTTGATTAGGTATTTCTGAAATGGCTCTCTATTGATAGATGTAGGTCTTCTTCTTGTGAATTTTATTTGGTATTCCTGAAAAGACTCTCTGCTAATAGAATGTATGTCTTTTTGTGGTGAATTTTATTAGGTTTTTCTGAAAAGGCTCTCTGTTGATAGATGTAGTTCTACTTCTGGTGAATTTTATTAGGTATTTCTGAAATGGCTCTCTGTTGATAGATGTAGGTCTTCTTTTGGTGAATTTTATTAGGTATTTCTGTAAAGGCTCTCTGTCGATAGATGTAGGTCTTCTTCTGGTGAATTTTATCAGGTATTTCTGAAATGGCCCATTGTTGATAGATGTAGGTCTTCTTCTGATGAATTATATTAGGTATTTCTGCAAAAGCTCTCTGTTGATAGATGTATGTCTTCTTTTAGTGAATTTTATTAGGTATTTCTGTAAAGGCTCTCTGTTGATAGATGTAGGTCTTCTTCTGGTGAATTTTATTTGGTATTCCTGAAATGGCTCTCTGTTGATAGATGTAAGTTTTTTCAATGCAATCGAAAGATACTCTATTTACCTGGTGAATTATGTCATTGGGTTCTTCTAGCATATTAAAGTTGTCATTACATCACCCTTAGACTCAATACCTCATCTGGTAAATTCTGATGTAGTGCATAGGGAACATATCACACATGAAGTGAATTCGTAGATTTAAAGGCCAAGTTAAACAGCAAAAATGCATGAATTACACACAAATCACGCATAGATTTTCATCTCTGTGAAGAGTGTGCGCCATATGCATAATTTATTGGTGGAATGAACATTGACTATCATTGAATGTAAGTGAATGTGTGTAGAAGGCAGTTTGTGCATAATTTTGAGTTTTGAACTGTTCAAAATTTTCTCTACGTGTTAGTGTGTGTAACTTATGATTCAGCATTCTTAGTTTGTACATCAAGAATGCATGACTATACATGGGACACGGGCCATCCGTCAGTGTTTATGTATTGCAACTAGTCTGAATATATGCTCATCCATGTCTGCCACTGACCCCCCATGTTTATATCACGCATGAACCTTCATTATCAGGTCCATTCCACTGACATCAACTGACAATCACTTACCAAACTGAAGTATAACTGACATATCACTGACAGAAAACACATTACGACACACATCCACTGACATGTGACACAGACAACTGACAAAAAACGGAAGTATCACTGATTTTCCACTGACAAATCACTGCTAACTAACACATGTTTTTTGACAAAAAAAAGCAGCCACTTTAGGCACTTTTGCCATTCTAGACCTTGCTGCTAAGGTCTAATATCACTATGAACTCTCAAAGAGACATTTTATGGTATTCCTGCTTGCAGCACCAGAATGCTTTTTTAAGCGCGATATAGAAGTGATAGTGATGCCTGGGCTGCATTTTTCGTGTAAGATCCATCAGTTATCAATGCATTGGGCATGCATCAACATGTGTGGAATGCCCACGCATGCATAAGACGTGTGAAACGAAAGTGCTAGTATGTGAAACGTTCGTGAAGCACACATGTTTGGACATGCTCCTTTAGTGATTTGTGCATCGGTGAGCGTCAAATGTTTGTTGAATACTGTACCATATTTGCTAGTATGCATTTACATGAAAAATATGTTGATTTGTCAGTGATCAATGTAAGTGATATATGTGCAGTTCATGAATTGTTCATTGGTTATTCGTTGGTGATTTCTACCCCCAACGCCAGAAAAATTTGTCGGTTTCTGAATACACAAGCACACACAAACCCAGTCTGTGCATGATTTGTGAGTGATTTGTGATTGGCTGTGAGACTGAAGAAAGAATATTTTCTTGTGAAAATAACATTATTAAATATTGGAAAGGCAGATAAGTTTCTTTTATCAAATTTTCAAGGAAATATATTCAATAGCAGCTTTGATGATTGACATTGTCTTTGTGAAGAGATATCTTCTTCTGTCCATAACAATAGATTTTGGATCTTATATCTAAGGGAGATGATTTTGAAAGAAAGATATTTCAATATTTTAATAGAGTTGCCTACCATTTCATACCTAAAATGTATCCAACTACTACCTGGTCCCAAATCAAAGAAAATGTAAACAACAATTTGAATTTGATGGAACTCAGAACTTGTGTTAGAAAAGGATTAGAGTATGGGGTAGAAAATATTGTTGATAATAAAGAAATTGCTTGTAACAAGCCCACAACAGGAATATTATTGTTCAGCATGACAAGGATTAATACTAGCTTAGAAGCTTACGTTGAATATAGCCTAGGGATTAAAAAGTAAATATATGCTGGATAAATGTAGACCTTACCTGATCAAAAGTCAACTACCAAGTACTTTTTATCAGCTTAACCCATTACCATACAACATGTATAAATTGAATCCAAGTGTAAGTGAGTAGTTATAGAGTTCATTGCTGTGGTCACATAATGTCCAAGCTAAGGGCAGTCCTGCATAGCAAAGCTATTGGTCGATTGCTTGCCCTGCCCTAAGTGCCCTCTGACAGGAAGTTCGATTAGTTTAGGATAGCAGATGGCATTGGTTTGCAAATTTATGGTTGATAGCAAATAACATAAAAATCATATGGTTGGTCAGTGTCCTTAATGTCATAACTATGGCTTGAATAAGCTGTAGTTATGATGTTTAAGTGGCATACCCTACAAAAATGCTCAAAGTTCACTTCTGGTATAAATGATTGACTTGATTGGTCAATCTTTTGTTTGATTGACACCAGCTATCCATCAATATTGAGTTGATTAGTTTAATAGATCCCTTGTTTTTCATGGAGTTAATACCCTTTGGTTGCATATTATTTTCTAGCAAACAACTTGATTGATTTCATTACTATACAGGACCTTGAAATTGAGTACTCAGTGACTCCTTGTCCAGAAGTCAAAACTGTTTCTACCTCCACTGACTGAAAACCAGAGGGCTATTCTCATGGCATGATTCTGTATATTGCCCATATTGAAAACTGGTAGAGAACTTTCTCTATGTTTTCACATTGTCTGCAAAATGTGGGCAGTAAGCCATTCCAATAAGTAAGTTAAAGGAAAGAGCAAAAACTGTCGAATATATACGATCAAAAGTTGTTTTAATTTAAAATGACTACTTAATTAAAATTTGGTGAAGGGTTTTGGTACCCAAGGTCTTGTTTTGGGATCAATTGGTGATCAATGATTTGCTGATAATAGCTAAATCTTTAAATATATATTAACAAAACACTTTAACCCATTCACACTTGAAAATTTGAATTTAGGTATGAATTAAAATATGTGATAGAACTGATGGTCTTGGACCCCAATGAACTAAGTAAGAAGTTGGAATAATAATGAGAGAATTTGTTATTTCAGGACACACAAAAAAATATTGGATGAACATGCATTTCAAATTATTCATAGCAAACACAAATTTTGCAGTCTAATTTTCATCAATCCATTACCTGAATCAATAATTCCTTTTGACACCAATCTAAAATTATACAAAGGAAAACTTTGTTGAACATAGAAACTTCTAAAGAGCCATTTCTCCTTTTCCAACAATGTTTTCTACCATAAAGTCATTATTTTTCAAATAGCATGCACTTTGAAATGTCGTTTGCAACTTCTTTCAATTTTGACAGATGAAAATTCTGTCATTTTGGAATAGGTTAACTTCAGTGTCCTAGGAGGAGAATTTACCGGTAATCCCTTTTTATGATCCAGGAGAAAAGTTTTTGAGAAAACACTAAGGTAAATGAAGAATTTGTCTACAATTGTTGTCAGGTAATCTTGATTTTATGATAATTCAAATGCTGCTTCAATACAGGCCAAGAAATAAGATGTTGTATGGTTGTTTGTTTAACCTATTACCAGACAGCAAAATTTTAAACTGGTCAATATTGAAAGGATTTGCAGACAACAATGTAAAATTTATGAAATTGAGACTTTTTCATCTTTTGGTATAGAAAATATTGTGTTAAATTAAGAAATTGCTTATTACAAGCAATTTCTCCATTTTACACAATGTTTTCTAAATTGTTTTTCATGGGGGGCGTCCAAAAGGGTCTCTGTGTGGGAATGGGTTAATATGACTTCAAAAATCAACATTGGTCCTGCACTGTTTTATACTAACAGACCTATGAAAAAATAGAAATCGCAGACACCACTGATTTTCATTTGAGTTAACATTAGAATCTATGTTTGAGTACTTCCTTCTTAGCTTCTGCCCTAATTCTGTTATACAAACTTAACTCTTGTCAAGCTGTCTAAAATCCCCTACCAAATTGCACTAAAATCAAAGGGCTGCGAGCCCTGATAGTACCCGTTAATCAATAATCAATATTTCAATATCAATTTCATAAACTACTCGGACAGGAAAAGTACAAGCAGGAGGTGAAGACCAAGATCAGACTGCACTTATGTGCAGGCTGATCTTGGTCTATACATCCTGTCAAGACCGGAATATTCCAAGTTCAGCATGACAAGGGTTAGAAATAAACAAACTTTAGAAAATATAGAAATTTAATGAAATGTAATAAATAATGAAATTGAAGACCATGTTTTTTAAACTTTCTGCAGCTGTCAAGGGTTAAGGCTTACCCAATTTTTTGTTCTATTTTTAACTTTAAGACAATCAGATAGTAGTTGTATTGTCAGATGATTTATGAACACTGCAATAAGTTTCAAATAATTCCTGTTAACCCTTGTCATGCTGAACCCGGAAAATTCCGGTGTTGGCAGGAGGTGTAGACCAAGATCAGCCTGCACATAAGTGCAGTCTGATCTTGGTCTACACCTACTGTTTGTATTTTTCCTGCCAGAGTTGTGTATGAAATTGATTTCTAAAAGAAATAATGAATTTTGAACAACAAGTTCTATCAGTGCTTTCAGCCCTTTGATATTACAGCAATTCAGTAAGGTAATTTATGCAGCATGACAAGGGTTAATAACTTAAGCTCAATGTTTCCATTCTGAACAATGAAATAGTCATCATTGATGATTTACCCTTTACCATACAATCACTGATTTTTATGTTGTTTGTTTCCCCTTTGGAATTTGGACAATTCTTAAATTTTGAAAAAAACGGGTAATGAAAAGATTGGCTCTCTAATGAGGAGATTTTACCATTTTAGATGAGCAACTTATTCTTTTCCAAATGTTTTCTACCTAACTTGACTCTTATTTTTCAATCTTTACGAAATTCAAAAGGTTGTCTGTAACTTGCAATTTGGACCAGTCTTAAATTTTGTCATCTGTTAATGGGTTAAATTGGACTATGGTAAGGAGGATATATGTTAATTCATTACCAGATGACAAAATTGTAGACTGGTCCAAATTGAAAGAAGTTGCAGTTGATGGAATCTAAGTATCTTTAAAAAGAATGTTGATAGTGAAGAAATTGCTTGTGAACAGCATTGTCTTCAATTTCGACAATGTTTTCTAAATCTTTTATCTTAAGGGGAGTCAAAAAGCCATAATGTGTGGGAATGGGTTAGGAACAAGATCATCATTCAAAGAATCAGTTCCCCAGCAGTGGCACATGTCCTTTCCAATATGTCTCTCGCCAATAGTTGGATATTTACGTAAACCTAAGTAGGATAATAGCTGGAGGCTAGGAAAGCATGTAGTGGTAGCACTGGTGTGAGAAATACCAAGAATCCATTGCTAGGTGCTCCAGCTGCAGCAACATAACTGAAATACTGTTAAAAGTGGTGTTAAGCCCAATTCAATCAATCAATCACTGTATCAGTGGAATAAACAAAAAAAAAAAAGATGACTTGGATGACAGTAGCTTGTTTGTTTGAATGGGGTTTAACCCCGCTTTCAACAATCTTTCAGTTATATAGCTGGGCCTGGAGCACCTAACAATGGATTCCTGGTATTTCTCACACCAGTACCGCCATCACATCCTTTCCTAGCCTCCAGCTGCTATCCACATAGGTCTACGATTATCGACCCATTGGTGGGAGATAAATAGTCGGAAAGGATAAGTGCCACAGTCGGGGATCGAACCCGGGACCTCTAGATTGACAGTCCTACGCGCTACCAACTGCGCTATGACGGTGGCTGATGACAGTAGGAATACTTTTCTTTTCATTATCCTGATAAATCAATGATTGAGCGCAAAACAGTTGTAACTGCCTATATGTTTATATGTTTTGCAGTGAACCATCAATTAAACCAATTCCCACTCTGTGACGCCTTTAGACGCCCCCAAGGAAAAAAGCTTTGGAAAACATTGTGGAAGCAAGCAATTTCTTCATTTTCCACAATGTTTTCTAACCAGAAAGTTGAAGAAATCTAAAATTTCATCAACTGTACATTGTTGTCTGCAACTCCTTCCAATTTGGACCAGTCTAAATTTTTGGTATGTGGGAATAAGGTGATATGATACTATAATTGAAAAATATCCCTCTATAAAAACCATGTGGTTAATAGTATTTTACCATATTTGTGTTAAGGGATTATAAAGAAGTGGTTCAAATTTGGCCAATTTATGATTTATTGTCATCTTGAAATCTCATGCAGTGATTGTTTTGATTTAGTTTGTGAATTGTCTGAATATAGAACATCCTTCTTTGGATAAATGAGTTACTGTGGTTAATATTCTGATGTTTTTTTACGCCTCTTAACCCTTTCCTGTTTTGCAGAATTTTAGACCCTTCCAAATTCAGATGAAAATTTAAAGTGGATTTATTTTGATAAATGACCATTCAGTAGGGTAGAAAATATTGTAGAAAAAGAAGAAATTGCTTATCACAAGCAATTTCTTCATTATCCACAATGTTTTCTATCCAGAAAGTAAAAAAAATCCAATACTTCATAAGCTATAAATTGTCATCTTCAACTCCTTTAAGAAATCTAACACTTCAATTTATAGCTTTAAATTTGACCAGTCTAAAATTTTATTGACTGCTGATGATTTAAGCATTAGTAATGAATTATAAGTGTTCATTATTTTTTGAAGTTGGCATCAAATGCTGATAGCCCATTATTTAATTTTGAAAATGTTTAAACCATCCCCGCACAATCACACAAGAAAGTTTTAGACTGGTCCAAATGGAAAGAAGATGCAGACAACAATTTTCATTGTCTGTGTAACAAGCAAATTCTTGATTTTCTACCATGTTTTCAAAATTTTTAGTTCACCTGAGCACAAATTGCTCAGGGTGAGCTGTTGTGATCGGTCATCATCTGTCCATCCGTCAGTCTGTTCACAATTTAAAAAAAATCATCTCCTCCGAAACTAACCATGGAATTTCAACCAAACTTCACTGAAATGATCCTTAGATAATGCTCTTTCAAAATAATTCAAAGAATCGAAATCCATGAAGAATTTTGGTTGCCATGGCAACCAAATGAAAAACCAAAAGGCCCAGAGCTTTTATATTTGGTATAAATCATCTTTGACCCTCTACCAAAATACTTCAAAGAATTACCGTATCTTGGAAATTAGCCCTTTATTGTGTGATCCCTGATTTAACATAGAACTAAAGAAGGAAATCTTTGGAAATCTTCTCCAAAACCATAAGGTCTAGAGTTGTAAAGAAAAGTATCGCAACTGTCAATCAATGTCTATTGACCCTCTACCAAAATGTAAACTTCAAAGAATTACCGTATTCTGAAAATTTGCCCTTTTATGTGTTATCTCTGATTTTACATAAAATTAAAGAAGGAAATCTTTGAAAATCTTCTTCTCCCAAACTACAAGGCTTAGAGATTTAAATAGTCTGTTTCCGTGTGAGTGATTTTACTTATTAATTAAGAAGGAAATTTTTGATAATCTTCTCCCAAACCATCAGACCTAGAGCTTAAGTATTTTGTGTGTATCAATATCTATTGACCCTTTTCCAAAAAAACTTTATAGAATTACCTGTGACATTCAGAAAATAAGCCATTTTCTGTAAATTCAGGATTTTAGAAAGGAATAAAGAAGGATATCTTTGAAAATCTTCTCCTAAACCATTGGGCCTATAGAGCTTTGATATTTAGTATGTATTAATACCTATTGACCCTCTACCAAAATACTTCAAAGAATTACTGTACTCTGGAAATTAGCTCTAAATGATAGGATATTCAATATACCTAGGATTAACCCATTACAACTCAATCCCTCCTTTTTACGCCCCTCAAGACAAAAGCTTGTTAAAACATTGTGGAAAATGAAGAAATTGCTTGTATCAAGCAATTTCTTCATTGTCCACAATTTTTTCTACCCAAAATGAAAAAAAAGTTTAAAATACTATCAACTCGAAATTGTCATCTGCAGCTTCTTTCAGTTTGGACCAGTCTACAATTTTCCTGTGTTGGAGTGGGAAAGGTGAAAATCTTTAGAAAATCTTGTCGAAAATAATTAGGTGTAGTGCTTTGAAATAAAGCCTTGAGCCATCATACTCAGGGGAGCGATATAGGACCATCATGGTTCTCTTGTTTATTTTATGGGATGTCAAAAAGCATCATTGTTTGGTAATAGTTAAATTGCTTCAAATTTTATAAAATTACGAAAGGTAAGCCGTAGTGGCATAGTAAGGCAAGCCATTGGCATAGAAATGCTTCCAGCAGCAACTGAATTGTATTGTTTACCATCACTGTGATAATTACAATGCACCAACAATGAAATTCTCCCTGAAATTATGAGGCTTATAGGCTGATAATTGAGGGTGCTAATAAGCTTCTGAAGCAGGGCGACAGATTGGACAAATATAGAAACCTTGAAGCAATGAGCGTGTCAGACTGGAGAAAAACTAGCAAATAGATCATCTTACCTTCTTTCAGACAATACCATTTAGTTAACATTTCTGTGAAAATTTACATTTTGCAAGATCTACATGTTTTTGTTAAAGCACCAAAAAGTTTCTGAGAGGTTTGGACATGGATGTCAAACCATCATTTCATTGGATGATTATTTTGTAGACTTGATAGTAATGGGTCGCAGGAATAAAAAGCGGCAAGGTATGTAAATCATATTCTTGGACTTATTATTTCAACACTTGTCATGCCGATTTATAAATCCATGAAATAATTACATAAAAATCAAAGGGCTGACAGCACTGGAAGCACCAAATTATATGTCAATATCTATACTGAAAATTTATCTTATAACCAATTCTGGCTTAAAAGACAAGCAGGTGGTATAGACTAAGATCAGACTGCACACATGTGCAGGCTGATCTTTTGATCTTTGTCTATGCCTCCTGCCAAAGCAGGAATATTACGGGATCAGCATGACTAGGGGTAAAACTTAATCCATTCCCGGAAGGAAAAATATTAGACTGGTCCAATTTAAAAGATGTTGCAGACGACAATTTAAAGTTTATGAAATTTTACATTTTATCAACTTTTTGGTGGACATTGTATTAAATGAAGAAATTGCTTGATACAAGCAAATTTCTTCATTTTACTCAATTTTTTCCAAATTGCTTCTCTTGAGGGGCGTCAAAAAGCGTCACTGTTTGGGAATGGGTTAATGCACTTAAAATGCAGTTGTTTGTGTCCTATCTAGCTCACTGGTTGGGACGGCACACTTGTAATCTAAAAGATATAGAAGGTTGCATGTTTGAGTCCCAGCCATGCCTGACTTGTCTCATTAGTAAGTCTTCTGGCAGGACATTCATGTGCGACAGTAATACCAAGGAAACATGTGAATAAGTGAATTTGGCCGTGATATAACTAAAAAATTGTTAAATGTTGAAAAACTGCATTCAAACAAAAACATGCAGTATAATAAAAATAGATAAAGGACTGTAAAATAATTAACACTTGTCAACAAATTTTAACCCTTTCCTGTTTAAACCCGGGATTTTACGTTGCTGTGATTTTATACTTGAGAAAACATTGTGGAAAAAGAAGAAATTGCTTGACACAAGCAATTTCTTCTTTTTCAACAATATTTTCTACCCTACTGAATGGTTATTTTTCAAAATAATCCCATTTGAAAATTTCGTCTGCAAAACCTTTGAATTTGGACAGATCTAAAATTTTTCAAAACAGGAAAGGGTTAAAAAAATAAATTTGGGGTTAATTTTGAGACTTCTGTAAGTGTCTATACATTGTATAGACACTTAGAATGGTATCGCAATTAACCCTCGAAAATGTTGTGACTTCTGCAAAGTCAATAATGTTGTGTGTTTTATTAGTAGTTATTTAAGAACCCTGCTGCTGAATAATATAGAACTGAATGTGGATCAATGAAAGTATGAATGACCCGTAGTACTTCAAAATCAATCAAGAACTTGTTTAGTATTTATAACAAGCTTCTTAGCAACCAGGAGTCTGGATTGTTGACTGATTAAACTCTTTCCCGCTTTAACAATGCCTTGTTTTTGTGGCACTATATTTTGATTTTAGTCTAATCTTTGATAACCCCTACATTCTAGTTGGCTGAAAATTTATTTCATACCCCCAAGAAAAAATATTTGAGTACAGAACTACTTTTTCCCTTGAACACAAAGTTTGCCATGAAAAAATGTAATAAACTGGTATTTCAGTTCTTTTAGTGATGCTTTTAATATCAAATTAATAGATTTTTTTTTCAGTTATTTAAACCCATTACCACACAACAAACAATAGGCTTGTCCAAATCAAAAAGACTTGCAGACAACAACTTTAAGTTGATTGAATTATATGATTCTTTGTCCTTTCCACAGAAAACATTGTGGATAATGAAGAAATTACTTGTATCAGGCAATTTCCTCATTTTCCTTAATGTGTTCCAAAGCTTTTCCCCAAGGAGACTTCATGCAAAAAGGGTCATTGTGTGTGAATGGGTTAAAAGTTGAAAATCTTGATTGACTTACTGGTTTCATGCACTTTAACCCATTCCTACACAGTTACGCTTTTGGATGCACCTAAAGAAAAACAACTGAGAAAACATTGTGTAAATGAAGAAATTGCTTGTCACAAGTAATTTCTTCATTTTACTCGATTTTTTCTACCCAGAAAGTTGAAAAAATATAAATTTTCATAAACTTTGAAATGTTGCCTGCAATTCCTTTCAATTTGGACCAGTCCAAATATTTCTTGTGAGGTAATGGGTTAATGACCCTGCAGTTGGTTATTTTTCTTCCTTCATTTTTAGCTCACTGGCAATGCCCATACAGACCTCCAAGAAGATAATAGTCTGTAAAATATACAATAAGAGACATAAAACAAAAACCAATGCCTTGGTAAATGTAGTAACGTTAACTACATTAAAAGCTTGACAGTGTACAATTCACTTCCAGTCTGAATGATTTGATAGGTTAGTTGTTATTTTGATTGACAACATCAATTTGTCAACTGACAATAACCTGTGTGTGGTTAGTAATATGGCACTGAAAGATATCATATCAAAGAAAAAAATAAAAAAAATAGGAGAATGTTTTAACAAGCATTTCTACCAATAATTTTCTTTTTTAATTTTTTTTCTTTCGTATGAGAGCTCACATCTATTGACCATTCTTTCCAAAATTTAATGTTACCAGTAATTATTTCTGAGTATTAAACAACCATTATAAATTTTATATTAAATCATAACTGTACTGCATGACAGAAGTCTTAGGTCTTTGAGTCTTGTTTTGACCAACTCTTTGACTACAAGTAACCATTGTCATGTTCAATAAAAATTACACTTAAATCAAAGGGCCAAAAGCACTGACAGTTCTTGTTAGATTGTCAATGATTCTTGTAAAAAGGTGATTTCATCATACAACTCTCAGACTCGAAAAGGACATACAGAAGGTGTAGTCTAAGATCAGACTGCAATTTTGTGCAGTCTGTTCTTTGTCTATTCCAGGTTCAGGATGGCAAGGGTTAGATGATAAAAAGGTGTTTTTCTGTCTCATTACTGTACAGTGTTAATTTTTAGGTGTCAAGTAATATTATTGCCAATTGAATGTTATTGGAAAGCGTGATCCATTATGAATGGAATTAGTGATTGAAGTCAAAATCGAAGGTTTTATTAGTTTATTTTATTCTTAAGTGGAGTATGCTTGTGTATATTTGAATTTATTAATTTGTAAGGAATGGATGTAACTCCTTATAAACAAAAAAAAGTGAAATGTTTGATGATATACAAACAAAACCTATAAGAATTTTGTATTGGAATATGTTGTGAATTATAATAGTGAATGTTTAACCCATTACCAGACAGCAAAACTTTAGACTGGTCCAAATTGAAAGGAGTTACAGATCACAAAGTAGAACTTATGAAATTTGAGATTTTTTCAGCTTTCTAGGTAGAAAACATTGTGGAAATGAAGAAATTGCTTGTAACAAGCAATTTCTTCATTTCACCCGATGTTTTTTCTCGAGGGGTGTCAAAAAGCATCATTATATGGGAATGGGTTTAAAAGGACAATGTTTTTGCTCAGTCAATCAAAGACAGATAACAGTGTTACATATGAGCATGATTTAAATTACACATTAGCCCACTACCACCCAACCTGCTGTTGACAGATACCACAAATATTTATTTTGTTTCAGCCATTTCTCATTTTCCCCCCATAAATTAGGAAACATCATTATAACTTGAAGTACAAATGAATATAACACCACACTCAGTAATACAGTCAAGTGATTGTAAAAAGGAACTAATAGCACAAAAATGTTAAAACACTTAAAACTTGAAAATGATGAAAAATGTTTAAAACTCTTGATTTCTTGATTGACAGCTCTGATATGTCAAGGTCATAGCAACTACCTTTCACAGAACACAATTAGGTATAGAATTGTTAGTGAATCATTTCAAACTAATTTTTTTTTTTTTCGCTTTTTATCAAATTTATATGCAACAAATCTAGGCTTTTCATGCCAAAGGGGTTACCTCCCATTTGTTCTGTAAAATGGACCCTCATCCAAGCTTTAGTGCAGGATGAAGGGCATTATTGAAGTAAAGCCGGAGGCTGAGCATGTATATAACAGCATATTATTCTGAACTTATACGATTACCCGCGCATTTAAAGAAGCAAGCATGTCCCGAGATACCACGAGACTTCCGGTTGTCAACACATGTGCTTCATAATTTAAAGACATAAATGTTTCTTTAGCCACAATAATTACCAAGGGTAAGGGGAAAGAACATGTACAATCCCAACTATGGGAGGGTATATACATGCTCAGCCTCCGGCTTTACTTCAATAATGCCCTTCATCCTGCACTAAAGCTTGGATGAGGGTCAATTATTTTCCATAAAGCCTTCGGCTTTCACATGTATATAACAGCATCTTTAAAGATAATGAAACATTTATGTGAAATACATCACACCACAGTAATAGAAACCCTCTATAATACAAATACAAGAGTAATATTGAATTAATACCAATAACTATTCCCCTGAAAAAACACTCTGCGAAAAGCTTCTAGCAGTCTTAACCTCGTGTCTTAAGTAGAACTTCCTGAAGTTTCTATCAGATGACCAATCTGCAGCTGACAAAATGCGATCTAGAGAACAGCCTTTATTATATGCAGCTGAAGTCGAAGCACCACGGAAGGAATGGGCTTTGAACTTATCTGTGTCAACACCAGACAAACCCAAAACACACTTCAACCATCTTGCTATGGTACTAGTAGTGACCGCTTTAAAAGTGACGTAAGAAATAAATACATTATTATCTAAACGATCCAATCTAGTCTTCTTAATGTAATACAAAAGAGTGTGCATAGCACAAAGTTTTTCATCATTAAAGTGTTCTATTTTCATTACGTAAGGATGACCTGCTCTTGAAGTCTTTAAACCCTGTGGAAAAGTGAAACTAACATCATGTTTTCCTATCAACATATTATCTAATGACATGGACTGAAGAGTCTGAGCTCTAGGAGCTGTGGCTATTAAAGTTAGTGTCTTTAAAGTCAGAAGTTTCAAACTTAGAGTTTCTAAAGGAAAAAGAGTTTTAAGGTAATTTAGCACATAACCAACATCCCAGGTAAACAAATATCTTGGCCTTGGTGGTAACCGGTTGTACACTCCTTTCATAAACCTAGGAATCAATAGAGTCTTAGAACACCAAACGTTCCCGAAAAAAGGAAGTGTCTGTAGAAGCATGGCTTTATGAGTATTTATAACACTGTATGACTTACCAGTCTTGTGTAAGAAAAACAAGAACTGTAAAACTACCTCTTCAGTTGTAACAAAGGGATCTTCAAACCTGAGACGATTCCAAAATACCCATCTCTTCCATGCACTAGAGTACTGTTTATTTGTTCCGTCCTTCCATGACTCAGTGATAATGTCTGTAACTTCATGTGGAATTCCTTTACAAGTAAGGGCTGTCCGGAGACTGTAGCTGCGATGATCTTTAACCTTTTGGCCAAAGGGTGAAAACGCCCATTGTGTGCCATTGATAGTATGTCTTTGTGTCGAGGTAACCTGACAGGAAAGGAGCATAAATTTTCTAAAATTAATGGAAACCATGTTTGTGTAGTCCAAAAAGGAAACACAATAACAGCCTTCTCAACCTTATCCCATAGAATTTTGTTTACAACTTTTCCTACAAGATTAAAAGGTGGAAATATGTAAGGATGCATACCGGACCAACTAATAGTAAAGGCATCACAATGAAAAGCTTCATAGTCAGGAAACCATGAAACATAAGGTTCAAGCCTTTTATTCAATCGAGATGCAAACAGGTCAATACATGGAGTAGAAAACTGTTTACACACTCTAACGAAAATTTCATTTTTAAGCATCCATTCCGTCGAGTCGGAGAAATTTCTTGAATAGAAATCGGCTTTATTGTCAGGACTAGCTATGTAAGATGCTGAAATATGTATTCCCCTATAAATACACCACAACCATAATGTTTTAGCCAAATAATCCATTTTTATTGAACTCATTCCTCCCATATCATTAATGTATGCTATAGCAGAAGTGTTATCACATTGGATCTCAATATGCACATTGTAACATTCTTTGTAAAAGGCACGGAGTGCAAGAAAAACAGCTAATGGCTCTAAATAGTTAATACTATTTAACCTTTCTTTTGCAGACCATCTCCCTTGAGTAACTATATTAGATTCTAAGTCAATTGCTCCCCATCCTTCTAAACTAGATTCTGTTACACATTGTTTAGTAACCTTTATCTGTTTTATCAGTTTGCCATTTTTCAATCTAACATTATCTAACCACCACTGAATTTCCTTTTTAGACTGTTCCGACAGAACTACCTCATTATCAAAAGGGGCCAAGCCCCAAGACTTTATTTCTCTCCATATCTCTGTAATACAGGGGAGCTTCTTTAACAACAAAAAATGCATTAATTATTAGTCCAATAAAGGACGCTAAATTTCGCACTACAACTTTTTCACAATGTATCAACCCTTCTGCTTTAGCTATAATCTTAGCAACCTTTTCATCTGTTAGAAACACCATGAATAAAAGAGAATCAACAATAAAACCAAAGAAGACTATCCTTTGAGTTGGTATTATGGAAGATTTCTTCTCATTTACAACAAAACCCAATCTTTGCAGTGTTTGAACTATAACAGATGTATTTTTATCACACACAGACAAGCTTTGATTCATATTCATTGAGTCATCTATGTAGTAACTACATCTTATACCCTGCTGCCGAAACCAAGCAAATACTGGTTTCAAAATCTTTGTAAATACAAACGGCGCAGATTTCAATCCAAAGGGGAGGCACACAAAAGAAAACGGAGTTATCCCATGAAAATTTGAGATATTTATGAAAATCTCTATGAATGGGTATAGAAAAATAAGCATCACAAAGGTCAACTGACGTGAAAAAGTTTCCCTTTTGAATTAAATCCAAAACCACTTTGAATGTTTCTTGTTTAAAGGGGTCATAATGCACAAATTCATTCAAATACCTCAAATTGATTACAGGTCGAAATTTATTATTTGGTTTGGGCACAATGAAAATGGTTGAAATGAATTCACCCTCTTCATGCACAGTCTTACAAATTGCACCCTTTTCTAACAAATTTTTGACTTCATTATCCACTATGACCCATTGCTCAGAGTTAAATGGTATCTCTTTAGGCACCTTGTTTTGATATGGGAGCCTATCAAAGTTTATTTTATAGCCCAGCACTGCATCAAGGACCCATTGGTCCTGTGTTAGAATTTGCCATTCATGAAAATGTTTCCTGATTTTACAAACAGAACTCACCTGATCTACTTTGGATCGTTTTGGGCTGTGGCAGTAGCTGCTGCCTTTTTTGGAATTCTGTAATTATTCCATGGTCTACGCTGACCTCTCTGATATGGATGAAATCTATTTCCTGAATTCGGCTGAAATCCATACTGTCCTCTATTCCCTCTTCCTCTAGGAGGGTAAAATGGCTTCATACCTGGAAACTGCTCTTTGCCAAGAGAAACAAGTGAATCACAAGACTTGATATCTTTAGAAACATCATCCCCAAACAACTGGGTGGTTATCGGCATTCCAATATTACATAAGGAGCGGTATTTTTTCTTTAGAACTGGACGTATCATGTAACGCCGTCAAATTGAAAGGTTGAATTGGGCTTGACCAATCAAAGTAAGGGCATCTGATAACATGGTTCTAGCTTCAGAGTTTGAAGAAAACTGTGAGTGGAAAGTCTCTGCTAGGTGAATAATAGGAACCATAGCTGTAGCAAGTAAATTCAAGGTATCTGCAATCCCTCTATCTTGGGTCTGAGTCCTTCTTTTCATGATTTTCCAAATCTCATTGTTGACAGTAGGGGGACAAGCCCTGTCACAATTCTATGGGATCCTATATTTCCCTAGTAAAGAGTCGGTCTCGCATTGAGATGTAAATGCTGTATTAATCAAAGAACCCAAAGTCTTGGCAATAGGTTTCCCCTTCTCAGGAACTTTAAGCTTAGGCAGCTCCCAGCCATCATTTCCATCTTCATTCTCTTTGTCTGCAGAAAAAAGAGCACTGGATAAATCATGTGAAAAGTTTCTGGACTTTCTTACATGTAACTCAGATTCACTATCTGACAAATCATTTGGATTAAACTCAACATGTACTTTTGGTAATTTATCCAATTGGTAACCATAATAATCATGTAAATGGTCTTCTTCTTCAGCAAAATCAACATTCTGCTGAATGGTAGAGTCTTGAGAATGAATACCCAGTAAATCTCTCAATTTTGAAATGTCCGACGGACTGAAATTAGATATGTCGAAATTTGTAGATGAACTGTTCTGGTCGGGTTGAACAACGTTCAAAACGACCGGAGACTCTGCTTTCTTGGCAGCAACTTTCTTTTTCGGCGGCTTTTTAGCAGTCTTCGACTTGACAGATTTTTTCTTTTTCGGTTCGGGGTCAGCGACCTCCGAAGTACTGAAACCAGAAAACTCGGCGCTCGAATGCTCTGAACATGACAAGACAGCGTCTTGCTGAGTAGCCATAATATACAATAGAATGTTAAAAAGCTTCACAAAGCAATAACTCGGGACAGCATCCACGAAAATGGCTAATATTTCACTTACCAACCTTGCGGGTCGAATGCCAGAACAAATATGAAGCACATGTGTTGACAACTGGAAGTCTCGTGGTATCTCGGGACATGCTTGTTTCTTTAAATGCGCGGGTAATCGAATAAGTTCAGAATAATATGCTGTTATATACATGTGAAAGCTGAAGGCTTTACGGAAAATAATGAATATTTGTAAAATAGATTTGATCCACCGAGGTCACATAGGGAAGGTGTTTCAACCTGTGTCATGCTGAACCTGGAATATACCTGTTTTGCCAGGAGGTATAGACAAAGATCAGCCTGCACATATGGACAGGCTGCTCTTGGTCTACAACTCCTGTTTGCCCCTTTTAACCCTTTCCTGTTTTGCAAATTTCAGACCTGTCAAAATTCAAAGTTTTTGCAGACGACAATTTAAAGTTGACTTTTGTCGAGCTTGCTTGCATTGAGCTAGACATAGTTGACAAGAAGTTGTTTGTGCGCTAGTGCGTTAGTCTGTTTGTCTGAATTTGAGAAATTTCTTCATTTCACACTGTTTTGTATCCAGAAAAGTGAATAAATCTAAATTTCATAAATTTTGAATAGTCGTCTGCAACTCCTTTCAATTAGGGTCAGTCTACAATTTTGCCATCTGGGAATTGGTTAAGAAATTGATCAAACCATTCATTTAGATGGGAAATAATAGACTAGATTCGACAAATCAATTTTAAGTGTTTTGATTGGCTAACTTTTTTTTTAAAATTCAAATAAAAAATTTGATCAAATATTTTACTCAAAACAAGTAAAGTTTTTGCTTTGTTTTGCTTAATGACAAGGGAGAATATTCTTGTTTTCATTGAGGTTCCTTATAATAATCATAAATGAACCCCAAAACTTTAAATCACAGTAGGTAGAAAACATTGTGAAAAATAAAAAAAATGCTTTAACAAGCAAACTCATAACTTTTTTACAATATTTCTAGAGTTTTTTTGGCACATCTTGAAGTTTCATTGTGTAGGAATAGGTTCTTTACAATCTGACAATTAACCCTTGTCATGCTGGGCCTGGAATATTTCCTGCTTTGGCAGGAAGTATAGACAAAGATCAGCCTGCACATATGTGCAGTCTGATCTTAGTCTACAACACCTGGTTGTACTTTTTAACCCAGACTTGTTTAAAAGAAGAATTTTCAAAATAATAAGAAAACCCAGAATAGATGCTTTTGTCCCTTTGGTCTTAACCCTTGTCATGCTGTATAAATTACCTTACTGAATTGCTGTAAAATCAAAGGGCTGAAAGCACTGATAGAACGTATTGTTTAAAAATCAATATTTCTTTTATAAATCAACTTCATAAACAACTCTGGCAGGAAAAGGACAAGCAGGAGATGTAGACTAAGATCAGCCTGCACATAAGTGCAGTCTGATCTTAGTCTACACTTCCTGCCAAAACCGGAATATTCCGGGTTCAGCATGACAAGAGTTAATGCTACCCTGTAGAGGATTTATAACTCGGGTATGACAAGGGCTTAAATGTCATAACTATACAGCTTATTTGCAAAATAATTTAACCCTTGTCATGCTGAATTAAATCCTCTCCAGAATTATCTTACAATTAAAGCACTGAAAGGATAGAAAACTCTCAATTTGGGTAGGTAATTATTTCGAAAATTAATGGTATAAACAGTGCTAGGTTTAAAGAGACAATCAGGAGGTCTAGACAAAGATCAGACATGTGCAGGCTTATCTTTGTCTAGACTTCCTGAAAAAAGAGGAATAAATTCCAGGTTCGGCATGACAAGGGTTAAGTTAATTACGTCAGTTGAGCTGTAATGTCAGAGGTCAGTATGCAGGCCCAGAAATTTTACCAATTGTTTTGATGATTGTAATGATGGATTGAAATTTGTAACAAGGTGCTGTTTGTATAGTTCTCATGGAAATGAAGAGAATATTTTGTTGTTGTTGTTGTTTTCATGGAGGCATGAAGGAAAAACCTTATCACACTTATGTATGCATCTTCTTTGCATGTTCATATAGTGTGATTAGTCTATTTGGTTCATACCACCATGAAAAAAATTTCTTCATCTCTTAAATAAAGATTTGTAAAATACAAATATGGTAAAGGGTTTATAAAAAGAATATTTGAGAGTGCAAATTGGATTGAACAAAGAAGATTACTTGGCTTAACAATAGGTTTAAAATTATTGAAGAATGGAAAGTAGTAGTGCAAAAGCACCATGTATAAATTAATCTGTCAAATTCAGGTCAATTTGAAAGAACATGGTTTGGTCTTCATTATTTGTTGGTGGCTTTAACCCTTGTCATGCTGAACCCGGAATATTCCGGTTTTGGCAGGAGATGTAGACAAGATCAGCTTGCACATAAGTTCAGTCTGATCTTAGTCTACACTTCCTGCGTTTCCTTTTCAAAACAGAGTTGTTCATGAAATTAATTTTCAAAAGATGTGTTGACCATTGAACAAGTACTACAAGTGATTTCAGCCCTTTGATCTTAATGAAATTCTGAAAAGATTTTATTCAGCATGACAAGGGCTAAGAATTCCTCAATACATAATCTGGTATCTCGATCAATTTTTTTTTTTATCATGGATCCATTATCCAGAAGATAACTTAACCCATTCCCAGACGACAAAAGTTTAGACTGGTCCAAGTTGAAAGAAGTTGCAGACGACAGTACTTAGTTAAGGGAATTTAGTTAAGGGAAATCTCACTGTTGTAAGGTAGAAAACATTATGAATAATGAAAAAAGTGCTTTTAACAAGCAATTTCTTCATTTTCCACAATGTTTTCCAAAGCATTTTCTTGAGGGATGTCTAAAAGCGTCGTTGATTGGGAATTGGGAAAGTCAATAATAGTTTAGCATGTGACAAAATTCATCATTTGGGCATCAGGACAGTTACGCATGAATTGCATTGAAATTAATTTCCTTTTATCTGAGCAACGAAACATTGATAGTAGAAGCTTTTTTATCATAACCTCTGCAAAAAGTTCAAGAACAAGTTCTTGAATGTTCCAGAACTTCAGCTCTAGAATATTTATGAACCTTAAATGGCAGTTCAAGAATTTGATGTTCTAGAAATGGTTCAAGAACCAGTTATTGAAGATTCTAGAAGTAGTTCTAGAACAAGTCCTTGACCATTCAAGAATGTTTATGGTAGTGCAGGAACCCAGTGTTCTATTGAACTATTTCTCGAATTGGTTAAAGAACTTAATTCTAGAACTGTAGAGTTCTTGAATTGCAATTTAACTTTCTTCTTTTTTATAGAACTAGTTATCGAATTAGTTCAAATGCTAGTTTTTTTTACCCGAGTTCTGGAACCAGTTATATAACAAAGACATATTTTATCAAGTTATAAAGCTTGAATGAAGATCATCAACAACAAATAACCCATTGCCACACAATCACTCTTTTTGATGCCTCCAAGAGAAAAAGCTTTTGAAAAAATGAGGAAAATGAAGAAATTGGTTGTGACAAGCAATTTCTTCATTATCCACAATGTTTTCTACCGCCCCAAAAGAAAGATATTCCTAAAATTACAATGACTAAAAACTGTAATCTGCAACTTACTTGAATTTGGACCAGTTTAAAATTTTGTTGTGTGGACTGGTAATTGGTTAATAAAAGTGGTGGCTTAATAGAGGTTGTTGCATGAGAAAGGTTGACTGTAATATATTTTTGTTCTCTAGCTAATGCATTATTTATTGCTCAAATTACCTTATCATATATTTTGCAATTATAATGGAAGCCTTTAGTGATAATGAAAGTTCTACCAAGTGATACAAGAGATGGAATTAAATAAAGTGACCTGAACATTGTCATCAATGTGTGACAATTCTGGAAAGAAGTCTGTAGTTTTAGTTCTATTTTCATTGACAAAGAAGAAACGAGTGCAGAGTGCCAACTATCAAGCAACAAGAAATTGTAGTAGACTCAGTGAAAATCATGCCAACAAAAACTTCAGTCAAGCAAGGTCACAATCAGTTTCAGCATTTCCAATAAAAAACAGGATAGAAAGTGGAAGTGAGACTTTAGCAGCAGAAAATGATACTAATGAAGAGCAAATTAGCAAGGATTTCAGCCTAAATCATGTTGATATAGATAAACATTTGGTTGAAAAAACTGATGTAGGTCATACAAATGTAATTGGTAAATTAGGTTTTAATGAAGATGATATTGCTGATTTGCAGAAATTAAGTAATGAAACTAATGATATTGGAGATTCAATCATGTCTGTATCAAGAGCAGCAAAGACAGCAGGTATATATAGTTAACTGACTTGTTATGCTGAATAGAAATATTTCAAAAATTAAATATAAATCCAGGACTTGAGGCACTGGAAGCCCTAACAGAGACCAATGTTTTTTGACAATTAATTATACCAAAAGTGTGGCTTAATAGGGACACATAGATGGTGTAGAATAAGATTGGACTGCACTAATGTGCAAGCTGATCTATGTGTACACCCTCTGCTAAAGTAGGAATGTTGCGGGTTCAGCATGAGAAGGGGTAAGACTTTTTGTACAAACTATGCTTATTACATCTGGAGACATATTGGTATTCATCTGTTTGCTCAATGTGACATTCTGTGTCAGTTTAAGCCTGACTATATTACTTGTTATTCCCAGCTACAAGGGTTAAGAAGATATAAGATTCAATCAAGGTTAGCTGCCGTCATAACGCAGTCGGTAGCACACCAGACTCTTAATCTTCAATCATGGGATGTCATTGGTTAGATCATCACTGGCGTCACATATCCTTTCCGACTATTTGTCTCTCACCAATGGGTGGATAATCATAAACCTAAGTAGGATAGCAGCTGTATGCTAGGAAAGGATGTAATGGTAGTACTGGTGTGAGAAATACCAGGAATCCATTGTTAGGTGCTCCTGCTGCTGTGATATGACTGAAATACTGTTAGAGGCATTAAACCCCATTCAATCAATCAATGTTACTTTCATAAAGTACCGGTACTAGTAGTTAAAAGTCAAGATGACAATGTTTAAAGATTTTTGCAGAGCCTGCTTGGGTGGGCAAGACATAGTTGTCATTATGACAACTTGATGTAATTGCATTATAGTTAGTCAGTGCTTTACTTTGTGCATCAGTCTGTCCAAATTTGTCTGGAGCATATCTCCTGCACTTATGGATGGATTTCAAAATACTTTGAACACTTGTTCTTGATCATGAATTGATGTGCATTTTGAAACAAATTTTCAGATAGTTCCATTATGAAGGTCATGGGTCAAGGTCACACATTCAATTTGAGCTTGTTCAAATTATATGCCCTGCATGTGAGGATGGATTTCAAAATAATTTGACACAATTTTGAGTAGATGTTCCTTTTTTTGTGTCAATGGACAACTTTAAAATCTTTGGATAGCTTCATATAGTCAAGGTCATGGCTTGAGGTCAAATATTCGATGGGCTATTTTTTGTGTCAATGGACAACTTTCAAGGTTTTGGAAAATGGCTTTGGATTCATTTGACATGTACAAAATATAAAAATCGAGCTTTACACACTTGCATAAATAAAAATTATAAATGAAAATTTTACACAAATGGGGACAAACTAAGATTAATGAAGTTGAATATGGCATAACTATGTCCAAGGTGAGTTAAAATTTAGCTTTTGGGATTGTGATAACAACATTATGATCCTATAAAAATAATTTGTTAAGCTTTTGTTATTTTATCAAATCTATCAAAATTTTAAACTTTGATTGAAAATTTTCATATTTTTCAAGGTTGTTAGACTACAGAGATTATTTGGTGAATGGTAAAAGGTCAAGCACATTATTGTAATTCATATCAATGTCAATATTGATTCTTGTGAGTGATTTTGTTGAAATTCTTTACCCTTCAAGAGAGCCTCTGTTAACCTATTTAATACCTGGAAACAGTCAAAAGTGTAATCCAGAAATTTCCTTTTGTGCACACATTTTAACTTAATTCAAATGTAAATACATGTGGAAATATTACAAAGATATTTTTATTTTGGTACCTTAGCTTCTCTTTGTTAATAAATGTGCAGAAACTCCCAGTTGTTTATTATTGGGTGTAGGGTACAATCTGAAAGTTTAAGTGTTAATGCTCACTCATTGGAAGGACTTAATGGCTTGTAGAATAGATTGGGTGTACTCCTTAGCCAAGAAGTTGTACAATCCTTTATGAAACAATCCTGCTGATTTTTTTTAACCCTTTCCTGTTTTTTAAAATGTCTGACCGGTCCAATTTGAAAGAAGTGGCAGACCACATTTAAAAGTGGATGCATTTAAAAAGTAGGCAACCTATAGGTTACAAAATATTGTGGAAAAAGAAGAAATTGCTTGTAACAAGCAATTTTTTCTTTTTCCACAATATTTTCTCAAGTGTAAAATCATAGGGACGTAAAAACAAGGGATTGTACAGGAAAGGGTTAAAGCAATTTCTTCTTTTGTCACAATGTGTTTTAAGCCGCCGTCATAGCGCAGTTGGTAGCGCGTCGGACTTTCATTCAAAGCATCCCGGGTTTGATCCCCGACGGCGACAATACTCTTTCCGACATTTGTCTACCACCAATGGGCAGATAATCGTAAGCCTATGTGGGATAGCAGCTGGAGGCTAGGAAAGGGTGTAGTGGTAGTACTGGTGCGAGAAATAACAGGAATCCATTGTTAGGTGCTCCAGCTGCGATATAACTGAAAGATTGTTAAAAGCGGCGTTAAACCCCATTCAAACACAATGTGTTTTAACCTTTATATCCTTTTACGGCACTTATTTCAGTTTTTACCACCTTTAGACTATTGTCTGCAACTTCTTTAAATTTGGACCAGTCTAAAATCATTTTGACGTCTGGCAATATGTTATTGACAAAGATCAGTGTGCACAGTAATTATACATAACTGTCTCCTCCCTCAATCATCTGTCCAGCTTTTATCCATTAATCAAGAAATTTATTCAAAGTGTAAAATAATGAGATAAATTGTGTTAAGAAAAAGGAATACTGGTCTTTTAGACCAGTATGGTTTATTTAGTGTTAAGGGTTTATCATATGTAAAAAAAACAAAAAGGAATAGTTGAAACTTGAGTGACAAATGGATTGATTGTGAGCTAAAACTGTTGGTAGTTTATTGGAATAATGCAAGATATAATATGTGTATTCTGCATTTAACTATTTGCTGTTCTAAGCATTTATTTAAATGCAGTAATCATTTATATTATGTTTATTTGAAACAACTGGATAGAAATTTAATTTACATAGCATTTGAATGAATTTTTCACAGAATTTCCTATTCACCTGACCTTGGGTAGATTGTCTGTCATTTGTGTTTTTTTGCAATTTAAGGCTGCATCATAAAAAATGGCTTAACACTTTCCTGTACAAGCCAGAAATTTTATGTCACTGTGATTTATACTTGAGAAAATATTGTGGAAAAGGATAAATTGCTTGTAACATCAAATTTTCGTTGTCGTCTGCACCCTCTTTCAATTTGGACAAGTCTAAAATTGCTTTGACTAGTTGGCAGCATTATACATCGTGACTTATGCTTGGCACGCTTAAATTGCCATTGCCATTGATAATTAAGTATATAAGGATATTTGATTATCAATTCATGCAAAATCATAATATTAATCTTTTTTATTGTTCGGATGCAGTCTTAAAAGGACCTCTTTTTCCAGATAATCAGCTCATGGTGATTTGTCAATTAAAGTTTCTGTAATTTAGAAGCTAAGGACATACAATATTTCAAAGTTGGTGAGTGTGTGCGCACAGTTTTTGCAATCTGTGAGGAAAATAAAAAATAATTACAATACAATACTTTGAAAAATGCAGATTTTGAATCTGGTTATGTGTTCTTTTGTTAACCATTACCTAAGGAAAAATAAAGACTGGTCCAAATTCATAGAAGTGGCAGATGACGTTTTTATGTTGATGAAATTTTTAAAATTTTCATGATTTAGAGTAGAAAACATCGTGGATTTAGAAGAAATAGCTCATTGTAAGCAAGTTTTTCATTTTCGACAATGATTTTGAAGGATTTTTATGTTAAAGGGTATAAATAAATGTGATTTCTGGAATGTACTAATTTCACAAACGCCTATAGCTTAAACAAGACAAAGAGGTTGTGCAAACTTAGATCAAACTAAACTTTGTGCAGACTGATCTTTGTCTATGTCTATATCTGTTCAGCACGACAAGAATATGATCTGTGACCTAATATGGTGGAAAGAGTGTTGCTTGTAAGAAGAAATAATGGCTAACAGATATTATCCAACCAGAAGTGTGACATCTATTCTGAAAAATTTGTTTGGTAAATTAAGAAATTTATGACTTTACTATTTAACCATTGGATTTTTTACTTGAAATTTCTTTTTACTGAGAAAAAAACCCTAAAAAATCTTCTCCCCCAAATCCGTATGGCCCAGAGCTTTGATATATGGTATAAATCATATGGATGGATAGATCCCATTAATGAGAAGTGCATTGCTCTAAAAGTGTCACTGTGTGGAAATGGGTTTATACAACCTTCTGCCGCAAGAAAAGTAGATAGGATAAAGTAGATAGGATTGGATTACATGACTTTAAGCATCTATTAATACGCCCAAGTGAAGGTGACATGCATGCAAGCACTAATAATGCTTTTGAGAGGTGCAAATTATAATGTAACCTTGTAAATGACCACCCACCCTCTCTCTTGCTTCCTCTGTATCTCTCTCTCTCTCTCTTTGCCTGGAGACTATAAAGCCTGTATGGTCACAATACATTTACTTTCTGAGTTATGGTTCTTTGAGAAGCATTACTATTTTCTAACTTTCTCGTAAACTTCAGGATTGATTTGGATATAACTCCAAAGAAAAAGTCAGTATCAATAATAATATGCATATTTTATTTGGGTTATGATTCATTGACTTTTCACAGAGTTGTGGTACTTACGTAAACATTCTTGTCTGCTCAATTCTCATCAGCTTTTAGATTTAAACATTTTTGAAAGACCCAAGTAATATCAGGCAGTCATTGTTCATGTACATTGTTCATTGCACAGACTTATGGTCCTTTGATGAGCATGTTTGTTTGCTTAGTTTTCACAAACTTTAGTATACTGGATGAGCATGAGGGTAAATGAATCAGGGACACCTGTGTCTAGTGCATTACCTGTTGTATGGCTTTGCTCACTTTTCACAGAGTTATGGCCCTTTTGAACATTCTTATCCACTAATTTGAAATGAATTTTTTGATTGAATTTATTCAAGGTTCACAGATAGACCCAGTATCAAGTAAATATGTGCATATTTTATTTTGGTTACTTTTCATTGACTTCACAGAGTTATGGCCCTTTGGTGAATATTCCTGTCTGCTCATTTTCCTATTTACCACAGGATGGTTTTAATTCAAATTTCATATAGATATGAATGTAATTCATTTGAAAATGATTGATTGTTATTTCACTAAGTAGAGCCTGTTTACTTAGAAAGCATTATTTGAGTGACATTTTCTTTGCACGCATTCTCACACAGTGACCCTTTTGGAAGTCCCCCAAGAGAAATGCTTTGAAAACTATTGTGAAAAATGAAGAAATCTTCTCCTAAACTCACAATGGAATTTCAACCAAACTGGTATTTGTTTAAAAGGGGCTCTAAGGGAATTAATCCTTACCATTCTGAACCTGGAATATTCCTGTTTTCACAGAAGGTATAGGCAAAGATCTGCCTACAAATGTGTCGATTGACCAACAACTAGTGGTTCCAGGTCTTTCATAGTATTGACTTTAATACAATTCTCAAAAGGGTGTTATTCAGCATGATACTGGTTGAATTGGTAGAGGTCATTTTTAGCACTAAATGAAAAAAAAGTCTCTAAAATTGGGCACTCAATAAGCCTGCTTTGGAGATAATCTACTGTATAACTTCCAGTTTATTATCAACTCTTAACCCTTGTCATGCTGTATAAATTACTTCACTAAATTGCTGTAAAATCAAAGGGCTGAAAGCACTGATAGAACTTGTTGTTCAAAATTTAATGTTTCTTTCAGAAATCAATTTCATAAACAACTCTGGCAGGAAAATTAAAAGCAGGAGGCGTAGACCAAGATCAGACTGCACCTATGTGCAGTCTGATCTTGGTCTACATCTCCTGCCAAAACCAGAATTTTCCAGTTTCAGCATGACAAGAGTTAAATGATGTAACCCATTTCCATACAATCCATCTTTTCTCAGGACCCCTGAGAAAAATCTAAGAATAATATTGTGAACATTGATAAAAATTTGTGCTTGTTGTATACATCTTTCAGACCAATCCAAAATGTATGTAATGCGTAAAACAAAAAAGTATGAATTTGAATAAAACGGAAAATCAGCACAACTCTATTTTCATTAGCTTGTTTAATTATAAATTACCATGTGTAGAAATCTTCATGAGTGGATTTTGATCTTCTCTTTCAGACCCAGAGAACACTGAGATATCTGAAGAAACAAGTGGGTCCGAGTCAGGAAAGAAAAAGGGAGGTAAAAAGTCACCCGGATATCACACACGACCAACCAAACTACCAGCTTGTAGTCTACCAACCAACATGACCCCGTCTTTCTATGTTGGAGGAGGGAATGGGGTATCACTGTAAGTGTTATAACACTAGTTACACCTTTAACTCTTGTCATGCTGAATCCGGAATATTCCTGCTTTGGCAGGAGATATAGATAAAGATCAGTGTGCACATATGTGCAGTCTTCCTGCTTGGATTCGGTTTCAAAGTCAACGACGGCACTTACACCATCATCTATTTCCAAGGGAATGTCATAACATGTCGAAGCAAAATGACAAATTTGTCATTGATTCCTTATTTTTGAACTGTTGTTGCATTTTGGCAATATTCAAAAACAACATAGACAAGACACAAATTGCTGTTTCTCAAAATTTTGTTTATCAGCCTCCAATTTGGAGATCTTGTCCCACAATGCACTATTTCTGGTGTTCCCCCCCTGCCCAGGAGAAGCTTGATTTTGTTTGATCTGCGCAGCCTCAGTATCTGACCCGCCGTGTAGATTTCCTACAGAAATGGTGTGTTAAAAAATTGAGGCCTAGAGATTTTCCCGAGTCAAATTGATCTTAACTTCAGCAATTTTCCTCTTCTCCGGATTTCCCGGCATTTCACTGGCTTTCCAGGCCTCTATGTGGTGCACTTCGGAGGTTCTTTTTAAAACCCGTTGCACATACACACTTTTTTCTTTTTGTGTACGTGTTAAATATCAGCCATTTCAGCTTTCAGTGTCCCAATGCCAAAACAAAGAGCTTGACAGAAATTCACAATTATATCCAAAATCCTGAATGTGTCCGTAATGAGCTTATCATTGATATGTCAAATGGACTTTTGCCCAACATTTGATATAAAATTTATATATTGTACGATGTGATTTCCATGTTAAATTTTTAAAAACCTTAATTCGTAATTCTCCAAAAACTGACCAATTCCAATAATGTCTTGACCGTCACACATCGTTCTCTCGTGGAAACTTGGTCTGATAGAATTATATGTTGTGTGATATTTGTCTAAGCTTATTATAAAACCAAGAATATTTGGGGCTGCAGGAGGACACTTAAGCATTACAAGTATGCATTGTATTTATATAATCAAATTACCGTATTTATTCGAACATCCGCCTGGGCGATTATTAGAATAGTGACCATCGGCAAGGTTGGGGGTGGGCGATTATTAGAGTTTTTTTGGTACGGAGGTAGGCGATATTAGAGATGTGAGGCATAAAAGATGACCAGGGAATATAAAATAGTACAAAAAATCATATTGACATTTTATTTTGGATGTAATTATGACTTTTTAATAGCCAACGGTCGATTCAGTTTTGCATTTGCATTGGAAATTAAACTGCCAAAAGGTGGATAATCCAACAACACTGCATTATAGACGCAATGAATTTTAAAATGTCTTAATAAGTTGACCCTCGCAACATCGCGTATCATAGTTATTCCTGTATGCATAGGACAAGAAAGATATACCTGTTTAAAGTTCAATCCATTTTTGAAAGATCTGAAGAAATTCGACGTAAAACTATTTTGATTGCGTTAAACTTAAACCCCTGTCTTGATCGATTGACGAAGCCCTGATTTTTTTTATGGTCTTTCTTCATAAAGGAAACAAAAATTAAGGCCGAGTCTATTACGACGAATTAGTTATTGTAGGGTCATGTAATAATCTTAACACATGAGTAGGCGTGCCAGGTGTTCAACTCGACAATATACAGACGCGTCGGTCACCAAGGAGATATGGCCGCGCGGGAACTTTCCCGACTCTTTTCATTTCCTTCATTATTGAAAATTGCAATCTCATTTCAATAAAAGAAAATTACGATAATAAGTGTTTTGTTATGGATATTTTTATCATATACTTATTTTCTTGCGTTTCACCGAATATAACCAGATATTCAAATGTATTAGCGACAAAATATTCGATATACATTTGTTATATCTTCCTGTCCATGGCCCAAGACAGGGAGCGTCAATGGTAAATGTCTTTCTTTGCTATTTCAAACTTTTGTGCCTTTCCTAACTGATTGGATTTAAAATAAATGATTTCTTAGCTTTTTCTCATTACTGAGGTAAGAATTGTCAAGACCGGTAATAAGTTAATACTTGCAAATGGTTGCATTGTTATTGGTAGTTCACGGTAGTTTTTACCTAAAAAACGTAGACTCTTTGGGTTCGGCCATTTAATTGGATAGTCAACATTACACTTTCAGGTTTATTTCAATTTAAAATAACATTCCATATAAGAATTTCATGCCCACAAACACCAAGACAATAGGAGCTTCATAACAAAGTTTAAAATCACTCCTATGTCCCGATGATACGAAGATGGTTCATTTTAGGTATTTTAGATCAAGTGATAAACTCATTTTTTTTCTTTCCGTTCACAGCCAGTCTTTAACTGACATTGGCAAGTTGAAATTACTAAGCTAAATAACGCATCAAAAGTAAAGTCTAGGCAGTACAAGTTGAATAAAGAATAATAATGGAGTCACAGCGGCAATATCGTTAGGTTTATATAGGAATACATTACAAACCTTATTGATTCAAATCAAATATTATTTCTTTTCATTCAAATACACCATTAATCATGACTTGATTTTCAATCATAGAGGGGGGTGGGCGTTTATTAGAATCGCCTATTATTACTGAAAATCGGTGAAAATGGCTGCAGTATTTTTGGGGATGGGCGTTTATTAGAATATGGGCGATTATTAGAATAAATACGGTATCCATTGACACCCACAAAAATAACCTTTCAACATGGTTAAGTTTTCATTAAAGTAATTGTTTAATTCAGAAAGCATTCAGCCACTAAAGCCTGAATTCATATTGTGAAAAGACTGCAACCTAGAATTGTCTTGATTTTCATCGAGCCTGTTTTGAATAAAAATTATCTTGTGGCTAATTTTTATGAAAAAATTCTAACCTAAATCATACATTCCTTATATTAACCCTTGTGATGCTGATTTTAAATCCTTTAATACTTGCATTAAAATCAAAGGGCTGTAATAACCTGAAGTACCTGGATTATGTTCAAAATTTATTTTGAATATCTACTTTATAAAAAGCTCTAGCTTAAAAGGGACAAGTAGGCTGTGAAAACTAAGATCAGATTTTTTTACCGTCCTGCATCTGTGCGTCTGTCCTTGCGTCCGTTAAACTTTTCCTTGTTTACGCGATAGAGTCCACAGTTTTCATCGGATTCCCTTCAAACTTTCACAGAATGACTGTACCATCATAAGGATCATTCCTTTCGAAATTGGGTCAGATCCGTCAAGAAAAATGGGAAAAGGGGCCTAAATAAAACTTAATTAAAAAATCCTCGTTTACGCAATAGTGTCCACAGTTTTCATCGGATTCTCTTCAAACTTTCACAGAATGATTGTACCATCATAAGGATCGTTCCTTTCAAAAATGGGTATGATCCATCAGGAAACATGGGAAAAGGGGCCTTATGAAAATTTGATTAAAAATTCCATTAAAAATCCTCATTTACATGATAGAGTCCACAGTTTTCATCAGATTGTCTTCAAACTTTCTCAGAGTGATTGTACCATCATAAGGATCATTCCTTTTGAAAGTGGGTATGATCTGTCAAGAAACATAGGAAAAGGGGCCTACCCATGCGAAAATATTACGCAGCTCTTGGTGAAAGCTGGATAAAAGCCGGCTTTTACCCAGCTTTTCTGTGTTTATATAGAAAATCAGCAGAAAAGCTGCGTATTTTCTAAAAATCTGCAGAAAAGCTGCGTATTTTTTAAAAAACTGCAGAAAAGCTGCGTATTTTAAAAAAACCTGCATTAATGCTGCGTATTTAGGTCTGGAGCTGTACAAAAGCTGCGTCTTTAATGAAAGAGCTGCAGAAAATCTGCGTTTTTTTCTTTTCAAGCTGCGTATTCCCTTTGTAGATTCTCATCGACTCTCAATAATGAAATACGCAGCTTCCACCAAGCTGTGTATTTGTTTAAAGTAAATTCTGACATGATGAAAATTAAATACGCAGCTAAAACGCAGCTTTCTCAAAGCTGAGTATTTGTTTTTATCAAATATTGCATTATACATTATACCTTAGCCCATTACCAGACGGCAAAATTTAAGACTAGTCCAAATTGAAAGAAGTTGCAGACAACAATTTAAAGTTTGAATTATTATAGCTTTTGTTTATCTTTCTGGGTAGAAAACATAGTGTCACAAGCAATTTCTCCATTTTTCACAATGTTTTCCAAATTGTTTTTCTTACGGGGCTTCAAAAGTTGTCACTGAGTGGGAATGGGTTAAATTGGGATCAAAGGTAAATTTCTATTCAATAAAACTTAACCTTTGATTAACACTTATCAAGAAAAAAACTTTGAAAATATTGTGGAAAATGAAGAAATTGCTTATAGGAAGCACTTTCTTCATCATCATCAAAGTTTACTCTAATTTCATTAACTTAAAATTGTCATCTATAACTTCTTAGAACAGTCTAAAATTTTGTCATCTGGTAATAAGTTAAGCAATTCATCCATCCATCCATTCAATCAACATATCAGTCTTTAAAACCATCCACCAATCAATTAACCTATTTATCAACTCATCAATCCTTTGATTTGTCATATGGGTATTAACAATATATGTCTTGATATATTTATCTGTCTCTCTATCATCCCATGAATAATTCCATTAATCAACCAATCCATCAATCAAATCATTCTCAAAACCTACAATTAATCAATCTATCCATTAATCAGTCAATCAATTTATCTATCTTAGAATCTTTCCATCCATCCATTAATCTATCTATCCATCAATCCATTCATTCATCCATCTTTCTATCCAAATTTCCACAAGTATCTACTCTCTCTATCTATTCATTCACTCATCCATCCATCCATTAATCCATCCATCCATCCATACATGCATTGATCCATGCATCCATCCATCCAACAATCCATGCATGCATCCATCCATCCATCTATCTATCTATCTATCTATCTATCTATCAATCTATCCATCTATCTATTTATCTATCTTTCTATCTACTTATCCATCCATCCATCCATCCATCCATCTATATATCTAATTATCTATCTATCTATCTATCTATCTATCTATCTATCAATTCATCTATCTATATCTCTTATCTATCTTTCCACCAATATCTATCTTTCCACCAATATCTATCTATCTATCTATCTTTCTGTCTATCTGTCTGTCTGTCTATCCATCCATCCATCCATCAAACTTTTCACCAATATATATCTTTCTATCTATCCATCAATCAATCCCTCCAACTTTTCACCAATATCTATCTATCTATCTATCTATCTATCTATCTATCAATCTGTCTGTCTGTCTATCTATCTATCTATCTATCTATCTAATTATCTATCTATCCATCTATCTATCTATATATCTATCTATCTATCTATCTATTTATCTATCTTTCTATCTACTTATCCATCCATCCATCCATCCATCCATCTATCTATATATCTAATTATCTATCTATCTATCTTTCTATCAATTCATCTATCTATATCTCTTATCTATCTTTCCACCAATATCTATCTTTCCACCAATATCTATCTATCTATCTATCTATCTTTCTGTCTATCTGTCTGTCTGTCTATCCATCAATCCATCCATCCAACTTTTCACCAATATCTATCTATCTATCTATCTATCTATCTATCTATCTATCTATCTATCAATCTGTCTGTCTGTCTATCTATCTATCTATCTAATTATCTATCTATCCATCTATCTATCTATCTATCTATTCTCTATCTATCATTCTATCTCTCTAGCTATCCATCAATCTATTCATCAGTCTATCTATCATTTATCAATCTGATATATGTATCTCTGTCTCTAAAACCTTTCTGAGTAAATATGAACTAAAATTGAAATTAATTTTTGATTCTAGTTAAAGAGATTACTTGATAATCTGAAATATTATTTCTTCCACAAATTTACAAATCACAAATTTAAGAGAAAATTTGGACAATAAAAAACTATCTATTACTAATTATCAAAAGTTTACTTTTGATTAAGAAAGGGTAATGGTAAAGGGTTTAGCTAGTTGGCAATTCTAACATCCCTCTAGGGGTATATTACAAAATGGGGACTTGGTTTAATTAACCAATCAGACTCTTAACTTCCCACAAGCCCCAAAAATTATTTTAAAAAAATAATTAAAATTGACAAAACTTTTCAAATGGATATCAATTGAAATAAAATTATCAGTAAATTGATTTATGTAAAAAAAATAGACAGAAATAATATTAGGATTTCTGATGTTGTTGTTGTTAAGAGGCTGGATGTTTGCATAATTGGTGTATGGCAGCCATTTTGCACTTTAGCACAACATGAAAATGTTGACAGATAAGACATCTCAAAGGTAACTCTTGTTTCTTTTCTTTATCAAACATTACAAGTAAGTTCATTTTATCACTGTATTTCAATAAAAGATATGTATTATGTAATTGGGGGAGATTTCAATTAAGTTATGTAAGTCAATTAAGTTGTGTAAGTGATTGTCTGGTCCAATACACAAACACTGGTTTAAATGGTGTGAACAAGTTGATAACCAGTTATACTGTAAAAGGTGTTTAATTTCTTAGTAGTTTTTGATTTAATTGTGTTTTTTTTTTTTTTTTATTATTATTTACTTTTCTGTTGCAAGGGAAACTGGTGTAAAGCCTCACTTTGGCATATTATTGTATAATAATTTCCCAAGGGGGATTTGTTAATATCAAAAAAGTAAATAATTTCAATTTAAGATAAATGATGTCTTGATTTCAGGTGCTAAATGCTAAGTAGAAGTGTGATTGTATATTGCCAGCTGATGGAATGTGGTTAAAGCTGAAGAGTTACTCCACCCTTCACTCACTAGAGGAATAATCTGAACTAAAACTTCTGAAATGATAGAACTTAGACAGTAAGTTGCTTTGTTGATTTTTTTAGAATAAAAGTTGTATGCTTATGTTCAACTAAAAAGTATACAAATAAAAAATTGCTAGCTATGATGAACATTTTTGAATGTGTGTGCAATTGGTACAATGCAAAAATACATGAAAAATTTAATAGGAAAAATATGACATAAGAGAGAAATTGATTGAATGAATGGGGTTTAATGCCACTTTAAACAGTATTTCAGTCATATCGCAGCCGGTGGAGCACTTAACAATGGATTCCTGGTATTTCTCACACCAGTACTGCCACTACATTCTTTCCTAGCCTCCAGCTGCTATCCCACTTAGGTTTATGATTATCCACCCATTGATGAGAGACAAATGTCGGAAAGAATATGTGCAGCCGCCGGGGATCAAACCCATGACAAGGGCTATTGACTGGGCTAAGACAGCAAACGATATAAGAGAGAGACAAACTATCCTAGAATTATGTTTATAAAAAGAAAGTTTTTGAAATTTCTTTTTGATTTTGTTTAGATGATATTTTTAGAAACAACTGACATTAACCAATTCTTTTTGTCCCCCTCCCCCCCTCAAGAGGATAACACAATAAAGGGTCGAAAGACTCTTATTTCCATCGTGGTCCTAACTCAAACAAGATCTTATCATGCACATATAGAGAGAGGCAATGGATTCTAACCAATGCTACCCACTTTTACAGCTAGGTGGACTGGAGCTCTGTCTGTAAAGTGTCCTGCCCAAATACACTACCCGCCTCTGGTAGGGCTTGAACCCGTAACCACCAGATTACGAGTCGAGCACGCTAACCACCCGGCCAGCTAGCCAGACAACTAGCCATCTTTATTAACCACAATGCTTTATCTCAAAAACAAAAAAATATCAAACTTTCACTAAATATGAATGTAATCTATAACATCTTCCAATTTGGACCAGTTTAAAATTTTGGTGTTTGGTTTGGGTCAAGAGGTTAAGGCTTTAACCATTAACCCCACAAGAAAATTAAGACTGGTCCAAATTGAAAGGAGTTGCAGAGGACATTTTAATGTTTGTGAAATTTTAGATTTTTTCAAATTTCTGGTAGAAACATTGTGTAAAAGAGAGAAATTACTTGTAATAAGCAATTTCTTCATTTAACACAATGTTTTCTCAGTTGTTTTGTCCTGAAGAGCGTCCAAAAGCGTCACTGTGAGCCGCCATTATAGCGCAGTTGGTAGCGCGTCGGACTTTCAATCTAGAGGTCCTTGGTTCGATTCCCGACAGCGGCACTCATCCTTTCCGACTATTTGTCTCTCACCAATGGGTCGATAATCGTAGACCTATGTGGGATAGCAGCTGAAGGCTAGGAAAGGATGTAATGGTAGTACTGGTGTGAGAAATACCAGGATTCCATTGTTAGGTGCTCCAGCCGCCGCGATATAACTGAAAGATTGTTGAAAGCGGCGTAAAACCCCATTCAAACAAACAAAAAGCGTCACTGAGTCGGAATGGATTCATTAAAGCCATTTTTCAAGTCTATCCAGATAAACTCCTATCATGTCTGTGTTGGTAATTAATTAATATCAAACATCAATTATACCCCTGCTTCAAAGAAGAGGGGGGTTATACTGGTTTACCTTTGTCCATCCTTCCATCTGTCTGCCCGTGTCCAATAGATTTTGTCACATTTTCAGACATAAGGTGGTATAATGGTATATTTTCGTCACATTTTTCTCAGCAACTGTTGAAAGCATCAACTTGAAACTTGATGTGAATGTTCAGATGGTGCTTACCAATTATAGGTCTGCACAATATCACATGTTTAAAGATTCAATTTATTTTTCGGAAATTTATTGGGATAGCGGTATATTTTTATTGTTTATTGTATTTCAGTCATAGTGTGGCGGCTTGATCATGTAACCAAGGATTCCTGGTATTTCTCACACCAGTTATACCACTACATCATTTCTGAGCACCAGCTATCCCACTTAGGTTTACGATTATCCATCCTTTTGCAGGTGACACATATTTGCTGCAACCCGCAATTTAACCCAGGACCTCATGATTGAGTCTTATGGGCTATCAACTGTGCTATAGCTGTGGCCTTGTCAGGTGCAAAAAAAAATCAGTGATATTTGTTTCATAATTTTAGGTATTGATATGAAACTTAGAATATATGTTTTGTTAAAATATCAATTTATAGCATTAAAGCCATATCTTCCCTCAAAACACACTATTAACCCTTGTCATGCTGTATAAAGTACCTTACTGAATTGCTGTAAAATCAAAGGGCTGAAATCACTGATAGAACGTGTTGGTGAAAAATCAATATTTCTTTTAGAAATCAATTTCAAAAACAAATCTGGCAGAAAAAAAATGAGCAGGAGGTGTAAACCAAGATAAGACTGCACTTACATGCAGGCTGATCTTGGTCTACACCTCCTGTCAAAAACGGAATATTCCGGGTTCAGCATGACAAGGGTTAAATTAATTAAAAAAAAATATACACCAGGCTTAAAAGCATAAATAAATATGACAATTGAAATTATAAGATCAACATAATTCTACGCAGTAAGCCTACAATTCATGAAAGAAGTATTTTAAAATGTGACCCACAAAAATTTAAGGTTTGTTTACAATAAAATATGACATCAGTGATGACGTTTTATCTTTTGCTAGTCATTCAAACGACTAGCTGGGCCATAAAGATTAACGAAATCATCTATAAAGTTCATTCATCAGCGCCTTCGCATATAACAGTCAATGCTGAAGATTAGCGAAGATTTCTGGTGAAGTGTCTGGTGCATTCGTCTAGATTTCAAAATGTAAACAAACACTAATTGAAATCGACAAGAAAAACACAAAATACTCTTTCTAGAGAACATCACTTAAAACCTGCTTTTACATATTGATATTAAGAAAGCTTGTGTTTGCTTTAGTGATCAAATAAGCGATAGATTATTTCAACTATTTTTTTCTTCCTTGGAGAGCAGATATGGCTCTAAGTAGGATAATTCTGAACTCATGTTTAGCTCTGCTATTTTTTTAGTTGTGATGCTGGGCAATAACAGTTTAGAAATCTGGAGTAAAAAGATGCATAATACTTTCAATCTCAAAAGAGCAATCTATACTATCAAGAGAGGCAACTCTAAATGCATAATATCTATTTTGATTTATTGATTGATTATTTAGGGTTTTACATCCCCTGAACAAATGAGATCACATGAAGACAGGGCCTCCATAAGGTAAAGTCTGATCAGAATATCTGCAGAAGTTGCAATCCATTATTTTTTAAGATATTTTGTGAAACTTGGTATATATGTTTACTATTATCTGAGAAGTTCATGCCATTAATGGAGGTAACACTAAGAATTTTTTTGGAAAAATTGCCCCCTTTTCAATTAGGAATATTATCAGATGAGCCTGGCACCCACACATGAGGCTTTTGCTGAAATTAATCAGTAGCTATACTGACAAGATCAATATTGAATATAAATCCAATAATTGATAATTGAAAGTATCAATTGCATTAATATTTGGAGTTTCAGAGAAATGTTTTTGTTATATTGTAGTGACTGGTGACCTAATCACAGCTCCTTGTGGATTCTCCCGCTAGAACAATCAAAACATTACTTCAAAGCCATCAGCAGCTCATCCCTATTAAACTGGCAGCTTAGTGTGAGACAAATGAAGCCAGCCACATTGATATTTATCAAATGTAGGAGAGAGTGTTTGTTGAGCCTGGACTAGAAATAACAACCCAAGGATAGAGAGCACAGGGTGTTACAGAATGATCAAACTGATACAATCCACTAAAAACTTTACAGGCTTATTGTTGTTTCTTGAATATTTTGTGGGTTTTTTTTTAACTAAAATTGTGATTTCAATAAGTGCTTCTTAACCCATTCCCACACAATGATGCTTTTAGAAGCACCCAATGAAAAACAATTTGGAAAACATTGTGGAAAATCAAGGAATTGCTTGCAACAAGCAATTTCTTCATTTTTCACAATGTTTTCTACACAGAAGGTTTAAAAAATCTTAAATTTCAAAGACATCAAATTGTTGTCTGCAACTCCTTTGAATTTGGACCTGTCAAAAATTTTGATTCATCATCATATATTCACCATATATTGTAGCTCCTGTTAATTAAATAATTGCTTTTCCAATTATTTTATGCTGTTTAATTGCTGTATCAACACAGCTGTGGTAATAAGATTTTAACCCTAGTCCTACTGTATATTTATTTTTTTTCCATTACATTTTAAATCTTTGACATAATTTGATCAATGTTGGGTTTAAAGATTTTCTCAACACTATGACAGCAAGCAGGAAGTGTAAGCTAAGATCAGATTCATTTGTGCAGTCTGATCTTAGTCAACACACTTGCCAAAGCCCGCATTAAAGCAGCAATATTCCGGGATCAACATGACAAGAGTTAAAATAATCTTTTTGCATTCTAGAAATTTGCAGCTTATTGGCAGCTTAACTGCAGCTTCCTCAAAATCCAGCTCCCTGTTATCATAAAACGCAACTCTGCGCTTTTAAAACTCAGCCCTGCATTTTGATGCGCAGCTCTGCGTATAAAAAACGCAGCTACCATATATTTACGCAGCTCTGCGTTTTTCATCCATCAAGCTGGATAAAAGCTGCGTAAAAGCCGGCTAAAAGCCGGCGGTATTGGCACCTGCGTTAAAGCTGCGTTTACGCAGCTTATACGCAGGTTTTGGAAAAATAAAGGCAATTTTTTTGTAAAGTCTGAATTTTCTGCGTTAAAGCTGCGTTTACGCAGCTGATACGCAGAAAATGCGCAGCTTTTGTGATTATTTGAGATAAAATTCCATGTAAGCTGCGTTTACGCAGCTCTGGGTAAAAGCTAGCTATTACACAGGTGCCAATACCGCCGGCTTTTAGCCGGCTAAAAGCCGGCTTTTACGCAGCGTAAAAGCCGGCTTTTAGCTGGATATTTTTCGCATGGGTAATGAAAATTTAATTAAAAAATCCTCGTTAACACTCTAGAGTCCACAGTTTTCATCAGATTGTATTCAAACTTTCACAGAATGATTGTATCAACATAAGGATCGTTCCTTTGGAAATTTGGTATGATCCATCAAGTTTCATGGGAAAAGGGGTCCGTTTTAATAAAAAAATCTTAGTTAACACATCATGGCCCTAGATTTCATCTGATTGACTTCAAACTTTCACATATTGATTGTACCATCATAAGGATTGTTCCTTTCAAATTGGGTCGTTTCCATTGAGAAACATAGGAAAAGGGGCCTTAGGAAAATTTAATTAAAAAATCTTAATTAATGCTTGTAAGTCCACAGATGAGATGGGGTTGTCTTTATACTCAAACAGAATAATCATACTTTTGTAAGAAAAGTTCCCTTTGGAATTTGTTCAGATCCATCAAGTAACATGGGAAAAGGGGCTATATGAAAATTCAATTAATTAACCCTGTTAACACAATGAAGCCCACAGCTTTGATCAGATTTTGTTGAAACTTTCACAGAATGATTGGAAGGTCATAACTATCTTTCTTTTCATAACAGGGTTTGAACTGTCAAGAAACACAGGAAAAGGGGCCTTATTAAAATTTCATTTATAAATCCTTGTTACCAAGTCCAGAGCTTTCATTGGATTTTCTTCAAACATTCTCAGAATAATTGTACAATAATAATGATTGTTGATGTTTGCATAAGACCTGATCATTCATGTATCACAGGAAAAGGAGCATTATGAAATTTAATTTTAAAATCATTGTACCACAATAAAGTCAACAGTTTTCATCAGATTCTGTTAAAACTTTCACAGAATGATTATTCCATCATGAGGATTCTTTCTTTTCAAATTAGGCGTGATCTGTCTAGTATCATGGGAAAAGGGGCCTTTTGAGAATTTTACCAATAATCATTGTAACCAAGTCCAGACCTATCATTGGATTTTCTTCAAACCTTCACAGAATCATTGTACAATAATCACGATTGTTGATGCTGACATGAGACCTGATCCTTCAAGTATCACAGGAAAAGGAGCCCTATGAAAATTTTATTTTAAAAATTTTACACCAAGATAAAGTCTACAGTTTTCATCAGATTCTGTTCAAACTTTCACAGAATGTTTGTACCATCATCAGGATTGTTTCTTTTCAAATTGGGCCTGATCTGTCAAGTATCATAGGAAAAAGGGCTGTATGAAATTTTTTTACCAAATCCTCATAAACACAACAATGTCCTCAGTCTTTATCAGAATCTCTTCAAACTTTAATAGAATGAATGTACCATCATTTGGATTGTTCCTTTGTAAATTAGGTCTGATTGGTTAAGTGACACAAGAAAAGGGACCTTATAAACATTTTATTACAAAACATCATTATTACAATAAAGTCCTCAGTTTTTATCATTTTCTTCAAACTATCATTAGGATTGTTCCTTTGTACATTGGGTCTGATTTGTTAAGTTTTACGGAAAAAGGGGCCTAATGAAAATTTTGTTACAAAAATTCTTGACACAATTCAGTCCACTGTTTTCATTGATTCTCTATAACTTGTAAAGAATGATTGTACCTTCATTAGAATTGTTCCTTTTGAAATTTGTTTTGTTCTGTAAAGTATCATGAGAAAAGGGGCCCTATGAAGATTTCACTATAAACTCATTAACACAATAAATTCCACAGATTACACAGATTGATTGTACCATCATTCCAATTGTTGATTTTGACAGTGGATCTGATTATGGCAAGTGTCACATAAAAAGGGGCCTTATGAAAAACTTTCTTAAATATTCTGGATAACACAATGATGTCCCTTGATTTCACTGGATTCTCTTCAAAATTTCACAGAATGATTGTACAATCACTTAAATGGTTCTTTTCAGAACTGGGTACAATCCATCAAGTATCATGTAAAAAAGGGCCATATGATTTTTTTATTAAATATTCTAGTAAACATAATGATTTCCCAATATTTCATCCGATTCATTTTTAACTTTCACAGAATGATAAAACCAACAGTAAAATAAGGAAAAGGGGCCTTATGAGAACTTGAATTTAAAATCTTTGTTAACACAATAAAGTCAACAGTTTTATTTGATTCTCTTCAAAGATGCATGGAATAATTGTGGCATTCGAAACACAGGAAAAGGGGCCTTACAGATTATCATTCAAAACATTCTTGTGTATGTGATGAAGATCACAATCATTATCAAATTGTTTTTTAAATTTCACAGGACAATTGTAGGGTTGTAAGGAAAGTTCCTTTTGGAATGAAATTGATCCATCAGAAAACACAGGAAAAGGGGCCTTATTGATTTTCATTCAAAACAATCCTGTTTATGTGATTAAGTCCACAATTATTGCCAGATTCTGATGAAATATTCACAGAATGATTGAAGGGTCATAAGTTAACTTTCTTTTGGAAATGGAGTGGATCCGTCATGAAAAATGGGAAAAGGGGCCTTGAGGATTGTTGCTTAAAATGATAAAGGGGATGAAGCCCCTTTTTTTTTCTTTATGCATTCTTCTTTAAGCAATTAACTTCCTTAAATGTCAGATCTCTTTAACGGAAAACTTGATAACCAGTAGAGAGTCTCATGCCCTCATGGGCCTCTTGTTTAGGTTACCTGACCGAAGGTCATGGTGACCTATTGCAATAGTGTTTTGTCCGTCGTCAGGCTTTGTATGTTGTGCGTTAGCTTTTTCATTTTCAACTTCTTCTTAAGAAAACTTGGACAGATTTCAAACAAACTTGACAGGAAGCATCCCTATGGGAAAGCGCTTCAGGTTTGTACACATCATGGAGTTATCTACCCTTTTGGCCCCATAAGAGGCAAAAAAAGGTACATCTTTAAAAATCTTCTTGTCATGAACTGGGTGTTGGATTTACATTTGATTTTTTAGAGTCTTCAGGGCAAGGACTATCTAGTTTGTGCAAGAAAAAGAAATCTGTTGAAAAAAGGCTGTGCGGGGGGGGGGGGGGGCAAAGGTTGGGGGGGTGCATGGTGCATAAGCTTACATATTGACAACTTTGAAAATATTTTTCTACCAAACTTCTGAAAGATCTTCTTCTCCCAAACTAAAAGGCCTTGAGCTTTGATATTTGGTATGTAGCATAATCAGGTGGATGTTTATCTGTTTTTGTGCTCTTTGGACTCAGGTGACCGATAAAGCTCAAATGGCCTCTTGTTATTTGCCTTTTCAGATAGAAAACATTGAGGATAATGAAGAAATTGATTGATACAAGCAATTTCTTCATTTTCCACAATGTTTTCACAAGCTTTGTTCATGAGATGCATAAAAAGGAGGGATTTTGTAAGAAAGGTTCAAGTCCCCTCCATGTCATGTAAGTCAGCGAGTCAGTGGATACTTGTATCAGTGGGTGGGTGTGTGGGTATCTAAATTTTCTCCCGAGGAACATTTCTGTTTCAAATAACTTCGCACCGGTTTTTCACCTTGATCATTACTAGTACTATGCATAAAAGTTCTGTTGGTTAAGCACGTGTTTAACCCTTTCCTGTTTTTCAAAATTTTAGCCTTATCAAATTTGAAAAAGTTACAGACAACTATTAAAGGTAGAAAAGTGAGTACAATTTGAAAAGTAACCTACCCACAGTGCAACAAAGAATTGTGGAAAAAAGACAAAATTGCTTTTTACAAGCAATTTTTTTTTTGCCAACAATTTTTACTCAAGTATAAAACCACAGTGGGAGCATCAGCATCTGTGACAAATTTCTATTTACACTATCAAGCTCTCAAATGGCTAGTGCTGCACTCTGGTGGATGCTCTCATTTGTAAATGGGTTACCCCATTACCAGACGAAAGAATTTTAGACTTGTCCATACTGAAGGAGTTGTAGATGACGATTTAACATTTATGTTGCAAGCACTTTCTTCATTTTGTGCTATGTTTTCCCGATTGTTTTTGTTCAGCGGCCTCCAAAAACATGGTTGTGTGGGAACAGTTTTAAAAGCGAAAGCTGTAATATATGTTGATCTTGCTCTCTTTACAGACAAGTGATTTTACTTGTTCTTTATTTCAGGGTTGAAGGTCCACTGACTGGGCTAGGATGGAAGAGAATAACAGACAAATTTGATGAGAGATTCAAACTGAAGTGGGTGGAGTGTAAAAGTAAAATAAACTATGGGGCTTTCAGGGAAGGTAGGCAGTTTGAACTTATTATCTTTCTGAGCCATCACAATATTTACAGGTCATTTGTAGCACCCGCAGACCTTTGACACTGCATTTTGACTGAGATGAATAGTGACTTTAGTCTGAAAAAAATGTATAGCTTGGAACATAAAAAAAGAATTAATCATTGGTAGGTGACCTAAACGCTGTTATAACAGCTTGATTAACTCTTGTCGTGCTGAATAAATTACCTTACTGAATTGCTGTAAAATCAAAGGGCTGAAAGCACTGATAGAACTTGTTATTCAAAAAATAAATATTTCTTTTAGAAATAAATTTCATAAACAGCTCTTGCAGGAAAAGTACAGGCAGGAGGTGTAGACCAAGATCAGACTGCACCTATGTGCAGGCTGATCTTGGTCTACACCCCCTGTCAAAACCGGAATATTCCAGGTTCAGCATGACAAGGTTTAAGTTCAAGTGACCAAACCAACAAAAATGCTTCACATAAATCATTACCAGACGGCAAAATTTTAGACTGACCCAAATTGAAAGAAGTTGTAGACAACAATTTAAAGTGGATGAAACTTTGGATTTTTTCAACTTTCTGGGTAGAAAACATTGTGGAAAATGAAGAAATTGCTTGTAACAAGCAATTTCTTTATTTTTAACAATGTTTTCTAAAGCTTGTTTTCTTGGGGACGTCTAAAAGTGTCACTGAGTGGGAATTGGTTAAACATTTGAGTTGAAAGTTTGTTTCCATTCTAAATAAAGGATTGGGCATTCATTTTTAGCTCACCAAAGTCTTTGAAGAGCTATTGTCATACCTTATGCTGATGGTGTCAGTATCAGCATTGGAGTCAGCATTTGGTGAAAGTTTTTTTTTCTATTTACCATAGAGAGTTTATATCATCACTCATCAAGAGATAGGCTTCCAGTTGAGACAAACAACCATGTCTCATTGACTTTGTGACCTTTACCAGGTTTTAGAAACTTTAACCCATAACTGCAACCTTGCTCATTTTTATGCCCCCAAAGGGATGCATAAAGTAATCGGACTGTTTGTCCATCTGTCAGTCAGTCAGTTTGTCCATCCAGCTTTCTTGTCTGCTCTGTTACTGGACATGCAATAGTGGATTTCAATATGACTTTGCACAAATGCTCACTGCTATTAGACACCTTGTTGCAAAAAAGACCCAGGTTCCTATCTCAAAAGTCAAGGTCACAATCTGGGGGTCAAAGGTAAAAAATTGGCACTTTTTGCTGTGTCTGCTCTTTAACTTCTATAATGATACACGCAGGTACAAATTTCTTTCATACAAATGTTAACCACCTTCAGACGACGTGTCGCGAAAAAGACCAAGGTTCTTATCTCAAAGGTCAAGGTCACAATCTTGGGGTCAAATGGGCTTCCAGAATGGTTAAATTGCGTCCGGAATGGTTAGATTGTATTTACTCTCTTATTCTTCAATGGATTGCTTCCATATTTGGACAGATTCTTAATTGGGTGGGCCACTTTACATGACCTTGACCTTGACCCAGTGACCTTGACTTTTGACCTACTTTTGACCTCAGAAAAAATCTGTCCATAATGCATTTCTTGATTTCATTCTGTATTTATAGAAATCATTATATGTATTAAATTTTCATTTATTAAAAACCCAGACGTATAGATCACAAATGCATTTGGTTGTGTTTACAAAACAAATCAAAGTGCCACATGCTTGACCCTGTCCTTTTGGGGCATTTGTCACATGACTGTGACCAGCTCTTGTTTCTGAATGTTTATACCTAGGGCCATCATACTTCTTATCTACACTCACCAGGTGATATGTTTGCACCTGTGATAAAGATCCTTGGCACTGTGACCTTAACCTTGACCTTAATCCATTCCCTCACATTGACACTTTTTGATGCACCATACATAAAACAATTTGGGAAACATTGTGGAAAATGAAGAAATCACTTGAAACAAGCTATTTTTTCATTTTACAGGTTGTCTTCCCAGAAAGCTGAAAAAATCAAAGGATCATAAATTTTAAATTTTCATCTGTAACTCCTTTAAATTTGAACCAGTCTAAATTCCGTTGTTTATTGATGGGTTAATTATTTTATTTTGGCCAGGTTTTGATATGTGTAAATTGAAAGCATGTTGAATTTTTAATTTTCTATTTGTATACAGGTGAACAGATGGTGAACCACATTCCCAACTCACATTTGCTCACCAATAAACTAGGTCTACTCAACAGTCTCAAGGAATATGAGCGGGTAACTCTTAGTACTAAAGGGAGACTACCCAGATTAAAAATGTCAGATTTTCATCCAGAAACCTACAAATTAGATGAGAAGTCAGATAGAGATTTGTTTTTAGAAGTTTATAAAGGTAAGACATTGATAATAATGGTTTGTTTCAGTGCAAGTTAAACATATCTTTCATTGGGTGAAAGTTTCTATGAGTGGTAGAGTTATCAGCGGAATTATAGCTTTCTTTGTTCTGGAAATAAAAGAAACTTTGATCTTACATGAAAAACAAAAAACTATTGTATTTCTTTAATGCCTAAAAGAGACAAATTACGCTTTTTTCCCCCAAAGTTTCTAAAAGTACATATGCAAGCTGAAGACTGAAAGTTAACCCTTGTCATGCTGCATAAATTGCCTTACTTAATTGCTGTAAAATCAAAGGGCTGAAAGCACTGATAGAACTTATTGTTCAAAGAACAATATTTCTTAGAAATCAACTTCATAAACAACTCTGGCATAAGAAGTACAAGCAGGCGGTGTAGACTAAGATCAGCCTGCACATAAGTGCAGTCTGATCTTAGTCTACACCGCCTGCAAAAACCGGAATATTCCGGGTTCAGCATGACAAGGGTTAAGGTCCTTCTCCAATAATTTACTGAACCTATTCCAAAACAACCAAATTTTTGATTGGTCCAAATTGAAAGACATTGCAGGCGACAACTTCAAAATTTGAACTTGATAGATTAATACAGAATTGGGTAGAAAATATTGTAAGAAAAGGAGAAACTGTTTGTATCAAGAAATTTCTTCCTTTTCCTCTCTGTTTTCACCACTTCTTTTCCTTAAGTGGCTAAAATGCAGGATTGTGTGATTATATATGGGTTAACTAGGTTGTTTTCAGTGAAAGCTCAAGGTATTTCTTTAACCCATTTCCACACAATGATGTTTTTGTCACCTCTCAGGAAAAACAATTGTGAAATCATTGTGTAAAAGTAAGAAATTGCTTTCAAACATCAATTTCCTTCATTTTTCACAATGTTTTCTACAGAGAGAGTTGAAAAAATGACTTAATAAACTTTAAATTCTCATCTGCAACTCCTCTCATTTGGACCAGCCTGAAATTTGAACTGTGGTTATGGGTTAATCTTGGCATTGCCAGTGTTGTCTCTGTGTAAAACTTTTGACATTTTTTTTATATCTCTTCTTTTACGCAATCAATCCACTCAAAACATGCATTTTTTCACCATCTAATGAACAATAGTTGCCATAAAGGGCATAACTCTATCTGCTTTTTGGTACAAATTCTTACCCTTTTCATCTTTTCTATACAATCTTATTCATTATTCAGTATCTAACAGTTGAGTGATAGACATTGCTGGTGTGAGCATGGCCAGCAAAATGTCATTCATCATAAGCTGGCACTCCCACAGGAAGTTTGACTTATATATTTAACAACGGAATATAGCAAAAATGTCAGCCCGATTAGCTCAGTTAGTAGAGCACTTGGCTTCAAACCTCAAGATCACGGGTTCATGCCCTGGGCTGACCATATCAACTAACTAACTAATTGTCTTTCGGATGAGATGTAAAACCGAGGTCCTGTGTAACGGTGCTGTCCACTGAGCACGTTAAGGAATCAGGCAGAGCTCTCAGCAGTTTCGTCCTGTATCTTTGCACTATCCCACGTAACAAATAACTGTCTAGGGGCGTCACTCATATGGACATGTGCTACGGTAGCGACGATAAATAAATGGAAATACAAAAAATGTATGGCTCCTATCACGTAAAATAAAATAAAAAGGTTTTTTGGTATTTTAAATTTTGTAACTAAGCAATGAAATCCATCAAATTCATTCTTTTTGACAGTTCATCTCTCCAGGAGAAATTATTCTGTTTAACAGTTTATCTCTCCAGGAGTAGTTATTCTGTTTGACAGTTTATCTCTCCAGGAGTAGTTATTCTGTTTAACCCATTCCCACACAATGAAGCTTTTGACTCCCCAAAGAAAAAAAAGATTAAAAAATTTGTGGTCAAAACTATCTTTGAATTTGGACCAGTCGTAACTTTTGTCATCTGGTCATGGGATCATTTTGTTTTCAAGATGGAGAGATATGGATATGTAAACCAGTTGGAATGAACCAAGGAAAGGGGATATTCCTTATAAGGACAAAAGAGGCAATATTGCAGCTATTAGAAGAGAGGGAGCAAAGAAAACAACAACAACAAAAACCAGGAAAACCTCTCATGAATAGAATAGTTCAAAGGTAAGATTTACATGATATCTCTTTTTGATCTTTCTCTTCATATTACAACTTCTGGCTGCAAGGTGCAAATGTTAGCAGTTCAAAAATTATGGTCTTTGTTAATCTAAAGCAATGGATTGAGCTTACTTAAGATTCTTTTGGTACTATGGAATGAGATTAGCTTTTGTAATGTTAAACCTGGAATATTCTTGTTATGGTTGGAAGTATAGACAAAGATTAGCCTGCACATATGTGCAGTCTGATCTTAGTCTACACCTCCTGCTTGTCTTTTTTAAAACATAGTTGTTTAAACGATACATTTTCAAAAGAATAATTATCCCACAAGGTTTGCATCCAGTACTGTCAGCCCTTTGATTTTAATGCAATTCTTTAGAAGATTTTATTAAGCATGACAAGGGTTGAGTATATGTCTGAGCTTTTGAATATACTAAATAAGTAATTATGTGGATCAACTAATGAGTTATATGTGACTGTTAGCAATTGACAGATACCTGGTCTAACTCCAACTCTACTTGTCCCACCGTCTGACTCCACTGGTCTCATCCCCTGACTCTACTGGTCCCAACCCCTGACTCTACTTGCCCCAACCCCTGACTCTACTGGCCCCACCCCTGTATCTACTGGCCCTTCCCCTTACTCTTCTTGCCCCATCCCCTGACTCTACTGGTCCCTCCCCCTGACCTTACTGGTCCATCCCCCTGACCTTACTGGTCCCTCCCCCTGACTCTACTGGTCCCTCCCCCTGACTCTACTGGTCCCATCCCTGACTCTACTGGCCCCATCCCATGACTCTACTGGCCCCACCCCTGTATCTACTGGTCCCTCCCTGACTCTACTGGTCCACCCCCCTGACTCTACTGGTCCCTTCCCTATGACTCTACTGGTCTATCCCCCTGACCTTACTGGATCCTACCCCTGACTCTACTGGTCCCCTCCCTGACTCTACTGATCCCAACCCCTGACTCTACTGTTCCTACCCCTGACTTTACTAGTCTCTCCCCCTGACTCTACTTGTCCAATCCCTGACTCAACTGGCCCCATCCCATGATTCTACTGGCCCCACCCCCTGACTCTACTGGTCCCTCCCCCTGACTCTAATGGTCCCATCCCTGACTCTACTGGCCCCATCCCATGACTCTACTGGCCCCAACCCTGTATCTACTGGTCCCTCCCTGACTCTACTGGTCCATCCCCCTAACCTTACTGGTCCCTACCCCTGACTCTACTGGTCCCCTCCCTGACGCTACTGATCCCACCCCCTGACTCTACTGGTCCCACCCCTGACTCTACTAGTCTCTCCCCCTGACTCTACTAGTCCCCTCCCTGACTCTACTGGTCCTTCCTCCTGACTCTACTTGCCCCATCCCCTGACTCTACAGGCCTCACCCCCTGACTCAATTTGCCCCATCCTCTGACTCTACTGGTCCCTCCCCCTGACTCTACTGGCCCCATCCCCTGACTCTACTGTTCCCACCCCTGACTCTACTGGCCCCACCCCCTGACTCTACTGGCCCCACCCCCTTACTCTACTGGTCCCATCCCCTGACTCTACTGGCCCCAGCCCCTGACTCTACAGGCTATGCCCACTGACTCTTACAGGAAGTTCTATTTGCTATTTAACTGTGCTATTTTGAAAACTTTATAGCCAGTTATATGTAAAATTGTTTGTTGGCAGTCAAAGTGTTGTATTTTCAGCTTGAATAAGCTGTATTTGTGATATTTCAGTGGCTTAACTAGTGAAAATACTTCACAGAGATATCCGCCAATCTCAGAGATCAAAGTTCACTTCTGGTCTAAATAATTTATTTGATTTGTTCACTGATTTTGATTGACAGACATGATTGGATGAATGGAAGTTTTAATGCAAACTTGACAAAGTGTAATACTACTGCACAAGGCTTTTAACAAGATTGTACCAAAAATACTAAATGTTGTCTGATAATGGATTGGTCATCACATGATATAAACATTTAAAATCATTCTTCAAAATGTGGTCTATTATCTAACTCTTTCCTGTTTTTCCAAATTTTAGACTGGTCCAAATTGAAAGAGGTTGCAGACAACAATGAAAATTGGATGCAATTTGAAAAAAAAACCAACATCATATGGGTAGAAAATATTGTGGAAAAAAGGAGAAATTGCTTGTAACAAGCAATTTCTCCTTCTTCCACAATATTTTCTCAAGTACAAAATCACAGCAAAGTAAAATCCAGGGTTTGAACAGGAAAAGTTTAAATGATGTTAACCAGTAATTTCTTTGATTTATTTATATTTCAGATATATAATGAATCCATTGTTACTAGATGGACGAAAGTTTGATGTTCGAGCCTATATGTTAATAGCGTCCACTGTGCCATTTCTTGTCCTTTACCACAAGGGTTATGTACGATTGTCGTGTTTGAAATATGATACAGACGATCAAAATCTAGGAGTTCATTTAACCAATCAGGTGAGTTTATTGAGTAATGCTAAGCCAGGTTAGCATAATCAGTAAGGCACCATGCTCTCAATCTTGGGACTGTGAGTTCAAACGCTGATATGGCCAACATTTTTCCACACTTTGACAAAAGTCATTGCGACATGTTTCTTTTGACTTTCAACACTTGGCAAATTATAATGAATGGATCGAACATTCAAAATGCTGGTTTGATGTGACTCTTTGTAGATCTAAAATTTTGTTAGTAAGTTGTCGTAAGTTAAGGAATAATTTTGGCCACTAGTTTCATAATTATTACCTCCATATTGGTGTTTCCTATTATAGAAATTACATTCCCTTGGGTTATAGTATAGTAGAGCAAACTATTAATTCTAAGATAATCTAACAAAGACAAGATTTTTTGCATTCCCTTCAGTTTTATCAATTTTGGACTGGTCCGAATTAGCAGTAGTTGCAATTTCTCATTTTCCCATAATGTTTTCTATCATATGTTACAGTTATTGTTCATTTTAAATCAATATATATAATTGAAAAGTCATTTGCAACTTCTTTAAATTTTGACCAGTCTAAAATTTTGTTGTTTGAGAATAGATTAAAGAGCTATAAATTTAAGGCACTTTGACCCATTAACTTGCAATGACGTTCTGACGCTCTGAAGGAAAACAAACAAGGAAAAAATTGTTGGAAACGGAGAAATTACAAGTGACAAGAAATTTTTCCTTTTCTCACCTGTTCTGCAATTTTTTCAAACCTTATTGAAATTTGAAATGTTGTCAGCAAATTCTTTCAATTAAGCCCAGTCTAAAATTTTCTTGTAACGTAATAGATAAATAAATTGAAAGATCCTGTATTATTCCCAAGCTCATTTATATGGAAGTTTAGCATTTAACATACTTTATTTATCTAATAACCACTCATTTCTGCATTTAGACTCGTTGAAGAACATTCCTTGTTAATATCACTGTGAGAAAAGAAAATATTGCCTGTAAGAAGGTTTTGTTCCTATTCTCACCATGTTATCTACTCTACTCGGCATTTATTTCAATTTAAACATACTCTGAATTGTTGCCTGAATTTTCTTCCAAGTTGACTGGTCCAAAATTTTGTGTTATGGTAATGGGTTAATCTCTTTAACAGTGCAATTATCCCACCATACAATTCCACTTTTGGACGCCCCCAAAGACAGTTTCATCTGAAACTTCTTGGACTAGCCTAAAATTTTGTAATCTTGTAATGGGTTAACAAATGTTTGCTTTAATTTTTGTAGTTTGTACAGAAGAAAGACCCCTTGTATAAAGATTTAAAAGAAGAGACTGCTTGGAGTATGGACAGATTTAATGATTATATAAACAATGAAGTGAGACCACATAGTCATGTGGAGTTTGAAGAAGACTGGGTCTTTAATTCATTTACAGTAAGTTAACCCTCTCCTGGTTTATCACTGGTTTTTACGTCCCTGTGATTTTGTAATTGAGAAAACATTGTGGAAAAAGAAGAAATTGCTCGTATCAAGCAATTTCTTCTTTTCCACAATATTTTCCACCCTACTAAATGGTTATTTTTCAAATATAATCAACTTTGAATTTTTGTCTGCAAAACCGTTGAATGGACAGGTCTAAAATTTGGCAAAACAGGAAAGGGTTAAAGCCATAATTGACCAATCCCTGGCCCCACCCACTGACTCCTTTCATGGACTCCAACAAGAAGTTCCACTTCCATTTTTTACGGCGTTGTTTTTGCAAAATCTATGGCCAGTAGTATGTTACAAAGAAGTAGAATGGTTTGTTGGCGACTTAAATGTCACAACTACAGTTTGGATAAGCTTTTTAAATTGCCAAACCAACAAAAATGATTCACCAGAATGGCGACAAATGTTGGAATTCAAACTGAACTTCCAGTCTAAATGAATGATTTCGTTGGTCGACTGATTATTTGATTGACAGACCTGATTGGCTTATTAATATGAATACAGATTAAAGATCTAGAGTGTGCACAGGTTTGAGCCATAGTCACACAATAACTTTTTTTAAGCCCCCCAAGAATAAAATGTTTTCATCCATAAAAGAAAATATAAAATAAAATTCAGCAAAAATGAAATTATCAGCCTTAACTTTTATCTCTCCTGATCACAACATGCTCAAGATGAGCTTTTGTGATCAACCTGTGTCCATGGTGCTTTGTCCTTAGTCCCTCAGAAGTCTTAAACAATTATTTCAAAATCTTTTCCTCTGTAACCAATGGGCCAATTTCAACGGACTTGGCAGGAATTTACCTTGGGTGACCCTTTTCAAAACTTGTTCAAGAAATTTTGATTCCCCCAAAAAGAGCTTGGCAGGGCCAGGCTTGTAGACCCAGAGAAATCATGAAATAGTTCTTGAAAAAATCATCTGCTTAACCCCTGGGCCAATTTGGACCAAATTTGTCAAGAATGTTCCTTTGGTGGTCCTATTTTAAATTTGTCCATGAAATTTTGATAATCAGACTTGAGAGAAGTAATGAACTTATTTGTTAGAATTCTCCTTCTAAACCTAATGGCCAATTTAACTTAACTTTGCTGGAATCTTCCTTTTGTAACAGGGATAGGATTATTAGAAAATATGAAAATCAAAGATTTTTTGAATTCCACCAACTTGAAATTGTTGTTTGCAACTTCTTTCAATTTTGACCAGTCTGAAGTTTTCATGTGTGGTAATGGGATGGATAACTTTTATCACATGTAGTTGTCAAAGTTTGCAAAGATATGCTAACCTCTAATTGACTGCACAGTTGATTTTCTCTAAAAATGTCAGGGATTTAGCTTGTAGAAGAAGTTTGTTGAATAAGTGTGTACAAAATGTGCTCTACAACTGTCATTTCTTCCATTTTCAGAAACAAATGCAGAAGATAATGATCCACTGTTTTAACAGTGTGAAACACAAACTTCAAGCACGTCTCGGCTTCTTTGATTTGTTTGGTCTTGATTTTATGGTGGACACAGATATGAAGGTGAGATTATCTCCCCTGATGTAATACATTATCTAACGGGAACTTTAGTAAAATGACATGTCATGCTAAATATATGTATTTCCATCTCAAAATGTCTAAATTAACCCATATCCAAACAATCCTGGACACTTTGGACATCCAAAGGATTGGTCAATGCTATATTAAACCAGAAGAAAAATAGAAATAACCCAGCCAATCAATTGTTTGTCTAAATTTTATAAAATTCTAGAAACCTGTCTCTATGAAGAGTATAATTTCCATTTGATAGTAGGCTTCCGATCTCTAATAAATCCATTCCCTAAATTCCCTGAATAATTAACCCATTGCCGAACGACAAAATTATAGACTAGTCCAAATTCAAAGAAGTTACAGATGACAATTTTTGGCTGATGGATTTTCAAAAAGTACCATCTGTTGGTGTAGAAAACTATGTGGATAATGAAGAAATTGCTTGTGACAAGCAATTTCTTTATTTTCCATAATGTTTTCCAAAGTTGTGCTTACTTGAGGGCGTAAAAAGGCATCATTATGTGGGAATGGGTTAACCCTTTCCTAGACAAACCTGGGATTTTACGTCACTGTGAAATTGCTTGTTACAAGCAATTTCTCCTTTTCCCACAATGTTTTCTACCACAAAGGATGGTCAGATTTCAAATTGCATGCATTTTTCATTGTCGTCTGCAACCTCTTTCTAATTGGACCAGTCTAAAATTTCATAAAACAGGAAAGGGTTAACACATGTCCACACAAATGGTTTTAGACTGGTCTGGTTTAAATTGAAAGAAATTTTTGCAGAAAAAGTTTCAAAGTGCAATCAAATTTAAAAATAAAGCTTATGTGGGTTAGAAAACATTGTGGGAAAAGTGGAAATTGCTTTTGACAACAAATTTCTCCTTTTCTCATAATGATTTCCAAAGATTTATTTCTTAAGTGCATAAAAACATAGGATAGTGTGAGCATGGGCCTAACTGAGGGAATTGTTGAAAGGAAAAAAGACATTGTTACTGATGTTTTCTACAATCAATCTTTTCTCACAATGTTTCTCCTATGCTGTTTTGAGAAATTGTAGAAACTCACAAAATTCCAGAATGTTTTCTACCAAAAAGACAAACATTTCCAGAATTCTGTTATCCTAAAAACGTCATCTTTAGCTTCATTGAATTTTGATTTGATGACTGGTATCAAAGGAAGAAGAAATTGAATTTTACTGAAACGTCTTTGACAAATTGGGAGCATTAGTTTGTAGATTAAGATCTGTTGCACGCGATATTAAAGGATCCTGAAGAAATCCCTATCCTAAAATTGCTGGGATCCTTCCCAATTTTCTTGGATCCTCTGGATCCCGGAACACTGTTTGTGTCGATCCCTGGGGAAGGATGTATTCATAATTTTTAACCTTTGTCATGCTGAACTCAAAATATTCCTGCTTTGGCAGGAGGTAAAGACTAAATCAGACTGTGCAAATGCACTGTCTGACGTTAGTCTAATCCACCTGTTTGTTCCTTTTATGCCTGAATTGTTCACAAGATCAATTTTCAAACTAAATATTTACCCTAAAATTTTGATCTGCAGTCCTGTCAGCCCTTTGATTTAAATGTAAGTTTGGAGGGGACGATATTATGCATGACAAGGGTCAAGATAATGAAGTTCACTAAAATTTTTAAAACTGTTTCTATAAATGTGTTCTTTTTCTTACAGATTTCAAGTTCAGGGATGTAAAACTGCAGTTGTTCAAGGGAAGATATTCAGTTGTGATCAAATTATGAAGATTATCCATTATAAAAATCGTTATAATGCTGTTTCAATGATAAATTTCTGAATAGGATGAATGTGGCTAAAATAGGTGCACACAATTTTGTAAACAATTTTGTTTTATTTTATGAATATTGAAAAAAATATTTTAAAAAGATGAAGAGAATATTTTTAGCTCACCTGAGCACGAAGTGCTTAAGTGAGCAATTGTGATCACCTTTCATCCGTCCGTCGTCAGTCGTGCGTCGTCTGTAAACAATTTCTTTAAAAATCATCTGCCAAACCATTGGGCCAATTTGAACCAAATTTGGTAGAAATGTTCCGTAGGTGGTCCACTTTGAAATTAGATAAAAAGAATGGAAATCATTTAAAAACTCTGGTTGCCATGGCAACAAAAGTGAAATTTTAAAGTAATCTTTAAAAATCTTCTCCTACTGCCCCGGAAGATGTGGAGCCTTGATATTTTGCATGAAGCATCAGTATATTGACCTCTTTCAGTATAGCTAAAATCATGATCCTTTGGTCCCCAGGTGCAGAGCCCTAGGGGGTGGGTTTATATAGAAATAAAGAACAATTTTTAAATGACATCTCCTCCAAAACCACTGGGCCAATTTGAACCAATTTGGCAGAAATGTTCCTAAGGTATTCCCCTTTAAAACTAGCTTAAAGAATGGAAACCGTTAAAACTCTGGTTGCCATGGCAACAAAAGTGAAATTTTAAATAACCTTTAAAAATCTTCTCCTCCTTACCCAGAAGGCGTAGAGCCTTGATATCTTCATGAAGCATCAGTATATTGACCTCTTTCAAAATAGCTAAAATCATGATCCTCGGGTCCCCAGGGGCAGAGTCGGGGGCGGGCGGGGGGGGGGGGGGGTATTTAGAAATAAAGAACAATTTTTAAATGACATCTCCTCCAAAACCACTGGGCCAATTTGAATCAAATTTGGCAGAAATGTTCCCTCGGTGGTTCCCTTTAAAAATAGCTTAAAGAATGGAAATCATTTAAAAACTCTGGTTGCCATGGCAACAAAAGTGAAATTTTAAAATAATCTTTAAAAATGTTCTCCTCCTGACCCAGAAGGTGTAGAGCTTGATATTTTGCATGAAGCATAAGTATATTGATCTCTTACAAAATAGCTTAAATCATGATCCTAGGGTCCCCAGTGGCAGAGTCGGGTTGTGTGTGTGTTATAAGCATGAAGCATCACTTCACAGACTTCTTTCTTATTTCTGAAATTATAACAGATTGATCCAGAGGGAGGAATAGGTTATTTCCTTCTTTCAAATTTACCCTTAAGCCTTGGAAATGGCAATTTAGACTTTGGGATCCCCAGGTACATAGTCTTTATATGTAAGTGTGACCCACTTGTATCATAATCCTAAATTTAACATGAAATTGGACTGTTGAAAGAAAAAGAGCCTTTATCTCAAGTGAGCGCCCCAGGGCTAACAGCCCTCTTGTTTTGTTTTCATGAAGGTATGAAATGAAAAAAACTAATCACACATCTGTATGAATCCACTTTGTGTATTCATACAAAAATGTGACTTTTTTTTTTTTTCGTTTCATACCTCCATGAAGACGAAAACCAAACAAATCTCTTCATTTCTTATGATTTAATGACATCAAGCAAAAAAACCCAAATATTTTACAAATTTTGATTTTTGGGAACTATTTTGTGTGCAAACATACAAAATAACTGCATAGTCAAAATTGTTTATGGAGGTATGATAATTTTTTTGGCAAATCCGATTGCTCGGTTTTGATAGATGAAACTAACAATTGAATTATATCTATTTGAAAACTTTCTTTGAACAACTGTATTTATATAACCATGTAAAGTATCGTGTGAACTGTCTCAACCCAAACATTGTTTGTTTTAGATGTGTAGCTGAACCAATCATCCATTTCACCTCTATATATAGTTGATGATATCACATTTTAAATATCCTGTTTATCTCGGCTGTTTTCAGGGAAAACATGAGTTATTGTTATGTTCATGTAGTCATCTGCATCAGGATTGTCATTGTTCAAAAAACTTCGACATTCTGTAATATCTCTTTGACATCTTCAAACCAAGAAAATAAGTTCATAATAAAAAAGGCAATCTATATCAACAAGGGGGATAACTCTAAATATGCCTCTTTTTTTACTTAACCCATTCCAATTCAATCCCTCCTTTTTACACCCCTCAGTAAAAAACTTTGGAAAACATTGTGAATGATGAAGAAATTGCTTGTATGAAGCAATTTCTTCATTATCAACAATGTTTTCTATCCAATAAGACGAAAAAATTCAAAATTCCATCAACTTGAAATTGTCGTCTGCAGCTTCTTTCAATTTGGACCAGTCTAAAATTTTGCTGTGTTGGAATGGGTTAAAAGTCTTACTCACTATCAAGCATTTGAACAGTGAAGCAGAAGGATCCACATGAGGTCTTGTTATGTGTTACCTACCTTTCAACAACTTGTAAAATTCAAAAATATTTTGAAAAATAACTGCTCTGTCTGATTTTGTTTCCAATTTTCAAAGGTACTATTACAGGCTTAATAGTTTTTTGTCTATCTGTTTATCTTTCAATCATTTTGTCCATCTGTCTGTCTGATTGTCTTCACCCCCCCCCACCCTGAAATAAATACATTCACCTACTATTGAATGGTAAAATGAAGGGGACTTCATATTTCTGATGAACTTTCCCTTTGGGAAGACCTTTCAACTATTACCAACATCATTGTTATCAATTAACCCATTCTCAATCGCAAATTTTATTTAAAGAAGATCTATTTACATGTATCTTACTGAATTTTGAGAAGTTCAAACACACATCGACTAATCAAAATGAAATCAACGTAAAGGTACCGAAATTATTTGTCCATTGTTTTAGATATTGTGTGAGTGTAACATATTTCAAGAAACAATTTGACCATGTATTGAAAATTGAGTAACTTTATTACCAATGTTGTATTTTCTTTCCTTTGGACGTATATTGGTATCCCCTTTTCCGAAGCCTGTCCATCCACACATCTTGTAGACACATCTCCTTGTACACTTATTGAGGAATTTGCTTGAATTTTTCACAAAGTGGTCCGTTCACCAGGATTAGCCCATTCCCACTCAGCGACGCTTTTAGACGCCCCAAAGGAAAAAAACTTTGGAAAATAAAGATATTGCTTATGACAAGCAATTTCTTCCTTTTCCTCAATGTTTTCTACCCAGAAATTTGAAAAAGTCCTAATGTTCATATGCTTTAAATTGTTGTCTGCAACTTCTTTCAATTTCGGCCAGTCTACAATTTTGCTGTCTGGTAATGGGTTAAAATATATTATTGGGGGGTTAGTGCAAAATTTCCTTTTAGCACATCTCCTGATGAAATGGACAAATTCATGAAATTTTGATTTAATGCTACAAGTGACCTGAACTTGTTCATATTGTATGATTTTCCATTTGGGCAACTCAAAGAAAAAGAGGGCGGCAGAAAAAATAGGCGTTAATACAAAATTTCTTGATAACACATCTACTACATTAATGGACAATATTAAATAAAATTTTAAATGAATTTTCCTAGCCACTTGATCTTATGCATATTGTAGGGATTTTGCGATTTTAGGCTGCTCACAGAAAAAGGGGTTTAATGCCAAAATCTGTGACTTGACTAGTTGTTTTTCATTGTGTATCCGTGATTAATATTCCTTATACCTCTATAGCTACCTTAAAAAGCAATTATGTGGGGGTATATATTGTGGCAATGACACTCTTGTTTTCAGATTAGAAAAGGATTTAAATCACTAACATTATGATACTAATACGTGTAAACTCATTTTCAATTAATCCAGCTTCTTTTCTCTTTCAGACATGGCTTATTGAGATTAACGTGAACCCCTGCCTTTCACGTAAATGTTCGGCGCAGAAAGAAGTCATTCCTGGTCTCATTGCCGATTATTTATGTACGTCCGTGTGTTGTAGCTGTCTCATATTTAGCTGTTCAATTTTATTGTTCTGTCTTTTTTACCTTGTTTTTCTACTACAGATATTGTGTATTAACCCATTACCACATGACACTGTTTTAGACTGGCCCAAATTCAAAGATGTTGCAGATGACATATTTTAGTTGATGAAGTTTTGGATTTTTTACTTTTTGGGTAGAAAACACTGTGGATAATGAAGAAATTGCTTGTAACAAGCAATTTTTTACATTTTACACAATGTTGTCATATTGTTTTCCATTAGGGGCATCTAAAACTGTCCCCTGTAGTAATTGGTTAAATCAAATTACTGGCAATAATTTTATGATTAGTGTTTATTGTTGAAAACCTAGTTCTCAAAAATAAATTGAATATCATTGAAAAGTTCCTTCAGAAAGCTATTACATGTATTTACAAATATTGAATATCTCTATGATAACATAATATCTGTAGTCTGACAATATACAGTCCTAAGCTTGTGCTAAAAAAAAAAAATATTCACTGAAAAAAATTATTCAAAAAAAGTCTTAGTAAAGGACTAAAGAAAACTGTTGAGTAAATGAAGTATTTGCAAATTCTAACAAGATTATTACAGTTACATGTATAAAATGTCTTGCAATTGGCTTTCCTAATTCTTAAAGTCAAGAAAAAGGACTTATTTCTAAATAAAGTCTTTCCAATTTTTCACTTAAAATTGACTGTCACTGCTTTTTAGAACACATTTAGCACAAGATTTGAACTTATCATGTTTGCCATTTTTGAGCTAATTTCGGTTTGTTAACAACAATATTGGTACAGTCTTAAACATTGCTTTGTTTTGTCTTTCTGTATTGGTAATTATTGTTAAAAAAGATTTAACCCATTCCTATGTGATCTCCCCTTTGTATGTCCCTCAAGCTAAAATGGGTTATGAAAACAATGTGGAAAATGAAGAAATCACTTGTTTCAAGCAAATTCTACATTTTCTACATTGTTTTCTACACAAAATAATAGAGATACATGAAATTTTCTCAACTTGAAATTGTCTTCTGTAACTTATTTGAATTTGGACCAGTGTAAAGAATTGTCGTCTGGTAATGGGTTTAGGATCATTTAAAAGTTTGAACTAATTATATGAACATAATCATTGTTTTACTGATCCAAGAAAATAGGTCGACATGACGATTCTGATGAAGTTTAATCTATACCTATTGTGTTGATAGTCATATTTACAGATAACCATTTTTCATTTAACCCCTGTCATGCTGAACTTTGAATATTCCAGCTTTGGCAGGAGGCATAGACAAAGATCAGCCTGCACATATGTGCAGTCTGATCTTAGTCTACACCACCTGTTTGTCGTCTTTAACCCATTCCCACTAAATGATGCTTTTAGACGCCCACAAGAAAAAAAGCTTTGGAAAACATTGTGGAAAATGAAGAAATTGCTTTTACAAGCAATTTCTTCATTTTCTACAATGTTTTCTACTTAGAAAGTGAAAAAATCCAAAGTTTTATAAACTTTAAATTGTCGTCTGCAAATTCTTTCAACTTGGACCAGTCTAAAATTTTGCCAAGTGGGAATGGGTTTAGCCAGAACTGTTCATAAGATCAATGTCCAAACTAAATATTGATCCAAACAACCATGTTTACAGTGCCATCGACCCTTTGATTTTAATGCATATCTTAACAAGGATTTTATTCAGCATGACAAGGGTGAACATTCACCTGAAAAAGAATAACATTATACAATAACATAATCTCTTTGCATTTTTTCTCAAAGTAAATAATAGAAAGACAAAATATTTGCAGTTGTGAAAGGCTGTATCAAAGATTACTGATACAGACTATAACTTAAATTCTAACATTATAAATCTGACCCAAGTTGAAACATTGCTGCTGTTCTTTGATTGACAGGTCCATTTAATTGAGGTGAACACAAATCCAGCCCTCCATTGTAACTGTGAAGCTCTTAAGGATGTGATACCTGGTGTTGTTGAGGAAGCTCTATGTATGTACACATACACATATGCACCTCCTTTGTGTATTGAATCCGTCACAATTGTACACCTTCTCCCTTTTTGGCATAGACATGTACACATATGCATAATCTTTACATACCTATATCCTATACACATGTTATGCTTCACATCACCTTCATGCTAATTCATTTACTGAAAATATCAATTGACAGATCCCTGACCCCGCCCACTGTTTGGCTGGCCAGTCCCTTTGACATGACATAATATCTTTAGTGAGATCATCTTTTCCATATATAGATTTTTACCAACACCGGTTGGGACGTGGCCTGGTAGCTCAATTGGTAGATCACTCGCCCTTCAAGCGAGGGGTCCAAGGTTCCATTCCAGGTTGGTCTGCTACATTTTTCTCCCCTGGTTACATTGGCGCCCAATGCGTGCTCAAACCTACGACCCTGAGATTAAGAGTCTCTTGCTCTACCAACTGAGGTAGCCGGGCATGTCCAAACCCAGTGTCAGTTTAAATCTATTTATGGAATAGATGATCCAACTACATATCTACATCAGAAGTAAAAAAAGGTTGTTCCAGAAACTTTTTTTTGAAAATGTAAAATTGTTAGTTGGCAACCTAAATGTTTAAACTACAGCTTGAGTAGACTGTAGTTACATTTAAACCTTTCCTGGACAAACCCTCGATTTTATGTCACTGTGATTTTATACCTGAGAAAACATTGTGGAAAAAGAAGAAATTGCTTGTATCAAGCAATTTCTTCTTTTTCCACAATATTTTCTACCACATAGGTTTGTCAGATTTCAAATTGCATACATTTTTAAATTTGGTCTGCGACCTCTTTCAAATTTGACCAGTCTAAAATTTCATTAAACAGGAAAGGGTTAAGTAGCCAAACCAACAAAAATGTTTTACCTTAATATTTGCCGATTTCAGAGTGCAATCTAAATGAATAAATAGATTTGTTAATTGATTCTTTGATTGACAGTCATGATCAGTCAATTGATAGATAGCTGCTGTCAATCAAAAAAGCAATTGACCAATCAAATCATAGATATAGACAGGAAATGTGAGTTGACTTCCAACTTTTATGTCAAACTTTTTGTTTGTTTGGAGTTTAGGTTTACATTGCATGATCCTCTTTTATTGTTCAATCATTCTTATACTATCTTGATAAATCTTGGAAGGCATGTTCCTTTTACAAAGAAGAAATTTGTCAAAAATCTTATCCAGAACAAGAAAGAATAGTGCATTGATATTTGATATGTACCACTTCGTACTAGTTGCCCTTGTCATAGCTCAATTGGTAGCGCATCAGACACCCAACTTCAATCAGGTGTCATACCTGATCCCTGGCGGCGGCACCTGTCCTGTCCAAAATTTGTCTCTCACCAATGGGTGGATGATTGTAAACTTAAGTCGGATAGCAGCTAGATGCTAGGAAATGATGTAAAGGTAGGACTGGTGCAAGATATATCAGGAATCCACTGTTACATGCTCCAGCCATGATATGACTAGAAAATTGTTGAAAGCAATGTTAAACTCCAAGCAGAAATCTTCCAAATTTGTTTATATAATGCTACAAGGGTTATGTTTGGGCTCTGTCAGGATTGGCCATAGCCTTATAAAGAAAAAAAGGGAAAATCTTTTTCAAAATCTTTTCATTTGAAATCATACAGCTTCAAGGTTTAACCCTTGTCATGTTGAATAAAATCCATTTTGGAATTTTTTTGAAATCAAAGGGCTAAAAGCACTGGTAGTAATTGCTGTTCAATCATCAAATTTCTTTTGAAAATTAATTTAATTAACAACTCTGGCAGGAAAAGTATAAACAGGAGGTGTAGACTAAGCTCAGAATGCTCTTATGTGCAGGCTAATCTTTGTCTACACCTCCTGCCAAAACCGGGATATTCCAGGTTCAGCATGACAAGGGTTAATATATTGCATCGGGTATGAACTGGCGACTCTGTAACAATTTGTCCCTTCTTTAGCATTCTTATCCAAGTCCCATGCAATAACACTTTTTGACGCCCCTTAAGAAAAACAATTTAGAAAACATTGTATGAAATGAAGAAATTTGCTTGCAACAAGCAATTTCTTCATTATCCACAATCTTTTCTCCCCCCAGAAGACAAAGATTTTAAAGATTTCAACAACTTGAAATTGTCTGCAACTTCTTTGAATTTAGGATGATCTAAAATTTTATCACATGGGAATGAGCACATTGTTTTCTAACACTGAAAGAGAAAGATTTTCAAAATTTCTTTATAGTTAAAAATTATCTTATTCAACTTTATGAATAGACCTTTTCACACAAAGCGCCAGATGACTAAAAAGTTTGTATCTACTAGACGCTTTCAAAGAAAACAACAACAGCAAATTTCCACTGCGGAGAGGATTTACTTCCAGTTTTGTTTTTCGAAAGCCCTATAATTGCGTCTAGCTATTTTAACTTCGTTTTTCGAAGTTTTACCATGAAAAGCATGGGCTAAAAAATGTTGATAGTATTGTTGGATATGTAACAATTGTTTGTCACAATATTTCTTTCTCCTTTGTTCAAGTAATGTTTCTTCAGAAGCATGAAAAGTACCCTATATTATCGGCCTAAGGAATAAATGACGGGTGTTTTATTTCATGATCTATTTTTCACCAAATTCAATAAAATGTATGATAGCCCGGTATATAGTTTATGTTGAAACAAACGCTTGTAATGAATGAAGGGGAATGCACCATGGAAAGGTCATTATCCCATGTTGTCCCCAACAAACATCAGAATCACCAAAACTCATGTTATTTGCCTCCGGAAATAATAAAGCTATGATAGTTTGTGTGAGAAAATGTGAAATTAAAGCTCAATATGGTTAAGACATTATATCGTCGGGTTAGCGAGCAAAATTTTGAATTAAATTGTATTTACAACCTTTAGTTAGCCCATTGATGATATTCTGATTATAATCTGCACATCTGCCCCTTGATCTACTAGTAAAGCTAAATATTCAAACATTAAAATTAGATTTTTGAAAATGAAAGTCTATCTCCCAATATATCCTGCAGCGAAAAAACAATTTTAAATCCATTCAATGAAAATAAGTGTATTCACTTCATTTGACTTGGAAAAAATTTGAAAAGATAAACACCATGTTATGATGTTATATGCCGATTGAAACGGGGCCCGGTCAAATCCTTTGATCAATCAACAATAAATTAGTATTTGGCGGCATATAGGTTGAAACATAAAAAGATCTAGTTTTTCTCATCAAATCATAAATTCTGCCAATTAATTGTAAGAGTGTTTATCGGATTCTTTGTGATATGTTGCCGGTTACATAATAACCCCATATGTATCGTGAATTACTGATGGGAACCCTTTACACCAAGGCTGTTAACAGATCATTCTTCTGATCTTTTCTATCTAATCATTATCATTACTTTAATCATTATAATTCTTTTTGCAGTTTTCCTAGCACTATAACTTCGTCATCATCAATATAGTACATTCTTTCATCGTCAAAATAATGCTCCCTGTTTTCGCATTACAATAAATTCTTTAATTCATTACATGGCACTTTTTTACGAAAAGATAATTATTTATATTCTTCGACATTTCTATTTTTACAATAATGCAAATATTTAAAAAAAATGACATGCTGTTCTGCGAGCGTGTCTGATATTAATAAAAGAAAAGAATAGAGAGAGAAAGAGCGAGTAGAGAGAGACACAGAAGGCGGGAGATGTCTACATTGGTGGACACACAGACAAAAATACAAATACTTAAAAGAATAGCATGCTTGCTGTGTTTTTTATTTTTATGGAGCCCCCGTCATAGCGCAGTTGGTAGCTAGTCGGACTGTCAATCTAGAGGTCCTGGGTTCGATCCCCGATGGCGTTACTCATCCTTTCCGACTATTTGTCTCTCACCAATGGGTTGATAATCGTAGACCTATGTGGGATAGCAGCTGGAGGCTAGGAAAGGATGTAATGGTAGTACTGGTGTGAAAAATACCAGGATTCCATTGTTAGGTGCTCCAGCCACCACAATATAACTGAAAGATTGTTGAAAGCGGCGTAAAACCCCATTCAAACAAAAAAAACAAACTTTATTTTCATAATATTTTAGTTTGAATACCTGTACTTTGTACCAAGGGAACTTTTAAGAAAAAGAAATATATGCTTTTTGGTGAAGACTTATGGAGATTGGTATCAACATAGACCACTTTTAAGGCATATCTAAAGCAACATTTATCTGTATCATCTTCAATGTGGTAAATAGTATTTAAATGCACTAAAAATTAAACATATTTATCAAACCAATCATGTCAATCTGGATTATTGTCACTTGTTCGTATAATCAGGCCTGCCATGCGAGGAGCGGATTTTGCAATGATTGGCGTGCCTATAATTGATGCATTTTCGCAAATTTAACCAAACAGTGTGCTGGAAAAATTGGGAAGGCTTATTTCTTTTGTGTAGTGTCGATAGTTGTAAATATCACAAAACATGCCCAAATGACTTACAGTAATTTGTTTGATATTACAATTATTCAAAGTGACCATTTGGGGTTTGTTCCGAGTGTTAAAATGTAGCTCTATATTTTTTTCGTTCTTGTATGGTTGTCAGGAGTGGTGGGTGTTGAAAAAATATATTCAAAAAATGTTATTGCATTTGAAATATTATTGTATGAAAAGAAGATTATTTCCAAATTCGAGGTATGTTATATTTCATATGGCCTAAATACCAGGCCATTTAAACTCAATTTGATTGCAAATTCACGATAACATCGTCAAAATTACTCGCTACAATTGGCTTGCATATGTCTGCTCACAGATTGAAACATTTTTTTTCACCAACATTTTTATTTTCAATCTTTATTTTTGCTCTATCTAAATAGCCAATTTATATAGGATTATATAGTAATAATTTATCAACTCCTCGCAATCCATCACTTGACATAGTCTGGGGTAGATATCTCATTTAATGAGATTTGGTTTGACGCATGCGCAGTGAGAGCGTGAAAAGGTCTATTTTCACCAGGCTAAAACTATGCAGTAGATAAAAGTAGTTTCACATGGTAACTTCTTCATTTCTTCACAAGATGGTGTATTTTTATACCCCCCTTAACTTTGTTAGGGGGGTACATAGGAGTCAGCTTGTCAGTCGGTCGGTCCGTCCGTCTGTCTGTAGCTTTTTCGTTCCCGCTCAATTTCTGGGCAACCATTGGACGGATTTGATTCAAACTTCACTGATATTACCAGTATCAAGCAGAGATATGCATATTTTATTTTGGTTACGGTCCATTGATTTTTGAAGGAGTTATGGCCCTTTGGTGAAAAATAGTGTCCGCTAAATTTCTCAGCAACCATTGGAGAGATTTTATTCAAATTTTGCAGAAACACTCGGTATAAGTCAGACATGTGAATATCTTATTTTGGTTATGGTCAATTGACTTTTGATGGACTAATGGCCCTTTTATTAAAAAAGTCCATTTTTTGTTATGGCCCTTTTGCAGATAGCACTTGTATATGGACAAGCACTGTTTGGGGTATTAGTCCGCTTTTCGACAATGTCTAGTTCTGTCAGCTACCACACATAAAGGAATCAGCTGGGTAGTCTGTCACCCATTCCTGTACAATTCTGCTTTTTTACACACATCAAGAGAAAAGTTTTGGAAAAGATTGTCAATAGTGATCAATTAATCATAAAAGACAGATTGACAATTTAGACTAGTAGACTGATGTATGATGTGGAATCATTGTTCACAGTTGCTCCTATATGCTTATTTGTCGAATCCTGGCTGTCAATCAAAGAAACTATCAACAAATCAAATCATTCTTTTAGACTGGAAATTAACTTTGTACTCTTACATTTTCCTACGTTACTGTGAAGCAATTTTGTTGGTTTTGTGACTTAAGCATCATAACTGCAGCTTTTTCAAGCTATATTTACGATGTTATAGTCGCCAACCAAGCATTTTACGTTTTCATTATATGTGACTGACAATGATTTTTTGGCTCACCTGAGCACAATGTGCTCATGGTGAGCTTTTGTGAGCGTTGAATGTCTGTCATCCGTTGTCCGTCTTGCTTTGTGCATCGTGCAGTGTCAACATTTGAAGAATTTACACTCTAGAGGCCAATGTTTTGACCTAATCTTCATGAAACTTTGTAAAATATTTGATAGGTCATAAGGATGAACCCTATTGATTATGGAAAGGTTCTATCAGAAACACAGGAAAAGGGGCCTTAATGACAATTTCTTTGTTTAAAGTCTAGAGGCCACAATTTGGCTCAATCGTCATGAAACTTGGTCAGAATAATTGTTAGGTCATATGGATGAACGCTATTGGTTATAGAAACGTTTTATCGGAAGACAGGAAAAGGGGCATTAATGACAATTTCTTTGTTTATAGTCTAGAGTCCACAATTTAGGCTCAATCTTCATGAAACTAGGCCAGAATAATCATTAGGGCATGAGAATGAAGCCTATTGATTATCGGAAGGTTCTTTTGGAAAACACAGGAAAAGGGGCCTTAATGATAATTTCTTCGTTTACACTCTAGAGACCAGAGTTTTGGCTCAATTTTCATGAAAATTGGCCAGAATAATTGTTTAGTCACTAGGATGAACCCTATTGATTATAGGAATGTGCTTTTGGAAATCACAGGAAAAGGGGCCTTAATGACAATTTCTTTGTTAATGCTCTAGAGTTCATCATTTTGGCTCAATCGTCATGTTACTTGATCAGGATACTTGTAAGGTCATAAAGATGAACCTTATAGATTATTGGAAGGTTCTTTAGGATAACACAGGAAAAGGGGCCATAATGACAAATTCTTTGTTGACAATATAGAAGTCACAGTTTTGCCTCAATCTTTATGAAACTGATTATAGTAATGTCTCTAGTTGCATTTTTTTTAACAGCAGTCAGTTCAGGTGAGCGATCTAGGACCATCATGGTCGTCTTGTTTCAAACAAAGCCATTTGGTACTGAAATGCTATTCAGAGTGATTAAGCCATTTCCAGCTGACAAAACTCTGGACTATTACAAAGATGCAGATGTCAATTTAAAGTTGATGTAATTTGCCTTTTTAGGGTAGAAAACATAGTTGATAATGTAGAAATTATTTGTGACAATCAGCCTATATTTAGCTGTTTATGTTTTCCATGTCAAAATGCAGGGTTATACTTTATTAGGTTAAGTATGATTCAAATAACAGAAGAATAACCATAAACCTTGATAAATTTGTTATCTGTTAACCCTTTTCATGCTGATCACAGAATATTTCTACTTTGACAATGGCTTTGGCATGTGTGTAGACTAAGATCAGCCTGCACAGATGTTCAGTCTGATCTTATCCTAAACTACCTGCTTACTGTTGTTGATTTGAGAGAAATCTTTGAACACAAGATTGGTCTAATTATGTCAAAATTTTCAAATATAGTGAAAATAAGAAAAATGTTGAGCAGGACAAGGGTCAAGTGTGCTCCGACTCAATTCAGTTTCGTGAATCATAATATCTTTATACTGATTGACTGAAATATTAATTTCATACCTCCATGAAAACAAATTATAAGGAACTACAGGTATTTTGTATAGTTGGGTACAAAGTCCAAGGTTTTTACAGGAAAGGGTTAAATAGGTTAAATAGTCAAATAACTATTCTTGCAATGCCTTCTGATACCAAAAAATTCTCCGTGACCCATTACTATTTGACAAAGTTTTAGCCTGGTTCTGAGTGAAAGAAGTTGTAGATGACAATGTCAAGTTGATGATATATTAAAGATATTTGTCATTCTTGGTAGAAAATTTTTTTGGAAATGAAGCAGTTGCTTTTTACAAGCAGTTTCTTCATTTTCCACAATATTTTCAAAAGCTTTTTACTTGAGAGGGTGTAAAAAAGAAGGACTATGCAAAATTTCTTTAAATCATAATAATGAAAAACAAGGGGCTAAAATGTTACGTTTATCTGATATTTCTTTATTTTACAGATGTATCTATAGAATCATTCGAAAAAAGCAAGAAAAATTTACCCTTGATGCCTTTACAAAGTCTGAAGAACTTTACAATACTTTATTGTGGAACTCGGCCAAACACAATTGTACCACGCCAGAGCCGTAGTGTTTCCCCAGTGAAAGAGAACACTGCCGAAAAACCCAAATATGTACCAACTGGTGGCTTACGTAGAACAGGATCACCAACACGAGTGCAGCACAGATCTAGTATACACAGCACACCATTGTACACAGTACACGATCGTAAACAAGAGTCAGGGAATAGGGAGTCCATGTCTAATGCACAAACTTCTTCTGCCAAGAGTAATGTAGCATCAGCAAATAATAAAAAGTCAAAAACATCAGTATCTAGTGATAAGACTGAAGAAATTAAATCAGGAAATAAAAGTAAACCAGAGGAACAAAGCACAGATGTTACTAACAAAGAAGGAGTTGGTGACCAGCCAGTGACTGATGTTGAAAAAGATGTTAAGACTGAACCAAAGTCTCATGTAGTTGTTGTGGATACACTGACAAAAACGAATGATAGTTTAACTGAAGCAAACAACATGCTTGGTAAACTCTCTCAGTCACTAAATCAAGTGGGACTTGCAGAATCAATTTTAGAAGAAGTACGTTTAAAAATGACTCATGCTGATCAAACAGTTCCTCAAGGGGAGAGACCTTTTTCGCCAAATAGTGAAAAACCAAAATCGGCAAAACAGAAGAGAGAGAATTTGGAGCGTGGGAACTGATCTCATTATCAGACAAAGCATTTTTTAGGCTGGTTGTTAATGAAAAAATCTGCAGACGACATTTAAACCTATTACTAGACAGCAAAGTTTTAGAATGGCCCAAATTGAAATGAGTTGCAGGCAACAATTTAAAGGTCTTGAAATTCTAGATTTTCTCAACTTTATTGGTAGAAAAACTTGCAGAAAATGAATAACTTTCTTGGTAGAAAATATTGTATGAAATGAAAAATATTGCTTGTTGCAAGTTAATTCTTCATTTTAAACAATGTTTCCCAATTGTTTTTCTTGAGGGGCATCAAAAAGGGCAATTATGAGGGCATTGTTAATGGGAAAATAAGGACAACAAAGAGAACAGAAAAATTATGAGAAATTGCTTGTTACAAGTAATTTCTCTTTTTTTCACAATAATTTCTGAAATACATAATTCTTCAGAGGCATCTAAAGATTGGCTTATATAATGATTGTCAGATCACTGTTTTCAAGTAAACAATCAATTGACCAATCAAATCATTCATCTAAACCAGAAGTGAACATCAGTGACCTTTATGTAAAGCATTATTGTTAGTTTGGCAACTTAAAAGTTGTGGCTACAGCTCATTCAAGTGTAGACGATTATGTCGTCACCAACCATTTTACCCTTTTGTTACAGTTATTGACCATACATTGTGCAAAATAGCACCATTTAACCCTTTCCTGTTCAATCCCTGGTTGTTACATCCCAGTGTTTTATACATGTACTTCAGAAAACATTGTGGAAAAAGAAGAAATTGCTTGTTACAACCAATTTCTCCTTTTTCCACAATATTTACTACCACATAGGATGGCTTCATTTCACGTTGCATCCAACTTTTAACTGAACTTTTTTATCAATTTAGACAGGTCCAAAATTTAAAAAAAACGGGAAAGGGTTAAGAGGAAATAACAAGACAGCATTTGTTACAGCCCAAACCTATGCAATAGAGGGGTGATGTTATTTTCACCAAATCTGCTTGTCTATCCATCCAACTGTGTGATCTGTCTGTTTGAGGTAATGATGTTCAATTTAACTCTTTTAATTACTTTTTGGCTAATGCCTAACAACATCAAGATGTTACTCTCATTTTCTCATACTTAAAGGATGTCATATATGTAGGGGAAAATGAGAGTAAAGTCTTGATGTTGTTTGTACTTTGCTTGGTTATCATTTTTGAGTCGCTGAAGCTGAAAGCTTCGGAAGCGACTCATTGCTATCGCAGGATCTTTCTTTAACAAAGTTCTGAACCAATTTCCACCCCTGACTGCCTATGTTATAACTCTGCAATTGTATTTTGTTTAACTTAAGTTAGCCGTTTTGTATGTTGATGTCTATGAAAAGGGATGTTACATAGTGTTAACCCTTGTCATGCTGTATACACTACCTTACTGAATTGCTGGCTGAAAGCACTGATAGAACTTTTTGTTCAAAAGTCAATATTTCTTTTAGAAGTCAACTTCATAAACAACTCGAGCAGGAAAAGTATATGCAGGAGGTGTAGACTAAGATCAGCCTGCACATACGTGCAGTCTGATCTTAGTCTACACCTCCTGCCAAGACCGGAATATTCAGGGTTCAGCATGACAAGGGTTAAGATATACTGTTGTATCTGAAGAAGGCATTAGCCGATAATTAATTAAAAGAATTATATTGAACATCGTTTTAAATCAGTTCTCTACTGCTTTGAGTATCATTGATGTTTATAGGTAGACTTTCGTTTCCATGATCTAGCTCTTGAACTAATCGACCTGCAACTATGAAACTTCATATGATTGTTACCAATGCTCCAAGGAAGTGCCCTGATGTTTAGGGTCACATAGGTCATAGGTCACAATGCAATTTTGATTGAAAACTCTTTCTGTCCTCTAAATTGTATGCCATATGACCTAGAACCTTCACACTATTGTTCTCAGACCATATGGTCAAACGTAAAGATTACATTGATCAGTTTCTTTAGATAAGTAGATTGAAATGAAATGTTTTGAGCTTTTTGTCTTTAAGGCAGCTTTTTGTTAATTTTGCAGATTGTAAGCAAGTGTTGAATTTGTGTTACAAGTGTTAAAATAGATGGCTCAAGCAATTTCAAATTTAATAGTATTTTACAAACACGAAAAAGAGGGACTCATTATGATGTCATAGTCTTTTCATTTAATCCATTTCCAGAGTACAAATTTTCACAATGATCAAAATAATATGTGCTTGAAGAGGACAATTGAAAGTGTGTGAAAATCAAGTGTTACGTTAGATAGAAAAGATTATGAGGAAAGGAGAAACTGTTGTCCTTCCAGGGTATATCTCAATTCTCACAATGTTTGGCAGAAGGTACCTTACTTTTACATATCAAAGTATGCAGTTATGTAGAAATGGGTTACACAAATCAATTGAATAGATTTCAGGCTGAAACAAAAGGAATATGCAACTTAACCCTTCCCAAACCAACTCTGTTTCTTCTGTGAAAAAGCAAGTGCTAATTTCAAGCTGATAACTATCTTATCTTTTGGGACGGACAACATTGTAGATAATGAAGAAATGATGATTACAAGCAATTTCTTCATATTCCACAATGTTTTCCAAATTTTTTTTTGAGGGGCATAAAAAGGTGGGGTTGTGTGTGGGAATGGATTAAAGTGAAAATAGCTTGAACACCCAGTAATATGAAATTCAACTTATTTCTATTTTTCTACATTTGTATTCAATTTTCTCTTGCTATGAAATGGTTTCTTTCTGAAGTATCCAAGGGCATTGTTACATTTTTAAGGAACGGTACCTGTTAAATGAAAAAATGAACATTTTGTTTTTCTCTATTGTTGTCCTTTAACCTATTATTAGATGACAAAATTTTAGACTATTCCAAAAAAGGAAAGGAGTTGCAGATGATATATTAAAGTTTATGAAGTTTAAGATTTTTTTCAACTTTCTAGTAGCAATTTCCACTATGTATTCTAGAGCTTTATTTTTGTTGGGGTATAAAAAAGCAGACTTGTGTAGGATTGTGTTAAACCATTACCACTCTATCCCACATGTGACAAAAGGAAAAATTGTTTGTGACAAGCTACTTACTTTTGTATGGGATTAACGGACTTAATGCAGATTTATTGAGACGTAACATAGTTATCAGAACTTTTCTCTTAGTGCTTTCAGTACTTTGGATTCAGATGACTCATTAGCATCATTAAGGGTTCACCTTTAAATAAATTTATCAATATTAAATGAATAATATTATGTATACATATCTTATTCAAGTACTTTCAGTGCTTTGATTACAGAAACATCAAATCTGTGATTCAAATATATCATTGAATACATTAATTACTAGGCAACAAATAAGCCTCAGACTACATAAAGTCATAAAAATCAGACGTGTTTTTGTTTTCTACTAGAGCTCTCAGTACTTTGATTTCACAAACACCTTCTGATAAAAGCACATAATGAAGTACCATAGATTTACTCTAAAAAATTGGACAAGCCATTTCTCTGTTTTCCCAAAGAAAGGGGGAAAAGTTTGAAATCTCATCAACTTTGGATTGTCATCTATAACTTGTTTAACCCATTCCCACACAATGACGCTTATTGACGCCCCTAGAGAAAAACAATTGGGAAAACATTGTGTAAAATAAAGAAATTGCTTGTAACAATCAATTTCTTCATTTTACACAATGTTTTCTATCCAGAAAGTTGAAAAAATCAATTATTTCATAGCCTTTAAATTGTCTTCTGCATCTCCTTTCAATTTGGACCAGTCTAAAATTTTGTCGTGTGGGAATGGATTAATTAGGACCAGTCAAAAATTAAGTAGTTAGATAATTGGTACTATGTTTAAACTCTAAGCTGTGTTTAGAGAAACAAAATGTGTTGCTGTAATCTTGACATTGTTTGTTTTATGATCATAACCTAAACACTTAATCATTTAATTACCAAACTTGAACACTTTTTCAAATTGAGACAAGTTGCAGACAACAATTTCTACTGATTTTTTTTCTTTTTTAAATCTGTCTTTTTTGGTAGAAAACACTGTGGATAATGAAGAAATTGCTTGTATCAAGCTGTTTCTTCATTTTCCAAAATGATTTCAAAACATTTTTTTTCTTATTCTATTTATCTATTTATACAATATTTTGAGAGGATTGCGCTCTTAGCTATTTTAGCTATGTAGCCATACAGCCAGTCTACAAACTGGTCCTCTTAACTCATTCCCACACAATAAATTTTTAGACTTGTCTTAGTTAATGACATTCTAATTTTTTTTGTCTTTTTATGTAGAAAACATAGTAGATAATCAATAAATTGCTTGATACAAGCAATTTCTTCATTTTCCACAATGTTTTCCAACACTTTTTTCTGGAGGGGTGTAAAAAGGAGGTACTTTTTTGGAATGGGTTAAGCTAAACAAAAAAATAAAATGAGAAAAAAAATATGCAAACAATATACAAGTTTAAATTTTGGTAACCTTTGGCTTGGGATGCAACAAACATAAAAGAAGGAGCTGTGATTTAAAATGGTAAAAAAGCAGACTTTTGTTGAAATTTTTGTTGGTACATATATTTTAAAGTACATTTATGCAAAGTGAATTGAAGATCCCTTAACCCATTCCCACTTGACATAATTCTAAACTGGTCCAAATTGAGAGAAGTTACAGATAACAAGACAAATTTGGTTTAATTTGAAAAGTAAGTGCAATATGAGGTAGAAAGTATGGTGAGAAAAGAAGAAAGTGCTTGTGCCAAGCAATTTCTCCTTTTTCTCATAAAATTTTCCTTTATCTTTTTCTTCAGGGCATCAAAAAGTGTCAAAGTGTGGTAATGGGTTAAAACTCATTCCTACACAATGAGTCTTTTTGACGCCCCTCATGAAAAACAATTGTGGAAAACATAGTGTAAAATGAAGAAATTACTTAGAACAAGTACAAGTAATTTCTTAATTTTCCAAAACATATTCTTCACAGAAAGTTGAAGAAATCTATATTTTCATAAATGTTAAACAGTCAGTTGCTACTCCTTTCAATTTTGACCACTCTAAATTTTGGCATCTGGCAATGGTTATTGGTTAATCAGTTTTGTATTTGATATTAAAACCTCATTTCATATTGTGACAGTAATGTAAATTCACACAAAGTAATTCTGCAAATAAATTATTTTCACCCTCTCTCCAAACCGTCAATTACAAAGTTATTAAAAACAGTGTGGAAAAGAGGGAACAAACATTTTTTCTGTCCTATTTAGACCTTACTTTTTAATTTTAACCTATTCTGATTTGTAATCTACAACTACTTTGAAATTGGACTAAGGTCTATTATTCTGTCATCTGGTAATGGGTTTCACTACAAATACATAAATAAAGAGAAGAAAATGGTTGGTTGGCAATCGAAATACCACAACTACAAGCTGAAGTTACGATGTTTAAGTCATCAAGCCAAGAAAATTCATCTCATAAATGTTGGCCAAAGTTGGAGTTCAAAGTTCACTTCTCTTCAGAATGAATGATTTGATTGATTCTTTGATTGACAGACGTAATTTGTCAATTAGAACAGTTTAATAGGGTCAATGCTTTTCAAATTTGGTAATGGCTGCCTGTCATGGGACTATCAATCAAAGTACTGAAAGTACTATAAGCTAGCAATGCATTCTTTTGTTATGTAATTTTATTTGCCATTTGTAGGGGAGAAAACATTGTGGACACTGAAGAAATGGCTTGTTACAAGCAATTTCTTCATTGTCAACAATGTTTTCCAAAGCCCCTTTTTTGGAGATTCTTAAAAAGTGGGATTAGATGGGAATGGATTGTATAGCATGCTTTGAAGGTGTTCTCTACAATTTGAAAAAAGTTTATTCATGTGGCCAGTCATTTTGAACACAAAATGCTCGAGTACACACAAGAACTACTTTTTTGGTGTAGACATTCAGTGGATTTAGTGGACAAGCCTCAAGTAGCAGTTTGCACTCGTTGAACTTTAAGAAGACCTTAAGATTCTGTCTGTCAATTTAAGCTATCAAAGCTGACGCTTTGCTAGCTAAAAAATTGTTTACTACAGAGCAGCTGAAGATTCATCAAGGCACCTGGATGCAATGTTCTTCTTATCTGTAATGTTGAGTAAGTATATTCATAGTTTATGCCTTTATATTCTATTGTTTTAACCCATTCCAACACAGCAAAATTTTAGACTGGTCCAAATTGAAAGAAGCTGCAGACGACAATTTCAAGTTGATGGAATTTCGAATTTTTTCGTCTGTTTGGATAGAAAACATTGTGGATAATGAAGAAATTGCTTGATACAAGCAATTTCTTCATTTTCCACAATGTTTTCCAAAGCATTTTTCTCGAGGGGCGTAAAAAGGAGGGATTAAGTTGGAATGGGTTAATGGATTATTTAGTTTATTTATAGGAATAAAAACTTTAAATAATTGAGGCAGAAATGTGTATTTTCTATGATTTTTGATGTCCTTTCTGTGAAAACATAAATATCTTTTTATCCCATTACCAACTGGCAAAATTTTGGACTTGTCAAAATTGAAAGAAATTATTGATGGCAAATCAATCAACCTATCTCTTTGCCAATACATTATATTTTAACCCATTCAAACACGACAAAATTTTAGACTGGTCCAAATTGATAGGAGTTGTAGACGACAATTTCATTTTGATGAAATTTAATTTTTTCCAATTTTCTGGGTAGAAACATTGTGTAAAATGAAGAAATTGCTTATGAAAGGCGTCCAAAAGCATCATTGTGTGGGAATGGGTTAAAATGATTAACAGGTCTGAAGCTAATTAATTTAACACAATACCATATGAAAAAAAAGACTGGTCTAAATTCAATGAAGTTGCAGACAACAATTTCAAGTTTATGAAATTTTAAATTCAAGTTAATGAAAATTTAAAAATCTTTTTCGTCCTGGGCAGAAAATGAAATGAAGTTGCATTCGATACATTATATTCCCACAATCATTCCGAAAACCTTTTCTTGGGGGGGGGGGGGGGGAGAGAGACATTAAAAGTTTGGGATTTGTGAGAATGTTTTAATTGTCCTTAACCCATTCCAACACAGTGGAATTTTAGACCTGTCCAAATTGAAAGGATCTGCAGACCATCAAGTTGATGGAATTTTTAATTTTTTCGTCTTTGTGGATAGAAAACATTGTGGATAATGAAGAAATTGCTTGATCCAAGCAATTTCTTCATTTTCCACAATGTTTTCCAAAGCTTTTTTGTTGAGGGGCGTAAAAAGGAGGGATTGAGTGGGAATGGGTTAAACTTACTTTGATTGCCCGATAGTAGAAATTTAGGATCAATTTAGTTTGACTATTCATAGCAGAGTTGAGAGAGTATTCATGTCAACTCAGCGTTGACAAATACTTTAGTAAAAGTTTTACATGCAAGTCTCATGACTCTCTTTCTACTTCTCCTTACTCTGAAACTTTGGTCATACCTTTGTGACCATCATATCATTTCTTAGGCAAAGATTTGTTACTTTGATATTCATTTTGGTGCAGTTATTACCCGTTTTTTGACTTAGACATTTTATTAACTCATTCCAACACAATTTCGTCGCAATATCCCCTTTTGTCACAATGTTTTCTTTGATATAACTTCCGGGGGGGTGGAGAGTTTGAATTGAGTGGTAATGAGCTTAACTCCAAATCGTCGACACTCGTAATTCGGACAGATGCTTTTAGGGTAAAACTAAATGATTTCAAACTTGTTTTGTTGGTGTGAATAGGGTAACCGCCACTTTAACTGTATTTCAGTCATATCGCGGAGGCTGGAGCATCTAACAACGGATTTCTGGTATTTCTCATACCATTACTACCACTACATCCTTTCCGGGCATCCAGCTGCCAATCCCACCTAGGTTTACGATTATCCACCCATTAATGGGAGACAAATGTCTGAAAGAATATATGCCGCGACCGGGGATCGAACCCTAGAACTTATGATTAAGAGTCCGACGCGCTACCAACTGCCACGGTCAAAAATAATTTTAACTTGGCTGTTTTGAAACGACAAGACGTATTATTTTCCCCATTATTTGTGTATCGTAGTTATTGTTTGCATCAAAAACTTTTATTCTGGACTTCTTTCTCTTATGATCCCACCTACCAAGTTTCACTTCGTCCGTTCATTTCATTTCTTATTTCCGTGTTCTAACTCTTGAATGATTGACCTACAACCACGAAACTTCATACTTTTGTTGCCAATGATCCAAGGAAGTGAACTGTTGTTTATTGTCACGTAGGCCAAAGGTCAAGGTCAAGGTCACAAATAACTTTGATTGAAAACAGTTTACGTGCTCTAACTCAATATCCATTTGACCTTGAAGTTATCTAGGAGGTGTCCTAATGTTTTGAGGTGGCGTAGGACAACTGTGCTATATGGACTTTAGTGACGAATAGCTTGTGGAACTATACCGCCTTGTTGTATTTCTAGTTATTGAATCTATTTTATTGAAACCCATCATTGCACTCACATTATCACAAGAGACATACCAAAGGAGGTATTTTCGCCTTTACAGCATCTGCAGCCAACCATGGTATCCCCTGCAATGTCCTTATTTGTAAAAAAATATTTCCCTTTTCAAACTTAATATTTAGCTGGACAGTCAAAAATGACGAAGCTATTCATGTCGACCGGGTGTAGGTATTGGCATCATGAAATGATTTCGTTAAAATTTTACATGTATCTCTTTTCCTACTTATGACGTATTTCTGATTGAACTTTATAGAGTTCTCGATGATCGATGTGATTGGTTACTCCATTCAGATTGACCTTGTTGAGTTTCATCCGTTTACTTGTAGTCTTCACTTGTCGTCGTTCTCTCGTTTTCTGTCACCGTCGTAATCTCTTGTTCTAGTCTTCATATTTTTGTGATGTCACTTTGGTACTTTCGTGCTCGTAATGTGGTGAAGTCACCGTCGCAGTCTCTTTTTCTCGTCTTCATATTTTTGTGATGTCACTTTGGTACTTTCGTGTTCTCGTTGTCGTTATCTCGCGTAGAGCTTTGATATTTTGCATGAAGCATCAGTATATTGACCTCTTACAAAATAGCAAAAAACATGATTCTCGGTTTCTCAGGGGTGGAGCCCTGGGAAGGGGGTTACATGTATGAAGCGTCAGTTCACAGACTTCTTTCTTATTTCTGAAATGATAACCCATGGATCCAGAGGGAGAAAAAAGTTAATTCCTTCTTTCAAATTTGCCCTAAAGCAAATTTAGACTTTCGGATCCCCAAGTACATAGTCCATTTATATAAGTATGGTCCCCTTGTATCATAATCCTAAACTTAACGTGAAATTAGACTGTTGAAAGAAAAAGTGCCTTTATCTCAGGTGAGCGCCCCAGGGCCAACGGCCCTCTTGTTTCTAATTTACACAGGAAAACGAAATCCGTCTAATAAAATTCAGCAAGTACTTGATTGCTTGATTGTATGGCATTTTACGCCCCATTCAACAACCAAGGTTATATGGACGCAGGGCCGCTGAATGACAGGAGGAGCCGGGGGTCGAACACTGTCCAAAATCTATCACGATACCACTAGACCAACTCTACTTCCCTAGTCAGTATGTGACAATGTGGTATCATGGAGTGTCCTATTTGTCTGACAAAAACGTCTCTAGATTCACTCATATGTGAATATATAGCCATTAATACAAAATAAATATTAAATAGATTATCGCCACCAGCATTGTCAAGAGATTAAAAGTTAACATTTCAACACTACGGACAAAATATGGAGATCCTTAACCAACTTCCACAAAGTGACGATGTTTGACGTACCAAGAAAAAAGCTGTTGAAAACAATGTGAACAATGAAGAAATAGCTTGTTACAAGCAATTTTCTCAGTATCCACAATGTTTTCTAACATAAAAGGAAAATAATTTCAAAATTGCACGTTGACTGTATTTTCTTTCAATTTAGACCAGTCTAAAATGTTGTCGTCTGGTTATGGGTTAAATGGCTAGGGCAGAAATAAAACTATATAGGTCCTTTCTCGAATTTTAATTCATCGGCATTTTTAATCGGCAACCGAAAATTTACAGAAAGCGACAGGCAATCAAAGAATCTATCAACCAATCAAATCATTCATTTAGACCAGAAGTGAACCTTGAACTTCAAAATGGTAGACAATAATGTTAAGCTTTTTTGTGGGTTGCGGTCAATTTATTTAAGCTGTACCTACGACTTTTAGGTCGCAAACAAACGCTTTTACTTTTTGTTACATGTTACTGACCGTAGATATTGCAAAATAACTTAAAAGTATCCGAATATCGAAGTGGAAGTTAATCGAAGTCACTTTTAAGGTAGGCTTAAACACCCAACCCAATACCACCCCCCCCCCCCCTATATATATATGCAGATATTATCTGACGACAGACGATTTACAAAATTAAAATAATTGTTTTGGCATTGGTGTCGCATTAGAAGTTTAGTAGATAGTATCAACTAGACCCTCTTGAAAGTAATAAATCCTCGCTCGTTATGAAATTAGATATCATACCGCTGTTATTTCCAGAAATGTCGCCGTCACTAACGTCCTTCGGTTAAAATGATTAAGTATCATGGGCGCGATAGATTATTTTGTTTTGTGACACAATTGCCAGATGTGCTCTGTTAGAATGAATGAGAAACATTACATATATAGGTATGCTTTTTATCATTTTTTATTTACAAAAACTTTGTTTCTATTTGTGACAAAAAGAAGAGATACGTTTGAAGTAAAAGAAGCTTTTTCTTACACAATTTTAAAATTCGAAAAATGGCTTCGATGAACACTGGTATGTTCGCGTTTATCGCGATGTTAGTGTGTGTTTCACTGAACAATGAAGTGGGGCTGCAGGTTGACAAATTACGTGATTATAACACAAACGTTATTCCTACCATATCTGACGAGGAACCATTGATTGTAAATGTAGTCATGTTTCCTCATAGCATTATACGATTTTTCGAACAAGACGAACTTCTAAATATTAACATGTATGTGCATCTAAATTGGAGGGACAATAGACTAGGCTGGGAACCATTGGAATATGGAAACAAAACGAGAACAATATATAAACAAAAACAACTATGGCTTCCCGATCTGGTGTTGACGTACTCCAAAGAAGATATGAAACAAATCGGTTTTGCCAACTTAAATATAGGTGTCGATTTTACTGGTAAGGTGATTTGGGAACCGGGAGTTGTAGCTGAAATATCTTGTTCTATAGACCCATCGTATTTCCCGTTTGACGAACAGAAATGTCAAGTTGTGTTTTCAACATGGGCCCATGATCCAAGATCGGTTAAATTTATTGTGAAATCTGACGGAGATCGTAATACGTCGTTTTACAAGAGTAACGGTCTGTGGAAAATCATTAGATCGTGGTCGGAGATAGAAGAATATGAATTATTTTCTCTTGTACAATTTGTAATTATTCTGAAGCGAAGAAGCACTTATTATATTACCTCCCTTATCTGTCCAGTAATAACAGTATCGGTGCTAAATTGTATGGCATTCTTACTACCTAAAGACTGCGGTGAAAGGTTGTCGTACACGATGACTAGTTTCTTATCGTTCATGGTTTTACTATCAATAACTACAGACAACTTACCTAAGACGTCTAAACAAACTCCATATTTTGTTCTATATTTGACGTGTATGTTAATTTTAGCATTATTTACTGTCATTTATACTGTCGCAGCTCTGATGTTACGACAGAAATGTTTTAAGGTAGATGATGATACAGAAAATCTCAATTCGGAGGAAAGGTTAGAAGGTACATACAAGCAACAATTCAATAAACAGAAGAAAGTAAAAGCCACACAAATCGCGAAAACCGATGACCGGAAGAAACAATCATCCACAGCCAAAACACCAATGTGTCGGCAGAATGCATTGCCCAAACTCCTTGGAATACGATGTGAAAATACCATGGGTCTCTACAGTGTCTCTCGGTGGAAAAATACCAAGGTTAGGAAATATCTGTGTGGTTGTAGGTGCGACAGTATAATGTTTATCATTGTTAGTTCAATTACTTGTTTGATAACGGTTGTAACTTTCCTGGTACTATCTACAAACAGTCAGTCACTAGGGTAGGCCCGATGTAGGGTCGTTTGCTTATATATAAACATATTCTTGGTGGCCTATTGCAGTCACACGCTATATAAAACATTCAGAGTTGATTAAAATAAATTATATACAGAAATAGCTCATGAATGAATTTGTTGAAAGAGATCTAGTTTGGTATGAAGGAAAATTTGCCCTTAAAACTGATGAAGTTTCCACAACTGACATTTGCGGACCATTCTTCGAAAATACCCGTTTTAATCCATTTCTAATAAATTCCGCTTTTTTTTACGATTCTTTCTAAAGCATCTAAGCTGCCTCACGATATATCGATAGATTACGACAGGTTAGTATATTTCTTAATGATCTTTTACCCAACGTCCGTATTTCACTTATGACTGGAAAATGATTATGTGGATACGACAATTCTTTCACTACTCGCTTCTTTAAACCACCTAATTCATTCGTTGATTGGATTGGTAACAAGACTTGTCGCCATGTACAACACGAGTCGAAAAGTTTGTTTAGTTTCTTGTAGCCTGTTTAAATCATGTGACCGCCCTGTTTTCCTTTACTCCCATTTGATATGTCATAACTTGTAACATGTAATGATATTCTGCATCGACTTTTCAACCCTTTATCGAACAAAACAAAGATTGAATTTCAGATAGTAGTTATAATCGAAACAGTTTGTTAACATATTTGTCATTATTATATTCGGACAGTTGGGCTAAAGGCAATATGGGGAAATCGGGGCTAACTTAATCTCCAGAATCTGGTCAAACAAATTAGTCTTTCGTCCAGTTAAACATGTTATACAAGAAAAACGACCGCGGGCAGTCTACATTGTAACAAGTTGTCGTCTAGTAATAGCTCAATCGACTGACTGCACATACTAGGCTGTAACATCGTTGATATTGTTATCCAAATACAATAAGGTTTGACAAATAATCAATCAGCCAATCAAATCATTCAGCTAGACCAGAAGAGACTTTGAACTCCAACATTGGCTGACATTGTTGGTTTGGTGATTAAAGCGTCGTATCTAATTTTTGCAAAATAACTCCATTTAACATCTAAGTGTCACTTCCTTTGGAGCTTAGAGGGGGTGTTGAGGGTAATGGTCAGTGATCAAACAGTTTTCTAGAACATTGGAAACCTCTAAATGCACTCCTTCCCGTGTTTCCTTGCTGTTTCATCAATCGCTTAGACTTGCAAACCGGTACTATGTCCGAATATAGAACAGCTTTTGATTATCCACGTGAATGTAACGGTAAAAAAGACATTAATAGAAGATTGAAAGCTCTACTTTTTCATGTTCCCCACAAAACAGACTCGGACTAGTCATTGAATTCTCCCTTCGGTGAATTTCGGTTCTTTTTTTTTTTTTGTATCATGTTGTACCGAGTTCGTTTTCAAAGACCGTTGGGTGGGCTTTACCAAACTTGACCAGTCTGAATGCATATTTTGTATATTGATAACGAAGAAGTGGAAAAGGCATACCTTGTACGTAGAAGTAGGCATATAAGGCTTCGATTTCATCATTATGATAGCATATCGTTGTTGGGCGAGCTAAATGTCGTAAATACAGCTTTACTGAAGCTGTATTTATGACATTTTGTTCTACCAATGACGATGTATTTCTCTTTAATGAAGTTTAATTCCATTTCCACACAATGACGCACTGAAAAAATACGATCTTTGAGAACTTCGTTGAAAAAGGAGAAATTGCTTGTTACAAGCAAATGGCTAATAGTGTAAATTGGGTGGGCCAGCGATTGGTCAAATAGGTGACGCAACATGCCAAATATCAAAACTCAATGCGTTAGTGAGTAGAATCATCATAAGATTTCCTTCTATATTTCTTTGTAAAACCAGAACATAGGGCTAATTCTCAACTTAGAGAAATAATTTAAAATATGTTGGAAGAGGGCCATTAGACCATGTCACATGCCAAATATCAAAACGGACTTCGGTTTTAGATCAGAAGATTTTCTTTCCCCCCTTTATTACTATTTCAAATCAGGGATCGCACAATAAGGGGCTAAATTTTAAATAAGAGCAATAATTTGAAGTTTGTTGGTAGCGCGCCATTAGACAATGTCACATGCCAAAATTCAAAGCCTTTCTGTTTAGAGGAGAAGTTGTGTTTTTTTAAATCACTCCGTTGCCATGATCGCCAGAGTTCTTCGTGGATTCCAATTCAATGAAGGATTTTGCAAGAGCATCATCCAATGACTATGTTTGTGGAATTCCACCAAAATAAGAAGAGTAGTTATGAGAAGAGTCTTTTTGCAATAGTGAACAGACGGACGGACAGACAGTCGAACGCCGAACAACTGACCGATCACAATACCTTCGTGCTCGGTTGATTTAAAAAATATGTCATTGCTAAGGCGTCATTTGTCTCTCACCGATGGAAATATGTTAAGTTATTTGCTGATTAATTTAACTTGTTGAGTAAGTAATTGCTCAAATTCAATTATGCAGTTGAACATGCACCAGTGCTTGTGTGAAAAATGACAGGAACCCTTGGTTAGGTGTACCTATAAACCGTGGTATTACTGAAATACCACTAAAAGTGACGTTAAGCCAAATTAACTTAATCGCAGTCTAACTAGCACTCAAGATCAATACTTTTTAACTTATTTATGATAGGAATTTTCTTGCACAATTAACCCATTCCCACTTGAGAAAATTTTAGACTGGTCCAAATTGAAAGAAGATACAGACGACAATTTCAAGATGATGGAATTATAATTTTTTTCATTTTTTGGATAGAAAACATTGTGGACAATGAAGAAATTGCTTGATACAAGCAATTTCTTCATTTTCCACAATGTTTTCCAAAGCTTTTTTTTTGAGAGGCGTAATACGGAGGGATTGAGTTGGAATGGATTAAACACCATTATAGAAAATCTAGTTTTCTAACTCAAGTGCGGTTAATTCCGAGATCACTATAGGAATCACATGAATTATGGTCTACTGCAAAACTAGATATCATATAGATTCACTGTGGCTAGTTTCAGCCCAAATCAGCTGAAATCTAAGTAGAGGTGACGCCCACAAAATCATTGATATATAACAAATTTGCAAAGTCAATGGCAGATAATTCTGAAACGACTTGAGAGATCAAAATAATTATTGACCTATTTACAAATAGTCATCATAAAGATTCGTAGCGATAAGTTTAAGTTTATTCCAGATGAAAGTGTAGGAGGAGTTGCACGCAGACATTGATTGATTGAATGGAGTTTAACGCCGCTATTAACAGCGTTTCAGTCATATCGCGGCGGCTGAAGCACCTAACAATGGATTTCTGGTATTTCTCACACCAGTACTACCACTACATCCTTTCCTAGCCTCCAGCTGCTATCCCACTTAGGTGTACGATTATCTACCCATTGGTGAGAGCCAAATGCACGCAGACAAAAAAATGCGGTTTAAGCTGTTTTGCTAGGTCAAGACAGATAATCCTGTAAAGACTGAAGGAACCAAACTATTTTTGTCTCGTGCACAACTAGACATCATTAAAATTAACTGCGACAAGTTTGAGTTCATTCCGATCGAGACTGTAAGAGGAACTGTGAGCACAAATACAATGTAGTTGCTAACGGACACACAGACGGACTAATAAAAAGCAATACGGACAGGGGGACGTTCTATAACATAATGCGACCCTTCGTGCGTAAATAATGCGATTACCCTACCTGGCATATTCATGACGATGCACTAAACAGACATATTGTTTAGCCTATTGGACAGCATTCCTTTACTAGGCTAGCTCGGTACGTTTTGAATGTTTTAAATATGATTAAAATAAGGGAATGTTAATAGCACTTTCTTTTAAAACTGGTTATATATTTGCGAATTTCAAGAATTCCCAAGGACATAATAAAAGAAAGAAACAATTGCAGACATAATACAATGCTATAAGGTCACTAGTTTGTTTGTTGTTGTTGTTTGTGTGTGTCTGTGTGTGCTTTGTTGTTGTTGTTGGTGTGTGTTTTGTTGTTGTTGTTTTTGTCTCGGGAAATAATAATAGTACATACATATATATTTGCAATATGTAATTGATCGGTCGCCGCCGTCAATCAAAGTTTTTATCGACCAATCAAATAATTCATTTTGAACTCCAACTTGCTGAGATTTTACGTTAAACATTTTCAAGTTTAGATAAATGTTGTGTTTCAAAGATAACTGTAGTTGTTTTTTATTAAATATTGTAATTTACTATTATATTATTTAATTCTCACGCACTTTCCATAAAATTTAACGTAAAATTCTCAAATAAGTGCGAAAAAAGTTTATAACCTCGGGCCCTGGTCGGGAAGGCGATAGACCACTTGACTTTTTTTCCGGAAGAATTTAATTTAATGACGACTAGTTTTCCGAACGCTTGAATTTTCCCTGGCAAATTCAATACCTAGGACTGATGCAATGATGTCAGATCCCAAATCTAGTTAATGACATCCTGACGTCGTTACGTGATATCGACGTCATAAGACGCGTTATTTGTTTATCAGAAGTCATGGACTCTATACGCATATTATTTCCAGTTTTTAACGTTAAAGTAATGCAGTAACTGGCGGAAATTGTCCGCTAGCATTATGGTATTTTTCCCCTCCAAATTCTTCGTTATAGATAGGCCGAAATGATTTCCCTTAAACAGCGGGATTTTGTTTAAGGAAATGAAATTTGTTGTATGAGGGTGTAGAAACTCGTAAATTAGGTGGATCATTTGCTAAAATATTAAAAAGAATCAAATGGAAAATTGCTTAACAGAAAATAGTACAATCAAGAAATGATTTGACGTCGAAACACTACCTAATCGAGCGAATGGCGTGTTCTGCTTCTTTTTTATTCGCAAAATAAATCGATTTACTTGATTAAAAAGATATACCGTTATAAAGACACATAACATACTTATCTATTACAACATCGTGAATTGGAAACCTCATAAGAAAAGAATTTGATGAAAATACTTTTAACTATCTTTTCCAGGTGGGTTGGGTGAGATGATATATGGAAATTGCATGGAAAGGTACCCTATATTTATGCATGTTGAAAGATAAGGTTAAGGTCTAAAAATTATTGAAAATAAGAAAAAATCATTTGGCGAATTTTTTGAAATTCAGAAATGCATCTTCTGAATTCCACTTAATTCGTTGCATTATTTAGCTTTGACACAACACTCTATCATTGCCTGAGATCCCGTTTAAATCATAGCACTTTGGTTAAAAATGAGATCAAATTGCGTTTAAGTCGTTAAACAAGAAAAAAAAAGTTTACAAAAATGGCGGCCAATGTTGGAGTTCAAAACTCATTTCTGATCCAAACGAATGATTTCATTGTTTACTTGACTTACATTCGCGATTTGTCATTTTTCACGGATAAATGTCGAAAATTATGTAAATCCCGTACGTCCGATTTCACTGAAAATAAAGTATACCAGTCAAGAGCAGATAACTCTGACCCGAAAACTAACGTTAAACGGCACCTTGAAATTTTCAAAAATTCTGTGACATGTTACTCAGCAACGTATATCGAACAGAAAAATCAAAGTACTGAAAGTAATGTAAGCTAGCAATGCTGGTTGTGTTAAGTTATCTTCTTTATTAAAGGTTATCATGATAAATAAACGATTTCAAAGTAACGCAGTAGTTAATACATTGAGAACGTGACAAAATCTCAGACTGTTTCAAATTGAAAGAAGTTGCAGACGACAATTTCAAGTTGGTTAATTTTAGAAAATCTTTCCCTTGTTATGGAGAAAACATAATTGACGATGATGAAATTGCTTATTACAAGCAATTTCTTCATCGTCCACAATATTTTCAAAAGCTTTTTTTTCTTGAGATGCTTAAAAAGCGGATTTGAGTGGGAATGGGTTAAATAGCATGCTCTCTAGAGAGAGCTCTACAATTTGAATAGAGTTTGCAATATTCCTGAAATACAAGCACTACTTTTAATGGCGTAGGCATTCAATGGATTTAGTGGTTAAGCCTCCAGTGGCAGTTTGCACTCGTTGAACATTTAGGAGACCTCAAATGTTGTCTGTTAACTAAAGCTATGAAAGCTGACACTTGGATAGCTAAAAATCATTGGGCGGAAAATGAGTCTCTGATGCAATAGTAATCTTTAACAAGGTACCTAAAGTTATTTAACCCATTCCCACACAACGACGCTTTTTGATGCCCTCTTAAAAAATAGAAAGGTAAAGGACAACACTGCGTAAAATGAAGAAATTGCTTGCAACTAGCTATACGTGTTGTTGTAGTTATTTTGAGAATTATTGAATAAAACAAAATCAATAAATTAGCTATATACAGATCGGAAGACTACCATCGAAGTTTTTAGCTAGCAAAGCGTCCGCTCTGATAGCTTAAGTCAACAGACAAAATTGTGTGGTCATCTCAGAGTTCAATGAGTGCAAACTGCCACTGCGGGCTTGACCACTAAATATATTAATTATCAACGCCATAAAACGTAGTTCTTATGTGTTTAAGGAATATTGCAAAGTTCAACTGTTGGGTGTTTTTTAACTTAATTGAGCATATGGTGTTCAAAATGAATCTGATCAGTCCTATACGCGCTGCTTTGTGTGGCCACATGAATTAACTTTATTCAAACTGTACAGAACTCTCAAAGCATACTTATAGTTTACCCATCCCCAATCAGTCCCGCTTTTTACGCATCTCAAGAAAAAACTTTGGAAAACATTGTTGAAAATGAAAAAAATGCTTGTAACAAAAAAATTCTTCATTGTCCACAATTTTTTTCTTTCCTGCAGGGCAAATATTTTGTTAATTCCACCAACTTGAAATTATCATGTGCATTTCCCCCCCAATTTGAACCAGTCTAAGATTTCTTTAACTTCGTTTATTTATCATGATGACCTTCGACAAAGAAGATTACTGAACGAAAGCATGCTTTGTTAGCTTTTGTTAACAGTAAATCTTGTGATAAGCGACCATTCATTGGACAACCAAAAAGTAGTCACTGGTAGCTTAAAACGAATTTTTAAATATATGAAGGATTGGTTCAATTGCATAAATAAATGATTACAGAGTACTCACTAAATCCTATGTCTTAGTAAGACGATTCTAATGAGTGCCAAAACACTGGATTTAGGTATGATAAACTTACATGAAATATTGACTTTTTCTATGAAAGCTTTTCGTTTGAAAAACGCGGAGTTCGATTGTGGTCACTTAATGGAAGTGGTCGCTCGACCAAGATCGACTGTACTTTCAGGACTTTGATTTACTTTGCACTTATGTGAAATTGTTGGAAATGTCACGCGTAGACTCGAATAAGGTTAGTTGAATATATATCCCGGTCCATTATTCTCCGTGTCTGATTCGGGCACAAAGGAATACTTCATAAAGAATACTTTATAATTACGCAGAAGATTATCGTAACATCATTATCTTGGGATTATCGAATAGCCTTTCGGCGTCGCAAACAAAATGTTAACTGTTCTATATGGCGATTTGAAAAAGGTCAGTTTACACATTTTTGAAGGGATTCGTTCGGCTCTATCGCCCGGCTTTATCGCAGACATGATGATTTGTTGTGAGTATTTTGGCCTGATATTGCTTAAGCTATATGAGGCCAAAGTTAACACAGTAAATTCCGATGTACGCAGATTTAAATGCTTAAACGTACAAGGCCAAAACCTTGGTGACTATTTTTCAGGTTCCTTCAAAGAATTTTGATCGGATGAAAAATATGTGACGATATATACCTGTACGTATATTTTCATATACATCGTTACAATACGTGCAAAGCTAGAAGAAACATTTGCGTGGGCAGGTTGTGTCCGCATAAAAGTGCAGATGTGCCCATAAGTGCACGTAGGTCTTGGACAGAAAGTGACACCGATTATTCGAACATAATTTTCTTTATACATTTTATTTTTTATGCCCCCCCCTCCCCCAAGAAAACAGCTTCGGAAAACATTGAGGATAATGATGAAATTACTTGTTATAAGCAATTTCATCATTATCCAAAATGTATTCTGACTTAAAAAAAATAAAATAAAAAAATAGAATAAAAATCATCACGTGAAACATGTCGTCTGCAACACCCTTCTTTTTGGGCCATTTTAAAGATTTGTCCTCTCATTACCCATGTGAGATTTACGCTGGTGCTATTGGGGATGAGTTCATTTTGATGGACGTTAATGCCCGTCTATACACGGTCCGTGTCGTCTAGGACTAACTTAACGAGGAGGGTATCTGGCCGGCTTGCTTTCCGGACACGAATCCTATAGAACACATATGGAATGAGCTACAGGTCCGAGTTTCTGCTCGCCAAGTCCAACCAAGGACCCTACAGGAGCTTGGTCAGATTCTTATAGATGAATTGGCCGCGATTCCTCAACAGGAGATCCAGAACTTAATCAGAAGTATGCAGAGACCCTGAAAAGCTGTTATTGACAGTCACGGCTATCATACTAGGTATTAAATCAGTTCCAACTTTTGGAAAGCTGTTTTGGTCACAAATTTGATTTTTTTCATTTTTTTGAAAAACCGTCAAATTTTAAGGGTCACCATGTTTGGGCTACATTACAAGTCTTATAATCATTATAAAAGCCTTTTCTTTCTTAAAACTTGTCAAACGGATAACAGTCAACCAATTTTCAACATTATAACAATCAAATCTTAAAAAAATATGGGAATTATAGGTTAAAGAAGCTTTGGTGTTAGCAAACTTTGAGTAGTATATACATTGTATTACCTTTTTGTTAGAATAAAGGGCGAAAATTCACAACCAATCTTCATGATTTGAACAGTACACCTACAGGAAATCGTTGTTGTTGTTGTTAATGACGGATTACTTATTAAGCTGGAATGCGGAGCAATTCCAACTTAGATTTAACAAAACCGCAAAATGAACACAAGACAATTTCATTTCGGGTTTTTTGATAACACATATCACGTGATCTCTTAGATATGAATACACCTCGGGTTACTTCTCGTCTCAACTTGCCATGGACAATCAGTTACGTGTAGCCGAAGACAATAATATGGCACATGTAAAGGGTGATATAAAATTCGAGTAGAGACTTCTAAACATGCTTTTGTTTGCTTTAAATTATTGAAAAATGAGGTAATAATCAGCGCAGTAATTTGTTTTTTGTGATTTGCCGTCACGTGTTTGGTAATCATGTGATCTCAAGTGACATGTGGTAGTCATGTGACCATAGGTAGGCAATGTTTACAAAAATGGCTCAGATCGCAAATGCATTTTTACAATAATCACGCCGCCCAGTGTTTTAAAACATTCCAGAGCGATTAAGGGGGACCGTAGGCATCAAGCAAACGCGATCATTGTGGGATTTATAGCTTTTACTCAATAAAAATCAAATAGATGCAAAACGAAAGTAGAAGATTTTGAAATTTAGAATGTAAACATATCAACTTCCGGTTTCTACTTATTTACTAAATAATTACGCTTTATTATGTCGTTATTTACAAGTTTAAACAAAAAACAACATACCAAACCTTTAACAAGTGTCATCTAGCTTTCAGCTTGATCTATTTTACTTAAGATTTTGTACGGTTCTAAAGCCGAATAACGAATAAGGAAATCGCGCGACTACAGGGCGCCGAAGATAATTTGATACTATCTTCATCATATCATAGGAATTTTTGGGAAAAGGGCAAACATACCATGTGCAAACAAAACGTTACAATAACGTTAACGCCCTTTTTTCTTTTGAATTTTACTCACAACGCTTGAAATATTTTTTCCCTAAGTCTTAACCGGTATTTCAAATCGATCACTATGAAACAAGTTTCCGTGCATTTCCGCAAATTTCCAAGTATACTCATAAACTTGAAGTGAAAGTCTACGTGAGTTTAGTATGACCGATACAGAATTGGCCGAGTTGAGGGTTAAATAATCATCGAGGTCATTGATTTCTTACTGTAGAGGCTGTTATTCTCTGTTTTCAAGATTCTAAAAGGAGTTCACGTATTACAGTTGATCAAAAGGAGAATGTTATGCTTGAAAATTCTAATTTTGCTGTCCGTGACACGAGCTTATAACCCATTCAAACACGATAAAATTTTAGACCAGTCCAAATTCAAAGAAGTAGCAGACGACATTGTAAGTTGATGAAATCTTTAAAATCCTGGTCCTTTGGACAGAAAACATTGTGGATAATGTAACAAGCAATTTCTTCATTTTCGACAATGTTTCCAAAGCTTTCATAATGAGAGTCATTTAAAAGCGCTACTGTCTGGGAATGGGTTAAGACAATGCTAGTTTTTTATTTCTGTATGTGGATTTATGTTTTTGTGCGTTATTCACACACATATGTACACGAATGGGAATGCTGGTTTAAGTTTAAAGGAGGGAGGCTTACTCGGAAAGTAATAAATGAATTTGAACCTAATTTCACAGTTATGACCCTTTCAGCGCATTCCAACTTCTCAGTACTTTCAGTCCTTTGATAATAGAATTGGGCGTTCGCCTCCAATTAAACTATTCCCACAAAGTCCAGCATTTTAAAACCCGTTAATAAAAATTTTTGCGAAACATTGCAAAAAGATGAAGAAATTACTTGTCACAAGCATTTTTGTCATTTTTCATAATTATTTCTACCCAATAACACAAAGAATTTTAGAATTTCATCAACTATAAATTGTCGTCTGCAACTTCTTTCATTTTGGACCAGTCTAAAATTTAGTTGTATGGTAATGGGCTATACAACTTTCATTAGCCCCGACATTATTAAACAGACGTAGGTCGTTTTCTATTGCCAAATCATTTTTTTACGAATAAAAATGGTCAGAATATTAATTTAGTGAAAAATGCCATTTTGAATTCATTCTTTTTTGTGCAATTTTCAGCTCTATATGAAGTTGTATTTATAATCTAGTTTTTAGCCCCATATATACTGTTCCAAAATAATCACATTAACGGAAAAGGTCCCTGGTGTGCCAGAGATCAGACAGCAGACGAGCGAATATCCTTTATATGACCCGTCACACTAAAACGGTTCTCATAGTATTGAACATGGTCAGACAGCGAGGACTGACTGGGATCGACAGCTTTCCTCTTTGGTGGTTTTCTTGTTCTAGATTGAACATTCTATCATACCAAACGGTCATTTCTGGATTTCTCCATCTTATCTACCTCGTTTAGTGTCCAATTTCTTTTCAGGTATATTTTTACCGAACACCAAGAAGGTTCCTTTTCGCCTGTCGAGTTTTAGTAATATTAAGAAACATTTATAAATGAAATGTTTGAATATACTCCCAGTACAAAAACGCTCAGTTGGAAATAGTTGTACAATACGTTAAATGGGTTGTTTTTGCATCAGTTCTTTTAGAATAGAATTTTAACAGAACTTTTAAATTTAAAAAAACTGTTTTGACACAATTTGAATATTAGAAATATGGGTCGTATGGATTTTTATTTCTTGTCATTGATGGCGATGTTGGTATATGTTTCGACTAACAGTGAAACGCAGTTACAGATTGACAAGTTACGTGATTATAACACAAACGTAATTCCTACCATATCCGAAATCGAGCCAGTCTTTGTAAACCTGGTCATGTTTCCTCTTGGTATAATTCGTTTCTTTGAACAAGATGAACTTCTGAATATTAACATGTACGTTCATCTGAACTGGACGGATAAACGACTTGCATGGGAGCCGATTGTATATAATAATAAAACGAGAACAATATACAAACAAAAACAAATATGGCTTCCGGACCTTGTGTTGACGTACTCCAAAGAAGATATGAAACAGATTGGTTTTGCCAACTTAAATATAGGTGTCGATTTTACTGGTAAGGTGATTTGGGAACCGGGAGTTGTAGCTGAAATAACATGTTCTATAGACCCATCGTATTTCCCGTTTGACGAACAGAAATGTCAAGTGGTGTTTTCAACATGGGCCCCATGATCCAAGATCGGTTCGATTTATTGTGAAATCTGACGGAGATCTTAATACGTCGTTTTTCAAGAGTAACGGTCTGTGGGAAATCATTAAATCTTGGTCGGAGATAGAAGAATATGAATTGTTTTCTCTTGTACGTTTTGTAATTATTCTGAAGCGAAGAAGCACGTATTACATTACCTCCCTTATTTGTCCAGTAATAACAGTATCGGTGCTAAATTGTATGGCATTCTTACTACCTAAAGACTGCGGTGAAAGGTTGTCATACACGATGACTAGTTTCTTATCGTTCATGGTTTTACTATCAATAACTACAGACAATTTACCTAAGACGTCTAAACAAACCCCATATTTTGTTCTATATTTGACGTGTATGTTAATGTTGGCATTATTTACTGTCATTTACTCTGTCGCAGCTCTGATGTTACGACAGAAATGTTTTACGGTAGATGATGATACAGAAAATCTTAATTCGGATGAAAGGTTAGAAGGTACATACAAGAAACAATACAATAAACAGAAGAAAGTAAAAGCCACACAAATCGCGAAAACCGATGACCGGATGAAACAATCATCCACAGCCAAAACACCAATGTGTCGGCCGAATGCATTGCCCAAACTCCTTGGAATACGAGGTGAAAATACCATGGGTCTCTATAGTATCTCTCGGGGGAAAAATACCAAGGTTAGGAAATATCTGTGTGGTTGTAGGTGCGATAGTATAATGTTTATCATTGTTAGTTCAATTACTTGTTTGATAACGGTTGTTACTTTCCTGGTACTATCTACAAATAGTCAGTCACTAGGGTAGGCCCGATGTAGGGTCGTTTGCTCATATAAACATATTCTTGGTGGCCTATTGCAGTCATACGTTATATAAAACATTCAGAGTTCTTTAAAATAAATTATATACAAAAATATCTCATGAATGAATTTGTTGAAAGAGATCTAGTTTGGTATGAAGGAAAATTTGCCCTAGAAACTGATGAAGTTTCCACAACTGACATTTGCGGACCATTCTTCTAAAATACCCGTTTTAATCCATTTCCAATGAATTCCGCTTTTTTTACGATTCTTTCTAAAGCATCTAAGCTGCCTCACGATATATCGATAGATTACAACAGGTTGGTACATTTCTTAATGATTTTTTACCCAACGTCCGTATTTCACTTATGACTGGAAAATGATTATGTGGAAGTATCTTCTATTACGACAATTCTTTCACTACTCGCTTCTCTAAACCACCTAATTCATTCGTTGATTGGATTGGTAACATGACTTGTCGACATGTACAACACGAGTCGAAAAGTTTGTTTAGTTTCTTGTAGCCTGTTTAATCATGTGACCGCCCTGTTTTCCTTTACTCCCATTTTGGTATGTCGTAACTTGTAACATGTAATGATATTCTGCTGTTTACCCTTCAGCATCGACTGTTCAACCCTTTATCGAACACAACAAAGATTGAATTTCAGATAGTAGTTATAATCGAAACAGTTTGTTAACATATCTGTCATTATTATATTCGGACAGTTGGGCTAAAGGCAATATGGGGAAATCGGGGCTAACTAAATCTCCAGAATCTGGTCAAACAAATTAGTCTTTCGACCAGTTAATCATGTTATACAAGAAAAACGACCGCGGGCAGTCTACATTGTAACAAGTTGTCGTCTAGTAATAGCTCAATCGACTGACTGCACATACTAGGCTGTAACATCGTTGATATTGTTATCCAAATACAATAAGGTTTGACAAATAATCAATCAGCCAATCAAATCATTCAGCTAGACCAGAAGAGACTTTGAACTCCAACATTGGCTGACATTGTTGGTTTGGTGATTAAAGCGTCGTATCTAATTTTTGCAAAATAACTCCATTTAACATCTAAGTGTCACTTCCTTTGGAGCTTAGAGGGGGTGTTGAGGGTAATGGTCAGTGATCAAACAGTTTTCTAGAACATTGCAAACCTCTAAATGCACTCCTTCCCGTGTTTCCTTGCTGTTTCATTAATCGCTTAGACTTGCAAACCGGTACTATGTCCGAATTTAGAACAGCTTTTGATTATCCACGTGAATGTAACGGTAAAAAATGTCATTAATAGAAGATTGAAAGCTCCACTTTTTCATGTTCCCTTCAAAACAGACTCGGACTAGTCATTGAATTCTCCTTTCGGTGAATTACGGTTCTTTTTTTTTGTATCTTGTTGTACCGAGCTCGTTTTCAAAGACCGTTGGGTGGGCTTTACCAAACTTGACATGTCTGAATGCATAATTTGTATATTGATAACGAAGAAGTGGAAGAGGCATACCTTGTACGTAGAAGTAGGCATATTAGACTTCTATGACATCATTATGATAGCATATCGTTGTTGGGCGAGCTAAATGTCGTAAATACAGCTTTACTGAAGCTGTATTTATGACATTTTGCTCGTCAAATGACGACGTATTTCTCTTCAATGAAGTTTTATTCCATTTCCACACAATGACGCACTGAAAATTACGACCTTTGAGAACTTCGTGGAAAACGAGAAATTGCTTGTCACAAGCACATGGCTACATGTAAGTGTAAGTGGGGTGGGCCAGCGATTGGCCAATTAGGTGACGTAACGTGCCAAATATCAAAACTCAATGCGTTCCGGTTAGTGAGAAGAAGAATCATAGGATTTCCTTCTACGTGTATATTTCTTTGTAAAACCAGAATATAGGGCTAATTCTCAACTTAGAGAAATGATTTGAAATATGTTGGAAGAGGGCCATTAGACCATGTCACATGCCAAATATCAAAACGGACTTCGCTTTTAGACCAGAAGATACTCTTTCCCCCTTTATTACTATTTCAAACCGGGGATCGCACAATAAGGGGCTATTTCTCAAATAAGAGCAATAATTTGAAGTTTGTTGGTAGCGCGCCATTAGACAATTTCACATGCCAAAATTCAAAGCCCTTGGCCTTTCTGTTTAGAGGAGAAGTTTTTTTTTTCAATCACTCCGTTGCCATGATCGCCAGAATTCTTCGTGGATTCCAATTCAATAAAGGATTTTGCAAGAGCATCATCCAATGACTATGTTTGTGGGAGTCCATCAAAATAAAAAGAGTAGTTATGAGAAGAGTCTTTTTGCAATTGTGAACAGACGGACTGACAGACAGTCGAACGCCGAACAACTGACCGATCACAATACCTTCGTGCTCGGTTGATTTAAAAAATATGTCATTGCTAAGGCGTCATTTGTCTCTCGCCGATGGAAATATGTTAAGTTATTTGCTGATCAATTTAACTTGTTGAGTAAGTAATTGCTCAAATTCAATTATGCAGTTGAACATGCACCAGTCCTTGTGTGAAAAATGACAGGAACCCTTGGTTAGGTGCACCTATAAACCGTGGTATTACTGAAATACCACTAAAAGTGACGTTAAGCCAAATTCACTTAATCGCAATCTCATTAAAATCATCTCTACGAAACCACTACGCTATCTCTCCGTTAGGCAGGGACGTAGCAATAGGCTATCATGCGGGATCTGATTTTAATCAGATTGACTTAATCGCAGTCTAACTAGCACTCAAGATCAATACTTTTTAGCTTATTTATGATAGGGATTTTCTTGCACAAGTAAACACCATTATAGAAAATCTAGTGCAGTTAATTCCCAGATCACTTTAGGAATCACACGAACTATGGTCTACTGCAAAACTAGATATCATATAGATTCACTGTGGCTACTTTTAGCCCAAATCAGTTGAAATCTAAGTAGAGGCGACGCCCACAAAATCGTTGATATATAACCAATTTGCAAAGTCAATGGCAGATAATTCTGAAACGACTTGAAAGATCTATTATTGACATATTTACAAGTAGTCATCATAAATATTCATAGCGACAAGTTTCAGTTTATTCAAGATGAAAGTGTAGGAAGAGTTGCACGCAGACATTGATTGATTGAATGGAGTTTAACGCCGTTTTTAACAGTGTTTCAGTCATATCGCGGCGGCCTGAGCACCTAACAATGGATTCATGGTATTTCTCACACCAGTACTACCACTATACCCTTTCCCAGCCTCCAGCTGCTATCCCACTTAGGTTTACGATTATCCACCCATTGGTGAGAGACAAATGCAAGCAGACAAAAATGCGGTTTAAGCTGTTTTGCTAGGTCAAGGCAGATAATCCTGTAACGACTGAAGGAACCAAACTATTTTTGCCTCGTGCACAACTAGATATCATTGAAATTAACTGCGACAAATTTGAGTTCATTCCGATCGAAACTGTTGGAGGAACTGTGAGCACGAATACAATGTAGTTGCTAACGGACACACAGACGGACTAATAAAAAGCAATACGGACAGGCGGACGGTCTATAACATAATGCGACCCTTCATGCGTAAATAATACGATTACCCTACCTGGCATATTCATGACGATCCAATAAACAGACATCTTTTTAGCCTTATGGACATCATTCTTTTACCAGGCTAGCTCGGTTACGTTTTGAATGTTTTAATATGTTTAAAATTTTAAATATGTTTAAAATATAGGAATGTTAATGGCACAATTTCTTTTAAAACTGGTTTTATATTTGCGAATTTCTAGAATTCCCATGGACATAATAAAAGAAAGAAACAATTACAGACATAATGCAATGCTATAAGGTCACTAGTTTGTTTGTTTGTTGTTGTTGTTTGTGTGTGTGTCTTTGTGTGTTTTGTTGTTGGTGGTGGTGTTGTGTTTTGTTGTTTTTTTTTTGTTTTTTTTTCTCGGGAAATAATAATAGTACATACATATATATTTGCAATATGTAATTGATCGGTCGCCGCCGTCATTCAAAGTTTTTATCGACCAATCAAATAATTCATTTTGAACTCCGACTTGCCGAGATTTTACGTTTAACATTTTTGTTGTTTTGATGACTTCAGGGCCCGAGATTATAAAACATTTTTGTTCTCATTTGAGAATTTACTCAAATTCAAGTTTAGATAAATGTTGTGTTTCAAAGATAACTGTAGTTGTTGTTGTTGTTTTGTTATATATTGTAATTTACTATTATATTATTTAATTTCACGCACTTTCCATAGATTTTACTTTAAATTCTCAAATAAGTACGAATAAAGTTTATAACCTCGGGCCCTGGTCGGGAAGGCGATAGACCACTTGACTTTTTTTCCGGAAGAATTTACTTTAATGACGACTAGTTTTCCGAACGCTTGAATTTTCCCTAGCAAATTCAATACCTAGGACCGATGCAATAATGCCAGATCCCAAATCTAGTTGATGACATCCTGACGTCATTACGTGATATTGACGCCATAAGACGCGTTATAGAGAATAGGGCCTAGATGGTTGGTGTCTTGATATGGAAAAGTTTATCGGGCAAGGCGTAGGAATTTATTTGGTGAGCCGAAGGCGAACCGGATAAATTTCGAAGCCGAGCCCGATGAACTTTTCCATATCAATACACCAACCATCTATTCTATTTATCCTGTTACCATCTTTTAAAGGAATTCGACTGAAAAAATGTCTATGATAAGTAAATGTAAGTTAACCTCTCTCCGCCGAACATGGTGATTTGACCCGGCTGAGGTGAGGGCATCGGGGTCGACTTTTGAAAGAACTCGCACAAATTCATTTACGATAGACATAATAATAACGAATTAACAAGAACATCTATAACTTAAACCTTTAACAATAAAGACATACCTTGATCATAGAATATAATTTGCCTAGATTTGTCGATCTCGAAGATTTTCTGTCGATTCGTTGTTATGCAGCAAAAACCAAACCCAAGTCATTGCCACCCTGATAGAATATCACAGGATGGACAAAGCTTGAGATAAGTTGACTGGCCGCGACTTCTAAAAGTATTCTCACTCAAATAATATCCATGCTTAATCCTCTAAATCCTTTTATGTTTTAAAATCCTGCTTTTTGAAGCTGTGTAATGCTTCCAAGAAATAAACAATGCCTGCGTCATGTATTGCGTCATCTCTACGTCACCGATGTATAATTCGACCGATGAAAGTTGAGAGTCGAGTATAATGTTTTTATTTATACATAAGTTTTAGGCGAAGATTTAAACATTTATTGCTTTCAAGTAAGCTTTAGAAAGCCCCCCACTACTGCAAAAATAGTTCCGGTCGGTCACGTGATCAAGTGACATGATAAAGCTTATCACGTGACCATGTGACCTGATATCAACAAGTTTATCATACCCCCCTTTATAAGGCAGTATTTATAGCAGGTGACAGGATAAATTTGTTTATCAAAAGTCATGGACTCTATACGCATATTATTTCCAGTTTTAACGTTAAAGTAATGCAACAACTGGTGGAAAATGACCGCTAGCATTATGATATTTGTTCCCTCCAAATTCTTCGTTATAGATAGGCCGAAATGATTTCCCTTAAACAGCGGGGTTTTGTTTAAGGAAATGAAATTTGTTGTATAAGGGTGTAGAAACCCGTAAATTAGGTGGATCATTTGCTAAAATATGAAAAAGAATCAAATGGAAAATTGCTTAACAGAAAATCGTACAATCAAGAAATGATTTTACGTCGAAACACTACCTAATCGAGCGAATGGCGTGTTCTGCTTCTTTTTTATTCGCAAAATAAATCGATTTTCTTGATTAAAAAGATATTTCGTTATAAAAACACACAACATACTTATCTATTACAACATCGTGAATTGGAAACCTCATAAGAAAAGAATTTGGTGAAAATACTTTTAACTATCTTTTCCAGGTGGGTTGGGTGAGATGATATATGGAAATTGCATGGAAAGGTACCCTATATTTATGCATGTTGAAAGATAAGGTTAAGGTCTAAAAATCATTGAAAATAAGAAAAAATCATTTAGCGAATTCGTTGCATTATTAAGCTTTGACACAACACTCTATCATTGCCTTAACTCCCGTTTAAATCATAGCACTTTGGGTAAAAATGAGACTAAATTGCGAAAGTTACATCAATTTTTACAACTGACCAATTGCTGGCCCCGCCCACTTATTCCTTTGGCCAGGCCCACTGACTTTGGATGACCAGCTTTGATTTCAAACGGCGTTATTTTGCTTTTTAAAACTTCTAGCAACATGTAAACAAATTAGAATATGTGATTGGCGACCTAAACGTCGTACCTAAAGCTTGAATATGCTGTAGTTACGCCGTTTAAGTCGTCAAACCAGCAAAAAAAAGAAACAAAAATGGCGGCCAATGTTGGAGTTCAAAACTCATTTCTGATCCAAACGAATGATTTAATTGTTTACGCGATTGGTAATTTTTCACGGATAAATGTCGAAAATAATGTAAATCCCGTACGTCCGTTTTCACTGAAATAAGGTATACCAGTCAAGAGCAGATAACTCTGACCCAAAAACTAACGTTGAAAGGCACCTTGAAATTTGTCCAAAATTCTGTGACATGTTACTCAGCAACATGTATCGAACAGAAATAGAAAAATCAAAGTACTGAATGTAATGTAAGCTAGCAATGCTGGTTGTGTAAGTTATCTTCTTTATCAAAGGTTATCATGATAAACAAACGATTTCAAAGTAACGCAGGAGTTAACACATTCAGAACGTGATAAAATCTCAGACTGTTTCAAATTGAAAGAAGTTGCAGACGATAATTTCAAGTTGGTTAATTTTAGAAAATCTTTCCCTTGTTAGGGAGAAAACATAATTGACGATGATGAAATTGCTTGTTACAAGCAATTTCTTCATCGTCCACAATATTTTCAAAAGCTTTTTCTCTTGAGATGCTTAAAAAGCGGATTTGAGTGGGAATGGGTTAAATAGCATGCTCTCTAGAGAGAGCTCTACAATTTGAATAGAGTTTGCAATATTCCTGAAATACAAGCACTACTTTTAATGGCGTAGGCATTCAATGGATTTAGTGGTTAAGCCTCCAGTGGCAGTTTGCACATTTAGGAGACCTCAAATGTTGTCTGTTAACTAAAGCTATGAAAGCTGACACTTTGATAGCTAAAAATCATTGTGCGGAAAATGAGTCTCTGATGCAAAAGTAATCTTTAACAAGGTACCTAAAGTTATTTAACCCATTCCCACACAACGACGCTTTTTGATGCCCTCTTAAAAAAAAGAAAGGAAAGGACAACACTGCGTAAAATGAAGAAATTGCTTGCAACTAGCTATACGTGTTGTTGTAGTTATTTTGAGAATTATTGAATAAAACAAAATCAATAAATTAGCTATATACAGATCGGAAGACTACCATCGAATTTTTTAGCTAGCAAAGCGTCCGCTCTGATAGCTTAAGTCAACAGACAAAATTGTGTGGTCATCTCAGAGTTCAATGAGTGCAAACTGCCACTGCGGGCTTGGCCACTAAATATATTAATTATCAACGCCATAAAACTTAGTTCTTATGTGTTTAAGGAATATTGCAAAGTTCAACTGTTGGGTGTTTTTTAACCCATTCCAACTCAACGGAATTTTAGACTGTTCCAAATTGAAAGATGCTGCAGACGATATTTTCAAGTTGGTGGAATTTAAATTTTCTTTGTCTTTTTGGATAGAAAATATTGTGGATAATGAAGAAATTGCTTGTATCAAGCAATTTCTTCATTTTCCTCAATGTTTTCAAAAGCTTTTTTCTCGAGGGGCGTAAAAAGGAGGGCTTGTGTGGGAATGGGTTAACTTAATTGAGCATATGGTGTTCAAAATGAATCTGATCAGTCTTATACGCGCTGCTTTGTGTGGCCACATGAATTAACTTTATTCAAACTGTACAGAACTCTCAAAGCATACTTATAGTTTACCCATCCCCAATCAGTCCCGCTTTTTACGCATCTCAAGAAAAAACTTTGGAAAACATTGTTGAAAATGAAAAAATTGCTCGTAACAAACAAATTCTTCATTGTCCACAATTTTTTTCTTTCCTGCAGGGCAAATATTTTGTTAATTCCACCAACTTGAAATTATCGCGTGCATTTTCCCCCCAATTTGAACCAGTCTAAAGATTTCTTTAACTTCGTTTATTTATCATGATGACCTTTGACAAAGAAGATTACTGAACGAAAGCATGCTTTGTTAGCTTTCAGTGCAGTAAATCTTGTGATAAGCGACCATTCATTGGACAACCAAAAAGTAGTCACTGGTAGCTAAAAACGAATTTTTAAATATATGAAGGATTGGTTCAATTGCATAAATAATTGATTACAGAGTACTCACTAAATCCTATGTCTTAGTAAGACGATTCTAATGAGTGCCAAAACACTGGATTTAGGTATGACAAACTTACATGAAACATTGAATTTTTCTATGAAAGCTTTTCGTTTGAAAAACGGAGTTCGATTGTGGTCACTTAATGGAAGTGGTCGCTCGTCCAAGATGGACTGTACTTTCAGTACTTTGATTTACTTTGCACTTATGTGAAATTGTTGGAAATGTCACGCGTAGACTCGAATAAGGTTAGTTGAATATATATCCCGGTCCATTATTCTCCGTGTCTGATTCGGGCACAAAGGAATACTTCATAAAGAATACTTTATAATTACGCAGAAGATTATCGTAACATCATTATCGTGGGATTATCGAATAGCCTTTCGGCGTCGCAAACAAAATGTTAACTGTTCTATATGGTAATTTGAAAAAGGTCAGTTTACACATTTTTGAAGGGATTCGTTCGGCTCTATCGCTCGGCTTTATCGCAGACATGATGATTTGTTGTGAGTATTTTGGCCTGATATTGCTTAAGCTATATGAGGCCAAAGTTAACACAGTAAATTCCGATGTACGCAGATTTAAATGCTTAAACGTACAAGGCCAAAACCTTGGTGACTATTTTTCAGGTTCCTTCAAAGAATTTTGATCGGATGAAAAGTATGTGACGATATATACCTGTACGTATATTTTCATATACATCGTTACATTACGTGCAAAGCTAGAAGAAACATTTGTGTGGGCAGGTTGTGTCCGCATAAAAGTGCAGATGTGCCCATAAGTGCACGTAGGTCTGGGACAGAAAGTGACACCGATTATTCGAACATAATTTTCTTTATACATTTTATTTTTTATGCCCCCCCCCTCCCCCAAGAAAACAGCTTCGGAAAACATTGAGGATAATGATGAAATTACTTGTTATAAGCAATTTCATCATTATCCAAAATGTATTCTGACTTAAAAAAAAAAATAGAATAAAAATCATCACGTGAAACATGTCGTCTGCAACACCCTTCTTTTAGGGCCATTTTAAAGATTTGTCCTCTCATTACCCATGTGGGATTTACGCTGGTGCTATTGGGGATGAGTTCATTTTGATGGACGTTAATGCCCGTCTATACACGGTCCGTGTCGTCTAGGACTACCTTAACGAGGAGGGTATCTGGCCGGCTTGCTTTCCGGACACGAATCCTATAGAACACATATGGAATGAGCTACAGGTCCGAGTTTCTGCTCGCCAAGTCCAACCAAGGACCCTACAGGAGCTTGGTCAGATTCTTATAGATGAATTGGCCGCGATTCCTCAACAGGAGATCCAGAACTTAATCAGAAGTATGCAGAGACCCTGAAAAGCTGTTATTGACAGTCACGGCTATCATACTAGGTATTAAATCAGTTCCAACTTTTGGAAAGCTGTTTTGGTCACAAATTTGATTTTTTTCATTTTTTTGAAAAACCGTCAAATTTTAAGGGTCACCATGTTTGGGCTACATTACAAGTCTTATAATCATTATAAAAGCCTTTTCTTTCTTAAAACTTGTCAAACGGATAACAGTCAACCAATTTTCAACATTATAACAATCAAATCTTAAAAAAATATGGGAATTATAGGTTAAAGAAGCTTTGGTGTTAGCAAACTTTGAGTAGTATATACATTGTATTACCTTTTTGTTAGAATAAAGGGCGAAAATTCACAACCAATCTTCATGATTTGAACAGTACACCTACAGGAAATCGTTGTTGTTGTTGTTAATGACGGATTACTTATTAAGCTGGAATGCGGAGCAATTCCAACTTAGATTTAACAAAACCGCAAAATGAACACAAGACAATTTCATTTCGGGTTTTTTGATAACACATATCACGTGATCTCTTAGATATGAATACACCTCGGGTTACTTCTCGTCTCAACTTGCCATGGACAATCAGTTACGTGTAGCCGAAGACAATAATATGGCACATGTAAAGGGTGATATAAAATTCGAGTAGAGATTTCTAAACATGCTTTTGTTTGCTTTAAATTATTGAAAAATGAGGTAATAATCAGCGCAGTAATTTGTTTTTTGTGATTTGCCGTCACGTGTTTGGTAATCATGTGATCTCAAGTTACATGTGGTAGTCATGTGACCATAGATAGGCAATGTTTACAAAAATGGCTCAGATCGCAAATGCATTTTTACAATAATCACGCCGCCCAGTGTTTTAAAACATTCCAGAGCGATTAAGGGGGACCGTAGGCATCAAGCAAACGCGATCATTGTGGGATTTATAGCTTTTACTCAATAAAAATCAAATAGATGCAAAACGAAAGTAGAAGATTTTGAAATTTAGAATGTAAACATATCAACTTCCAGTTTCTACTTATTTACTAAATAATTACGCTTTATTATGTCGTTATTTACAAGTTTAAATAAAAAACAACATACCAAACCTTTAACAAGTGTCATCTAGCTTTCAGCTTGATCTATTTTACTTAAGATTTTGTACGGTTCTAAAGCCGAATAACGAATAAGGAAATCGCGCGACTACAGGGCGCCGAAGATAATTTAATACTATCTTCATCATATCATAGGAATTTTTGGGAAAAGGGCAAACATACCATGTGCAAACAAAACGTTACAATAACGTTAACGCCCTTTTTTCTTTTGAATTTTACTCACAACGCATGAAATATTTTTTACCTAAGTCTTAACCGGTATTTCAAATCGATCACTATGAAACAAGTTTCCGTGCATTTCCGCAAATTTCCAAGTATACTCATAAACTTGAAGTGAAAGTCTACGTGAGTTTAGTATGACCGATACAGAATTGGCCGAGTTGAGGGTTAAATAATCATCGAGGTCATTGATTTCTTACTGTAGAGACTGTTATTCTCTGTTTTCAAGATTCTAAAAGGAGTTCACGTATTACAGTTGATCAAAAGGAGAATGTTATGCTTGAAAAATCTAATTTTGCTGTGCGTGACACGAGCTTATAACCCATTCAAACACGATAAAATTTTAGACCAGTCCAAATTCAAAGAAGTAGCAGACGACATTGTAAGTTGATGAAATCTTTAAAATCCTGGTCCTTTAGACAGAAAACATTGTGGATAATGGAGAAATTGCTTGTAACAAGCAATTTCTTCATTTTCGACAATGTTTCCAAAGCTTTCATAATGAGAGTCATTTAAAAGCGCTACTGTCTGGGAATGGGTTAAGACAATGCTAGTTTTTTATTTATGTATGTGGATTTATGTTTTTGTGCGTTATTCACACACATATGTACACGAATGGGAATGCTGGTTTAAGTTTAAAGGAGGGAGGCTTACTCGGAAAGTAATAAATGAATTTGAACCTAATTTCACAGTTATGACCCTTTCAGCGCATTCCAACTTCTCAGTACTTTCAGTCCTTTGATAATAGAATTGGGCGTTCGCCTCCAATTAAACTATTCCCACAAAGTCAAGCATTTTAAAACCCGTTAATAAAAATTTTTGCAAAAAATTGCAAAAAGATGAAGAAATTACTTGTCACAAGCATTTTTGTCATTTTTCATAATTATTTCTACCCAATAGCACAAAGAATTTTAGAATTTCATCAACTAAAAATTGTCGTCTGCAACTTCTTTCATTTTGGACCAGTCTAAAATTTAGTTGTATGGTAATGGGCTATACAACTTTCATTAGCCCCGACATTATTAAACAGACGTAGGTCGTTTTCTATTGCCAAATCATTTTTTACGAATATAAATGGTCAGAATATTAATTTAGTGAAAAATACCATTTTGAATTCATTCTTTTTGGTGCAATTTTTAGCTCTATATAAAGTTGTATGTATAATCTAGCTTTTAGCCCTATATGTACTGTTCCAAAATAATCACATTAACGGAAAAGGTCCCTGGTGTGCCAGCGATCAGACAGCAGACGAGCGAATATCCTTTATATGACCTGTCACACTAAAACGGATCTCATAGTATTGAACATGGTCAGACAGCGAGGACTGACTGGGATCGACAGCTTTCGCTCTTTGATGGTTTCCTTGTTCTAGAATGAACATTCTATCTTACCAAACGGTCATTTCTGGATTTCTCCATCTTATCTACCTCGTTTAGTGTCCAATTTCAGGCATATTTTTACCGAACACCAAGAAGGTTCCTTTTCGCCTGTCGAGTTTTAGTAATATTAAGTAATATTTATAAATGAAATGTTTGAATAAACTCCCAGTGCGAAAACGCTCAGTTGGAAATAATTATACAATATGTTAAATGGATTGTTTTTGCAACAGTTCTTTTAGAATAGAATTTTAACAGAACTTTTAAAGTTAAAAAAAAAAAAACAACAACAAAAAAAAACAGTTTTGACACAATTTGAATATTAGAAATATGGCTCGTATGGATTTTTATTTCTTGTCATTGATGGCGATGTTGGTATATGTTTCGACTAACAGTGAAACGCAGTTACAGATTGACAAGTTACGTGATTATAACACAAACGTAATTCCTACCATATCCGAAATCGAGCCAGTCTTTGTAAACCTGGTCATGTTTCCTCTTAGTATAATTCGTTTCTTTGAACAAGATGAACTTCTGAATATTAACATGTACGTTCATCTGAACTGGACGGATAAACGACTTGCATGGGAGCCGATTGTATATAATAATAAAACGAGAACAATATACAAACAAAAACAAATATGGCTTCCCGACCTTGTGTTGACGTACTCCAAAGAAGATATGAAACAGATTGGTTTTGCCAACTTAAATATAGGTGTCGATTTTACTGGTAAGGTGATTTGGGAACCGGGAGTTGTAGCTGAAATAACATGTTCAATAGACCCATCGTATTTCCCGTTTGACGAACAGAAATGTCAAGTGGTGTTTTCAACATGGGCCCATGATTCTAGATCGGTTAAATTTATTGTGAAATCTGACGGAGATCTAAATATGTCGTTTTACAAGAGTAACGGTCTGTGGGAAATCATTAGATCGTGGTCGGAGATAGAAGAATATGAATTGTTTTCTCTTGTACGTTTTGTAATTATTCTGAAGCGAAGAAGCACGTATTACATTACCTCCCTTATTTGTCCAGTAATAACAGTATCGGTGCTAAATTGTATGGCATTCTTACTACCTAAAGACTGCGGTGAAAGGTTGTCGTACACGATGACTAGTTTCTTATCGTTCATGGTTTTATTATCAATAACTACAGACAACTTACCCAAGACGTCTAAACAAACCCCATATTTTGTTCTATATTTGACATGCATGCTGTTTTTGGCATTACTTACAGTAATTTACTCTGTGGTTGCGCTTATATTACCGAAGAAACGTGATAAAGATGAAAGTGTAAGTGAAGCGCTAGACAAAGTGTATGAACTACAAGACGAACGCGATAAATCCAGCTCCCTTCTATCGCCTGTAATTAGACCAATTTTTAAGGCTATACTTCATCCCTTCAGAATACAACACGAGAACCCCATTGATGATAACAGAGTTGTTTGGTGGAAAAACAGAAGGATTTGGAAATATCTAACCACGTGCAGCTGCGATAACATCATGTTTATAATTGTTAGTTCATTTACTTGTTTAATAACGTTGGTAACTTACTTGGTACTGTGTTTTCATTGACGGATCGTGGCTGGCAATAAAAATCAATCAATCAATCAATATGGAATATTACAACAGTCTTTCTTTCTTACAGGCCGTATCTGTCCAGTTGCTTGTGTAGAATACTATTTGACGAGAATGTTATTCTACACATGCTACCAGACATGATAGAAATCTACGGCCTGTATGAAAGAAAGGCTGTTGTAGTATTCCTTTTATTATATACCAGGGTATACGTAAAAATTAAATTTGTAAACTTAACGTAAATCCTAGAATTATGTGAATGGCTGATACATATTTAAACCACGAAAACCTTCATATGGAAATAAGCCCCGCCTTTTCACGCTAGAAATCCCCCCCCCCCCCAAATAATGCCATAATTTTCGTCAGATAAAAAATCTTTGAAGAAATCTGAAAATTGAGTTTGTTATTCTTCAGATTAATGACAAATATTCTGTAAGCTTCTCTATGAAACTCAATCTACATTGGGTAGACGCGTACCTCCATTCCGTGTAAGAGCTCTATAATAATTAAAACCGCGCTAAAACTTCTCTGACACAGTACACACATTACCCAAATCTAAAAATATACTGACACATAAAATATGCGAAATGAGTGGAAAATCCAGATAAGATGGAAAACAAAATGGATATGTGTTTGGCAAGTTTTATGAATGAATGAAGCTGAATTTCATGACACAAAAATATCATGTACAAATGTATGTTGACATTTGCATTACACAAGGTACTCGACGAATACGGATTTTGAGGTATACGGCTGAAACGGATTTTTTTCTGTCGAGTTGTATCAGATGCCGAAATACAGCCTCTGATAGTTTGTAGGTATATAATAAAATCATTAATTTGGACCGAAAAAGAACTTTGAACACTGGCATTAGCCGTCAGAACTGTATGCATTAAGCACAGTTTATTCTAGGCAAGGGGATTTTGGGATTCCCCCACTTTTCCTAAGGGTCGCAACATTTTCCACATTGGTTGCGGATTTTTTTCTATAAACAAAGGGCATGAAATACCAAACATTTCTCAATTATGTAGATTTTGGGCCGAAATCTCCATAATCTTTGAAATCCAATCACTGTTTCGAGTGAAATAGTTTTGTTGGTTTGGCGAATTAAACGTCATAACTACAGCTTATTTAAGCTGTAGTTACGACGTTTAGGACGCCAACTAACAGTTTCTCTTTTATGCTATGTGCTACTGGCTATAAATTTTGCAAAATAACGCCGTCTTATATCCAAATAGAACTTCCTATCGGAGGTTAGTGGGCGTGGTAAACGCTTCGCTTATTAACCAACAACTAATAACAATTAAGAGATGAAGATGGTATTTTTTGTTTTCATGGAGGTATGAACGGAAAAAACTAATCACACTGTATGAATACGCGAAGCATATTCATACATTGTGTGATTAGGTTTTTCAGTTAATACCTCCATGAAAACAAAAAACATTCTCTTCATTTCTTATAATTTAATAGCATCGAGCGACAAAAACAAAAGCTTTACAAATTTTGATACCTTTTTGTATTGGACTATTTGGCATGGAAGCATACAAAATCGCTGCGTGCTCAAAATTTTGTTCACTGAGTTATGAATATTTTTTTCAACCAATCAGAACGCTCGTTTTTGATAGAAGAAACTAAAAATTAAATTATTTTCAAATCAAACTCTTTACTTCGACTATTACCGTCAACATGTTGTGTTCAAGAGACCCTCTGGAATATGAGAAATAATCTGACGGCGATAATATGTCACGTGACCAAAGCCAATTTGCGTCTTCGCTCACATAATGGTAAAAATTTATAGCTTGTAAAAGGAGAACGCTTTATGCGACCGATCGATGGACGATAATTGCTTAGCACAACATAGTCGCCAGTGTTATTATTTGAAAGGTTTTTCTTTCTAAACAAATGACATTTTATTCATGGTAAAGGACTCGGGGAACGTTTTGCAGAATATAGTTTCGCTTTGCTATATGTCGCAAAGTTTGCTTGGAGTATAACTCATTACATTCATTCGACAGAGCATTGGATTAGTTTGTGACCTATATTACCAAAATGCCTGGTCCAAATTGGAAGAAGTTGTAGCTTCTGCACAAAATAGTCCTATACAAAAAGTATCAAAATTTGTAAAGCTTTTCGGGTTTTTTTTTTTTCGCTCATAGCTATTAAGTTATAAGAAATGAAGAGTATCTTTTTTGTTTTCATGGAGGTATGAACCGAAAAAAAAAATCACACAATGTATGAATCCGCTTCGCGTATTCATACAGTGTGATTAGTTTTTTCGGTTCATTCCTCCATAAAAACAAATAATATTCTCTTCATCGCTTAAATAGTTTTTAAAAGGCAATTTCTTCTTTCTCTTTTCAACGACGTTTAACAAAATCATTTCTCAAGTCGTGTAAAACCGCGAGATTGTGTATAAGCTGATTTCCATTTGGTTTCCTGAAAGGTTGACTGAATTGCCAAATCACTGGCCCCGCCCGCTTGATTCGTTAGCCCCGCCCATTGACTCCAATGGTATTCCCGGTTTTAAACGGCGTTATTTTGAAGAAAAAAAATGGCCAGTAGTATGTAACAAAAAGGCAGTAAAGTTGGTTTGCGACCTAAACGTCGTAACTACAGCTTCAATAAGTTCTAGTTACGATGTCTAAGTTGCCAAACCAACAAAAAAGGTTAACAAAAACTGTGGCCAATTTCAGATATCAAAAGTCAGTCTTGTTTTCAATAAATGATTTTATTGGTCGACTGGGTATTTGATTGGCAGGCGCGATTGGTGATTTGTGAGACTAAATATAACCCCCCCCCCAGGTTGAATAATAAACTCCTTCCTTGATGGATCACAAATGCCTCAGAGATTAGTCAACCGGTACTGTAAAAGAATTCTCAAATGATTATCAAGAGAACAAATTTCAACTTTTCGTCAATACATAAAACATTCATAGCTTTTCTGATCAATCAAAGAAGGTCATTTCACATTAGCGCAATCCTGTTTGCTAAATTTAACTCAACATACGATAAAACGTTATATATTAGATTTATTTAAACCATTTCATACACATTTGTTTCTTAAAAAATTCCGTCGTTGACATTCTAAAATGTCGTAACTACAGCTTGAATCAAGTTGTAGCTACGACATTTTAGAACGACAACGACCAAATGTTATTTGATCGGGTTTATTTCATTAATTCATTACCCGGCTCTCTTCCACCGCAATCTATCTTGAACAATATAAACAAGTAGGAAATCTATTCGTATTCTATAATCAGTTATATCAAAAATATAAAATCATAAAATTTGTATCTGCATTCAAATTAACAGATCGCGAGCGCAAATCAAATGACCGATTGACAAATCGAATGAGTCACTTTCAAATTAGACCGGAAGCGAACGCCTAAAATTGTGGCAAACATTTTATATTGGTTAGGTGACCTAAGGGTCATAACAGCAGTTTACTCAAGCTGTAGTTATGACATTTAGGTCGCACACCAACCGTTTTTGTTTTAGGATACATGTTATTGACCACGAATTTAAAAAAAAAAAAATAAAGCCGTTAAGTATCTAATTCGATCTTCCTATCGGAGGTCAGTGGGCGTGACCTGCGATCCGTATATTCAATAGACATGGACGCTCTTAGTAGTCTTTTTGTTCACAAAGATGCTCATATATTAAAGACGAGGAGAATTTCGCGTCGGTGCGCGAGCAAAATGTCGTAAGTACAGCTTTAATAAATAGATTGTTCAGTGCTTTCTTCGTTCAGCATACATATAAATCCCGTTCTCAGACCTCATTACCGCTGCTAGACGGCGACGTACCTCGTGATTTTGATCCAATTTAAAGGTGAAACTGAAAGCAAAGAAAAAACGTATAATAAAGTGTTATGGAAGTAGAGGCGCTTAAGCGCCTGTATCGCTCCACGGGCCTGCAATATACTGATTAAGCAAATGGTGTTTTCAGAATTCAATGTAAACTGAATAATCTAATGGCCATCTCTGGCAAATAAATCTATTCACTGAGATCTTAGATCTAGTGAAGCATTTCAAACTTTTAACTGTTTTACAAAGTCAAGTTGTGTAAAATTCATATAAAAAGGCATTTACAAAATTTTCACTCGACATAAGCCCCACCCATAAAAGCCATGTTTTTCAACCTATCAAAATCATGTGAAGAAATCTGCAAAGAGTCCACTGAGGATTATTCCATTGAAATTGTGACATCCGGGAACAGGCTAATTTTGACCCTGAGGTTATAATTTATACGATATTGATAAAATCCACTAGATGAAGTCACATACCACATATCAAAGATGTCGGTCTTTTGGTTTGGTAGAAAATCTTTTTCAAATCTGTCACTATATAAGCTTAAGTACCCCCTCACCCCCCCCAACCACGGCCATTTCTCTACATTTTTCTTTTTCTTTTACAATCTTGATAGTCCTTGCCCTGAAGACTCAAATGTGATGTGAATCCAATTCGACAGCAGGTTCATGGCAAGATATACCCATTTTTCCCCTTTTTGGCCACATATGGGGTCTCAAGGCGAGATAACTCCATGCGGAGTACAAATCTGAAGCGCCTTCCCATAAGGATGCTTCCTGCCAAATTTGGTTGCAATTCGTCCAAGGGTTCTTAAGAAGAAGTCAAAAATATAAAAAGTTAATAGTTCGGGAGTAGAAGATTTTTTAAGTTTTTCAACTCCATTGCCTTGGCAACCAAATTTCTTCATGGATTTCAATTCTTGGTTTGGTTTAAATTCCATGGTTAGTTTAGGAGGGGAAGATTTTTTTTTGTTATTGTGAACGGACGGACGGACAGATGGACGGACGGACGCCGGACAATGAACGATCACAATAGCTCACCGAGAGCCCTTCGAGCTCAGGCGAGCTGAAAAAGAGAGAAAAACTGTTTAGTTGAATAGTCTTATGGTAGAATTAAATGCATATATTCAAGCAGCTATCAAAGATTGGGCGGATCTTTAATTATGACATGGTATTAATTGTCATTGTAATCAAGAGTGTGAATATTTTGCATTTAATATTTGCATATCAATCTGCAGATTGGAGAGACCCGTCACAAAATATAAATGTGTACATAAATATGTTTGATTTATCTTGTAAAACAAAATTACCAGTCTTAAGGAATTTCTCCTGATCTACTTAATGACGGTTTGCTGGTCAAGCCCAATAAACTCAGACAGGAAGTTCCACTACAAATTTACCAGGCGCTATTTTGATAGCTTTTTATAAGTAGCATGTAACAAAATAGTACAATAATTGGCTGGCGACCTAAACGTCCTAACTACAGCTTGAACAAATCGCCAAACCAACAATAATGGTTCACATAAATGTCGGGTCAATATCGGACAACAAAGTATTCTTGTTATTGACAATAATTATTTTCAAATTAGCGCTGTTTAAAATCTAAATTGAACTCCCGGTCAGAGCTCAGTGGGTTTAACCAGCGTAATCAGAGGGCGGGACCAGAAAGCCGTCAACTGACCGATGGCGACTGTCAATCAAATAACCAGTCGACCAATAAAATCATTCAATGAGATCAGTTTTGACTTTTGGTCGCCATCTTTGATAACCCTTTTTGTTGGTATGGCGTCTTAAATCTCGTAACTACAGCATTTTCAAGCTGTAGTTACGACGTTTAGGTCGCCTACCAACTATTCTACGCTTTTGTTACATGCCACTAGCCATACTTTTTTTTTCAAAATGACGCCGACTAAAAATCGAAGCGGGACTTCCTGTTGGAGTCAATGGGCGGCGCTAACGAAGTAAATGGGGGGGGGGACCAGAGATTGGTCAGTTTCGTAGAGAATAAGCAATGAGAATTATCTAAAGTATAAGAATCCTTACTTGTACAAAAGTTTAGATAACACAACCTTTTCTTCGTTTAGAGCAAAATGTTGACCAATACAGTTTCTGAAAATATATCGTTAAAGGTTTCAGTGAGTTTAAAATTAAATCTCCAGATTTTATATCTAAAGCAGGAGGCACAAAGTGCCATTATCGTTCCACCGATCTGAATTTACTGAAGTCACCTGTATAAGACATTGCCACATTTTTCACAATCTCCAAGAATAGAATTCAGGAAAACTCTGTCAGAAGAGAAGAAATAACAGGAAATTTCCTTTCTAACCATGTGTGATCACAACGAATAATTTCTAACCCTTGTCATGCTGATCCCGGAATATTCCTGCTTTGACAATGGCTTTGACAGATGTGTAGACTAAGATCAGCCTGCACAGACGTTCCGATGAGAAACATCTTTTAATACAACATCCATCTATTTCCGTCAACGTTTTAAAATATATAGTGAAAAGAGGGTAAATATTCAGCAGGACAGAGTTAAATTCAAACGTGCTTTTAAATGCTGCCCTCAAATTCCTGGCTAAAACGTGATAATCTTGTTATGGTTCAACAAGGAGACCTTTTTTAGTCGAGAGAAGTTACTCAAACCTAACAAATATCCAGCAAACAAAAAAGTTATTTCCCTTGTATTCACAAAATGCAGCGTCTCTCAGTCCAGTACAATTTACTATCCCTATAAATTTCTGGAAGAAATCTTGCAAAATTTCGCCAACAATTTTCATCTAACCAAAGTTTGTTGTTTTTTTTCTCAAAAATCTTATTTAAAGATCGCCAATAGAAAATTCATATAAAATGTTTAAATAAACTATATAGCTTTTCATGGGTATCTTCTTAGCTTGCAGCATTTATGGATATAAGCCCTGCCCATTAAAGCCTTGTCTTTCCTTCGTCTCAAAGCTTTTTCAATGAAACTTATAAAGGATTATTCAAGAACCATTCCTCTAGATTGTTCTTGAAATCCAGTCTGAAATTCTAAATTGAAGAAGACTGTAAAAGTTTGTTTTAAACAATCAATATATATAATAGTTAATACATTTTGTCCAAATTTCTTGATGGAATCGAATAAAGTGACTCAAAAGGATTAAACCTACTAAATTTGATTGGAATCCAACCAATTTGCGAACAGAAAAACGTACGCATGAACACGTAATGGACACAACACCATGTCAACAGCCGGCTAGCTTTCGGTCGGAGGGCCTTCAAATCGATTAATTTGTATCCTATTTTAAGTAGACCATTCATTTCAAAAATTGACATATAAATCTGCAGAATTGAGACTTTGTTGATTTTTTCAGAGACGAAACTATTTCACTGTATTTCTCAGTTTCGATATGTATTGCAAGCAAGGACATTTACAACCACGCTAATTTACCAATCGCGACTGTCAATCAAGGAAGCAACCGACCAATCAAATCATTTATTCAGTTCGGGCTTGAGCTTTCCAACATTGGCCGCCATTTTTGTTAACCTTTTTTGTTGGTTTGGCGAATTAAACGTCGTAATTACAGCTTGACATTTAGGCCGCCAACAAACTTTTCCACTATTTTTATAACATTCTACTAGCCATACACGTTGAAAAAATATAAAGCTGTGAAATGTCAAAGCGGAAAATCCTGTTGGAGTCCATGGGGCGGGGCAAGTAGAGTAAATGGGTAGGGCCAGCGATTTGTAAATTGAACTCTGACATTGCAGTTCGACTGAGGTAATGAACGACTCTATTTGCAAAATAAAATGTCCGAGACATAATGTAGAAGGCAAATCGTTAGTTTGTGACTTAAAATCGTAACTACAGTTTAAGTAAACTGTAGTTAAAACGTTTAAATCCCCCATCAACAAAAATGGCTTATGTTGGCGTTTAAAATTCACATTCGGTATAAATAAACAATTTGATTTGTCAAACCATTTTCAGTTCGACTATTTGTAACATGGGGGGGGAGGCTATACCAGTCGCCCGGGCGTCGGCGTCAGCGTATTGGTTTGGTTAAACCTTAAATGCATGTGATATCCCAGTTTCTACTAATGCTATTGCTCTGAAACTTTGCACATGTTTTGTGGTAATCATATTTGAATGTAATTTTCGCAGAATGCTTCTAGTCACCTGACCTCACGCATGTTGCTCTTAAAAAAATTAACCTGCGGCACAGGAGAAATGGGGATTAGTGAAAATAATGTTTGTTAATGCAACTTCTCCTCCTTTTCTGGACAGATTTGCATAACTTTTCTTTACAGAATTCTCCTCGTCACCTAACCTAATGCATGTTATCGCGTTTTTACCATCCTAGGCTGCGTCACACATGAATGGACCTTAATGTAGGCGAATATTGTGACCATGACACTCTTGTTGATTGAAACCGTCGATAGGTCAATTACGGATTACACATTCCTTTTACCCATTACAAGAGGACAAAAATTCATACTATTCAGACTCAAAGAAGTTGCAGACGACATCTTAAAGCTAACGCCATTTTAGATTTTTTCAACTTTCTGTGTAGAAAACATTGTGGAAATGAAGAAATTTTTTGTTGCAAGCATTTTTTTCATTTTTCACAATGTTTTCCAATCTGTTACTCTTTGCGACGTCAACTAGCGATATTGTGTGGAAATGGGTTAAAATACTACGATAAATAAGTTAAATTTGATGAACTTCCAATAGAAAAAATTTGAACAGAGAAAAAGAAATCAAACCTTGGACCTGCAGCAAATGGGACAAATTGATAATGGTCCATCTTGGCCACGTTCTCCTTTGAAAATCGTTCTGGAATGTATTCCATATGGTTCTCCCAAACATTCTCATTGTGGTGTAGACTCCATATATTTATCTGGGGAATATATCGTATCTTCATTGAGGTAACGAAGCAATAAATTTAGTCATGTTTTAATTAACCCATCCCACACAGTGACGAAAAAATGGGTAAACATCGTGTAAAATAAAGAAATTGCTTGCAACATGCAATTTCTTCATTTTACACAGTGTTTTCTTTTCAGAAAGTTGAAAAATCTAAGATTTCGTAACTTTAAATTGTCGTCTGCTACTCATTTCAATTTGTACAAGTCTTAAATTTTGATATCTGGTAATTTGTTAAGTAATCATTTGGGTGTAGACTCCGTATATTTTTCTCAGCGATAAATTACATTTCTACTGTAATAACGATTATATTCATTCAAGTTAGAAATTTTAAAGTAACCATTTTGGTGTAAACTACTTACATTCATCTGAAGAATAAATTGTATCTTTATTGAGATTTCCAAGCCTTAAATTTATGTTATGTTTTAAGAAACCCTTTAAGTGTAGATTTCACAAATTTATCATGAAAATAATTTATATTGTATCTGTAGCCAGCCTGATTAGCTCAATTGGTAGAGCACTTGGCTTAAACCTCAACATCATGGGTTGGAGCTCTGGGCTTACAAAACTAACAAACTAATTCTCTTTCGGATGAGACGTTAAACCGAGGCCCAATGTGACGGTGCTATGCATCGATCACGTTAACGAACAAGGAGGTGCTCTCAGTTCATCCCATATCATTGCACTATCCCCGTTATAACTAACCGTCTTCTTGTGGCGTCGTTCATATGGGTATGTGCTATGGAAGCCAGGATAAAATAAACGGAAATACACATGCTTTATATCTTTAATGTGATTACGAAGCCACAAATTTATATTATGTTTTAAGTAATCTTTTAGGTTGAGACTACATTTATGTTTCTGGGGAATATATTGTATACATATTGTGATAACGAAGCCATGAAATTATGTTAGAAAATTAAAAAAATCATTTGGTGTAAATTCACTATATTTATCTGGAGAATACATCGTACATCGTACATCTCTTGTGGTAATGAAGCCAGGCATGTATATTGGAAGGTTTAAAGTAATCATTGTGGTGTAGATGTGATATTTTCATGGAAGAGAACAAATTTCTCAAATTTGATGTGATTTAATCTAAAACTACTCTTAGTAAATCTACTGTCAGAATTATTCTAAATTTGAACAAATTGTATGAATGTAGACCGTGATTTATATATGAATCAGATTCCATTATCTTTTGCATAAAATTAGTTGTTTCGTTTAAATTTAAAGAGTAATTTCAGTGCAGAGTTGTCGTTCGTTATCCTCACCAAGCATCTCTTTGACAAGATTCTCATCGTTATATTGTTTGTTGTAAGATAATTAGAATTGGGAAGAGAATTATTTTCACTAAGGGAATTCATGTTGTACTTGTAAAAAATGTATGTACTTGAATGCCTGTTCCCTTAGGCAGTATTCTGTCTCCGATATCGAAATCTTTCGTAGTCGTCCTTCCTACCATAGCAACTGGACAATGTAGTCGCATTCCTTCTTTAATACACATTGTGAGATACTCTAATTTGGGTAGGTCTGACCTAAACATAACAACAGTAAACACATTTTAAATCGCCTCGATCGCTTTCTGTGGCGGCTATTTCGTGCATTTGATTATTCTGAACAATCACGCCGCCTTGACCATTCCTGTTCAATCCCTGTTTGTATACTTCCGAAAGCATTGTGGAGAAAGAGGAAATTGCTTGTGACAAGCAATTTCTCCTTTTTTCAAAATATTTTCTACCCTAAAGAATGTTTTGTTTTATCAATAAAATCGACTGCGTATGCAAAACCTCTTAACTTAGACAGGTCTTAAATTTTACAAAACAGAATAGGGTTTAAACGTTAAATAAAAATCGTCTTCTCACTCACTAGACTAAGTGCAATTTATAGAAGCAACTTCGAAAAAGTACACATATTGCTTGTTATTCTGTTTTAAAATCGAAACGAATGGATCGAATCACTTTACAAAAGATTAAATACAGCTTTTCAAAGCAAGCTTTTCGAAAAATGTTATTTTGTTGTTATTGTGTGTTTGTGTGTGTGTGTGTGTGTGGGGTCATTCAAGAATACAGGGTCAAGTAATTGAACTAACGCCATATCACGTCCTATATATTTATGATGTATAATTACAGCTTTCAATCAAAGAATCAATCAACTAAGCAAATTGTTCATTTAGACCGTTAGTAAATTTGGACTTCGTCATTGGCCGATTTGTGAAGAATTGTAGTCGTTTTGGCGACTTTAACGTCGTAGCTACGCTTTCAGTAAACCGTAGTTACGGCATTTCCGTCGCCAGCCAACCTTTAAATTTTTTTGCAACATGTTACTGACCATATTACTTCAAAATAACACTATTTGATATAGAAGTGGAGTTAGTGGGCGTGGCAAGCAAAGCCAATGGGCAGGGACAGCGATCCGTCAATGAACAGGTGTTCTTACCACTCCAGATCGTCTGTTTCCCGTCCCTCAATCAAGCTGTCGATTTCTTGTTGACATTTTTGTTGATATTCTGGATGTTCTGCTAACGAATAAAGGATCCAGGAAATGGCGCTGGCTGTTGTATCGTGACCTACAAAAGACAACAGACGTACTTCCTTAGTTTTATGCTAATCCACAAACTTCATGCACCATCTAATCCCTCCTCCCCACACAGTTTTTCTAAGTTCTTAACATATCTCAAGGAACAGAAATCATCTATCTTTGGGCGTTTGAGCGCCTATATCGCTTCACCGGTCTATATTTGCATATCAAACAGGAAAACAAAGTTTATTAAAAAAAAGAGAGACAACCCTTGCAACTAAGTTACTCACTATCACTAGTGGTTCAAGGGAGGTAACTCATCTTTCTGATTTACCAAGCCTAAGAGTGGATTATTCTCTCCCTTGCAAAGGTATCTCAAAAGCCATATATTTCTAGGGATGATTTTTATTCTTGGAATCTATAAAAAAAAGATATACTATCGTTCGTATTTAAAAACTCATCAGTTTCTTTTGAGTAAATTTTTAGAATAAGCTCTTGATTCTTTATTTCATTTTTGAAATAAGTCCGCCATTTCAACCTCGTTTGCTTTCGTTCAATTAGGTTAACATTTGTTTCAAACACCAAATCTGCCTTTCTATCAAAGTTTGTGTAAAATGATGCACTACCACAATCAATTAAAAACTGCAATTTACGAATAAGTTTAGAAAAAGTTTTTACCCGAATTTGTGAAAGAGTTCAATACCCGAAACTAAGGTATGGAACTAAACACCTAGTCCCACCGTATGTCATACAGAACGGAATTTCTAGCCAGAGAACGCGAATTCTAAAATACTAATCTAAACTCAAAATCATAGAGTGAATAAATCATTTTTAATATGAATTTACCTTCAAAAAGAAAGGTATCCACCTCATTTCTTATATCCAGTTTGGAGAGACCATTCCCATTTTCATCTCGTGCTGTCAGTAAAATGTCCACGAAATCAAGGTATTTACGATCTCTATTTGAGCCTCCAGCTTTCTGTAAAACAAAGACAATATTTCCACATTTTTATGTGAAAAAAACTGACACATGGGGTAGAAAACATAGTAAAAAGGAGAAAATTAATTGTAAAAATATTGCCAAAACTTTATATTTTATGTCCGTAAATACGGCTGACATGGAAGTTGCTCACATACGGCAATATGACATTTTAGGGTGATTATGGCATTTGTAAACTTGCTCGGATAAAATCAAAAGATGCTGGTAAAATAATGATAACGCTTTTCTTTAAAATGTTCATATAATTTTTGATTTACCGATATCAGAGGTTTAAGTGACGGATCCCCGTCTTCAATTACCAAGAGCTTCGATCTGTGGGTGAAAAACACTGCGATTTTCAGAATTTTGCTAACACGTAGGTAGATAACTCCGTATCAAAAATGAATTGTGCCAAATGCATAACAAGACATAAAAGAGACAAGTTTCATTTCAATTCAAATGAAAGTGTAGCAGAAAATGTACACAATAATCGCGGTTATCTTAACCCTTGTCATACTGAATAAAATTCTGCCTCAGAAATGGATTAAAATAAAAGGACTTAAAGGTCCGGTATCGTTTGGTGTTGGTCAATGTGTCTTTGAAAATCGATTTAATCTACTACTCCGGCTTCAGTTGAACAACCATGGAGTGTAGACAAAGATCAGACTGCACATATGTGCAGGCTGATCTTTGTCTATATGCCTTGTCGAAAAAGGAATATTCCGGGTACAACACGAGAAGGGTTATTGATTGATTGATTTGGGTCTAACGCCACTTTTAAAAGTTTTTCAGTCATATCGCGGCGGCTGGAGCACCTAACAATGGAATATTGGTATTTCTCAAAACAGTACAACCACTACATCCTTTCCTAGCCTGCTATCTCACTAGGGTTTTCGATTATAAACTCATTGGTGTGAAACAAATGTCTGAAAGGATATGTGCCACCGCCGGAGATCGAACCCATGGCATCCAATGATTGAAGATAAGGTATCCGACGAGCTACCGACTGCGCTATGACGGCGGCTCTGAGAAGCGTTAAGCTATTGTGCTAAGTCAAGGGCGCATTCGTTAGTTTGAATGGGGGTTAACGCCACTTTCAAATGTTATTCATTCATACCACGGCGACTGGAGCACCTATATATATAACCATGGATTCCTGGTATTTCTCACACCAGTACATTCTTTCCGAGCATTGAGCTATTAATCCCATTAGGTTTACGATTATCACCCCATTGATGGGAGATAAATGTCGGAATGGTATCTGCCGCTACTGGGGATCAGACCTTGAACCTCATGGTTGAAAGTGCGACGTGCTACCAACTGCGCTATGGCCGCGGACTCTGATAATTCGTAAATGACTTGACAGACTAAATTAAATTTTAGTCGCAAAACTAGACACCACAAAGATTCTTTGTGGAAAGCCCAGTTTATTCCTTGTGAAACTGTAGGAGGAGTGAAAAATACAAAATATCGCTAACGATCAGACAGACAGACGACTATGGTCATAACATAACAAGACCAAGTATCAAATATTTTTTCAAGTAATATTTTTTATCTATTTTTTTCCAATATTTCACGAAACCAAAGGACCAGTCTATAATTTTCCTCCGCAGCGAGAAACATATACTAGATTGCGTCGTTACTTAGTATTTTAATTCAATTTATTACATACCTTCATTTTTCATTAAATAATTTTGATACAAAAAAATCAGTATTTCTACAAGAGTTTCCATTCTGCTTTATCATTCTGACTACGTTTATTCGCATTATGATGTCATCTACAGAATTGAATTGACAATGATAATTACGTCATCTTTGGCTACCTTATGAGGAACACTATCAAGTGGAGATATTTTTCTGACGTGTCCGATTTTGCTTGTGTTGAATGTATGTATTAAACTAAAATATTCATAGGTATACAATATAATACAATCACTCTTCTAAAATCAAACCCCTCAATGCAGGGCTTGCAAATCGTAATAGTATTTTAGGTAGATTTAATACAAAGAAAGGTCATTTAGTGTGAAAATGAAATTAACAACTTTTTGTTCATGTAGATACATGTACTTTTATTTTATCAGAGTTCCATTAAATTCTATCAAATAGCTGCATTAAGGCTATGTAAATTCCCCTCTGTGAAAATGGAGAAAACTAAAATCTGTAGACAGTTTGTAACAATATCAACTTATTACTAATACACTTGTAGAAGTAGTAGGAAAAAAGGAATCGCTATGGGATAGTCAGACGAACAGACTACAGACGGACAGACAGATGACCGAAGCAATAACGTAACGAGACTCTATGGCCTTAGAAAGGACGACTCAAAATTTTTACAAAATATAATCCATCTTGGCAAGCATACCAGTCCATTACAAAATTTGTTTGTCGAGAAATTTATACTAGAAATCTTCGACTCGTCTTATTAAACAAATTGTTTCGCAAAATTAAGACAAATAAAATATACACATTTTTGTTGAAATCTATAACTTATTAATGTTTGGTGCCCCTTGCTCAATATGTTGTTGGTATCAAACCAGTAAGCTTCTTTTATTGTCGTTAGTCTATGATAGCTAACAGTAAGTTGACTGTAACAACTAATTGTTGTCTTTTTTTCCCAATGGAACCTACCATTATTTGTTTTCTATTGTCTAAGAAATTCACGACTAACCAATTGTTGTAGTCTCTTGTCTATGGTATCTACTAGTAACCAATATCTATTGTCTGTTGTCAGCAGTAGCTACCAGTAACCTTAACTGTTGTCTTTTTTGACGAAATCTACAACTTACAAAAATCTGTTTTCTCTTGTCTATGAAATCTACGACTTATTTGATGCCATTTGTCTACGATATCAAAAGGTCAACTTACATATATTTATTGTCTCATGTCTATGATATCTATCAGTTACCAATATTTTTTGTCTCTTGTCTATGATATCTATCAGTTACCAATATTTGCTGTTTCTTGTCCTTGATATCTATACGTAGCCAATATTTGTTGTTTCTTGTCTATGATGTCTATCAGTAACCAATATTTGTTGTTTCTTGTCTATGATATCTACTAGTAACCAATATTTGTTGTTTCTTGTCTATGATATCTATGAGTAACCAATATTTGTTGTTTGTAGTCTATGATATCTATAAGTAACCAGTATTTGTTGTTTCTAGTCTATGATATCTATGAGTAACCAATTTTTGTTGTTTCTAGTCTATGATATCAGCACTAACCAATATTTGTTGTTTGTAGTCTATGATATCTACCAGTTACCAATATTTGTTGTTCCTAGTTTAGAATATCTATCAGTAACCAATATTTGTTTTTTCTTGTCTATGATATCTATCAGAAACCAGTATTTGTTGTTTTTTGTCTGTTATCTCTAAGTAACCAATAATTGTTGTTTCTTGTCTATGATATCTATCAGTAACCAATATTTGTTGTTTGTAGTCTATGATATCAGCACTAACCAATATTTGTTGTTTCTAGTCTATGATATCTATCAGTAACCAATATTTGTTGTTTGTAGTCTATGATATCTACCAGTTACCAATATTTGTTGTTTGTAGTCTATGATATCTATCAGTTACCAATATTTGTTGTTTGTAGTCTATGATATCTACCAGTTACCAATATTTGTTGTTTGTAGTCTATGATATCTACCAGTTACCAATATTTGTTGTTTGTAGTCTATGATATCTACCAGTTACCAATATTTGTTGTTTCTAGTCTATGATATCTATCAGTAACCAATATTTGTTGTTTGTAGTCTATGATATCTACCAGTTACCAATAATTGTTGTTTCTTGTCTATGATATCTATCAGTAACCAATATTTGTTGTTTGTAGTCTATGATATCTACCAGTTACCAATATTTGTTGTTTGTAGTCTATGATATCTACCAGTTACCAATATTTGTTGTTCCTAGTTTAGAATATCTATCAGTAACCAATATTTGTTTTTTCTTGTCTATGATATCTACCAGTTACCAATATTTGTTGTTTGTAGTCTATGATATCTACCAGTTACCAATATTTGTTGTTCCTAGTTTAGAATATCTATCAGTAACCAATATTTGTTTTTTCTTGTCTATGATATCTATCAGAAACCAGTATTTGTTGTTTTTTTGTCTGTTATCTCTAAGTAACCAATAATTGTTGTTTCTTGTCTATGATATCTATCAGTAACCAATATTTGTTCTTTCTTGTCTATGATATCAACCAGTTACCAATAGTTTGTTGTTTCTTTTCTATGATATCTATGAATAACCAATATCTGTTGATTCATGGCTATGATAAACAGCTTACAAATGTTTGATGTCTTTTGGCTATGATTTGTTCAACTTAGCACCATGTGTTATTTTTGTCTTTGGTCTTTAAAATTATCAAAATCTGTTGTCCCTTGCTTTTGATATCTACAACTCACCAATATGTTTTGACTCTTATAAATGATATCTACAACTTACCAATATTTCTTGTCTCTTGTCTATGATATCTTCTGCTACAGCGTGAACAAAGTCACAATCCTTCTTGAACTGTTTACCAATGGATGTTAAGTAGAATATCCAATCAATGAGTAGCCAGGGGTTTCTAGAATTGAGAAAAAGAATACCTATTTTCAACAATGTTATTAACCCATTATCAGATGACAATATTTTAGACTGCATCAAAATTGAAATAAGCTGCTGACGATAATTCCTGGTTTATATTTTTTTTCAACTTTTTGGATCGAAAACGTTTAGAATAATGAAGAAAATTCTTGAAACTAGCAATTTCTTCATTTTTCACAATGTTTTCGAAAGCTTTTTTTAAAGAAGGTTGTAAAATGGAGGGATCGTATGGCAATGGGTTAATTTTAAAACTTGTGTGACCTTTCCAAATTCAGATCACACAAATTTCTTACTGATTAAAACCGTTATTTAGTTTCTGTTGCCAAACAATTTTGATTAATTATACGTTAAACAAAGCTTTACTCGATCGTAAATGTCTTTCTTATAGCACGGCCCTTAAAGTACAGCGAAAACTAAAGAATGCCCAGTGTACTTAATCTGATAATTAAATATTTTTCATGCCATAAAACGCTAAATGTGATTGTTCTTTACTTGAAGATTGCTTTAAACATTTAACTCATTCACATGCAATATTGGGCTTTTTACGCCCCTCCCAGAAAAAGACTTGAAGAAAACAACGCTAAAACGAATAAAATGTTACAAGCAATTGCTTCATTTTTCAACCATGTTTTATTCCCAAAATGACCGAGTTACTGTAAATAATTACAACTTGAAATTGACGTCTACAACTTGTTTGAACTTGGACCAGACTAAAATGTTGCAGTACGGTAATGGGTTAAAGACCTGTATGATTGAGACACCTACTTGACTTAACACTGTGTTATACCACAATTTACAGACAAAGTGTTCCAGCAGATATAAGGTTCCTTATAGTTTAAATCATGAGAGGTGAATTCTGAACAGACGAACGCCATAGTAGTTGTGGATAGAACGCTTGGCTGAAGATGTTGGTTAGTAAAATGGGGATATATTAATTTCGAAAATAGCTATCCAGTCAAATCCCTGTTTTTTACGCCCCTTTAAACTATAATTGAGAAAACATTATAGTAAAAGAAGAAATTGCTTGTACCTCTACGAAGCAAAAGATATTCTCTTCATTTCTTAATTCAAACCTAGGTTGGACTTACCTTGCTCTATGAACAACTGTAGTGGCTAGTTGATTGACCGCTGTCACATATGGATGTGTTTGGCTGAATAAAAGAAAAAAAAAAACGATCAATGAAGTTGTAAGTCGTTTTCGACATTACAAAACACTTTTCTTGATTTTACCTGCTGTACACAGGTGGGCGAGCAAAACGCCGTAAATACAATTTCAATAAAGCTGTATTGACGATATTTTGCTCGCCTATCGACGAGTTGTATAATTAATCTTAGATAACAAAACGATATACCGCGAACTAATCCCAGCTCTAATAAATGTTTAGAGTTGGGATTGATTTTGTGTTGATCCCGCTTTTACGAGCCCATTAGAAAAAAACTTTAACAAGAGGACCATTTTAGTCCTACATCGCTCCCCTGATTATGATGGTTCATGGCTTTATGATATATACAAAATAGCAAAGCTCCCTGTCTAATAATTTTGGAGAAGATATGTTTGAGGATTTTATCTTTTAATCCTAGGTATTTTGATGATCCCAACATATAACGCTAATTTCATTTTGTGAACGTTTGAAGAGAATCCGATGAAATCTGGGAACATAATTGTATTGGCCTGAATATTTAGATAAGTCTTTTTTAATGGCTCCTTTTCATGTAATACTAGACGAATTAAATCCAATGTCAAAATAAACGATCATAATTATGGTACAATCAATCTGTGAAATAAATACCCTCTATTTTGGTAACAAGGATTTTTTATTTCATTTTCACGAGGCATTTTCACGAGGCACTTTTTCCATGTTTCATGGCGGATTTCACCCAATTTCGAAAATAATTATTGTTATGATATTAAGACTCATTCTGTGATAGTTTGAGGGGAATCTGAAGAAAACCGTATACTCTTTAGTATTAACGAGGATTAACGAGGATTTTTAAATCAAATTTTCATAAAGCCCCTTTTCCTGTGTTTTTGACGGACCTGACCCAATTTCGAAAGGAACCACCCTATATAGTATATGATTATACAATAATTATGTAAAAAATTTAAGAGAACCCAATTAAAACAGTGGACTACAGAGTGTTGACGAGGATTTTTAATTAAATTTTGGAAGACCCCTTTTCCCGTATTTTTGACAGACGGACCGAATTTCAAAAGGAACGATCCTATCAATGGTAAAATCATTCCAGAAGAGAACCCGGTGAAAACAGCGGACTCTAGACTGTCTACGAGGAAAAGTTAACTGACGGACGGACGCACGAACGCCGGACGGGAAACACGCTATCGTTTTAAACTCTTGTAGCCTTCGGCCAGTAGAGCTAACAAATAAACCAGCCTTACTATATTTATCAAACATGATCATTTTTATAAAAGGATATATTTAATAACCGTTTAATAACCGAACTTCATGAACATTTTATCTTGAATGGAAGCAATTGCCCCGTCAAATGAATCGAAGTCACGCCCTCGGACTCAGCCTAGAAGGTACACGACATTATTAGGCAGTCTTAAGGACATTTTGAATAAGCTGTAAGTACGACGTTTAATCGCCAAACTAATAATAGTTTCACACCAATGTCGGCTAATGTTGGAGTTAAAAGTTAAAAGGTCTAAATGAATGATTTAATTGGTCGGTGGATTTTTTTATTGACACCCGCGATCTGTCAATTAAAGGGGCACGAAACGTGCGAACGTCTCAACTATTTTAGCATACTCACCCAGATTTCTGAACATCAATATCGTAGGAAAAGGCACATCGCAAAATGATGTCAAGAGTACACATACAGACGTAATTAAACGCTTCAAACCTTTCTCCTTTCGTGGCAAATTCCATTAGATTTTTCTGAAATAAGAAATTGAGTTTTATCTTGCCCGTAAAATCTCTGATTTTGACGTCCCTAGGATATCATTCTTGAGAAAATATTGTGGAAAAGGAGAAATTGCTTGAGACAAGAAATTTCTTCTTTTTCTACAATATTTTCTTCCAAAGAGGATGGCTACTTCATTAATTGTACATATTTTACGAAGTCCTCTGCTACACCTTTGAATTTGAACAAGTCTTAAATTTTGATAAAAACAGTAAATGGTTAATAAGAAGTGTATGAACTCGATGTTATATTTCAGACGAGCAATAAATTTTCTCGCGAAGTAATACCACTTTATTTCCGATAAATGATAAATCATGCTAGTTTTGATTTTTCTCACATAGAAATGTTAAATTTGTTCTCCTAATGCGGTCTGTATCGTAATCTAATTGTAAAATTCTATACACTTTGTCAATTAATTACGTGTATTTTATTGTCAGCTTTGAAAAGACGAAAACGATCAGCTAGGTTGTTTACACGCTGTGTTTTAAATACTTGGATCATGGGTTCAAACCCAAACTACCCCGACTTTTGACAAAACCAATTGCGACGTGCGAGAATTGGCAAGTGATAAATCGTGCGCTTAAGCTCGAATTAGCGGCTGGTTGATTGTCTAGAATATACTAGCTGCACTAGTGTGAGAAATCTCATGAACCCACTATTTTTTGCGCAAGTCACCACGATACATGAATAACTACAATAATGGTGTTTATTACGTAAGCGCTATTCAAACATGCTATTCAAACAGAAAACACACGTGATATTTCGCAACAAATAAATGGCTTAACAAAATCCTATTTACCAGTGTTAGGTTGGTGATGGTCTTGAAGCCTTATAAATATTGATAAGAACCAATGCTGGCTACATTTCTGAAAATTATAGAAGACAAATGGCGTGTCTCTATCGCGTTCCTGTTACTTCGTATTTCTATTTACCCATTACTAAACAACTGGTCGACATAGGAAGAAGGTGCAGACGACAACTTAAATTTGACGAAATTTAGAAAATCTAGCCTTCTAGGCTAGAAAACATTGTGGACATTGAATAAATTGCTTGTTGCAAGCAATTTCTTCATTTTCGACAATGTTTTCCAAATTTATGTTTTTGGGTATTGTCAAAAAACGGGATTGTATGGGAATGGTTTATTTGCAAAGTTAAAGGCAAATAACACGTGACGAAAAAGTAAATAGTCGGTTGGCGACCTAAACGTCATAACTACAGCTTGAATAAGCTGTATTTGCGACATATAAGTCGTCAAACCAACAAAAGTCTCACATCAATTACGGCCAATGTTGGAGTTCAAAGTTCACTCGCAGTCTAAGTAAATGATTTATTTGGTCGAGGGATTATTTCTAGACTAGAACCTTCACTTACCACAAATTTATCAGCGCTGCTATTATACACGCTCACATACGGTTTGAGAATATCAAAGTGGAAGGCTGGAGTCAAAAGTCGTCTATTTCTGGCCCATTTGTCCCCGCCAGCGATCAGCAAGCCTTCCCCAAGCCAGGGCGACAGTAACCTATAACCACTCGCAGAGTCTACGGGCTTGGGCTCTGGAATGAAGGTAATCTATATTATTGCATGAAACTTTGGTTTTGAGGGTTATAGGCATGCAATGACGCATTTAACTATGGCGTCAACGTAGATCAATGAGTAAATTAATGTGCCGTTCACGCTTGGCTTGTAACAAGCAATTTCTTCATTGTTCACAATGTTTTCAAAAACTTTTTTCTTGAGATGCTTAAAAGCGGAATTGATGGGGTTGGGTTATATAGCATGCTTTAAAAAGAGTTCTCTTCAATTTGAATAGAGTTTGCATTATTCTTGGAATACATGTAAACCACTTTTTATGGCGTAGGTATTCAATGGATTTAGTTGTTAAGCCTCCAGTGGCAGTTTGCACTGGTTGAACTTCGAGAAGACCTCAAAATTTCGTCTGTTAACTTAAGTTGTCAAAGCTTACGCTTTGCTACCTAATAAGGGTGCCCTAAGCAGACCCAGGACCATGAAGACATAGACGGTGCTAACATTTCCTTCAATATACTAGCTTCAGTTTCAAACTATATTCGATTGATAGGGACATTTTGACTTGCGTTGGTATCACTAGCTGAATATTTCGAGGAAAAGAAATTAATAAATCAAGACAACGCAAAGATTATTTTTTATAAACCCGAGGATATGTTAATCATATGATTTCAGCAAAGTCGTTTCTAATGTAAACGATGCTAAATATCTTTATCCGTCTCTACGTAGCATTAAGGCTACACTTAATTATTTCTATTTTCCGAATAAATATAGACAAGACTGAGATTGGTGACTTTTTAGCCAAATATCAGATCAGATTTGTTTTTATTGGTACTGCATTTTGCATTAGGGCCAGGGCATTGAGAATTGACTGAGACCCCGAAGTATTGACGTTTGTCCGTCTGTATGCTTTCCTTAATATTTCTCAACGTAATTTATTCAAGTTTAATATACGAATGACACTAGTTTACCTGTCGACCAAGTTCGAATTTCAGATATCCTCGATTTGTTAGTCCTAAGATGACGGACTATACACCACCGCCACTTTAAAAATCCTTTGATTAGATATTATGTCTCTCATGAATGTCTGAGACCAGTTTGATTTTACTTTTCTCCGATCCGCCTTTTCAACAATTGCGGACAAAATGATCTCTTTACGACCTATGCTTGAGTATACAATTATGACAGATTTGATTCTATTTTAACTCTTGTCATGCTGAATAGGATCTGTTTCAAAAAGATACATTTAAATCAAAGGACTGTAAGCACTGGAAGCTCTTACAGAGAACGAATATTTCTTAACCCTTGTCATGCTGAACTCGGAATATTCCGGTTTTGGCAGGAGGTATAGACTAAGATCAGACTGCACTTATGTGCAGGCTGATCTTAGTCTATACCTCCTGCTTGTACATTTCCTGCCAGAGTTGCTTATGAAGTTGATTTCTAAAAAAATAATATTGAATTTTGAACAACAAGTTCCATCAGTGCTTTCAGCCCTTTGATCTGACAGCAATTCAGTAAGGTAATTTATACAGCATGACAAGGGTTATGACAATTAATTTTATGAACAACTCCTGCTCATCGGGTACAAGCAGATGGCGTAGACTAAGATCAGACTGCACGCATTTGCAGGCTGGTCTTTGTCTATGCCTTCTGCCAAAACAAGAATATTCCGAGTTTCAGAATGACAAGGGTTTATAAATGTTTTTCTCTCCTATCAATATCTACAACAGTTCGGATTTCATACCTCTGTCACGGGATATTCCCAAGACGTAAGACAAAATGGTCGCCGTTGAAATAATTATTGGCATGTTTTAATTGATTAACCGCAGATGTCAATTGAAGAATCAATCGACTTACCAAATCGTTTTAGACCGGAACTTTAGACTCTGGTAGTTGCTTACATTAATCTGAAACATTTTTTTTATTTTTTTTGGTATGGTGTTTTAAACCTCAAAACTGCAGTTTATTTAAGCTTTAGTTACGGCGTTTATGTCGCCTAACAAATATTTGAATTTCTTGTTAGTTTTTACTGGTCTTACATTTGGCAAGTGGAACTTCCTCGCCGAGTTAATGGCTGCTATCGGTCAACATTATCAATTCTACAATATATATCGCACTACTTACCTGCAGTTTTTAAGATTCTCTTCATTGATTCCGGGTGACACGCCATAATAAACGGCCTCCCAAACGCTCCCCACAGTCTAACATAACCAGTCGTTTTGGAGTAAGTTTTAGTCCAGTATATAAACTTTTCTAGTCGTTCATGAGGACTCTTTGGAAACTGTAAAAGGTCAAAAAGAAACGGTCTAGTATAAAAAAAATATGTTCTAATAGTTCATTAGGACTCTTTGGAAACTGTAAATTATAAAGAAACGGTCTAGTCTAAAAAATATTTCTTGTCGTTCATGAAGGCCCTTTGGAAACTGTTTACAGTTAAAAAGAAACGATCTAGTGTGAAAACTAACGGTTCACGAGGACTCTTAAAAGTTAAAATGAAAATATATCTAGTATAAAAACTTTTCTAATCGTCCATGAGGACTCTTTGGAAACTGTAAATTATTAAAAAGAAAGAGTTTAGTATAAAAAATCTTCTAATTGTTCACGAGGACTCTTTGGAAATTGTAAATTGACCAATCGCTGTCCCCGTCCGCTTTTTCCTTTGGCCAAGCCCACTGATTCCGACATGGACGTTCCGCTTCGATTTTAAACGGCCTTATTTTGCAAAAATTTATGGCTAGCAGCATGAAAGAAAGTAGTTGGTTGGCGACCTTAGCATCGTGGCTTGGATAAGCTGTAGTTACGGCGTTTAAGTCGCAACACCAACAAAAATCTTATATCCGGACTGAATGAATAATTTGATTGGTTGATATATTCCTTGATTGACAACTGCGATTGGTCAATCATTATAAAGAAACAGTTGTTTTTTTCCAATTATACATATGTGCGAGATGCTCACACGCTGAGCAGCCTGAACGGCCATACAGTAAATGTAAAAATCTGAAGGCTGTCTTAAGGAACTTTGAATTAGTATCTATTTGAAGGATTATCGCGTGGGCTATGATCAAACTGTACGGATGCACAGGCTGATCCGAGTCTTTACTAGGACATCAAGTCAATTTGCTGGAAGCACGTGTCTATTTCTTACAAACGTCCAAAACGACAAAATTTTAGACTAGTCTAAATTGAAAGAGTCTGCTGACAACAACAAAAAGGTAAGTTTTAATTGACAAATAAATACCAAATTAGGTACAAAATATTGGAAGAAAGAAGAAATTGATGTCGCAAGAAATTCCTTCTTTCGTCACTATTTTCAACAAAGCCTTATTTCTTCGCTACGTGAAAATGTGGTATTGTTTGGTAATGGTTTAAAATAGGTCAGCAGATTTTTTTCTATCATCTTTCTATTTCATGGTCTTGCTGCAGATGAGCTCCTCTCTTGTTATACAGGTACTCTCAATATGGTAAGAGTTAGTTTGCTTGAATTGGGTTCTACGCCGATTTGAAAACTCTTTCAGTTAAATCACGACGAAGTTCACTCATTTATGTGCTCCTCATGTATCACCAGCACGAGGCTGGGACTGTGAAATGTCTTGTCTATGGACATTCTCGCGTGACAAGCGGCGCGGTCGAGGTTCGAACAACCAACCCCCGACTTCTCTAAGATTACGTGTCCGCTGCCTCAACCACTAGGCCGCGTTAGACCTCGATATGGAAGAGGAATTTGTTTTTGGCATTTCATTTCAAACAATTCTTTTATCGAGTTGCATGTAATAGAAGCCTGTTAAAATATTCAAAATTGAATTCCAATCCCCGAGACGATAAAATGGTAAAGAGACAATGCAGTTATTAGCCAGTGAATGCTTTAACACTCTTTGAAACTTCTTCAATACAATCATTAGCCAGTGAATGTTTTAACACTCTTTGAAACTTCTTAAATGCAATCATTAGCCAGTGAAAGTTTTAACACTCTTTGAAACTGCTTCCTTATAGTTCACAACCTCTGGCTACATTACATTTTATAAGCAATTTCTATCAAATTCGTTAAAAAGATATAGACATATAACCAACTCGACAACAGGTCAGAGGAGCGATGGATTGGAGGTCAATGGGTTGGCTTTTCAACCATTTTTTTATAATTGCAGGTGTTTGATTTCTCTCTTGCATACCCACCCGGATATCACAGCGATGGCAGAAGTTATAGATCAAGTTCAGCCTGCACAAATAAGCATTCCGTTTTTGGTTTGCACTACCTGTTAGATGTTTGAAGCTAAAGCTAGTTATAAAATTAGTGAATAAAAAGATATAAACCAAGTACCGGGACCTTCCAGAGCTCTACCTTTCTTTGCAATATATATGTAACTCTAATCGATAAGTATTAGTTTATTACACATTAGCTAGGATAAATACTTACATTTACAAAACTTCCATACATCCAATGTTTTTCAGGAGGTCCTGGTATATTTGAGAACACCCTCCACCACGTGACTCTTTTCTTGATTTCCTTGGCAACATTCCAGATGACAAATGATAGGATCGTAATAATTGTCGTCTGCAGTATCAGTCTAATTGAAGCAGACGAAGTAGACGGCAGCCATGATGACAACATTCCAGATTTCAAAGTTTCCATTATGATTTAATGTCGAGATCTGAAAGTAAAGTATTTAAAAATGTGACGGATTAAGTCTGTTAATTTGATTCAGTGAGAGGGATTAACACCTCTTTCAACAGTATTTCAGTTATATAGTGGTGGCAGTAACCATATCTTCAAGTCGTATCGCACACCAGTACAACCAAAACAGTCACCAGCTGCTCATCCAACAAAGACGCATGCACTAATTATAATCCGTCTTTTGGTGAAAGACAAATGAGCCCATGCGAGACATTTCAAACAATTACACATGTGCGCAAAGTAAAGACTCAGATCAGCCTTTGCATCCGCACAGTCTGATCAGAGTCTTCACTCTTCGCTATATAGATAGATACTGACTCGAGGCTTCTTTAAACAATCAGCGAAATTTCTAATTGCCCCGAATAGCTGTCCAGGGTGCTCAATGTGTGCGAGTCAGGCACTTGCGAAATGATTGGAAATGTCACGCATAGGCTCAAATGACACATGTCTCGATGAATTTGGTCAAATAATGGAAATACTGAAGGCCGACCGGAGGGTCGAAATCCCGAACCGGCATTGAGAGAATTACCGGCTAAGCTGACTTTGCGCGTTACCGGCTGAGCTGACTTTGCACGTTACCGGCTGAGCTGACTTTGCGCGTTACCGGCTGAGCTGCCTTTGCGCGTTACCGGCTGAGCTGACTTTGCGCGTTACCGGCTGAGCTGACTTTGCGCGTTACCGGCTGAGCTGACTTTGCACGTTACCGGCTGAGTTGACTTTGCGCGTTACCGGCTGAGCTGACTTTGCGCGTTACCGGCTGAGCTGACTTTGCGCGTTACCGGCTGAGCTGACTTTGCACGTTACCGGCTGAGCTGACTTTGCGCGTTACCGGCTGAGCTGACTTTGCGCGTTACCGGCTGAGCTGACTTTGCGCGTTACCGGCTGAGCTGACTTTGCGCGTTACCGGCTGAGCTGACTTTGCGCGTTACCGGCTGAGTTAATCTGTTAAAATGACGCTCCGGAGCTCAGACATTATTTCGTTAGTTGGTTTGCATTATATGTGCAGAAAAATGATTGCTATCAAAACGTGACACTTTTCTTAACCCTTTCCAACACAGCAAAATTTTAGACTGGTCCAAATTGAAAGAAGCTGCAGACGACAATTTCAAGTTGATGGAATTTCAATTTTTTTCGTCTTTTGGGATAGAAAACATTGTGGATAATGAAGAAATTGCTTGTTACAAGCAATTTCTTCATTGTCCACAATTTTTTCCAAAGCTTTTTTCTTGTGGGGTGTAAAAAGGAGGGCTTGAGTTGGAATTGGTTAATCAATCTAACTGATCATGTTTTCTCATGAACTAAGAAATAAATAAACGAGTAAAAACATTTACAAATACAATTTACATTATCTCCGAAAATCGCCCAATCGACTGTACAGTAGCTGACAAGTTGACAACACTTGATTTTGTTTTCCTCGTATTAAAATTGTGATAAAAACAAAATGCTACAAGAATTCATTTTGCAAAGTGAATATCTATTTCCAAGAATGCTTTATGGTCTCCATAGCTTTCGGGGTAAAAAATAATGTCAAATATCTGAAGACGGTACGGAGAATTGTCTAACACAGTACAAATAAGTCGGTAGAGCGTTAGACTCCAAATCTTCATTCATGGGATGTCATGGATTCGATCCCCGGCGGCGGCACATATCCTTTCCGACATTTATCTCTCTCTAGTGGGTGGATAATCGTAAACTTAAGTGGGATAGCAGCTAGAGGCTAGGAAAGGATGTAGTGGTAGTACTGGTGTGGGAAATACAAGGAACCCATTGTAAAGTGCTCCAGCCGCCGCGATATGACAGAAATACTGTTATAAGTGGCGTTAAACCAAATTCAATCAGTCAATCAATCAGTTCTAATAGATATTTAGTTTTATTGTACTACAAAGAAAATTGCCGCAATTTGATTAGTTATCCATTCTCACACAACACATTTTTTGACTGGTCCAAATTGAAAAAAAGTTGCATGCAACAATTTCAAGTTGACGGAATTTCATTATTATCATTTTTGTCTTTCGGGGTAGAAAGAATTGTGGTTATTGAAGAAACTGCTTGAGACAAGCACTTTCTTCATTTTTCACAATGTTTTCCAAAGCTTTTTTTAGGGGCGTAAAAGGAGGGATTGTATTGGAAAGGGTTAAGATTTGTTTTTGTTTGAATGGGGTTTTACGCCGCTTTCAACATTCTTTCAGTTATATCGCGGCGGCTGGAGCACCTAACAATGGATTCCTGGTATTTCTCACACCAATACCGCCATCATATCCCTTCTAGCCTCCAGCTGCTATCCCACATAGGTCGACCCATTGGTGGGAGACGAATAGTCGGAGAGGATGAGTGCCGCCGTCGGGGATCGAACCCGGGACCTCTATATTGACAGTCCGAAGCGCTGCCAACTGCAATGACGGCGGCGGAAAGGGTTAAGAAAAACCTGACATAAAGTCATACGCGCTGCATTGTTTATTACATCATGTATTTCCCCCAAGCAGCCTCGCCGGCGATATTAACATAAAAGTTAAAGGCGGCAAGTCGACCTTCGCTTCGTCTGGAGGTTCGAAACACGCCCGTTGCTGTCATTTTAGCTGTACATCTGATACGAACTTGCATGCTAAGATCAATAGCTCTTTCAACAATACTTTGGATAGCTTTTTTGCAAAAGGTCAACATTATCAATAATGACCTACCATTTTTTAAAAACTTTTTTTGGCTACAAAGTTTCAAAAACTTATTTCTTCACGGAGTACACATGAAATCATCCGTGTCTACATGGTTTTAATGAAATGTTTACCGGTGAATTCGGTATTTTATCACTCCAGGACAATTTTCGCTTTAAATAAGCTGGAGAGTGTGTGTAAGGGAATTGATTGATACTTTTTAATGGAAGATATGTGGTGTTTTGAACTATAAAAAGTGAGTGAGGTCATCGCTTCGATTTCGACTTCCGCAATTCCTCCAATTCTCTCTATTAAATCCTAATTGGACTGTTAAAACCATTCAAACGTCGGATGAAAATTTACTATTTTTGGATGTAATAGAACCAATAGAAAATAATTGATACATGTACACAGGAGCTAGAAAATCTATACAATATCAAGTATATGACTGTAGTTTTGATCACACGGACTGGTCACAATTGATTCTTTTACACTAGATACGTAAATGTATATTTACGTATCAATTGTGACAAGTCCCTGTGGTTTTGATTGCCCTCTTTAACCTGTTAGTATTGATAGAGAGTTTGTGTCAAATACAACTTTGTTATAACACCGAAGGCCTTACGTAAAGAGGCATAACATTGCGTGGACCTGTAAACAGGGATTAGGCATTAAAGGTCCTTTATTGCGAATGGACCATACCATGCATATAGGACTATCCGGGTATTTCCTCATAAGAATTGTGATCAATCGGGTAAAAATGGAACTTCTGGAAGGACATTCTGGGACGTGCGCTAAGTATCGGCGTTGGTCAGACTGCGACGTCTGCTCAGATTGGCAAGGGTAGATAATTTTCGCTTGTTGTACAATTTCTGAATTAAGAATGTTCATTGTGTCTTAGTATATGTTCATTCTCGAACTACCTTTATCCAGTTGACCTCTGCTAGATCCGATCGGTTTTTCAAATACTTATTTCAATGGGGTTCCCGGAAAGTTCCACTTTTGAATGACAGGTCACACATATCTAAGAAAAAGTAACGATCCAAACATAACGTGTCTAACAGAATTAGATTTGTCAAAATAAAGATTATTGCGATAAATTAGAGTACGTATAATCATCAGTAACGAAAAGAAAATCTACTAAAGCGGAGAGTTTCAACAGGTCAACTTAGCAAGCTTCGAAGAGCTACACATTTCATACTTTTGAGGTGGTGTGTTGTCGTGTGATGAACCAGGAATAAATAAATATCAGTATGTACATGTATCCAGGTTTGCGGTGTCAGCTGTAGAGGATCGTGACAATAGATTGGCATCGCGATCAACAGGCCTCGATTTCGATTTCTGGGAGTAACTCCTGATCGTGTGTCTTATTTGACCAAAACTGGTAGTCCGCTGTCCGAAAGACTTTGGTATCAATAGAAACTTAGCCAATACATAATATATATATATAAATAGATATATACACAGACAATAAATTATACACCGACGAAGCAGAGTTTGGGGGTATTAACTAGTTGCAAGAACGCGTTTCCTTATCGATGTAATGGAGTACGATTCAAAAAAGATTTATTCAACAAAAAATTAAATATTCAGCAGTATATTTATTTATTATAATCCAATAAGATGTTTTACGGCTAAAGCTGAATTGTCATTTCCGCAAAAGAACAGTCGATCAACGTTTTCCAACAAAAGCGTCAATCGCGACAGATCGGACCTATAATAAAATGTATGCATGCATACCTGTAAAAATTCCGTATCCAAGTGATATGATAGAAAACGTATATCTGTTCAAACTATAATCCTTTGCAGCGACAGTAGGCCAGACTATATCCTTTACTCTGTTATAGTAAACACTTCAGTAAAGATGTTGCGTACTTGATTGTTTGTGTCAGTATAAGAGTTTATATGTAAGAAGAACTTCAAAGTTAGGATAGATGCGGGAACAAACCGGATATTTAGGATAAATTAAATATATATTTCCATTTTTGTCTTCTGAAAAAGAAAGAAGAAATAAAACTCAAAGAGCAAGGATCATATCATAAAAGGTCGTATACGAGGTTATTATTTAGGATTGTTACTGTATAATTTACCAAGGGTAACTTGACATCAGCGATATGACGCAATTTTTGTATTTATTAAAATCTCGTACCTATGAAAAAAGAGGATTGGCGGTTGTTTTCACTACACTCCCGTAGTTTTGAAGCAATGAGAGTTGACAGGTTTCGCAAATTCCCCGCAAGAAAATCGAAAATTGCATTAGACCCCCGTTTTGACAAGTTAACAAGACACATCAATTCAAGTTCTCTGCCGGAATGCTTCCTAAGGGCCCGCTAACCCTGACGTAGTTATCCTATTCGCCAGATATGCTGATTATTATAGTTTATAGACCAAATAATACCAAACTCAAAAATTGAGTTAACGAAATCATCTTATTCTGTCAAATGTTTTATATGTCTTGTGTTCGTTTTGTGTAAATCAGAGAATAAATCGACCAATCATATCATTTATTTAGACCGGAACAGAACTTTTTGTTCCGACATTGGCCGACATTTATGGACAGCATATTTGTTGGTTTGGCTTCTAAAACGTCACAACTTCAGCTTTTTTCAAGCAGTAGTTACAATGTTTAGGTCGATTTTTGTAAAATCCCATCGTTTAATATCGAAGTGGAACTTCCCATCGAAGTCAGTGGGCGTAGCCAGCTGAGTCAGTGGGCGTGGCTAGCGACCCGCCAATTGTATAGAAATCAATGGTCAAAATATCGTATTTGAGTTATATAAATACTACAACTGTCACAGGCTCACGTCATGACAGATTAACCCTTTCCTGTTCAATCCCTGGTTTTTATGTCCCTTTGATTTTGATAATTGAGAAAACATTGTAGAAAAAGAAGAAATTGCTTGTAAAAAGCAATTTCCTCTTTTTCCACAATATTTTCTACCCTACTGAATGGTCAATTTTCAAATCAAGTCCCCTTTAAATTTTCGTCTGCAAAACCTTTGAACTTGGACAGGTCTAAAATTGTGCAAAACAGGAAAGGGTTAAAAGTGATAGTACTGACATTTGCCAGCACTTGTCGATAATTTCAACAATTACTGCAGGTTGAAATCATCCGATGAAAACCGACAGTCCTAACAGAAAGTAGATTGATATCATTATATCATCTTTACATTTGCACAGCTCTTATATGGCGCGTTTGAAGCGCTCGTATACTTTAAAACCAATATTTTGTACAAGGTTATTGATAATTGTGATATTTCTAGCAAAAGCAGGAATTATTCGGAGACAAAAATTTGAGTAACAGACTTTGGTATTAGCCATTATCATTTTCAAGCGTAATGCGCGAAAGTACGAAGTGTCAGAAAAAGAGATTTCGAGGCTCTCACCGGAAATAAATGAGGAGAATATTATTATTGTAGTGTTTTCATGTAAACCTTTTTCAAATGCGCTTAACAAATCATATACACTGCTCAATTAAATAGAAAATGGTAAGACATGTACTTAAATATGCAGACTTAAGGCGGATGTTTTATAGATTTTCACAAAAACTCTTCAAAGAAAAAATATATATTTTTTAATAGAAACAAATGATTTTTCACGATAAATGTTCTTTATTCGTGTTAAATCAACTAATTTCACTAAAAGTTTTGTTAAATGAGGTATAGCTAATATCCTACTTTGAACAATCGGAATTTATCAGGCGAGGTTGTTAGCCTTTGGGTGAAGTCGAAAACGACAGAATTAATAGCGAAAGACTCTGACGTCATTGATGCGTCATGAAAACGACAAATTGGATATTTTTCGGTGAAATCGAAAATAGCGAATTCACCCGATGAATTTCGGTTCTATTAGGGTTGTACATTTTTTACTGATTTATTGTTGAATTATATGGCGTTACGTAACGCCAGATGAATTTTCATTCTTCTTTCATTTTTAATAGTTATGAACATTAATTTTTCATTCCAAAATCAACTAAATTCCATTCTTTCATCTTTCTGGAAACAGTTAAACATAACTTTTGTTAGAAGGGTTTCCATTAAACGAAACAGAAAAACATAGATAATAGTGACACAGTAAAAGATTAGATTCTTTTCCTTGTAGCAAATAATTTTAACATAAAGCTTTCAGGTAAAATGATAAATATTGGTCCTATTGACTATGTTTTTATACAGAGAATGACACAAAAAGAGATTTCAATGGCAGCTTATCTTAATATCAACTTGAAAAGGGTGTGTTTTTATAACTGAGCAAAATTCGATTGCGATGAAAGCTTTAATAGTTTTGTTTCTCAGTACAACAAGTAATAGTTAATCACTAGAACGAAGAACAAAAGCAAAACTGTTTACTTGTAGTAAATATTTTAATTACTGAACGTAAAAGAAATTTTAATTATAGAGTAGAATTTGTACTCAACGTACTCAATACGTTTACATACTGGGAGTCAATACAGTTCCTTGAGAACTGAGGTTATGCGCTCATGACGAGCAGATTTTGTAATGGTCAATGCTGCTGTACTTGAACACGTTGAAGCTTATCAAGATTTGATTTTGAAATTCCCACAAGTAGAGAGTCACAATTGTCTAATCTGGATGATACCAATGAATTGCAGTAGAATCTCGTTAGTTCGAACGTTACCGGTTCGTAGGCATGTGTTCGTTTATATAATTTCCACTGTCCTGTTATTTTTCCTTCTTTGTCATTGTTAAATAATCTCTCACTAATTCGAACATCAATGGTACGTGGTTCGTAGCCTATCTCAAGCCCCGAAAGTCTGATTATAACACAAACTCATTTGTTTAATTCGCAGGTGTGACCTGCCCTATCACAGACTAACAAAATATTAAAAATAGCTACTTACTTTGGCTTTCACACTTAATGGTCCGTACTAATCGGTCATTGTTTAAATTTTAATAAAAGAAGCTGTTTGTTCTTTTAATATAGGAAATTAATCGAATAATTGTATTTATCGTCGAAGTTTTCCCCTAAATTGACACACTCCTATACATAAAATCAGTCGACATCTCGCCATTTAGGTGTTCTAAACACTTGATTATTGTCAGAAGTTGCTTTCTTCCTAATCGTCAGACCTCAATTTCGTAATATGATAATAAATATCTCAGTGTTGTAAACACTTGATTATTGTCAGAAGTTGCTTTCTTCCTAGTAGTGAGACCTTCATTTCGTAATATGATAATAAATACTCAGTGTGATTTAATCCAATTTCAAAGAGAAACGAATTGCATGCACTTTGTTTAAACAAATGCCCTTTTTAACACGGCTAAAATATGCTAAAAATACATAATGAGTATTTTCAATTTGTTTCTTCCCCAACTAATATCTGAAGACGATCTTTTTGAGTCTTGATTCAAGATATAATCGATTTAGAATCAAGCTCTGAATATGCAATAAAACAAGACGATTCCGAGTATCTCAAACTGCCGATAACATGCCCTAGCATCGGTCCGCGCTACGCTTTATTCGTATAAAATGCCCCGGTCCCTTGCACTACCAACTTACTGTAATTGATTTTATTGCATCTACGGTGAGCAACTTTCGAATGCGTCTAATATTCCTCCATTGAATTGTAGGCTTCACATGTTTCTCCATGTCCATGTGTGGTGTGAAAAATGCACTAGAGTTTCTATTGCATTTCGTTGGCTGTATATTTAAATCGCTGATAGAAATTGAAAGATTTTGGTAATTTTTAAAAGGGAAAAACAATACTTCCCTTTGTGAGGTTTTAATTTCAGCATATTACTACTCATCCATGTAATAATCAGTGATCGAAATTCGCACTAGTCTGGGGATCAAAAACTAATAAAAAAAAATTGGGCTTGTAGAAAATCTGTAATTACAACTTTGGCGTGCTTATAAATTTCTTACCTTCCGGTTTTATTATTGTGGTTTTCATTTTTAATTTTGCACTTCAACAAACCATTTTAGCCTCAAAGATTTTCATTTTCAAGTGTGATCCGTGTGTGATCACTGTCATTTATTATGCGGTTTCTCTCTCTCTCTCTCTCTCTCTCTCTCTCTCTCTCTCTCTCTCTCTCTCTCTCTCTCTCTCTCTCTCTCTCTCTCTCTCTCTCTCTCTCTCCTCTCTCTCTACCCCTCTCTCTCTCATTGACATTTGTATAAGTTTGTATGAAACGATTTATCATTTTGATGGCCTTGTGAATCTTCATTTGGACTAGTGAAAGTTCTTAAGTTATAATCCCAACTTGCTAGAAATCTTCAATCCGAATTTCTATGACTAATAATTCAGAAAAGCAGCATTTTATGCTATGTAGTGCTTCAGATTTAAATATATTGCCCAGTGGTTTGAATAAAATATACAACTATAATTTAATTTTTAGTTTCGTCTATCGAATTGGGCGCTCTGATTGGTCGAAAAAAAAATTCATGACTCCACGAATAAAATTTTGAGCACGCAGTGGTTTTGTATGATTACACACAAAATAGTCCCTTACAGAAATGTATCAAAACTTGTAAAGTTTTTGCTTTTTTCGCTCGATGCTATAAAATTATAAGAAATGAAGAGAATATTGTTTGATTTCAAGGAGGTATGATTCATGAAAACAAAAATTATTCTCTTCAACTCTTAAGTGAATGATCAGCATAGAAATGATGAAATGATCCATGTACATTGCATAGAGTACCCATAAGCTTGATGTACACAGCCAAGTATTTTAGCCTATGCGTGACATTTCCAACCATTTCGCATGTGCGTGACTCGCACACATTGAGCACCCTGGACAGTCATTCGGTGCAATTAGAACATATGCTGATTGCTTAAAGAAGCTTTGGGTCAGTATCTATCTACAGGGCGCAGAGTGAAGTATCTGATCAGAGTGTGCAGATGCACAGGCTGATCTGAGTCTTGGCGCACATGTGTAATGGTTGGAAATGTCACGCATGGGCTCATTTTCGACCTAACACAGATCCCTTCATTTCAATAGAAAAAGTTCTAACAGATCTCCTTCGACACAGACTTTTAGGAATCTGTAAAAATCTAAACGAGAGCTTGGTCACATACATTGTAATAATTGTGTTGGAGATTCAGTCATCCAACGCCTTAGAATATCATTTGAAACTTTTAGCAAAGTCATCTTTCGATATGTGGCAGTATCATCTATTATGAAGATTCGTTTACTACTTGCTTCTTTACACTACTTGATTCATTTAGCAAATGGGTCGGTAAAATGACTTGTCGACGCATACAACACAAGTGGAAAAGTTTGATCGGTTCCTTTTAGCCTGTTTAAATCATGTGACGTTATGTTTTTCCTTTACATCCTTTTGAAATTTCTTAACTTGTTAAATGCAATGATATCTTGCTGTTTACCCTTCAGCATCGACTATTCAACCCTTCAACGAACACTGAAGGCGTAATTAGAAAATCCAGATAGTGGCAATAATCGACAAAGTTTGTTTACAAATTTGTCTTTATTGCATGAGTCAGGTTGAACAAACTCAATCCCCCGAACATTGGTCTTGCGATTACTTAAAAATTATACAACATAAACGCATTTATGGTTGAATTAACTGATTCAATCAGCCTTCATATAAAGCGATCGAAGCCTTTTTGTATACGACATGACGTTTCAACTGAGAGTTAAAAAGACGTTAGTTTCCTTAAGACAAGGTCAAAGACATAAGTCGAATATTCTTAACTAATGGGTTCATGATCGTTAACCTCAGTAGGGCTAGAAGGTGGGGGCTCGGAAAATATGTCGTGGTAGTACTGCTTTGAGATATACCAGGAATCCACGATTAGGTGCTCCATCCGCCGCAATATGGCTGAAATACCGGGGCGTTAAAACCCCAATCAATCACCCAACGAATCAATGAATCAATTAATCAATGAATATGAAACAATGAATCAATCAATTGATCAATCAATCAATCAATTTTTGATTGATCAGTCGAGCTTTTATTGACAGAAGCGTTCCATTGATAGCGACATATCGATCAACTGGCACGTAATACATTTTGACCTGCTAGGCGTCCCATTTCTTTATCTTTAAACCCGATTACTTCATCAACGTGAGTCAGAACCTAAAAAGTTCATCAAAACTGTTTGAACACTTTTATCAACTGCCCCTTTCTCGTACTCCTTAACCTATTCCAACACAACTCTCTTTTTGACGCCCTTCACGAAAAGGCATTTGTAAACATTGCGATCAACGAAAAAATTGCTTGTAACAAGCACTGTTTTTCTATGTTCACAGTGTTTTCTACACTAAAAGGCAAAGATTTTCAGAATTCCACAAATTTGAAATTGACACCGGCCAAATCTTTCAATTTAAACCAGTCTAAATTTGTATCGTCTGAGATAATCAAAGTGACCGATCTATAGAATATCATCGGCAGTTTATCGTAATTTCTGAAGACGATTGGCGGATCGCTTGCTCCGCCCACTGGCTCCTCTGACCATACCCATTGACTCCGCTGGCTACGCCCATGGCTGACTCCGCTGGCCACGTCCACTAGCTCCAACAGGGAACTTTCACTTCGATATTAATGACGATATCTTGCAACATTTATGGTCAGTAGCCTGGAGCCCAAAAGTAAAATGGTTGTTTGGCCACGCCCTCTGTCTCTGACTAGATGTTCATTTGATTAGGTTTGACAAATTAAGTAATATTTGTAGACTGCTCGTAGCTTCACAAATAGGATTTGCTTTGAGGGTTCAGTTTCGTGTTTCTTCGTTTTGAATGATTTTTCGTCAGTTAAACTTTACTATATTTTGCGTTCAATCAGACATAACAACAAATCTGGTAACGCTCATGCTTACCGAATCGTCACTTTTGAAACGTGCGGTGGCGCTTGTTAGGAAAATTTCATAATGAATAGAATAAATTATCGAAAAAATCCGCCATGTTCGTTTGAAATTAAATGTATTTGAAAAAAACATATATGGCGTCCAAAATGGTCATTTCTCTAGATCTTAGATTCACGTCTTTGTATGACCTAAACAGATCTTGTAGAATTTCTGGACTACTATCGCTAGTCATGCATGAACGTTAACGATATATGCACGGAGGTAAATCAAAGAAACTATTAATCAAAGGAATAATCGGTCAATCTAATCATTCATTTACACCGGAAGTTGACTTTGGGCTCCTTTATTGGCAGACATTTATGTGAAGCAGTTTTTGGTTTAGGTCGCAAACGAGCATTTAATATTTTTTTTTCATGTTACTGGCTACAAATTTTGCAAATCAATGCGGTTTATTATAGAAATGGAACTTACTGTCACAGGTCAGTGCGAGTGACCAGCGACCCGTATATTAGTTCTGTTTGTCTGATGCATCACGCGAATAATCCTTTTTACTTACAACGTACTACTTAAATTTTCTTTATTTCAGCGAAGTAAATTCGCGTGAATAGTTATCATCGACAAAATTGTATCTATTTATTTGCGTCAAACAACCAAATCTTTATTTCAGAATACTCATCCGTGACATATTTTAAGGATATGAATTTTAATTTGGCTTTTGTTGGTAGCAGAATAAATGAGATTAAAAAATAAAGTCATTTAGGCTTGGAAGAACTAAGGGTACTATTGATTGAATATGAAATTCCAAAGGCGTGTTTCTCTCTCTCCCTGAAACCAAGTGAAAAAACGGTAATTTCCAAACTTACTGAAGTAATCTTACCGCTTTTAGACCTTAGATTCCGAAATCTAGAAAATAGTTTAGTTTTTTTCCTGCTTAAATTCATTGTGTAACGATTGTTTAATTGAATGGGGTTTAACGCCACTTTTAACACTATTTCAGTCATATCGGAGGGCTTCAGCATCTAACAATGGATTCCTGGTATTTCCTAGCGCCCAACTGCTATCCCACTTAGGGTTTATGATTATCCAACCAGTGGTGAGAGAAAAATGTCGGAAAGGACATGTGACAACTCCGGGGATCGAACCCATGACATATCACGGTTGAAGATTGAAAGTCTGACGCGCTATCGACTGCGCTATGACGGCGGCACTAATTGTGTAACAAAGTACCACGTGTGATTGTTAAACCTTTTCCTGTTTAAACCCTAGTTTTTACCTCCTAGTGAATTAATAAGTGGGAAAACAGTGTAAATAAAAAAGAAATTGATTGTAACGAGCATTTTCTATCCACAATATTTTCTGCCCCACTGAGTGGTTATTTATATCCATTTTAAATTTTCATTTGCAAAGCCTTCGAATTTGGACAGGTCTAAAATTTTGCAAAACAAGAAAGGGTTAATCAATATTAAACTGGTATTGCTCCCATCAAATTTATTGTAACTGTCAGTCGCACTCATTCGTCGATCAAGATTTTTTTACACAGGGTGGGTTGTTGGGGTAGTCTTCAACAGAACAGAAAATATCTTTTAATCCTTGTCATGCTGTATTAATTACCTTACTGAATTGTTGTAAAATCAAAGAGCTGAAAGAACTGATAGAACTTGTTTTTCAATAATCAATATTTCTTTTAGAAATCAATTTCATGAACAACTCTTGCAGGAAAAGTACCAGCAGGAGGCATAGACCAAGATCAGATTGCACTTATGTGCAGGCTGATCTAAGTCTACACCTCCTTCCAAAACTGGCATATTCCGGGTTCAGCATGAGTTAATTGGGTTAATTCACCCAAGTACAATATGTACAGTTATTGTACTCGTCTATAATAATGGCGTCCAGTGGGCGAGCTTCATGCCATAACTACACCTTTAGTAAGCTCTCTTTACGATACTTTTTTCAACCACAAACGATGTGATATATTGATTTTTCTCTAGCCTGATCACCATATTTTTCCAAGTTCTGGAAGGGTAGGGGTTCCGGGCAGGGCACAGGGCCTGAGTATTTCTCGAGGATAGAAGGAGAAAACTGACATCTTGTATGCTGTATTTGGATGAATTTATTTTCATAATAATATAATACATTTAATCCATTACGATACAACGCCGCGTTTTGACGCACTTAACGAATGGCATAGAACAAAATACTACGGGAAAAGAAGAAATCAGTTGTTATAAGAAAATTCTCCTTTTCTCACAACGTTTTCTTTACTATTGGATACGCAGTTTTGAAAAACGTCATAATGAATAATTGCAATGTTTTCAATTTGGACCAATCTAAAATTTTGTCGTCTGGTAATGAGTTAAGAGACAGTCTAGAACTAAGGTAATACCTATCTTGAATAATTTAATCTTTGATCGAAGGCAAAATATGACAAAAGAATCTATGATAAAGTTAAAACGACTGTCTTCAAAAATGTTCATCAGTTCTTTCTTAAGTTTATTATGTAATTACGAATTGTTGGTGGGTGACCAAAACCGCGTACAGCTTAAGTGAAACTGTATTTACAAGGTTTTAGTCAACTGCCGACGAAATGTGCTTTAACAGAATTGTTTTCCTTAAAATTATCAAAGTTAGAGACTTTTTAATACTAGGAGAGGCTCGCCTCGATCCATATATTGTTGGTGTGATTCTAAAAAACCTCGTAGCTACAGCTTAATCCAAGCTGTAGTTCCGAGGTTTTAGAGTTGCACCGACGATATCCGAAACGACCTTATAGTGTGGTAGACTAATCATTCAGCATTCATAAAATGCGCTCAATTGCGAAAATTATATTCATAAGTTGGGTCCTCGCATCCTAATCAGAGTATATAAAGTTTGCACTTTCCAGATACTTTTTTGTGCGACTGCTATTTTATCATTTCTACTAATACATTTAATGACGCCTTCTTTCGACATACATGTAGATTCCATTCTCAGATCTCATGACGGCAGCAAGACGTCGACGTACAACGTGGGTGGGGTCCAGTTTGAACGTAAAGCTAAAACAGATATCGACGGGTAAATGATAATTTTTCTTCAAAAATACCATATACATGTCTGAACACATCAATTCCATGAGTTCAAAATAATCTTGTAGCGCGTATGATATATTGTCAATGTAAAGACATACGGTGCGCGATTTAACAAGCTGTTACTCTTGAAGACGACGTTACGCATAAAGATCTGTGTCATAAGTAATGGAATCATGACTGCATACTAATCTACCATCGAAAAACATGGCTAGACTTGACAAACAAGGCTAGACTTGGTGTCTTACAATATATCTATAATTTAATTTTAGTTTTGACTATCAACAACATTCACGCGTTTTGATTGGATAATAGGTTGTTCATACTTTAATGAACACAATTTTGAGCACACAAAAATTTTATATGCTTGCGCAAAAGGTAGAGTCATGAAATTTTACTCAAAACTAGTTTTGCTTTATTTTGATCGACAAATGACATTAAATCATAAGAAATGAATAGTATATTCTTTTCTTGAGGTATGAACCTTAAAAGTTAATAACACAAATTAAAAAATCGGCGAATCCATACAGCATGATTAAGTTTTAAGATTTTTACTTCAATGAAAACAAAGGTATATTCTCATTTCTTTAATGTAATAAACGCAGATTTCGTATTCCATACATATATGTAAAATAATTATGTATGATATATAGGCTTCTTTACTTACTTATAAAGAAGTTTCGACAAAACAACTTTTTCTTCATTCATAGCAAAGTGTTGACCAATGCAGTTCCTGAAAACAAATTCGCCGGTTATTAAAAATATCATAAACAAAATTAAAGCTTTTGATAATTAGTGCCTACAGCAAGTTACAATACTTCTTTCTAGGACCCATACATGTTGAATAGCTTAACAGTGACACAATGATTAGAAATTTCTAAAAAGGTTCTAAACTTATTTTTTGTTTACTCTTCTTATAGTGAGCGATACACCGACATTGGACAAATTCGAACGACCGGACGGTTGGCGTATGTGCGTTAGTGCGTTCGGCCGTTCGAATGTGTCCAGTGTATATCTCCTATTTTTGTGAATAGATTTGAAAATACCTTCGCACAATTTTTATCAAGCTTAAGAAAACATTGTGAAAAATGAAGAAAATGCTTGTATCAAACGATATCTTCGTTATCCGTTATGGTTTTAATCAAAAAAGATGAAAAATAATAAAATTCCATAAACTTATAATTGTCGTCTGAAGCTTCTTTCAATTTGGTCCAGTCTAAAAATTTTGTTGTGTAGGAATGGGTTAACCGTAAACAAATTTTCATTCTATTTTCAACGAGTCGCACTTGCAACTCATTAGCTAACTATACACCATGGATTATAAACCATACAATTCTTTGTCAAACTATCACATTCTAGTTTTTCATACTTCCACCCCCTTTGTCCTAGCTATCTTGTAAATATAAACACATGTCTCGTTCTAGGATTTAATCCTGTCCTATTCAATCCCTGGTTTCTACGTCCCTACTATTTCATAATTGATAAACATAGCAGGTAAAGAAGATATTACTTTTTACAAGCAATTACGTCTCTTTCCATAATGTCTCCCCTACTGATCGATTATTTTTCAAATCGAAACAATTGTAGATTTTCGTCTGCAAACCCTTTGAATTTGGACAGGTCCAAGATATTGCAAAGCTGGTAAAGGCTAAAAAACTTTAATGACTTGAAAGCATCAACATCCTTTACCTTGGTCCAGCTGCAAACGGTACAAACTGGTAATGGTCCATCTTTGTTACATTCTCCTTCGAGAACCGTTCTGGGTTATATTCCATGTGGTTCTCCCAGATATCTTCGTTATGATGTAATGCCCATATGTTGATCTGTAAAAAAGTAATAATCGTTCCTCAAAATGAAGCATTCTCATCAATTTTAACTAGAATTCATATTGATATGTTACATGTCAAGTGCTTTCAAATTAATTTGGGAAGACAAACCGAATCTAATTGACCAATCGCGGCTGTCAATTAAATAATAAGTCAACCAATGAAATCGTTCATTGCGATCATAAATGAATTTTAAACTCCGACATTGGCCGCCATTTTTGTTAACCTTTAATGTTGGTTTTGTGACTTAAACGTCGTAACTGCAGCTTATTCAAGCTCTAGTTACGACGTTTACCTCGCCGATCAACTATTTAACTTTTTGTTACATGTTTCTGACCATAAACTTTGCAAAATAACGCTATTAAAATCGAAACGGGGCTTCCTGTCGGAGGCAATTGGCGCGGCCAATGGAGTAAGTGGGAGGCGCCAGCAATTGGCCAATTACGCTTAACCGGGTACGGGAGTGTCGAGAGTTACGAGTATTGTTTCCCAACTGTACCAATTGTTGTGTTTCAACCCTTGTCATGCTGAATAAATTCCTTTTCAGAATTGTATAAAAATCAAAGGGCTGAAATCACTGGTAGTACTTGTTGGCCAGTTGTCAATAACTTCTATTAGAAATTAATGTCATAAACAACTCTGGTTTCAAAAGAACTGACCGGAGGTGTAGACTAAGATCAGACTGCACTCTTGTGCAGTCTGATCTTTGTCTATACCTCCTGCTTAAACCGAAATATTCCGGATTCAGCATAATACCCCCCCCCCTTTTTTAAAACTTTTTATAGAACTTTTAACATGTACCGAATAGGTTCAAAGTTCAGTATAATTTCGCCAAGAAAGACATGAAAATGGTTATTATATTCTTTAATAAAATGGTTTCCCTTTGAGAACTGCTACCGGTATTTGATATCTTAAAATTCTAGTACCAGTGGTTTAGTATGTACCTGTATATTTGTTCCTTTTGGCAAGGTTGTATCCCCTATGTCAAACTCTCGGGTAGTGCTTCTAGCAACAATTGCTACGGGAGAATGTAGGCGCATGCCTTCCTTTATACACATAGATAGGTACTCTAATTGGGACAAATCACCCCTGAAATATAATTAGTTATACTTTAAAACACGCCAGACGTCTTAAATTAGGACAGGTCCAATCTAAAGGATAGTACAGGCGACAATTCATTTTTTTTTAATTAGAAAATTACCATAGTATAGGGTAGAAAACATCGTATCGAAAGAAAAGATTGCTTGTTACAAGTAATTTCATCAGTACCATTGTTTATCCCGGCTTTTTCTGTTTGACAATTTTGTTGATTTCCGAGATGCTCTAAAATCTCATCATAAAAGTATCGTGTTGGACTCTAGTTAAAATACTAATTAAATCCTTACCATTCCAGATCGTCTGTTTCCCGTTCCTCTAGCAAGCTGTCTATTTCTTGTTGACATTTTTGCTGGTACTCGGGATGTTCCGCTAACGAATACAGTATCCAGGAGATGGCACTAGCGGTCGTATCGTGACCTAAACACAACAAATTAGAAGCTCTCCAACAGAAAAATTCCACTTCGATACTATAAAGCGTTATTTTGCAAAAACAAAAAGGTCTGTGACATATAACAAAAAAGTAAAATGGTTGGTTGGCGACCTAAACGTCGTAACGACAAATTGAAGTTCCCTTCCGGTCTAAATAAGTAATTAGTCTGATCGACAGATATGTTGATTGACAGAATAAAAGATATGATATCCCAAACAAGATCTTAAGGCGCTTAAGCGCCCGTCTCGCTCCACAGGCCTGATTGTACTGATTATGCAAATAGTGTTTTCAGGAATTCAATTTAGACCGAATCAAATTACCACGTATGGCAAATAAATATTGTCCATGAAATCTTTCAATATTTCAAACTTTGATTTTGTCAGTTGAAAAGGGTATTACCTTTTTTTTTTTTTAAATCACTGTATACCATATATGGACATAAGCCACGACCATAAAATCCATGTTTTCAATCAATTCAAATTAATTGATGGAGTCTAAAAAAGAGTTACTAGAGGATCATTCAGTTGAAATTGTGCTGAAAGTTCTTTTAAGGAATCTGATAAATGGTCATCTAAGGATCATACCTGTGACTGGTTTCTGAGAAGAAGATTTTCAAAGCTCTCACTATATATAGAAATTTGCCTGCCCATTTAAGCCATGTTTTTCACTCGTACAAAATTTTGTGAATGAATCTGATAAAGGTTCACACAAGAATCATTTCTGTAAATGTTGTTGAAATTCATTTACTGGTTTCTGAGAATAAGATAGTTAAAGCTTTCACCATATCTTGAAATTAGCCCCGCCCATTAAAGCAATGTTTATCATCCGATCAACATTCTTTGAGGTAACCTGATAAAGGATCACCCAAGGGACATTCCTGTAAAATTTTGTTGAAATCCATCTGCTTGTTTCTGAAGAGAAGATTTTTAAGGCTTTCGCCATATATTGGAATCAACCCCGCCCATTAAAGCCGCGTTTATCAACCGATCATAATTCTTTGAATGAATCTGATAATAGGGGCACCCAATTATCATGCCTTTAAAATTTGGTTGAAATACACCAACTGATTTCTGAGAAGATTTTTAAACGTTTCAATTTGCTCTGCCCTTTAAAGCCTTGTTTTTCATCCGATCAAAGTTCTTTGAAATAATTTGATAATGGGTACTCAAGGATCATTTCAGCGAATTCTGGCTGAGTTCTGTTCGGTATTTTCCGAGGAGAAGATTTTTAAAGTAAAGATTCACGCACGACGGACTCAATCCATTTACAATAGCTCACTGGCTTTCAGTAAATTGGACTAAAATTGATCTAACCAAAACCTAGGGATAAGCGTTAGACAAAACTGTTTCAGGAGTTCTTTATTTAATAAAGCAATACACGCATCACTATATCAAAAGGACCAGGGTGCATGTAATATTGCTTGGAATATTTGCTGGTGGTATTTAGAAAGAATAAATCACTCTCGAACCTTCAAACAGAAAAGTGTCCACTTCATTTCTAATGTCCAGCTTCGTTAGACCATTACCATTCTCATCTCGGGCTGTTAGTAATATATCAACAAAGTCGAGGTACTTTCTCTCAAAATTTGTACCACCAGAATTCTAGAGGAAAGAATAATGGTACATCGTCGGTTTGCGAACAAATTGCTGTAACTACAGCTTTAATAACGCTGCAGTTACAAAATTTTGCTCACGCACCTCCGATAATTCGTTTTGTAACGTATCGTAACCAAATATGTAAGTTATAAGCACCTTAGGATAATGTATCTTAACTTTCCAACCATATTTTGAATTTGGGATCCCACAACCTGGGGCTTTACTTCTCTCAGAGTACTACACCATTATGTATTTTAGGCGAAGGTTTATACAATGCCACTCGACATGTAAATTATGGGGTTTTTTGTGGTTTATGTTTTGGAATGTGGTGATTTTTCAACTATGGCCTTCTCTATTAAAAACATCTAAAACTTTCTACATACCACTGTTTATAACTTCAAATTGTATGCCTTACTGTTTTGGAGGATAAGATTTCTTAAAAATGCCCTTCCTTTTTCCTTTAAAAACTCACAAAGGGCTAATTTTGGTGTGAATAGTAATAATTTAATTGTTAGAGTATAGATCCACTATCCTGTATACTGTATGTTATATATATGAACCCCTCGTGGTATATTTTTTGTCGCAGTTTCAACCATTTTCGTTGCTTTAAGGCCATTTAGATAACTAAGACAGAAAAAGTTTTAGCAAAATTTTGTTCAATCCTGCTTACTACTAGATCCATTCTCACACATTCCTACTTTTTGATGTCCCTCATTAAAAAGGCTTTGGATAAGATTGTGGACAGCGAAGAAATTGCTTGTAAGAAGCAGTTTCTTCATTATCTACGATGTTTTCTCTCCAAAAAGACAAAGATTCCCTATATTCTACTAACTTGAAATTGTCTACTGCAACTTCACTTAATTTGGGCCAGTCTAAAGTTGTGCTGTCTGGTAACGGTTAAAGGCAATGTTAGCGAACAGACTGTGGCCATCAGCCGAGATCACAAGCTAACCGACGTGAGCTTAAAAACATGTTTATGGTGCGCTTAAAATAGAGTATTTTCTCTGACGTGGTAACGGAGGTTAAATTAGCTCGATTCTTACCAAAATGTTCTGTCGTTTGTCAATGATATCCTCGGCAACAGAATGAACTAGGTCACAGTCTCTCTTAAATTGTCGACCAAGTGACGTTAGGCTGAAGAGGGTGTCCGATATCAACCATGGATTTCTGAAATAAATCATCGAAGATACGAAGAGAATACATGTTGTTCTATTTTCATGTTTGTATGAGAATAAAAACCTAATCCAAGTTTATATGAGGCAAAGATGCTCCCTAATTTAGTCACAGTCTTTACCCAAGTAAAATAAAGCCAAAATCGAATAAATGTAGACGCTCATCACAAAGAGGAGTACATTCAACTGACGGGAAAATTTCTTCTCGATGAAGCACGGCTTCCGAAAACAGAAAACCCTTGAAAAATCGCGGATGTCCGAACCAAAGACAATTCAACACACTGATAGTACTAGAATAAATTGCTTCTCCAGCGGTCTAGAGGGGGGAGGGTAACATCATTCTAAAATCCTTATTTCCTCAACGAAACCCTATTGTGTGGGTACTCATTTGAATCGTCTCAACGAGACGATTCAAATGAGTACCCACAACATAGAGTTATAGGTATAGAGATAAGAGGGGGTATCATCATTCTAAAATCCTTAGTTCCTCAACGAAACCCTATCTTGTTGGTACTCTATACCAAAGATTGTATGGCAGTGTTGGTGAAATATTTAAATCTAAATGCACATTACGCCCTATATCTGGGGCTCTGCTCTTTATTGGCATGCATTGAAGCAGCTCACCTTCCCCTATATGTTACTGTAGATGCGAGGTTGTTTACTGCTGTAACATATGGATGCTGTTCACTGTAAAAATATAAATATATATATAAAAAAGTCATTATTACATCGATCTTTACACTTTTTTGTAGAATACAGATGATTTATTGATTGAATGGGGTTTAAACGCCACCTTTAAAGGTATTTCAGTCATATCGCGGCGGCTGGAGCACCTAACCAAGGATTCCTGGTAATTCTCACACCAGTACTACCATTACGTCATACCCGACCCTTTCGCCGCTCATTCCAAGTAGGTTTACGATTATCCACCCGCAGTTGAGAGACATATGTCGGAAAGAATAACTGCCGCAGCTAGGGATCGAAACAAGACCTTATGACTAGGAGTTCTACGTGCTAACAATGCGCTATGGCCGCAACCAGAATACAGATGAAGCGCATCTCTAGTTGCAGTAGATCGCGTTATCCGCATAATTCATTGAATTGGTGGCTCGTAATGAAAATCGACCTTCTAGGATTCGCTTTAACTAAAATCAGATGACGCGATTGTAATAGCGTGAACGAATCCGGATCGAAACTTGCCGGATTTTGTAGATTTTACGAAGCAAAAGCACTAAGTCTTTCAAACCCTTAGACACGTTGTCGGTCTTTCTGATATTTGATCAAGTAAAGGGCTACTGGGTCGTCTCTCACCAATAGGCGAACGATAAGTAGTGTTCACAAGTGGACTGACCATCTGGTTAGTCAATTCCCACACAAGCCCTACTTTTCACGCTCCGAAAGAAAAATGCTTGGGAAACATTGTGGAAAATGAAGAAATAGCTTGTATCAAGTCATTTCCTCATTTTCCGCAGTGTTTTCTATCCAAAAAGACCAAAAATAATATATAAATAAATTCGATAACTTGTAATAGACGTCTGTCGCTTCTTTCAATTTGGACCAGTCTAAAACTTTGTTATGTAGGAATAGGTTCAGTGGGTCTAAAGGTGGGTTAAGGTTTCCAAAAAATGACAGGAAGCTATGGTTAGGTGGACAAGCCTCAGCTAACGTGTAGTTCAAATGGTCATTAACAACAATAAACACCTATACAAAGTATCATTTCTTACCCAGTTTTCTGCACATCGATGTCGTATGAAAAGGCACATCGCAATATGATATCCAACGTACATTTGCAGACATATTGGAAAACTTCAAACTTTTCTTCTCTGTCGGAATACTTGTTCAAATTACTCTGGAGTATATAAAAGAACTCAAGTAAGCTAAAACAGAATATCAGAGATAGAAAAACAGCATTAAAAGTTGCGGTATTGCATTAATCTTCGAAAACTCCTTATTTAGTCATTTTACCAATCGAACCTGTCAATCAAATGACAAGTCGACCAATGAAATCATTCATTCAGATCAGAAATGACTTAAAACTCCGTCATTTGCCACAACTTTTGTCAATCTTTTTTGTTGGTTTCGCGACTTAAACGTCGTTACTACAGCTTATTCAAGCTGTAGTAACGATGTTTATGTCGCTAACCAACTATATGACTCTTTTGGTAATTTGTAATGGCCCTACATTTCGCAAAATAACGCTTTTTAAATGCGAAGCGGGGCTTCCTTTTGGAGTCAGTGGGCGGGGCCAAAAGAGTAAGTGGGAAGGGCCAGCGATTGGTCAATTGACGAATCCCTGGTCCCATCAACTGAGCCCAACTGGAAAGTCAGTTTCGTTATGAATCGATGTAATTTTGTAAAACTTCTGGTGAGTAACATGTAAAAAAATGACAAGGTAATTTGGCGACCTATACGTCATAACTACAGCTTATTAAAGCCGTAGTTTCTAGATTTAAGTCGCCGAACCAACATACATTTCAGCCAGTTCAAAGCTAATTTCCGATTTGAATGGTGTATTGATTCTTTGATTGACAGCCACTATATACTAGAGCATTTATCGTAATGAAAAAATCAACAGTTGGTCGTAACTCGCTATATTGCAAAATATATTAATTCGTTATTAATCACACTGTATGAACACGCGAAGCGGATTCGTTCTCTCTCACACGCACACAACACACACATATGAATTACATTTTTTAAAACATTTTTTATATGGAACTATTTTTGGTGCAAGCATACAACATATCTGCGTTCTTAACACTTTGTTCCTGTATGTGTATGGATAGTTTTTCCCGCTAAACAGAACGCCTATTTTTGAGAGACGAAGTTAACAATTAAATTATTAAGTAATGAAACAAGATTTCGAGAAACTCAGTGACTATTTATCTTCTGAAAGTATGAGCTTGACTTAACCCTTTCTTATTTTGTAGACAAACATTTAAAGTGGATTTAATTTGAAAAAATAACCATTCAGTATGGTACAATATATTGTAAAAAGAAAGAAGAAATTGCTTGACTACGAAAATATACATGTACAACTGTGTGTTTCCAAGGAGATATTCCAAAAAATAATTTACCACTAGTTTATCTGCACTTTTGTTGTACACACTCATATATGGCTTAAGAATATCAAAGTGGAAGGCTGGCGTCAACAGTCTTCTATTTCTGGCCCATTTGTTACCACCAGCGATTAACAAGCCTTCTCCTAACCAAGGTTTGAGCATCTTATAGCCACTATCAGGGTTTACTGGTTTGGGTTCTGAAAACAGAAGAACTCGAATTAGGCATAAGGAGGATTTCGAATGATTGTTCATTTCATATCGAATTTAAAGATACAAACGAGGCTTTAATAACTAAATTTCATGATTTTCAAATTGACTATGCATCTTCTTTTGAGTTTGAACCAATATAAAATATTGTCATCTGATAATAGATGGAACAACCAACTGAAGAAGAGTTCCAGCTGCCTTAGAGAGCATACTGAAGGTAAATTGTTTTAGATTGAACATCTACAGGAGTTCTGTCTGCTACTACTTAATAGTCCAAAATGAGTAAACCCCTGTACATTAGGGACTATTTATAGAACATTTATTTCTAATTGTATTATTTTAATATGACACAATCATTTATCGGTTAAGAAAGTATTTCTCGAATGTCATGACTGATCAATAAAGATTAATGTATCCATTTGGTTCGTTTGTCAGTTGAGACAAACTACTCCATCTGAGGCATGGACCTTGCTATGACAACCAACCATTTGAAACAGCCACTTTGGATAACTCCGCGATGTACCTCTCTTTAACCCATTCCCACACAAGAAAATTCTAGACTGGTCCAAATTAAAAGAAGTTGCAGACGACTATTTTTTGTTAAAGTAATTTAAAAGATCTTAGTCTTTTTGGATAGATACCATTGTGTAAAATGAAGAAATTGCTTGTAACAAGCAATTTCTTCATTTTCCACAATGTTTTCCAAAGCTCTTTTCTTGAGGTGCGTAAAAAGGAGGGCTTGTGTGGGAATGGGTTAACCGAACTCATTTCCATACAACGACCCTTTTTGACAGAAAAAGGATTAGAATGAAGACATTACAACAAGCACCTTTTTCAACAATGTTTTCTACAAAGAACGCAAAAAAACACCTTTAAACTGTCACCTGCCACTCCTTTCGATTTGGGCCGGTCTCAAATTTTGTCGTCTGGTAATGGATTACATGAATATACTACACCTGCTGTTTTTAAGATCCTCTTCATGGTTTTTGGATGACACACTATAATAATCGGTCTACCAAACGGTCCCCATATACGTACATAGCCCGACTGTTTGGAGTATGTATTAGTCCATTCTAAGATCCGGAGGAGTCGATCGTGACCATTCTTTGGAACCTTGAATATTCAAGTGACGGATAGAATTTGTCAGTCAAAAAGAGTAGATCCATCATACATTGAAACCGAAAGTGTACTTTGAACACCGACATTAGCCGACATTTTGGTTGGCTTGAAAATTTAAACGTCGTAGCTACAGGTTATCCAATCTGTAGTTACAACGTTTAGGTCGCCAACCAACTATTTTTTACTAGCTAGATTTTGCGAAATAACGCCGTGTAATGTCGAAGTGGAACTTCCTGTCGGAGCTCAGTGGGCGTGGCCAGCGATCAGTCTAATAAAACTCTTGTATCATTGATAACAGCAGAACGCTTAAATAAAATGAGAAAATACAGTTTATATAACTTTCATATATTTTTAATTTTTAATATTTTACTTAAGAAAATCATATCTTAGCTGCAGTTTCGACGTTTAGGTCGCGAACCCAGATTTTGACGTTTTTGTACAAGTTAATGACAATAAGTGTTGCAAAATAATGCCTATTGTAAGCTTGGATTTTTTTGCAAAGCCGTTCAACCATTTCCACATATTTTAAAAATATTTGTCTTTTTGTATAGACAGCATTGAGGATAATGGAGATATTGCTTGTAACATGTTATTTCTTCATTTTCTACAATCATTTCTAAAGCCGTTTTATTTAGGAGCGTAAAAAGGGGGGGGGGATTGAGTGGGAATTGGTTAATATCGAAGCAATAATTCCAGTTCGAGGTCAGTCGGCGGGGCCATTGATCTGTTAATTGCAAAATCTATAATCCGTACATTACATGAGCCATTCGTATTCCCCTTTCTCAATGTTTTATCTTATTTTAAACAATAAAGCATAAAGGGCAAGTGCTTGTTTCCGGTCTATATATCTAATTGTCTTTCATAACAACAGCAGTCAACATAATTTAGAACAGAGAAAGTAATTTGTCTAAGATTCAAAGGCTTCAAACCTTTTAGCATTTATTATTAAAGCTGCCTGGCTAAGCCTTTTTTAATCAGAAACCACCATGTATGGGTTCATTGAGGGGCTGACATTGTAGCCTTATTCTGTTTCATCAAGATATCCCAGAATATGAACTAAAAGTTTCAAGAATATGCGTAAATCGGCCAAATTCCATGGTGTGATGAGAAACGTCTTATTCTTTTTGTATTCTCGCAGAAAAGGCCCAAAAAACCTATTGATAAATCCAACGAGATATGCAATCCGCAATAGTACATTTCATAATTCTAACCAATTGTAAACCGAAGTCTATTCATATGTGGCTTTATTACACAAGGCAAAATCAACGAAAAACATACATACGTTCACAAAACTACCATACATCCAGTGGTTATCTTTGGGACCCGGTAGATTTGAAAATATTTTGGACCACGTGACTCTTTTCTTTATTTCCACTACAACGGTCCACACCACCATTGCAATGATTGTTATCAACGCCGATTGGATAATAATTTTCATGGATGGATTCGACACCCCTGTTAGCCATGATGCAAGATCTGCAGGCTCCATTATTTGCCCCTGAATTCTGCTGTAAAATTCAAGCACTTCATGTCTCCAAGGTTTCAGATGGCAAATAATGCCATCAATATTGCACCACGTAGACATATGCTACAACAGCTCTTTTAACCCATACCAGACGATAACATTCAGATTGGTCCAAACTCAGTTGGAGTTGAAGATGATAATTTCTAGTTGATGGAAAAAAGATCTTTGCGTTTATGACAAGAAAACATTGTGTATAATGAAGAAATTGATTGCCAGCTTATAACAAGCAAGTTCTTTATTTCCACATTGATTTTCCAAAGCTATTTCATGGAGTGTCAAAAAACTTTAATGTATGGGAATGGATAAATACTATATTATTATCTTATTCTATCGACCCGTTATTTTGCGATGTTTTTAAAATTCGAATTATTATGTGCATTGTCTGATTGAACAAAGATGAACTTAGTAACCTAAACTTATCTCAAAGTCAACTCCAGTCAACATAATTATGTAAAATACCCTTATACAGTAAAAAAAAGACATAATGGTTATCTGATTCAAAACAGTGATCAAAGTACTGAAAGTACTGTAAGCTAGCAAAGAATAGTTTGGTTAAGTATTCTTCTTTGCTAGATGTTATTATGACAAATAAAAGAGGTTAAAATCACCCAGGAGTTAACCCATTAAAACACGACAAAATCTTAGACTGGTTCAAATTAAAAGAAGTTGCGGATGACAGTTTTAATTTGGTTGAATTTAGAAATCTTTCCCTTGTTGGGTAGAAAACATTGTGGACAATGAAGAAATTGCAATTTTTCATCGTCCACAATGTTTTCCATAGCTTATTTCTTGGGATGCTTGGGGAAAGGTTAAATAGCATACTTTTGAAAGAGATTTTGATATTACTGAAATGCACGAGAACTATTTTTATTGCGTAGGCATTAAATTGATTTAGTAGTTAACCCTCCAGTGGCAGTTTGCACTCATTGAATTTTTAGAAAACCTCAAAATTTCGTTTGTTTACTTAAGCTATCAAAGCTGTCGCTTTGCTCGCTAAAAATGACCTTTTCATCGTTTCCAGACGTACATTTGCAAATAATTGAATTTACGTTTCGTCTATCAAAGTTCCCGCATTCCTTTTGACTGATTATTTCGTTTCATATCTCAATTAAAATCAAAGTACTGAAAAGTACTGTAAGCTTTCAAAGCATTGTTTTCTTCAGTGACCTTCTCTGTCAAACGTTATCATGATAAAGAAACCAAGGAGTTAACCATTCCGACAAAGTCCTTTCCTTTTTATACCCCCCAAGAAAATAGTTGTGGATAACAATGTGGAAAATGAAGACATTGCTTGTAACAAGCAATTTCTTCATTTTCAAATTGATTTCTACCTAGAGCGACAAATTTTCATGAATTATCAACCCATTTGAAATTGTTGATCAGAGTCGTTTTGAACACGATGTGCTCAAGTGAGCTAAAAAAAACAGAGGATGATCTTGCATGCAGTTTGCAATAATTCTAAAATACATAAGAACTATTTTTTATGGCGTAGGTATATATGGGATTGAGTGGTTAAGCTTGCAGTGACAGTTTTCTCTCTCTGAACTGTGAGAGGACCTCAAAATTCTGTCTGTTCACTTAAGCTATCAAAGCTGACGCTTTGCTAGCTAAAAATTAGTATGGAGCTATATGTATTTAAGCATGTTTGTGCACAAACAAAATCTAAAAGAAACTGTTCGAAACGTATTTTTTCTATATTCTATTCATTTACATTTCTTAATTCATTTATTTTCATTTTTTTTCGATATTTTCAATATCATAATATAAGTAATGAAGAGGAGAATATTCTTTGTTTAAATCTAGGCATGAAACTAAAGATCTCAACACACCTCTGTATAAATCTGCTCTGCAGTAACGACGTATGAGTATAGCCTTGCCTGGTATGAAACCCCAATTACATTTCTCAATGAATCCACTTTATGGCTTCATAGCGTTTTTTGTTTTGTGTGTGTGTGTGTGTTATAAACCTTATTGAAAACAACAATAATAAATACAAAACAAACATTCAAACAAACAACAACAGAAGCAGCAATAGCAGCGAAAATAATTTTCTTCATCTCTGAAACCAATATTTCCAATCAAAGAGCACAAGGGTATATATCGGAGTACAAATGTTCAAGATCGGCTATGTAAGCTTATTTGTTTTATTTTTCAATAAAACCGAAAGTATTTCTACTTAAATAACGTTGATAAATAATTTTATCACACAAAAAAGCTTTCCGACGCCGCTCAAGAAAAAAAAATATGAAAACATTGTGGAAAATGAAGAAATTGCTTGTGAGTGTGACGAGCAATTTCTTCATTATCCACATTTTTTTGCCCCAAAAGACAAAGATTTTTTATAATTCTTTCAACTTGAAATCGTCTGCAAATTCTATCAATTTAGACCAGCTAAAATTTTCTCGTGCGGTAATGGGTTATTTGAAGAAAACCGATCGAAAAAAGTAAACAATGAAACTACCTTTGCAAAACTGCGAATGATCTTATTCCGCGTCCCTGTCGAAAATTAAAGCATGTTTAAAGAGTTGACACACATTTCTGTAACACTACGCGGCAACACATATTATGAAGTCATTATTTGATACCTTTTAACCCTTGACATGCTGAATTAAACTCCTCTACAAACTTGTGTTAAAATCAAAGGCCTGAAGGCACAGAAAGCATTACTTTTGGGTCGGCAATAATTTAGAAAATTAATGGTATGAGCAATGCTTGTTATAAAGTGACAAGCAACAGGTTTAGACAAAGATCGGGCTGCCAAACAGAAATACTCCGGGTTCAGCATGACAAGGGTTAACATATTCTTTTAAACCCAAACGTTTTATCAAGAAGGAATCAAGACGGCAGTTATACGTGATAATTTTTCAGCAAAAAGGGTAATTGGTTTCAGAAGGGTAAAAGAAATTGTAGAAAAAATTGTTGTAACAATTACTGAATGTTCGCAACATATATGGCCAGTAACATGTAACAAAATAATAAAAGGAGAACCATGATGGTCCTTAATCGCCCACCTGAATCATCTGCTAATTGAAGTTCTTTTTCTTTCTATTAAATAAAAAAATGCAACTGGAGCCAAATATATAGAACATAGATGAGGTTTTTGGCCTAGTGCAAAACCATCTAATGCTACATTATAAGAATGTCTCAAGCTATATAGTTTAAATTATTACATGCTTGGAAAACATGTGAGACAAGGAGAACTTGCTTGTTACAAGCAAATTTCCATTTTCCACCATGTAATCTAACAATCCTTTTTTAGTTTCCATTTGCAGCTTCTTTCAATTCAGAAGTATACAATTTAGGCTTCTGGATTGGTTAAGAGGAGAAGACTTTAGAATTGCTATTTATCAGCATTTTAACATAATTTGGACCTCTGGGTTTTGGCCATTTCTGACCCCATTGGTATAATTTCTTTCCCAAGGTAGATAACGATGTGAATATAACATATACCAAATATAAATGTGCCGCACCTTATATACTGGGAGAAGGAGATATCAAACAAGCTCTAATTGAGCGTTTTAGACAACATCGGATATCTTGGGAAAGACCATGTTTGTCCAAAGGGGCAAAATATCGACAAGCATGGTAAATAACTATAAGGTTACACAATAAAATCCTGTTAATTTGTTAGCACTGTTGTTTCAATTAACCCGAAGTTGTTATTAAAAGATTATATTTGTGCTTTAATTCTAATCTTTCTGCATTAGGTCAGTTGCATTTAAGCAGCGAATTGCTACTATCAGGGTTGCAGTTAAGAGGATTCCACTATATTTCAAAAATACGTATTCTAGGCTCTATAGTAAAGAATATCAATTTTTTAGCTTCGCAATTGAGCAATTTCCCCAAATTTCGACCTCAAGGGAGGGACGATTTTGGGTCTAAAGGCACAATTTCTTATAACATAGTTCAAAATCAAATAGTAATGTTTAAACCGAAATATGAATGCTTCGGGACTTATATATCAGGAGAAGAAGACTTCTGAACTTGTTCATATTGGATGAAATTCCCCATTTTGGACCCGTTTGGCTTGACAAAAAAAAACATTTAGTCATATTACATAACAAAAATGAATACCTCAGACAATATAGTTAACTGACAATTAATCATTCAAATATAACACCCTTTAACACCCTTTAACATAAAAATGGAACTTCCTGTTGGATCTCAGTGGGCGTGACCAGCGACACATCAATTATTTCTGCTTGTCTTATCATTGGTGTGAGAAATACCAGGATTCAATTGTTAGGTGCTCCAGTCGCCGTGATATGACAGAAATACTGTTAAAAGAGTGTTAAACCCTATTCAATCAATCAATCCATGGAAGATTTTAAGGGTAGGCATTTTGATTAAGCTCCTTATGGTATCAAATAGAAATAAAGAATGAAGTCGTTTAGGATTGGAAGTTTTTTCTTTTTATAGTTTAAAAGCCTTTTGAACTTGCTCTAATTGAGAGTTTTCCTCTTGTGCTGGGCCATTTTGAACCAAGGGTATATTTTGAGAATTTTGTGGAGAACCACGTGGTCATACTATATTATGAAATATAAATGCCCTTAGCTTTGTAGTTTCTTATAAAATGTATTCCAAAGACAAAGAAAAAAATCTCACTTCAGATTTCACGGCATTTTTCGTAGAATGGAAATCGTTTAACAAATTTTGTACAACTTACCAAGTTAACATTCCTGCCAAGTTTCAGCTTGATCAGCATCCTGGTTTAGGAGAAGACCTGTAAGGAAATTTTGGACGGAGAGACAGAGGGCTTACGATGACCGATCAGAATAGCTTACCTTGCCCCTTGTGCAAAGATGAGCTAAGAAGGTTGGTTAGTCATCTAAAGGTCGTTACTACAGCTTGGATAACCTGTAGTTACGACATTAAAGTCTCAAAACTAACAAAAAATGTTCACAAAAATGTCGGCCATTGTAGGAGTTCATAAATCACTTCCGATCTAAACGAATGATTTGATTAGTCAATTAATCTTTTGATTGACAGCCGCCATCCGTCTTTTACAGAAGCCGGCAAACAATTTTATACCGCGGCTATGATCATGCCTTACTTTTAATCATCCAAAAGTTAATATGGAGTGGAATCGCAGAAATGGGCACATGAACATTGACGGATGACTTGGCTCCGCCAACTCTCTCCAACAGAAAGTTCCTCTTTGATATAAAACGGCGGGTTTTTTGCAAATTTATGGCTAGTAACATGTTATAAATCAAAGCACCGAAATTACTAAAGCTAGCAAATCATTGTTTTTGTTGAATTATATTTTTTGCCAAAGGTTATCATGATAAAAAAAAACGAGGTTAAAGTAACCAAGGACTTAATCCATTCTATCACAATCACTCCTTTTAAGCCCATTAAGAAAAAAACGTTGGAAAAAAATGTGGAAAAACAAAAAATATTCTCATCATTTCTTATTATTTAATGATATTGAGCAAGAAAGCAAATATTTTGCAAATTTAGATACTTTTTGAAAATTTTGTTCCTAGAGTAATAAAATTTAATAAATATAATAAAAAAAAATCGCCAATCAGAAAGTTCGTTTTTGATAGACGAAGATAAATTAGATTGTATATCAATGATAAAAAATCCTTATTGCTTATGTAAGGTGTAATTACGCCGTTTTGGTGACCCAACGACAAATATACTGATGTCACCTAGAGGTGGACTAGATTTTACCTCGTAGTTAAAAATTGGAACACTTTCATAACAAACCATGTTTTCCATGTTCCTGCATATCATTCATTCGTTATGGTACGTTCAGGTGCTTAACCAAATCCTACACTATCCCTCCTTTACAATTAAGAAAATGATGTAATTGCTTGTCAAATATTGACCCTAGTCATGCTGTATAAACTGCTGTAAAATCAAAGGGCTGAAACCGATGATAGATTTGTTTGTTTGAATGGGGTTTAACGCCATAAACAAATCTCCTTGTTTCCCTGCATAGAATGAGACGCAACTGGATTCTCAAATTCTCAAAAACGTATACCCTGCTATAAACACGAAAAGGACCCATCTAATTAATGCGAAGACACATTGACATGGGTCAGATTGTGTCTTCATGTCCAGGTAAAACCGGGTCTGAATGTCTTTTTCGCGTATGTACCCATTTTCCGACAATTTTAGACTGGCTCAAATTCAAAGTACGGTATTTTAGAAGACATTATAGTTGAAAGATAAAGGCCATATAGGATAGACAACAACAACGAGTCTAAAAATCTCACATTTTCTTTCAGTGTGTTCCGTAACCATTCTTTCCGCACATGAAGAACTTAATGTGGGGTAATTAGTGAACTGGTCATCTGAACTCCACCAGCCGGATTCAGGATAACCAGGGGTTGTGAGAATTTGAGATTTTAGAGAAAGACCGGTCCAATTTGGGTCTAGATTTTTTTTTAAACTTAACCGGTTTCCACACAATCCCTCCTTAACGCCCTTGTAGAAAGAAGCTTAGGAAAACATTGTGGAAATTAAAGAAATTGCTTGTATCAAGCAATTTCTTAATCATCCACAAGGTTTTTATCCAAAATGACGAAAAAATTTCAATTCAATCAACTTGAAATTATCGTCTGCAGCTTGTTTGAAATTGGACCAGTCTGAGATTTTTTTGTGTAGAAATAGGTTAAGTGGATCTAAAGTCCAAAAATCAATTAATTTGAAATCGTCTGCACATTCTTTCAATTTGGATCAGTCTAAAATTTTGTTATTTGTGAATGGGTTAAGATACAAAACATTTTAGAATGTCTTGCAATTAAGCATTTTCTTCTTGAGATAAAAGGCATTGATGTGAGATATCTGACGACCAAAAGTCAACCTCAACATACAAAAACCCAAAAACCTTTTCAAATGATATGAATTTTTCAGATATAACTGCTTCAGTTGACCGATCGGAACTTTTCATCAATGAATCAATCGACCAATCAATTCTTTTATATACATCGGAAGTGAACTTCGAACTCCATTATTGGCCTATATTAATGTAGTGCATTATTGTTAGTCTGGCGACTTAAACGTCGGAACTACAGCTTTATGGCAGAAATCTCATATCTTTGCCAATGTTCAGGGTTTTTGATCGAAGGATTTATCCAGTACATCATAAAAGTATCTTTTAACCCTTGTCATGCTGAAAAAAAACGCTAGCCTGATTGTAGACGGAAATCAGACTGCATAGTTATTACCTCTTGCCAGAGCAGAAATATTTCGTGTCCAGCATGATAAAGGTTAATAAGTCGATAATGGTGTCAAATTTTAAGGTGTTAGAAAACAAGGATAAATTATTGAGTCCGTTCGAATATAAACGATTTTGTTTAGGAATCGGTTGGATCAAACAAAGGGACTTAATCCAAGAAGAATATTAAATGTTAATGGTAGAGTTGCGTACCATGGGGAATTTTTAACTCCTTTCCCGTTTCTTAGACTGGTTGAAAGAGGCTACAGACGACAATGAAAATTGCATGCAATCTTAAATGAAATCATCCTTTGTGGTAGAAAATATTGTTGGAAAAAGAAAAATTGCGTGTTACAAGCGAATTCTTCTTTTTCAATAATTTTGTTTTTTTCAAGTATATAAGATCACAGCAATGCAAAATTTCCCGGGTTTGTACAGGAAAGGGTTTAAGTACCTTGATGATATAATGAAACGAGCAACACTTAACCACTATTTCAAGTAGACTCTATAACAAGAAAGAAAATATGTTTGTCGCCTGAAGACCTAGGCGGAATAAGCACACTTAGCCAACCCTCTTTTTTCCAAGCATTGCAAAGTCAACTTGTTGATGGATCGCTGTCCCCGCCCACTGACTCCGCTGGCTACACCAGCTGCGGACCATGAGTCAGACACCAACTTTCACTTTTGATATTGAACTCTTTTTTTTTTTTTCAAAAAAAAAATGATAGTCAGTAATATATAACAAAAAACGGGTAAGTTAGCGCCTTAAACGTTGTAACTACAGCTTAAATAAGCTGTAGTTACGACGTTTAAATCACAAAACTAACGGAAATGCTTCACATAAATGTCAGCCAGTGTTGGAGTTTATTTTCAACTCTAATCTAAATGAATGATTTGATTGGTCGATTGATTCTTTGATTGACACACTCGACCCGTCAATTATTAGTCAATTGCGAGTTGTATGTACATGCATACCATTCCTTTGAATGGATCAAGCGCGCTCGCAATCAAACTTGATTAGATCCAACTGTATCTTTATGAATCATTGCAGAAAGGTTAAATGGCACATTATTAGATCTATTTTATAGGAAACAGATGTTAAAATGGTAATCCCCCACTTGGAAGTTTTGTAATAAAATTTGGGTTTTTAACACCCAATGATCCTTTATTGTGGACTGGAGCAGTGTTATTGATACAAACCCTTGAGATATGCAGATCTGTATATGTGATTCTTGTGTGTTTTTAGCCAGCAATGCGTCAGCTTTGATAGCTTAAGTTGATGACAAAATTTTGAAGTCTTCCCAGAGTTCAACGAGTGCAAACCGTAATTGGTGTTTTACCCACTAAATCCATTGAATGCCTACACCATAAAAAGTAGTTCCTAGGTATTTCAGGAATATTGCAAACTCTCCCTCTAAGTTTATCTCCTAAGTTTTTTAGCTCACTTGGGCACATCGTGTTTAAAATGACTCTAATCAGAACCTTCAAAGAAGTTGCAGAGGACAATTTCAAATAACTGAAAATTCTAAAATATCAATCTCTCTTGGTAGAAAACATTGTGCAAAATGAAGAAACTGCCTGTAACATTTTTGACGCCCATCAAGAAAAGCATTTAGAAAAACAATGTGAAAAATAAAGAAATTACTTGAATCAAGCAATTGCTTTCTTTTGTTACAATGTTTTCTACCCAGAAAGTTGAAAAAATCTAAAAAATTAAAAACCTTTAAATTGTCGTTTGCAACTCCTTTCAATTCAGACTAGTCTAAAATGTTGTCAACGGGTAATGGGTTAAAAGGCTTACCACGTTCCTTTATCATTTCTATATAAATTTTACATCCTAAGCCGTTCGAGACTACGGACAATCTTTCTACACGTGCAAAGTCAGTAAATTCAAATATCATCCTATATTTTGAAATTTATGGATCGCTGGTCCGCCCCTCTGACTCCAACAGGATGTTTCACTTTGGTATTAACCATTTTTTCCTGTTTTGCAAAATTTTAGGACTGTCTAAATTCAAAGGTTTTGCAGACTTGAATTTGAAAGGGGTTTAATTTGAAAAAATAATCATTCAGTAGGGTAGAAAACATTGTGGAAAAAAGAAGAAGTTTCTTGTTACAAGCAAATTCTTCTTTTTCTACAATGTTTTCTCGATTAAAAAATCACAGGGACATAAAAACCAGAGGTTGAACAGGAAATGCTTAAATGACAAGATTTTGCAAAATCTATGGCAAGTGACGTGTAACTCAAAAAATCAAATGGTTAGTAGGTGACCTAAACGTCGAAACTACAGCTTTGATAAGCTGTAGCTACTACGTTTAAGTCGCAAAACCGACTGAAATGTTCCACATAAATGTCGACCAGTGTAGGAGATAAAAGTCCACTACCTGTCTGAATTTATGATTTGATTGGTCGATTAAAACGCGATTAGTCATTTAGACAAACGTGGATTTAATAGAAAATATTCTAGCGTTACCCATGGTAACTGATTTCCTTTCGCCAATATTTGACCATCTAGAACTATCCCGAACTTGTACTTTATAAGAATTGAAAGGGCACTGCTTCATTCGATGGCGAACATTTTTAGTGATGTATTCATAGATTAAACTCTTTGTCAGAGGACACAATTTTGGACTGGTCCAAAATGAAGGAAGCTGCAGATGACATTTCAAAGTGCGTTAAAATTTGAAAATAAGTGCTACATAATGCATAAAACTTTGTGAGAAAAGGAGAAATTGCTTGTAACAAGCAATTTCTCCTTTTCTCCCAAAGTTTTTATAACTATACTTCACAGGGGGATAAGCAGATTTTACAGGGAATGGGTTGATTGTAATTTAAACCCGCATTGACCTTCACGTACTAGAACAAACGTTTCGGAATTTTCTATTAACTGGGGATATATGGAATATAATAATTGTTTCAAAGAAAGATCTTTTTATTCCCCGAGTGAATTGCAACGGCTATTTTTCAAGAAAAGTGGAACCGCGAGCAGGGCTGTATCATTTTGAATGCTCAAAGGCTGAATGCTCGGATCATTTTTTAACCGTTTAATCAAAGACCACTATCATTAAACCCCCCAGGAACAGGAAGAAAGAATATTTCGTGACAACCCTGTCTACAAATTCTTTCAGTTTGAACATGTGAAAAAAAGTTTAGAAATGGGTTCCCGTAACGTTTGGGCTGTATATATTTTGACATAGTCACAAGGGTCATCGGTTTAACGCCCAACTATAATAAAATGCTTTTGTCAGTTGGATCAACCCGGGAAAATGAATCCGCCATATCGTGGTTTCATACCGGATGTTCTACCAAATGATCTCTTTGTTTTGTCTCAATTGGGTTTAAGCAACTTTTAACAGAATTTCAGTCTGAAATGTCGGACAGGTTATTTGCCGTCACTACTGATCGAACCCCGGACTCAATGATTGAGAGTCCGACACGCTAAAATGTGAACTAATCGGGATGAGCAACGTTTCAGCTACTAGGGCATACCGATCTTCTTCACAGAGCTTCATTAACCCAGGTCAATACCGACCCTTTAAGACTGTTAAATAAAAAAGCCCCCCCTTAAAATAAACCATATACAAAAAAAAAACTAAAACCAGCCAAAATCCAAACAAACAACTACAACAACTAAACTACCACTAACAACGACTGTACTGAGTATTAATTTCTTTTCTCACAAAAGTTTAACAATTTTGATAATTCTTCCAAAATCAGTCCAATAGACTCTTGTCGTTTGCAGTTTGATTGATGGGTCGCGCCTGTCAATCAAAGGAAAATTGACCAATCAAATCACTATTTATAGTAAACTTAGAACTCCAACACTGGTCGACAGTTATGTGTAGTATTTCTGTTAGTTGGCGACTTAAACGTCGTAACTACAGCTTGCTCGAGCTGCAGTTACGGCGTTTTTGTGGTTCTGCCGTTTTTTTTTGTTTCAGAATAGTGATCATAAATTTGTAAAATAACACCATTTAGTATCAGAGTTGAACTTTCTGTCGGAGTCAGTGGGTTTGACCACTGAAGTCAGTGGGCGGGGCCAGGGACCTGTCAATTTACAAGTTTAACTCATTCCCACACTACAAATTTTAAACTGGTTCAAGTGGAAAGAAGTTTTCAATGAAATGAAATTCTAATATTCTTTGTCTTTTTGGGTAGAAAACATTGTGTATAATGAAGAAATTGCTTATGACAAGCAATTTCTTCATTATCCACAATGTTTTCCAAGCCTTCTCCCTTGAGGGACGTAAAAAGCGGGATCGTGAGGGAATGTTTTAAAATGATATCGTGTATTAAGGTAATAAGTTAAAGGCTGCATATGGAGGAAGCGGTGGCCGCCCTATCTATAATAAAATTTGATTGGTCGGATCCTAGTAAAAGAAATACATTCATTCATGTATTTAACGGAAGAATAAAGCTAATTGTAGGGTTTGTTTGTGCGAACAAAAAATGAACTTCTTTTACAATGTGTGCTTAAATCGGCGTTAAAAGTTTGTGAAAATTGGAAAATAATAAAGCTGATATTCAAATTGAGAGCTTGTGAAAAAAAGGTACACTCGTCTAACGATATCGATATTATGGAATTAATTTTCTTAAGATGGTGGATTTTTATTGCCAACATTTGGAAATTTTGATGTGTTAAAAAAGCGTTAATATTTTAGGGCAACCTCAGCCTATCTCTGCTTGCGCAATGGTTTATTATGCTAATATGCTTTAGATATTTTGCAAGAGTACATCAAAAGGAATTTCGTTTAACCAACTACCAGACGACCAGATTTTAGTCTGGTCAAAATTGAAAGAAGTTGCAGATGTCAATTTCAAGTCGGCGGAATTTAGAAAAATGTTACAAGCAATTTCTGTATTGTCTACAATGTTTTCCAAACTTTTTGTCGTCCGATTCGTTATATAGCGGAATTGTTTGGGAATGGGTTAAAAAAGGTATTAATACTAACTAAAGTTATATCATGTGTCAGTCACATTTCCCCTATTTTATGGTGTATAAGGCCCCGACGGAAATCCAGAAATATCGGTCGACTCTCCTGGGTTCGACTCCCGATATCGCGGTTCATAGCATGTTACAATATCAAATTTATTCTCAAATTTCGCGCCCATCCCGATTTGCTCCGTTTTAGAATATCTCAGAAGAATAAAATAAATTGATGATAAAAACTTTTATCGTAACTGATTACAATGATAGTAATATTAATAATAATAATAACAATACTATTCATATAAATATTCATTTTTTGTACTTATTCTTGGATTTACAGTTTACTAGATTTTTTATGCGATTTGAAAATGATATTACAAAAAAAGGCTTTCATTGAAAAACAGCGTTCCCTTAACAAGCCTGTTTTATAATCGTATTAAAACAGCATTTGTAAAATTTAGAATTATCATATAAAAGGAAGAAAAAAACTTACTCTCAAGTAATTGATTTTGATTAAACAGAGTATCGCAAACTGGGAAAGGGGTAGGTATGATTTTTTCACGGCTATAATCATTTCGAGATCTGTGGGGTTGTTATCAAAGTTGAGTATCAAAATTTCGTGAAACTATGTGAAATCATTTGAGGAGATAAAAAGGATTCATAGAGCGTCAAAATTATCTATTCAACTTTAATTCGTTATCTTATTGGTCCCTATTCGGGCCATTTTCGTGATAAAGGGGCTCAACTCGATCCTACTTGAATTTACAATCGATCTTGTTTTGAATACTTTGTAAATGAAAATTAATGGGTCGAACATGTAGAAAAACATCCTGCGTACATCTTTATTAGGCAAAAGCATAGACAAGGATCAGTCTATATTTTCACACAGTCTGATCTTTGTCTACGATATCTGATCTTTAGGGTGGGGTTTTTTTGTCAAAGAGAGGTGGTATTGGGCAACCATTTAATTATTTAGAATGTGTACGTACTAAGTGACGAATCAAGTTGCCAATCAAAGAACCATTCGACCAATCGAATCATTCATGTAATTGGAAGTGAACTTTGAACTCCAACATTGGTCGACATCAATGAGAAGAAACTTGTGGATTTTGCGACTTAAACGTCTTAACTACAGCTAATTCAAATTGTAGTTACGACGTTTAGGTCGCCCACCAAATATTTTCTTTTTTGTTATACGTACTGGCGATAAATTTTGAAAAATAACGCCGTTTCGCACTCGAACTTTCTGTCGGTCCTCTCAAATGGCGTGGCCATCGGAGTGTGTGGGCGTGGCTAGCGATCCGCCAATGGCTATGAAATAAGATATTCGTATTCAGGTTTCACCGTATGGTTTTTATATTAAACGCCGAAAACGTTGCAGTGTTTCTGTATGGAAAATGACAATTTTTACCAACTGCCGATTTTGAAGAAATTTGATTTTGTGGTCTTTAAATGTGATGTCTGTAAACAGTGAATATAACTAATGATATGATGTTATTATTTGCACACAACAACTTTAAAGAATCCTGATAACCACATATAGCAAAATGCGTTTTCATACCACTCGATTGACAACAGTAGTTCTTTTCGTCTGTGTACTATATGAAATAGGTCTAGTGTGTTCGGCTCGGCGGAAAGACAAAACTCATAGATCTAGCTCATCCGGTAGAAATGCTCTTGAAAATTCCAGAAAACGCTCATCAGATCGACGACTATACCCACAGGACTTTCCACTACACAATCTGGCGGAGGATGACGAAATTGATGACGAAATGTATGATGTCATAGGAGAAGACGAGGCCATAAATCTCAGCACAAATAACGAGGTAGGAGTAGATTGTTAGAATTTTACACTTTGTTTTCTCTGTTTGTTGTTGTTTTGTTGACCAATTCAGCGTTAAAAGGGTAAAAAAGTACACTTCGTTGCAATTTGCCACCCAGAGTACCATAGATCCTTTCAATGTAAGATCGACTTATCTTTCATGGAAGCTATATTTGCGGGGCCACAATTGAAAATATAGCTTTTGTTGTTTATGGATGAAAAAACTGATTTTACATTTTAATGGACATTTATTGTATAATATATTTAAAAAACAACAAGCATAATAAGCCGGAAAATAAAATATATAACCAGCCAAATATTAATACCTTCTGTCTTTTCGCACCTACAAGGAATAATGATAATAATAATAGCATCAGCACTGTTTTCATGTTGCATATTAATGCAATGTAGAGAAAACTGAACAAAGAAAAAATATGCACAAAATGAAAGATAAATCGATCTTACACACACACACCCCCAACAATCAATTATTCTGTTAAGATAGACAAAATATTATCTTTACGGGGGTTAGTTTCGCACATGAATTACATGGTAGTCTGGTGACGTTATCGGGGTCTTAAGTCCCGCGGAGACGACGTTCAGTGGCACGCAATGAACGCAATAAACGAAAGCAGGTCGTAATTTATCGTTTATCATTTTGATAATTTCACCTTTTTCGGCGAAATTATCGACTGATAATCTACCGAGAAAGACTATCGGAAAGTATCAAAGTAAAATATCTTCTTTTAGTAAATATGTTACACGTAGGAACATACGGCGGATTCTGTGAAGTATTGGATATTTCACCTCAACGTACAACATTTAAACGTCGATAACGTATTGCCGTAATTTTTGAAAATTGTAGAAAATGCCGTCGATGGGTAACCAAACGTTTTGTATCTACAGCTTAAATAAGCTACAGTTACGAAAATTTTGTTGCCCATGACTGATTAGTGAAAAGTGGAATTTCGCTGTCGACGACAAACGATGTACCCGTAAAGATTCCTGTAAGGTTGTTCAACAATCAGTCAGTCTTAAACGACTGAGATATTTTACGATCACCTCCGTTTGTGTGGAGATACTCCAAAATATATACGACAAATCGTGTCAGTATAATAAATATTTAGCATGAAGTTTAAGTTTCTCTTTGACAAAACAATCCTCATTTTACCCGATCCGATCTCTTGTTACGCCCCTGTGATGTAATGAGGACAAACATATAGTGTTACCTCTGTCCATGTGAGGATGTGTGTGTATGTGTCCAGTTCTTGTCTCGAAATTCAACAGCGGAATCCGTGTCTATATATAACACATTTCTACTTTAATTAATTCCCTCACAAGCCATCCTTTTCACGACCCTCAATGAGAAAAGGTTTCGAAAACATTGTGGGAAATAAAGAAATCGCTTGTAAAAGCGATTTCTTCATTTTTCACAATGTTTTCTATCATAAAAGAAATATTTTTTTAAAATTCTACCATGTTGAAATTGCCGTCTGCAACTTCTTTCAGTTTGGACCAGTCTAATATTTTGCTGTCTAGTAATAGATTAAGTATTTGTTTGACGGAAAGCCGAGAAGTCCCCTTTCGACCGATGACTCACACGCATCTAACATAATAATGATTATTATCCATTCGTTTTAACCCTTGTCATGCTGAACCTGTATTGGCAGGAGGTATAGAAAAGACCAACCTGCACATAAGTGAAGTCTGATCTTGACTCCACCTCCTGTTAGCCCCCTTTGAGCAGAGTTGTTTAAAAAAATATGTTGACCCTCATTTACACTTTCCGATACTGTCAGTCCTTTAAATTTTGAGCAATCTGTATGTGATTTTTATTTTAGCATAACAAGGGTTAATTTATTGATGCCTAGAGAGATGTTTTTGGCTCCATTTTTGGGAGGGGAGGAGAGATAGGGATTGTGATATCATTTGCTGGAATCTTCCTGAGCTGTTCGGCCCATGAAATATTTGATCTATTACTTTTTACCTGTTTCGAAGGTTACGGGGCATAACAAGTACGATATAAGATAGTATGCATTCGGGACGAATTTCAACCTTATTTAATTTGTGGATCGTGAATGGCAATAAAAGATTTAATCGACCAACCAATTGGTTCATTTTAACATAAAATTGGACTAAACGCCGATATTTGCCGACATTTATAGGAATTATCTTTGCTGGTTTGACGACTTAAACGTCCTAACTACAGCTCATTCGGGCTGTAGTTACGACATGAACTATAATGCTATGTCTCTGACCACATATTGTTCAAAATTCTGGGTCGAATTGTGTTGTCAGTGGTTAATGGGCTAGGTGTTTCGTTTTGGATTGTATTTAACGAACAAAATAAGTGAATCAAAGTACTCAAAGTACTGTAAGCTAGCAAATAATGGTTGAATTTAGAAAGAATATTTCTCTTGCTGGGTAGAAAAAATTGTGGACATTGAAGAAATGGCTTGTTACGAGCAATTTCTTCATTGTCCACAATTTTTTCCGAAACTTTTTTCTTTAAATGCTTAAAAAGTGGAATTGAGTGGGAATGGGTTAAATAGCATGCGTTTGACAGAGTTCTTTACAATTAACTAGTTTACTATATTCCTGAACTATTTTTATAGCGTAGGCATTCCATGGATTTGGTGGTTAAGCCTCCAGTGGCAGTTTGCACTCGTTGAACTTTGAGAAGACCTCAAAGTTTTGTATTTTAACTTAAGCTATCAAAGCTGACGCTTTGCTAGCTAAAACAGCATCATCGACATAGTTATAAAGAGTCGGTGCCTACTTTTGAAGGGACGTATTCTTTTTCGAAAAGTATTAGATTTAGTGTTTTTGGCATGTGGAGCATGTATGTTCTAGACACGAACATCGGACAGACAATATTTAAATCAAATTAACCCAGATATTGTTTAGAACTTGTCTGTAAAGTTCAAGGTCGCCTAGTGTATCTTAAAGTTCATTTTTCAGTTGATTATCTGTAATGAGGAAACGTCTGCCAACCTTTCCTGGATCTTTGTTTTCGAGAAAAAAGATGGAAAAACGTATAATTTGTTTGTTGACTGGGATTTAACGCCACTTTTAACACTTTTTTATCATTTCACGGCGAGTGGAGCATCTAACAACGGGTTCCCGGTATATCTAGTACAAGTACTACCACTACATCCTTTCCTAGCCTCCAGCTGGTATCCCACTTAGGTTTTCGATTATCCACCCATTGGTTAGAGACAAATGACGGATAGGATATGTGCCGCCGCTGGGGATCGAACCCATGACATTCCATGACTATCGGAAAACGTATCGACCAAGCGGTTCAAACGTTGAAAGTAAATGAAAGCTACTGTACGAGTACGAAAAATAAAGAAAATAAAGTCTGTATTTTTTTATTTCAAAATGATTAGCCTGTACGTGCATCTTAGGTGTATAACAATATTTACAAAATGTTGCTCACCTTTTAAATTATTCCCACACAATCAAGCTTTTAACTACCTCCAAGGAAAAAAAGCTCTGGAAAACATTGTAGTAAATGATGAATTTTTAACCCTATCATACACCATTTTTTCTTATCCAAAAATATTTTTTTTCTAAAATTTCACCATATGAAAATTGTCGTCTGCAATTTCTTTAAATTAATTTCAGTGACCTTATCATTTTGATGATTTCTTTGGTCTGTCGGTACAAATGCCAAGTTCTAACTTTTTTTCAAAACTCAATCTTAAACTCGTTAGAGAGATACCCTACTAACATTAAAAAATCACAGCTATCGTTAGGTTTGTCGCAAACGAGGTTTTGTGATATCCGTCAACATGTCTGTCAATATGCCTGTCAATATATTCGGCAAGATGTCAATTAATATTACTATCAATATGTCCACCAAGATGTCCGTCAATATGCCTGTTTTATGTCTGTTAATATGTCTGTCAATATGCCCGTCAATATGTCTGTCAATATGTCCGTTAATATATCTGTCAATATGTCTGTCAATATGCCCGCCAATATGCCCGTCAATATGTCTGTCAATATGCCCGTCAATATATCTGTCAATATGTCCGTCAATATGTCCGTCAAGATGTCTGTCAAAATGTCCGCCAAGATGTCTGTCAATATGTCCGTCAATATATCAGTCAAGATGCCTGTCAATATGTCTACAATGCGTTCGTCAATACGCCCGCCAAGATGACTGTCAATGTGCCTGTTTTTATGTCTGTTAATAAGTATGTCAATATTCCTGTCAAAATACTTGTGAATATGTCTGTCAATGTGTCTGTCAATATGTCGGTCAATAAGTCTGTCAATATCTCCGTTAATATGCCTGTGAATATGTCTGTCAATATGTCCGTCCATCGGAAACGATATCTCGGAAGCCAATTGACCGATCGCGGCTTTCATTCAAAGATATAATCGACCAATCAGATAAGTCATTTAGACTAAACTCCTACACTAGCCAACATTAATATGGAACGTCTTTGTTGGCTTGGTGACTTAAATATCGTAACTGAAGCTTAATCAAAATGTCGTTACTACGTTTAGTTGTCCAACACCCGGTTTTCTTTTTGTTACGCGTTACTTGCCATACATTTTTCAAAATAATGCCGTTAAATATAGATTTGGAACTTCCTGTTGGAGTCATTGGGCCTATTTTGATAGATTAAACTAATCAAAAGACTGAAAGTCCTGAGAGCGGTTTTGCTGGTTTATCAGTAACCGCGCTCAATAATGCGAGCATTTTCCATCAATATGAGTTAGTAAACCGTACACTTAAGTAGGAGGAGCAGCTGGTGGCTCGATAAGGATGTAGTGGTAGTATTGGTGTGTGAACTACCAGGAATCCATGGTTAGGAGCTACACCCGCCACGATATAATTGAAATACTATTAGAAGTTGCGTTAAACCCTATTCAATCAATCATGACCTATTTCTGTTTACCGAAATCGCTTTTTTGAATTAATCGCAACGTTTTCTTCTTAATTGCGTGAAAATTTGTGGTTGTGTGGTAAAAGGTTAAATGATAAAAGGTAAAGAAATCAAAGCTAACATACAACTCTTTTTTCGTTGAACATATTATTATCACAATTGAAGTACTTCATGCCCGTTTCAAAGAGATTCGAGGTAAAAGGTGTTTTATTCGATTGGGTTTAACAGGGCCGTAACGTGTTACATATACTGTGTATACGGGGTGTAATTTAGCCCAGCCCTGCCAGGTCCAAACACTAACAGACAGTTTACATGAATTCGCTAACTCCACTAACCACTGACCTAGATTCTATCTATCTTGAAACGCGAGGAAATTATTTCTCTCATTTTAACAATTCATTAGACAATTTACCAAGGATATATTAAGTTTTAAACCATTTACCTGGATATTCATGATTAAAGGGAGGCTGTTGGCATTCAGCAAGTAAGTTTTTTTCTTCATCAGCGATGAAACAAGATGGAGGCGATCACATAGATTTTCTCTTCACGTTTATGAGCATGCGTGGAAATGAGCGGAAATGTGTGAGAACTTGTTTCCGGTTGATCAATATGAAATACCGGTTTTCCTAAAAGAAAAAAAACGCTAAAATGATTTGTTAAACCCAAAATGCGGATGTAAAAAATTCTATCAAGTAAAAAATGTCGTCTTTAACTTCTTTATTTGGACCAGTCTGAAATTGTGTTGTCTATTAACGAATTTATGTACAACAGTTGTAACTGTGTCAGTTTAAAATATTTTGACACTTTTTCCTCAGTTTTGTGAAGCAGAAAGATGATTTATTCTAAAATTTGAGGGAAAAAAGTATTATGATAGGTTAAAAAAAAAATAGACAGGTTTTTTTGGAGAACAGGTCCTACAATTTCGAAATAACAACGCTAGCTAAACGATCTCTTTGCTCTACGAAATTCCCCAGTTAGATCTATTTTCCGTGATGGATAAAATGAATCATTCATTGTAGAAATACGTCCCTGCATATCCCACCTGTATCACTGCGAACAAAAGAAATCAAATTTACATGGAGAAGAATAAATTATCATTGATATCTTTGTTACTCTTTTGTAAGGTTAATTAGCCCATTCCCACATAATGACGTTTTATGACGACCCTCAAGTAAAAAGGCTTTGAAAAACATTATGGAACATGAAGAATGTTGTCTGCTAAATCTTTTAATTTGGACCAGTCTAAAATTTTGTTGTGTGGAAAAGGGTTTACTAGAGTGTCTAATTAATGCTTAATTCTTGTGGTCTTAATCCAGACGACAAAATTTAAGACTGGTCCAAGGACAAAGACAATCCTGACGCCATTTGGAGTTGATAAAATTTTAATATCTTTGTCTGTTTTGGATAGAAATGAAAAAATGTCTAAAACAAGCAAAGTCCTTATTTACCACAATTTTTTGAAAGTGTTTCTCTTGAATGGCGTTAAAAGCGGAATTGTGTTGGATTGGATAAACCAGTTTACACGATGCCACTATCCAGAGTATGGAAGAAATACAATCAAACTTTGGTGAAAATAAAAATTGCTTTTAACAGGCAATTTTTCTTTTTCTCACAATGGTTTCAGCCCAATTTTGCAATCATTTTCCAGTTTTAAAACAGTTTAATTATTTTTGGAACGTCTTTCAATCTGTTCCAGTCTATATTTTCGTCGTCTAGTAATGGGTTAATAAGAATATAAATATATACTGATATGTATATTGTCAAGCCCCGTATTTGTAATTGTCAGATAATTTATTAAGTTGTAAAAATCACAGTTGACAAATTACACACGGTGGAACAATTAGAGACATTATGATCAAGTTCACGAAACAACAGGTGGACTAAATTCAACGATTTCATGAATATTTATGTATGACACGGTGTCTGAAAACGGGACTGGTTTACTGCGAGGAAGCTGATTGAATCTACAGGGATATTAAATTAAAGCGTTGAAAGAACTGTAAGCTAAAAAAGCATGGTTGGATTAAGAAAGTCTTTCCCTTGTTGGATAGAAAACACTGTGGACATTGAAGAAATTGCTTGTTACAAGCAATTTTTTATTGTCCACAATGTTTTCAAAAGCTTTTTTCTTTAGATGCTTAAAAAAGCGGTATTCAGTGGGAAAGGCTTAAAAAGCATGCCTTTGACAGGATTCTTTACAATATGCAATATTCCTGAAATACATAAGAGCTACATTTTATAGCGTAGGCATTCAATTGATTTTGTGGTTTAGCCTCCAACGGCAGTTCGTACTCATTGAGACGAGCTCAAAAGTTTGTATGTTAACTTAAGCTATCAAAGCTGACGCTTTGCTAGCTAAAAACATAAAATGAGAGAGAATAAAAGAAAGAAAAAAAAAAAACAAAAAAAACTGGAACGCATAATTGTTTGCTGGCAACCTAAAATTTCGTAATCAAAGCTTCAACAATCCGTAGTTACGACGTTAGATTCGCGAAACCAACAAAAAATACTTGACAAATATGTCGATATTCTCTTTCGGGTATGTGAATGATATAATTAGTCAATCGAATTTTATCAATTTATTCCAGTTCTTTCCCTGTTTTTTCCGTCCCTGTAAATTTATAAATTGAGAAAATATTGTTGAAAAAAAAGAAATTGCTTGTAACAAGCAATTTCTTCTTTTTCCACAATATTTTCCATCATACTGAATGGTTATTTTGAAAATTTTCATTTTAAATTCTCGTCCTCAAAGCCTTTGAATTTGGACAGGTCTAATATTTTGTGAAAAAAGGGGGAAAGGGTTAATAGAGGTTCAATTGACGGATCGCCGCTGTCAATCAAATCGCTGATTGACCAACCAAATCATTCAATTTGAGCGGAAGTGAACTTTGAACTTATGTTATATGCCGACATTCATGTTAAGCATTTGTATGGGTTTGCGTCCTAAATGTCGCAACTGTAGCATATTCGGGTTGTATTTAGGACATTTAGATCACCAATCAGCTTTTTTACTTTAAAATTTTGCAAAATACCGCGGCTTTATATCAAAGAGTAACTTCCTGTCGGAGTTCAGTGGGCGTGGCAAGCGATCCGTTCATTGTGTAATCAAGAGGGATCAGTTGAATCAACCCAGGGTTATCACAGACGTTCCCTAATGCAAAAAATAATATTAATGTCCTTTCTCACAAACTTTAGAAATTATGGATCGTTATCTTCCGATAGGTAGCATTTTACAAATACTGACCTATCTAATTTGAGCATTCTGGGTACAAGTCGGCCGATTCCGTTGAACTGTCAGCGCCCAAGAAATGCACGCTTCGTATTCTTGATGCCTCTTCTTGGAGCACATGTAAGATGTGAATGCTTTCGCAATTTAAAGAAATTATTTTTCTAATTAACTTTTGGCGACGGTTAAGTTTGATTTCTCCACAATTGTAAGTTTTATTGCAATTATCCGCTTGCTACTTTTTGGCGATAGAATAGGGAGTTATGCGTACGACGTAATGATATTTATCCCAATCAGGATAAGTGATACGGTCCCGAAGACAGGTCAATCTTCGGAGAATATGACATGCGCAGACAACGCTTATGGATTTGTCCCAACAGCAAGAATAATTTTAAGTCTCTGAATACATAAACAGATTGAAGGTCGAACAAGATAGGACATACATGTAATTATATTGACATTTTATGTTATCTTACACTTGTCTTGCTGAAAAAAATCTGTACAAAACTGCATTGAAATCAAAGGACCGAATGCACTGGAAGCACATATTGTGGGTAAATATCTATTTTGAAAATTTATCTTATAAAAAGCACTGGCTGAAAACGGAAAAGCAGGTGTTGTAGCCAAAGATCAGACTGCACATACGTGCAGGCTGATCTTTGTCTACACCTCCTTCTTGGTTCAGCACGACAAGGATTAATGAACTATAATAAATGATGGCTACCCGTTACTAATTAACCCTTGTCATGCTGAACCCGGAATATTCCGGTTTTGGCAGGAGGCGTAGACCAATATCAGCCTGCACATAAGTGCAGTCTGATCTTGGTCTAAACCTCCTGCTTGTACTTTTTCCTGCCAGAGTTAGCCATGAAATTGATTTCTAAAAGAAATATTGATTTTTTAACAAGTTCTATCAGTGCTTTCAGCCCTTTGATATTAAAGCAATTTATAAGATAATTTATGCAACATGACAAGAGTCAAAGTTTAATACAGTTCCAGAGATACATCCGCACAACCGGCAGTATTCGAGTGCTTGTAGCACCTTTTTAACAGAGTGTTGTTCCTTCAATTACGGCCGAAATATTTTGTTTATTGCTGTACTTCCCTTTGTTAAAATGCTTTTGAAACATTAAAACGTCAAATGACACTTGCAGAGTGTTATAAAGTAAAATATTTTGAAAGTAAAGGAACTAAACGATTAAAAAAATAAAATAAAAAAGATCTAATATTACAGATCTGAAGAAAAAATAGACATGACTAAAAAATTGACGAGTCGCCGGATCGCCGGATCGCCGCTGTCATCCAAAAAAACCGATAGACCAACCAGTACATTTCGAGGGCTAGGAGTAAAGAATAATGTGTCTATACAATGTATAGACTTGAACTATGTTTTTGTTATAAGCCGTCGATTTATTTAGACCGGAAGTGAACTTTGAACTCCAACATTTATGTGTATCGTTTTCATAGATTTGTCGCATTAAAAGTAGTAGGTGTGGCCATCGATCCGTCAAAAACTATCCACGTCGAATTACTCCGTTAACTACGCCCTTTGACTCCGACAGGAATTTCCGCTTCAATATTTTACTTTATTCTTTTGCAAAATTTATGGTCATTAGTACGTTACAAAAAGTAGAATGGTTTGTTTGAGATCTAAACGTCGTACGACGTTTAAGTCACCAAACCATCAAAAGAGTTTAACTTAAATGGGGACCAATGTAGGGGTTTCAACCCCACTTCCAGTCTCAATATACACTGACTTTTTGTTTTGGTCCCTGTATTATTGGAATATTGACATCAATTTAGACTTCAATTGATGAATGTCACAACTAGTCAGAGAATTTGTTTCATGAAGTTTGTTATGTTTTAATGCGCGCGCATAACTAAGAGCACGACGCATAACTAGTTAAAGAATTTGTTTCATGAAGTCTGTTACGGTTCATTGCACGCGCAACACCAGGAGCAAGACCGATTGAACGATACATTTATTTCCTCCATAGTTTGGAGAGCAGGATAACATATACAATAAAAAACACAACATTTGACACGAATACAATACAAACATGCAAACACAGCGAAATATTTACAGATCAGACAACGCAAATTACAGTTTAGAGACAGATAGTGAGAATATATATCAGATGAGAGAGTTTGAAGAAATAATAGATAGTATTCCATAAACACTTCTATAAGTAAAGCAAAGCTAATGAAGAGTCAAATTGTATACATCTAGTTTGCACCTAGTACAAGTTTGAATAGCTTCAAATGAAAATTTCATGCAAAGAACATACGACGCCGAATTATAAAACATTTTACACCCAATCGTACTATGCACGTGACGCCTTATACTACTAACACCATTTGGGTAAAACAAAATATCAAATGGTTCTGAAGTTATATAGTTATCTAATTTTTGACGTAGATGAGATTCATTTATGCTTAGAATCTTTGAGTTGACAAAGGATCGCCATGCTAATTTTGCGAAAAAAAAATGCCGTACGAATTTATTGGTCTAGATAATCAAATAGGTCATACTTAGAAAGGATCATACATATATTAGGTATAAAGCCCTCTTGAATTGAGGAAAATCCATTTAGATATCTCACAGTTCTATGAACAAAGACATTCTTAGCTAAATACTGGCATAGCAATCTACATAACTGATCAATTTCCTACATTCGATTTCGCCTGCAATTGAAATCAATCAAAGAAAAGGCTCGAGATACCGAGTTGCATAACTAGTTAGCGGATACCTGTCATGAAGTCTGTTATGGTTTAATACGCGTGCTACACTAAGAGCAAGGCGTACAACTAGTTCACGGATTTGTTCATGAAGTTTGTTATAATTTATTGCACGCAATACATTAAGAGCAAGGCGCATAACTAGCGAACGAATTTGTTTCATAATTTCTGTAATGGTTTATTGCACGCTCTAAAATAAGAGAAATATGTCGTTTCTATGATTTCTATTGCGATTTAATGCTCGCGCTACACTAAGAGCAAGAAGCATAACTAATTAACGACTCTGTTTCATGAAGTCTGATATAGTTTATTGCACGTGCTAAACTAGGAGCAAGACGCATAGCATGTTAAAAGATTTGTTTCATGAAGTGTGTTAGTGTTTAATGCACGCGCTACACTGAGATCAAGACGCATGACTCTTTAACGGATTCCTCTTGTGAAGTCTGTTATCGTTAAATGCACTTTCATCACATAGGACAAGTGCATAACTTTGAAACGGATATTTTTCATGAAGTATGTTATGGTTTATTGCACGCGCTACACTTGGAGCAAGGCGCATAACTATAGTTAAAGGATTTGTTTCATGAACTCAGTTAAGGTATAGCGCAGATCCTACACTAAGAATAAGACGCATAACTCTTTAACGGATTCCTTTCGTGAAATCTGTAATGTTTTAAGGCACGTTCTACACTAGGATCAGACGCATAAACAATTAATGATTTTTTTCACGGAGTCTGTTATGGTTTATTACACGCGGTGCACTATGAGCATGGTGCATAAATAGGTAACGGGTTTGTTTCATGAAGTCTGTATGGTTTAATGCACGCATTTCACTAGAAGCAAGACGCATAACTAGTTAACAGATTCTTTTCATACAGTCTGTTATGGTTAAAATGCACGTACTACACTTAGGCAAGATGCATAAATAATTAACGTATATTTTTCATGAAGTCTGTTATAGTTTAATGCATGTACTACATTAAGAGCAAAACGCATATTTATTTTACGATTTTTTTTCACGAAGTCTGTTATGGTTCAATGCACGTGCTATACTAGGAGCAAGACAAATAACTAGTTAACAAATTTGTTTCATGAAGTCTGTTACGGTTTTTGTAAGCGTTACAAAGTCTTTGGTGGTTTAATGCACCTGCTACACTAAGATCAAGGCGCAAACCTAGATTAGAATTTTGTTTCGTGAATTCTGTTATAGCTTAATGCAAGCACTTCACTAAGAACTAAACCCAAGACGCAAAACTAGTTAAAGAATGTGTTTAATGAAGTATTGTGTGGTATATTGCACGCGCTACACTAAGATAAAGACGCTATAGTCGAAATTTATGCAGAGATCAAGTTGCTAACTGTTACATGTGTGTATCATTTAGATCGATATATTGAAATAATCGATATCGATATTATTAAAATGAGTTTGAAGTTTTGACTGGCATTAATAAGGTTGTTGTATCCCGGTCGGATTTTTTTTTTTTTTTTTTTTTTTTTTTTTTTAAGATAACAGAAATGTAAAACTGTATCTATAAAGGGAAATTAGGAGTTAAAGTGAAAAATCAACTTTACGTGTCAGCTTATTATGACTGTTTATTGACAGAAGATCATTTCTCGCCCCTGTTCAAACATTGTTTTGTGTATCTAGCTATTGTGAAATGTATCGACTTAACGTTCTGTCTTTAAAACCCCATTCTCACATTCAAAAAAGACTCCGCAGTTTAAACTGACATCTAAATAAAATGGCGGCGTCGCCTTTATGTTCTATTCATCGACTGAATAAACAAAGATGAATTGTTCGTTTCATTTGATTGAAAAACTTCTTTTAATTAGAAAGAAATGTCAAATAAGTACACAAATTACACACGAGGTGTTTTGAACGCTTACAAGGCATCAGATCATAAAACAATTTGTCGATGAATTATTTACATCATTTGAAATTCCATATTCTGTAAGACGAATAAAAAATACTAGTTATCATAAGTTTCTTTCGTGTGTATTTCAGCCCATAAACGGGAGATGAGGTGTATTTATTGGCAAAAAGTGTTAAAGTGTAAAGTATCCGACTGTTACATTTATCCGACCAAAGAATTAACTGGCGCCGTAGAGTCTTGTCATGTTTGCTCATATTGACTAATAGTTTAACAGGTCTTAGAAATTGGGACAAATCACAATTAGACCGCTTAATAAATAAATTCGAAATAAAATGTGTTCAAACGACAGTATAAGGTATATAACTTCTCATTTCAAGTCGGAGGGGAGAATTTATCATTTCCATATTGGCACTTAACCTGTTCCCACTCAATCCCTAATTTTTACGCCCATCAAGAATAAAGTTTTAAAAAAATTGTGGGAAATGAAGAAATTGCCTGTTTCAAGCAATTTCTTCATTATCCACAATGTTTTCTATCCAAAAAGAAATAATAAATATCGTCGATGTTCTACGAAAACCTCGTAACTACAGCTTTGAATAAGCTGTAGTTACGAGGTTTTCGTAGAACAACGTCGATATATAAAATCCCTTAAACTTGAAATGTTCGTCGGCAGCGTCTTTCAATTCAGACCAGTCTAAAATTTTGTTGTGAGGTTATCAGGATCTTATCATTTGGTTCGAAAACTTGTACACATTTTTCAAATCCCTGAAGCTAAGATGAGGACTAAAAACATGTCCCATCGTCATAGCGCAGTCGGTAGCGCGTCAGACTCCTAATCTTCAATCATGGAATGTCATGGGTTCGATCCCCGGCGGCGGCATGTATTCTTTCCGACATTTGTCTTTCACCAATGAGTGGATAATCGTAAACTTAAGTGGGATAGCAGCTGGAGGCTAGGAAAGGATGTAGTGGTTGTACTGGTGTGAGAAATAACAGGAATCCAGCCGCTGCTATATGACTGAAATACTGTTACGAGTGGTGTAAAACCCCATTCAATCAATCGATCTTCGGTCAAGACAAAGTGACTGTGTGACTTATTGAAATGCAGTTAACCCTTTCCTGTTTTTTTTTTAAAAATTAGACCTGTCCAAATTGTAAGGTTTTGCAGACAAAAATTTGCAAAATAACCATGCAGAAGGGTAGAAAATATTGGGAAAAAAAGAAGAAATTGCTTGTCACAAGCAATTTTTTTTCTTTTTCTACAATGTTTTCCCAAATATAAAAGTAAAAACCAGGGATTGTACAGGAAAGAGTTAATTGACAATTCCATAATTTCCTTAACTGCAGAACCCGGATCTTTATTTGGACCCACATAGACATTATACCCTACCACCCGGGCTATGGCTTAATCAAATGCTATTTTAAATCCCTATATGGTGCAATAGGATAATATCACTACATCAAAAAGTAAAAGGCAACAGTCCTAGAATTAGGCCTATAACCATTCCTTGCAAAAAAGCCCTCAACACTTTCCTGTTTTTCTCAAAATTTAAGACTTTTCCAAATCCAAAGAAGTTGCAGATGACAATTAAAAGAGAGAGCAATTTAAAAAGCAATCATCCTACAAGGTAGAAATTATTGTAGAAAAGGGAGAAATGGTTTGTTACAATTTCTTCTTTTCCCCCAATGTTTTGTCAGGTATAAAATCGCAGGAACGTAAAAACCTGGGATTGTACACTAAAGGGTTAAAGTATAAAACAATGAGTACAAATCTAGCGATAGATACAATACGCCCACCCAACATAAACGGTACGAAATAGTTTAGGTACGACCTGACGGATCATAAGTACATTGCGTTATCTATCACGAGGTGATAAATCTTGATTATTTAAAGTATTTGGAGTCCAGTTTGGAACAGAAACTTGTAGAGTCTAAAAGTTAAAAAAAATAAACTTGTTTATTTATCTCGGGGTGCGAGATGCTCCGAATGTGGTAGAGAAGTGCGACAAAATTGTGTTCTGAAGAAGTGAAAGCTCTTCGCTTTGTGCATGTCAACCCACACGGTTAAATATATACCATTTATTTATTGATTGATAAATCCAGCAATTGATTGACGACTGGTTGGTCGATTCATTAATAAATTGATCGAAAAAACGCGTTCGATAACAGATACCAACCGTTTTGACCATTCTTAAGAATGGGCAACCATTCTTAAGAATGGGCAAAATGTGTCTGCCCGTTCTTAAGAATGGGCATATTCTCAAGATTGGGCACAACATATCGAGGGGTTAGAGCAAAAACATAGTATGGGTCTATACAATGTATAGACCCATACTATGTTTTTGCTCTAACCCCTCGATATATACTATTGGACATTTATTCGTATCTACTGTAAATTTTCACATCTAGTCACTGTAAGATAATATTTACCTTCCTATCAAAAGGGGTTATGATAAGAAGTTGTTGTTTTCATTATCAAAGCATCGAAGTGGTTTTAATGAGGTAATTCAAACACTGTGGCTTTTATCGCCTTATTTCGACACTTTGTCATCTCTCTCGGGGGTATAGTACAGTTGTAAAGCGGTGGGAAGAGCATACAAAGTGTTTGAACTTTGTCTGAAAAATTTAAGCCCTGGTCTTTGGTGTCTAAGTTAGTTTGTTAATAGAATTGTTCATCTGAACCATTATTCAATCAATCGCCGATTAATTTCCAGGGCAATCAAAGAAATGACATGGGAAAATGTTTGGTCGAGTTCGAGTATTTCATGCGACTTCCCTACCCATCCAATTTCTCGTTAATTTCTCAAGTCAAATATTTTTTTAAATGTATTTATTTGTCAAATTCATTTATTTATCTTTTATTCCTGGTGGAAGATTTTTTTTTTTTTTACTGAGCAAAAATGAAAACTTGAGACTCCGAACTTTTGCGACCATATTAGTGATATTATGTACTACATGGTTTTCTTGTGCATTAAGACCACAAAATACCTGGCAATTCGTATAAGTATACAATAGCCTCAGATGTATGGCGTGATATTGATAAACGCCAAAATGAGTTAGGGTACCCTCAAAACGACATCCATATGATGATCAAAAGAAAAGTCTCGTGCTTTCAATATCGATTGTGTCCACCACTGGCATCCCTAATAGCAACATTGCGCCTCTCCGTGGATCTTATCCATTATTCAATAAGGAAACGTTCAAGATCCCGTAACGTCTGGGGTGGATTGACTTGCTAACGAACACAGAAGTCTAGTTCGTGTAAGATATTCTCAATCGTATTGAGCTCAGGGTTGCATGAAGGAATTATAAGATATCAATACAGGAATTACCCGAAATGCTTGCGTTAGAAATGCTGTGTGCTGCCTAGCAACACAAGACAAAGGCCGCGACTTTGCTTAAAAAGGAGAAAAAAAAGGTTACATACTGTGATCCCTGTACTGGTTAGCGATTAAGTTGCCTTGAACAACAACATGAGGTGATCGTCCTCGAGCACAAATCATCCCCATTCCATAAGGCTCCCACCGCCATATCTTTCCACCTCTCTGACAAATGTTTTCCAGGCCGGCAGTACACATGCATCCTTCCATCAGCAAACCACAATGTCAATCGCGATTCGTCACTAGATATAACCGAATACCATTGCCTTTGATTAAAACCGTAGGTGCCGTTTGGCCCATGCCAACCTGTTGTGCCTAGGATAAGGTGTAAGAATCTAACCATTCGAGCTCGAAGTTCGGCTGCTCGCAGCCATTTCCTAATATTTCTAGCTGTTACCCTACTATCAAACATCTTTATACTAGTGGATGTTGCTGACATGAATCTTTTTCGGAATTGTCGTAGTCGTATTTCATAATCGTACCGAAATGGCGTCATATGTACCGTTCCCGGTCTCAACTCGGTCGGTCAGCAACTGACCCGGCTTGGTTGTACACGAGTTCTCAAACTGATAATTGTTTGCTCTGGCAACAGCGACCTTTGCTCATTATGAAAGTCTCGGCATTGCTACATAAGTGGCAAAGCCGAATATTCAGTTTGATGTTTCTATTTAGATTGTATGCTAGATAAGGCAAAAACAAACCAAATGACAGCAAGGTTTATGATATGCAAGTGCTATAGCTGATTTCCCTTTCACGTTCTGTACGATAACGGAAATGCACGTATATTATAATTTTACAGATTTTATGCGGTTTGCTTTTTCACTGCCTATAATGTTTTTATACACAGGAGAACAAAAATATAGGAAGCACCAATAAAATCAAATTTTCATTTTTGCCCTGAGAACACAATTGTTCTTCATCATAATGAAAAAAGAAAAAAAATGTCTTTTTGTTTCACCTTTTTCTTTGAAAACAATACCGATGTTGATAATAAAAAAACAAAACGCGTTTTATTAATTTATTTGTCATTAAATTTTCTTGACCCTTTTTTTCTTCGTTTTGAGTGAACTCTACAGTAGATGATAAGAGATACTTTACTCATTCCTAGACAATGTTGTTTTTTTTTTACAATCCTCAAGAAAACTAATTGGTAATAGATTGTGCAAAAAGACTTCTTGCAAGCTCAGTTGAATAACAAAGATATCTTTTCGTTCAATAAAAACACGAAGACAAGACAGAAAAGGTAACAACGAGACGAAAAATCATAAGATCTGCAAAACGGACAAGGTTTCCGTATTGTGTCGGTATAACAATATTTTTCAGCAAAACGTTGCACCCAACACAATTTCACACAAATAAAAGAAAAATTCAAAAAGTGAGTGAGATCACTCTTAACCCTTGTCATGCTGTATAAATTGTCTTACTGAATTGATGTAAAATCAAAGGGCTGAAAGCACTGATAGAACTTGTTGTTCAAAAATCAATATTTCTTTTAGAAATCAATTTCAAGAACAACTCTGGCAGGAAAAATACAAGCAGGCAGTGAAGACCAAGATCAGACTGCACTTATGTGCAGTCTAATCTTGTCTACACCTTCTGCAAAACCCGGAATAATCCGTGTTCAGCATGACAAGGGCTAAGAAAGAGTCCGGGGGAAGATATGGGTCAAATTGCTTGTTAAAGACTTTTTGATCTGTTATCTTCAAATTTAAGCGTTAAAACGATCGCAAAGATAGGATTTATCACAGAATGTTGTGTTAATTATAAGGTGATTCAAATCGTTACTTCGCGATCCAATGATTTTTCTAAATACAGTTTATTTCAGCGTGAAAATAGGGTCAACCGTTTGATTTTCCCCTGTGTTTCAAAAGAGTTACTTTTAACCTCAACATGTCAAATAGCAAAACGGAATAAGTCTTCACGAATCTGTTAACATCTAACGAGCGCATTTTCAACATTTACACACAATAAGCCAATAAGAGCATTTAATAACATATCTTTGAACCCGTTTCCACACAATCCCATTTTTAACGCCCGGAAGAAACAGATAGCTTTGGAAAACATTGCGGAAAATGAAAAAAATCCTTCTAACAAGCATTTTTTTCTTTTTTTCATTGTTCACTTTTTTTTCTTCCCAATAGGACAATTTTTTTTTAAATCCTACCATCTAAAGATTATCGTGTGAAACCTTTTCTTCAGTTTGAACAGTTTTAAAACTTTCTCGTCTGGTAAAGCGTTAAAGTAAGTGGGCGTGGCCAGCGGAGTAAATGGGCGGGGGCCAACGATTCATCAATGGTAACGCGAAGGCACTTCTATTATTTAACTACAAAAGACCTTTTTAACCCTTTCCCGTTCAAATACGGGATTTTACGTTCCTGTGATTTTATACTTGAGAAAACATTGTGGAAATAGAAGAATTGTAACAAGCAATTTCTCCTTTTTCCACAATATTTTCTACCACATATGATGGTTTCATTTCAAATGGCATCCAGTTGTCATTGTCGTCTGCAACCTCTTTCAATTTGGACTAGTCTAAAATTTCCAAAAACGGGAAAGGGTTAAGATCATTTATTGTTCTCTGCCACTAAAAAAGTGCTTTGTTTCCATTGTTTCTCCTTTATTGCGACATTTTAGATTTCCTTCATATCAAATGTGCCCACAAAGCGCAAATGCTACTCCCCGGAAGTGCGAAAGATATCGACCTTTGTCAGATTGGGTGGATCACATAGGCTGATCGGGGTCGTAACTTTCCAACGTATGTAGGTGTTCTTAATCTAGAATAGTCATTTTACATTAGTACATGTTTATTTTCAAATATCTACGTTTGGCTGGTCTGATCTCGTTTGTTGGCACCTAAATGTCGCTTGAATACGCTATCGTTACGATGTTTATGTTGCCAAGCCAACAAAAATGTTTAACATAAATAATGGAGTTTACTGTTTGCGTCCTGTCTAAATGGATGATTCGATTGGTCATTCGGATTTTGATTGAGAGAGAGACGCGTTATTTTATTGGTATTAATACTAAAAAAGTTTAAATAAGTTTGAATTCCGGTAACTCGTTATAAATCGAAATATACCTGTCTCTAAAAATGTCATACTTTTACGTCTTATCAACGACGGATAATGCAAAAAAAAAAAAAAATAAAAAAAATCAAAAATGTATTTTTGAATTAAGAAGAAAATGAAAGAATTGCGTGTTCTACGAATAGCCACTAATTTTTCAGGAGCATTGTCAAAAGGTCCAATAAGATTAAATTCAAAACTAAAAAAATGCCCTTTAATGATCACATTTTAGACTACAGTAACGTTTAAGTGTTAAATTGTCTAAGTGTAACTTGAACTCTAAAGAATACATCGTGAAGACTAATGTTTTCTAGGAAAAGATAATTGTCACACAGTGAATGAAGCTGTAGTTACGAGGTTTGTGTAGCCCATCGACGATGCTAGGTGTTGGTATCACGGCTCAGAAAGCTTGGCCTGCTTGTATGTTTTTGTTTGTAAGTTATAGTAAATATAATAACATCGAAACACTATAGTTTGACAGAGTGTTTCCGCTGTAAAGTATTTTGCATAAACATCGAGCGGAAAATGTCAATAGATCGCAGTGACAGAAATTTAAAACAAAAACTAGCCTTTAGAGCACTATCCAAGCCCTATAGAACCTATTTGCAAAGTTTTCTATCATATACACCTCTTATAGTTCACACGCAAATTTTACTGTCGTTTGCATATTGTTCGAATCAGCCCAAAACTTGGTCGATTGGTAAGGCGTGAACTAATCTTAACCCTTTCCCGTTTTTTTTTTTGTTTTTTTTTTAAAGCAATTTCTTCTTTTCTACAATATTTTCTCAAGTATAAAATTACATGGACGTAAAACCCGGGTTTGAACAGGAAAGGGTAAAAAAAATCATCTTTTATCGAAATAGCAAGGCGGTGGTTAGTTGTTCAAGCAGCATTTGTTAAGGAAAAATGGTAAAAACTTGTCAGTCATTCAGAATACACACATTCTTTTAGCGCCCCTTAATAAATCAAAGTTCTGAAAGTACTTTAAGCTAGCAAAGTATAGTTTTGTTGTGTATCCATCTTCGGCTAAAGGTTATCATGATAAATAAACGAGGTAAAAGTAACCGAGGATTTAACCCATTACAACACGACAAAAACTTAGACTGGTCCAAATTAAGAGAAGTTGCAGGCTTCAATTTCAAGTTGGTTGAATTTATAAATATTTCTCTTGTTTGATAGAAAACATTGTGGACAATGAAGAAATTGCTTGTAACAAGCGATTTCTTCATTGCCCACAATGTTTTTCAAAGCTTTTCTCTTGAGAAGCTTAAAAAGCGAATTTGATTGGGAAGGGTTAAATAGCATGCTTTTGAAAGAGTTCTCTACAATTTGAATAGAGTTTGCATTATTCCTGCGTGAAATACATAACTACTTTTTATGACGTAGGCATTCCATGGATTTAGTGGTTAAGCCTCCAGTGTCAGTTTGCACTCGCTGAACTTTGAAACAACCTCAAAATTTCGTCTGCTAACTTGAGCTATCGAAGCTGACGCTTTGCTACCTAAAAGGCTTTGGAAAAAATATTGAAAAATAAGAAATTGCTTGTTATGAGCAGTTTTTTTATATTGCAAAATGTTTGTTTTTTTGTTTTTTCGTTTACACAAAGACTTTTTGGGAAAAAAATCAACAAAAAAAATGTCGTCTTGTAACTTGTCGAATGAAGACAAAATTTTGTCGTCTGGTAATGTGTTAAAAGAGCTGGAGTGATGTCCGAAACTAAAGAAAAAAGTGTAGAAAAGTACATTTACTTGGAACTAGATCGAATCTAGAATAACTTGCTTTTCTTAACCCATTCTAAAACAATCCCGTCTTTTTATGCGCCTTAACCCATTCCCACACAATCCCTCCCTTTTGCGCCTTCAAGAAAATAACCCTTGAAAACATTGTAGAAAATGAAGAAATTGCTTGTATTAAACAATTTCTTCATTTTCCACAATGTTTTCTACCAAAAAAGCTTGCAGAATTCAAAGTTCAAAAAACTTGAAATTGTCGTTTGCAACTTCTATGAATGTGGACCAGTCCAAAATCTTGTTGTGTGGGAATGGGTTAACCCTTTTCTGTTTTACAAAATTTTAGACTTTTCTACATTCAAAGGTTTTATAGACGAACATTTAAAATGGATTTAATGTGAAGAATAACCATTAAGTACTTGTTACAAGCAATTTCTTCTATTTCTACGTTTATTACTCAATTATAAAATCCCAGGGACGTAAAAACCAGGGATTGAACAGGAAAGGGTTAAGATAAAAAAAGACTTTGGAAAACATTATGGAAATGAAGAAATTGCTTGTTACAAGCAACTTCTTCATTATCTGCGATGTTTTTTTACCAAAAATTATTAAAACATTAAAAAATTTCTTTACTAAAAATTGTCGTCTGTAACTTTTTTCAACTTGGATCAGTCTAAAATCTTATCGTGTGGTAATGGGTTAACCGCTGAAAAGTACAAGGGGCAAGGAAGGAAAGAGTCGTGAATATCTAAAGGTTTATTTTCTACATAGAAAAGGGTCCTGCGATCCCTAATGACAAGTTTTAAAGCGTTTGTTCGCGTGTCCCCTTTAATTTAGCAAACAGATTTTACAATACCTTAACTTCTGCAGAATAGGTAGTATCCCTTTTCTCTTCAATCCCTTGCCTTACGCCCCTTTGATTTTTTATACTTAGGGAAATATCCCCGAAATATTCTCTACTCTATAAGTTGGTAACTCTTAATTTGTCGTTCAAACTGGACAAGGTAAAATTTCGAAAAGAAAAAGGGTTCAAGGATGCACTATTATTGTAACCCATTACAAAACAATTACATTTTTTGAACAATTGAAAAAATATGACCGGGAAAACTTTGTGGGAAAGGCAGAAATAGCTAATAAAAAGCACGGTCATTTTACCTTTTTTTGTGAATGTGTGTGTTTTTGCTTCAAATTTGGTCTCCTTTTGAAATGCCATCTACTAATTCTTCCAATTCGGACTGGACTTGAATTAGACGAATGGTCATGGGTTAAAGTGTAAGATTTGTCTTAAACCATTCACACGCAGTGACGCTTTTTGACGCCCCTCAAGAAAAGCATTTGGGAAAACATTGTGTAAAATGAAGAAATTACTATTAACAGGCAATTTCTTCATTTTACAAAATGTTTTCTATCCAGAAAAAAAATCTTAATTTTCATAAAATTTAATTTGTCGACCAGTCTAAAAGTTTGTCGTTTGGCAATGGATTAAAGCCAGTGTCACCAATCGAATTTGACAAACATACATATTGGAGTAATAACTGCCACAGTTGGCGCTACGGATGTTCCCCAAACGACATCCAACTTGAAATTGGGAGTGCATGTTTTCATAACGGGGCCTCTCTTCAAGAAGGTTTTTGTTCCACGGAGCTTTAGTCCTACTCTGTCATCCTCGGTCGTGATTTCAAAGGGTTTTTTCCTTCAATAAATCAACAAGAAAATATGTAAGACTTTTGTGAAATTCTGTCAAAAACATTTCGAGATATAGACATTGTTAAATTTCAAAAGCTGGTGGCAATCTTGAACATGGTGGCCAGGTTTCACGAATTTCATATGTAGCTGATATTGCATAAATTTATGACATTCCATAAAATTTTCATCATATTGCTTGCCTTCAATATAGTTACCATTTTGAAACTACTGATACTAATTTAAAAAAGTTAAAATAATACGAAAAAAAAAAAAAAACAAAAAAACGATGGCCGATACTGATAGATTATAGTCATATGATAAACATAAAATAGGTAGTTTAAACTTTTAGAAAATACATAAAAAGGGCAATCACTCCAATACCAAGGTTTAGAACGTTTGTTATTAAACAATGCCTTTCTTTCGAACATAAATGATCAGTGTATGAATTTTTCACTTCATTACTGTATGTAAGAATTAATTGCAAATATCTAGACTTAATATTATATAAAAGGAAAGGGAACAAATTATATAAAGACTGATATCAGAATTATGGTTCTCATGTACGAAACCCCATCTAATTGGTTTTTAACTGATTTTGTAAAGTTTAGAATTAAAAACGTTCATATTATGAAGTAGTATACAAAAAAGCAGAAGTCAAAATATATATGGAGCAATAACTTCAAAAAATGAGCAATGAAGAGTAATACTTTTACACTGCTTTTCTGCTAGTTATCTTTTATCAGTATGAAGTTTCAGGTTTCAGGTTATTTCAAAAACACAAAGGAAAAATTACCACAGATAAGGGCAATTACTCTAGAAATATGTATTGCAGAGTAATATTTCTTATGTGCAGCACTTCCCTATTCATCGTATAAAGTTATACCTTTAAAGCTTTTGTACTTTATAAGTTATTGCAGAAAGAGAGAGAGAGAGAGAGAGAGAGAGAGAGAGAGAGAGAGAGAGAGAGAGAGAGAGAGAGAGAGAGAGAGAGAGAGAGAGAGAGAGAGAGAGAGAGAGAGAGAGAGAGAGAGAGAGAGAGAGAGAGAGAGAGAGAGAGAGAGAAAAGAGAGAACTAACAAAAACTGGGGAAAGAGCCCTAGAATTACAAATAATAGAATAAGCACTTCTCACAGTCATGTCCTATAAGTGTTCTAGGTTTTAATCGGACAGACGGACGTTTCATCTCATAATTGACCAATTGCGTGGTCAATCAAGGAATCAATCGACCAATCAAATTATTTATTCAGCTCGGAATCGAGATTTCAATTCCGATTACTGGCCGCCATTTTTGTTTTACCTTTTGTGTAGGTTTGGGGACTTAAACGTCGTAACTACAGCTTATTCAAGCTGTAGTTACGACGTTTAGGTCGCCAACCAACTATTCTAATTTTTTGTTACATGCTACTTGTCATTAATTTTGCAAAATAAAGCAGTCTGAAATCGAAGCGGGACTTTCTGTCGATGGGCGTGACAAATGGAGAAGTGGGCGGGACCATAGACTGGACAATTGACGAATCGCTGAGGCCAAATGACTCCGACAGTTGCTCCACTTCGATATCAAATGACGTTATTCTACAAAATGTATGGCCAAAACCATGTAACAACAATATAAATTAGTAGGTTGGTCACGAAAACGACGTACATCTAACTACAGCTGGAATAAGTCCTGAAGTCTAGAAATGCTTTACATAAATGTCGACCATCGTCGGGGTTCAAAGTTCACTTCCGGTCTCAATGAAGGTATTGATAGTTCGTTTCATTCTTTGAATGACAGGTGCGATTTGTCGATTACTTATGATTGGTAGAAAAAGTAAGAAGTCAGAGCAAGTTTTAGAATCAGAGGTATGTGCCACGTAGGGGAGTACTCATTGAGAGAAATAGAGAAAATCCTTTGACAAGTATTTTTCTCCTTTTTATCAAGTCCTTTTCATGGCTTATGTACTCCTGAATATGATCAAAATCCACGTTGAGGTTGTATTTGGTGTAGAAGAGTTTATCATAGAAAAAGGCGAAAGTTTGAGAAGATACATTTCTGAAAACTTGGGGGACTAAATCATCATCTCTGGCAAATGATTTTTAGCCTGAGATTGCGTAAGCAATCTGAGGCTAAAGTTACAATGCTAAAAATTCAAACCCATGCAGAGTTTAATGAGAAAAAAATAATGTAAAAACATCTACCGCAATCAATGTGATCTTCTGTCGCATGAAAAGTAGATCGGATCTGACCATAAATTAATACGCCCGATTGAGGCGAGAAGGACGAAGGCGAGATATGACTCATTGAAAGCTGTCGGCTTGATGTAAAGTACTTTCGTGTGAGTGTTCTGAATTTGGCAAAATCATCAAAACTTGACGAGTGAATGGAAAGAAAGGAGATATATAATATATTGGAAATTATTAAACATATATAATCATAACATATTGTTAAGAAAAAATAAGGTGTTTGTTTCATACCAAAATATTATTACTTATTCTAGAGTAATAATGTTAAAACGGTCCGGTTAGACGAAGTTGCTGTATAAAGCTGATAAGCGAAGCTGTCGGTTTTACGCACGTTTAACAAATTAATTGGTCATTCATAGGATCATATTCGCACTGTCTGAAAACAGTTTGGGCGTGCTCGAACTTTGTGTCTATATATTTTTACCTCCGAATTCTACCCAAAGGATGCAACGTCTACATATCGCTTTTGAGAGGTGTACATAATCATGTTAACCTGGTAAACGACCGCCCACCTTCTCTCGCTCTCTTAATCTGGAAATTATAAAGCGCATATTTACATAACGAAATTGGTCTGTGTGGTAGAATACTCACATCACACGCAAGAGTCTTCTAGTTCGAACCTGGCTACACGCTCCATTCCCCCATCTCTCTCACTCTCTAGCCTTCTCTCTCTAGCTCCACTGGCTGAAAGCCAACGAGCTTTTGTCATGATGTGGTGTCCGTCGCCCGTCCGTCCGTCAACTTTTACTTTAAAAATCTTCTCAGAAAGTACTGAACATAATTCAACCAAACTCAACCAAAATTCACAGGAAGGATCCTTGGGTGGCCTTTATCAGATCCATTCAAAGCATTTTGATCGGGTGCAAAATATGTAACGATATATACATGTAAATATTTCGTTTCAATACCTCAACGGGATGAAAATTATTGCGGGCAGGTTGTGTCCCCTAGCGCACAAATTGGCAGATCTGCGCATAATCGACAGTAGATTTAGGTAAAAAGTGGCACCTCCGATAATCCGACGATCAAATTTTTTCTGCCCATATTATATATCTCCTGTATGCATATCTCAGGCTTTCAGCGCTTTCAGGGCTTTGATTTTCTATCGACCTACGCATGGACAAGTGAGAAAAATGTAAATCCACGCCCCTGCTAAATAGTATCATTTGATCAGATAATATTTCATTTGTTTATGATATAATTATACATTTAGTATTTGATTACATTTAATTGTTTTTCAACACTTCACACGGCCGTCTGGTGATCCTTTAGGCAGACACGTTCTATGAAAAAGATTGATGCTCTTTGACATGAATTAACCCATTACAAAACGTCAGAATTTTAGACTGGTCCAAATTGAAAGAAGTTAGCAGACAACTATCTAAAATTGATGGAATTTTAAAAATATCTGTCTTTTCTTTTTTTTTTTTTTTTTGTAGAAAACAATGTGAAAATGAAGAAATTGCCCATGACAAGCGATTTCTTTATTTTTAAAATTGTTTTCTCAAAGTCTTTACTTGTGGGACGTAAAAAGGCGGGTTTGTGTTGGAATGGGTTAAAACGACTTACCTGAACAACAATTTGAATTTAACTATTTAAAGAATGTTTCAGTAACATGTTCATTTCTCTTATTTCAGAAAAGTTACAAGTTGAAATTACCTCTATTTTTGTATCGTATTCCTTGTTCACAACGGAGCAGCAATAAGTGATATTCATTGCTGTATCTTAATGAAATTTGTTCGTTTGAATTGAGTTTTACGCTGGTTTAAACAGTATTCTAGTCATATCGCAGCGAACGGAGCACCTTACCATGGATTCCTAGTATTCCTAACGCCAGTGCTAAAACAATTTCATTTCCGAGCCTCCAGCTGCTCATCCCACCAATTGGTGGAAACAAATGTCGAAAAGATATTGCCACGGCCGAGGATCGAACCACGGATCTCATGATTGAGATTCCGACGCGTTACCGACTGTGCAAATATTTGAATGAAAACAAAAGACCCAATTGACAAGGCGAAGTACATGTGTGCTTGATCAAAATAGTAACGTCCATTTGTATCAACATTTTGGTAATTGAAACTCTTGTCATTTGCTTTGTAACGTAAGATGTAAATGCGCACGGCGCGAAAGATACGTCCTGTTTTCATAAAACGGAACGGAGCGAATAAAGTCTATGTATTGTATTGTATTGAAGATGATAATCATTTAACACATTACCGGAAAACAAAATTTTAGACTGGTCCAAATTCAAAGAAGTTACAGATGACAATTTAAAACTGATGACATTTTAAAACTCCTTGTCTTTCTGGGTAGGTAGAAAACATTGTGGATAATGAAGAAATTGCTTGACGTGCTTTTAAAAGTGTCATTGTTTCCAAAAGGGTTAATTCGCCTTAGAAATATGTTAATCTTGTTTAGAAATTTGGGAAGTACTTTAAAACGTACCGTTCTACCTCGTGTCCTAAATTATACTTTTTTGAAAGACAATTTATAAATCAAAATATTTAACAATATTATGATAAATAGGGTGACAACGCCTTTAATTGACCCTGACTATCTCGTCCTTTTGTCTTAGAACATAAATGTAAGGTCGGGGTGACCACGCCCTGTCATTTAGGCCTACAAGTGGTTTAAATTTACATTGTCATTATGACAAGTAGGGTTTAAGAGATCTTCTCAAAAAACCACTTCACCTCTTCCTCGTTATGCCTTTGACTTGTGAAGGTGTTTGCGCCTCTATCCGAAACATTATTACAGTATTAAACGTGTTTTTGTCCTACAGCACTGAATTCTAATGTCTAATGTCTGATGTTTAAAAATGACTGTATCGTAGAATAGAAACATTTCCATTGCTATGTAGTTTTTAGAATGCTTTGAAAAGAAGTAAGGTGTTAACCCATTCCTGTTCAATTCCTTTAATTACGACCCTGTGATATTGTACTTGAGAACATATTGCTGACAAAGAAGAAATTTCATGAAACAAGTATTTTGTATCATATAATTTTGCTATTCTTTGAATGTTACATACTTTTTATTGTCGTTTACTATCCCAGTGGATTTGGACCAATCTAAAATTTTGAAAAATAGGAAGGGGTAAACTCTGCCGCTCTGGAAATGTGACTCTGCTTACAAAAAAGGGGATCGTCTCTCTAATTTTCTCACAAATCACTGTGTTCCTTGATTAATCTTTGGCATGAACAGTACTTGTGATTTAGTTAAAGCCCAAATTATGTTTTAGAATATATCATATATAATAACACTTGTCATGCTGAACCCGGAATATTCCTGTTTTGATAGGAAGTGTAGACCGAGATCAGCCTGAAGATAACTTTGGTTTGGCGACTTACACATCGTAACTACAGCTTATTCAAGCTGTAGTTACGACGTTCAGGTCGCCAAGCAAAGATTTAACTTTTTGTTACATACCGCTCGCCATGAATTAAAGTAAACAACGCCGTTGAAAATCGAAGTTAAACTCCCCGTTGAAGTCAAATTTTTCTTATTTTTCATTTTGTCTTTTGGAGTAGAAAACCCTGTGGATAATGAAGAAATTTCTTGTAACAAGCAATTTCTTCATTTTCCACAATGTTTTCTAAGTCTCTTTTCCATGGGGCGTCAAAAAAGGGTCATTGTTTGAGAATGGTTTAAGACTCACAATTTACAGATGTAATTACAACGAAAAGATGAATAAAGTTTTAATACTTACTCAAAAAGGTAGTATTTAGAGGGACGTATTTAATCAAAATCTATCGAATTTTTCCATCGAGGCGTGGTCGGCCCACCCTATTAATCAAGACAGATAAAACCCGATTTTACAATACCTATATTCTAGATTAAAGTATTAATTATAAAAGGACCAAAGTTTCTACAAGCAATCTACTTCTATAAAGGCGTCGAAACTTTTGCGACATTAAAAAAAAACCGCACACAAAACCCCAAAAGACTAGGGCTTACTGATAAATCAAAGTACTGAAAGTACTGTAAGCTAGTAAAGCAAGGTTTTGTTAAGTAATCTTCTTTGTCAAAGGTTATCATGATAATAAAACGAGGTCAAAATAACCAAGGAATAAAGCCTTTTCCACACAACCCTTACTTTTACGCCCCCCTAAGAAAATAGTTAAAAGCAATTTCTGCATTTTCCACATTATTTTCTACCCAGAGAGATGAATATATTCAGAATCTTTCGTCTACAACTTCTTTAAAGACTCTGATCAGACTCATTTTGAACACGACATGCTCAAGTGAGCTAAAAATACCTAGGAGATGAAAATGTAGACAGAGTTTGCAAAATTCCTGAAATACATAAGAACTACTTTTCATGGTTTAGGCATTCGATAGTTTCAGTGGTTAAGCCTCCAGTGGCAGTTTGCAATCTGTTGAACTTTGAAAAGACCTCAAATTATGTATGTTAACTTAAGCTATCAACGCTGACGCTTTGCTAGCTAAAAAGTATATAAATAATCTGTTGACAATTTCTTTTTTTTTTTAATCACAGAAAAAAACTTTCTTTCTGATTCGCAGAAGTGAAAAAGAATCAATCTCTTATTAAATGACGAAGTTACATTTTTTTACATTGAACTGTTACAAGTCGACAATATTTCAGATTGGTCAAATTTAAAGAAATTACGTACGACAATTTTTTATTGATGTTACTTTTAAGATCTGTATTTTCGGTTAAAAAAACATTATAGACGATTAAGAAATTGTACTTTCTTCAATTTCCACAATGTTTTCCAAAGGTTTTTGCTTGAGAGTAATAATCATACAACTGACCAATCGCGGCTGTCAATCAAGGGATAAACCAACCAATCAAATGATTCATTCAGTCCGGGATTGAGCTTTGAACTTTGACATTGGCAGCCATTTTCGTTAAGCCCTTTTGTTGGTTTGGCGAATTAAATGTCATAACTAACATTACCATTAGTTTGTTACAAGCTAGCGGCTACGAATTTGCAAAATAACGCCGTGAAAAATCGAATAGGAACTTCCTATTGGAGTCAATGGACGGGGCCAAAGGAGTAAGTAGGCGGGGCCTGCGATTGGTCAATTGTAACGTCTTCAAAACATTGATATTCTCTATCGTCATTCAGGACATAACTCCATAAAAGAACGCCATTTAGGCATTTTTCCAGGACAAGGCCATAAAGTTATGTCATGATACCATTAAGTAACATTTTTTTGGAATAATCTTATTTGTAGTTTCGTAAATCAAAAACGAGCGTTCTGATTGGTCGAAAAAAATATTCATAACTCCATGAACAAAATTTTGAGCATTCAGTGATTTTGTATTCTTCCGCACAAATAATCTTATACAAAAGGGTATCAAAATGTGTAAAGTTTTTGCTTTTTTTTTTTTTTCGCTCGATGCTATTAAATTATAAGAAATGAAGAGACTAATTTTTGTTTTCATGGAGGTATGAACCGAAAAAACCTAATCAATGTTTTTTTCGGTTCATACCTCCATGAACCCCCCCCCCCCAAAAAAAAATATTTTGGCCTCTTAAAAGTTTCCATGGATAACGTTATAAAATAACTTAATTTGGGTAGGTTTCCCAAGATAGCGCCAAAAGTAACATCATCTATGCAGATTTTCAGTTATATTGCTATAAAACGTCATTTAAGCAAGTTTTCGGGGACAACGTCTTAAAGTTATGTGATGGTAAGTTTTTGTGGATAATGCCCCAAAGTGACGTCTATAGGTAGTTTTTCACGGATAACGCCATAAAGAACTTTAATCAGGCAAGCCGTCGAGGACAACGCTATAAAGTAACGTCATTTGGGCAGACTGTCATTCTCTCTAATTCGTTTTTGTTTTGCTTACACATATATTTATTACATGATATTTAGGAGATGAAGAGAATATTTTTTGTTTTCATGGAGGTATGAACCGAAAAACCTAATCACATTTGTATGAATACGCGAAGTTTAAAACAGTTGGTTGGTGACTTAAATGTCGTAACTACAGTTTGAATAAGCTGTAGTTACGACGATTAAGTTTGCCAAACCAGCCACAAAGTTTTACAAAAAGGGCGGCCAATGTCGAAGTTGAAATTATGTCAATTATTGCACGGTGAGATCTGCACTACAAAACTGCTTGCTGTTTTGTTTTTGAAGCCACCCGGAACAAAGTAGAATCAAGCTATATTAACCCTTTCCCGTTCTATCCCCGTTTTTTACGTCCCTGTGTTTTTATATTTGAGAAAATATATTGGAAAAACAAGAAATTGCTTGTTACAAGCTATTTCTTTATTTCCCACAATATTTCTACCCTATTGAATGACTATATTTCAAATAAAATCGGTTTTGTATTGTTGTCTACAATCCTCTGAATTTGGGCAGGTCTAAAATTTTGCAAAACAGGAAAGGATTAAAGAAGAACTTCGCAGAGCGGCGTATAAACGGCTTTAAGCGTGAAGGGGCTTGTCAGCGAAGAACACCGTATATTTCAACTGTTTTGCTTATTCTAAAACGACTTGAGGAATCAAAATAATATTTGCCTTATGCACAAACTACACATCATAGAGATATATTATCGCAAGTTTCAGTTCATTTCTTTCGAAACTATACGAGTAGTAACGTGTGGACAGACAGACATACAGACGGACTGGTTTTAAAAAAATACGATTTTCGCTTGATATTTAGTGACGAACCCTAATAGATTTGTATATACTTTTCTTTGTATTCTGGGTCGAAGGCCTGTTACTTTAAATAAACTATTGCTCATTGTCTATTTGGGGCGTATAAAAATGTGCCTCTCTTATGCGAAACATACCATCTAGGAAGTGTAGACCCGGACCACTCTGCGCGATTAGTTTTTTTTTTTTTTTTCAAATATTTCTTTAACGTAGAATGGCCATTCTGCATAACTAAGAAAAACACGTGCCAACCTTGATAAACCTTGATATTTATCAAATATTTACAGTGTGAAATTCATGGAGGATTCCTTGTCCGTGAAGGATTATAAATAGAAGTACATTTCTTGTTCTCAGAGCAAATTGAACAATTGACACTCAGACTTTTGCGACCAATTCTTTTTTATATCAGATATATTGCAAGGATTTTTGTGCTTTAAGACCACAAAACATCTGGTTATTCGAAGACGTAATAATCAATTCATCGGTATATAGTGTTTTTTGATAAACGTCAAAAAGGCTAGGTTACGGTTATGCTTTCAAGATCGATTATATACATCTCTAACATCTCTAATAGCAACGCAACGCATCCTCGTTGATTTTACATTTGTGAACACTGCTTGAAGAATACGTCTCCATTGTTCAACAAGGATACGCTCACGATCCCCTAACGTCTAAAGTTGGTCGACTTGCTGACGAACACGGCGGCCTAGCAGGTTGAAGATATGCTCAACCGGATTGAGGACAGAGCTGCGAGTAGGCCAGCCTATGGATTCAATACAGGCATTCCTCAGAAAATCTTGCCCTAGAAATACTCTGTGTGGCCTAGCATATTATTGTGCAAACATGTAGGACCAGGCCAATGTCTTTTCTTAAAAAGAAGCAAAAAGGGTTGCTAAATCTGACCCCTGTACTGGATAGCGGTTATTAAGATGACTTGGACTACAATAAGAGGAGAACGTCATTGAGCACAAAAACATCCACATATCATAAGAATCACATTCCAAACTATGTCCACCTCTCTTACACATGCTTGAGCGCGATGTTTCCCAGGCCTGTGGTACATATGTCCCCAGCCGTCAGCAAACCGCAATGTGATTCGCGATTGATCACTAAGCACAATCGAGTTCCATTGCCTTTGCCGTAGGTACCGTGTGGTGCATGCAAACCTAATGCGCCTATGATAATGTTTAAGAATCGGTCCATTATATATCCTTCGATCTCGAAGTCCAGCTGCTAGCAAACGGTTTCATACAGTTTGGGCTGTAACTCTTCCAACAGACATCTCTCTACTATAGTAGATGTTGCTGACGGTTATCTGTTTCCGAGATGTCGCGGTCGTATTTCTCCATCATCCCGATGTGGCGTGACTCGTGCGGCTCCGGGTCTCTACAGGTCAACATCTTGTCCGGTTTAATGTGCACGAGTTCTGAAATCAATTATGGTTTGTCGTGAGCAACTCATAGTACCGACAACAGTGGACACACGCTGACCAGGAAAAGCCGTCCAATGGATTTTTCGTGTTTCTCATTTGTTAGTCAGGTCAAGGCATACATATCGATATATTTTTTCTCTTTAGCTTAAGCTTTTACACTAGTTAAGGTAAATTTATACCAAATGAAAGCAATACTTATGATATGCATGTGCAATAGCTGTTTTCCATTTTTTACTTTCTTCACCGTGACGGAATGCACGTATTTTATAATTTTACATTTATGAAGTCACATGGTTCCTATTTGTTTTGTCACAGCTTAGAATGCATTTTTACACAAGAGAAAAAAATATGGGAAAGAAATAATAGTTTCAAATTTTCGTATTGCTCAGAACGTAAAATATATTGATGAAACGTTACTTTCGGTGCAAAACATTAGTTGCGTAAATAGTTCTTTATTTCTCTTCAAATCAGCCAAACTATATTTAAGGAACAAAGCAACGATATGGGGATATCAATATCATGATATTTCCAGTTTTATCAGAACAAAATTCCTTTTCGTCTACAGAGATTTTTTTGAACATGCGAAAACCATCAATGCGTGAATGAACTCCAACGCGGAGGCCCTTTCCTTATCTATTGTTTTACCCCATTACCTGACGTTAACATTTTAGTTCAAACTGAACTACGTTCAGTCGTCTGTCAATGTAGGTTAAGTTGTAAAAAATGAATACAAAAATATAAAATTAAGAAAACATAGAGAAGAAAGGAAAATGCTCGTTACAAGCAATTTCTCCTTTCCCTATCACAAGATCATTTTCCAACAATTATGTTAAGCTCGAAGCAAGGCCGTCTCGAATTATTTTAGAGTTTTTCGTGGAACTGGAGTCTAAGATCCTAAATTAAACAATCAAATTGTTCATTTTGATCGGAATTGGAATTTGAACTCCAATATTGGCCGCCATTTATGTGAAGTATTTTCGTTTGTTTGGCGTTTAGGTCGCCAACCAACCATTCCACGTTTTTGATACATGCTTCTGTCGATACATTTTGTAAAATAACGTTATCGAAAATCGAAATGGAATTTAATGGGCGGGGCCAACGGAGTAAGTGGGCCGGACAAGCGATTGATCAATTACACTACATAACAAGATGCGAGGCGGAATCATCCGGAACCTGTATTTTCATACGTCCGTGAATACAAAACATATTTTCTTCATTTCATTTGTATATATACATAAAATTTAATATAACTAAATTATCAAGTAGGCTAAAACTATGATTTGTGACAGTTTCATAACTACGAACACATACTTTGTGAGAAGGCGTACAACATTGTTTTGTACCTATTTTATTTCTTTCTATGTTTTTGTAACGATTTTGTTAGCCAATCAGAAGGGTTGGATTCATTTCAGAGAATCTGTTTGGACCGTGGCTACTCAACTTATTTCTTCACAAAAGAAATATCTGAGCTTCCACAATAGGCTCGAATCATGGATTATGTTACAGACGTTTCCTGAATAAAATGGTAAAGTGAGGCGTAATCGAGTCATGGACTGATTCCCTATCTTTAAGGTGATAAACTTTAAAGAACAAAACAGATAACCTGGGACCAGTCGGTGTTATTTTTAGACGCATTGTTAAATAAAATTCATGATTTCATTTAGACGGAATTTTTTCCTAGATTGTCTGTGAGTGCCCCCCCCCCTTCCCGATTCATTCTATCACATAACACAATTCACAGATGTACGCATTTCATAGCAAGAAAAGGACCGCCGAAAAACTTGTGGTTGTAATCCTTTCAAGTTTTCCGAAATTTTGGACTGGTAAAAATGTAAAGTGATTGCAATTTGAAGCAAAACCATTCTGCGTTGTACAAAATACTGTGAGAATATAAGAAAATGCGTGTTTCAAGCAGTTTCCTCTTTTATCAGAATATTTCCTGAAATATTAAATCAAATAACTAGGCCGTAAAACTAGGGATTTTAGAGGTGATTATTAACGCAAATTAGCCCTAATTGTTGTCGTCCGAGATGATGAAGTTGAAACAAAGCAAAAATAAATAAATAAATGAAGTAATGATAATAGTAATAATAAAGAAAGAAAATGATAAATTGAAAAAAAAATAGTTTGATTATTTCGGTATATTTAAACCAAAGCAACGTGTTTAATTAGTTGATCTTTTTTGTCGAACACGCTAGCCAAGAGTTACAGTTTTTTAAGTGGTTGCGGGCGTGAAGGTTTGTTCTGGTTTAATTCTATATTTTTGGAAGATTATACTGTTTTTATTTCATTTTCGCTCAATTATTCTCAAACAAGGGCTTCCACTATTGTTTTTATCCAAATTATGTTAGTTTTTTTTTTCTCAGGTTCCAAAAGGAGGATCGCAGCTGAAAATTAAAGAATCAATCGACAGATCAAAACATTTTTTTCATTCAGATCGGAAGTAAACTTAGCCGACATTTAACTTAAGATTAATTAGATTGTAGTTACGACGTTAAAGTCAACCAACCCATTGACCTTTTTGTTACACTTTATTGGCCATACATTTTGCAAAATAAAGCCGTTTAATATCGAAGAAGATTGTCCAATTGGAATCATTAGACGTCGGTGGGCTAGGCGGGCGAACCGACCGTCATCCTTTTTTCAAGTATCGTTATTAGTTTCTATTTATTTAGAACATACTTAAACCGTTTATCGTCTGGCAGAGAAGATATTTAGAATGTGTTTTAGAAAGAGCGTGGATGTATGGTTAGTCTTTTGGTAGTATGTCTATCGAAACCCATCGCTATCAACTATAGAAACTTTAACAAAGGGGCTTATAACGCTGTCAGTTTTGAATACGCCCTAGAGTCTCATATCCTTTTTTCAGCAGGATAGGCTCGCCAATCCACTATCAATAAGAGAGATATTAAGATGCCGCCGTCATAGCGCAGTTGGTAGCGCATCAGACTCCCAATCTTCAATCATGGGATGTCATGGGTTCGATCCCCAGCGGCGGCACCTATCCTTTCCGACATTTGTCTCTCACCAATGGATTAATTGTAAACCTAAGTGAGATAGCAGTGTAAAAAGCGGCGTTAAACAAGATTGAGAAAAAAAGATTAATGGTAGTTTGACAATCAAAATATGGAAACTACATCTTATTTTAAATAAAAATTCTGATATCTGGGTCACCAAATCGTCGAAATGACTTCTGTAACTTGGACTTCCTCAACCAGTCTGAAATTTTATTTTTTAACGGCAACATTTATAACTGGTCCAAATTAAAAGCACTTGCAGACAACAATTTCAAACATGTATGTTTTTTTTTATTATTATTATTATTATTTTAATTTTCGGGTAGAGTACATTGCGCATAATGAGGAAATTGCTTGTAACAAGCAATTTCTTCTTTTTCCACAATGTTTTCCTCAGCAGATGATTTTCCTGAACCATATTGTCGACATTTGACTGCCAAATGCTTGTAACTTCAGCTTGTACAAACCATAATTTACATCACCGGTCAGCAATTTTCATTTAAACCCAGCAAAACGTCTCCGACCAGAAACATTTACTTAAGCCATTCCCAAACAAGCCCTCCTCTTTACGCCCCTCAAGAAAAATGCTTTTGAAAACATTGTTGAAAATGAAGAAATTGCTTGAATCAATCAATTTCTTCATTATCCACAATGTTCTTTATCCAAGAAGACGAACAAATTTAAAGTTTTATCAATTTGAAATTGTTGTCTGCAGCTTCTTACAATTTGGACCAGTCTAAAATTTTGTTGTGAGGAATCTCAGGCGATCTACCCTGATGAGGTGGTTATGATTACCTCCTTTTAATGAGGGTGTGGCTAGAATTTGAGTATGATTCAAACTTTTCATGAAATATGGGAAAATATATTTTATGTAAAAGCCATTTATTTTATCAAATAACAATGCCCATAACTTTATGTATTATATTTACAGGAGGTTGATAAACAAAGAAGAAAACGAATAGATCCGAAAGGAAGTTGGTTTACGTTTGTGAAATATTCCGAGGATCGGACGGGTGACAAACAGTCGGACAAAAGAAAGAAGAAGAGAAAACGAAAACAAAGAAGTAAAACATTAGTGAGTTTCAAAATAAGTTAGTTTTGAGAATCTCATTTACAAATCAAAGAATCAATCGCCCAGTCAAATCATTTATTTACACCGACAGTGAACTTCGAACTTCGACATTGGCCGACATTCATGTGAAGCTTTCTGTTGGTTTGGTGACTTAAACGTCGTAACTACAGCTTATTCAAGCTGTAGTTACGACGTTTATGTGACCAACCAACTATCTCAAATTTTGTTACATGTTACTGGCCAAAACATTTGCTAAAAACAGTGTTTACTATTTAAGTTGAACTTCCTGTCGGTGGCACCGGGCGTGGCTAGTGGTGACAGCGGATGGGATTAAATATTCATTTTCAAATTTTGACGAACTCAAAACCGATTTGTTATGAACAAATAGATCAATTAAGTATTTGACGGGTCGCCGATATCAATAAAAAATTGACTTTCCATTCAAATCATTAATTTAGACCGGAAGTGAACTTTGATCTCCGACATTCTCGTAAAGCATTTTTGTTGGTTTGGCGACTTGAATGTGGTAACTACAGTTTATCAAAGCTTTATGCACGGCGTTTCCTTTTATTTTATGTCCCTGACAACAAAATTTTTTACAAAAAGGTCGTTTATTACCTTACTCGAAATACCATGTTGGAGGTCAAAGGGCATGGCCAGCCATCTATAAATTGACGAATCGCCGCTGTCAAATAAACATGTTATGGTCTTTACCAATGTTGCGATTAAAACATCGCTGCATTTATAAATTGTTATAGCAGCTGGAGGCTTAATTTTTTTGCTCAGGCAATATGACAAATAGTACTGTAAAAATGACGTTAACCCATTTAAACCATTTCCACTTGACACATTAGAATGACCCAAAGAAGCCTAAGACAATAATTTGAAGTTCATGGAATTCTAAGAATATTTGTTTAATAGGGTAGAATACATTGTTGGAGATTGAAGAAATTGCGATTACTAAGCAGTCTCTTCATTTTCCACAATGTTTTTGTTAATTAAAAATGCGGGATTAAGAAGTGTAATGTGTTAAGTATCTGTTTTTGTCAATTTTCCTTATGTCTATACAAAAAGATCTTTTCACAATTTCAGCACGGGCCACAAGGTCCCGCGGGCCCACCTGGCCCACCCGGTCCACCAGGCACGAGCTTTACGAAGGAAGAAATTTTAGCAGATCTCCAAAATCTTATAAAAGGTATTTAATTGTTCATTGACTCGGTTGGCACGAAATTAAAATGCATTATACTCTGCATTTATCCGATCATCGAAATAGTAATTCGACTTTCAATAAAAAAAAAAAAACATACAAACCGGGGTTTATAATTATAATCAACCGATTCCAAAATTAAACACGCCTTTTTACACCGTCCAAGAAAAAAGCTTCGGAAAGCATTATGGAAAATTTAAAAAAAAATGCTATTTACTAACCATTTTTTCACTTACCACTATGTTTGCAACCCAAAAGAACAACGATTTTAAGAATTTCAACTAAAAAGGTTTCGTCAGCAACATCTTTTAATTTGGACCAGTCTAAACTCTTTTCGACTGATTATTGATTACAAAGGAGTAATGTGAAATCATAAGATTATATTTTCAAGGAGAAATTACTCATAATTCATTTATAATCGAAATTAGAAAGAAAAAGGTTATGCAAAATAAAAACTGAATTGGTATGAGCCACTCCCACATGATAACGCCTTTTTTGACGCACCTCAACCAAGAGAAACTTTGGAAAACATTGTGTACAACGAAGAAATTACTTGTACTCAATGTTTTCTACCCTAACAGGCAAATTTTTTTCTAAATTTAATCGACTTGAAATTTTCGTCTGCAACTTCTTTCAATTTGAACGACTCTAAAATTTTGTTGTGCGGTAATGGGTTAACTTAATATAAACATTTGGTAAGTACAAAATGTATCGACCCTGTTTAGATTTCTAGATTTCACGAATTGCACAGACTGACTCTTCTAGTGGATGATGTACTGAATGCATTATGGTCATTCTGCCTTACTAAACACCCAACCCTAAAACCTATGCTAGAATCGATTTTAGTTTCGAAATGTTTGTTTTACGGAATTCCTGAAAGCTACAAGACGTTATTGAGATTGACGAGTCAATTTCTTCTTTTTAATACTTTTCTCCTATATCGACACGGTGATAAAAAGTGATACTAATAAAACATGAACCTGTTTCAAATTCTCTTTTGGGGAATTTTGTTTCTAAAGATTTTAACTGTAAAAAATACACTGTTCTCTTAAAAGAATTGAAATAGACCAGTAATCATTGGCTTCAAAATATTTTTTTCGTGAATATCCTGACCACAATTGACCAAACGCGATTGTCAATCAAATAACCAATCGACCAATGGAATCATTCTTTTATACCAGAAAGGAGTATTGAACTCCGCAATTTTGTTACATTTTTTTGTTGGTTTTGACAACTTAAAGGTCTTAACTGCAGCTTATTTAAGCTGTAGTTACGACGTTTAAGTCGGCAACCAACTATTCTATGTTTTTGTTTCATGCTACCGTCCATAAATTTAACAAAATAACGCCGTTTAAAATCGGAGGGGGACTTCCTGTTGGAGTCAGTAGGTGTGGCCAAAGAGTAAGTGGGCGGGGCTATCGATTGGTCAATAATCATCGCTTTGTCGTATGTAAAATCATCGTCACTTGCAGTTCGACACGAGAGGGCGTTACTATTTACCTTTTTTTTTTTAAGTATTCACTTTAATCGAGCCTTGAGGGGAATAATAAATATGTCACTGATTATCTCAAGACAATAGTGTTAATCTCCCTTCCGTTAAGAGCTTAATCAGTGTCGCTTGAACGAAACAAAACATGTTATAGCTGATAATAAATTACTTTTCGTCGCAGGCTTCAAAGCCTTGGAACCTGTTGAATAATACACTGGCGCTACAGTATTGTGGTACCCCGCCGACGATATGCTACAAGGTTATAGTGAGTGAATGACACGGTTATTAAAAGATTGAATGGCTACTGCCCCTAGACCTATCGATATCTCTTAGACTGCCATCCATAAAATGAATCCAAGCGTAAACTCAGACTAAGAGAGAGAGAGAGAGTGAGAGGAGGGGAGAGGGAGAGAAAGAGAGAGAGGGGAGAAGAGAGTGTGTGCGTTCTGTTACAAAAAAATCTCTTTCTGAAAATCACTCATTTAACAATAACCAGTTTCTGCAACTTCTTTCAATTTGGACTAGTCTAAAATGTCGTCGTCTGGCAATCAGTTAAGTTTAAAAACTAAATATAACAAAACTTTTTCAGAAGAAGCAGAGAAAAGGGCCAAAGAAATAGTCGCAAACCTGGTGAGTATATCTTTTAGCTCATATTTGAACATTTCGGACACGACGACAAATTAAAAACCTAGACCTTACCTGAATAATCCCTGATTCAAACGTTCCTGTGCTGTATCATCTCTGAAAAACGTAAGGAAAAGATAAAGGCTTTCTAGTAAAGGTGAAGATTGACCGATCGCGATGTCAATCAAATAGCTCGTCGATCAATGAAATCATTCATTTAGACCAGAAAGGATGTTTGAACTCCGATTAGCCGCCGTTTTTGTCGAGTCCGCTTGCGGCGAGCGTGACATAGTTGTCACTATGACAAGTCGGTGTATGTGCGTTAGTGCGTTAGTCTGTAGTCCGTTAGTCTGTTAGTCCGTCCGTCCGTCCGTCCGTCCGTCCGAATTCTTCCGAACAATTACTCCTACATTTATGGATGTGGCACAAGTATTCTCCGTCATGAGAAGATGTGCCATTTGAAAGAATTTTTGGGATACTTCTAATGTCAAGGTCACAGCTCAAGGTCAATAACTTAAATTGTGATTGTCAATAGCAGTTCTCCTACAATCATATATGGATTTCAAAATAAATTGGCACAATTAATCTCCATCATGAGTAGATGTGCCATTTGAAAGAATTTTTGGATAGCTTCAAATTCAAGGTCAAAGCTGGAGGTCAAACGCTAAAATTCATAGTCAAGGTCTAATTGATGGTCAAAACTTTGCGGGCTCGACAGCAGTTGTCCTGGGACAATCATCTAGTTTTGTTAACCTTTTTGATTGGTTTGGCGACTTAAACGTCGTAACCACAGCTTTTCAAGCTGTGGTTACAACATTTAGGTCGCCAACCAACTAATCGACTTTTTTGTGTTACATGCTACTGTCCATAACGCCTTATAAAAAATCGAAGCGGGACTTCCTGTTGGAGTAAGTTGGCGGAACCAGCGATTTGTCAATTAGCGATACTAGCCATACTGCGTTGATACTGTATGCTCTTTGTTCGAATTCAAACCATTCTAAATTGTTGTCGTCCGGTAAATGGTATATCAATGAGTGTTGCCTAACTCGAGCCTAATTTAACAATACTGAGGGAGATCTTCAACCGAACAACTTCGCAATAAAACTTGGCAGAATAGGAGAATATAAAAGGAAGTTAGCATAATGGCGCAAAATGAAAACAGAATTATGAAATTGTGATATGTTTGCTTGTTTGAATGGGGTTTAACGCCGCTTTTAACAATTTTTCGGTTATATCGCGGTGGCTGGAGCATCTAATAATGGATTCCTGGTATTTCTCACGCCAGTACCACCATTAAATCCATCCCTAGCCTCCAGGTGCTATCACACTAACGCTTACGATTATCTACCCATTGGTGAGAGACAAGTGTCGGAAAGGAATAACTAAGTGGGATAAGGAAAATGGTGGAGTAGGAAAACGAAGCCTCACCAAAACAGCAGTATAGCGGTATGAAAAATAAAACCGTTAAATTTTGTCTGTAGTGTCAATGAAGTATCCAGTTTATTGTGTTTTTTAGGCTTTATTATGTTTTTATCGCCATTAAATTGTATTTTCATTCTGCTAGTAGACTGGCCTCTTACGAAATGTTTTTTTGGTTTTTTTTTTTTTTTTTTTCGATTTCATGTTTTGATCGATTGTCGCATCAAGGTTGCTTAAATTTATTGTATAGAAAGAATAAAGATTATAAAGAAATGGAAATTGAGATAATAATAAATTAAATTCTAAAGACGAGTTAAGCCGAGCACGGCAAATATGGTCAAACGACACATCGTCGGTGTGCGTGCAAAATGTCGTAACTATAGCTTTATTATAGCTGTATTTACGATATTTTGCTCGCGCAACGACGGCATATTTATATACAACAATCTAGTAAGTTTTACAAATAAGATTGGAAGTATAAATTTCATTATAGATCTACATTTCTGATTTTCTGTGTGCAAGATAGCAGATTAAGGGAAAAAAGGAAGGAATGAAAAATGATTTATACGTTAAAAGTACAATGTAACTTAATAACATTTTTGGTTAATGTGATGTCGAATTATGGCTAACTATAAACGATTTGTATGTGATTTTTTTTCTAATTTTACTAATTATATTCGAGTTATCCGGAACACAAATTTCGAGATTTAACCAATTACGAGACGATAAACTATTAGACAGATCCAAATTTAAAGACAGTGCAGAAGATAATTCAAAGTTGATGATTTTAAGTATATTTGTCCTTGGCATAGAAAGCATGATGAATGCATTTTCCACCATGGTTTCCAAAGATTTTTTTTTCCTGGAAAGGTGTAAAAAAAAAACTGTATTGGAACATCCTGAATATGGTTCAACCGAAAAACCGTAATCGTCGAGTACCGTTAAACACGGACTACTTTTTTGTGTATTGACGTTCGGGTTTTGGTTATTTCATAATCATTTAAGAGAATTTTCTTTATGTCATGCCATGAAGGTATATAATAAAAGGACTATTACAACAGTGTGTTTTTCTATTTGTTGATATCGTGTTCTCGAATCGTGTGTAGGTATTTTTTATTAGATTCGACCTTCGGTCTCATCCAATAAAAAATACCTACACACGATTCTCGAACACAATAACAACAAATACAAAAGTACACTGTTGTAATATTCCCAATTAATAATTCATTGACGTCATTTTTCTGTCTTCTGCATAGCAACGGTTTGCAGACTGTTGTGTCAGAACAACTAGTATTTCCTAGAAAGAATCATTTAACTATTATGTCAACGTGAAAGTCTCGTATTCAGTTATCAAAGTGTTCATTTGAGTTCGGATTTGTTGCGTATTTGACGTCAAAGTTACTCGACGCTTTAACAGTTTTCTGTCAGACAAACTTAATTAAGGGTACAATGTTTAATGTGCTCTAAATTTATTAAAATCTAGATACCATGAAAATTATACAACGACTCCGTGCTTTTAATCCATCCCCACATAATCCCGCCTCTAGAAACATTGTGGGTAATGAAGAAATTGCTTGTAACAAGTAATTACAATGTACTTCATTATCCACCATGTTTTATTCCCCAAAAGACATAGATTTTTTAATTTTCACCAACTCAAAATTGTCGTCCGTATTTTTTTTTTTTTTTTTTTTAAATTTGGACCACTCTAAATTTTTGCATTGTGGAAATGGATTAATTAATCTCCTTCCCTAATGTGAAGACTGTTAATTTTCATCGCCGATTTCTGAAATCTTTGATTCTCTTGTTAATACCCACTCACTGAATTGTATGTTACGTCGAATTTCTAAATCAGATTTAACTAATTAGTTTTCCATCGGATTCTTGTATCTGAACTACAAGAAGTGTGAGGTGAAAAACTGTAAGGAAATATAAAGCACAAAAGAGAATGGAATAAAACACATGTCCGTGTAATTATATCAATTGAAGAATTTGTTGGTTTACATACCTTTTCCTTACCCTACATTATTCAAGTTTTTAGTAGCTAATGATCGGAACTATATTGTATTCGACCGATCTTATCCCTTGTCACGCTGAACCCGGAATATTTCTGTTTTGGCTGGAGATGTAGACCAAGATCAGCCTGCACATGAGTGCAGTCCGATCTTGGTCTAAACCTCCTGCTTGTACTTTTCAGGGCAGAGTTGTTTATGAAATTGATTTCTAAAAGAAACGTTGATTTCTGAACCACAAGTTATCAGTGCTTTCAGCCCTTTGATTCTACAGAAATTCATTAAGGTAATTTATACAGCATGACAAGGGTTAAACCTGTTTGTTGAAAGTTTATTAGCCATGTAGGTTCCAATGTTTAATTAGTTAGTTACAATGTTAATTCGCCAAATCAAAAAACAAGTTTGACACAAATGACGGAATTTTAAGTTCACTACCGGATTAAATGAATGCTTGAACAAGCTGTAGTTACAACGTTTAAGTCGCCAAAGCAACAAAAAAGTTTATCAAAATGGCGGCCAAACCAACGAAAAAAAGTTAACAAAATGGCGGTCAATGTGGGAGTTCAAAACTCATTTCTGGTCTAAATGAATGGTTTCATTGGTCAGCTAGGTATTTGACTGACAGCTGCGATTGGCCAATTAAGAATCCAGTGATTTAATCCACCCTCCTAACAACCTCGCTTTTTGTTTCCACAAGAAAAAGTTAAGGAAAACATGTGGAAAACGAAAAATCTCTTTTCCAACCTTGTGTCATACCACAATACGATGCATTATATTGAAATTAGACTTACTTTGAGATGTCGTCTGCAGTCGGTTTTAATTTGAGAGAGTCTCCATTAATTCGTCTGGTATGTCAAATATTTATTAGAAGGTAAAATATATATTAATTACAGGCTGATAGCAATGTCAACCAAACGTCACTTCCGGTCAACGATGACGTCACAACCCAGTTCCTGTCATTACCAAAGATATATGCTGGTTTCACGATGAGATTAAAGGAGAGGGAGAATATTCACAAGAAATCTTTGAAAGAAATAAAACATTTTGAGCAGGTGAGAGTTATTTGAGATTTTTTTACTTGCGGTCAAGGTAGGCTTGTAGGCCCTATTTCGACGTCTCGGTCAGTGCTGCTAGGTTTTAACCAATTCCCACCCAATCCCTCATTTTTACGCATCCCAAGAATAAAGCCTTGGAAAACATTGTGGAAAATGAAGAAATTGCTTGTGTCAAGCAATTTCTTCATTATCCACAATGTTTTCTATCCAAAAAGATGAAAAAAAAATCAGATTTCACCAACTTGAAATTGTTGTCTGCAGCTTCTCTCAATTTGGACCAGTCTAAAATTTTGCTGTGTGGGAATGGGTTATGTGCCTATACAATTAGTTGATCGGCACTGATAATTAAAACGTCGATCGACCGATCAAATTAATATTTAGATCGAAAGTGGTCTTTTTTAAAGCATCTTAAACATTTACGTTAATCAGTTTTGTTTGTTTGGCGACTTAAACGTAGTAACTACAGCTTAATCAAGCAGTAGTTGCAATGTTAAATAGCCAACCAGCCATTTTATTTTTGTTACGTGTTCCTAGTCTTAGAATTTGCAAATAACGCCGTTTAACTCATTCCTAAACAACGACACTTGCGGACGCCCCTAAATTAAAACAATTTGGGAAACTTTGTATAAAATGAAGAAATCGCTTGTAACAAGCAATTCCTTCATTTACACAAGGTTTTCTACCCAAATGTTGAAAATCTAAAATTTCATAAACTTCGAATTGTCGCCTGCAACTCCTTTCAATTCGGACCAGTCTAAAATATAGAACATAATTAATACAGACTCTCAGTCAAATATACTGTACTTGACTTAAACATTAACCAGTCGCTTGTCCCACCCACTAACTTCTTTTGCCACGCCCATCTACTCAGACAGGTAGTCCCGCTTCGTTTTTTAACGGCGTTATTTTGCAAAAGTTATGGCAAGTTGCATGTTACAATTAAGTGAAATGGTTCGTTGGCGACCTAAACGTTGTGGCCACAGCTTAAATAGGCTGTAGTTACGACGTTTAAGTCGCCAACCAACAAAAAAGATTTACCATAATGGCGGTCGATGTTGGAGTTCAAACTGAACTTCCATTCTAAATGAATGATTTCATTGGCCGATTGATTATTTGATAGACATCGTAATTGGTCAGTTTGCTATAAAATTTTGTCTAACACAAGGGCTGTCAGAGAACAGCGACGCTCGACTATTCTGAGTGCTGGATAGCATCAACAATTCAATGTCAACATCAGGTATAATACCTAACTAGTAATAGAGATAAAAACTTTCTATCAAAAATTTAATTCAAACAAGAATTTCTAAGTCCAAAATGGGGTTAAAATTCCATTAAAATGAATGTCTGAGTAATTTGCCTAAAAGATTATCACAAAAGTATGTGCAAAGTTTGAAGCAATACCTTTAGTAGAAAGAGAGATTTAAAAGGTATATGACAGTGCACGTAAGGTTTAACTAAGAATTTCTAAGTCCGAGAAGGGTTAAAACTCTATTAAAATGAATTTAATTGTAATGAATCTTAGGTTATATACATGATGCTATGATAGCAACAAAATTATGTGCATAGTTTCAAAGGAATAGCATTAGTAGAAAGAGATTTATTAAAGATATATGACAGTTGCACGTAAGGTCCGAAAGGGTTAAAATTCCTCTAAAATGAATGTCAGAGTGATGAATCTGTGTTTAGAGGCTGATATTATTGCCATAAAGGTATTTGCAAAGTTTCAGAACAATACCATTAATACAAACTGAGATATAACGTAAGGTTTAACAAACATTACGCTGTCGCATACGCCCGGGTGACTGGAATAGACCCTAGTCAAGTTAGAAATACAATATTTTGAGAGAAAAACCGGTTATATTTACAAACACCGAAAACGAAAAAAACAACATTTAAAGTATATAAACGTGAGTAGATCTTTAGAATGTAGGCTTAGACCCCTTCTTCTTCGAATATTCAAGTTAGAAATACAATGTTTTGAGAGAAAAATCGTTTATATCTACAAACACCAAAAACTTAAGAGCAACGTTTAAAGTATATAAACGTAAGTAGGTCTTTAGATGTATGATATCCCAACTAAAGCTTTCTTGCAAATAGCAAAATGTCTTATTCGTGACAAGATCGGGCACTCGCTAGGCTCCCCGAAGCGCGCACCTTTATTTGTCCGTCAGTTCATGACTACCCTTAGCTATAAGGTAAAATGAAACTTTGTATCTAAACTATTTGTGATATTGCACCCATATACTATTTTCCGATTTTCTAATTTGAGACATCGTCATGGAAACAAAAAGGGGGGGGGGCTTAGTATCAAATATTTTTTTATGAATACGTCTTCGTCTTTGGTCGAAAGGTTCTTGAAATTTCAGGGTTGTATTGTTTATTTTTAGTTTCTCTTCATCAAAAACGAGCGATCTGATTGTTCCAAAACTATTCATTACTCTACGAACAAAATTTTGAGCACGCAGCAATTTTGTATACGAATTAGTTCGCTAAAAAATCTATCAAAATTAGTAATATATTTGTTTGGGATTTTTTTCAATTGATGACGTTAAAATATGAAAAAATGAAGTGAATATTTTTTGTTTCCATGGTGATATAAGTAAGAATCAGCTTCACGTATTCATGATTAATTAGTGTAATTAGTCTTTTTCGTTTCATATCTCCATGAAAAAAAAATATCCTCTTCACCTCTAAAACAAAAAGCTTTTGGTATTGTGCGCTTAATATTTTTACTCGATTAACCCACACTTTGCAAAAAATGGGAATATTTGCTAACCCTAAGTTTCACAATTTCAAAGACTTTTTTCTCTTTTACTCAAAAACTTATCTAGTTACTGATCTTTTACTATTTACTATTTTAGTGTGTAGACCATTTATATCATTCCTTTTAAAATAAATCGCGATTTTTCATGGTTAATACAACTTTAAGCCCTTGACCTGATACTTTTTCTAATCTCCGAAAACGCCACGACAGATTTCTACAGAACCCCTAGATTAAATCACAGAAAGCTTCACAAGGTTTCATGTTTGACCCCCTTATTTTCGCTGATGTATTTTCCTGTTGTCTAATGTAATGCCTCGCTAGGGAAAATGTAATATAAGTGTCAGATTTGATTTTTTCTTGACCCATGTCATTCTGAATAGTTATCCTCTTTTCAATATATTTCAAAACGTCGACATAAGTAGGAAGTTGTTGTGTTCAAGATTTTTCCTCGATACAACATGATCAGTAAGGTAGTGTAGGCTAAGATCAGACTGCACATTTGTGAAAGCATGTCTTAGTCTCTAGTCTCTACAACTATCAAAGCCATTGTCAAAGCAGGAATATTCCGGGATGAGTATCACAAGAGTAATTATCGCCTTCACCTATGGCCAAAACTTACTTTCACGTCTATATGCTAAATGCTGTGATCGCTTAATATTAGTAACATTAAGGAATGCTGCGCAACATGGGGGCCTAGAGTCATAACCTTACCTTTGGGGAATTTTTACTCCATAAGCAAACATTTTTTCTTCTTTAAGAATGCATGATTTTATGTTTAGTTTCGTTTAACAAAAACGAGCGTTCAGATTGGTCGAAAAAATAATTCATTATTCCATGAACAAAATTTTGAGCATGCGGCGATTTTGTATGTTTCCGGACAAAATAGTCCCATACAAAAAGGTATAAAAAATTGTAAATCTTCTGTTTTTTCGCTCAATGCTATTGAATTATAAGAAATGAACAGAATATTTTTTTTGTTTTCATGGAGGTATGAACCGATCAACCTAATCACACAATGTATGAATCCGCTTCGCGTATTCATACAGTGTGATTAGGTTTTTCGGTTCATACCTCCATGAAAACAAAAGATATTCTCTTCATCTCTTAAATGTATTTTGGGTTACACCGCTAGTTTTAGCGACGAATCCTAGAGGTTCGTGTAAGTTTCAATCCTTTAAACCCTTTCCACACAAAGATGCGTTCTATGCCCTAAAAACCCCAACTTTTGAAAACATTTTAGCAAATAAACAAATTACTTCATACAAGAAATTTCTTCCTTATCAACAATGTTTTCTACCCCTTAGGCAAAACAAAATCCAAAATTTCACCAACTGAAACATAACGTCTGCATCATCCTTGAATTTGGACCAGTCTAAATATTTTGTCGTCTTGGAATGAATTAACTGATAACTTTTTCTTGTTTTATCTCGATTTAAACATAGACATTAATGTGTAAATATGAGGAGAAGGAGCTATAACTATATTCGCCTAAATTCGGCTATATGGGACTTCTAAGTATCAAAAAATTAAGAAAGCCAGCAATCTGAGATGAATGTCGTCTGACAGATGTAGAAAATTCACAACAACATCAAATCAAAATTTTATTATTTTTTTCAAGAGAGATCATGATAAAATGAAAATTACTACTGTTTCACTATAGATCCGTCTATCTTCTCACTATTTGTTTCAGTAATTTTATAGGTTTAGTGACAAAGACTTATTCTGGGGTGATGTGGGTGCACTAGAGGCTACTTTTCACGCTTGACAAATTGAAAGTGAATCAGAATATTTGTTTAGTATACATGTTGAATATACCTAGCTTGGTGTCAAAATTTGTCAAACTGGTCAAATCTTAGAAACATTCGATACTCTTTCGGCTACATATTATGCTCCATGAATCTAAAAACTGGTAAGAATGTTTATTTCGGTACTTTTTAGACATGTTTAAACCTTTTCCTGTTTTTCAAAATTTTAGACCTATCCAAATTCAAAGATTTTGGTGATGAAAATTCGAAATCGATTGAAAATTTATCATTCTCCAGGGTAGTAAAATTGTAGAAAAAGGAGAAATTGATTGTTACAAACAGTTTCTTCTTTTTCCACAATGTTTTCTCGAGTATAAAAATACAGGGTCGTAAAAACCAGGGATTGAACAGGAAAGGGTTAAATTTGGTCAAACAAGGTAACTGTTTAAAAAGAAAAAACTGCACCCTGGAGGCAACATGTCATGCTCAACTAAGCCGAAACTTTGTCGGAATATTTGTCAAGACTTATAAACTTTCTCAGCTCTCAAGAAACCACATTTCGTGCTCAATCAAACTGAATATTGCTTTTCTTTTAATTAATTCTTTAATAGGTTCGAAATATGGTCATTTTGGGTTAAAAACTAGGAAAACTCATAGAAACCCTTGTTTGCACTCTTGAGCCCACAGATTATACCAAATCAATCTGAAAAATATGTCTATAATTTTTTTTAGAAAAAACTCGTACACGAATCGAATTGCGGTCATTTGAGACTAAAAAAAGGAAAATCAAATGTGCAACTATATCATCATATCAGAAAAAAGTCGACTGTGCACTTCAAAGACTACAATTTCGGCTGAAACAAATCAAACTTAGTCAGAATGTTTGTATTTGACAACTTGAAAATTGTGCAACCTTTGGTCAAACACTAGGTTATTATGTTAGATATTGGGAAATCCTTACAGGCACTTAAAATACCACATAGTCTGAAAGTTAATAAAAATAATAATTGTGAAGAAAATATTGAACAAGGCTACAATTTTATCACTTAAGAGCCAAGAAATAGGTCACGATGTCAAATATAAGGAAACATTGTGATTTTCTTGGGTCAAAACTTAGACACAAGGTCAAGTAGTAAGAAAAATGTCATGGAAACTGTATGAGCCGCATTTTCTTCTCATTTGACCTAAAATGTACCAAATTGTTTTGTCGAGACAATAACGGGTAATCGATTTAGAGTCATTTAGAATAACACAAATGAAAAAGTAATCAACCTACAGAGTAGAAAATATTGTGGAAAAAGAAGAAATTGCTTGTTACAAGGAATTTCTTCTTCTTTTTTTTTTTTTTTTTTTTTTTTTTTTCCTGTAATATTTTCTCAAGTATAGAATCACAGGGACTTAAATACCAGGGATTTGACAGGAAAAGGTTTATCTAATAAAATGTACTTCAAATAGTAGGTAAACAATATTGCTTATTTCCCACTGATTTTGATATGGTGTGACTCGATTAACTCATTAACAGACTACTCAATTTTAGTCATGTCCAAATTGAAAAAAAAGTTGCAGCGACAATTTAAAGTTTACGAAATTTAAGTTTTTTTTCCCCCCAAATTTTGTAGGAAGAAAACAGAGTGGAAAATGGAGAAATCTCTTGGTGTGAGCACTTTCTTTATTTTTTAAAATATTTTTCCAAGAGGCGTCAGAAAGCGAATATGTCTTACAATACCCCAGTTCTTATTATATTGATCACTGATAAAGTTGTGAAAGTATCCCAGCATACATTTTGATCATATGAAAACAGCTTACTTGGGTGGTTGAATGTGGTGTTACGCCTCTTTCAACAGTATTTAAGTCATATCGCGGCGGCCGGAGCACCTAACAATGGATTTCTGTTATTTTTCACACCAGTACTTCCACTACATCCTTTCCTAGCCTCAAGCTGCTATCCAACTTTGCTTTACGATTACCTAACCCATTTGTGATAGATAAATGTCGGAAAGAATATGTGCCGCCGCCGGGGATCGAACCCATGACATCCAATTATTGTAGATTAGGAGTCTGACGCGCTACCGACTGCGCTATGATGGCGGCTCGAAAACATAATATTATTAGTAATATATATATATATATATATATATATATATATATATATATATATATATATATATATATATATATATATATATATATATATATATATATAAATATACCATTAACGAGTTAGATTTGTAGCATTCCATCTTAACCCTTATCATGCTGAACCCGGAATATTCCTGTTTGAGCAGGAGGTATAGACAAAGATCAGCCTGCACATATATGCAGCCTGATCTTAGTCTACATCACCTGCTTATCCTTTTCAAGACAGAATTGTCTATAGAATCAGTTTTTAATTGAAATATAGACCTGCAACAAGTGCTTCCAGTGATTTCAGTCCTTTGATTTTGATGCAATTTTATACAAAATTCTTGTTCAGCATGACAAGGGTTAATAGCGGATTCAGCGTTTTTTGTTGAAAGTCATTTAGTACTCGTCTGTTAGTAAAATACAATACCTTCCTCATGAATTAACTTCTACTATTCATTTTTGCTAGTGTTTTATTGAAAGTATCGTATTGTTTATATATTTTTTTGTTAATCTAAATGTCATAGTCAATAGAATATCGTATTTCAAAACTTCCATTCGAAAACGCTTTGTCACGGTTTTTAAACCTAGCTTTGATTCAGCCTTTTTCTTTCATTCGCGTTTCCTGATAAATCTTCACACTCACATAATCACGTCGAAACAATCTAAACATCGTCTAAATCGTCATTAGATGAGTGAAAAGTCATAAATTTAGCTTTATTCAAGTTGTATTTACAAAATATCGCCAATGCATGAATAATGGAGCGGTTTAATTCTGTGCGGTAAATTCTGGGGGTCGTAGTGGTAGACAAAAGAACGTGGGCGCTTGCAGGTTTTGGATGATTTTCGTGGATTGTTGTCCAAAGATTTTATTTAGAAATGAAGGACGTGCAGGATTTAAACGTCCGCCTATTCACTTTTTTTTTAAATTGAAGTATTTATTGAAGTATTCAGGTCACCGGCCCATAAACAATGTATACATGACCAAAGCGGCTCTTGCACAGATTATGAAAGAAGAGTTTTGGCTCCCAATTTTCGAGTTTCTAACTTTAATGCTTTCAGACATTTGTAAGGAAGGGATAAATTCGACTCATATTCTTACATAAAGAAATAAAAGAAGCGAGAAAATTAGGCGAAAGTCAATAAAGTTCAACTCGAATGGAAACGAAATTCAACTGCTAAATACGTTTTCAGTTGATTGTACGGGGCTAAAGAAAGAGTGCGTAAATCGTATTTTATATTTAAACATTCAATCAATTCTGCCGTAAACCGTTTGTTGCAGACATCATTTACAAAAATCATTTTCATGATAGTGAAGGCAACATTGTTAAAAAGACTACTCAGGTATTCTAATTTGAAAATGTCTTAATGTTCTACCTTCATGAAATAAAGCTGTGATTATTGTTATTATTATTATCTAGGTTATTTTAATCTGAGGTTACTATCAATTCACACTTACACTTAATAAGCGATGGGCTTTCATTTCAGAAAATGACTTCGACGGTGAGGTCGTGTGATCTTGACCTTTAGCCTATAATCAGAAAAATAACGAAAACCTTGCTTTCTATTTGTCTTTGTCATTTTTTGTCTTGGGGTTGGACATTTCCCTTGACTCTTTGACCATGTGCCCTTGACCTTTAAAGGGCATCCTCACGAGTGAAGGGATATCGAGATCATGTTTGCTCTAATATCAAGTAAGTAGAACGTTCGCCGCCCTTGGCAGGCAAGATGTTTAAAGGGTGGTATCGATAATTCTCAAACTTTGATAATATAAATTGGCAATCATCTAAAAGATACGCTCAAACGGACGCCTAACACTTAGATTTGAGTCAGACATTGTCTTCGGGGTAATCTGATATCCTTAAAGAGGCTGTTTTGTTATATAGGCAAGGTTCAGAGGAATTCAAGGTTATTTTTAGATATCACGAAAGTCGGTTGACACCGCATGACCCCATTTGCATATGACCTAAAATCAACGGAAGGAAACAATTGACAAGCAAACCTAATTCATGTAACACCAAATGGTTTGCGCAAAATTATGGCAAGTGTCTATATTCGTATGAGTGACGCTTACGGCAGTTTTGGACTGATCTTTACAGAATTGAAGACCGGCTAGCGAACATTACTCCTGATGACGTCACGATGACGTTGGTATGAGCAAATTCAAACTGAATGCGGGTTTCCAACGTTTATAGGCTATGCACCGCATGAATTACCAAATATTCTTTGCAACTGTCTCGGTTTAATCTAAAAATAGATTAACAGCCTATGTAGGCTATTAGGGAAATATCCTGGTTTATTCTGATAAACCACCTTTGAATTCTCCAGAATATTGTATTACAATAGGATGTAAGAGGGAATAAGATAAATTGATATCTGTGGCATGAAAAAACATCGATACCTACCTTTAATCCTGTTGTAAAAAGTACTCAGAAGGGCGAGACATGTTACCCTTGTACAACAAATGTCATGACATTTTCTTGTGCGAGTTGTCAATTATATCCGAATCTTGCGTTTATTTTCAGCCTTTTGGACCGGGGGCCTTTCAGCGCGGATCAGCCTTCAACACAGAAGTGGGTCGTTTTGTAGCCCCGAAGGAGGGGGTTTATCATTTTACAACGAATCTTCGGGTCAAAGTTCGACCCAACAAGAAATACAGAGTCAGAAAAACTGACAGTGTAGAAGTGTCGATATGTATAGATTCTCTGTGTAAAACTAACACGTAAGTATATCGAAAAGAATACCACTTGTTATATAATTAACGCGAAAATGGTGGATAAACGTGCTATTTTCTCCTTTTTCTTGACTAGGTTTTTTCTTTTTATCGTGATGTTTTTTTTTTATTTAGGTACCAGATATGAACTGAACATGAATGTCGTCGGGTAGTGCCCCGGAACTCCCACTTCTAGATAACTTTCTCACAAAATGGCCATTAACATGACCTGTATCGTCATATATTATCTAATTAGTAGAAGCAATTTCTAGGCACCGGCACGACAAAATTCACGTTGCCTTAATTGACCAATCGGTAGCCCCTCCCACTGACTCCCTAGGCCCTACCCATCAACTCCAACGGGGAGTCCGTTTCGATTTTTTAAAGGCGTCATTTTGCAAAATTTATGGCAGGTAGCAGGTAACAAAAAGTAAAACGGTTGGCTAGTGACATAAACATCGTAACTGCATCTTGAATAAGCTGTAGTTACGACGTTTAAGCCGCCAACAGAACATAAAAAGTTAACAAAAATGGCGGCCAATGTTGAAGTTGAAAACTCATTCCGAGCTGAATAAATAATTTGATTAGTCGGTTGATTCCTTGTCTGACAGCCACGATTGGTCAATTATCCTATATTTCTACACGAAAGTTAACCTATATATATTTTGGTAGTTCAAGAGCACTAAACACACACACACACACACACAAATCGTGGTGACAAAATTGACAAATCGCGACTGTCAATCAAAGAAGTAGTCGACTAACGAAATTATTCATTCAGACGAGAAATGTGTTTTGGTCTCCAACTTGTTGGTTTGGCGACTTAAACGTCATAACTACAGCTCATTCAAGCTGTAGTTACGACGTTTATGTTGCCAACTAACTATTCACATTTTTGTTGCATGCTGCTTTGTCAAAAAATTTGATTTATAAACGCCTTTAAAAACCGAAGCGGGACTTCCTGTTGGAGTCAGTGGGCATAGCTAACTGAGTAAAAAGGCGGGACAATCGATCGATCAATTTCCCTGTATCTTGAAAGTAAACGTTTTCATGAAAAAATAACGAGTTATCTACCACTTTTTAAACGTGGTAACTACGGGTTATTCAGCTGTAGTTACGACGTGTAAGTTGCTAATTAACCATTTAATTCTATGTTACATAATACTTACCATAAGTTTGGTAAAATTCGAAGTGAAACTTCCTGTCGAAACTCAGTGGGTTTGGCCAATGTTCCATAAGTTGGCGAATCTTTAGAATGTCCCTTTCCGTTTGACGAATCATACATTAAAAGAGAATAGGTTATTTGATAACAATCACGGGTTTAACCCATTCCAAGCCGCCATCATAGCGCAGTTGGAAGCGCGTCGGACTGTCAAATCTAGAGGTCTCGGGTTCGATCCCCGACGGCGGCTCTAATCCTTTTTTTGTGTCTCACTAATTGGTCGATAATCGTAGAACTATGTGAGATAGCAGCTGGAGGCTAGGAAGGGATGTAATTGTAGTACTGGTGTGAGAAATACCAGAATTCCATTGTAGGTGCTCCAACCGCCGCGATATGACTGAAAAATTGCTGAAAGCGGCGTTAAACCCCATTCAAACAAATTTACCAATTCCAACACATCAAATTTTTAGACTGGTCCAATGTGAAAGAAGCTGTATACGACAATTTTAAATTGAGGGAATTTTAAATGTTTTCGTCTTTTTTTTTTTTTTTTTTTTTTTTTGGATAGAAAACATTGTCGATAATGAAGAAACTGCTTGATACAAGCAATTTCTTCATTTTCCACAATGTTTTCCACAGCTTTTTTTTTCCTGAGGGGCGTAAAAGGGGGGGTGGTGGTGTTGGAATTGGTTAAAGGAATTGTCTTGATTAAAGGCAATTAGGTGCTAATCCGAAAAGCAGTAGTTTATATCACTATTCCATTGGTGGGGTAGATACAAGTGCATGAAAAACGGGATAATCCGGACAGTTTTAACCACCCCTTATGCCTAGCTTCCACTAGAGCGCGGACAAGATGCGGAAGGCTTGCGGTATCAAATCGTTGCATTTCGGCAAACATTCCGCGTCCAACGCGGAATATTTTCTAATTCACGATATACTGCGAACCTTCGCGTTGTGTCCGCATATTGTCTGCGGACATTCCTAAGAGTGTCCTAGGAATTGATCAGGTAAGCTCCTAGACAGAGAACGGACTCGACGGACAGTATCAGGTTAACGCGGATTATGTCAGGAATGGTACAGGAATGTGCGAGGACAATCAAGACGTGTTCCGGACAATAAAGGGAATATGCGGACAGTATACAGAAATACTGCGAATATATAAATTCGGCGCCGAATTTTCGATTTACTCACATTCCTTCTAGCAGTCATGGACGTCATACCACTTCATATTGCTATTTTGTTGCGAATCGAAGCTGAAAGAGATGCGCAGTTAGCATTGATTATGGCCCTCAGAAGGAGAAGGCGACGTCACAGATGGTGGGTTAGGCCATGGTTGACTATAGAACGGAGGCTTCAGTATGGTCAATTTGAGACACTGATGCAAGAACTTCGAGATGAAGATGTCGGATCTATCAAGAGATACCTGCGAATAACACCAGCCATGTTTGACGAGATTCTACAGCGTGTGACACCAAGAATCCAGAGGCAGAATACAAGGTTTAGAGATGCTCTTCCAGCAGGTCTCAAACTAGCCGTGACTCTCAGATACATGGCCACTGGCGATTCACACGCCTCCATAGCGTATAACTTCAGAACAGCGTCGGTAACCATCTGTAACTTCATCCCAGAGGTGTGTCGAGCCTTATCTGACGAGTACAAAGAAGAGGTACTTGGCTGTCCTATTAAACCTGAAGGCTGGTTTGAAATCGCACAGCATTTTGAGAGAAGATGGAATATTCCACATGCCTTAGGCGCATTGCACGGGAAGCATATAGCAATCAGGAAACCTGCCAACAGTGGGAGTCTATACTACAACTACAAAGGCTTCTTCAGCATCGTCCTCATGGCCCTAGTTGATGGCAATTACAAGTTTCTGTGGTGTGATATAGGCGGACAAGGCCACCAGTCCGATGCCCAGCTATTCAACAACTCGGAGCTGAAAGACTGTATTGAGGACAATAGCATAGGATTCCCAGATCCAACACCACTTCCAAATGATGACAGACCTATGCCATATTTCATCTTGGGAGATGATGCCTTTCCCATGAGAACTACACTAATGAAACCCTGCAGACGTGCAAATCTCACGCATCGACAGAAGATATTCAACTACCGTCTATCTCGTGGGAGAAGAATCGTTGAGAATGCATTTGGCATCCTAGCCTCTCGCTGGCAATGCTTGGAAACAACAATGCGTCAGGAGCCTAAGGTGGTAAAGCTTGTGGTTACTGCTTGCATTTGCCTGCACAACCTCATCAGAATGAGATATGCTAATTTGGACCGTGGGCGGATGGATGCAGAGGATGCTGATCACAACATTGTTCCTGGTGCGTGGAGGGATGAAGCACACGTGCCTGAAGTTGATCAAGCGGTAGGAGGTGGAAACATTGACAATTTGGCCGGAAAACAACAGCGGGAGTATCTGAGCATGTATTTTAGCAGTGATGCCGGTTCAGTGCCATGGCAGGACAGGATGATTTAAGGATGTTTTAAGGACTACTAATTGTAACAATGAAGAAGAGGTGTTTTACGTGTTGTAGTGGACAGATTGAGGATACTGATTTAATGCATATACTTATTGTGTGCTAAGATATCATTGTCATTGTAAAGTGTTGCTCGCACAAAGGAGAAACTGTTATTCTTTTCAGGTTCAACAAAATGTAGAAAATGACAACTTTTTGACATTTCTCAAGATTTTTTGTCTGAGTAAACAGTTTTGAATCAGACCAGACGCAGGTTAACCAGGCGCCTGATCTGCCTCTATACTGTTTGCAATTAATATTATTGTTTAAGCATAAACGCACTTAATAAGAAAGAATGATATTTTCTCCATTATATTATAAATTTAGGTATATAGTTGATGGCGGCTAAATTGAAATAAAATTGAAATCAGTTTGAATGAGTTATGTTGGAATTTCAAACCCAGTTAAGTTTTTTTTTAATCTGACATCGAGGTAGAAAACACTTTGGATTATTGAAGTCCATGTTTAATAAGAAATAATTCAATGAATAGCTGAAATGATTTCGTCAACATCGACGTTTAATACAATAAAACCTCTCTATAATGGCCAATATAGGATTTCAATTATCTAGTTTTTAAAGCATGTATCTGCTGAAAGCAAGATGAAAGTTAAACAGAAAGCTCCAATACGAGCTTTCTGTATATCTATCATTTTGCTTTAGGCTGTTACTTATATTGATGAGCATTACTTACCCTACATTAACCATTTACTTGATAGAAGCGAATTTTGGTGGGTTTTGACTCGTGTTTGATTTAAGATCCCACTGTATTTAGTTGAGTCAATGAAATGAAAAAAGGTTTGTGTATTTTACCATAAGCGATTTATTTTCAATTGAACTGATATTAACCCTTTACTCCATAGCCGTGAGTCTAGTGTTGACAACAGGTTCCAACTTAAAGCAGGTTGAAAGCAAAGCAGAATGCACCTGTTGTGTATTCTGCTTTATCTTTAGTCTGCCTGAAGCTATTATCTACCAGCATACACAAAATGATGGGGATCACATTCATTTCTATGGAGTAAAGGGTTAACAACCCAAATCATAATAACAATCACAAACAAGAACTTCAAAACAAATATCAAGATTACACGACCATGTGTTAAATCGTCCTAGAATTCACACCATTATTCTGTGTAAAGAAAAAATTAACAACATTGTTCATAAACCACCAAACAACGTAATAACAAATTAAATGCTCTATATCCTCAGAGCTGTCTGTCCTTCTGGTTGTAAATATCTAATGATCGTTCAATGGTTAATACCTTTGTCACATGCTATTTTATTGGATAATAGTCACGTGATAGTCGGTGGTTGTAATTCCTAGCTTTGTCTTAAAATGATCCGAATTAAGTCCGTATTTTCCTGAAGGTGTCGGGGAGGCTTCCGCATGCCTTCCTCTTGGTTCGTGAAGCTGTCCGCAATGCGGAGGCTTCCAGGAGCGTTTGCAGAAGACGCAGAAGCTACTAGGAAAGGCGGGATGTCCTGACGACGTCGTCACGACAATGCGGACAGGTTGCGGAGAGTATCAGGAAGTCAATTTCCGCGTCCAAATTTTGCTCGGTACCAAAATTTCGACGCGGACAATTTTACCCATCCCGAAGGTGCGGAATCACTAGGAAGTGTTGCGGAAGGATACGGACAGTGGAAGGAACCTTCCAAGAACATGCGGAGTGGTTGCGAATTTGATAAAAATGTGTTCCGGGACTTGTCCGCGCCCTAGTGGAAGGCTAGCTTAATGAGGACATTGGGTGAGATTCGGACAATAGCCTGAGTTGATTAACTTCGATAACAAATTGAGGGATCGCGATTGTCAATCAGGCTAACCAATAGACAAATCAAATCATTTATTTAAACCGGAATTTAACTTTGAACTCTATCATTGGTAGGTATGTAGGTGAAACAGTTTTGCTGGTTTGGTTACTTAATGTCGTAACTACAGCTTATTCATAAAAGTCGGCCAATGTCGAGGTTCAAAGTTGACTTCCTGTTTAAATTAATGACTTGATTGGTCAGTTATTTCATTGACAGTGGATAACAGTCTTTTGAGACTTAGAGGGAATGTTGATTTCACTACTTCACATGTCCTTAAGAATTGAAATTGTCTCACAACATAAATAATAGACCCAAAGATTAGTACCCCGGGCTTTGTGTACTCTCTAGTAACCAAGGCTTTGTATACTCTGTGCACGGTTGTTTTAGTAAGTGATATTTGGATTTTGTTTGTTTGTTTGAATGGGGTTCTACGCAGTTTTCAACGATCTTTCAGTTATATCGCGGCGGCTGGAGCACCTAATAATGGATTCCTGGTATTTCTCACACCAGTACCACCATCACATCCTTTCCTAGCCTCCAGCTGCTATCCCACATAGGTCTACGATTACCCATTGGTGGGAGACGAATAGTTGGAAAGGATGAGTGCCGCCGTCGGGGATCGAACCCTGGACCTCTAGATTGACAGTCCGACGCGCTACCAACTGCGTTATGACGGCGGCAAGTGATATTTGGAAGCCTGATCCATACAATACCACAAACCACGACTTTTAAGAATTATATTTGAGTTGTGCGCCTAAATATTTACACTTCATGGGTTAATTGCGATACTGTTCCAAGTGTCTATACAATGTAGACGGGTTGAAAAAAACTCCGCTCATCTTTATCTTTGGTAAAGATGAATAAATTTGTCCTGTAAGTAACAAAAGTTTTGACAGCTACCAGGGCTTATTCATTAATCTTTTGGGCATTTGTACTGGAATATATGTCACAAAGTGCTCACCAGTACATTGATTGAAAGGAGTTTAACGCCACTTTTAACAGTATTTCGGTCATATCACGGAAGCTGGAGCACCTAACAATGGATTCCTGGTAGGTTAACGATTATCCAACATTTGGTGAGAGACAAATGTCGGAAAGGATATGTGCCGCCGCCGGGGATCGAACCCATGACAGTTCACCAGTACAAACTTTTTTTTTTATAACGGTGACATCGTTGCACATTGGTGCATAATTTCTTTCTTTGTAATTTCACATTCAAAAGCGTTTCCTGATCTGATTGATTGAATAGGGTTTAACGCCACTTTAAACAATATTTCGGTCATTTCGCGGCGGCCAGGGTACGTAATTATGAATTATGTTGTTTCTCACACCAGTGCTACCGCTACATCTTTTGCGAGCTCCCGGCTTCTTATCCAAAATAAGCAAAAATATTTCGCGTTCCGTAACGCTTAATAAGCCAACGAAGTTTGTTTGTTTGTTTGTTTGAATGGGGTTTTACGCCGCTTTCAACAATCTTTCAGTTATATCGCGGCGGCTGGAGCACCTAACAATGGAATCCTGGTATTTCCAGCACCAGTACTACCATTACATCCTTTCCTACCCTCCAGCTGCTATCCCACATAGGTCTACGATTATCGACCCATTGGTGAGAGACAAATAGTCGGAAAGGATGAGTGCCGCCGTCGGGAATCGAACCCGGGACCTCGAGATTGAAAGTCCGACGCGCTACCAACTGCGCTATGACGGCGGCCTCGGCCAACGAAGTAAAACCCGAATAGATCCGTAATTCATCGGGTAGAATATTACCTTTCAACGAACTTTGTCTTAGTGTTTTAAGTTTCCATGACATATCAATTACATCGTTGGTTTCGGCTAGCAGTTCAGTCGAAGATTAATGACAGCACCCGGAGATAAATTCCGTTGTTTCAAAGTAGGACACAAGGACTGGTCTATATTAAAATTCAATTCAAAGGGAATTCAATAGATTTAACACGTAGAAAGAATATATATCATGCAAATGGCATTAATAATTATTGGAAAAGCAGTTATTTTTCCATTATCAAAGTTTCGTGAAAATCAGTTCTAGAGCCGCTTGTTGACGATATAGGACTATAAGTTTTCTATTTTTTACAGTTGAATGGAATATTGCTAATAAATACAAGATAAACGGAAAGAAAAAATATACACTGTAAAAAGCTCTGAATCATTTTCCATTTTTGTATGCTTGTTGTATATTTTAGATCGCTGACAACAATAACTGGTGTCACCAAACACAGACAACTTTTTACAGCTTCCATTACAGGAACATTGTATCTACAGGTAAATGAACACATTTAGCCTTTCCTGGTTTTCTTTTTTGAAATTTTAGTATTTTCCATTCTGTAAGAACTTGCAGACGACAATTAAAAGTGAGAGCAATTTGAGAAGTAACGAACATAGAGGGTAGAAAACATTGTGGAAAAGAAGAAATTGCTTAGTAGACCCTATAAATTTTAGTATACGCGCTTGTATTTTGAAAGTGCAAACGATATTTTGTGCATGTTCAAAATATAACCGTGCGGGCGTAAAAGGTAATCACCTTCATATTGTGCGTTCACATGTAATTTAGGAGTATGCTCCATTTTATGCTTTTAAACGTTCAATAATCATGAGTGGACGCCAAAAATTGTGTAAGCGCAGCCGTATTATTTACGCGTGCAAGCGTTTAATATAGCATGTATTACCTAGAATTAACTTTTGACCCGTTTCATATGGCATACAAGACAGAGGGCATGATGAAGTTTGTTTTTGTGTTTTTCACATATATACGTATTTGTAGGGAATCGTGAGTCGTCGACATTCTAATTCCATTCGATCATAACCAACCCAGCGATAGTTGACCTTCTCTAAAGTGCGAAAGTTACGACTCTCGTCAGACTGTACACCTTGTGAAGGCTGAAAAGGGTTGAAACTTGTCATTTTTGCGTTTTTTCTTTTAATCTAGAAAAGCTCATTCTACCTTAAACATTCATATCGTCGTTGGGCGTGCTGAATGTCGTATCTATAGCTTTATTCGAGTTATCGTTAAGACTTTTTGTGCGCTCAGCGGCGATATTTCAAATACAAAATTATCAAATCCGATTGACCTGTGCTGGTTCTGATCTTTTTTTCAAATATTTTTCATAAAGAGTTCCCTGCTGGCCCCTTTTCGTTTTACTTGTCTTATTTGTTTCTTTTCTGTTTATTGTTGTTACAGGAGAATCAGTACACATCGGTTTATGTCAACAACGCATCACCATTTAGAATCGTGATCCTCCAAGATTCGGAATACTCAGGACTATTTTTAGGCGTATGAATTCGACAAACAGATCTTCACAACATAGCGACGTTTGAGAATTGACCAATTCACCTACTCCTTTGGCCGCGCCCACTGACTCCGACTTCGATTTTAAACGGCGTTATTGTACAAAATTAAGGCCAGCAGCATGTAACAATAAAGTAGAGTGGTTGGTTGACAACCTAAATGTTGTAACTATAGATTGAATAAGCTGTAGTTACGACGTACAAGTCGTCAAACCTACGTAAATGTTTCTCGAAAATGTCGGCCAATTTCGGAGTTCAGATATCAATTCCGGGATGAATGAATTATTTGATTGGTCGTTGTATTCCTTGATTGAAAGACCCGATTGGTCAATTGGCTGAACCAGGACTTAAACGTTATCATCTTGGCTCTCACCAGATCCCCTATTATCTTTAAGTTCTACTAACGAAATATTTTTCTAGACTACAAAGGGGGTCGGATCTTTATCTTTGGATTCTCATAAATCGTTATTTGACTGAAACGTCAAGACAGACGGATCGATGGTCCCACAATTGACGGACCGAAGGTCCCATAATTGACGTACCGATGGTCCCACAATTGACTATCGATGGTCCCTCAATTGATAGATCGATGGTCCCACAATTGATGGATCAATGGTCCCACAATTGACGTACCGATGGTCCCACAATTGACGTACCGATGGTCCCACAATTTACGAACCGATTGTCCCACAATTTACGAACCGATTGTCCCACAATTGACGGATCGATGGTCCCTCAACAGATGGATCGATGGTCCCACAATTGACGAATCGATGGTCCCTCCCCTTACCTCGCTTACCACGCCTACTGACTTTGACAGAAAGTTTCGCTTTGATTTTCAAGGGAGTTATATTGTTCAATTTATTGTCAGAACCATGTAACAAAAAGTAAAATGGTTGGTTGGCGACCTAAACGCCGTAACTACACCTTGAATAAGTTGTAATAACGACTTTAAACTCTCTAAAACAACAAGAAAGCTTCTCATAAATGTCGGCCAATGTCGGAGTTCAAGAAAACTTTTGGTCCAACTGACTGATTTGATTGGTTGATCGACTTTAGATTGACAGTCGCTATTGGTCAATTATCAACGATATGAGACTGATAAAATCCCACTAAGTAGGCCGATGCGAAAAAGAAACCGGAATTGTCTACACCAAAGTCTTTACTTTTTAGCATCATGGAATAATTCTAATTTAATTGATTTACGCAAATTATTATATTTTTATTTATTAGAAAGCATAGTTATGTGTTTATTGGTTAAAGTACAAGCAGATCACATTTTGGAGAACGAAATATCATTAATTGAGACATCCATATTTTTGTACAAGTTTATTTCTCCGAAATGTATATTAACCCATTCCAAAACAATCCCGCTTTTATACGTACCTTTGGAAAGCATTGTGGAAAATGAAGAAATTGCTTGCAACAGGCAATTTCTTCAATGTTCACAATGTTTTCTTCCGTAAACGGCAAACATTTTCTGTATTCAGCCTAAGATTTCGTCGTGTGGTAATGAGTTAAGAGAGGTTATTTACAAAATTACGGAACGACAATTTTTGAAATAGTAGCCAGGCTTACATCTCTTTGCTCTAGGAAAATATTCTGAATTATTCTTGATCACTCCAAATATTTGTCCTCATAATAAAATTGTACTTTATTTTATTGACAAATCGCAGCTGTCAATCAAATAACCAGTCGACCAATGAAATCATTCATTAAGATCAGAAATGAGATTTTAACTCTGACATTGGTTACCATTTTCCAAAACATTTTTGGTTGGTCTGGCGACGTTTAGGTCGCCAACTTACTATTCTACCTTTTTGCTATATGCTACGTGACTGATCCCCGGCGCCGGCTCATATTCTTTGTCATTCACCAATGGGTGGATAATCGTAACCCTAAGTGGGATAACAGTTAAATGTTAGTTAAGGATGTAGTGCTAGTACTGGTGTAAGAAATACCAGGAATCCATTGTTAGGTGCTCCAGCCGCGGCGATATGACTGAAATGCTGTTAAAAGTGGCGTTAAATCCTATTTAATCAATCAACATGGTACGTGCCATAAATTTTGCAGAGAAACGCCGGTAAAAATGGAAGCGGGACTTCCTGTTGGAGTCAATGGAGATGGAAAATAGGGAGCCAACGATTGGTTAATTGACCTGTTTAGTTTTGACCTCTTTGTTGTTTAAAAAATGTTTTTCAAGGGTCCTAGGAATTCAGTTTTTGTCTGACGTATCATATCGTCGTTTTGCGTGCAAAATGTCGTAACTACAGCTTGAATGAAGCTATAGCTGCGACATCTTTAACGCCCAACGACGATTTATTTTCGTGTATCATCTGTGCATTTAAGGTATAAAAGAGTTCTCTCAAAAGTAAGAGCAGTGTTAATGTTCGGTTTGCACACTCAGTTCAGCACGAGAAGATGCACCATTTTAACCCTTGTCAAGCTGAACGTTTAAACCGCGTCAAAATCAAAGGACTGAAAGCACTAAATTAAGGGTTAATATTTAAATTGAATTTTTATCTTATAACCGATTCTGGCTTAAAAAGGACAACCAGGTGGTATAGACTATGATCAGACTGCACAAATGTGCAGGCTGATCTTTGTCTATTCCTTCTGCCAAAGCAGGAACATTCCAGGTTCTGCATTACAAGGGTTATCACGTTTCATACGAAGCCTTTCTGCTTCATGAGTCACATATACTCCGGGTCGGTTAGTATTTAAATATTTTCTTGTCATAGACATGGGAAGTAAATAAAATGAAATAAAGTTTTTATTCGACCTTTTAATGTTGTTTAATTGTTTATTTGTTTTAATACAAGAATATGCAAAATGTTTACAAAAAACCCCAGTGCATGCACTATGCCACAGGGAGCAAGTACCTTTGCTAGATATTATCTAAAATGACACAAAAGTCAAAGTTTTAAGAAGCGATGAAAACAATCAGTGGTGGAATCTAGAGCATTGTGAATCCCATCTCTGTATATAGTATTCCTTAAAGGCCTGAATTGACTTTTGGGTCATTTATATAATATCTAGCAAACGTAAGGGCGCCCTGTGCACCAAACCATATTTCACCCTGATTAGAAAAATATGCATCGTATTGGCTGAAGTCATTTGCAGCTATCGAATGTTTTTTCCCATTCTTCTCTCTTCTTTTTTAGCTTCTACTTTCTAAATAATGGACATGTGTTCAAATGACATATGTCATCATTTAAGATGACATTAGTTGCAGGGGTAGACATGATTTTAAAGATAACAACAAAATAAGAAGGCTAGACAGAAAACATGAATATATATCCTGAATAGCCAAGAAAATAAATGGTCAGTTTTTAGCTTCTCTAGCTAAAATGCAGGCCCCGACAGGAATTTACGGATCGCATGCCCGCATTGTGTACTCTCACACGACAGTTTGCTTGAGGAGCCAAAGGACAATAGTTTGGGGCATTTGTCGGAAGTCGTTTTGCTGAGGGAAAATAAGCTCATTCCCACATAATGACGGTTTTGACGCCCCTCAAGAAAAACAATTGGGAAAACATTGTGTAAAATGAAACAATTGCTTGTAATAAGCAGGTTTTTATTTCATTTTCCACAATGTTTTTACTCAGAAAATGAAAATATCTAAAATTCCATACATTTTAATTGTCGTCTGCAATATCTTTCCGTTCGGACCAGTCTAAAAATGTGCCGTCTGGTAATGGGTTAATGAGCATATTTGTTTTGTTGGTAGAGGAAACTGACGGATCTCCAGGCCACGCCCACTGGTCTTTGACCCAGAAGTTGGACTGAGATATCAAATAGTTCCATTTTGTAAAAAATACAGGGATTTTGAGAAAAAGGTAAATAATCGGTGGCGACATAAGTGTCGTAGCTTTAGCTTGAACAAACTGTTATTACGATGATATACGAAAATATTCGGAAAATATGTCAAAGGTCTGCTCTATTAAATACTCTATAAAGGAGGATCAGATTTTTTATTTACAGCTATGATCCGTCCGCTATCGTCAACCTTTTAATTTGTTTGTTTCAATGGAGGTTAACGCCAATTTTAAGTTTTTCATTCATATCGCGGAGGCTGGAGTACCTAACCATGGATTCCTGGTATTTCTCACACCAGTACAACTACTACATCCTTTCTGAGTTTCAAACTGCCGATTACGATTATCAATCTATTAGCTAGATACAAATGTCAGAAAGTATATTTGGCGCAACCGGGACCGCCGTCATGGCGCATTTGGTAACGCATCAGACTCCCAACCTTCAAACATGGGGTACGAAGGGTTAATTCACGGGCGGCGGGTAAACATCCTTTTCGACATGTGTCTCTCACCAATGGGTTGTTAATCGTAAACCTAAGTGAGATAGCAGCTGGCGGCTAGGAAAGGATGTAATGGTGGTACAGGTGCGAGATATACCAAGAACCCATTGTTAGGTGCTCTAGCCGCCGCGATTCAACTGACATATTGTTAAATAAACAATTGGCGCGACCGGAAATCGAATCCTGGAACGTATGATTGAGAGTCCGAGGCGCTACCAGCTTAGCAATGTCCTTGACGTCCGCATTTAGGTGTTGTGTACTTAATTTACTCCCATGTGAAGTGTGTGAATGGTTTAAAGTGCTTCACAGCATTGTTTCTCACATTATTGGTATACCCCGAACGTCGACATATGTCTAAACCATTTTCTACCAAAAGTTGCATATTTTGCAAGGTTTCTCTTTTTAACTCATTTCCACATCCTTAAATTTTAGACTGGTCCAAATTCTTAAGAAGTTGCAGACGACAGTCTTAAGTTTATGAAATTGTAGATTTTTTCAACTTTCTGGGTAGAAAACAGTATGTAAAATGAAGAAATTGCTTGTTACAAGCAATTTCTTCATTTTACACAATGTTTTCCCAATTTCTTTTCTTGAGGGTCGTCCTAAAGCATGACGGTGTGAGAATGGGCTAAGAGACGCCCCGGCAATAGCGCAGTTGATAGAGCTTCGGACTCTCAATCACGAGGTCCGTAGTTTGATCCTCGGTCTCGGCAAATATCCTTTCCAACATTTGTCTCCCATCAATGGGTGGATAATCGTAAACCTATTGAGAGGAGCAGATGGAGTCTCGGGAAGGCTGCAGGGGTAGTACTGGTATGAAAAATACCAAAAATCCATCGTTAGGTGCTCCAGCCGCCGCGATATGACTTAAATACTGTTTAAAGTGACGTTAAACCCCATTCATACAAATGAACTGTTTAAGGGATTTGAGTGCCACGGGGGAAAGGGACGAAAAAACTAATCGCACTATGAATAAGCGTCATTTCTTTTCTTTTCTTTTTTTTTTTAATTGTCATTATTATTTCGTGGAGGTATTGGAATGAAAGCCATAATCAAACGCGAAACGTGTTCATACCGCGTGATTAGATTTTTCATTTCATACCTCCATGAAAACAAAAAAATCTATTCATTTCTTATAATGTAATGCCATCGAGCGAAAAGAAGAAATATTTTACAAATTTCGATACATTTTTTCGATATATATATTTTTTTTTCATGCTGCATACAAAATAGCAGCATGATAAAAAATATTCATGGAGGTATGAATATTTTATCGACCAATCAGAACGCTCGGGTTTGTTAAACGACACTGAAAAAATTGAATCATTATTTTCTATTTAAAGTCCCAGTTTTGCGAAATTTTAAAGTGGATTTATTTGAAAAATAACCATTCAGTAGGGTAGAAAATATTACAATCAATTTCTTCTTTTCTACAATGTTTTCTCAATAATAAAATCACTGGGACGTAAAAACCAGGGATTAAACAGGAAAAGGTTAATAACGTAATTTTTAACTGTATTTTCCGATATAAAAATCTGGTTAATAGACTGGTGAAAGTCGGTGGCGTGTAGACATTTTCATTTCTTTTTTGATTAAGAAAGAAAGAGAATATTGTTGTTGTTGTTGTTGTTTTGTCTTTTTTAATGTATGAATCGAAAAACCTAATTACACCGCTTTGGGGCAATACATAGTGTGACTATTCTTATAATTCATATACATACCAAAATGAAAGCAAAAATAAATCACTTCGCGTCTTGCATGGAAAATTATTTTGATGAATCAGAGAATCATGTAATAATGCACCCAGGGTACTTCTTTCACCACCTTATCCTATTCGCACACAAACAAATTTTAGACTAGTCCGAATTAAGATGAGTTTCAGATGCAAATTTCAAGTTGATTGCATTTTATTTATACATTACTTTTTTTTCATCTTTTTGCATAGAAAACATTTTGGATAATGAAGAAATTGCTTGTTACAAGCAATTTCTTCATTTTCCATTATGTTTTCCTGAGCTTTTTTTCTTAAGAGGCGTAAAAAAGAGGGCTTGAGTGGGAATTGGTTATAGAGAGATTCGAGGGCCATAATGAATCGTCGTGAACCTAATTAGACGAATTTCTGTGTAAAATTCCCGAATTAATTTTAAAAACAGCAATTAGAAGATTATGACATAATTTTGATACAAACTAAGGGAAAGTCGTTCTTTTTGTATTATTCCATAGAGTTAACCCATTCCCACTCAGTGATGCTTTTACAACGTCCAAGAGATGATTTGTAGAATATGACGTGTATGTTACGATAACAAAAAAAATATTTCTGTTCAATTCAACATCACAATATCTCTTGCTACAAACATCTCCTTTAAGTATTTTGAGCCAGCAAAGCGTCAGCCTTGGTAGCTTAAGTTAATAGACAAAATTTTGAGGTCGTCTTCAAGTTCAACGAGTGCAAACTGCCTATGAAGGCTCGACCACTCTATCAAATAAATGCCTACGCCATAAAAAGTAGTTCTTACGATTTTCAGGAATATTGCAAACTCTGCATGCAACTTCATCTCCTTGGTTTTTTTTTTTGTTTTTTTTTTTTTGCTTACTTGAGCACATCGTGTTCAGAATGACCCTGATCAGAGTCTTCAAAAAAGTTGCAGACGATAATTTCAATTTTTTGAAAATTCTAAAATAGCTATCTCTTTATGTAGAAAACAATGTGAAAAATGAAGAAATTGCTTGTAACAAGCAATTTCTTTGTTTTCCACATTGTTTCCACATTCATTTTCCTGGTGGGCGTAAAAAGGGGGGGGGGGCAATAGGTTAACTCCTTGGTTACTTTAACCTCGTTTCTTTATTGTAATAACGTTTGACAAAGCAGATTACTGAACAAAGTAATGCTTCGTTAGCTCGCAGTACCTTTCAGTACTTTGATTTGTGTTAGGTATTCTGGCTATGAATATAAAGTCTGCATAAACAAAGCAACCGATGTAAAGTTCATTTATTTCAAAATAGTGTAGATTTGAGTGTCATCTAATATTGAATAAGTAGTCATGAGGAACTGACTTTAATAAACGAGACGTCTGTAAACAGATAAAAACGAGGCTCTGACGAGTTTTTATGTGGTTTAGATGACGAGTATAATGAACTCGGTATTTGATGACCATGATTTGGGTATTCTATTTATAATATGACCTTAACATTGCAATAAATCACTAAAAACAAGTGCATGTCGTATTGCGATGCAATGCGGGAATCCCCCACCGGTTTATTAAAATTCTTTTTTATTGTTAGTATTTTCCCAAATAAAACCTGTTTTTGACGACCCTAAGAAGTAAGCTTAGGAAAACGTCGATATAAAAGAAGAAAGTGCTGATTATTTACATCTTCTCTTTTTTCTTCAATATTTTCTGCATTTTAATGTTCATTATTTCTTTATTAAATAACATTCAATTTGTCGTCTGCAGCAGCTTTAAATTTGGCCTAGACTAATATTTTCCCATTTTGGGAAAGGGTTAACTAAGTTTGGATATATAAAGGCACTAAAGATTGTGAAGACAATAAATAAAAGAAGTTTATGACAGCAAAGACTGGTTTTTGACATCCCTAGCAAAGGTCAATTACTCTAAACTGGGCGTGGCCGAGTAACGGTTCTTGTACGTGAAACTTCCCATATTATGATCCATAAGTGTATAAGTTTGAAGTTACCAGCACATTTGGTTCCGGAGAATGCTTGATTAGTATAATTTACCGATTTATGATATTCTAGAAATGGCGTCAATTTATGTGTTATTACGTCATTTTTGCGGTAACGAAAAGGCATCGAGTTCATTTACATAGTTAAATCATATTACACTATTGTAATATCACCCGTGACGGGTTCATTTCACTCCGCGCCGTATGTCATATTATAAATATAATATTAAAAATGTATGAACGTTACCTGGCGGATATAGTGTGGATAAGCACATTTTCAATCGGAGTTGTATTTTGGCGTCTTCGTAATTCGATTTAAATGTGACAAAATTTATCATTGAAAGGGTTACAGTATAAAAAGGATAATGTTACACAAAATTTTATCTGAAAATGCCAAAAGTTATGATTCAAACTGACCTTAAAGACAGTGTTAATCACAACGCCAAAATTCAAATTATTTTTGTCAGCGTCAAACTTCAATAACTACCAACGAATCGTTACAATATTTAAAGAAGTTCGATTTACAATACGTTATTCTTTGTAAAATGCAATCTCATTAATGAAGCTTAGCTGTCAGCCAAGGTTATTTATTTTTCAACCCATACTCGCCATTACATCACTGATAACACGGTTTCAGCTCTTGTGAGAGGTTTCGTAATCCAACCAAAATCCCGAGCAACATCCCACTGCCTAGCCATCCTATCACACAGGTTAATTGTTTGTGTATTTGTTTGAATGGGGTTTTACGCCAATCTTAACAATATTTCAGGCTTATCGTGGCATCTCGAGATCCTAACCATGAATTCCTGGCATTTCCCTCACAAATTCTACCACTACACCCTTTCCGAGCCTCAAGTTACTCATCCCACTTGGGACTTTTGGTGATAGACAAATATCGGAGAGGATATAAGCCGCGGCCGGGGATCGAATACTGGACCTTCTTTATGTTTTGTTATCCTATACGACGCCTAAGATTCTGCTCTTTAATTTGAGCCTTCGTGGGTATTCAAAACCATCGTCTATATCATCTTTGTAGGGGCCAACACTTACACCTTAACACCCAACAGTTTAAACAACCTACCGTTCATTTAGTCACTACACCAAACAAAAGCCTCCTTGATATCAATATACAAAAGGAGGGTATGAGTGAAGTTCTCTAGAAAGAGTATTTTGCATTTTTAGCTAGCAAAGCGTCAGCTTTGATAGCTTAAGTTAACAGACAAAATTTTGAGGTCTTCTCAGAGGTCAATGAGTGCAAACCGCCACTGGAGGCTTAACCACTAAGGTCATTGAATGTCTACGCAATAAAAAAGTAGTTCATCAATGGCGTGCTATGAAACCTATTCCCACCCAATCCCGCTCTTTAAAGAATCCCAAGAAAAACCTATGGAAAACATTGTGGACAATGAAGAAATTGCTTGTATCAAGCAATTTCTTCAGTGTCCACAATGTTTTCTATCCTACAAAAGACAAATCTGATTACTTAACAAAACCACGCTTTGCTAGCTTACAGTTCTTTCAGTACTTTGATTGTTATCGATTTCAGTGTTTACATCTTTAAATCGAGTTAAATGCACCCGATTCATTATCGGAAATGTTCGCTAATCTTCGACATTGACTATTATATGCCTATGTACCGCTGACTAAATTATACGGACGATGTCGTTAATCTCCGTGACCTAGCTACTAGCGAAAATATATAGCTTTCTGTTAACAGACCTTGAATTTGTGGTTGGTATCAAAACTTCTTTCACGAATTGTAGGCTTACCGCGTAGAATTATTTTGCTCTTATATTTTCAATTATCATAATTATCTATGTTTTTAAGCCTCGATTATAGTTTTCTTATTAATTTTGTTTTCGGGGAAGATGTGCATTTAATCTAACCATAGCAGCCTTACTCTCATTCTAAACTGCATTAACCAATGATAAAAATGAAAAATGAAAAAAAATTCGCACTGGGGCTTATCTATGGGTGGTTCCTGGTCTGGATAGAGCCGGTGTACCTTCGCACTCAAGTTGAATTATTTTAGTCCTCTATAAGTTATATAACACACTTCACTTGTCATTGATTAAGTAATGTAACCATATGCAAACGTATATAAAACGTTTTTTACAGTTTCCTTTTATCTTTGAACCAATATAATTAGCCATTTTATTAAATCGCTCCGAATTTTACAGAAACTAGAATCTCTTTTTTCGTTTGTAGTGCCACGGTGCAAGTGACCTCAGCTATCGATGCGCCGTAAACAAAATTCGTTCATTCATTTATTACCAGCCACTGTGGTTGAAAGGGGGGAATGGCAGAATTCCTAAGCCTCTGATTCTTTGGTCCTGTAGTTTTTCCTTTCCAAATCCAATCCACATAAACCTCCACATTTTGCCCTTACCAAAATAATCACGAGCTTTCATGAAATATGGTTATTTGATTAGAGAAATTAGTGCGGGAAAAGAAGAAATTGCTTGTATCAAGCAATATCTTCTTTTCCTGCACGGTTTTCTAATAAACGTTTTGCTATCAATTACAGGCACTACACACTATTAACTTAGCCCTTGTCGTGCTGAACTCGGAATATTCCTGTTTTAGAAGGAGGTCTAGACAAAGATCAGGCTGCACATATGTGCAGCCTGATCTTTGTATAGACCTCTTGATTGCCACTTTAAAACAATCAATGCTTATACTATTAATTTTCTAAATTATTACCAACCCAAAAATAATGCTTTCTGTGCCTTTAGTCCTTTGATTTTAACATAAGTTTATAAAAGATTTTATTCAGCAAGAGAAGAATTAATAACTTTATATCTTTTTACATCATATAAAATGACGACAGATTTCGCGGACCTTCAATCACAGAGGAGGAACTGTAAGTAATGAAAACAACGTATCCTACAGGTCTTGGACAAATTTGAGTTGTTGTTCATCCCTGGTTTGAAGCCGTCTATAAGAATGTGATATGGAAATGCGTATTGGTTACATTTTCTTCAGTGAAGATACCTTAAACAAATTCAATCGTTATTGTGTTTGTTGTTTTTTGTTGTTATTGTTGTTGTGGGGTTGTTGGTTTTTTTTTTTGTGTGTGTGTTTTTTTTTTTAAAAAACTGTTATTAGTAATGGGCATTTTATTAAATGTACCAACTTAATATACTGTTTTTTAACAAAACCCGTTCTCTTTGGAACTTCTTTAACTTTAACAATCGTCGACTATTGTTTGCAATTCTTTAGGAAGGGTTGCCAGCTACTCTCAATGCACGGTCAAATCCTACAATGGCAAAAAGGGGATGTGCTTATTAATCGATTTACGAGGGATGTTTAAACAGTTCTGAGACAAGTGCCGCTAATCATTCAACTTTGGATTATTTTTCCCAACGACTGCCATAGACTGTATAAGTTAGTAGGGAAATAAAACTTTGTCGTCACAACTTAACTCATTACCAGACGGCAATATTTCAGACTGGTTCAGAGAGGAGTTGCAGACGACAATGTAAAATTTATGAAATTTTAGATTTTTTCAACTTTCTGGGTAGAAAACGTTATGGAAAATAAGAAATTGTTTGTAACAAGCAAGTTCTTCATTTTTCATCAGCGTTTTCCAATGTTTTTTTTTTTTTTTTTTTCTTCTTCTTCTTCTTCTTGGTGGCGACTAAAAGCGTCACTGAGTTGGAATCGGTCAACGTTAACATGAAAATAATCATATTTGCAATTATCTATCGAAATAGTTCTAGGGTATGATTATAACTTTCCTCCGTGTCCCGTCATTGATTAGAAAAAAACAACTTTTTGTTGGAACTAGCGGATCTCTTGCTACGTCCACTTAGATCTAAGGTCCTCTTCGACATTTAACGGCGTCATTTTGCAACATTTATGGCAAGTAACATGAAAGTTTGAGTGAAATGGTTGGAAACCAAAATGTCGTAACTACAGCTTGAATAAGCTGATTACTGAAATCAATGGCCCGAAAATACTTAAAAAAACAAATATTCATACTTATTTTGCTCATTCATCCTATGAACAACTCTGACTTAAAATGGATAAACAGTTGGTGTAGACTAAGATTAGTCTGCACATATGTGCAGACTAATCTTAGTCTATACCTCCTGCAAAAGCAAATATATTCTTGGTTCAGCAAGATAAGGATTTTGTACTTGATTACAATTAACACCTAGAAATTGTTTTAAACACCACCCAAACAACCATACAGATACCGAGTTCATTAGATCGGGAGTCGTGTGAATATCACAGTGTAATTTTTCGCATAATGAATCGACAGAAAAGAATCGTTTTAAATTACAAACTAAGTTTGAACTTTGTTTTTGTCTCGATTTTGTCAAAGAAAAATGGAGTTCTACGTTGTAAAAGATATTGCGCTACTTGTCAAACATTATTAAAACTTAATAACTTGATTTAAAAAAGGCCTTGAAATGAACCTGCATAGTTTAGAACATTAATCTATTTTCTAGATTAAGACATTCAATTTTACCATAAGACTATCTATGATAAAATGCTTATATATGTTATGCAAGTATCATCGATATGGGGACAATTGTTTTACAAACATCTAGTTCTAAAATTTTTGCCGAATAATATTTTACCTCAGGTGCTGAAAAAATGATCATTTTTTTTCTGTGTAAAGGGTAAATTCAAAAACTTATGACACAAACCCTTTCTGTTTCAACTTCATTATAGTTAGAGAAGATGGAAGATTGCAAATCACGCATATCGGATTTTATAAAGCGAAACTAGAACTCGCAAAACAAGCAACCCGAGCAATGTAATTATGTTATTAATTAATTTTACCACGCCCACTGGCCTCAATTATTTACCTAACAGCATTTTTTTTTATTTATTTATTATTATTTTTATTTATTTTTTTTTTTTTTGCAGAATTTATGGTAAGTTACATGTAATTGAAATGAATAAATGAAAGTATGAATATAACAGAAAATGAAAATGGCGTAGTTACGACGTTTTAGTCGCAAAACCAACAAAATGATTAATTTAAATGTCGGTCAATGTCGAAGTTCATACTTCACTTCCAATCTTAATGAACGATTTTATTTGTTGTTTGCTTTTTTTATTATTATTAATTTAACAGTTACCATCCGCTAAATATTATCTGTTGTGAGACACGGCGTTAGTCATTGTGAAACAAGACTGATTTGAATTGACCTATAAGGAATAGAGTAAATGTTAACCAAAAATAACTAACACGGCAATATTTCAGACAGATCCAAATTGAAGGAAGTTGCAGACGTAAATTTAAGTTGGTCAAATTTAAGAAATATATGCCTTTTAGGGTAGAAAACATTGTGAACAATGACGAAATTGCTTGTTACAAGCAATTTCGTCATTGTCCACATTGTTTTCTAGAGCTGTTTTCTTAAGGGCTGTAAAAAAAGCTGGATTGTGTGGGAATGGGTTAATAGATTATTAAAAAGAAAAAGAAAATGTCCAACGCTTAGGTAAGCTTCGGGCATGCACCTTTGATTGTTTTTCTTTTCCTCGTGTAAACGTGATATTGTGTTGAAGCCAAGTTTTTGTTTATTTTCATGATAGATCATCTGCATCTGACAAGAAAGCCACGAACTCGCACCTTTTTGGCTTATTCGTATAACCGATTCTATTTACTAGAAATACTATCTTGTCGTGCCAAGGGCAGTGAACGTTCTTTTTATATACTGCAAGACATATTTGACCTGTCACTTCATTACCTTTCGTATTTTGTCGATTATTTCCATGGGGTCTCGAATCTTGTGGCTTGATTCCTAAACCTTCCCCCATCTTTCCTCGTTTCGAACTGCTCATAATAACTACCTTAGGTGCATGCAGTCCATGCTGTGAACAATTCTCGCGGCTAAGGACGGGTTGGTATTCCAGGACTCAGGTCCTAAGGTAGGCATGAGCTCACTCGATAAAGTGAGGATTTCTCGAGGAACAGCGAGCCTTCCTTGAATACAACTCGAGTGTGTAATATTATAGATAGGCTAGTGTGATGGGCGACTTACGCGATACCTAGGACACTAACAATACTAAAATATTTTAATAATAGTTACGAAAATCATGATCATACATTGACATTGTTCTTTTAGCATAAAAAATATTAAACACGCAAATAACAGACTGTCGTTGGGTGATCAAACTGTTGAAAATACAGCTTAGCTTAAGTTAACCCTTTCCTGTTTTGAAATATTTTAGACCTCTCCAAATTCAAATGCTTTGCAGATGAAAATTAAAAGTGGATTTAATTTGAAAAATAACCATTTAATAGGGTAGAAAATATTGTGGAAAAAGAAGAAATTGCTTGTTTTCCCACAATAATTTCTCAAGTATAAAACCACAGGGACGTAAAAACAAGTGATTGTACAGGAAAGGGTTAAGCTGTTTCCGCCCACAGCCGTAATACAATATCCCTATCAATTGTGATCAATTTCATCATCATTATTGTTAGTATTAGAACTTACAAAAGTAGTACATACATTCTTTGTATTTTTGTTAGAATTTATCAACATTTCGTCTGCTGGCTTCTAAAACCATGTAACTACAGCTTTTATCTAAGTGTTACAACGAGACTTTATAAATCATAAATACCCGTTTGAAAGTTCCAATGAATCGTGGGCAAACTGCAACGGGATTTCTAATAGGGTATTACTCAACGATAAAACCTTGCTAAACTAAACGAACAAAACAAATGTAATTCAAATGTAACACGAAATCTGCTTAAGTTGTTTATTTAAAACAAAAGCAACATTTTCCGTTTTCCAGTCCTTTTCGACAGAAGTTTTGGTAGAATAATTGACTGATCTGAAAAAAAAAAAAAAACCTATCTGCGCACATTCAAAACTTTATACTTGGTTTCGACTGTCCTTTGGTAAGTATTATATTATTTTTTATTATTAGTAGTAGTAACAGTAGCAGTAACAAGAGATGTAATATAGTAGTACTATTAAGAGTAGTAATAGTAATATTTTCTTATTTTTTAGCTGGTAAAGCGTCAGCTTTGATAGCTTAAGTTAACAGACAAAACATTGAGGTCTTCTCAGAGTTCAACGAGCGCAAACTGCCACTAGAGGCTTAACCACTGTATCCAAGGAATGCCTACGCCATAAAAAGTAGTTCTTGTGTTTATAGAAATAAGATCATCCCCCATTAAGCTTAGCGTAAAAGGCTTTGGAAAAACATTGTAGACAATGAAGAAACTGCTTGTAACAGGCAATTTCTCAATGTCCACCATGTTTTCTATACTGCAAGATAACGATTTTTTGAATTTTACCAACTTGAAATTGTCCATCATAATAATTTTTGACAAAGAAGATTACTTACCAAAACCGTGTTTTTCTAGCTTACAATACTTTCAGTACTTTGATTAAGTGAGCGCCCCTGTCTCTCCTTTGCGACTTAATGTTTTGCTCTAGACATCAAATCATCCAGCATTTTTTCGGCTATTTCTCGTTTCTTTGTGTTATGTTTTGGTATGATTTGAAATTCTTCGTAATGTCGTTCTAGACTGCCTTTTTACAGACACTGTCTTAAAGTCTTTGTTTTTACTTTAAACCGTGTGTAATTTCCCATTTACGAACCCCTTCAGAATTCAAGAAATCCCATTCCTCTATCCGAAAAATTAACTTCGTTTCGCCATGTAATGTCATTGACCAATGCCGGTCGTCAAACAAGGACTATATCGACCAGTCAACTCCAATATTGGCCGCCATTTTGTTAATAATCTTTGTTGGTTTTGGGACTAAAACGTCGTCACTACAGTTTATTCAAGCTGTAGTTACGACGTTTAGGTCTCCAACCATCCACTTTACTTTTTGTTTCATACTACTGGCCATAACATTTGCAAAATAACGCGGTCAAAAATTGACGCGGAACTTCCTGTTGGAGTCAATGGGCGTGGCCAACGAAGTAAGTGGGCGGGGCCAGCGATTGGTCAGTTATCGAGAACCACGTGCCTTGTACGGGTGAAGTGATACTCTTTTCTCCCTCGAGGGCAAACGTTTTAACTACAGCTTAGATAAACGAGAGGTTATGTTTCTATATCAAACGACTGACTCGAAATATAAATTTCGTTCATGGCTTTGATTCGAATACTTATTTCATCCGAGTTTAGTAGTTTTACTTAAGCATAATGGTCAAATTATATGGACCTTATATTGGTTCCACACATCCCTTTAAGTGGTGATGAGAACATTCTTTGTTTTCATGGAGGTATGAACCGAGAAACCTAATCACACTGTATGAATCCGCGAAGCGAATCGAATTCTAAAGCTTTATTAGGGCCATTTGGCAAAAAGTAATCAAAATCTCCATTTCAATCATCGTGTAAACAAAGAAAAAGTGCATACCGGTTTTAGAAAAGAAATGACCTGTAGCGATTCGAACTTTTAGCCCATGGATTCAAAGTCTACGACCTCACGCAGATGTCGGTAGAACATGATTTCTTTGTTTCAAGGTCTTTGTTACACAATTTCTCAGTTCAATAACTAAGAGCTAAAATTCTTCATGAATGAATTCAAAGTTTTCATCAGTAGCGAAAACGTGCAAAAGAATATTCATCTTCTTGTTGGTTTAACCCATTACCAGACGGCAAAACTTAACCCTTTACCAGACGGCAAAATTTAGATTAGTCCAACTTTAAAGGAATTGCAGACGAAAGTTTAAAGTTAATGAAATTTTAGATTTGTTCAACTTTCTTGGTCGAATACAGTGTGTAAAATGAAGAAATCGCTTATTACAAGCAATTTCTTCATTTTACACAATGTTTCCACAATTGTTTTCTTGGGGAGCGCCCAAAAGCGTCACTATGTGGGAATGGGTTTAATTGGACGTTTAATCTTGAAGGTATTTGTTAAAGTATAAATATTTGTATTAGTAACCTATTATGTCTTTCTTTATTTTGTCTAAATGTTTTCCAAAATTCTCCGGGTTTTGTATTTTCTTACTTTCCAATACATCTGCAAATTTTCTGTCATGGGTTCGATCCCCGGCGCCGGCACGTATCCTTTCCGACATTTGTCTCTCACCAATGGGTGGATGGTCGTTAACCTAAGTGAGATAGAAGCTGGAGGCTAGGGAAGGATGAAGTGGTAGTGCTGGTGTGAGAAATACCAGGAATCCGTTGTTAGGTGCTCCAGTCGCAGCTATATGACCGAAATACTGTGAAAAGTGGCGTTAAACCCCATTCAATCAATCAATCTGGTTCATATCAGTTTGTTCATCTTACATTTATTTGTAGTCCTTTTTTTTTTTTTTTTTTTTTTTAGAAATATAGGTTGTTATTTTGTTATGATGTTGTGTTTTTATAAAAAAAAACTATACCGTTTTATCGATTCGTTATATAAACATCTTATATGGTTACGAGTTTCATCATACCAATTTTTCAAAAGGGTTAGTTAGATAGAGAAGCGGTCTAGTCACCACCCTGATTCCGTGAAATTCGCCCTTCACATGTCAAGATTTTACACACATACCATATTCCATTGTGCGTAATAAACGTATTCATATTTTCTTTAAACTTCGGTACTCTGTGACAGAACGTAAACAGAACTGGAGAAGTTGACCAAGAATAGTGCTATCTGCGTAATATACTTACGATGTCAAGTAGTTGGGAATGTAACAAATATCACAACGTTTTGATTCATCCAAGTAACCACAAGAAATCAAAGTAATGAAAGTACTCTAAGCTAGCAAAGCATGGTTGATTTTAGAAAACGTTTCCTTGTTGGGTAGAAAACATTATGGACATTGAAGAAATTGTTTATACAAGCAATTTCTTCATTGTCCACAATGTTTTCCATCGCCTTTTTCCCAAAGCGGAATTGATAGGGAATGGGTTAGATAGCGTGCTTTTGAGAGAGTTCAATACAATTTGAATAGAGTTTGCAATATTCCTGAAATACATGAGAACTACTTTTAATGGCGTAGGCATGTAACGGATTTAGTGGTTAGGCCTCCAATGCCAGTTTGCACTCGTTGAACTTTGAGACGACCTCAAAATTTCGTCTGTTATCTTAAGCTATCAAAGCTGTCGCTTTGCTAGCTAAAAAGATACGGACAAGTGTACTTCGTTTAGTCAACTTTGAACTCTTTACAATTCATCGAGTTTAAAATTATGTGTCTATTTGTTGTTGTTATTGTTGTTTGTAACGCCTATCAACTTAGAACTTCTCCTTGTGTTATACTTGTCTAGAAAAAAAAAGAAAGAAAATGGTCAATATCTTCGGACTCAAAAAACAACAATACATGATTTGCACTTAACATTTTTATTCATAATCATTGTCACAAGCTAATTTGAAATGGGATTGTTGTTAACATCTCCGCGGTCATTATTTACATCGAGTTTTGATCCACATCATGTGAAATGTAAAGGCCGCATGTTTGGGTCGTTGGCATAGTTAGTGTTAAACTTTACGAGAGGATATTGATTTTTCTAAGATTTTCTGTGACCTTGACCTTTGAGAATTAAACCGCAAACCTCTATTTGGTATTTCAGCCGCAGTTTTAATCGCGAAATGAAAATCTATTCCCTTAAATCCATATCTTCCCACTTGGAAGGACACAAAATTCAAACGATCAATCGTTTGTTTAGTAACTAAAGCAAACAAGAGCCTAGTCCTTAATATCAACATACAAAAGAGGAGGGTTTAAGTGACATTCTCTAGAAAGAGTATTTTGTATGTGTGTGGGGGGGGGGGGCGGGGGGGGCTATCGATTTCAACTCCTGTTTGTTTACATTTTGAGAATACACCCGATTCTTCGCAAGAATTGATCGCTTTATCTCCGACATTGACCGTTATATGCACAAGTGCTTAAGACTAAATTTTACGGACGATTTTATAAATCTCTATGACCGTGCTAGTTTAAACGTCACCACTGACGTCATGATTTAATGTAAACAAACCTTACCTGCGGTGGGTCACAATTTCGTGAATTGTAGACTTACCGCATAGAATGAATTAGATCTAATAATTTCAATCGTCATATTAATTATGCTTTTGAGCTTCGAGTATTGTTTTCTTATTAATTTGACCGTTATATGCACAAGTGCTTAAGACTAAATTTTACGGACGATTTTATAAATCTCTATGACCGTGCTAGTTTAAACGTCACCACTGACGTCATAATTTAATGCAAACAAACCTTACCTGCGGTGGGTCACAATTTCGTGAATTGTAGACTTACCGCATAGAATGAATTAGATCTAATAATTTCAATCGTCATATTAATTATGCTTTTGAGCTTCGAGTATTGTTTTCTTATTAATTTTTTTAGTGTTTGGGGGAAGGTATGGCTTTAAAAGACGAAATTATCATAAATTAACTAAAAGCACCTACCTGATATATATTTGTATAATTTGTAAAATGAAATTGTCAAAACGGCTTAGCTACTCCTAACACTTCAACACAATTTTCCAAACGCCATATTCAACAACCACGTTTACATAGACATATCGTGTACATTTCTGCAGAAATGCTGCTAGTTGCTGTTGTATTCTACTTTCCTGATTTGTTATTAAATCTACAAATACAAATTGCTTACTTCCAATCGCTTTGTAATATACAATGGTTTCTACGCCCAAATCAATGCAGAATTTGATGCAACGGTGTCAGCATAGGTCAATCAGTTTGACAAACACTAGCAATGACAAGGACGTCGTATACATATGAACGGGTGGACAATAACGCAATCCAGTTTTCAGACAAAATGAAATAAGATTATTCGTCTGTTGTGTTGTTGACGGAACAATTCATCGGAGAAAGGAGTCGTTTACTTGAGCCATGAACTTAAACAAGCAATAGAAAACAAACACAAATCTATGAGAGATTGTCTTTTCGTTTTAGATAAGATTTTCATAAAATATTATTGAAATTGGTTATACGTTCAAAAATTAGTATGTGATCAAGTATAGAGTAAAGATATGTGTGTATCCTGCTTCAGCACCACATTATTTTCTATATAAGGTAAATAAGCGGTGTTGGGCATCTTACAAATTCATGATGTCACTCAAGGTCTCAATTAAAAAAAACATTTTTCATTATTAAGCACTTTAAGTATGTATATCGTATAAAAACCAAAGTACTGAAAGTAATGTAAGCTAGCAAAGAATTGTTTTGTTGAGTAATCTTCTTTGTCAAACGTTATAATTATAAAGATTAAAGTCACCCAGGGGTTATTCCATTCACACACAATCCATCCTTGTTCGGCCCCTTAAGACAATAATTGCTACAAGCAATTGCTTCATTTTTTCACATTGTATTCTACCTAGAGAGATAAATGTTTTAGGATTTTCAACACTTTAAAATTGTCGTCTGCAACTTCTTTGAAGACTATGATCATGGTCATTTTGAACACGTTGGAGAGGTCGAGTTTGCAATATTCCTTAAATACATAAGAATTCCTTTTTACGTCGTAGGCATTTAACGAATTTAGTTCTTAAGCTAGTGGTTAAGCCTCCAGTGGAAGTTTGCACTCGTTGAACGTTGAGATATCAAAGTTTTGTCTGTTGACTTAAGCTATCAAGGCTGACGCTTTGCTAGCTTAAAATACTAGTTATCAAACCAACAACATCACCCTTCAGATTTCATTGTTTCATGTGACCGATTTTGGTCCGGAAAAATTCTTGCAGGTAGTTGTTCGACAAGGGTGTCTATTCTTGGCTAGATGCCTTACTTATTTATTTATTTGATATTTACCCAGTTCGAAAAAATAAGTGTGCACTTCATTTTGTTTAGTTTCTCTTTCATACATTGTATTTCACTGAAATAATAATGTTTGGTATCAATTTGTAGTGTAAAGTTTAGAGAAAACATCTGGCTCATCAGATTTTGATTAAAAGAGAATTTGTGTGTGGTTTTTTTTTTAAGTTGAGACGGTATAAAGATCAAAGTTACAAAAGTACACACAAACTTAGGTCACGTTAATTTTTTTTTAATTAGGTTATTGAAGTTGTTAATCCAATATCTTGTATGGCCACCTCTGCTGCCGATGCTGGAGAGTATGCGACGTCGCATGGACATCATATAACGCAATATCATTGCAGCTGGAATGTTATTCCATTCCTGAATTAAAGCAATTGCCAAATCTATTTAGGAAATCTTGTTTGCCTTGCATAACGAAAAATTACACTTGCCTTTACCGTGGAGTTTCCCGAATCATCACGATTCACCACGGTTCTAGTACGAATCGCCACGGTACCCGACGATTTTACAAATCATGGCGAATCGTAGCGGCACTGTAGCTAAAAGTCGTGTATGTGTAAACAGGCCTTAAGATTCGGACGTTGTTCTAATCCGGTCAAGTAATATATGATACAAATATTCGTATAAGACGTTTTATTTCTGGTAGGGACATGTAAAACTAAGTCAATTATACGCAGACTTAATAAACCTACTTAGAAAGATAAAATCTTAAACTGTTTGGGTCCTTAAAATGACTCATTCTACAAATCGAATGATCGTGTATAAACAAGAACAAGCATTCAAAACATACAAATATCCTCTTGGACTCTTCAAAATACATTCTCATAGAATGTACAAAACATCCATTAAAGACATTATCTAATATGTGACCTGTCACTCAGAGAATTTACAAAACATCGATTAAAGACGGAACTGGGCAGTTTACGTATCAAATATGCGATCCGTAAGCCAGGGATTCTACAAAATATCGATTAAAGACCTAACTGAGTAGTAAACTATCAACTTTCATTTTGCCACCCATCAATAAGAAAAATTATAAAATATCCTTTAAGAAAGTTAATGAACAGTTTACGTATCAAATATGCGACCAGTCAGACAGAGAATTTACAAGTTGTAAATTGAAGACGTAACTGAGCAATTTACGCATTAAATATGCAACCCGTCATTCAGAAAATTTACAAAGCATCTATTTAAGAAGGAACTGAAAGTTTACGCATCAAATATGTGACCCGCCAGTCAGAGAAATTACAAAATAACGATTAAAAACGTTACTGGGCAGTTTAACCATTTCCTGTTTAATCCCTGGATTATACGTCCCTGCGATTTTATATTTGAGAAAACATTGCGGAAAAAGAAGAAATTGCTTATTACAAGCAATTTCTTCTTTTTCCACAATATTTTCTACTCTACTTATAGATCCTTTTTCAAATTAAACCCTCTTAAATTTTTAACTGCAAAACCTTTGAATTTGGACAGGTCTAAAATTTGGCTAAACAGGAGAGAGTTAAGTATCAAATATGCGACTCTCCAGTCAGACGTTACTTTGCAGTTTACGTATCAACCTTTCGATCCGCCAGTCAGAAAATCCGTCAGTGGACAAGAGACCATCTCCGACGTGAACTTGATGGATCATGATATCAAATCATTTTTTTCAGACCGAAAGTGAATACGCAACCTCGACATAGGTCGATACTGTGAAAATATTCTTTGGTTCCCAACTTAAACGTCGTAACTAAAGATTATTCAAGCAAAGCAGGACACAATACCTGGCTACACGATTACAGACAAAATATATTCCTTGGTATCACCACTATAGCAAATTGAATGTGACTGGTTGGTTGTTTGGTTGTTTGGTTGGTTGGTTGTTTGTTAGGTTGATCGTTTGGTTGGTTAGTTCTTCTGTCGGTCGGTTGGTCGGACTGCCGGTCGGTCGGTTGGTCATTCGTTTGTTTGTTTGGTTGGTTGGTAATTTTACATAAAACAGGAGCTTTTTTGTCTGGGTATCTCCGTCAAACTGAAGCAAGAAAGGTCTTTGAAGAAAGATGAGTTCCAACAATATAGGATTTTGTTACGATTGCTTTAAGAAAACGCTTTTACTTCTTAAGAGATTTAACTTACTAAGAGGATTTTGACAAAGGTCGCTTAATGGAAGTGGTCGCTCAATAGACGTGGTGCTCGAGCAAGATTGGTTCAACTTGAATTTGAGCCTGTGCGTGACATTTCCAACAATTTCGCAGGTGCGTGGCTCGCACACATTGAGCACCAATGACAATCATTTCGGGGCAATTAGAATATTCGCTGATTAATTAAAGAAGCTTTGGGTCAGTATCTTTCAACGGAGCGCAGAGTGAAGACTCTGATCAGACTGTGCGAATGCACAGGCTGATCTGAGTCTTTACATGGCGCACATGAGTAATGGTTGGAAATGTCACGCACGCGCTCATTTGATAACTGCAAGTTTACTACTATCGAGCTACAACTGGCGGATCGGGGCTGTCAACCAAAGAACCAACCGTCCAGTCAAACAACTCTTGAACATTGAACTCTGATATTGACAGACATTCGTGTAAAGATTTCTTTGGTTGGACGATTTACACTTCGTAATTACACATTATTCTAGCTATAGTTGAGAAGTTCAGGTCGACAACCGACTTTTTTTAGATGTAACTGATCATATATGATGTAAAACAACGCCATTTATTATCGAGCTTCTTGTAGGAGCTCACCGGGTAGGGCCAGAGATCCATACATTAAATGATAACTGATGTCCAGAACGCCATTCGCAGTTATGTCCCTTTACTTTTATTTAATCTTGATTTCAAAAATATAAATTAGGTTGTTTATGTTTCGATGAAACGGTACAGACAAAATTTTAAGAAATATTCACTTAGCTTTTATTCATAAACACTCTTATTTTCAATATTTCGCTAAAAATTGCCTTTTTCAAGTGGAATGAATTGTTTTACTTTATTTTTCCTGAAAAAAGTAAGTCTTGTCGAAATATTGAAAATATGAGTTTTATGTAGAGTGTTTAACAATTATTTGAGTATAAATGCACAATTATAGTACAAACAAAATTGACTTTTCATCAATCACTTTAACTTGTATATGTGTAATGGTAATTTGATATCTAGTTGTTATGATATATACCCGTATCTTTTAACAAAGGAGTTTATTTTCGTATTTTCATTTCTTATAACACAATTTTTATTACTGATAACGTAATACTAAGTACGGGGTTAACGGTTATAAGCCGGAGTAAATCTGATCCGCTTAAGGAACAGTATGGCTTATTTAGAGTTTAGTGTCTGACCTTTCAGGCGTTTATATGGTCTCGCTTCAAGTTAAACCGTATCCGTAAACAATCTTTCATCAGTATGTAATGTTACAGTCGGACTTCTTGAAGCTCAGCGAGTGTGGCCATCTATCCATCAGTATAAACTGTATCAAGGCACTCAGAAACTCAATGCATTCACCTGTAAAAGGTATTCATATTAATGGAAAATTCCCTTTTTTATGAAACTTATATTTATCCTTTCATTTCTTAAATTCACCGAGACTTTAAACACTTTGATTACGATTGACTGAATTTATGAAGTTTAACGTCATTTTCAACCGTTTTCGGTCATTTCGCGGTGGCTGGTTATTTTCATCAGAACAACAACATTTGGCCCGAGCCTCCAGCTGCTTTCCCAACTTTTGAGCATTACTTATCAATCGCCCGTTAGTGAGAGAAAAATGACGCATGTCAATTATTTTTTGCCAAATGTCGGAAAGAATGCCGGCCATCCAGGGTTCGAACTCGTGATCACAGGATTTAGAGAACAGCGAGTTACAGACTGAGCTGAGCGGACTCGGCTACGTATATGGTTAACATGGAATCCTTGGTTAACATTCGGATTTAGTGAGTCGAATATTTGTGATATCATTCTCCCCATTTATACATAGGATAAACCCCGACTTGGGATAACCAAATTATCATATAATACAACAAAAATAATAATAATAACTTTATTTATAGAACGTAACAGGTCAATACTTTCAACAAGCAATTTTGTTACAAACAATTTCTTCATTATTCTGCTTTATTTTCGGACTCAAAAGATAGAATTTCTAAAAAGTTCTGTCAGCTAGAAATCTAGAAATTGTTGTCTACAACTTCTTTTGATTTTCATCAACCTTAACTTTTGTCATCTGGAAATAGGTTAATTGAAAAGTTTCTTGCCAAGACTTCGACTTTCAACAACAACACATTATTTCATTGGGTAAATAAGTGTTATAGCTCGCCAAGGATTAATCAAATATTTTATGAAATAAGGAGATCTAGTAAACTGAAGTATTCAGATTTATTTTAACGAACAATTTGATTACATTTATTAACCAATCAAATCACCTTTTCATTGGGACCAGACGCCCTCTAATCTACTCGACCATGGACCTTAAGTTTTTTAATCGCGTTACACTACGGGGTGTCCACTAATTAAGTGTAAGCAGATAAATTTTGTACGGCGAATTGTAATTCTTTTATTTTATTCTTACAAATCCGGGTTTTAGTCTTTTCTAAATAAATACTTTAAAATATTTATTTTGTTAACAAATCCTCATACTAAGGCGGCATTGTGGAGCTAAAGTGAGTATTTTTATCATTTATAATTTGTGTCCAACTTTTTTTCATTTGACTAAAAACAAAATGTTATTTCTCGTACGAGAGCCTGCACATGACATTTTCAAGATGTAGACACGTGAGCGGAGTGAAGACTCAGATCAGCTTGATCGTAGTCTAATCAAAGTCTTTACTTTGCACTCTGTAGATAAGATTATAATTTACGGGTGTCGAACTGCAATATTCTGTCTAAACTGGGTAGTTGTTTTGCTGTTAATTGTCTTCTTTTATTTAAAAATGAAGAGAATACTTTTTGTTTTTATTGAGGTTTGAACCTAAAAACTTGGTCAAACTGTATAAATACGCGAAACAAATTCATACAGTAGTGTGGTTCAGTTTTCAGTTTCATACCTCGATGAAAACCAAAAAAATATTCTCATCATTTCTTATAATCCAATGCCATAAAGCAAAATAAAGCCAATGTTTTTTTTTTTGTTGTTTTTAGTTGTGATATATATTAACTTAGTACAAAAGGATACAAAACAGTATCGAGGTCAATATCATTTTCATGAAAAAATGAAAAAAATGAGGCATTCTAAACGCTTGAATCTTAATAGATGAATCCAAAATGGAATTATACCCATGCGAGATTATTTGAAATATGAATTACAGGTTAAAATACAAGTGTAGGATTACTTTATTCCTGTCCTATACATTTAGGGCACCTATAAATTTCGGCTGTCTTCGGCATTCCTATAGATATACAAATCACAGTGAGTGATCAAAGGTCATTTTTTTCTATACAGATATAAACAACATCTACCTTTGATCATTCGTAACTTGTAAATCTATAATGTTTGTTAGTGTTTTTAAATACCGCTTTTTCAGTTACATTTGACACAAATATCATGTCTAAAATATTCAAGTAAAACATGGTTAAACAGTATGCTAGGCTGGTTCATATAAAAAAAGTAGCAGACGGTATTTGACAAAATTGTTAAACTAACCTATGCAGCGACCCATTACAAGACGAAAAAATAGGACTCGTCAAAAATGAAAAGGAATTGCAGACGAAAATTGAAGTTTATAAAATTTTATGAAATTTTAGATTTTTTAAACTTTCTAGGTAGAAAACATTGTGAAAAATGAATTTTAAATAATTCTACAATGTTTTCCTAATTGTTTTTCTTGAGCCTCGTCAATAAGTGACAGGGTATGGATATGGGTTAACAAAAATTCTTATAATCACAAAAATGTCATAAAAATATATGTTAATATCTAAAAAAAATCAATGCATGATTTTTTTAGAGCCTGTTGGAAATTGATCAATCGGCTTGACCTGCCCACTGACTCCCTAGGCCCCGCCCATTTACTCCGACAGGAAGTTCAGCTTCGACTTTTAACAGCGTTATTTTGCAAAATTTATGGCCAGCATCATGTAAACAAAAATAATTTACTTATAATGTACTTATAATATGTGCACTAAATAAAGACCAAGATCAGCCTGTGTATTCCTTCTGTCTGATCAATATCTTCGATTTCAGATCTATGGAAAGCTACTGACTAAAAGTTTAACCCATTCCCAAATGACAAAAAATATACTAGTCTAAATTTCAAAGAGGTTGCCGATTACAATTTTTAGGTGTCGAAATTTTAAAAATCTTTATATTTTGGGTAAGAAAACATTGTGGATACTTGAGATATTGCTTGTAATAAGCAGTTTCTTCATTTTCACAATGTCTTCCAAAGCTTTTTTTCTTGAGCGGCGCTGAAAAGCCTCATTATATCAGAATGGGCTAATCAGACAATAAAAAAATACTCTAATTTCACTACGTTAATTACATGCATTTAAATGATTTTATAAATCGAAATGATTTTAAAGACAGTTTATAAATGAATGAATATAATTTTGATATAACATGATCTTATTGTTTTAGACTTGAACATTAATGGTCATCGTCACGAACAAACAATTATGCATCCATGCAATAATGGCAGTTATAATTAAACAATATTTTTTGTAGGAAAATAAATGCTGTTGTCATAACTTATTCATAGTTAATGTCCGAATGCGGAAGTATTCAAAGAAAATTGAAAAATTGATTGTTTCTTGAACTGAATTGACGAAACTGGTGACATTGATGGTATTGAAAGAGGTCATACTACATATGTGTGTGTTCCTTCGAGGTAATTTACATCATTGTTGCATATTCCTAGTATTAAGAGAAACAATGTTCAGTACAACTCAGATTGATCGAATGAGCTCAAATGATTTTTTTGTAATCGATATATTATTACTGCCAGATTATCAACAAAAAAATGTGATTAATTTGCACAATTATAATACTGCATATTTTAAAAGAAACTGTGTAAAAGTGAAAATTCATAGAAACAAATATTTAGCTTGCAAAGCGTCAGCTTTGATAGCTTAAGTTAATAGACGAAATTTTGAGGTCTCCTCAAAGTTCAACGAGTGCAAACTGCCACTGGAAGCTTAACCAATAAATAAATAATCCCTACGCTATACAAAGTAGTTCTTATTTAAAAAATATCGCAAACTCTGCAACATCTCTTTTTGGCCACACGAATTAACTTCAAATTGTAGACAACTACTATAAAAGCATGCTATTTGACCAAATCCCACTCAATCGCGCTTTTGAAACTTCCAAAGACAATGGCTTTGGAAAAACAGTGTGGACAATGAAGAAATTGTTTGTAACAAACAATTTCTTCATTGTCCACACTGTTTTCTACCCTTCAAGACTATGGTTTTCTAATTCCACTAATCACAATTACCTATGACAAAAAATATTACTTAATAAAAGCGTGCTTTGCTAGCTTACAGTACTTTCAGTACTTTGATTCTTTCTCGCATGCGATGACTCGAGCAATTTGGTCGGACCCGTGCGTGCTAGAGCCATCGCGAGACCACTTTATTTGGATATCTGTGCTGTTCAATATCTGCACTTAACGCACGTGTTAAATGTACGGAAATGTCACGCACAGGTACGTTATATTACACAAACATAAAAAGGGAATGAAAATCGTGCAAATTACTGTTTGTTGTCTAATTAACAGCAAACTACTATTTTGAAAACGATCTAAAATGTATATATAGATGTAAGAGTGAGTGATCAAAGTCAATTTTGTAGATATAGACAATATTGACCTTTGATCACCATCAATTTAACCTTATATGTATTATTTGTCACATTATGCTGAATTGCTTGTAAGAATCTAAGTTCACCAAATACTTTATATCGTCGTTAGATAGCAGAATGTCGTAACTACGGTTTTAATAAAGTTGTGGTTACGACATTTTCAACGCCCAAAGATAACACTCTTAGAACAAGACGGCTAGAGAGGGACAGAGAGAGACACAAAATACAGAGCATCAGAAAAGAAACAGTAGAGATAATCATTTGTTCATAATATAAAGAAAATCACACAAATACTTTCGTATCTTTATTTGAACTGTTTCCTCTCTGGCAGCAATGATGGCCAGCTTATCTGGGTCTACAAGTACACCACCTTTACCGTCAGATAATGATGACGAAGAGATAGATGTAGGAATGGAGGCGAATCTGAAAAGACCACGAGGTAGGTTTAATATATTGTCCTTTACAAGGAGATGATTATACTAACCATTCTGCAATAAAAAGGCGTCGACGGCAACTCGGAGTACATTCCATATTGACCTGTAAACCCGTGTAACGCTAAATATCCTCTTTTTACTTTTTTAATTTTATTTCAAAACGTTGACATAGATAGATCGATGATGTGTTCAAAATTTTGTCTCAACAAAACAAGGGCAAGCAGGTAGTGTAGGCTAAGATTAGACTGCAAGTCTGTGCAGGCTGATCTGAGTCTATACACCTGTCAAAACTATTATCAAAGTAGGAATATTCCGGGATAAGCATGACATAACAAATGTTAAGCGTAATGGTGAAAGATGACTTGTTGGTGTCGCCTCACCAAAAACTGTGCCAACTTCGAAGGCTGTCCGGGGTCGACACTTTTCGCCCCTGTAGATTTTCTGAATTTCGAATGATATATGTATTTTAATAAATTGTAATTCTTATTGACCTCTGTTGGAGCCTATTATTTTTCAATATTTGTTCAAACGGTTTCCAGATAGCTCTTTTTCGTCTGACAATTAAATTTTCCGAGAAGAGGTCCCGTAGAATAGAAATAAAATGTTGGGAAAGAAAAAATGATTTGGATATGGTATTCCTGTTTTATATCATTTATTAAATATTTTTCAAGAAAGGTGAAATAGATTATGTTCTCCTGTTTAATCAAATAGATTCTACAGTAATTCCAAAAATAGCATGTAATTAATCGATGGTTCAGTGAGAAACATTTGTATCTGCCTATAAACATATAAGCAGTTACAACCGTTTCGCGCTTAACCAACGAAATGTCCATTCATACCATCATATCCCTCGTCATGAATCACCGAAGATTTTTTTTTTTTTTTTTTTTTTGCGTACTGCTTCCTTTAATATTCTACCAGTATAGCAAAACCTGTGACAATCTGCATTAAATGTGACAAGCTAGGACTTGTTATGAATTGGACTTCAAAGGAAGCGCCCACAAAATCATACTCTCTTATTTCGTCAACCAAATATGGTTTGTCTGTCAAACGTACATGCAGACTTATCTACGTCTACACCAACCGCAAGCTTGCACCTTTCAATGCAAAGTTCATTAGGTTATTTTTAAGGAGACTGACTCACAACTAGTGCTTCTGGATCCAGTCCTTTCTGCTCTTTGATTTTAATGGACTCTGGAAGAGGATTTTATTAAGCTGACAAATATACTTTTTTTTAATTGAAGACCGACATGAACTACGAGTTGAAAATACAGAACATGACAATATCGATGATATTGATGATGATGATGATGACGGTATATTTTCTCATCACAAGAAACAGCGAAGAAACAGGACCACGTTTACATCCGACCAATTGAGGGAATTAGAAACAGTGTTTCGCCATACACATTACCCGGATTGCACACTCAGGGAGCAAATAGCAGAAAAAGTGGATCTCACTGAGGCCAGAGTACAGGTAAGCGAAGCTAGAACTTTTGAAAATTCAAAGCATTGAAAGTACTGATGTCGGCCGTCCCTGTTGGCATAGTACCGATATGCCTTTTTTGGTGTAGAAAATGGGAGTTTTTACATATATAATCTTATCAAAGCAAAACGCCTTGCATAGCCTGGCTGGCGCGTTTTCTGGCAGCTGGCAGGGAACTAATGGCCCAAATCTAAGGCAGCGATTGTACAGGTCCTAATATGAAAAATGACTTGAAGCCATAGTCAATAAAAAGCGGTCTTGTGTTGTAGTGGGCTAAGCTTCTTCTGGGTCACTGAAGGTTTGAATGTTATACGGAATCTCTAATTTATTTCTTGTAAGTTATAATTCTCAATGAATTGACAATCTAATATTGTTCAAGTTTCATAAATGATATCTTAATTACTTGTAGACTGTCATGGGAAAAGGATCATATCAGAAAAGTCAAAAGTAATAATATTGAGAGCTAGTTAGACAGCGATTATGTGAATTTGGTTAAACATCACTTTCAGCAGTATTTCAGTAATACCGCGGTTGGTAGATGGAACTATGGCTTCCTGTCATTTTTCACACCAGAATCTGTACAACCACAACATTAGATATTGTAACATGCAATTTCTTCAGTGTTTTCTGCTCTAAAAGGAAAATATTCTCTCAATTTAACCTACTTTAACAAACAAACAAAAAAACTAACGAACATTTTATATAGGATAAGTCTCGATTATTCATTTATTTAATTATTTATTATCTATTCATATAACCCATTCCCAATCAGTGACGCTTTTAGACGCCCTCAAGGAAAAAAGTGCTTAGGAAAACATTGTGGAAAATGAAGGAATTGCTTGTTACAGCAATTTCTTTATTTTCCACAATGTTTTCTACCCAGAAGGCTGACAAAATCCAAAATTCCAATAACTTTAAATTGTCGTCTGCAGCTTCTTTCAATTTGGGCCAGTCTAAATTCTAGCTGTTTTGTAATGGGTTAATTTTAACATGTTTATTAATTTATTCATTTATCACACACACAATTAAGAGCTTTCTCTAAATGCGACACAGAAGTTTCAGGCTGGGATTTCTTAAGTGCTAAGATATTTAAAATATGCGACGACTTTAACTTCTTAACTAAAACATGTAGCCTACCCAAGCTGTAGTTACGACGTTAAGTTCGTTAACCAATTGATCAATCGCAGCTGCCAATCAAGGAATCAATCCACCAATAATTCTTCATTCAACTTTGAATTCCAACATTGGCCACCATTTGTGTGAAACACGATGTTGGTTTGGCTTTTTAAACGTTATAACAACAGCCTATTAAAGACGTAGTTACAATATTTCGGTCGCCAAACAACTGTTTTTCAAGCCACTGACTATAAATATTACAAAATCACATCATTTTAAATCGAAGCGGAAATTCCTGTCGGTGTCAATAGGTGGGACAAAGGGAGTAAGTGGGCGGGGCCAGCGATTTGTCAATAAATTTACTACATTATTACATTATTACTACAATACTTATTTTACTTGTTACTGACCATACCTGTTTTCAAAATAACGCCATTTAATTAAGAAAACGAACTTCCTGTCGGAGTACAGTGGGCGGGGCCAGCGATCCGTCGGTTATACGAGCAAGACCAAACACAGTATACTTCGGTTGTAATATCGAAATATCCATATATCGATTTAACAGGTGATTATTTTTACAAATAAACTTACAAATAAATCAGCTTCATTGCATGCGACATATTGTAATAAACGATAAAATTTGCTTTATCTCGAAGTCTTCATAGTTTTCTGGCATACTACCAAATATTTTAGTGCGTATCACTATTATAAACCGGACTTACAAATCTGATTATGCATATAAAACTTCATAATTAAGCTTATTTATAAAACTATACCAAAGTTTAGACACTTGGCAATTTAAATCTATTATTTAATTAATGGTTTAAACGGATTAAGATTATTAAACCTCTCAGTCGCGTGCTTCTAACCTTTCCTTAGGAATTTCACGGGGAACTTTTACGTTGATAACCCTTGGGTAGATTTAGTTTACAAATTATGTATGCGACGTTATGTAGGTATACCCCCGCTCCCCTTTTCGCCTTTCTTTTCGCCGCGGTCATTCCAAATCGATTAACAATTCAAATAATTCATTTAGACCTAAGATTACCTTTGAAATACGACATTCATGTTAAGTATTTTGTTGGCTTTGCGACTTAAATTTTGTAACTAAAGCCTATTCATTTAGTTTCGATGTTTAGGTCACCAAACAACGATTTGAATAATAAAAGATGCCACTGACTAAATATTTTATAAAAATATGGCGTTTGATATCTTAGTCAAAATGCAGTATTGGAGGTCAGTGCGCTTATACTGTAAACTCTCGTGACATTCTCACTCTTTCTTTCTATGTAAGGTGCCCTTTGGTTGCAAAATATTTATAGAGATTAAACTAGCAGACTTAAAAGGTTGTTAAAGCTGTATAAGTAAAAGGTGGTTTATCGCAAGAGTTCCGAACTGTTCAGGACGTTTGTAAACGTTTCAAAATGGTACACAACTTTGCACGTGCACTTTTGCAAACAGCAGATTTAATGGGAGAAGCATTCGCTAGCTATTCGCTGGGGCATCCTTTTTATCCTGTTCTATCGGAGTTTTGTTTGTTTGTTTGAATCGGGTTTAACGCCACCTTTATCAGTATTTCAGTCATATCGCAGCGGTTGGGGAGCCTAACCATGGATTCCTGGTGTTTTTCACACCAGTATTACTACTACTTCCTTTCCGAACCTTTAGCTGCTAGCCCCACTTAGGTTAATGGTTATCAACAAATTGGAGGGAGACAAATGTAGGAAAGGATATTAGCTGCAACCGGGGATCCTGCCCGGGACCCCGTGATAAGGAGTCTGACGCGCTACCAGATGCGCTATTGCCGCGGTCTCTATCGGAGCGAGACCTTACAGCTATCAGATGACAAGACTATCGCCAACGTTTAAAAGTTAAATTTCGCTTTGCTCTTGCAACTTTTTTTTAAACGTGAATTTCGAATAGGAAAATCCTTGCAAATGCCCTGCCACCCTGACCGTATTCCATGGCTTTACATTGTTATTAAGTTATTTTCTCGTCTGATTATGTGTGTAGGAGGGACGAATATATTATTCTTATAAGGTTATCCGAGACTTAATGAGAAAAAAATGGCAACATGTGCAGGGGTTTGGCATTTTGATGTCCAATTAACTTCTCGAGTTAAGTATTCCTATTTTTATACAGAAAATGTAAATAAATAATGTCATTGGGATATGTTTTCTGTTCTAATGGTGTAATTCGAGCGAAATATCAGCAATAATGAATTATTTGAAAGTAACAATAGTAGTAATTTTCTGTATAAAATTGAGAAAACTCGTGACTTTAAATAATTTTCTGTTGTAATAATCATGATGAATTTGTAGTAGGCAGATGCATTGTGTAGCAATACACTAAAATACAGATAAACAAGTTCTAGTGAGTAATCAAAGGTCAATATTGTCCATACCTGCATAGACACAAATGACTTTTGATCACTCATTATAACTTGTACATCTATACCTTTCCTCGGCTCGTTATTTCCCAAGAAATATGGCCCTTAAGACGAAGGAAAAGGGGCCACCTCTAAAGTACGTGAAGAGCCGACTCTGGTGAGAATTCTTGCCCATTAAGTTTTATTATACTGCAAAGAAAATTGTAGTTAAAAACACACGACTTATTGTCATTATACACTTTTTTTCCCTGTGGATTGATTGATTGATTGATTGAATGGTGTTAAACGCCGCTTTTAACAGTATTTCAGTCATATCGCGGCGGCTGGAGCACCTAACAATGGATTCCTGGTATTTCTCACACCAGTACTACCACTACATCCTTTCCTAGCCTCCAGCTGCTATCCCACTTAGGTTTACGATTATCCACCCATTGGTGAGAGACAATTGTCGGAAAGAATATTTGCCGCCGCCGGGGATCGAACCCATGACAACAATGATTGAAGATTAGGAGTCTGGCGCGCTACCGACTGCGCTATAACGGCGGCTTTTTCCCTGTGGAGCCTCGCCGGCTACATCAATTGCAAAACTGAGTTTTCACTCAATAAATCGAGTAATCGTTTATATATTCATTAAATTTTGTATACACTGAGGGTCTTTCTAAATAAGATTAGATTAGATTAGATTAGATTAGATTAGATTAGATTAGATTAGATTAGATTAGATTAGATTAGTTTAGATAGATAGATAGATAGATAGATAGATAGATAGATAGATAGATAGATAGATAGATAGATAGATAGATAGATAGATAGATAGATAGATAGATAGATAGATAGATAGATAGATAGATAGATAGATAGATAGATAGATAGATAGATAGATAGATAGATAGATAGATAGATAGATAGATAGATAGATGGAAGGATATAGAGATGGAGGTGGAGAGAAAGGGGTGGAGAGAAAGAGGTGGAGAGCGAGAGAGAGTAGATCTCGTGATAAAAGTCATTCCGATAAAAATAATCCTTTGATTTTTTACTCACTTTTTCAATCCTGCAAAAAGAACGGGAGGATCTCCTTGACAACGCCATAACAACGTCCGATCGATGAGTCGTCATGGGTATTCCCTGAATGAAATGACGTCATTAAAGCAAAGTGTGAATCACGTCCTTGTGAATGTTACGATAGACTGTTACTATGGACGACGGAATACAGAGTTTGATCGAACTTTTCTCGGACGAGATTCATTTTTTATAAATTTCATTTCATGTTTACTTTAACTTAGGTCTCCTTCATTTTTTTTATGAATCCGTCTTATTTCGGAGTTGATTTGCGAAAGAAAAATCTCTGTAAAAAATGAAAGATGCTGGGAACTCTCTGGTCATTCTCCATGAAAACCTTTGATGACCGAAAGAAGAACCTTGGCTGAATAAGTCTTACTCTTATTTGCTCTTTGTTTTCTGATATATTTATTGTCGCACGCGTTATCCAGAAACGGGAAAAGCCTCAAAGCGCCCTTTGATTTTAATGCAATTTGGAACAGGAATATTATTTAGCCATCACAAAGGTTAAGATTTGTATATTTGTTTTGTTTGTGTTGTTTGTTTTGTTTGTCCACATGGATCCTTTATCGTGTATCTACTTGAGATTGTTGTTTAATTATTTTTTCCCCACATATTAGGGATATGTAGGGTGTTGTATAATTTTTGTCGGTCACTGACAGAAACGAAGTCTATACATGTAAGTTACGTGTTAAGCAAGTCAATCAGGAACACGATACGGTAGCTAACGTACATATTACTGGCACTTCAGCACAACCGATTGCTTGTTAAGGATTCATGCATAGTCGGGTATCTTGAACAGAAAAATGAGACATTTTCGATCATACGATTGTATAAAACGTCGTAACTACAGTTTGAATAAGCGCGATTGAACAATGTTTAAGTTACCAAACCCACAAAAATGTTTCACTTCCGGCCTAAATTGATGATTTGATTGGTCCTTTGATTCTTTGATTCACAGGTGCGTTCGGTCAATTGTAATGGTGTTCAGTTAAGCTTTTCGGCTTATGTAAACGTCACAAGCTTGTATTTATCTTGTTTTAACATAGTTTGGCCGAAATGTCTGGATTTATGCACACAGTCGATATTGCTCGGGCAACCACCTCTATTAAGTGACCACTTTCAATAAGCGACCACAATCTAAATCGACTTTTCCGAATCAAAAGCTCTCATAAAAAGTGGTCGTATTTACGAAACTGGGACTCATTAGAATCGTCTCAGTGAAAAGATTCATACGCGTCCCAACAACACAGAATGTAGCGAATAATTTATGTATACAATCTAATCAATCCTTCACATATTTCACAAAAATTTGTTTTAAGCGACCATTTTCTTAAGCGACCATATTTTGGACACGTATTGTCTTCAGCGACATACTTTGTCACGAGACCGAAGGTCGAGTGAGATATCAAATTATCCTCCGCGGCAAGAAGCGAATACAAAATGTATCGCAATCGTTATATGGTATACCATTTATTACATACATTGGTCGATTACATATATTCGATGAAATAATAAAGAAGACTTATGTATTTCGACCAGTTTCTCCCTTCACCTATACTATTTTGATCACGATTCTTTGCATTAGGACGTTATATAGAGAGAGAATGAAAATTACGTCATCTTATATGGAACCGTATTTGACACTGTCGGAAACGGATTTTTTTTTTTTTTTTTTTTCTCATGTGTACGATTTTATCTGTGTGGAATGTGTATATTTTTTTCTAAAAAATGTTTACAGGAGTACAATAAATTCGTTGATTTCTTAAAGAATATTTGATTCAATACCTATCGATAGATTAGACTGTACGGAGGCCCAATCTGATCTCAGTCATTACTTGTTGTACATGTTGCGTATGTGTAACAGTTAGACAGAGCGTGCTCAGAGTGATTCTTCATTTGAATATCCTTGTTTTATATTCAAACGGCTACAAACATCATACATAAGTTCTACAGAATATTAAGATATTCATTAAAGGTGCCTACCACCATTTTTTTGCTCTTCACTCCCTCGGTTTTCAAGTTGTTTCAATGAAAGTAGCTAAAATCAGAAAAATTTGCAAAGTTTGAGTTGAAAGTTTTCGTGTTTTGTGAGAAAAAAGGCTTTACTTAAGAGATGAAGAGCATATTTTTTGTTTTCATGGAGGTATGAACCGAAAAACCTAATCAAACTGTATGAATACGTATGAATACGCGAAGCGGATTCATACATTGTGTGATTAGGTTTTTCGGTTCATACCTCCATGAAAACAAAAAATATTCTCTTCATTTCTTATAATTTAATAGCATCGAGCGAAAAATGCAACAACTTAACAAATTTTGATACCTTTTTGTAGTGAACTATTTTGTGCGGAAGCATACAAAATGGCTGCGTACTCAAAATTTTGTTCATGGAGGTATGAATTAAATTTTTCGACCAATCAGATCGCTCGTTTTTGATAGACGAAACTAACAATTAAATTATAAAGAATTAAATAAGATAATGATATTCTATAGCCTTTTCTGAAGTCAATTAAGTCTTTAGACGGTAATGGCTAACAAAATAACAAATGCGTGCGTTTTTCGTAATATAGCAAACATAGACTAGTAATCAAAGCGTTAAAAGCGCTGAAAGCCTGAGATATGTATACACGAGATATCTGTCCTTGGCAGAACAAGTTTGGTGGTCGGATTATCGGAGGCGTCACTGTCTACCCAAATCTACTGTCGATTATGCGCAGATCTGCCAATTTGTGCGCTATGGATTACAACCTGCCCAAAATAATTTTCTTCCCGCTTTTGAGGTACTGTAACGGAATATACATTTTACACCCCATCAAAATTCTTTGAAGAAATCTGATAAAGGCCACCTAAACATCCCTCCAGTGAATTTTGGTTTAATTCTGTTCAGTACTTTCTGATTTTTAAAGTAAAAGTTGGCGGACGGACGGACGACGGACACCACATCGTGATAAAATCCCGCTGGATTTTATCCAGTGGAGATAGAGAGAGCTAGAGAGAGAGAGAGTGAAAGAAAGAGAGATAGGAGAGAGGGATGGAGCGTGTAGCCTGGTTCGAACTAGGAGACTTTCGCGTATTCTACCACACAGACCGATTTCGTTATGTAAATATGAGCTTTATAGTCTCCAGGTTAACAGAGCGACAGAGGGCGAGAGGTCGTTTACCAGGTTTACATGATTATGTACACCTCTCAAAAGCGATATGCAGACGTTGCATCCTCTGGGTAGATATATATAGACAAAAAGTACTAGCAAGACCAAACTGTTTGCAGACAGTGCAAATATGATCCTTATGAATAACCAATTAATTTGTTAAACAATACATTCCAGTTGTACCACCGACAGCTTCGCTTATCAGCCTTATACAGCAACTTCGTCTTACCGGACCGTTTTAATACTGTAATTCTAGATCGCGTAATATTATTGTGGAATAAACAAACGCCTAGTTTTTTTCCTAACAATATGATATGATTATACTTGATTAATAATTGTCCAATATATTATATAATCTCCTTTCTTTCTGTCCATTCACTCATCAAATTATGATAATTTTGTCAAATTCAGAACACTCAAACGAAAGCACTACCTTTCACTTAGTAATATCTCGCCTTCGTCCTTCTTGCTTCAATCGGGCGTATTAATTAATACTCGCAGTAGAATAATTCGGTCCGATCTACTTTACATGTGGCATGATATATAATTATTGCGTTAGTTGTTTTACATTTAACTCTGCGTGGGTTGAAATTTTACCGTGGTAACTTTAGCCTCAGATTGCTACGCAATCTCAGGCTAAAAACGAAATTAACCTATTGTGATATTATGATGAAAATCTGGTGTTATGCATATTGTCCTTGAGCGATCAAAATGCAAATAAAAATACAGCTCAATTCAAACGTTTTAGTCGCCCATCGACTACATTTAGTATATCGTAAATTGGTATTTAAGTGGGTCCACGCAATAGTGATGATATTGTTCAACCTGTCTCTAAATGAAACAAGGATTGAATCATGAAAACGGCGAATTTTTTATGGTCAAAAGTTGAAAAGATTTCATTATAAAGAGATTATATTTTCATATCATTTCAAATAGTTTCAAATTTTAATGAGGCATGTTTCTCACCGAATGATTTGGTTACCTAAGTAAATCGTGACTTTTATTTGGCCTAAATATAATATCATGAATAAAATCAAAGTACTGAAAGAACTGCAAGCTGGCAAAGCATGGTTTTGTTAAATCATCTTTCTTTTTTTTTTTTTTTTTTTTTTTTTTTGTCAAAAGTTAACATGGTGAATAAACAAGGTGAATTTAACAAGGTGTTAACGCATTCCCACACAATCCTCCTTTTTACGTCCCTTAAGAAGGCAGTTTTGGAAAAACAATTTGGAAAAGATAGAAATTGCTTGTAACAAGCAATATTTTCATTTTTTCCACATTGTTTTCTATTCGGAGAGATAAATATTTCAGAATGTTCAACAATTTTTCGTCCTAAACTTCTTTGAAGACCCTGATCAGAGTCATTTTAAACACGATGTGCTCAAATGAGCTAAAAATACCTAGGAGATGAACCTACATGCAGAAGTTGCAATATTCCTGAAATACAAAAGAACTACTTTTTATGGCGTAGGCATTTAACGGTTTCAGTGATTAAGCCTCCAGTGGCGGTTTGCACTCGTTGAACACAAGAAGAGACCTCAAAATTTTGTCTATTAACTTAAGCTATTAAAACCGACGCTTTGTTGTCGAAAAAGGTAAATTGTTGGATGGCCATCCGAGCCATGTGATTACATCTGGAATAAGAAGTTTCGGCTGTAAAATCGCCAAACCAACATAAATGCACACACAACTGTCAGATTTCATAATTCTTTTCAAGTCTTTAGGAATTTATTCGATTGGCCAATCGATGTTTTGTTTGTCAGCGGCGATTCGTTATTTGTTCGATGTGAATTATTAGATAAGACGACTTAAATTATTCTCTTGTACTTTAAGAAAAGAAGAGAATATCTTTTTTTTTTTCTATCTTCTTTTTTTGAAGTATGATCGTAAAAACTTAATCTCACTCTATGAATACGGAAAGCAGAGATGCCGCAATAAAAACGAAAAAAAAACCAATGATTATTTCTTTCAGTTCAAAGCCATCGAGTAAAACAGAGCAAATATTGAACTAGTTTTACTTAAATCTTATGGAACAACTTTGTGCGCAAGCATACAAAATAGTCACGTTCTAAAAACTTTGTACAATCAAGTATGAAAAATTGGTTCAGCCAATCAAAACGCTTGATAGAAGATACTAAAGTTTGGACTTCAAAATAATTTAAGACACGTCATGCCATTTTGGAGAGATACTTTAGAAAACATTGCGGAAATGAAAAAAATGCTTGTTACTAGTAACTTTTGAATTATGGTCAATGTTCTTTAACTCAATAGAAAAATATCTTTTAAATTTCTTCAATTTTCTCAATAATTTCCCGATCGTATTTCTCAAGGGTGTCAAAAAGTGTGATTGTGTGGGAATGGGTTAATTCTAGTACACGATGGATGACTCTCGCAAGCCCTATACCATCGTTGTTTCCAGTTTCAATCTCTAATAAAGGAGGCGAGCTTCTTTGATTTAGGACGAGATAAAAACATAAAGAAAAAGAGAACAAAGTATTTTCCTTATATTGTCAGACTGAATTACGTCACAAAAGCGGGGTCTTTAAAGCCTTTTACTATATCGATATTTATTCTCATTGAACGAATTTCTTCCACAGAAAAAAATGAAATACAGTACAAATGTACTACAAATATTCTGTGTGGGTGCTGTCTTGGAATTAAAATACAGTCGATTGGCGTGTAAAATGTCGTAGCTACAGCTTCAATCAAGCTGAAGTTACAACAATTTGTTCACCAAACGACGATATCAACAGTCGTAGCCAGACAATAGTTAAACCATGGTTAATTAACCTGAATTGAGAGAAAATGAGACAATATATATATAAGGCAGAGATACATAATGGTTTTTATTATTATTATTTCTTTATTTTAACCCGCCGTTATCATTAGATAAAGTTTTAGACTGGTCCAAATTGAAAGAAGTTGTAGACGATATTTCTTTCTCCTTTTCTCTAAAATGTTCAACAACTGTATGACTAAGGAGCGTCAAATGCGAGATTGTGTGAGAATGGGCTAAATTATACTGGAATCATATTAGGAACTGTTTTTTATTGCTTAATCACTTAAGGCGTAGAAAGCATTTTCCTGCTGGAAAAAAATAGCCCCATCATTTAAACAAGTTTTAAATTGCACTCGTTTAGACTGTATCATCTCTTGATATTGTGTCTCGAATAAGTCGAAAAATTAACTCACTGCAGCGTGACCAATCAAATCATTCATTAAGACTAAAAATGAACTATGAACTCCAACATTAAGCAAAATTTATGCGAAGCATTTTTGGTCACCAACCGACCATCTTACTTTTTCCCAATATGTTACTGACCATGATTTTTGCAATGGAAAACCGTTAAATGTTCAAGTGGTACTTCCTTTTGGAGATCAGAGGTCGAAGCCAGCGATCCATTGATTAATTGATAATATAGTCAAATAATTTAATTTCTAGTTTCTTCTTTCAAAAACGAGTGTTCTGATTGGTCGAAAAAATTATTCATAACTCCAGGAACAAAATTTTGAGCACGCAGCGATTGTGTATGCTTCCGTACTAAATAGTACCATACAAAAAGGTATCAAATTTTGTAAAGTTTTTGGATTTTTCACTTTATATTATTAAATTATAAGAAATGAAGAGAATATTATTTGTTTTCATGGAGGTATGAACGAAAAACCTAATCACACAATGTATGAATCCGCTTCACGAATTCATACATTGCGATTAGGTTTTCGGTTCATACCTCCATGAAAACATAAAATATTCTCTTCATCTCCTAAGTAATTCTCTTCGAACCACTGGGCTCAATGTCTAGCTATACCCATAGTACTTTCACCACGTGGTTTTATTATGCGACACTTCCCGGAACAATAACAGGTATTTGAAAAGTATCTTCTCTGACTTGAATGCGTTGAATTCGCATACCGACCGGAGTCGAGACCTTTAAAGGTATTGTGAATGTATCTAATGATAAGCTTTCAATGCTTTATTATAATCTTAGATAACATAAATCAAAATGGCATATTCTTGATCCAATCTTTATTTTTTCAAGTAAGTGTTGCACGGAATTCATTTATAGTATACCTTCTGAAACTACAAGATTGTTTTTCTTTTTTGAATAGGTTTGGTTTCAAAACAGACGAGCAAAATGGCGTAAACACGAGCGCAATATCATCCGTATGTTCGATGTCCTACGTCACCGCAACGAAAGCCTTCCCATCATGCCTTCACCTTTGACATTGAGTCCCACATCCGTTCCTAGCTTCACGGCGTCCATGTATCCATGGTTACCAAGATTACCATTTCCATGGCCACACACAACATCACCCTTGTCAACAGTTCCATGTCTATTTCCGCCATCAAATCCTATGTCGCCATTTCAAGGTAAAGATTTTTGGTTTGTTTGTGTTTGTCGACTTGTTTGTGTTTTGTTTTAGTTTAGAAGAAAAAGAAAGAAGCACAAAAAGATTCAATCTAGTTACCCTGCAGAATACCTTTGTTCTTTTCCGCGAAAAATCTTTGTGATAGGATAGTTTCCGTTTATGTTGATATATATTTGATCTATTTGAGATAACGTACTTAAAGAAATATACCTACCTCTACAAATATCAAGTTTTCAGTAGCTTTGTAATTATTAATATAACAACAAATCATGAATCGGAAGACAGAAAACTATGAAAATATAGTAGATACAGGAGAAACAAGATGTGTTAGTGAAACACAATGCCTCCTCAACAAGACTTAACCATGATATGTGTTGTTGACTTGTTCATGAGTTTTAATAGAGTATTTTAGTGAAAGCGACAAGGAAAATTTTTTGGCGTTTGACCTTGGTATGTGACTTTGACCTTATCACATGACCTTGGCCCTGGCATGAGGAGGTACGTATTATGGAAATGTATCATCATGCCAAATATGAGCATTGTATCTTGAATAGGCTGGTAGTAATTGGCAATGTTAAGTTTTTTGGTTAAGTTTTGTAGACAGACAGACCGATCGACAAAAGGAAAGACAGACAATGATAAAACAATATGCGCCCAATCTTTCGATGTGGGGGCATAAATAAACCTGATTTCTATTATTTATCACCTATAAACGGTGGGGATACATTCTCGCCACTGCGTTCCATCATAACTTAACCCTTGTCATGCTGACACAGGAGTATCCCTGCTTTGGCAGGAGATATATTCTAAGATCAGCCTTCACAGTGGTGTAGTCTTATCTTTGACTTCATCATCTGTTTGAATTTGTTCGGAGTTGTTCATAACATAAACAAAAGATTTGACAAACATTTGTGGCTTTTGGGTGCTTACGTCCCTTTGATTTGCGTACAATTTAACAAGGACATTAATTAGCACGACAAGGTTTAAACATGATTAGAAATACGCTTCGACATACGCAGTAATTCGAGATAAGTGAAGTTGAGATAACGAGAATCAACTTTGTCGCGTTACTAAAAAGCGCAAAAACATCCATGTAGAATCACATTTCGAATGGCGTCATCTGATCACCTTGATATTCCGGTCGTGTGGAGAAAAAAATACGTCAATATGTTTGCTTTTTAACCCATTCCCACACAACAAAATTGTAGACTGGTCTAAGTTGAAAGAAGCTGCAGACGATAATTTCAAGTTGATAGAATTTTAAATTCGTCCGTCTTTTTGGGATAGAAAACGTTGTGGATAATGGGGAAATTGCTTGTATCAAGCAATTTCTCCAATTCCAACAATGTTTTCCAAAGCTTATTTCTTTAGATGCGTAAGAAGGAGGGATTGTGTCGAAATGGGTTAACAGTTAACCTCGTCTAAGAATAGAAAGGCTAAACTCGCGATGGCTTACTATATAACTAGTAATTAACACATAAAATCCCTATGTGTCCGAAACACATCAAATACCCTATATGTCCGAGCACTTGGAATATCCTATATGTCCGCGCAAATGATGGAGACAGAAAACTTTATAATATTTTTTTTCTCCATGTGAGACAAAAAATGGGGTCCATAGTGGAAGGAGAAGAATCGATCCTTGCTGATTTGAATGAATGGGGTTTAACGCCTCTTTTTTTCAAGTATTTCAGTCATATTGCGGCGGCTGTAGCACCTAACCATTGCTCCTCATAATTTCCGAGTCGCCAACTGCTCATCTCCCTTAGGTTGATGATTAGCAACCCATTGGTGGGAGACAAATGACAGTAAGAATATTTACCGAGACCGGGGATCGAACCTGGGACCCCATGGCTAGAAATTCTACGCGTTGCCACTGCGCTATAGCCGCGGCCTCGATCCTTGCTAGACTGGCTGTATTTCAGACAATTACCAGTACCGAAATGTTTAGTCTTTTGGCGATTCTGAACGTAGAATGGTTAATTTGCGTTACTATCTATGGTAGGCGACCTCTGTTTAAACTCCACTATATCTAGTCTCTTTGAAATGTAAGAGGCCTATTGAACTATTACTATGTACCTGTACCCGTTCTTGTTTTCTATTCCTCATCAAAGTAGTGTCGGGTCGTGGCCGTAGCGCAGCGGAAGTGCGTGGGCTTCTACTTCATTTTCTTCTGCTTTTTTTGAACATTATTTTACGTAGTAGTAGCAAAACGTCAGCTTTGATAGCTTAAGTTAACAGACATAATTTTGTGGTCTTCTCATAGTTCAACGAGTGTAAACTGCCACTTGGTGCTTAACTACTAAGTCCGATGAATGCCTGCGCCATAGAAATTAGGTCTATGTATTTCAGAAACATTGCAAATTCTACCTGAAAGATCATTTCCTATAGGCCCTAGGTATTTTAGCTCGCCCGAGAATAATGTGTTCAAAATGAGTCTAATCAGGGTCTTCATTTTGCGCACTGCTTTGTATGGCCATATGAATTAACTGTATTCAAATTGTAGAGACTTCCTTCAAAAGAATGCTATTTAACCTATTTACACTTAATCCCACTTTTTAAGCATCTCGAGAAAAAAGCTTTAGAAAACATTTTCTGACAACGAAGAAATAGCTTGAAACAAACGATTTCTTCAATGTCTACAATATTTCTATACCTTACAAGGCAAAGATTTTCCAAATTCCACCAACATGAAAATGTCGTGTGCAACTTCTTTCAATTTGAACTAGCTGACTGGCTCTCGTATCTGTTTAACAGAACACCCGGATCTTTCCATTACGCTGAAAGGTCACATAAAGTTCTTCTTATAATTAGCTGCAGCAGGGTATATGTCTTTTTATTATAAACCTATTAATATTTCTAGTAAACATATTCATTCCACATAAATAAAATTAGACACTTAACCTTTTCCCGTTTTATGAAATTTAAAATTGGTCCAAATTGAAAGACGCTGCAGACGACTGTGAAAATTTGATGGATTTTGAACTTAGAACATCCTATGAGATAGAAAATGTCGTACAAGCAATTTCTTCTTTTTCCACAATGTTTTCTCAAGTATGCAACCACAATGACGTAAAATCCCATGTTTGTACAGAAAATGGTTAAAGCGGCTCATTCAATGTTTAATGATATGTTTTGGCTCTCAATTTTCTAATCTCTAACTGTAATGCTTTTAGGCGTTTGAAAAAAGGTGATTAAGTCGAATTTGTAATGAATGTGTCTGCTCATAACTTTAAAAAAGGAAAGAAAAGAAGAAAAAAATAGTTCGCATTACGAGACACTAAAAACAGTAAGCGAAGTACAACCCGAATGGAGCCTGAATTCATCGGCTAAATACGTTTACTGCCTATGCCTTGTTTTTAGTTTTCTATTACGTCATTTACTTTCGTTAACAATACAGTCGTTATCGAAATCATCCGAAATCAAACGACCTATTCCAATAAAGTACGATGTTTCAAAGTAGGACATTTGTAAATATATCACATTTAATTGAATTTATGATGAATGTAGTCGATTTAACACGTAAAAAGAATATGTATCGCAAAAATTACCCTCATAACTATTGGATGCGCAGATGATGTTCCTGTATCAAAGTTTCACGAAATTCTGTTCGAGAGCCGCTTTGGAAAAAGAACCCGTATCTGACAAATACGGTCCATATAATGTAGTCCCAGATGACGCCATTTTCATTCTATTTTTATTATCGTATAGATTTTATGTACAAAAATGTAGGTTTGCTTGTTTTATTTATTTTACCACCAGTTTGGCGAGAAGTTTTACAAGAAATTGAAACAATAAAACATGAACTCGCATTGCATATTAAGGAAACAAGCATGTCACGTATATGGACGTCAAAGCGCTGCGAACATAGCGTTTTCAAGCTAAACGTGCGGAACATCTAAAACCCAACAGCGCAAAAGATATACAAATGCATACACACACATGCACAAACACACGCACACATACATACACACATAACCTGACAAAGTAACAGACCACACACAGACATGCACACACAACTTAACAGATTCAAGCACAAAAACAGATAGACACATACATACATACATACATACATACAAACACGCACACATACATACAAACAGTCCCCATTATAATGAAAAGAAAAATAACTACCTCTGACCATGCGCCAATGTGAGGTTCTGTAAACAGATCAGGCACAGATTGGAATTTGATACAAGCATGCTGATAATGTCCGCCCCAAAAGAAAAAAATGTGTATCGCAAATCTGCTGTCATGAAATAGTATTATAAAGTTTGGGTACAAACAGATATACAAACAATTAGACATAAAAAGTTATGAAGATCTTGTTGAAAATCGTTTCGGAACGCCGACGAAAAAACAAGGTGGGGGTTGTTACAGACAGACAGAGGCATGGAGAAGAAGATAATTAGATGATACATTGTAACGCAACTGTGTAATTTAGAAATCTTAACTCTGACCAGCCTGTTTGAGGATTAACTATAACCTAACTTTGTAAAAGATTTTATAAAAGATATCATACTAAGGATTGGCATAAATGATAGCAACAATTCTTGGTTTATAGATTCCACGTGATGATAACTTTTAGACCACAGAATAATTTGATTATTTTGTTTTTAGGATAAAATGTCAAAACCTGCGCCATAATTGATTCGTCACAATTTGAATTTAAAGTGCATCATGTTTCGAAAGAGATACGATACCTTGTGTTTCTTCTTGCTACTACCTTCGGTCTCGTGAAATATCAAAAATTTCCTCCGAAGCTCGAAGCTAATACAAAATATTGTATCTCTAGCGAAATTTAATACATGTATTCCTAAATTATTATATATTAATAAATAGTCCTGGTAAAATCAACAAATTCCATACAAACAAAATTGGATAGGCCAGAGAAAAATCTGTGTCTGATAGTGTCAAATACGGTTCCATATGAGGTAGACAAAGATTTCTTTTCATTCCGTACCCGACGTCATTATAGAAATAAACGTAATCAGAATAATAAAGAGAGGAAATACTTGTAGAAATATAGTTGTTGATGTTTTATTATTTATCTAATTTATTTAATAGAAATGTAGGCATATAATACATGGAATATAGTGTTACAATAACGACACAACAACATACAATGGCGTCTCGCTAAGGAGGAAAATTTTGAAACTTTCTATTCGACATTCAGTCTCTAGATCAAGATTGTCCTCCGCAGCGAGAACCAAATACAAGATGTTGTATTGTTATCGTAACAATATATTCCGTATTTGTCGATTTATGTATGCTTTTCAAATTACCGAGTAAATTTCTATTCTGGTATTCAATTATTCTTATGAATTTTAATTAATCCATAATTAAATCTTTTTCATTGGTTGTTCATAGGAAATTTGCCTTTACCAAGAAATATAATCGAACAAGCTCTGTTCATTTGAATTTAATTGGTGTAAAGAAATACGAACGATTTTCTGGATTGATATTAATGGATGAGACACTCTCAGTAAATTAACGGTATTTTCTTAGTAGCAATTGATGTCATTAACGCATTTTGACATCTTTAATAACTTTAACTCATATGTCAAATCACTTTATTTCCAGATATATCATTAACAGCTCCAAAACCACCGTCGTTTGTGTTACCACCCCCCTCAAGTTACGGAAGTTACGCAAGAAGTTATTTACACAAATTGTCAAATAATACGGACACCCGATCATCGTTGTCAAACGACCCGGAAATGACGTCTAAGGAGGATACCTGATATCAAAATTAATTAGACATTTAGTTTTACTGTACTTGTAATTCTCATAATAAAGGTGCTAATAAATAAACAGAACTTATTGTAAAATAACGAATTGGGGTTATTTTCATACATTAGTATATCCCGTACTCTTGATGTGGCAATACCACGTGTCAAATTACGTCACTAACCAAAAAATGAAAAGGGTTAATTTCCGGATCAAACAGATTTCTTCGAATAAATGATTCAAACTGTATTTACGCCATTTTAGTCGCCAATCAAACAATAATGCTTAACATAAATGTCAGCAATGGCAATGCTCACTTCCGGTCTTGATGTATGATTTGATTGGTCGATCTGTTTTTTTTTTGTTTTGTTTTTTTTTATTGAATGCAGCAATCTGTCAGCTGCTATGTTTTCAATAACATTATATCATAATGTCGAGTGACATAACTATTACTATATTTTTACAACTTTTTTTAATTGTGTACATCAAAAACAGAGTTTTTTCAGAGTATCTATGTTTCAAATGTCGATAATATTTTGCCGACAGCGGTTTCGTTTTTGTTTAAATCAACAATCACACCTTTCTCTGATTTTCCACTTCGAAGCAGATTAAGAACTCAAAAAGCTTTGGAAAAAGGGAGAGATTATGTGGCAGTATTTTCATAAGATTTGATCTAGAAAAAGTATGAACAAACGCTTGACGGACAATGTCCCCTTTTTAGCTAACAAAGCGTCAGTTATAATAGCTTCAGTTAATTGACAAAATTTTGAGCTATTTTCGGAGTTCGATGGGCGCAAACTGCCACTGGAGGCTTAACACTAAATCCATTGAATGCCTACGCCGTTTAAAGTAGTTCTGGTGTATTTCTGGAACACTGCAAACTCTGCCTGCAAGTTCATCTCCAATGTATCTTTATGGTCACATAAATTATTTTTATTCGAATTTTAGAAAAGCCCAATCATGGTATTTAATATATCCCTACTTTGTCCATCTTTTATGCGCATGTTAAGAAAAGGGCTTTGAAAAACATTGAGTCAACCATGTTTTCTACCCTACAAAGCAAAGGTTTACTAAATTCCACAAACTTGAAACTGCCGTATGAATTTTCTTTCAATTTGAGCCAGTCTAAGATTGTGTCTTTTTGTTAGGGGTTAACTCCTGGTCTACTTTAACCTCGTTTTATTTATCATGATAAATTTGACGAAGAAGATTACTTGACAAAACCATGCTAGCTAGCTTAAAATACTTTCAGTACTTTGATTTGGTAATATGTTAGCAAAAGACGTGTTAAGGTACAGTCTGGTGTACACCTACCGATTTACGCTACGACAGAAAGACAAGAGAAAAGAAGAAAGCTAATTTTTCAATCAAACATTGATGTACTATTTGATAATGTAGAAAACATTGTCGAAGAAGACAAACATGTCTATAAGAGAATTCCCGTTTTCAACGATGACTCAACACAGCTGACCGAATACGTATATTTGACAGTCAAAACTAACATTCGTAACTTCAGCAGTTATAAGGACAACGTTTAACCTATTCCTACACAACCAAATTTTAGACTAATTCAAATTGAAAGAAGCTGCAGACGACAATTTCAAGTTGATGGAATTTTATTTATTTTTTTTTCAAGTTTAACTATATTTTCAGAAATAGGAGATTGTTAGTAACAATCATTTTCCCCGTCTCCACAATACTCGCTGATAACTTATATGACATCATATCATGTTTGTCCTGTAACGTCTGTCAAATTGGCCCAGTCTAAAATTGTGTCGTCTGGTGGGTTAAACCTCCGTGTTACTTGACAAAAATTATTGGATGACCTAAAGTAGCTACATAACATGGCAGGATTGTTACAATAACCCTCATTAAAGGATAAGGGGTTAGTGATTAATCATTTATTTTTGGGTTTGGGTTCTTATTTTATGGTTTTTGTTGATGTTTTGGATGGTATTTGGGGGGATTGTTGTTGTTGTCGTTGTTTTGTTGTTGTTGTTGTTGTTTTGTTGTTGTTGTTGTTTTGTTGTGTGTGGTTTTTTTTTTTTTTTTTTTTTTTTTTTTTTTTTTCCAAAATTTTAGACTTGTCCAAATTCAAAGGGGTAGCAGACGACAATCTCAGGTATAATGCAAAAATTAAAGACCCTTTGTGACAGAAAATTTGGAAATAAAAAAAAAAATGCTTGTTACAAGCATTTTTACCACATTCAAGTTTTTCACTTTTCCGTTTTTCTAAAGTATAATATCACAGGAACGTAAAAATCGGGAATCGTACGGGGAAGGATTAAACAAGATGTAAGCATTACTAATTTAGGTTTTGCTCGTCAAGCGAAAAGGGGCTTAGTGTAACTAGGTGCATTTCTCTCAACCTGTAGAGGGGACTATCGAGATTTCGAATTATCACTTAATAATTTCCCAGAGAACCGGTGAAATCATCAAAAAATGAACTCACTGCTTTTACCCTTTCCTGTTAAAACCCTGTTTTTTACGTCCCTGTGATTTTTATAATTTAGAAATCACTGTAAAATAAAAAGAAGAAATTACTTCTACCTACTGAATGCCTAATTTTCAAATCAAATCAACTTTCAATTTTCCCCCGCAAAACCCTTGAATTTCGACAGGTCGAATTTTTTCAAAACAGGGGATGGTTAAGGAGGATTAAGCCCAGCTTTCGTTCATTTTGAGTAACTGCGGTTATCTAAGCGGGATCAAAGACATGGATGAAGCCAACTTTTAGTCATACAACTCATGTTTATCGTGCCCTTTTTAGATAGCTTGAGTTTCATAATAACTTTGGTTTGAGTAGAAATGAAACAGTTGATGAAAGATTATGATCCTCTACAGAACTGTCGTTAGTTTACCCGACTATTGGAGAAAAAGATGAAACTTATCATCGTTGTCAATCTAAAACCTCGTAACTACAGCTTTATTCATAATGTAGTTGCGAGGTTGTATAATGATTATGGCGATATTGTCGGTGTGCGAGCAAAATGTCGTTACTACGGCTTTGATAAAGCTGTAGTTACGATATTTTGCTCGCGCACCGACGGTCTGTATTTCCACTTATTTAATCAAATTGTAGGGACGAGGTTTTGGTATTAGAACTGTAACGTTAGGCTTCATTTGACCCTTTTCACTGGATTTGGGCAGAGTTTGTTATTAAATAAAACAAATACAACCAAAACCGTGAGGTCTGGTAAAGGATTAAATATAATCTTAACACTACTTGAATCTATACTAGCTTCACCATTTCACGTGCAATGACGTGCTCTCTCGTATATAATAGCACTTGGCATTATTTGTGTCGCCGCGTTTAAAAACCTACCCACCTTCATAATAATTCACCAATCGCGGTTGACAATCAAATAATCAGTCGACCAATGAAATATTTCATTGAGTTTGGAAGTTAGCTTTGGACTCCAACATTTTGTTGAAGCATTTTGGTAGTTTGGCGACATAAACGTCGTGACTACAGCTTATTCAGGCTGTAGATACGACGTTCGGTCAACAACAATCCATTCATCTTTTTTGTAACATACTACTGGCCATATTTTCTTAATGAATAACTCCCTTTAAAATTCGAAGCAAAACTTCCTTTGGAGTCAATGGGCGGAGTCAGAGGAGTAAGCGGTCGGAGTCAGCGATTGGTCAATTGACAGATCGCAGGCCACGCATACTGAAATCCTCCAGGAAGTTCTATTTAGATGTAAAACGGCGTTACTTTGTAAAATTCGTCATCAAAAACAAGCAACAAATCAAAGTACTGAAAGTACTGTAAGCTAGCAAAGCATTGTTTATTCAGAAATCTACTTTGTCAGACGTTATCATGGAAAAAATAGTTGTAGAAAACAATGTAGAAAATGAAGAAATTGCTTGTTACAAGCAATTTCTTCATTTACCACATTGTTTTCTACCAAGAGAGATAAATATTTTAGAATTTACAACAATTTGAAATTGTCGTCTACAACTTTTTGAATACTCTGATCAGAGTCATTGTGAACGCGATGTGCACAAGTGAGCTAAAAATACCTAGTAGATGATTGAAAGACATAAGAACTACTTTTTATGACGTAGGCATTTCATAGATTTAGTGGTTAAGCCTCCAGCGGCAGTTTGCACTCGTTGAACTTTGAGACGACCTTAAAAAAATTCTGTTAACTTAAGCTATCAAAGCTGACGCTTTGCTAGCTAAAAAGAAAACCTGTTGGTTGGTCGGCAACCTCCGGATTTAAATCCCATTATGTCTCTTCAACCTAATTCTCAAGTACACAGATCTATGGACGACAGTAAGCCTGAAGATGTTGAGGTTGCCGACCAACCAACAGGTTTTCTTTTTAGCTAGCAAAGCGTCAGCTTTGATAGCTTAAGTTAACAGAATTTTTTTTAAGGTCGTCTCAAAGTTCAACGAGTGCAAACTGCCGCTGGAGGCTTAACCACTAAATCAGGCTTACTGTCTTCCATCGATCTGTGTACTTGAGAATTAGGATGAAGAGACATAATGGGATTTAAATCCGGATATTTTTAATTTCAACCAATTTACAAAACTTTCAAGTAAATACGATGCCTATATTTCAAATGTGATTGTCTGGGTGTGATTGTAAATGGATTGCATTGTCAGTAGACGCTTAGATAGCAGCTTATTACGAAAATATGTTGTATTTCTGCTTTTGTTTGTTTGTTTGTTTGTTTGAATGGGTTTTACGCCACTTTCAACAATCTTTCAGTTATATCGCGGCGGCTGGAGCACCTAACAATGGAATCCTGGTATTTCTCACACCTGTACTACCATTACATCCTTTCCTAGCCTCCAGCTGCTATCCCATATAGGTCTACGATTATCATTTCTGCTTTTTTATGATAAATATGCTGTCTTCGTGTTGATTGAACTAAATTGTCTATGATTGAACCCATTCCCACACAGTGACGCGCTTGGACGCCCCTCATAAAGATATTTTAGAAAACATTTAATTTAATGTTAATGGTATTTTGGATTTTTTCAATTTTCAGGGTAGCAAATGTTGTCGAAAATGAAGAAGTTGCTTGTTACTGGTATTTTGGATTTTTTCAACTTTCAGGGTAGCAAATGTTGTCGAAAATGAAGAAATTGCTTTTAAAAAGTAACAAGCAATTTCTTCATTTTCGACAACATTTGCTTCCCTGAAAATTGAAACAATCCAAAATACAATTAACATTAAATTGTTGTCTGCAACTCCTTTCATTTCGGACCAGTCTAAAATGTTGTCATTTGATAATGGGTGATATATTCCGTATGCCTCACTTTGAAACTTCGGAATTTATCGGATGAGGTCATTAGACTTCGAATATTGTCCATAAATTGCTAGCGGAAGTCAATGACGTAATTGACACGTCATTGAAACCACAACAAAGCGATTTTCCGTGATATTTCGCTTTTACACGATGCATTCCGGTTCCTTTCGGGTTGTGTACCTTGTTGCTCGTACTGCAAATTTTTCTGCTTCTTTTCTTTCTTGTTTTTAAGTTATGAGCAATCATTTTCATTTCAAAATCAGCTTATTCACCTTCTTTCAAATATCTTACAGCATTACAGTTAGAAATCTGAAAATTGAGAGCTATTTTTCTTTCATAATCTTTGCAAGAGCCGCTTTAACACTGATACACGAGGTATATATGGGTATATATCGATCGATGCCGAAGACAAGTGAACATTTCCAGTAAAGATTTGTAACAAGCAATTTCTTCATTTTACACAATGTTTTCCAAATTGCTTTCTTGGGGCGTCAGATAGCGTCATTGTGTGGGATTGGGTTAAGTAAACAACAGCCTTCCTTAATATCAATACGCAAAAGGAGGGTATGAGGTAGTGAAGTTCTCTGGAAAGAGTTTTTGTGTTTTTCATATCGATTTTAGCTGTTGTTTTTTAACATTTTGAAATTGAGTAAAATGCACTCGATTCTTTAGCGGAAATGCTCGCTTATCTTCGGCATTGACTGAGATGTACCCATGTGCTGATGACTAAACTTTACGGACGACTTTGTTAATCTCCGTAACCTAGCATGTTGTTTGAATTACTAGCGAAAGTTATTGTTGTATGTAAACAAACCTTATATTGTGGTGGGTCACAATTTGAAAAATCAAAAATCAAAATTTCTTTCACGAGTTATAAGCTTACCGCGTTGAATAATTTTGATCTTAAAGTTTCAATCGTCATATTTATTCATGCTTTGGGGCCTCGAGTATAGTTTTCTTTTTAATTTTATTATATTTTGGGAAGATATGGCCTTAATCAAACACCAATCATTCTTGTTTCAAAAATGCTTGTGATATGTATTCTGTCTTTTGAAGTCAATTTTGCGTGCTTCTCCTTTTTTTTTTAGCATTTATTCATAAAGTTGACTTCACGTAGGCCGGCGTTCATGCTTCTTGTCTGTACAGTTGAAATATCAAACTAGTCCTATACAACTCCGCTTTGCTATTTTACGCCCCCCCCCCCCATGAAAGGCGCTTTGGAAAATATTGAGAAAAATGAAGAAATTGTTAGTGTCAAGCAATTTCTTCATTATCCGCAATGTTTTCTACCAAAGTCAACCACAAAAGACATCAACAAAGGCATAACGTGTCAGCATGAAAATGCCCCAAAAAGTAACTCTGTAACTGAATTAGCATGCTTAAAATCGAAGCATTTCGACGGTGTTCTGTCGAAACTTCGTAACTCGAAACTCGTAGCTCGAAATAAGCTTTTGAGATTTTGATCGAACACCGACGATTTAGATAAGCATCTTAGTTCTATAACCGTTAGATATCAAATTCAACTCTAGCACAGTTTCGTTCAATTATCGGTGATTCAAAACCCTTTATTACTGGGAACACTTATAACTCCTCTTGTTGATTACTTTTGGTTTTGACTGAATGGTACTCCATAAGATGATAACACAAGTTGGCTGACGAATTTTGGTGACCCAATTACAGGAATTCAAAATAATATTCTATAGATTTCATGTTTGCTTTGTGCTAATCAAAGCACTGAAAATACCGAAATACGACAAAGTCAGTGCTTATGAATTCATTTGCGGGCGAAATAAAGAGCAAGTCAATTACATTTCTATAAGCCAATCAAAAGATATATCAAACGTACAAGCATTGAGATAGTCCGATACAATTGGAAAGATTAATTCTTGCAAAAGAAAAAAGATGATATAAAAATGCTTCCCTTAACAAAAGGTATTGCTTCTGTAAGATTTGGCAGAGTTTGCCATTCATTTCCCTTGTCACAATTTTTTAATAAAAAATCTTCAAACTGGTCACGATAGAAGGATATATGGGCGAGATTCTTTGTTTCGCCATTTGTATAAAAAAAAAGTCCAATAGGGTTGGTGTATCCGAAAAAGGAGCATTTGGTCGGCAGGAATGGCCATTTGGCATCTAGAGAATGTCCCAAAATTGACAAGTTTCGAGTCTGGTATGGGGGCAATCTGGCAAACATAGATACTGTGAAACTTGTATTAACCAATGACAAAATTTTAGACTCGCCCGAATTGAAAAATGATGCAGATGTGATTTTTAAAGTTGCTGGAATTTAAAAAAAAGTTCGTGGCTTGTAACAAGCAATTCATTCATTGTCCATAATGTTTTCAAAACTGTTTTTCCTGAGTGGCGTAAAAAAATTGTGTGGGAATGGTATAAGCAACAACTCGAAGGACTATCAAAAGTGGTCGCTGTAAAAAAGGTTCGCTAATTTCACTTTTTCGCTGACAAGTATGCAGTCGTATATGGAGGGACGTTTCGAAAGCAAAAATACATGTACATTATTGCAGAATTCTCACTTAACCCTTTCCTGTTTTGCAAAATTTCAGACCCACCCAAATTCAAAGGATTTGCAGACAACAATATCAAATCGATTTTATTTGAAAAATAATCATTCAGTAGAATATAAGATATTGTGGAAAATTAGGAAATTGCTTCTTTTTCTACAATGTTTTCTCGAGTATAAAAACACAGGGACGTAAAACCAGGAATTGAACGGGAAAGGATTACTGCTATGTTGCTGAAACTCCTTTTAATCGTCTAATTTGGACGAATCTAATTATTCCGATAAACAATGGATATAGTTACGACATTATTGTTATTATTATTTTGCTTTTTAGCAAAGATGCCAAAATATTAAGGGCATTTCCTATTGAAAATTATTTCTATGGTCGCTAAATCCATTTCTACACGACCAAATTTTAGTCTGGTCTAAATTCAAAGTAGTTACAGACGGCAATAGTTTCTAAAATTTTGAAAAATATCTATCTTTTGGAGTAGAAAACATTGTGGATAATAAAGAAATTGCTTGCAACAAGCAATTTCTTCATTTTCCACGATTTTTTTTTTTCGCAAAGCTTTTATTTTTTAACGATCGTAAAGAAAAGTGGTGTTTGGGAATTGCCCGTTACCTGCCTATCCCGCTTTTGAAGACCGATTCTTATCCCTGTCCTGTTTTTCGAAATGTAACACTGGTTATTCAAAAGACGTTTCAGACGACAAGTGCAATTTGAAACGAAGTTAACCTGTACAGTAGAAAAAAGTGTGATAAAAGAAGGAAATTCTTGTTAAAAACATTTTTTATTTAGATTTTGTAAAAAAAAAAAAATTAACGTAAAAAGTAAGGACTGAGCAGGAAAAGGTTGACTGAAGAAACACCTTAAGAGATGCTTTCCAATATAGACAAACCTTCTTCTTCTTTATTTAATTTCATCGACTTTATCCCATTACCAGATGGAAAAAAATAGACAAGTCCAAATTCTAAAAGTCGCCGACGACAATTTTAAGTTTATGAAATTTTATTTTTTTTTCAACTTTCTTAGGATAGAACATTGTTGAAAATAAAACAATTGCTTGGATCACGCATTTTTTCTTTTTCCACAATGTTTTCCCAATTATTTTCTTGAGAGGCGTCAAAAAACTGATTGTGTGGGAAAGGGTTGAAGTGTAGTCAATATTTTTCATTTTGGACCAGTCTAAAATGTTGCTAGACGGATGCTTGAGAAGAGTTGAATGCATTATAAGACACTCGTGATGTCTTCGTGAGTAAGAAGTCACGTTTTATTTTAAAGCGTGATTGGTCCATTTTCAAAAGGCCTTAGTTAAGCCGCCTCAAGTCATTTTTGAGAAGATTTCAACTACAACAGATATGAAGTCAGCTTCTGTACTCGCTGTTCTTGCTGTTCTAACGATTTTAGCAGGTAATTTTGTTATCGATCTTTATATTTAAGTTGTTTATGACAGACGGGCAGGCACACAGAAAATCTTATTGTTAGACTTGTACAAAGTAAATCGTCACATATAGATATATTGAATTGAATATTCTTATAAGTAGTTCTTATGTATTTCAGGAATATTGCAAACTCTGCATGCAAGTTGATCTCCTAAGTTTTTAAAATGCTTTGAGCACATCCATCTTCAAAGAAATTGTAGAATGCATTTTCAAATTGTTGAGATTTCTAAAACATTTATCTCTTTGGGTAGAAAACGTTGTGGAAAAAGAAGAAATTGCTTGTTACAAGCAATTTCTTCATTTTCCACATTGTTTTTCACAGCTTTTTTTCTTTTGGGATGTACAAAGGAGGGATTGTGTGGAATTGGGTCATCTCCTTGCTTACTTTAACATCGTTTCTTTAACATGATAACGTTTGACAAAGAAGATTATTGAACAAAGCGATGCTTGTCAGCTTACAGTACTTTTAAGTACTTTGATTACAAATAAGTTGTTTGTAGAATTCCCGGAAACTCCTTTTTGAGTGACGGATCACCAATCTAAGGATCGCCGATGTCATTTAAAGATTAATTGACTAATCAAATAGTTCAGTATGTCAGAAAGTTAAATTTAACTATAAACTCCAATAATTATACCAAGCATTGTGTTAGTTTTGACGACCTGTCTAACTATTTACGACGTTTAGATCGCCACTAAACTATTTGCCTTTTATTATGAAACACTGACCACCCAATATACAAAATAATGCCAATTGACAAATCGCGGCTGTCAATCAAGGAATAAACCGACCAATCAAAAAATTTATTCAGCCCGGACCTGCGCTTATTAACTCCATCATTGGCCGCCATTTTGAGTTACACTTACGACGTTAAGGTCACCAACCAACCATTTACCTCTTTGTTGCAAGCTACTGGCCATTTTTTTTTTCAAAATAACGCCGTTAAAAATTCAAAGCGGAACTTCCTGTCGGAGTTAATGGGCGGGACCTAGGTAGTCAGTGGGCGGGGCCAGCGATTGGTCAATCATAACCTCAATCAAAATACCTTGTTTGAGGTCAGTGAAGGAGCCAAGGATCCCCCAATTCAAATGAAAGGAAACGAAAGAATTTTCAACATCTCATGAGAAGTGACCAGTCCCTAGCTCCTCCCTATCACTCCTTTAGTCGAGCCCACTAACTTCAACAGGATGTACCGCTTCTTTTTTTTCGTTTTTGGCGTTTTTTGCAAAATTAGTAGCCAGGAGCATGTAACAAAAAAGTAGAATAATTGGTTTGTGACCTAAACCGCGTAACTACAGCTTTCATAAGCTGTAGTTACGACGTTAAAGTCGCCAAACCAACAATAGAGGTAAACAAAATAACGGCCAGTGTCGGAGTTGATAAGCTCAGGTTTCGGACTGAATTAATTATTTGATTGGTCGGTTGATTCCTTGATTGACGGCCGCGATTGGTCAATCATAACCTCAATCTAACTGCCTTGTTTGAGGCCAGTGGAGGAGCCAGTGTATTCTCAATTCAAAAGAAAGGAAACGACAGAATTTTCAATATCTAACGGGAAGTGACCAGTCCCTAGCTCCTCCCACTTACTCCTTTAGTCACGCCCACTGACTTCAACAGGGTGAACCGCTCCGATTTCTAACGGTGTTATTTTGCAACATTTATGACCAGTGGCATGTTACAAATAAGTAGAACGACTAATTACAGACAAAACGTCGTAACTATAGCTTGAATTAGCTTTAGTTACGACGTTTTAGTCGCTAAACCAACAAGAATGGTTCACCAAAGTTGGAGTTCAAACTTAAAATCCGGTCTAAATGAATGATTCCATTGGTCGACTGATTTTTTGATTGACCGTCGAGATTGGTCACAATACTTCATTGTTTTTATTAGGTACTGAAGGTTACCGAATGTGCTGGATTGGCTTCTCAGGACCAGGTGGCTGGCGGGATCAGATGGAATGTCCGGGTTCTTGTATCAAAAAAGCTGAACCCCGTGGTAGGTAAATCCATTAAAGTTATGAAACTGAAAAAAAAAAACAATTCAATTCTAGTTTCATCTCTCAAGATTCAAGCATTTTGTTTGTGACTTTTTTGCGCACAAAGTTAATCCATAAACACTTCATCAAAACTAGTAAAATATTTGCTTTTTATGTTTTGGTAGCATTAAATCATAGGAAACGAGGAGAATATTTTTGTTTGTTTGTTTGTTTGTTTGTTTATTTTCATTGAAGTGTGAACCTAAAAATTTGATGATACTCATGTATGAATCCGGTCAAATTAATTCCTCATTTCCCAAGATGTTTTCCAAAGCCTTTTGTCTTGGGTCGTAAAATATGGATTGCATGGGAATGGGTTAAAAATTCAAACCCGATGACTCAGTAAAATCTTTTTAATGTAATACGGATTGACATTTTCGTTTACCCTTTTTGTTGGTTTGGCGACTTTATGGTAGTAATTACATATATTCTCTATTTCCTCCATTTTTGGAGATCTACAGTAATAAACATTTAAAATATAAAAATTAAGCGAATCATGTAAGAGATTAACATATAACAATGAGTAACTATAGAAGGAAAAAATGGAAAAAAAGACATGTTATCTAATTATTGTAATAAAGATGAAAAAAAGAATAGGAAAAGGAGGAATGAAAAGCCATAAATAGAGAATTCCATGCAACACGTTTTTGGAAAAGGCGGAATCATGACTAAACCGCGACGTTCCTTATCAGCTCTAGAAGGTTATTCTATTATAAAATCAAAGTACTGAAAGTACTGTAAGCTAGCAAAGCATGGTTGAATTTAGAGAACCTTTCCCTTGTTGGGTAGAAAACATTGTGGACAATGAAGAAATTGCTTGTTACAAGCAATTTCTTCATTGTCCACAATGTTTTCGAAAGCTTTTTTCTTGAGATGCTTAAAGGCGGAATTGAGTGGGAATGGATTAAATAGCATGTCTCTAGAGAGAGCTCTACAATTAAAATAGAGTTTTCAATATATGAATAAGTAGGAACTATTTTTTATCGCGTAGGCATTCCATGGATTTAGTGGTTAAGCCTCCAGTGGCAGTTTGCACTCGTTGAACTTTGAGAAGACCTCAAATTTTTGTCTGTTAACTTAAGCTATCAAAGCTGACGCTTTGCTAGCTATAAAAAAACTTTAAACGAAATCTATTGACACTTCTGAAGTCTAAAATCGAATGAATAAGAAACACGGTACGGGCCAGGACAAAACTACAAGTGACTAGATAAGTGAACAAGTCAATAGCAGTACATGATAGATAAATAAATGCTGTTAAGTTGAAGTTTCCGACCTAAATTCGTTCCAGGCACGATGAAGAAACCCAAAAGAATTTTTTAGAAAAGTTTCATGTTCTTCCTCGGTTAAATGAATATATGAAAGCCCAAGTAATGCAGATTTATTCTGTACAGAACTGTAATGCTACCATCCGACAATAATATATAGCCATTTCATAGTTTTCAGATCATTTCTTTGTAACTACACCTAAATGACAGTTCATTAACCCCCCCCCCTTCAATACAAACTGACTCCGCTGGTCAAGTTGTCCGACTCCTACAGGAAGTTCCGCTTTGATAGTAAACGGCGTTATTTGGCAAAAGTTTTGGTCAGTAACATGTAACAAAAAAGTGTTTAATTAGAGGCTTAATGTCTTAACTACAATAAGCTCACAAAATGTCGGCCAATATAGGAGTTGAAAGTTCACTTCCGATCTGAATGAATTGGTTCTTGACATCTGCAACAGATCAATCAATGGGTTTGTTAAGATGTTTTAATCTTATAATCACAACAGAATAAAACGTTATATACGTCTAGATACACCCTGGCTTTGCCCTGTATTTGACACAAACGTTTCTGTTGTGATCTACGTCATGGATATCTAAATTTAACCCATTCCCAAACGATAAAATTTGATACCAGTCCAAATTCAAAGAAGTTGCAGATGACAATAACAAGTTAAAATATTCAGATTATTTGTCTTTTGGGGTAGAAAACATTATGGATAATGAAGAAACTGCTTGTGACAAGCAATTTCTGCTTTTTTTAACAATGTTTTCAAAAGATTTCATATGTAGGGGCGTTCAAAAGCGTTTGAATTGTGTGGGAACGGTTTAAACCCAATACCAGACGACAAAAGTGTGGACTGATCCAAATTCTATAAATAGATATATTCCATGATTGACAGCCGCGATTGGTCAATTGGTTAAAAGCTGGCTATAGTATGATTATGCCTTACTTTCCTTCGATGAAAAATTCAATACATTTTGTTAGTGCAACTAAACCTCCGTTACCAAAACATGAATAAGCTGTAGTTATCACGATTTTTAGGTATTCATTATGATTGTTGGAATCCTGGCGACGTACCAGACGGTTGTAGACAGTATTATGGGAAACAGATTTGCTTCTGTAATACACCCTTGTGTAATACCGGTGGAATGCCAGCAACAATTAACACGATGGAAGATTTTGTTTTACCTAGCAAGACGGAGATAGAAGGATTTGAATTCAACGTAAAACAAACTCGTATGTATGATTTATTTAACACATTACCAGACAACATAATTCTAAACCGGTCCAAATTGAAAGTAGTCGCAGATAACATTTTTAAGTGATTGGAATTTTACAAATATTTGTTTTCCACGCCATGAAGAATTGTCTGAAATGCAGAAAGTGCTAGTTATGATGAGCAATTCCTTCACTTTTCTAAGGCGTACTCTCCAGGCACTTTTCTGTAGGTGCGTAAAAAAGCGAAATTTGTTGGAAATTTTTACGGGGCCAATACAGTATGAATATAATTGACAATAATATTGATTTGACAGTGGCCTGCCATCACCATTCGTTGTGGTGAATATTCATCACAAGTTTAATTCTCATTGTAATGCTTAACCGTCACTTGATGATATCGAAGAATATATCTAAAACTAGCCATAGAAGGAATTATGAAAAACCGTCATTGATAAAAAAGAAGGTTGTGACGGTTTTTCATCACAAGTGTTTTAATTCAGAACGATTAAGATACTTAGCACTGTGTTGATAAATTGCATACCGTTTAGTATAAAAGACATTGTAATTATTGAAATCTTAAGCATGTTTTACACACCCTATGAAGGTATGTGGCTCATCGTTTTTGCTGAAAAACTTGTCTAGCTTGAAATATAGCAATATTTGATTCAGTTGACGGGATTTTCAGAAATGTGATCGGTGGTTTTGATATGGGATAAAATTCATTTATTTTTTATTATTACATTGTGACGATTTACCGTTACAATATGAGGTGACGGTTTGCCATCAGATACTGGACTATTGAATAAACTGATTACTCCTCATTTTCACCCACACACTATCGATAGTATTGTCAATATACAGTGTTAGTGTGTTTCTGTGATATCGACGATTGGTCAATATATTGAATCAGAATTATTGATAATCGATATTGAGTGTAACTGACGGATTACGAATGTCAAATCAAAGAATCAATCCAGCAATCAAATAATTCGTTTAGACCGGGGTTGAACTTTGAACTCAGACATGTACATACAGGCTTAGTTTGCCATCACAAATATTCTGAAAGCGTAAATAAAGCCATTGTAATAAGAGTGATGTCAGCATATTTAGTGACATATGGCTACAATTTAATATTTACATTAAATAAAAATTAATCATCAAATCAAGCAGGAGTTGCAGTCACAAGAGTTGACCAATCACCGGCCCTGCCAACTTACTCCTTTTACCACGCCAATTGACTCCGATAGAAAGTCCCGCTTCGATTTTAAACGGCATTATTTTGCCAAACTTATGGCTAATTGCATGTAACAAAAAGGTAGAACAGTTTGTTGGCGACCTAAAAGTCGTAGCTTCAACCTGAAAAAGCTGTAATTTCCACGTTTAAGTCGCCAACCCAACAAAAAGATTAACAAAAATGAGAGAAAAACTCGTTAAATATTTGTATGCTACATGAGTTATAAAACAAAAATGAAATAACTATGCAAATGAATGGAATCCTATGGTAACGCCTTTCCGTTACCGTGAAAATCACGCCATAATGCTTGCAATGACGTCATTTTACAAAAAGTGTTGTAAGTTATACGGGATATCATAAGTCGATAAAAATCCCAGAATTTCATCGACATTATGCATATTATCAGAAGAATGTCGAATTTGCGTTGAATATGACACAGTATTTATCAAACTCGTTATCTAAAATAGTGAATAAAGAATTCAGCTAAGCCTCGTTTTTATCTGTTTATTGGTGACTCGTTTTATAACAATGCTTTTTCATGATTTCTCATCCATTATTCTCTATATATTTACTATATAGTTAAAATGTGACCACTAGTTGACCTCCGCTAAATCAAATATCTTTTTTAACCCATTCCTATACAATGACGATTTTTTGCGCCCCTCACGAAAAACTATTGGAAAACATTGTAAACAATCAAGTATTGCTTGTAACAAGCAATTTTTTTTCTTTTTCCACAATGTGTTCAGCTCAAAAAGTTTTTAAAAAATCGGAAATTTCATAAACTTTAAATTATCATCTGCAACTGCTTTCAGTTTAGACTAGTCTACAACTTTTGTGTGGTAATGGGTTAAATATTTGTTATTCGAGTGCTCATTGGGTTCCTTTTCACTGGAGGACCACAAGTGTTATACCTCTTGCAGGTAATGATGAAGGCCTATTTTGTTGGTTTGGGTTCTCGGGACCAAAGGGCTGGTTACGCAGATCACATTGCAGCGGTTCGTGTGTTAAACGTGATTTTGGAAAAGGTAAGATGGCATATCATATCGGTAAACGACCATGTGACTAGCGGGTGCAGGTATTTTCGTTTATTATTCTGTTTTCTTCTATGTCGAAACGTTTTGTCGAAAATATGATAACTTCCATTTTGTGGTAGCAGTTTATCTATCCCCACGCAGTGACGCTTATAGACGTCCCAAATAAAAAAAGTTTTCGAAAACAATGTGGAAAATGAAGAAATTACTTGTTACAAGCAATTTCTTTATTATCCACAGTGTTTTCTACCCCAGAAGTAAAGAAAAAATCCAAAATTTCATCAACTTTAAATAGTCGTCTGCACTTCTTTTCCATTTGGACCAGTCTAAAATTTTGCCGTCTGACAAAGGGTTAAGAGGGAAGAAAATGTGTATAAGCCCATTCCTACAAAATAACGCTATCTCATGCATATCGAGAAAGGGCTGGGAAAAACATTGTTGAAAATGAAGAAATTGCTTGTCACAAGCAATTTCTTCGTTATTCACATTTTTTAGACTAAAAGACAAAGATACGTAAAATCCTCCCAACTTAGAATTGCCGTCTGTAACTTCTTTGACTTAGGACCGGTCTGAAGTTTTGTTGTGTGGGAATAGATATGTCAGTAAAATCAAGTGCTGCTAACGCACAGCTTTTTTTGCATCAAGATCAGCGTATTGAAATAAGTAATAGATTAGTGTGCGAACCTACCCATATACAATTGTGATCCGACAGTATTTGTTTTATCCTTAATATTATTATATCTTCATTGAATTTGACTTTAACCCATTCAAATACAATGGTGCTTTTTGTTGCCACTCAAGAAAAATAATTTGAAAAGCAAAGGCCTGAACGGCCTCAAATGCAGCCAGGACTGTATATTAACAATTTGTATATTAATTGAAGCCATTCTCTGAGTTGTCTGTTAAGTTTTCCTTATTATGAAATCTCATCTGAAGACCTAATCTTATCCTCCGAAACAGCATGTTTCCTCGCCCATAACTGACTTGATCAGCTGTGTAATTGTCAATTTCGGATAAAATGTTTTAGGAGCATCGCCCTCAAATATTTCGAAAGACTTCAAATGAATAGAGGTTCCTGACTAGATTTATCGCTTCGTAATTCGACCAAGTTCAGAAGCCATTAATTTCTCAATATTTGGTACGGGAATCTTTTAACCCGCTTCATACATAAATTCCCGACGGCGGAACTCATCCTTTCCGACTATTTGTCTCTCACCAATGGGTTGATAATCGTATACCTATGTGGGATAGCAGCTGGAGGCTAGGAAAGGATGTAATGGTAGTACTGGTGTGAGAAATACCAGGATTCCATTGTTAGGTGCTCCAGCCGCCGCGATAACTGAAAGATTGTTGAAAGCGGCGTAAAACCCCATTCAAACAAACAAACAAATCATACATAAATTGATTGTTGGAATCTTAAAGGCCGGAAACCAATGCATGTGTCGGGTTTCAGACCTTTTCTAAAGGGGAATAATAGCGGACTTTGAAAAATATGCATTAAAAATATTTGAATGTTTATCAATGATTTTAAATGCGAGATTATTTTCAAAATGCGTTTTTAGTCATTTGCAACACGTTTCCACGCAAAACGCATTATATCTGTAGCTCTGTGTCAATTGTGATCTTGGACCGGTCAGCGCCGATATCGAGTCTGTGGTGCCTTTTGTTGTCATGATGATTGATTTAAATTATTTCTTTTTATCAAGTTTGACACGATCGTCTTTAACCGGAAACAGAAAGAATTTACTGCGCATGATCTGTTGCTGGGTCCCCCGTCTATTGAATACATTTCGATTTGAAATCAGGGACCAGTTAAATTTTTGATATGCGATAATAGATATAAAAAGCGATGATCGTAACTATTTTTATAGAGTATGACACTGTCCACAAACTGTTCTGTTTTTAATCGCAACCCATCTTTTTTCACGGTTTTTAATACTCCCGTTCTTTATGGATTATGCGGGGGTCAGAGCATTGTTGCGCGATTACTCCCCCATCAAATTAGTAAAGTTGCTTGAGGAGGATTCCCTCGATCAAGCGGCCTGGGTGCAACACTGTCTAAGATTTAGATCGTAAAAATAAAAGTTCCTGTAGAGGTCGTGACCTTAATCACTGCGCACATCAGTGATTCGGCTTTTCGCGGCCATTTTTTTTATGGATGGGATTACATTTTCAGATAATACTACAAAAAATTATGAATCAATTCACGGGCAAGGATAAAATTTTCACGCCGTCGTCAGTTTCCTAGAAGCAAAGAGCGAATTTGGCCGATTCCTATAGAATACAGTCAGTATCCTGACTGCAATAAAAAAAATGTGGAAATAGGAAGAAATTCCTTGCAATAAGCAATTTTTCATATTTCGAAATGTTTCTACCCAGAAATTGAAAAAAATAAGAACAAAAAAATAATTAACTTAAAATTGTCGTTTGCAACTCCTTTCAATCTGGACCGTTCTTACATTTTGACGCCTGGTAATGGGTTCACGGACGAGCCAAATTTTTAAAATTGCAGAGGTAGAGTATGGTTGCTGGGACAACAAAGTCGCTAATGGGTGCAGGACTGTAAGGGATAGCCTCTACTGTTTTTGTAACAAGAACTACTGTAACACAGGGGAAATGCCAAAACACATTCAGCCAACTGCTGGTATACAAACCGATATGCAGTTTACCAATTACAAAATTTAGACTGGTCCAAATTCAAAGGTTGCGGGCGACAATTTCAAGTTAATAATATCCTAAACATATTTGTATTTTAGGGTAGAAAATATTGTGGTAAATGAAGAAATTGCTTGTAAAAGCGATTTCTTCATTTTCCTCAATGTTTTCCAAAGCTTTTTATAGGTGCAATAAAATGCTTGATTTTGTGGGTCAACATATGAAAAAGAACCCGCTACGGTCTAGATTCCGACAGCTTTTTAACCCTTGTCATATTGTATAAATAGCTTTACTGAATTGATATAAATCAAAGGGCTGAAAGCACTAATAGAACTTCTTTCTTCATTTAAGAAATCAATTTCATAAACAGCTCTGGCAGGAAAAGTACAAGCAGGAGGTGTAGACCAAAATCAGACTTATGCACAAGCTGATCTTGGTCTACATATCCTATCAAGCCCGCAATATACCGGGTTACCATGACAAGGGTTAATTTATTCTTATTTCGTTATTTTCTAATCCTGTTTTCTACCTGTAGAGGATCGTCATTGTTCATTTATTTAAAAAATCCTATTAATTCTATTGTCGAACTATTATCATTCGTATTGTTAATGACACCGTTAAACTTCTTATCAGTATTGGAACTTTCTACGCAAAAAGGTTTGCATAAAAGCAAAATTGAGATAACTCTCAATAGTAATTAACATTTGATTTCTTAATCCTTGTTTAATCTTTGTATTTTAAATACTATATTAAGACTTTTTTACTTCATTATTTTCGCAATCGACATCTTTTATATGTTATTGTTAATTTTCGTCAATACTCAAACACGGTTTTAACTCATTATTCCTGTACATGTTTTAATTTGATGATATGAGTGTTCAAGTCAAATTATTGAATAAACAAAATATAATAATTTCGTAAGCTTTACAGTTTATAGTCATACGAAATAACAATAAGGTATTACATGAAAAAAGACACGATGTCAATTAAATCTAAATAACATAAATAAGGTACTAAGTTTTGGTCAAATAATCTATTGTCTTATAACTGAGAATATCAATAAGAAACATTTTTTTTCTTGAAGGAAAAAGAAAAGAAAAGATGGAAGGAAGCAATTTCAAATGTAAAAAGATTGGAATGTTAGAATTAAAACAGTTGATAATATCAATTAATACTGTGAATGTTGTTAAACAAACTAGACCTAAATTCTAAAGCTCTTTTAATGTATTTGGCAAGGTTAACTAATATTTTTTATTATTTTGATTATTGGGTAAGAGTGTCATTTTATACATGTTAGGATGGTAATAATATTTTCTGCTATTATAAACTCTACTTTAATGTACCTATGCGTTGCAAACAAAACGAAAGTGATGTTCGTCTTCGATCATAATTCACAAATACGTTGGTTTTTCTCAATTCTACTGAAGCCATATCTTCCTCTCTCTATTCTATGGGGATGAGATGAAAGTCGTATCTTTGAAATGTTATTAAACCATTTAAAAGTTAGGACATTCAAATAATTATCCATGCCTGGGATAGTCTTCAAAAATTTATAATATGTTAGCAGTGTTCTGTTATTAATATAAGGTGGCATATTTTGATAGAATTCGTCAAGAACTCTTGATCTAAAAACTTGGTTAAATTTACAATGGTATACACAATCAGGTGTTAAAACAATGGTCAATTCATGTCTATCAAACAAACGTTTCATCAACTTATAGTTCCCTTTTCTGTATTTGACGCTAAACTAACGCAAATGGTATTCATAAGTATATTATCGGACGAGGTTACTTTCTCCCAATGTTATAATGCTTGTATAGTTTCGTATGTATGGCGGATATCTACATAGTTCATGATAAACTGCATAATTGCAAGTTGACCTTTTAAAACCAAGAAATTTTTCAAATACTTTATGGTTATTTTCATGTTTAACAGTGACATATAGGCCCATGGGACCGGGTGTTATTTAGATGTATATGTTATAGAACTGTATTCAATTTGATTGTTACACATGTCAATATAATAAAAACTCACGTACTTAAAGTGATTTCGTTCGATTTCCTTTGATTTACTAAATCCTGTGACCTCGTTTGAATGACAAAGAACTGAACCGACAAAAGCGTCAAATAATTACAGTAAAGTAGAAGTACAAAATTAAGAAAAGTGTTCCGTTCTGTTAATGTCTGTGTCGTATTTGCATTTCTGTTCAAGGTCAATTTCTAGAGCGTTTAATTAGGAATTTAGATTGGAAATGAGCTATTGAAGTCAACTTTGAACTCCAACACTGGCCGGCATCTATGTGAAGCTATCGGAGCTAAGTTAAGCCGTTAAGCTAAAATTTGCTTCTTTCTAGAGACACTATTTAAGTTCGTAGGGTAAGCCTATAACTTTTTAACGTGGTTATGAAATATCAGATATTTTACAATTGAGTTATCATTTCTCCCTCGAGCGGCGGACCAAACCAAGGTCCTCCAAAACTCTACGAGGTAGAACGCACCACTAGGTACGCTGGCTATAGCACCGCTCGTTTAAAGCGGCTCTTGAACAGGTTCTTGTGAAAATTTGATACATAGAAATGATCCACCTTGTATAGTTATTAATTTTATTTTCAAAAATTCTTTGTTCGCATTAAATCTACTAAATTCCCAATAAATTTTGTTTATTGTAGTATGATTCCATATGTCCTACTTTGAAATATCGGATGAGGTCGCAAGTCTTCGAACGATGTCGATAGCGGCTGTATTATTAGCGGGAGCGAATGGCCTCATTTAAACGTCATTATAACCACAAATAAGGCAATTTTCGGTGCAAATCGACAGAAACGTGTTAACCGATAAATTCCGGCTCCACTCTGGCTGTATACTTCGTTGAAAAATTTGACGTCTCGTAAAGCGAATTTTTTTGCTTCATTTATTTAATAACCTTCTTTCATGTGTCTGAAAACATTACAGCTCGTTCTTTGAAAATCGAGAGAAAAAACTTTTCATCGGAAATCTTTGTAAGAGTCGTTTCAAGATTTTTTCTCGCATCCAAAATGGTAGGGAAAACAAAGAGTGTCCAACCATATGATTGGTATGGTAGACAAGAAAATTCAAGTTAAAACCGCGCATGTTATGAGTGTATCTATATTTTTTACGCGTGCACGCGTTTATTTCAGCCTGTACTACCTGAAGTGACATTTTGGCCCATTTCGTGCACCATACCTATTTGCTCACTATCGAGCAAGTCGGCAATACGTGCATCGATTTTTAGCTAGCAAAGCGTCAGCTTTGATAGCTTAAGTTAACAGACAGAATTTTGAGGTCGTCTCAATTTTCAACGAGTGCAAACTGACACTGGAGGCTTAACCAGTAAATCCGTTAAATGCCTACGCAATAAAAAGTAGTCCTTTTGTATTTCAGTAATATTGCAAACTCTGCATGCAAGTTCATCTCCTAGGCATTTTAACTCACTCGAGCACATCCATCTTCAAACAATTTGCATACGACAATTTCAAATTGTTGAAAATTCTAAAATGTTTATTTCTTTTGGTAGAAAACAATCTGGAAAATGAAGAAATTGCTTGTTGCAAGCAATTTCTTCATTTTCCACATCAATTCTAACAACTATTTTCTTGCGTAAAAAAAAGTGATGTGTGGGAATTGGTTTACTCCTTTGTTTCTTTAACCTCGTTTCTTTATCATGATAACGTTTAATAAAGAAGATTATTTAACAAAACAATGCTTTGCTAGCTTACAGTACTTTTCAGTACTTTGATTACGTAAAAATATGATAAATGTGATCCATGTGTCGTTTGGGACGGATTGTTACAGGTGATGAAACCTACAACCCGATTCTAGGGTGAAAAGTTAGGCCTGGGTTTGTATGCGATATTCATTTGTTCGAAAGGCCCATTCTTTCAAATTTCAGTCCCAAAAGGTAGTTCTGTCACCGGAAAGTTTTATAGAGAGAGGGTACTTACTCAAGTTGCTGATTTCTAGCAGAAACGTAGATCGCGCACCGGGTAGATCGGTGTAACACTTGTGTTCAGGCAGACGGGACATAAATATATAATTTAATTTTTAGCCTTGTCTATCAAAAACAAGCGTTCTGATTGGTCGAAAAAATTTATTCATAACTCCATGAACAAAATTTGGAGCACGCAGCGATTTTGTATGCTTCCGCACAAAATAGTTCCATACAAAAGAAATTGAGTATAAGAATTTGTAAAGCTTTTGTTTTTTTTCGCTCGATGCTATTAAATTATAAGAAATGAGGAGGATATTTTGTTTTCATGGAGGTATGAACCGAAAAACATAATCACAAAATGTATGAATCCGCTTCGCGTATTCATACAGTGTGATTAGGTTTTTTGGTTCATACCTCCATGAAAAAAAAAATTCTCTTAATCTCTTAAAATAAAATAATGATATTTCAAGCGGTCCTGCTCTACGAACCCCTGGATGCGGCGAATTTCCTTTTCGGCATTTGACAAAGAAAAACTTATTTGGATCAGAAATTTATATATATTCGGGTAAAAAATCATATTTCCAAAACTTGTAGGCCTAGAGAAAGTATGTATTGCCCAACAAATTATTGTTTTTGGCATATTGGGCATAATATTATTCAACCTCAGACTTCAGTTTTAGAAAACGGTTTGAAAAATGAAGAATTTGCTTGTAACAAGTAATGAGCATTTTCTCCATTTCACAACAAGTGTTCTATCCAGAACGACAAATAATTTGAAGAATTCATCTTCCTGAAATTTACGTCGGAACTTTGTTACGATTGGACCAGTCTAACGTCTAACATATTCTTGTTTAATAATGGCTTAAACATTTTTTGTTGTTGTTGTTGTTGTTTTTTCAGAGTGGTCCAAATCGGAAGAATTGGATGCAATTCGAAACGAAATCGCCTCGTGCTATAGAAAACTTTGTGAGAAAAAACGAAATAGCTTTTACAAGCATTATCTTCTTTTAAACATTGTTTTCTCAAGTATGAAATCATAGCAATGTGAAATTCCAGGTTCGACCAGGAAAAAGTTGAGAGAAATGCTTAGAAAATGATTATACCATTTAAACGCCAAAAATGAAACGCTTTATCCTCAATCCTAACTCAACTAGCTAGAGTTTCCTACTTGAAATACCTTGTACATAAATACCCATTCCAACTCAAGCCCTCCTTTTTACGCCCCTCAAGAAAAATACTTTTGAAAACATTGTGGAAATGAAAAAAATTGCTTGTATCAAGCAATTTCTTCATTATCCACAATGTTTTCTATTAAAAAAGACAAAGAAATTCGAAATTCCATCAACTTTAAATTGACGTCGGCAGCTTCTATCAATTTGGACCAGTCCAAAGTTTTGTTGTGTGGGAATGGGTTAATGAATTGATTTTTCTCAGTCTTAAACTTGAAGGTCCAACACTATCTCAAACTCATTGCAATCAAGCACATTATTTTCTGTCCCAAAAGACAAAGGATTTTAAAATTCCGTCCACTTGAAATTGTCGTCTGCAATTTCTTCCAATTTTGACCAGTCTAAAATGTTCTTGTGTGGTAGTGGGTTAAAGAGAATGACGGATGTATTATACTCTCGGTGCTAAGGCAATTGCACATCATCTGCGTTTGGGATAGGGGAATATGATCTATTAAGTGTGGTTGAAAACGAGTTTGCTGAGAAGATTATCACCTTTGAAATAAAGATATTAGCTATGTCGGTTTTGTCGCGAATGTTTAAGATGGCTATAAAATGATTAAGGAATCAATGTATGATTCGTATCATATGCAAACAAGAGTGAGGCATAGACTCTTATCGTTGAGTTAATGGGCGGGGCAAACGCAGTTAGTTGGCGGTGACAGCGAATGGTCAATTGTTAGGATCCATTTTGAACAGCACAAGTCTAAATTATCATCATGCCGTTAAATCACTTGTGCCCAGGCTTTCTATAAACCGCCGCGTCTATAGCGCAATATATTGGTAGCGCGTCGGACGCCGGATAATGGGGTACCGTATTCCATCCCCGGCCGCAGCAAATATCCTTTCTGGTATTTGTCTCCCACCACTGGGTATATAATTTTAAACCTAAGTTGGATGAGCAGCTGGGGGCTCGGAAAGGATGTTGTGGTGGTACTAGTGTGAAAAATACTAGAAGTTCATGGTTAGATGCTCTGGCAAACGCGATATGACTAAAATACTCTTAAAAAGTGCGTTAAATCCTAATCATTCACGACTATTCAATCAATCAATCAACTGATCGATCAATAAATCCATCTATCCATTCATCCATCCTATTCGCCATTGCTAGGGGGAATTAGTCGGGTTTTTATAATAGGATCGCGGAGTCAAATATGCAAAATGTCGTTTGACCAATCATAACTTAACATTTTCTTTATTCAACCAACGCATGTACAACGTATACCGTAAACTGGTCCTAATTGAAAGAAGCTGCAGACAAAAAATTTCAAGTTGATGATATTTTTTATAGAAAGCATTGAGGATAATGAAGAAATTGCTTGCTACAAGCAATTTCTTCATTTTCCACAATGTGTTCCTAAGCATTTCTCTTGAGGGGCGTCAAAGAGCGTCATATTGTGGTATTTGGTTAACCCGAACTCCCACCCAATCCCTCTTTTTTACGCCCCTCAGGATTGGTCAATTCTACCCAATCCGCAACGATTTCTTAACGCCTGAATTGTCCTTCTCATGCAACTACGGCCTCCGCAGCCTTAAGCATGTGTGTACACATATTTTCTGTTGCCTGTTTTTCAATTAAGAGATGAAGAGAATATTTTTGTTTTTTCATGGAGGTATGAACCGAAAAACCTAATCATACTGTATGAATACGAGAAGCGGATTCATACATTGTGTGATTAGGTTTTTCGGTTCATGCCTCCGTGAAAACAAAAAATATTCTCTTCATTTCTAATAATTTAATAGCATCGAGCAAAAAGAAAAAAAATTTACAATTTTTGATACCTTTTTGTATGGAGCTATTTTGTTCGGTAGCATTCAAAATCGCTGCGTGCTCAAAATTTTGTTCATGGAGTTATGAATAATTCTTTTCGACCAATCAGAACGCTCGTTTTTGATAGAATTAAATTATTGCTTTGTAGATGAAAACATTCTTGGATTTTATTAACTATAAAGTACAAGGTAGGAAACAAAACCATCACGTTGTATCCTCCACGTTCGTTTCATAAGATGAATAAGGATTTAGATGATCCATAGACTTGTTCCCCCCCCACACACACACACACGCCTACCTCCGAAACTCAGCAATGCAAACATATTGGCGTTATTGCAGTCGTAATATAAAGACTTACAAACCATTTAGCAAAGAAAATTTCCATTGATATTTCTTTTTTGCTGAGTCTGCTTCACAATCAAAAGCATTTTAAATCAAAACACTAAAAGTACTGATGATGAACGTCCGTGTGAGAACTGCATTAAAGAAATCTTTGTGAGAAAAGGAGAAATGCTTGTTTCACAATGTTTTCTATCCTATCTAGGTCTTAGTTTTCAATCTTAAAGCGATTTGAATTTTCGTCTTTAACTGTTGAAAATGTGTCGTTTAGTAATGGATTGGAAGGATAATGCAAAATAATAATAATACATCTTTAAATATAGTTAACTATATAGCTTATAACTCCCGCGGTTTACAGCTAGTTTAGCGAATTATCAAAATAGAAGGCAAATTACTCACTACATAATTGAAAGACTCCGCGTTTTCAGTTAGCAAAGCGTCAGCTTGATAGCTTAAGTTAACAGACTAAATTTTTAGGTCGTCTCAAAGTTCAACGAGTGCAAACTGCCATTGGAGGCTTAACCACTAAATCTGTTAAATGCCTACGCCATAAATAGTAGTCAATATGTATTTCAAGAATATTGCAAACTCTGTCTGCAAGTTCATCACCTAGGTATTTTAGCTCACTTGAGTACATCATGTTCAAAATGACTCTGGTCAGAGTCTTCAAAGAAGTTTCAGAAGACAATTTCAAATCGTTGAAAATTCTAAAGTATTCATCTCTATAGGAAGAAAGCAATGCGTAAAATGAATAATTTGCTTATAACAAGCAATTTCTTCATTTTCCACATTGTTTTCAACAACTATTTTCTTAGGGGGCCTTACAAGGAGAGATTGTTTGGGTATGGGTTACCTCCTTGGTTGCTTTAACTCCGGTTCTTTATCTTTTCAAAGAAAGAACACTGAACAAACAAATGCTTTGCTAGCTTACAGTACTTTTCAGTACTTTGATTTTGAAACCGTGACGGTATCTACGCTGAGGAGGTTATTGGTAGGAGTTGGAGTCTTAATTACATATTACATAGAATCCTCGTATTACGCCATTTTCAAGATGTACTTGTTTTGGGGGTGGCAGGTTTTGAAAAATAATAAATCGGCACTGCTTCTCTTCTAACATAGTAACATCCTACTGGATTTTCCAAACTGGGTAACACTGACGGACGCCTACGGAGTCTATCAAATTCAATTCAGCCAGCCGGGACCGACAGTGACAAAAGCTTATCTTTACGTGTCTTTGACGATAGAATCCCTCAATTTTACTTTTTAAAGTACACGTGGCTTTCAGTCTTGGGTAGCTCTTTTGTACAGATAATTAAAGTTTTAACATAGTATTTAGTGATGCCACCATGCACCATTTATTTACAAGAGCTATAGATGTACCAGTTATAGTTAGTGATCAAAGTTCAATTTTGTCTATACAGGTACAGACAAATTGACCTTTGATCGCTCACTATAACTTTTAACATCTATAGTTTATCACAGCGGTTGTTTGTTGTTGGAGGAACCTGTATCCATTGTTATAAGAAACTGAAACCCTAATCACACTAAATGAAGCAGCGAATCGACACGTATCAAATAGTGGCTAACAAAGTATACGTAACAAGTCTAGTATGTGATGACTAAGCGTCACCATTCGTTGTGACGGATGCTCATCACAAGTTACATATCCATTGTGATGCTTAACCATAACTGGCTAATATTGAAGAAGATATCTAGATATAGCCATAGAAAGAATGATGGCAATTCGTGACTGATAATAATAAAAAAAATATGACGGTTATTCATGCCAAATATTTGATCCAGAAAGTTTTAGACATTTTGAACAATCGTGATAAGCTTTAAAAAAATGGCTAAGAATATATCGGCATTATAAGCATATGTATTGTGTCGATGAACTGCATACCAATTTTACTTACAGGACAGGGTATATATTGAAATTCAAAGCATTTTCTAAACACCATATAAAAAGGATGTGGCTCATCTTTTTAGCCGATAAATTACGTCTAACGATGAAATATAGCAAGATTTTGATTCCATTTGAAGAGATTTTCATATGCTCCACGTAGGCAATAGAAACACTATTGAAGTTTTAGACAGGGGATAGAATTTATTTATTTGGAATAAATACACTGTGACAATTTCCTGTCACAATAAGAGGTGACGGTTAGCATCAGATTATTGACTGGTGAGCATTTCTGGCATTAAATTTAAGACTGCGATTGTCAATCAAAAATCAATTGATTAATCAAATTATTAATTACGTATAGAAATGAACTTTGAACTCCAACATATATATTTTGACCATTTGGTTGATTTGGTGACTTAAATGTCGTAACTACAGATTATTAAAGTTGTTGTTACGATTAGGTCGCCAACCAACGATTTACTTTTGTTACTTGTACGTGACCATATAAAAATAACGCTTTTTTGATATCATAGTCGAACTTTCAGTCGGAGTCGGTGGGCGTCGTCAGCGACCTGTTAATTAAAGTCATACTCGTCTAGTCATATAGAATGCGATTAGAAAACGATGCTCATCACCCTATTGTGGGCGGGATTGGTATATGTGGTAATTTGCTAGACTGCATGTCGGGGGGGGAGGGGCCTCTTTCCCCCCCCCCCCACTTCGCTAGTACTTTAAACCGACGCCCCGTCTCCGTTTGACCATGAGTGGTACGTAAAACCGCATAAAATCAATCATTATTAACCCCATAGCCTAGAAGTATAGCTCGAACGAAATGTCCTAGCGTATTAATTGACATTTAGACCCGTATGGGTAACTGTAGTTATATTTCATATAACAGTTGATAGAATTATCTCATTCAATCCAAATTACAGTGTAGGAGTTGGAATGAAAAGCGTTTTTTGTGTATAAAAACATACAGAACACTGTCGTTTCCATATAAAGATAACAAAAACCGAAATGATCTTTGAACGAGACGGGAAATATAGGTCGAAAGCTGAAGAAATAAATTTCATTATAGTAGATTAAAGAGCTAGAAGAGCTGAATGCTTATTGAGACAAACAAGCCAACTAAAGAGAACCATTCTGTGTTATCTTCCCTTTCTCGTGTTACTAATAATTCAGAGGTGTGCCAAATTGTATTATAATCCGTTCATTCAGTACCTTTGTTTTCATCCTTGTTTAGTATGGGAAAGTTGCGTTTTTTATTGTTGTTTTTCAGTTTGGTTATAGATACAAATTTATCGATGGTATTAGTTTATGGTTGAGAAATAACATAAAAATGTATTTTTAAGATGAGACGAATATTTTCGGCACTAAAGTTTGTATTAAACAGCTAACCTTAAACCAGGTATTGCAAAGAAACTAAGAATAAGGTCTATGTAAAATACAAATGAAACGGATATAATTCTGGAGGGTATTCAAGAGAAATAAACCAAAAATGGCCTTAATGAATACCCACACGCTATCGAACACGCAAAAAACATTACGAAGGATCCCGAGAGAGTCTTATACAAAAGGAGATCTAAAAAGTTTATTCTTTAAACAGAAAATCGGTCGGATAATGCAATGACGGTAGCACTATTGTGGGAAATTTTTCGGATTATTCAAAAAATCACCGAAGTCAGAAACTCTTAAAGAGAATATCACAATTTTGAACCCTAACCCTGGGCTTAAGAAATTCAATACGTTATGTGGAGAAGTTAAAACACTAAGAAATGAACAGAGCACCTTATCGTGCAAATTACATATTACTTACTAATAATGCATTGAACTTGTCTTCTGTCAATGCAGATCCGTCGGTAACTTGTTTCGGTAAAAGTTGTGCTACTGCGCCTAAATGCTCTCACTAATCAACACAACCTCCTGAAAAAAAGAATCAGCAAACAGACGGTTTCACTCGGTTGAATCCGTAAAACCAAGTTTCGTTATTGATCTTCTTAATGTCATGGAACAACAAGAGGTAACATTGAACTAAGTGTATCATTTAAAACAGTCAACCATGAAATTCTTCCGAAGTCATTCAGAAAAAATGTGGCATCTATGACAAATCACTGGCTTGGATTGAATTCAATCTAAGCGATCTCACATGTACAGTCAGCACAAACTATTCGTTGCTAGCGCCTCGATTTGTTCGAGAGAGTACACCACAATGGATTTATTGTTGTTAGCAACACGGTTGTAAGAGTGTAGTGCACTCCAATGAAGGTTTAAGCTTACATCTTGGTTGTTAGAGTGTAATGTACCAAAATGCTACTGCTGCTGTTTTTGCCAACACCTCGGTTTGTTCGTTTGAAGTGCATGACAATGAAATTATTGTTGTCAACACCTCGGTTGTTAGAGTGTACTGCACGACAATGAAGTTATTGTTGTCAACACCAAGGTTGTTAGAGTGTAGTGCACGACAAAAAAATTATTATTGTCAACACCACGGTTGTTAGAGTGTAGTACACGACAATGAAGTTATTGTTGTCAACACCACGGTTGAAATGTTGTAGTGCACGACAATGAAGTTATTGTTGTCAACACCACGGTTGAAATGTTGTAGTGCACGACAATGAAGTTATTGTTGTCAACACCACGGTTGAAATGTTGTAGTGCACGACAATGAAGTTATTGTTGTCAACACCACGGTTGTTAGAGTTGAGTGAACCACATGGTAGTTGTCGTCAACATCTCGGGTTTTAGTGTGTAATGAGCCACCAAACAAGTTGTTATTATCAACATCTCGGTTGTTAGAGTGTAGTTTCCACAATGAAGTTATTGTTGTTAACACCGTGGTTGTTAGCGTGAAATGTACCACAAGGTATGTTATTTTCAACACATTTCGGTAACTTGTTACCGAACAGTAAGTTTGCAAGATAACGTCGTTTGATATCTAAGTGGAACTTCCTGTTGGCCATCAGCGGAAGGCCGGCGATGCGTTCCCTCAAAATGATGCTTTCAAATGCCCCTCCATATGAAAGCTTTGGAAAAACAATTTGGAAAATGAAGAAATTGTGTTCTACCCGAAAAGATTAATAATTTTAAAATTTCGGGGAAATGAAATTATCACCTGCAGCTTCTTTGAATTTGGACCACTCTAAAATTTTGTTGTGTTGGAACTGGTTAAAATGTTCCAACACAATTTCCATACTCCACGCATTTATAATTTTGATACAAGATACTGCTCTGAAACACGGTTAAATGGGGTTTAATGTCACTTTAAACAGTATTGTAGGAGCACTTAAAGACCTAGTTTAAGGAATGTTGTGTATGTTGGACCCCTACTGATAAGCTAATTGCCTTATCTGTAAATCACACCAGGGGGTAATCATCTTGTATATTCCATTGATGACCATGGTCAAATTTTGTCAATAATATGTAATAGCTGCACCTTAGCTTTATTCTGATGAGAATTTGATTGGAAAAAAAAGAAAAGTTATTCTTTTTTAATTTATCTTATAATTTTTTTATGCTTTTAAAATTTCAAATCACTTTCAAATTACTGAATGAAAAGTGACTAAGTTGCAGATTGCTGGATTGAATGTAATTGAAAGAAATTTACATGCATTACATTTTTGTAATTTAATCGATTACACAGTTTCTTCAAACATTGAGGTAAAGTAAGAATTCTGGTAAAATTACTTTTTTTCCATTTTGATTTATATCATAGCCTAGAATATTGAAATATTTCCTGAATGTTATGGCAGTTTTACAGACTAAAAAAGAGCAAAAAGGTTGAAATATCGAGACGAAAGGGGAAATCAGAAAAATCAATGTTTTCTCCTCTTTTCTCAATCTTGTCTATCTAAGTTATTCCAGTTGCTACTTTTGATATATTATGATAACAATAGCCTTATATTTTGTTTTTTTACTCCTCCCGCACTTTGAAAAAGTCTTAAAAAGTCTTAAAAATGAGAACTTATTATTCATTAACAATTATAACCAAATAAAATTCAAAATTTATTTCAAAAGACAAATTAGTTACAAAGAAAGCGCAAATATATGCCACACTTTTCCATTGTAATACAGCAGATTTAATCCCTTGTATAATGTATATAGCTTCCTTATCAGATAAGGTCGTTAAATTCCCAGCATGTGGTTAATTGTATATCTCATTTGGGGGGGGGGGGTCAAATAAAGAAGGATTAAACTAGGCCTTTAACTATCTGTTTCCGGTATTTCTCACACCAGTACTACTTCTACATCCTTTCCGACCCTCCCCCCCCCCCCCCAGCTGCTCATTTAGGTATACGATTATCCACCTATTGGTCGGAGACAACTATCGATTAGATTTTTGATAGATTATTTGCCGTTTTAACATGAATGCAATGTGTATGAAAAATATATAATTCGAGAAAAATTTTAGCATAAAAATGTTATAAAAATGTTATAATTTGAAAATTCTCACTTGATGTTCACTTCTTTATCAAATGAAAATTAATTTCGAATGCAGATTATACAGAAATGGCAACGGTTCTTATGTTTTTGGGGACCAAAGAAAAAAAAAAGAGTTTAAAAAAATTTGGTTCAGAACTCGTTTTTAATCAATGCTCATGTCACTGAATTTAATCATTTTCATTATTATTTCAAGAATCGGATTGTTTTTCTTTCCTTTTTGGACCTTTTGTAACGTAAGGACAAAGTTGAGTATCCTAGAAGAAGTTAAATGTCGTAGCTACAGCTTGTCAAAGCTGCAGTTACGACGTTTAGGTCGCCAACCAACTATTCTACTTTTTTCAGCGAGCAAAGTGTCATCTTTGATAGCTTAAGTTAACAGACAATTTTTGAGGTCGTTTCAAAGTTCAACGAGTGCAAACTGCCACTGGAGGCTTAACCACTAAATCCATTAAATGCCTACGTCATAAAAAGTAGTTCGTATGTATTTCAGAAATATTGCAAACTCTGCATGCAAGTTCTTCTCCTAGGTATTTAAGCTCAAGCTTATGCTACAGGCGAGAATTTCAGATTGTTGAAATTCTAAAATATTTATCTCTTCAGGTAGAAAACAATGTGGAAAAATGAAGAAAAAGCGTAAAAAGGAGGGATTTTGTGGGAATGAGTTAACTCCTTGGTTACTTTAACCTCGTTTCTTTATCATTATAACGTTTGACAATGAAGATTATTGAACAAAAAATGATCTTCTAGCTTACAGTTCTTTTCAGTACTTTGATTGTTTCATGATACTGGTCATCATTATGCAAAAATAACGCCGTTTGAAAAAAAATCGAAGCGGAACTTCCTGTCAGAGTCAATAGGCGGAGTCAAAATAGTACGTATGCGGGGCCAGCGATTGGTTGATTGGCAGCAGCGATTAGCGTCTATTTATTAGACAGCTTTACATTTCCATAATTGTTCGCTTGAAATATGATAATAACTCACTGCCACTAACCTACCCGTATCTCATTATAGCACAAAGAACTTCTGCATTTTGGACACGTCAGACCGTTTGGCTCAATTCGTAGAGCATTTGACTTCAAACCCCAAGATCTCGGGTTCGAGCCCAGGCTGACCAGATCAACTTTAAAAAGTAATTAACTGTCGGAAGATACGTTAACCCATTCCTGGACAAACCCCGGGATTTTACGTCACTGTGATTTTATACTTGAGAAAACATTGTGGAATAAGGAGAATTTGCTTGTAACAAGCAATTTCTCCTTTTCCCACAATTTTTTTCTACCACATAGAATGGTCAGATTTCAAATTGCATGCATTTTTCATTGTCGTCTGCAACCTCTTTCAAATTGGACCAGTCTAAAATACCATAAAACAGGAAAGGGTTAAACCGAGGCCGCACGTGACGGTGCTATTCATCGAACACCAGGAAACAATCGGAAATACATACATACAGAATTTGGACGTCTCATTTCTGTGGTAGGTACGCAAATAACTGATGAGTGTGGCTTTGTTTTGGCAGCGTAGATGGAGCAGGTTTACTACTCTAGGTACGCACATCAATAAATCAAAGCACCGACAATGCTGAAGGACGCAAATACTGACTAGCAAATTGACGAATCACAATGTAAATCAAAGAGTCAATCGGCCAACAAATAATTTATTAAGACCTTCGGTATTTTCGAGTTCGTTTGAAGCAGACTGAATCATTGGGTCCCGGGTTCGATTCTCGGTCGCGGCATATATCTTTTCTGACACTTGTCTGGATAATCGTAAACGTAAGCTGGATGAGCAGCTGGAGGCTGGGAAAGGATGTAGTGGAAGTACTGGTGTGAGAAATACCAGAAATCTACGATTAGGTGCTCCAGTCTCCGCGATATGACTGAAATAGTGACATTAAACCCTATTCAAACAAACAAATTAAAGCAGACTGAATTATGCACGACTGGTCTGAAGTTTAAGGGTTGTGTTACACTTTCATAACAATATTGACACGCCGCCAAAGATGGACATGTGTTCAAATCATCCCAGTCCGTCTGCACATCTTTCTACCCATTTCTTGTTAATACAGAGTTCCTAACATGCCAAGGATTAACATTTACAGAATAATCCCAATTATATTACCTTTATCAAGTTTTTTTTTATAAGGTTTGTGTGTAGTGGAGGAGGGTGGGGGTGGGGTAATATTTCCTGCGAAAACAAATTCAGCAATAGACTTTGGTAAGATTTTCCATTGGATTTTTATTTGCATGTTACCTTTTGCATATTTGCTTTTTTCCCACTCGTTCTTTTAACTCATTTCCATACGGCAAAAATTTAGACTGACCCAAATTGAAAGGAGTTGCAGATTACAATTTAAAGCTGATAAAATTATAGATTTTTTTCAATATAGTGGGCAGAAAACATTGTTTTAAATGAAGGAATTGCTTGTTACAAGCAATTTCTTCATTAAACAAAATGTTTTCTTAGTTGTTTTTCTTGAGGGGCGTCTAAAAGCGTCATTGTGTGTGATTGGATTGAAGTGCGTCACATACTTCATGTTATTTTTTCTTATTCACTCAATATCGCTTTCATTTCTACATAATTTAATTCTTAGTTTCGTCTATCAAAAACGAGCATTCTGATTGGCCGAAAAAAACTCCATGAACAAAATTTTGAGCACGCAGCGATTTTGTATGCTTCCGCATAAAATAGTCCCATACAAAAAGGTATCAACATTTGTAAACCTTTTGTGTGTGCGTTTTTTTTTTTTTTTTTGTTTTTGTTTTGTTTTTTTTTTCGCTCCATGGTATAAAATTATAATAAATGAAGAGAGTATATTTTGTTTTCATGGATGTGTGAACCGAAAAACCTAATCACACAATGTATGAATCCGCGAAGTGTTATTAGGTTTTTCGGTTCATACCTCCATGAAAACAAAAAATAGTCTCTTCATCTCTTAAAAGATTTTCATGAAATTTCGTAGATTTTTAATGGTTATAATGCCTCACTTTGGGTTTTTAGGCTATAAGGTTTTATCAGGCAATATCAGATCTATCTCGAAATCTGCCCGGTTAACCCGTTCCCATACAATGACGCTTTAAGACGCTCCTCAAGATAAAATACTTTGGAAAGCATCGTGGAAAATGAAGAATTTTTCCATTATCCACAATGATTTCTAACTAGACACCAGATAGAAATCTAAAATTTCATAAACTTTAAATAGTCGTCCGTGAGAAGTGGACGTCCGGTTAGAGTAAAGAGGGCCCGCCCGATGAGAGTCAATAGCGCCCGCCCAGTTTGAGTCAAATTCGACCGCCCGGTAAGAGTCCAAAGCGGCCGTCCGGTTAGAGTCAAGGGTAACCGCCCGTTTAGAGTCAAAAGCGGCTGTCCGGTTAGAGTCAAGGGTAATCGCCCGTTTAGAGTCACAAGTGACAGCCCGGTTAACCCTTTCCTGGTTAATCCCTGGTTTTTACGTCCCTGTGATTTCATAATTGAGAAAACATTGAGAAAAAAGAAGAAATTTCTTGTGACAAGCAATTTCTTCTTTTTCAACAATGTTTTCTATCCCACAGAATGGTTATTTTTCAAATGAAATCAACTTTATATTTTCGTCTGCAAAAGCTTTGAATTTGGACGGGTCTAAAATTTTGCAAAACAGAAAAGGGTTAAGTTCAAAAGCAGCCGTCCGGTTAGAGTAAAAAGTAGCCGCCCGGTTGGAGTCAAAAGTGACTGCCCGGTTTGAGTCAAAAGCGGCCGTCCGATTAAAGTCGATAGCGGCCGTCCGGTTAGAGTCAAAAGTAGCCGTTCAGTTAGAGCCAATGGTGGCCGTCCGGTTAGAGTCAAAATCGACCGCCCGATTAGCGTGAAAAGCGGCCGTCCGGTTAGAGTCAAAGGTAATCGCCCGTTTTGATTAAAAGGTGACAGCCCGGTTAGAGTCAAGAGCGGCCGTCCGCAGAGAGTCAAAAGTAGCCTCCCGATTGGAGTCAAGAGTGACAGCCCGCTTAGAGTCAAGAGTGTCCGCTCGGTAAGAGTCGAAAGCGGCCGTCCGGTTAGAGTCAAAAGTAGTCGCCGTGTAAGAGACAAAAGCGGCCGCCCAGTTAGAGTGAAAAGCGGACGCCTAGTAAGAGTCAAAAACGTCCGTCCGGTTAGAGTCAAAAGCGGCCGTCTGGTTAGAGTCAAAAGCGACCGTCCGGTTAGAGTCAAAAGCGGCCGCCCGGGTAGAGTCAAAAGCGACCGTCCTGTTTGAGTCAAAAGCGGCCGTCCGGTTAGAGTCAAAAGCGACCGTCCGGTTACAGTAAAAAACGGCCGCCCAGTCAGAGTCAAAAGCGACCGTCCGGTTACAGTAAAAAGCGGCCGTCCGGTTAGAGTCAAAAGCGACCGTCCGGTTACAGTAAAAAACGGCCGCCCGGTTAGAGTCAAAAGCGACCGTCCGGTTACAGTAAAAAACGGCCGCCCGGTTAGAGTCAAAAGCGGCCGAGCAGTAAGAGTCAAAAGGGACCGTCCGGTTATATTGATAAGCGGCCGAGCGGTTAGAGTAAAAGATGGTCCGGTTAGTCAAAAGTGACCGACCGGTTAGAGTCAAAATCGACCGCCAGGTGAGAGTCAAAAGCAAACGCTTAGTGAAAGTCAAAAGCGGCCGAACGGTTAGAGTCAAAATTGACCGCCAGGTGAGAGTCAAAAGCGATTGAGCGGTTAGAGTAAAAAAGCAGCCGCGCTGTTAGATCGGGTTTTTGCTCCTAGATGTATTGAGACTTTCTTAACCCTTTCCCGTTCAATCCCCTGTTTTTACGTCCCTGTGTTTTAATACTTAGGAAAACATTGTGGAAAAAAAAGAAATTGTTTGTAGCATGCAATTTCTTCCTTTTTCCACAATATTCTCTAACTAACTGAATAGTTATTTTATATATAGAATCAACTTTATATTGTTGTCTGCAAACCTTTGAATTTGGACTGGTCTAAAATTTTGAAAAACAAGAAGGGGTTTAACAGCGGACTTCCTTTTGATCCCACAGTTTGCCATGTTGCACCCATTCCAATACAATGACGGCTTTTGATACCCCCCCCCCTAAATAAAATAAAAATTTGTTAAACATTGTGGATAATGAAGAAACTGCTTAGTTCAAGTAATTCTTCATTATCTACAAAGTTTTCTACCCCAAAAGATAGAGCTTTTTGAAATTCCATCAACTAAAGATTGTCGTCTGCAACCCCAAATGTCGTCGGTTGGTGACCAAAAGTATTTAAGCTTTAGTTGCGAGGTTTTGGTCGTCCACGGACGGTGGTTCGAAGTCTTTCGCTATTAAGGTCCTAAGGGTCATTATTCCGATAACTCACCTAGCGATTCTCAACGGATAATGACAACAGTGAAACAAATTAACGAGAATCGAATTCTAACAGGTAAATCAAACTTGTAGGCGTGGCTTGACTGCGAAATTCACAACTTCCGTACTAGGTCTTTATAAATAACGCGGAACTACCGCAATCTTTCATTTATACAGCCACTTTAAATTTGTAATTATTATCTATCATTTGGCAGCAGACTATCGTTTATAATTTTCGAGTAAATTATATTTACAACAAAATGTTTCAGTTTACAGTAATAGTTTTTCTGTTATTTTGTTCAACGAATACGGAGGGAAGGTTTATCGGGAAAATCATCGAAACGCCTCAAGAATTCTCCAGTCAGGTAAGAAGAATTTGGTTATCTAAATGAGAAAGCGGCATCGTGTATGAACATTCGCGTTCGTTAATATTTACACTTATATCGTTATAATTTAATATTTAGTTTCGTCTATCAGAAACGAGTGACCTGATTGGCCGAAAAATTTTCTTCATAATTCTACGAATAAAATTTTGAGCAGGCAATAATTTTGTATGCTTGCGCTTTAAACAATTCCATAAGAATGTAACAAAATTTGTAAAATGATTGTGTTTTTCGCTTGATGCCATTAAATAATAAGAAATGAAGAGAAAAATTTTGTTTTCATGGAGGTACAAAACGAAAAACCTAATGACACTGTATGAATACGCGAAGCGGGTTCATACAGAAGTGTTATTAGAGTTTTCATTTCATACCCCCATGAAAGCTTAACATATTCTCTTCATTTCTTAAACAAATTGTTAATCATCTGTGTGTTTTGGGTGTGAAATTGTGATTATTGAGTACTTTCGTGTTGAAGCATAGTTCTTTAAGTACTCACACCGCTGAGCTAATGCTGATGTTTTGTAAGATTCTAAGGCCAAGGAAAATCAGAGAAAAGGTTGTTGCTTTCAGCAGGTTGGGACTTTGGAACTGGCCTTTTGATTTGGTTAACATCGTTAAGCAACAACAATAAATTTGTTTAGAAAAATAAGATTAACATATTCCCTTGCAGTCCCACTTAGTACGCCCCCCCCCCCCCCCACAGAAAAAGGTTAGGAAATCATTGTTGAAATGAAGAAATGGGTGGTTGAGAGCAATTTATTCATTATGAACACTGTTTTCTACCAAAAATGACAAACTGATGTAAACTTTCATCAGATAAAAATTGTCGAATTTTAATTTGGACCAGTCTAAAAGTTGTTGCCTAGCAAGAATTTCAATCATATCTACTTAAATTCGTTTACCTAGGACTCCGCGCATATTAAAAGCCGTATCTCTTTTTCCCCTACCCCCTCCCCATCCCATTAAAATGATAATAATAATCAAAAATGTGTAGTCCGTGCCCAAAGGCATAAGTAAATAAGTAAATATGATGACTGAAATTATAAGATCAAAATACTTGTACGCAGTTAGCCAACAAATTAATGAAAGTTAAATTGTAGACTTTCACAAACTAAGGTTTGTCACCATTAAAGGATGACGTCAGGGATGATGTTTTCACTTTCGCTAATCATCCAACTTACTAGCGTACATTTCTACTCGGTCACGGAGATTAACGAAATTGTCCGTAAAACTTAGTCATCAGCGCATGTACATATTACGGCCAGTGCCAAAAATTAGCATTCGTCTCGATCTCAAGACGTAAACCAAACACGAGTTAACACAAATGTTCCTTCCAAAGAACTTCAACTTTACCGTCTTTTTACATATTGATTATAAGAAAACCGATCCAAAACTATACCAACAACAAACTTTTATACCAGACAACTGTACGAGAGAAGGTTTTGAATCAAATCTTGGAAGAAATGTTTGATTGCCAGTAATTTCTTCTTTTAGCCCATTCACAAACAATGTCACATCTCAAATTTCTAAGTTTCTATTAAAATAACCTGTTATTTCAATACATATTCGAGTCACCCTTTTTATATCGACGCAGCTGTCCAAGGAACCAATGATTTATCATTGTAGCTCATATTTTCTCCTACGGAGACAAAAGAAAAAAATAATCTTATTATCTTTGCTTTCTTTTTAGTTTTAGGGAAATACTTTCAACAAATAGTTTTATTTATACCTTTCGATTTTTTCGTATAATGGCTTTTTATAAGTCGGTATATCAGTGCTTTCAGCCCTTTGATTTTACGGCAATTCAATGATGTAATTTATACAGCATGACAGGGGTTAATACTTCCTATTGAAATATTGTCACGAAAAGTCCATTTTCTACTCTGTATTTATTCCCCTATTCATTAACTTGATGACTACATATATATTTCTACTATAATATAAAGCTATTAGAACTATTTTTGGAACCAAAAATCACCAGCAAACTCCCTTCTCCCTTCCAAATATAATTATATACTGAGCTTAATATTTGTTTGTAGTACCTAGATATGAGTTTTTCGAGTCATTTACCATGCAGACAAGGCACTTTGTCTGAGATAACATAACATAGACATAACATAAGTTTTATTCATGTGACTTGAACGCACTCGTTCATGGTCAAAACATATGAATTTACATACATGTGACAATGGCGGAAATGCAAAATCAAAGTAGATTGAAAATACATAATAGATAATGAGAAAAGTTCAATCGACAGAAAAGTTAGTGAAGAAAGGTCGGGAAGGGTTGGTGAATACAGTATACTTTGTATATTTAGATCGAGGTATTGTACAACTTACTCTCATCATGGGTGTAGTCTGACTATAAGTGTGGCTATTCCTCTCCCAATACAACCGCCATGATAAAAAGACTAAAAAGTCTTTGATTAATCATTCCGAAACAAGCCGTCCATTTTACGCCACTCAAGAAAAAAGCTAACAAACAATTTCTTCATTATCCGCAATGTTTTCTATCCCAAAGACGACAAAAATAAAATTCCGTCAACTTGGAATTGTCGTCTGCAGTTTCTTTCAACTTGGACCAGTCTAAAATTCTGCTGTGTTGGAATTGGTTACAAACCACAGCAAAATATTTATATAGTATTCACAGGGAAAAATAGATCAAAGATAAAAGTTAAATTAGATATTAGATTTTGGTGTGTATTTCCGTTTATTTATCGTCGCTACCGTAGCACATGCCAAAATGAGCGACGCCCCCCCCCCCCCAGAAGACGGTTAGTTGTTATGGGGGATAGTGCAAGGATACAGTGCGATGCTGAGAGCTCCGCCTGGTTCTTTAACGGGATCGTCACACGGGGCTTCGGGTTAACGTCTTATCCGAAAGATCATTAGTTTGTTACCTGATATGGTCATTTCAGGGCTCGAACAAATGATCTTGAGGTTTGAAGTCAAGTGCTCTACAGGGCTAATAAGGGTATTAGTGTGAAAGAAGATGATAATTGTCCGGCTTCGATTTCAGACGGCGTTATTTTGCAAAAATTATGGCCAGTATCATGCAACAAAATAGCAGAATAGTTGGTTGGTAACTTAAACGTCGTAAGTACAGCTCGGATAAGCTGTAGTTACAACTTTAAAGTCGACAACCAACATCAACGTTTAGCTAAAATGGCGGCTAATGGTGAAGTTCAATGCTCAGGTCCGGGCTGAATAACTGATTTGATTGGTCGGCTAATTCCGCGATTGTTAAGGTCATGGGTGTCTCTCTGACTTCTATCTACGTTTGGACCGGGTTATTGAAAAACATAGCTAGTTTGCAGAACATGTGGCCAGGTATGTAAGTAAAGCACTTTGTTTTTGGGCGACATTAAAGTCGTAATATATATGCCATCGACAAAGCAATTAACAGATATACATTTTGTTCCAAGAAGTGAAATATTGAGCACCCGCACAGATCCGTTCCCACACAACCCCGCGATCTTATGACCTTAAAACAAAGAGTTCAGGAAAACAAATTGAAAATAAAGACATTGCTTGTCACAAGCAATTTCTTTATTTTCAACCTTGTTTTCTACCCAAAAAGATAACAACAGTCAAATTTTCAAATATTCAAATTTTTACCAACTTGAAATTTTCGTCTGCAGCTTTTTTTTTTAATTTTAACCAATCTAAAGTCTGTGTATAATATTTACCTAATAACCCAATGTCAGCTTGGGTCCAGTACTTTCACAAACAGTAGATCGACGCGAGAAGGACTAAACAACACGTGTTGTTACGCAGAGATGAAATTGTGCCAAGTCAAATACGTCATTCGACAGGTCGATTTTTTGACGTAATCCAAGAATGGTTCTTCATCAATACGTTGTGATGACGAATAAATTTTGCATTCAATATTCATTAACACTCCATTGTTGTATGTAAGCGTGGGTTAAAGCCATTGTTATAACGTCGACTGGCTACAACAATATCGTAACTACAGCTTGAATAAACTACAGTTACGATGTTTTCTAGCCACCGCCGATATGACCTATCGTGATTCATATTGACTTCTGGCAATTGTTTATAATCGATACGTGACATGGTTTAATAGGATTTCTTATGTAACTGTTTCGTTAGTTTAGATACTAAACAAAGATCTATCGTAAGGTTTGGTGTATTTTTCAGAACTCGGAGACCTCAATTCAGAAAGAACAACCGAACTTAGAAACAAGTTTACTTCATCTTTCATCAGCCGAGACTGGGAGTGCAGACTCCCCCGTTATCAATATATTGAACAAACTTCCAGCAACAACGCAAAGCCAGCAATCAACAAAAGATTCGAACCAAGAACCTCGAGAAAGTGATGCAACAGACATCGCTGCATATCCAGAATACGCCATGGAGAAACGGTTCTTGTTTCTTGTAAGATTGGTTTTCATTTAGTTTTTTAGTTTAATAACATAAATGTCAGGGGCTTACATGTTTTTATCGTCACTTTTATGTTGTGTCGAGCTTCACTGAAAATCGCTCAATTAATTTACAATTTCCTTTATAAACCCGGGAATTTACGTCGCTGTAATTAGTTGAGAAAACATTGTGTAAAAAGGAGAAATTGCTTGTAACAAGTAATTTCTCCTTTTCCCACAATATTTTCTACCCCATAGCACGGTTTCATTTCAAATTGAATCCAATTTTCATCTCCGTCTGCAACCTTTTTCAATTTGGACCAGTCTAAAAATTCAAAAACGAGAGGGTCATATTTTGATGTTTTGGAATCGCCTAAACCCATTCCAACATAAGATAATCAAACAGTGATTCAAATTAAAAGAAGCTGCAGAAGACTATTTCTAATTGAAGAAAGTGTATTTTTTCGTCATGATACAAGCATTTTTTTTTCATTTTGCACAATGTTTTCCAGAGCCGTTTCCTCGAGGGGCGTAAAAAAGAGGGATTGTGAGGGAATGGGTTAAGTAGGCTACTATTACCTTGTTTCGTAAGAATCAATTTTCGTGGATGATAGAATCAGTTTAAGGCAGTAGTTAGGAGGTTTTAATCGCCAAACGACGACTTGTGACAGTCGTTAAACAACAGCCCAAAAATACAAAATATGACCGGGTTGGTGATGTCACACAAAAAATAGGTTGACAAATTAAAAAACAACAACAACAAAACCCATTCATTTAGATAAGATCATGAATGTTGACCTCTGACATCTATGTAATACATGTTCATTGGTGAAATGACTTAAATATCGTAACTACAGCTTATTCAAGCTGTCGGGACGACATTGATCGATCAACAAATCGCCGTTCGTTTTGTGTTCCCGAAGGCATATTTTCAAACTAACACGTTTTATTTTTAGCTAGAAAAGCGTCAGCTTTGATAGCTTAAGTTAACAGACGAAATTTTGATGTCTTCTCAGAGTTCAACGAGTTCAAACTACCACAGGAGGCCTAACGACTAAATCCATTGAACGTCTACGCCATAGAAAGTAGTTCTTATGTATTTAAGGAATATCGCAAACTCTTTTCAAATTGTAAAGAACTCTTTCAAAAGCATGCTGTTTTATCCATTCCAACCCAATTCCGCTTTTTAAACATCTCAAGAAAAAAGCTTTGAAAAACATTGTGGACAATGAAGAAATTTCTTGTGACAAGCAATTTCTTCATTGTCAACAATGTTTTCTACCCAACAAGGGAAATATTTTCGATCGTGATAACCTTTACCAAAGAAGATTACTTAACAAAACTATGCTTTGCTAGCTTTTACGGTACTTTCAGTACTTTGGTTCATTCAACTTACCTTGTATGAGGGCCAGTGCTACTTCAACCAATCATCAATCCGTATTTTAACTTTTTAACTGCCTCTACAACAAGTAGTATTTTTTTCCATGTTCTTTAAAATCATGCCGTTTGTTGTAGTGTTTTTTCATTACAATAATTATCTCCCTCTAAATGAGAGTAAACAATCATTGGCCCCTTCCATATATTGCGTTAAACCCGCCCATTGACTCCACAGGAAGCCCGCTTCGATTTTAAATGACGTTATTTCGAAAATGTATGACCAGCAGCACGAACAAAAACATAGAATAGTTGGTTGGCGACCTAAACGTCGTTATTGCAGTTTTAATAAGCTGTAGTTACGCCGTTTAAGTCGTCAAACCAACAAAAGTGGAGGCCAAAGTTGGAGATGAAAACTCATGTCTGGTATCAAGGAATGATTTCATTGGTCGATTGGTTATTTGATTGCCAGCCGCGATTGGTCAATAAAGTCACATGACTGATCGCTGGCCCCACCTACCAGCCTCCAACAGGCAGTTCGACTTAAATAACAATCAGCATTATTTCGCAAAATTTAATATTAGGATCATGTTTAAAAGACTTAAACGATCGGTTGGCGACCTTAATATAATAACTACAGCTTAAGTCGTTTAAGTCGCCAAAGAAACAAAACGCTTTATATCAATGTCGAAATTCAACACCCCCTTCTGGTCTAAATGAATGATTTGATTGATCGAACGATTAACATTTTCATTCCGACAATTGAAATATAAACAACCTTAAACTGTTCACACGGAAAAAACGTCAAAAGAAATACAAGTTTAAGGTTATTTATTGCCTTTATTTTCAGAACATCAAGCTGACGTTGAACGTGGACATGGACGGAGGAGCTAGACGTCGTTACGAGGTCACCGTCCCGGTGGGTCACGTGATCAGTGTATTTGAAGCGTTTGTTGAGGCGGCCTCCTCTTTAAGGGACAGTTACTCGAACGCGGAGAACCCCTTCAATATGGGTCTACAGTATAATGAAGACGGATCGTGTCTACACATTATCCGAGCTTTTGGTTTAGAGGTTGATCAAGAGCATGTCTGGAGGATCAATATCAAGAAACGGGGAGGACAGGTAACTAATATTCATGAGTATAACTGCTTTTTTTCCAGTTTAACCCATTATCAGACGGCAAAAGTTTAGACTGGTCCAAATTGAAGAGAGTTGCAGACGACGATTTAAAGTTAATGGATTTTGTTCAACTTTCTGTGAAGAAAACATTGTGGGAAAGAAGAAATTGCTTGTCACAAGCAGTTTCTTCATTTTACACAATGGTTTCCTAATTGTTCTATTTTTTATTCTAGGGGTCGTCCAAAAGTGTCAATGTGTGGAAAAAGGCTAACCCATTACTTGACGGCAAAATTTGTGACCGGTTACAATTTAAGAGTGTTGCAGACGACAATTCATGGTCTCGAAAATTGAAAACACACACACACACAAAAAAAAAACAAAAAAAAAAAACACGCAAATAAAGGATAGAAAAGTTGTGAGAAAAAGAGATATTGCTAGTGACGATCAACTTTCTAGATTCCTCACAAATTTCAAGCATTTCTTCAGTGCAAAAACATGGATTGGGTTGTATTTGGGTGATCAGAGATTCTTAATGCAGATTCAAACCCTTGCAAATAAATGAACATTTTCTTTTTGTAATACTACCATTTTATTGCCTCCTAAACACGCTAAGTAGCTGAATTGATAAAAAATGCATGTCTTCAATATTGCAAATTACAATATGTTTTTAAGGATAAGTCGACTAAGAATAAACATGTCAGCGTTATCAGGCCATTGATTGTTGATTTCTTTCTGATTTCAGAGTTTGTATACGGGTGTTTGTGTTCCTGGGCGGTATGAAATACGAGTTGGACCATTTTATGAAATTGACTTAACTTACTCTCATATCAACAGTGCAAGCATTTAAATGGAAAATTGTGTTCCTGTCATTTTGGCACTTGGAGTAACACTTTCCCGTTCAAATTCGGGATTTTACGTTTCTGTGATTTTATACTTGGAAAAAGAAGAAATTGCTTGTAACAAGCAATTTCTCCTTTTTCCACAATGCTTTCTACCACATAGGATGGTTTCATTTCAAATAACATCCAGTTTTCATTGTCGTCTACAACCTCTTTCAATTTGGACTAGTCTAAAATTTCGAACAGCAGGAAAGGGTTTAGAACAAGGCTGTAACAGACGGATTGCTTGTGTCAATCAAATAACTAATCGACCAATCAACTTACTCCATCAGACCGGAAGTGAACTTTGAACCCCTACATTGGACGACTTTCTGTTGGTTTGGCGACTGACGTTTACCTGGCCAAAGAACCGTTTTAGTTATCGGCCACATTTTATTTTAAGATAACGCCGTTTAACCCTTCCTGTTCAATCCTTGGTTTTTACGTCCCTTTAGTTTTACAATTGAGAAAACATCGTAGAAAATTTTCCACAATATTTTCCATCCCACCGAATGATTATTTCTCAAATTAAATCCACTTACAATTTTTGTCTGCAAAACCTTTGGTTTTTGACAGGTCTAAAATTTTGCAGAACAGGAAATGGTTAATATCGAAGTTAAACTTCCTGATGGAGCTCAGTGGGCGTAGCAAGTGATCTGTCGATTTATGTAGACAAAAGGAAAAAAAATAAAACAATATTGGGAACGTAGAAAAAAAAAACTAAGAAATTTACTTTGTAACGTTTTAATCTTGTTTGGTTTCTGTTATGTGACATGTCTGCCTTTACGGTCAACCCATTCCCAAATGATAAAATTTTAGACTGGTCTAGATTGAAAGAGGTTGCAGACGACTAAATGAAGTTGGCGTTGTCTGCGCATGTCATTTTCTCCGGAGATTGACCCGTCTTCGGGACCGTATCACTTATCCAGATTGGGATAAATATTACTATGTCTCCATATTATATCGCCAAAAAGTAGCAAGTGGAGAATTGCAATAAAACTACATTTGTGGCGAAATCAAACTTAATTGTCGCCCAAAATTAATTAGAAAAATTATTATTCTAAATTGCAAAAGTATTTATGCCTTACCTGTGCTTAGAGGCATCAAGGATTTGAAGCGAGCATTTCGTGGGCGCTACAGTTCGACTGAAACGGTCGAGTTGTCACGAATGACACTACCCAGAATGCTTAAATTAGATATGTCAGAATTTGCAAAATACCACCTATCGGAAGATAAGGTGAAGTTAGTTTAAATTGAAAATATTCTGGCTCTTTGATATAGAAAACATTGTAGGAAAAAGAGAAATTGCTAGTTACAAGCACTGTCTTCTTCTCTCACATTGCTTTCCAAAGCTACATTTCTTCGGAGCGTAAAAATACGAGATTGTATGGTAATAGGCTAATAAACCATAGTCTGCATTTTCCAACTTTTATACTGATCGAAATTGAAAGATGTTGCGGAAAACATTTCAAAATGTGTATAGAACGAAAAATAAATATCAATAAGTGTTAAAAGCAGTAAAAGGATAAGTTGCACACCAAAGAAAATTCTCCTTTCCCCACATTTTCCCAACGCTTTATATCCTTGGCGCATGAAAATGGGGCATAAGTGGAAAACGAGCTAGAGGCATTTCTATCCATTTTTTACGTGTCAAAGACATTGTATTATGACAGAAAACCAGAACAGCGCTTTTTGAAATGGGCACGACATCGGGATTCCTCGGATGACGTCATAACAGTTCAATCCCACCATGATTACTATTTAAGAGACGAAGAGAATATTTTTTTTTCATGGAGGTATGAACCGAATAAACGTTTCTCGATTCATACCTCAATGAAAAAAAAGAGAGAGAACTTTTAATGTATGGAACTATTTTTTGCGAAAGAATATAAAATGGCTGCGTGCTCAAAGTTTTGTTCATGGATTTATGAATATTTTTTCAACAAAATAGAGTGAACGCTTTGATAGACGAAACTAAATATTCAATTATAATGACGCATTTACTACGTCATTTTACTATCTTCCACTAGCGATTCAAATGTTACGAATCTAAACGAAGATTCTAGATGTTCCAAAATGGCGAATCACAGGTATTCTACTAAGGAAAATATCACGTAAAAGTAATCGATGCAAAAATTCTGATCTTTGCTTTTATGCACTTTAACCTCTTTGAGAATAGGCAACATTTTATTCTATAAGTAGAAAAATTAAACAAATCTTAATGTTTGGAGAAGGAGTTCATCTCGGAGTAAGGAAAAATGATTTCAAACCGGTGGATGGTAAAGATTACATTCAGCTTTGTTAGTGAGTTTGAAATTATTCTAAATCAATTATATTTATGAATAAAAATTAACAAATGATTTTTTTTAAAAACCTGTTTTGCGCGAAAGACCCTGTTGTCCATTTTGAAGCTGTGACCCTAAAACGACGAATCGCGTGTGTCAATCAAAAATCAAGCGACCAATAAAATGATTGATTTAGATCGGAAGTGTATTTTGAACCCTCATATTGAAAGACATTTATGTAAAGCAATCGTGTTAGTTTGTCGACTTAACCTTTTCCTGTACAAACACAGGATTTTAGGTTGCTGCGATTTTACACTTGAGAAAACATTGTGGAAAAAGAAGAAATTGCTTGTAACAAGCAATTTCTCCCTTTTCCACAATACTTTCTTCCACATAGGATGCTTTCATTTCAAATTACATCCAATTTTTTTTATCGTCTGCAACTTCTTTGAATTTGGACCAGTCTATAGTTTCTAGAAACAGGAAAGGGTTAAATGATGTAGCTACAGCTTATACAAGTTGTACTTACAACGTTTAGGTTGCCAACAAGCCATTTTACTCCTTTACATGCTACTGTCCATAAATACTCAGTGGGCGTGGCTATCGACCCGTTAATTGCTAGATAGCACTATCATTGGTATCATTAGATAAGTACAAAATCACAACATTCAAGTGTGCGACTATCTCCTGGAAATTACGGCTTTATCCCGTTGTAGTTAGGAGGGTTTGGTTGCTAACCGACGATAAGTGGAACAGACGGGTATTGAGGGAAAACATTCGCTTTACCGAAAAAGTAAATAGTAAAGGTACACCCGGACTAGACCACAAGAGTTCCGCATGTGCGTGTCTGCTTGAATGATAGTACACTAAATGGGTCAAAAGTCCATTCATAGTCGTCACTCCCGTCAAAAAAGAAAAGATATGTTCTGTTCTGTAAGCAGAAAACTCGTGCATATCGATGGGTCAGCGTGAAACAGTTGTAAATGTCTATATTTGAATGGGGTTGGTTTTACGCCGCTCTCAACAATCTTTCAGTTACATCGCGACGCCTTTACAATCGCTATTGTAAGTATCGGCAATGCTATTCCACGTCATGCCATTCACAATTGACCAATCCCGGTTGTCAATCAAATACCCAGTCGACCAATGAAATAATTCAACTAGACTAGAAATGAGTTTTGAACTCCAACAATTACCGCCATATTTTTTTTAAGCTTTTTTGTTGGTTTGATAACTTACACGTTACGACGTTTAGGTCGATGCTACTGGCCTAAATTTTGCAAGATAACGCCGTTAAATATCAAACTAGAACTTTCTGTTGTAGTCAATGGGCGGGGCCAAGGACGAGGTAGGCCGGGTCAGCGACTGGTCAATAACCTATGATGGTAAGTTATCTGCTATGATATTGTATTGATCGTTGTTATTGCTATTGCAAGCAAACGTTTCATTTAAAACATATTCTCCAAATGCGGATAGTTTTGATTTGATTGGAAGTCTTATAACCCCGATTTGAACGTTTTCGGTGAAATCTCTAGTTAAGATAAAAGAGAGCCACATTGTCTTTATCTTATGATGAGAAGATTTTTGAAGAGTCATTTCATTATTTATCAGTCTGATAAGCCCTATCTGCCATTTCCCCATTTTTCACTAATCAGAATAAATGAACATTCCTACCAAATTTGGTCCAATGGTAAAGAAGGAGAAGATTTCTAAAGAATTATTTCATGATTTCTGCAAGTCTGATAAGCCCGCCCTGTCATGCCAACTTTGTTTTCATTAACATGTTTTGAAGAATGTCACATCAGTAACCAAAAGGGCCCATTGGTTTTGGAGGAGGAGTCTTTAAAAGAATATTTCATTACTTCTCTTTAGACTGATACGACCTACCTGTCACGCCCCTATTTTTTGACAAATCAAAATTTCATGAACAAGTTTTGGAAAAGGTCGACCAAGGAACATCCGAGCCAAGTGGAGTCCAAACTGACCCAGTGGTATCGGAGGAAAAGATTTTGAGTTTGAAAAGCCCCACCCTGACACATCCCTATCTTTTTGACAAATCAAATTTTCACGAATAAGTTTCGAAAAGTGTCACCCAAGGAACATTCCTGCAGGGTTTGGTTTGAATTGGCCCAATGGTTACAGAGGAGATTTTAAAAGATTTTTTGACGACTTCGACGATCGATGAACACAGGGTGATCACAAAAGCTCACATTGAGCACGTTCTGCTCAGGCGAGCTGAAAAGTGGTGAAAGAAAATGACTTGATTCGGTTAACGTTACGACGCACCCCATCATACCGTGAACCATTTTCAAGCCGCATGATGATCGCGTATTTAAAAGCAATTATTTGGAACAAAGCATGCGCTTATACATGTATTTTCTAACAAATATTATGATTTATTGGATTTCATTCAAATTTGCGTTATTTATCACTACGTAAATGGATGTTTTCTGTTAAACACTATGGACACCAAAGCTGCGGACCTCAACATTAGCTAATACAGGTCTTATTTCTCAACGACACCATGGTGAAATAACTGACATTTAGATATCTGTTATTTGATGATTTTACATTAAACAATTTGATACTCTGGAGAAACTATTCAAGTGCAGTAGTCAATTTGATGGTTTTGTTGGGTCCGTTTTCACACCGCTTGTGATGATTAAATCTATATGATCTACAAGCGACACACCTTAATGTGTGGTAATGAATAATGAACAAGAGTACCGCCTACGGGTGCCTACAGCCGGCGTCATAGCGCAGTTGGTAGCGCGTCGGACTGTCAATCTAAAGGTCCCGGGTTCGATCCCCGACGGCGGCACTCATCCTTTCCGACTATTTGTCTCTCACCAATGGGTCGATAATCGTAGACCTATGTGGGATAGCAGCTGGAGGCTAGGAGGGGATGTAATGGTAGTACTGGTGTTAGAAATACCAGGATGCCATTGTTAGGTGCTCCAGCCGCCGCGATATAACTGAAAGATTGTTGAAAGCGGCGTAAAACCCCATTCAAACAAACGGGTGCCTACGCTAGGCTGTTGGGTGCTGGGTAGTGGATAAAACATCTAAGTCGAAAAAGGGGCATAATTCACAAAAAATGCATATAGAGTTATCCCCCTTGATAGTATAGGTTCCTGTTTTGATAGTGAACATGTGTGCCAAGTTTCAAGTGAATGCTTTCAGTAGAACCAGAGATATCATAAAATGTCAGTTTTCGCACGACGACGAAGACAACAACGACACGGAGGCTATCGCAATACCTACCCAAAGATTGAAAAAGCTGTAGTTGCGACGGTCAAGTCTCCAAACCAGCAAAAATGCTTAGCATAAATGGCGGACAATGTTGGAGTGCAAAGTGCAATGCCGGTCTAAATAAATGATTTGACTTGACGATTTTTTCTTTGATTAACGCCCGCGTTACGTCAGTTGTGACTACGTGGGGCCTTGTGGCTTTGAACATGACAATCGCGAGCTTGCAGTTTGAAAGAGGTTATAAACGCTAATATTTTTTTTAATACATTAGACGTTTGACCTGCAAAATATCGTAAAAACAGCTTTAATAAAACTGCATTACATTTTCCTCGCCTATCGACGATATATCGTTAGAGACCATAAGATATTCAAAGTACTAAAACTAATGTGACGTTGGAGTTGGTGAATTCAATACCAACTTGGAGAAATGGACATTCTATTCCGTATGTTGACCAACAATTAGTGAACAGGTCATCAAGAGTGGGGATACAAAGATGCACATTTTTGGCAGCACGAACTTTCAATACGAATGTTCCCTAAGTACAATTAATTTACATACACTGAATCCACAAACCTTGAAAGATGATCTATACCATGTCAGATGACCTTGGCCTTGGTATCATCACGTGCATATCGATAAGACCTATCATTATATTATCGCTATCAAATATGAGCTGTGCATCTTGAATATACTCGGACAATATTCAAGCTGATCAGATCATCAATTCTTTATCGATAAGTTACTACCAAAATTCTTTATCGATAAGTTACTACCAAAATAAGGGACAATAACTTCTATTTCAAGATAGCAAAAGTTGTGGTTCTTTTGTTAAGCATTCATCTCTCGTCATCGCGATCAACCCATCAATAAATTTCCGTGTTGATAGTTTTTATATCAATTATGCTGATGACAAAATTTGGGATCGAATGACCGGCACCGGGTTAACTTGTTTTAAGCCACCACTGAAGTAACGACCAAAATGTGTTCGTTAAATATATTGGTCGCCGAGCACAGAGGAAGCTTAACTCATTCCCACACAATGACGCTTTTTGACGCCCCTCAAGAAAACATGGTGTTAAATAAAGAAATTTCTTCATTTAACACAATGTTTTCTACCTAACTTGGCACTCATTTTTTTTCAAATTTAACACTATGAAAAATGTTGTCTTCAAATTTTTTCAATTTGGATTAGTCTAAAATTTTGTTGAATACGGCTATAGTAATGGGTTAACACATTGTTGCCCTAAGGATTTAAGAACTTTACTCTGGATCTTAAGAGTTAGGCTGAATTGATTTATGAACACAAAAATGCTCTTTCGACCATCGAAGTGCTAATATGAACTATTTCGGGAATAAATGAAAAATTAACAATAGTAAAAAATCAAAAATTTATTTTTATAAAAAACATCTACTTAAAACATTCTAAAAAAATATGATATGCCTTTCCTGATATGTTATATCTAATAGAACCTTAACTAAATATGATTGAGTTAAATGACAATAAATAAAAAAACAAGAGGCCAGTATGGCCTTAGATCACTCATCTGAGTTCTTAATTTATGGATCGCTGGCCACGCCCTTTGAAATCTAACAGTAAGTTCCACTAGGGTGATAAACAGGATTGTTTTGCAATATTTATGGTCTATATCTTGTAACAAAATAATAAAATTGTTGGTTTGGTGAACCGAACATCAAAACTAAAGCTTGAATAAGCTATAGCTACGACGTTTAACACTTTCCTGTTTAATCCCTGGTTTTTACGTCCCTGTGGATTTATAATTGAGAAAAAAATTGTAGAATGAGAAGAAATTGCTTGTAACAGGCAAATTCTTCTTTTTCAACATTATTTTCTATCCTATTGAATTGTTATTTCTAAAATTACATCTATTTTATATTTTTTTCCGCAAAACATTCAAATTCGGACTGGTAAAGTCTTTTACAGAAAAGGAAAGGGTTCTCATAAATGTTGCCCAATGTAGAAGTTTAAAGTTTTCTTCCTGTCTATATGAATAATTTAATTGGTCCAATGATTCTTTGATTGACAGCTGTAATCTGTCAATAACAACAAAATGGCCAAAGATCACTAATACGAATGTTATACACATTCCCTTACAATGCTGCTTTTTATGCCCAAGAAGAAAAAAGCTTGTCAAAATATTTTGAAAATGTTTTCAAATGCAACCTTTCCATTAGGATTAATCCTTCATTAGCACAAAGTTTCATCTCCATGGGCCAGAATTGTGGCCCCAAGGAATGCAAACAAAGAAAATGTCATGAAGGTCCCTTTTCGCATGTTTTTCCATGAAAACATTACGGTTTTTCATAGGGGTCTTCCTTATGGCATATCAATAACTATGACCAAGTTTCATCAAGACTGTGCCACCATTGTAGTGCTTAAAGTGTAAACAAGGAAATTATTATTTACAACAGGTCCCTTTTCAAAATCAACTTTCCCATTTTAGATATGGTTCAACTTTATTATCTAAGGATCATTCTGTCAATTCATCAAGAATTAGCTAAAACTGTGGCCCCTAGAATGTAAAGACTTAACCCTTTCCTGTACAAACCTGCAATTTCACATCGCTGTGATCTTATACTTGAGAAAATATTCTTTATCCTCTTTGCCGAAATGGGGGGGGGGATAAAAATACAAGCAGTTTCAACATTTTCCATACAATTTTTTTTGTACCCAGAAATTCCATCAACCAGAAATTGTCGTCTGCGACTTCTTTCTTTTTGCACAACTATAAAAAAATATTGTAAAATTTGCCATATATGCAAGTTAACATTTATCATAATACAATAATATCATAATCCAATCGCACACTTAAGTACAGACTCTCATCTTGGGATAGCAAAATAACACACTCTCATTATTCTTTGGGTTGTAAAATCATAGTCTCTCATCTTGGGATAGCAAAAGTATATACTATTATCTATGGGTTTCTAAATAATATTCTCTCATTTTGGAATAGCAAATTACAGACCCTCATCTTTAGGTTTCTTAATGATAGTCTCTCATCTTGGGCTAGCAAAAGTACACACTCCTATCTTGTGATTACACTAGACCTCTATCTTGAGATTGCAAAAAGTAAGGACTCCTATCTTTGGATTGTAAAAGTATTGACCCCTATCTTGGGTTTGCAAAAGTATGAACCCCTTTCTTGGAATTGCAAAAGTACAGACTACTATCTTGTGATTGCAAAAGTAAATACTCCTATCTTGGGATTGCAAAGTTAAATATTCCTATTTTGGAATTACAAAAGTAAAGACTCCTATCTTGGAATTGCAACGATAAAGACTCCTATCTTGTGATTGCAAACGTAAAGACTTGTTTGAAAAGTGAGACTTGACATCTCAGCCCTTCCTGGATGTATTTTATAATCACTTAAGTAAATCTTAATGGTCATTGTCTTTAACGAAAAGTAATGGAAATCCAGCTTTGAAAGACAGAAATATGTTTTTAAATCGAACCAAGGATATATTTATATATACAATTTATACATTATATATGCATATTGATAGCTCCAGGATTATCCAGGCCATATTTCCGTGTCATTTCATGTGTATCAGAAATCGGTCGCTTGTCACTACCATCATTTGGTCCCCATTCTGATGTTGGAGTTGTTATCGAATGGAGTCTCTCACTGAAACTTCCTTTTGCAGTGAATAGTTTATACACAAACATGAGTGGTATGGGGATTAAAACCATGCTTGTGATGACCCAGCCGATAGCCTGAGCGAAATTTGGAAATGGTAGATCATCTCGGATTTCAGGTGCATTGTATTTGATCATCCTGTATAGAAATAGGGCCTGAAAAATAAATGGAAGAAAATTTTCATTTAACCAATTGACAGATTACCAGCCTTTCAAACTTAGCTTCGACAGGAAGTTTAACTCAGGTATCAAACTGTGTTGCTTTGAAAAATTCAGAACAAGTATTTTTGCCAATTCTTCCAACCTTTTCTATCTTATTTGGTACTCATTTTCTAATTTTGACACACTTTGAAATGGTGTCTGCAACTACCTTCAATTTAGACCAGTCAAAAACTCTGCAATCTGGTAATGTACATTTTACTCTTATTAAATTAAAATTTCTTTTGTTGTTTGCAATGGCTTAGTTGATTGCTTTTTAAATCGAGTCTTGAAATATTTTGAAATATAAACCCATTAAGATGAATATCTTATAGACTGATCCAAAAGAAAAAAGTTGGCCTTACATTGTACTACAGTGGAACCCTGCTAATGGCAACACTTTTGTTGCAAATGAGAGTAAGTTGTGACTAAACGGAAATATTTGTTTGTATTTAGCCAGTTTCTATTATGCAATAAATTGATATCATCAGCAATTAAGAGGGAATCTACTGTATATGACAAACTAGATGGTTGTCCCTGGACAACTGCTGTCGAACCCACAAAGTTTTGTAGGCATCATGCTCTGGACAAGCACAACTTTAGTGTTTGACCTTGAGCTTTAACCTTGAACTTGAAGCTATCCAAAAAATTTCTTTCAAATGGCACATCTACTCATGAGGAAGAATAATTGTTCCAATTTATTTTGAAATCCATCCATAATTGTAGGAGTAATTGTCCAAACACAATTTTAGTGCTTCACCTTGAGCGGTGACCTTGACATTAGAACTATCCAGAAATTCTTTCAAAATTGCATATCTACTCATAATGGAGAATAATTGTGCCAAGTTATTTTGAAATCTATCCATAAATGTAGGAGCAATTGTCCAGACATACACAATTTAAATGTTTCACCTTGAACTGTGACCTTGACATTAGAACTATCCCAAAATTCTTTCAAATGGCACATCTACTTATGATGGAGAATAATTGTGCCAAGTTATTTTGAAATTCATCCGTAAATCTAGGTGTTATTGTCCGGACAATTTCAGATGGACAGACTTACTAACGTACTAACGCACATACACCAACTTGTCATAGTCACAACTATGTCTTGTTCACCGCAAGTGGGCTCGAAAATAAATTACAAAATCATTAACCAATTGTGAATGAACAAACTTGATCACTTTATTATTTCATATATAATACCTACCCCAATGACAAGTGGAGAAATCACTGCCCAACATGCCATCCAGAAAAATTTGGGTGCTGGGGGATGGCCTAACATGTACGACATATCACTCACAAAACGACCCACACCTGCAAGGTTACAATAAGAAAGATTTAGAAAGGATATCATTACAAGTAGAGCTAAACAACTCTTTCAAACCATTCTCATTCAATGACGCTTTTTACATCCCTCAAGAAAAACGGTTGGGAAAACATACTGTAAAATAACGAAATTGCTTCTAACAAGCAATTTCATCATTTTACTCAATGTTTTCTACACAGAAAAGTGGAAAAATCTAAAATTTTACAAACTTTAAATGTTGTCTTCAATTCCTTTCAGTGTGCACCAGTCTAAATTTTTCCATCTAGTATTGTCCTTATACTTAAACAAGAGGACCATGATGGTCCTATATCGCTCACCTGAGGCATCTGCAAATTACAGTACTTTTTTGTATAAAAAAGACACAACTTGAGCAAAATAAATAAAACAAATATGAGATTTTGGGCTTTGTACAAACAGTAATGCTTTAAAATGAAAATGAATGCATTTGGCTTCATAGTTTAATCCATTACCAAACTATCCCAGAATTTGTCACCCTCAGGGAAAAAGGTTTTAAAAAAGCATTGTGAGAAAGCAAGCAATTTCTCCATTTCTATTTAAGAAGAATCCTTTCAATTTGATTTATGCAATTTTCAATCCCAGGAGCAGAGACATTTTTAATCCTTAGAGCATATTTTCCTGCAACATAGTACAAAATTATTTAGTCATACTACATACCAAATATGAATGCCCTTCATCTTATATTTCAGAAGGAGAAGACTTTTGAAGTTGCTCTAATTGGGTGTTTTCCAAAATTTTGGACCTCTGGGGCAGTGCCATGTTTTATCCCAGGGCTAAGATTTAAGCTAACATAGTAGAGAACCATCTGGTTATGCTATATATCAAAAATAAATGCCTAAGACTTTGTAGATTTGGAGGAGGAGACTGTTGAACATGGTCTGATTGAGCATTTTTACAAACTTTGGACACCCAGGGAAGGGGTGTTTTTTAACCTACAGGTATAATTTAATCAAAATTGATAGATAACAGCCAGGCTATGCTACACTCAAAATATAAATGCCCTCGGCCTTAAGATGAAGAATTTTTTTCAACATACTCAAATTTTGCGTTTTTCCAAATTTTTGGACCCCTAGTCAGGGCCGTTTTTGACCCTTGGATGAAAACTTTTTGTGATATACTACAAAACCATCAAGTTATGCTATATACCAAATATGAATATCCTAGACCTTATAGTCTAAGAGGAGAAGCCTTTTGAAATTGCTCTTATTAAGAATTTTTCCAAACTTCGGACCTCAGGGGCAGGGCCATTTTTGACCCCAGAGATTAGATATTTAAAATCTTGGAAGAGAACCATGTGATTAAGCTCTTTACAAAATATAAAGGCCTTTGGCCTTGTAGTCTATGAAAAAAACAACATCAAAGATTTACTAAAACTTCCAATTTTCATATGCCGCTATTACAAGAGTTTTTCACGGAATGAAATTCTTTTAACAACTTTTGAAGAGCTTTATCCAAGGAACATCCCTGCAAAGTTTCAGCTTGATTGGCCTACTGGTTTAGGAGGAGAAGATTTTTAAAGATATTTTAAGAATAAATAAAGATTCCCATTTTCAAATGCTTAACAACTTTTGATGAGCTTCACCCAATGAACATCCCTGCAAAGTTTCAGCTTGATTGGCCTACTGGTTTAGGAGAAGATTTTTAAAGATATTTTAAGAATTACTAAAGACTCCCATTTTCATATGCCGCCGCAACCAGAGTTTTTGACGGAATTAAATTCTTTTAACAACTTTTAAAGAGCTTCACCCAATGAACATCCCTGCAAAGTTTCAGCTTGATTGGCCTACTGGTTTAGTAGGAGAAGATTTTTAAAGATATTTAAAGAATTACTAAAGATTCCCAATTTCAAATGCCGTGGCAACCAGAGTTTTTGACGGAATTAAATTCTTTTAACAACTTTTGAAGAACTTCACCAAAGGAACATCTCTGCAAAGTTTCAGCTTGATTGGCCTAGTGGTTTAGGAGGAGATTTTTAAAGAAATTGTGGACGGACGGACAACGACCGATCACAATAGCTCACCTCGCACTTTGTGCTCAGGTGAGCTAAAAATGACAGGTTAAATATTTGTGGTATTTCTTGGGTGATATATAACTACAGAATTAACCCATTCTAACTTGAAAATTTTTAAGACTGGGTCAAATTTAATGAAAAAATAGATAACAATTTTAGGTATGAGAAATTCTAAAATTCTTTGTCTTTTGGGGTAGAAAACATTGTGAACATTAAAGAAATTGTTTGAATCAAGCAATTTCTTCAAATTGTCCGCAATATTTTCCTGAGCTATATAGCATACTAATTCCACTTCTTCCACTGTTTCAACAGCGTTACAGTGGAGTTGCAGTGTGTTGTGTTTTAGAATGATTTCAACAATTTTTCAATTATATAAACAGTGAGCGTCCATAACATGTTTTACATGTAGTACTGGATTTCCAACACGTTACTAAATGATATCAATATAATCAATGTTTCTGGCAAGGGAACATGAAAATGATTCTCATTTTTGACCTATTCCCACACAGTCCAACTTTTGGATGACCCTTCCCTTCAAGAAAAAAGCTTTGGTAAACATAGTAAAACAAGAGGGCAAGAATCAGGTTCACCTGAGTTATTTGATCTGATACGCCCTACCTGCCATGCCCACAAGTTTTGAAGGGTCAACCTAGAAACGTTCCTGCAAAATTTGGTTCAAACTGGCCCAGCAGTTCAGGAGAAGAACTTTTTTTAAGATTTATTTCATGATTTCTCCAAGTCTGACGAGCACACCTTTTTTTCAAACATCAAATTTTCATGAACAAGTTTTAAAATGGGTCATGTACGGAACATTCCAAATTTAGTCCAAATCTGCCCAATGGTTTAGGAGGAGAAGACTTTTAAAGAATTATTCCATGGTTTCTCCAAGTCTGATAAGCCAGCAACGCCCACATTTTTATACCAATCAAAATTTCACTAAGAACATTCCTGCAAAATTTGGTCCGAATTGGCCAAGTGGTTTAGGGGGAGAAGATATTAAAGAAAATGTAGACAACAGACAAAGCAAGACAGACATTGAATGATTGTTAAAGCTCCCCTTGAGCTGGCTGTGCTCAGGTGAGCTAAATAGAAGAAATTGCTTGTTTCATCCACAATGTTTTCTGTACCAAAATTCAAAGATTTTTCTAGTAATGGGTTTATCGCTTTACTGTTTTTTAAAATTTTAGCCTTGTCCAAATTCAAAAGGGGGGTAGCAGATGATATTGTAAGGAAAGAATGATTAAAAAACACAATGTGTTTAAGAAACACAATGCCCCCGGACTAAACATATGACCTTGATATGTGACCTTGACCTTATCACATGAATTTGAAATTGACATGAGGAGATGCGTTAGAACCTATACTGGAACAAGGTGCCAAATTGTCACAAGATACGCCCGTCACACTGCTTAATATTAACTGGGGTTTTGAATAGAACTGAGGTTATTTTGAATGAATATTTTTTGTCAAACAAAGTATGAAAAACAACAAAGGACAATAACTAAAAATATATGCTAGGTAGAGTTATGGTTCTTGTACACTGCACTCCCACTTGGTGTGATCTATCCAGCAATGAAGTTTCATGATTCTAGCTATTATACTTTGAGAGATATACTCCGGACAAGATTCAAGTATGAAAAACAACAAAGGGCAATAACTAAAAAATAGGCTAGGTAGAGTTATGGTTCTTGCACACCGCACTCCCACTTGATGAGCTCTATCCATCCATGAAATTTCATGATTCTAGCTATTATACTTTTAGAGATATACTCCAGACAAGATACTTGATGAAAAACAACAAAGGGCAATAACTAAAAAAAATAGGCCAGGTAGAGTTAAGGTTCTTGTGTACTGCACTTCCCCTTGGTGAGATCTGTACACCCATGTAGTTTCATGATCCTAGCTATAATACTTTTAGAGATATACTCTGGAAAAGATTCAAGTATGAAAAACAACATAGGGCTATAACTCAAAAAAATAGGCTAGGTAGAGTTATGGTTCTTGTACAATGCACTCCCACTTGGTGAGCTCTATCCATCCATGAAATTTCATGATTCTAGCTAAATACTTTTAGAGATATACTCCGGACAAGATTCAAGTATGAAAAACAACAAAGGGCAATAACCCAAAAAATAGGTAAGGTAGAGTTATGGTTCTTGTACACTGCACTCCTACTTTGTGAGCTCTATCCATCCATGAAATTTCATGATTCTAGCTTTCATACTTTTAGAGATATACTCCAGACAAGATTCAAGTATGAAAAACAACAAAGGGCAAAAACTCAAAAAAATAGGCCAGGTAGAGTTATGGTTCTTGTGCACTGCACTTCCCCTTGGTGAGATCTATGCACCCATGAAGTTTGATGATCCTAGCTATAATACTTTTAGAGATATACTCCGGACAAGATTCAAGTATGAAAAACAACAAAGGGCTATTACTCAAAAACATAGGCTAGGTAGAGTTATGGTTCTTGTACAATGCACTTCCACTTGGTGAGCTCTATCAATCCATGAAATTTCATGATTCTAGCTATAATACTTTTCGAGATATACTCCGGACAAGATTAAAGTATGAAAAACAACAAAGGGCAATAACTCAAAAAATAGGCTAGGTAGAGTTATGGTTCTTGTACACTGCACTCCTACTTGGTGAGCTCTATGAATCCATGAAATTTCATGATCCTAGCTATAATACTTTTAGAGATATACTATGGACAAGATTCAAGTATGAAAAACATTAAAGGGCAATGACTCAAAATATATGCTAGGTAGAGTTATGGTTCTTGTGCACTGCACTCCCCCTTGGTGAGATCTATGCACCCATGAAGTTTCATGATCCTAGCTATAATACTTTTAGAGATAAACTCCGGACAAGTTTCAAGTATGAAAAACAGCAAAGGGCAATAACTCAAAGAATAGGCTAGGTAGAGTTATGGTTCTTGTACACTGCACTCCTGCTTTGTGAGCTCTATCCATCCATGAAATTTCATGATTCTAGCTTACATACTTTTAGAGATATACTCCGGACAAGATTCAAGTATGAAAAACAATTAAGGGCAATAACTCTAAAAATATGCCAGGTAGAGTTATGGTTCTTGTGCACTGCACTTCCCCTTGGTGAGATCTATTCACCCATGAAATTTCATGATCCTAGCTATAATACTTTTAGAGATATACTCCGGACAAGATTTAATTCTGAAAAACAACAAAGGGCAATAACTCAAAAAATAGGCCAGGCAGAGTTATGGTTATTGAGCACTGCACTTCATATTGATGAGAAGAATATAACTGCCAAGTTTAAAGTCAATCGGACTTAAGGTGACAGAGTTATGCTCGGGACAAAGAAGTGGACACCGCCCAGACAACCGGTCGCCCGGACACCACGGGTGATCCCATAATACTTCCCATCTTCGACGGGCATATAAAAAGAAGAAATTGTTTGCTACAAGCATTTTCTTCTTTTCCACAATGTTTTCTCTAATACAGTATTAGAGGGGAGTAAAATTCAGGGATTGTACGGGAAAGGATTAAGTACAGCCAGTTACAAAACTTTCCCATGTAACAAATCCTAGCCAATGATAGGTAACTTACCATACACCCACATCACAGCAATACACTCGCAAGTGGCCACAAACAAGACAGAGAAATCTGCTCCATAATGGTCCATCAGGGTAACAATATAATCTCCAGCCTAAAACAAATAACACTTCAGATATGAAGAGTTTTTTTTTCATCCAGGTATGAAAATAACAAGTGCACTGCACGTGGATTCGAACTACCTAATGACTTAAATAGAGATATAGAAAAATGTGAAAGTTTTTGGACTAGAATCCCTTGGAATATGACCTTAACATATTATGATATGGCAAAATTTGGGACTGGTCAAGAATCATTTTTCAACAATGTTTTCCCACGATTCTTTTCTGTAGGGCGTCTATGACGCTTTTAGACGCCCCAAAGAAAAAAAATTGGGAGAACATTGTGGAAAATAAGCAATTTCTTTTTTCTTGGGGGCGTCTAAAAAAATGCAATAAGAAACAAATAACTATAATCACTTTCATGAAGGTTGAGGCAAAACTGTTACTTCTATATCGTAAAAAAAGGAATTGTCATAATGGCCCCTTTTCCTGTGTTATCCTATAGAACCTTCCCATAATCAATAGGCTTCATCTTCATGCCCTAATAATTATTCTGGCTAAGTTTCATGAAGATTGAGCCTAAATTGTGGCCTCTAGATTGAAATCAAAGAAATTTTCATTAACCCTTTCCTGTTTTGCAAAATTTTGGACTGGTCCCAATTCAAAGGTCTTGCAGACAACAATTGAAAATCAAGGTTATTTGAAAAATAATCATTCAATTGGGGGAGAAAATATTTTGTAAAAAGAAGAAATTGCTTGTAACAAGCAATTTCTTCTTTTTCCACAATATTTTCTCAAATATAAAAATAAAGGGACGTAAAGACCAGAGATTAAACAGGAAAGGGTTAAGGCCCCTTTTCCTGTGTTTTCCAATAGAATCTTTCCATAATCAATAGGGTTCATCTCTATGACCTAATGATTATTCTAGCAGAGTTTCATGAAGATAGAGTCATATTTATGGCCTCTAGAGTGTAAACAAATAAATTGCCATTAAGGCGCCTTTTCCAGTGTTTACGAATAGAACCCACCCACAATCAATAGGGTTCATCCTCATGACCTAACAATTATTCTGACCAAATTTCATGAAGATTGGGTCAAAACTGTGGCCTCTACAGTGTAAAGACTTCAATTTTTGATGCAGTACAACGCATGAGGCACGACAGACATTCAACAATCACAAAAGCCCACAATGAGCATGTTGTGCTCAGGTGACCTAAAAAAGAAGAAATTGCTTGCTATAAGTTTTTTTTCTTTTTCCACAATATTTTTCAAAACTTTTGCACTATCTGAGCTTTTGAACCATTTCCTCAGATTTCTGCTTTTTTAACAATACTCAAGAATGCACTTTGGAAAAAATTATGGAAAATGGATAAATTGCTTTTCTCACAATTCTCCCAACCCAAAAAGGCAAAAAATCTTTGCATTCATGAACTTGGGATTGGCCCCTGCAATTAAGTTCTTAAAATTCCGAGCAGTCTAAAATTTTACCATCTATGTAATGGGTTAAAAACAAAGAAGATATCTAGAATATTTAAACCCATTTCCACACAATCCTGTTTTTGATGCCCCTAAATAAAAAGCTTTGAAAAACATTAAGGAAAATGAAGAAATCACACGTTTTGGACACCCCTCAAGAAAAACAGTAGGGAAAACATTGTGTAAAATTAAGAAATTCATTGTTTTTTTATCATAAAAAGGGGAAAAAAACAAAAATTTCATAAAACACTTGTTGTTATCTGCAACTCCTTTCCATTTGGACCTGTCTAGAATCTTGCTGTCTGGTAATAGGTTTACCCATTCCCATATTTGGACATTTGGGACAGCCCTCAGGAAAACAATTGGGAAAATATTGTGGAAGATGAAGAAATTACTTCAATTTCCACAATGTTTTCTACCCAGAACTTTTCAAAAATCTAAAATTTCACTAACTTTAACCCTTCCCTGTTCAATCTCTGTTTTCTAGGTCCCTCAGATTTTGAAAAAACATTGTAGAAAAAGCAGAAATTGCTTGTACCAGACAATTTCTAATTTTGCCACAATTTTTTCTACCATGCTGAACGGTTATTTTTCAAATTGAATTCACTAACTGTAAATCAATACTTAATCGTGTAACACAGGGTAAGGGGTTAACTGGTGTAAATCAATACTTACTGGTGTAACACAGGGTAAGGGGTTAACTGTAAATCAATACTTAATCGTGTAACACAGGGTAAGGGGTTAACTGGTGTAAATCAATACTTACTGGTGTAACACAGGGTAAGGGGTTAACTGTAAATCAATACTTACTGGTGCTACACAGGGTAAGGGGTTAACTGTAAATCAATACTAACTGGTGTTACACAGGGTTGTGGGTTAACTTACTGTAAATCAATACTTACCGGTGTGTGTAGTCAGCCCGATTAGCTCAGTTGGTAGAGCACTTGACTTCAAACCTCAAGATCACGGGTTCGAGCCCTGGGCTGACCATATCAACTAACAAAACTAATTGTCTTTCGGATGAGACGTTAAACCGAGGCCCCGTGTGACGATGCTATCCATCGAGCACGTTAAAGAACCAAGCGGAGCTCTCACCAGTTTCGTCCTGTATCCTTGCATTATCCCCCGTAACAACTAACCGTCTTCTGGGGGCGTCGCTCATATGGGCATGTGCTACGGTAGCGACGATAAAAAAACGGAAATAATCACTTACCGGTGTAACACAGGGTAAGGCAAGAAGGTAGCACACAACACCAACACCAACACACATAAATCCTTTATACTTTCTGAGTTTTGGGTATTCATCTTGTACACAGGTTAGAACTGTCTCAAGCAAAGCAAACTAAAAGTAAAGACCAAACAAGATTTGAGCTCCAACTTGTAGGTGTGCAAGATATTTTCATAGCCTTGTGTCTGTCATTTGAGTGTATATTTGTAAACCTTTTCTTTAAAAATTGTCTCCTCAGAAACTAGCGGCTGGATTTCAACCACATTGTTTAACTCATTGTTTTTCTTGCCACTGTCTGGGAATAGGTAAAACATTTATAGGTACGGCTATTTCCATACCAACAAACCAACTGAGTTAATTACAAGCCAATTTTTATACCCTCCCAAACAGATTTTTTTGTGGCGGTTTACATTTACTGACTAAAGCAAACAAAATGACCCTTGTAAACACCCACAGGAAAAAACAACTTCAGAAAACATTGTGGAAGAATGAAGAAATTTCTTGATAATATCAATTTCTTCATTATCTACAATGTTTTCTACCAAAATGGTAATAACAAGAGGACCATGATGATTTGAGATCGCTCACCTGAATTGTCTGCTATTAAAAATAATAAAATTAGAGACAAATAATTATAATCAGTTTCATGAAGATTCAGCTAAACTGTAACTTCTATATTGCAAGCAAAGAAATAGTCAATATAGCCCCTTTTCAAGTGTTATCCTATAGAACCTTCCAACAATCAAAAGAGTTCATCCGTTTGCCCTAATAATCTTTCTGGCCTAGTTTCACGAAGATTGAGCCTAAATTGTGGCCTCTAGACTGTAATCAAAGAAATTGTCATTTAGGCCCATTTTCCTGTGTTTTCCAATAGAATCATTCCATAATCAATAGGGTTCATTCGTCCTTTTGACCTAACAATTATTCTGGCAAAGTTTCATGAAGATTGGGTAAAAACTGTGGCCTCAAGAGTGTAAACAAAGAAATTGTCATTAAGGCTCCTTTACCTGTGTTTTTGGAAAGATCCTTCCAATAAGCAATAGGGTTCAACTTTATGACCTAATAATTATTCTGGAAAAGTTTCATGAAGATTGAGCCTAACTAGTGGCCTCTAAAGTGTAAACAAAGAAATTATCATTAAGGCCCCTTTTCCTGTGTTTTTCAAATAGAACCCTCCCATAATAAAGAGGGTTTATCCTCATGACCTAACTATTATTCTGACCAAGTTTTATGAAGATTGGGTCAAAACTGTGGCCTCTAGAGTGTAAACACTTCAATTGTTGATGCTGCACGACAGACATTCAACGATTACAAAAGCTCAACATGAGCACAAAGTGCTCAGGTGAGCTAAAAAATCCAAAATTCCAAAACCTGCAACTTCTTTCATTTCGGACCAGCCTAAAATTTTGCTGTCTGGTAATGGGTTAAAAATGTGTGGAAATGAAGCTTTATCAACTTGCTTCTCAGCTTCTATTGTGCTTATATACACCGTTTCATATTTGCATCAAGGAATACCACCCTTGACCTTTTATATTAACCCTTTCCTGTTTCTCGAAATTTTAGACTGGCCCAATTTGAAACATCTTGCAGACGACAATAAAAATTGACGACAATTTGAATCGAAACCATTCTATGTGGTAGAAAATATTGTGATAAAAGAAGAAATTGCTTGTATCAAGCAATTTCTTCTTTTATCACAATATTTTCTTAAGTATGAAATTGCAGGGACGTAAAAACCAGTGATTATACAGGAAAGAGTTAAACCAGAGGAAACATGATTCATTTCAAGCCAGGTGATTTGATATATAGAATCAAATATAGAATTAAGGGAGGTCTAATTACACTGTACATCTATATCATAATTTTATTTGAATTTTCCACCTTTGCATGTAGCAAAGAGTTAAAAGTGGAATATCAATTTGTCAGCATTTTGCAAAACAGTTGTATGCAATGTCTTTCAGCCTGGCCAAGTATAAAATTTCAGCCCATTTCAGCACTAAACATTGTGGACAATGGAAAAATTGCTTGTAGCAAGAAATTTCTACAATGTCCACAATGTTTTCTACCCTAAAACACAAAGACCTTCTTAATTAAACCAACTTGAAACTGTCACCTGCAACTTCTCTCATTTTGGACCAGTCATTTGGTAGTCGGTTAAATGCTTGTTGTTAGTAAAGTACTATAGTCTCACCTCACTGTCTAGACCAAGGGTAAACAACATGAAGAAGAACAAAATGGACCAGAGCTGAGGGACAGGGAAGTTTGACAGGGCTTCTGGATACGCCACGAAAGCTAGGCCGTAACCTCCCTTGGCAACATCTTCTACGTCTACACCAATCTTCTTTGCCATTCCTCCGAACGTGGTGAAAATCACAAATCCAGCAATAATACTTGTTACTACGTCCATTATACTGATAAGCAAGGCATCACTGTAAGTATACAAGAGGGCATTTAGTTGTGTTTTAGGCTCATTAAGGAAGAATTTTAAACAAAATAAAACAGGTTCCATGGCAGGTGCATTACATAACCCCTTTTCCAATCTACCTAACATTTTCATACACTGCAGAATTATGGCAAGGGAAAACATTGCTATGAAAGGAAAATTCTTGAAACAAGATATCATTCTTTCTGTCACTGAGTTTTGTCCACTAGTTGACACTTAATTTTCAAATTATGTGCATTTTCAGATGTTACTTGTACCTTCTTTGAGTTTGCACCAGTTTGTCTTCAGGTAATTATTTAATGATATCAATGCTCCTATGCCATCATCCAAAGAGAGTCTTCTCTTGTTTTATCAATTTTCTTATAAGAAACAATTTCTTCATTTTCCATGTAAAAAACAAGGGATTGTGCAGGAAAGGGTTAACCAATTCCCACACAGTGACGTTTTTTGACACCCCCTAAGAGAAATGATTGTCAAAACATTGTGTGAAATGAAGAAATTGCTTGCAACAAGCAATTTCTTCATTGTACACAATGTTTTCTACAAAGAAAGTTGAGCAAAATCTAAAATCTCATGAACTTTAGGTTGTCATCTGCAACTCTTTTCAATTTCGACTGGTCTAAAATTTTACTGTGTAGTAACTGGATTAAAGGCAATTGAGAGATTGCTGGCCCTGCCAACTGACTTTAACCGGAAGTTCCACATCAATATCATTAGGCACCCAGTCTTTAACCATTGGATGTCATGGGTTCAATCCTTGGCGGTCTGCACATATCCTTTCCAACATTATTGTCTCTCATCAATGGATGGATAACTGTAAACCTAAGTGGGATAGCAGCTTGAGGCTAGAAAAGGATGTGGTTGTAGTACTGGTGTGAGAAATACAAGAAATCCATTGTTAGGTGCTCCAGCCATCACAATATAATTGAAATACTTTTAAAAGAGGCATTAAACCCCATTCATTTGATCAATCCACATCAATATAAAATGACATTATTATATAAAATTTATGACCAGTTATATGTAACAAAAAGTAAAATGATTGGTTGGGGACTATAACGTTGTAATTAAAGCTTGAACAAGCTGTAGTTACGATGTTCAAGTCTCAAACCATCTAAAATTCATTACATTACTGTCTACCAGTGTCACAGTTTAAAGTTCACTTTAGGTCTTAATGAATGGTTATAATTGATACTTCGATTGAAAGCCACTATTGGTGAATTGTGCCCATTGACAAATCTTACTTTTGAGTTTCTTATCCCTTGTCATGCTGAACCTGGAATATTCCGGTTTTGGCAGGAGGTGTAGACTAAGATCAGACAGCACTTATGTGCAGGCTGATCTTAGTATATACCTCCCGCTTGTACTTTTCCTGCCAGTGTTGCTTAAGAAGTTGATTTCTAAAAAATATTGATTTTTGAACAACAAGTTCTATCAGTGCTTTCAGCCCTTTGATTAAACAGCAATCCAGTAAAGTACATGTAATTAATACAGCATGACAAGGGTTAAGAAAATTTCCATCTGACAATGTTACATGATATTGATGCATGTAGCAGGCTCTGGCCATAGCGCAGTGATCTCAATCACGAGGTCCAGGGTTTGATCTCCTATACGACATTTTTCTCCCATCAATGGATGGATTACGATAAACCTGAGTGTGCTGAGCAGTTTGAGGCTCAGACAGGATTTAGTGATAGTACTAGTATGAGAAATACGTGGAATCTATGGTGCTCCACCCGCCCCAATATGACTAAAATACTGTTAAAAGTGGCGTTAAACCTGATTGAAACAAACAAAATTACATTCAACAGAAAATAATGAAAGTGGTAGCTTAAAAGAGATTATTACAAAATTGTATATTACAAATTTTACTAATTTTAAGGTAAAGGTTTATGATGAATTTTAGACATTTGAAGTCCTAACACCATGCACTCATAGAAGTTGCAGACATGAATTTCTAGTTGATGAAACTTTACAAATTTTGTGATAGGAAACCTTGTGGATAATGAAGAAATTGCTTGTAACAAGCAATTAAATTTTTCTCAATATTTTCTAAAGCCTCTCCTCTGGGGAGCCAAAAAGCGTGATTGCATGAGAAATTCTATCCTATACAATCCCTGGTTTTCACATTCTTGACAACTAATTCTGGAGAATAAATTGTGGACAAAGAAGAAATTGCTTGTAATAAGCAATTCTTCTTTTTTCACAATATTTTCTATCATATAGGTTACTTTATGGCTACTTTTTGAATTATACTTACTTTATAATGTTGTCTGCCACCCCTTTGAATTTGGACAAGTACAAAATTTGAGAAACGGTAAAGAGTTAAGTCAAAAATATCGTACAGAATATCATTTTTTCCTTCTCATTAATTCTGTTGTTTATGATTGGATCAGTAAGGAGTGCCTGCATGATTCAGAAAAATAATTACATTTTGTCACCTAACTCACTCCTCTAGAACATGTATTTCACTAATGATCACAAGAGTCATCGTTAACCTGTCACCAGACCAAAGAAAATTTAGACTAGTCAAAATTGAAAGAAATTACAGACGACAATTTCAAGTTGACAGAATTTTTATCTTCTTTAGATTTTAGTTAGAAAACATTGTATATTACGAAGAAATTGCTGAATGTAGTGGTAGTACCAGTTTGAGTCCATTGTTAGGCGCTCAAGCCACCGCAATATGACTAAAAATTTGTTAAAAGCTGCTTTAAACCCCAAACAAATCCTTTACAGAGAAAGAGGACTATATTGGCTTTAAGTAACAGTTATACGTTTGTGAATGATAAAAGATAATCTTATTAACGTAAAAGGTCTCGCCTAGTATGGCTGGCTTAATAGGTAATACAGGATATTTTCTGTTATAGCATCCTGAGCAGGACCCAAGAGGAACATGATTTCCTGTATCGCTCACCTAAATATGATAGTTCAAAGCTTTATTTTTAGGTAGAAGCTTTTCCTTCATGTTCTAATATCTTGAATTTCATAGCATGAGGATTACTTTTAAGTAATTTGTTAGAAGGGCATTAGAAAATTCTACATAGCCACATACCAAAGCTCTGTGAAGAACAGTTCAACAGGAGAGTTTTTTTTTAAGGATTTCCCTTTTCATTTCCATGTAATATCTAGGGATCCCACATTATAAGGCTTGGTAATAATTTAATGCAATTTGGTTGAGGGCAACATATTATAAATTCTAGCTTTACAGTTTAAGAAGATAAGAATTACTAAGATTTCCATAATCATTTCTATGTCATGGTTCCAAAATGGAGCACATTTTCAGGTTAGAGCAACCATTTGAAATACCTTATTTATTCTAATAATTGCCCATATACTAATAAAAATGCCCGTCCCCTAAATTACTGCGAAAATGCGGCCAATTCAACAAATAGGTAATTGACTTATTTGAATGAAATGAAATGATATTTGATTTTGAGTCTATAAGGTAAGCAATGTATTCCTTTAAAAACATACAAAGATTGCCGTCGAGATTCCATAATTATCCATCATTTGATTTGAATTTCCTAGATTTTACTTTTCATACAATATTTAACTTACTTATTTCAATTTTTTAAGATCAGTCAAAATCTAGCAGTGAACAGAGAGAAGAAACTGAGTTAGTCACTTGATCTAACAAAAGCCCCAATAACAATCTATTTCTGTATCATTGGAACATACGAGCGATTTTAACCTTTACCATGGACGCTCCCTATTTAGGGCCATGGACAGGAAGATATCTAGTTTGAGCTTTACAATGCTAATAGGTTTAGGCCTATACAGGCCAGCTATATTCAGTAAAACAGTAGGAAATTTGTATATGATTAAAATATCCATAACAAAACACTTATTCTCGTGCTTTTCTTTAATTGAAATGAGATTGCTATTTTCTATAATGAAGGAAATGAAGAGTCAGCTAAGTTCCAGTTCGGCTATATCTCCTTGGTGACTGTACATTGTCAAGTTGAACACCTGGCACGCTTACTCATACCCTACCGTAACTAAATTTTTATAACTTCAATTTAAGTTCTAGAAAACATCTAGAATTAGAAAACTAGTTCTTGAACTTATTTGCAAGGTAGTTCTTGGTAATAAATCATACCTAACTTGGCAGTACTTCTCTTCTACCTTAGACATATCCTACTGGATTTTCCAAACTGGATAAGGCTTGTGGACAATAAAGACATCAACCCAAAAAAAGCAGTTACTCCATTTCCCACAATGTTTTATGAGAAAATTTTGAAGTTCCTGAATATGTTTCTTGGTGTGTGTGTGTGAAAGAAAACATTGTGGGAAATTGAGAAATTATTTGTAGCATGCAAATAACAAGCAATTTCTTCATTTTCCATAATAATTCCTATCCCTAAAGACAAAGAATTTAAAAAATCCCATAGCTTAAAATTTTTGTCAGCAACCTCATGGGATTTGGACTAGTCTAAGATTCTATCATTTGGGAAGGGGTTAATAAGGTATCACTTATAAGGTAGAATCTTATGAAACACTCTATTTCAAGTAAGTTATTCTTGGCTTATTTAAATTAGACATCAATGGATTTTAAATCTTTAACATCAAGACTGTTATAGAACAGTATATTCCATTCCAAAGATAAACCAGTTTTGTCTACAATTAAATTACACCAACTTCTTATTTGTTTTATCAAAGATCTTACTTTAAATATATTAACCATAAACAAAAGGACCATTAGCCCTAATTTGGTCACATGAGTCGATGACTGCAGATGTACAAGAGGGCCTTGATGGCCTCGATCCTGAGATACTGCAAAAGTTCATGTATTGGCAATACTTTAACTTTTTTTCCAAACTTTCATTTTTTTCCATACAATTTTCTTTTTATTCAACTTGACTTCCTTCTGATTTCAATGATCTTGTGAAAATTCTTAACTCTCTCCTGTTCAATCCCTAGTTTTTTCGTCCCTGTGATATTATAATTAAGAAAGCATTGTAGAAAAAGAAGAAATTGCTTGTTACAAGCAATTTCTTCTTTTTCCACAATATTTTCTACCCTACTGAGTGTTTATATCAAATAAGATCCACTTTGAATTTTCTGCAAAACCTTTTAATTTGGACAGGTCTATAATTCTGCTAAACAGGAAAGGGTGAAGTAAATTGGACAGAGTGAACAACAACCTTTCTTAGAACTTGTGCCAGTATCTTTTTAGCAAATTTTCCTTGAAAACCACAAAGGTACTCACAACATAGGGCCAATATAAATCACATCATCATAACTACAAGTATTTTGGCACAGGACAAAAAAACAATACTACATGCAAATTTGAAAGCTCTTGGCCTTACTGGTTACAGAAAGATTTTCAGAGAGAGATTAACTTAGAATTCATAAGAAATTGCCTTTGGTTGAAAGAATTTGTTCCTATGCAAATTCCAAATACCAAAAACATATGGCTTAAATAAATTACATAACCATAACCTGAAGTGTTTTGGTAGAGGACCATGAGATGAAATTTGAAATTTCTAAAGAAATTTTTAGAAATTTTATCTGGTTTTCATCAACCATTTATGATTCCTTGGGTTGTTTTGTAAGGCCATTACTTAAGAAACATCTCTGTAAAATTTCACTGAATCAGGTTAGTAAAGGGGGAGATATTTTTTAGAAATATAGTAATGTATTTCTATGTGAATTCCAAGTACCTACAATATAGGGCTTTAATAGATCATATAACCATAACCTCAAGTAGTTTGGGAGAGGCCCATGAGATAATTCTACAAACAAAATTTGAAAGCCCTAGGTTTAGGAGATGAAGATTTTAATAGAATTCCTTAGAAATTCCTTCTAGGTGCCATAGCAACCCGAGTTATCAACCAATTATTATTCCTTGGATTTGGAAGGCTATTCCAAAGGATAATTTCTGAAAAATTTCAGTGAAATCAGAAGGATAGATTAGGAGGGGAATGATTTTAAAGATTTTGTTCTTTATTTCTTGGTACATTTCAAGTACCCACAATATAGGGCCTAAATCAATCACAACATCATAAGCTGGAGTATTTTGTAGGACTATGAGCTGGTATATTGCAAGAAGAGTTTTGAACACAGACATTCTGATCAAGTATCAAATCAATTAAGCCAAAATTGTGGCCTCTGGAGTGTATTGTAAGACTTGACCTTGTGACCTAGTCTTTTATCAAATTTGACCCAAAGACAATCTTGGTTAAGACATCATGGACACAGACTTTCTGACCAAATATCAAATCCAAAAATGGGGTCTCTGGAGTGCACACAAGGTATTACTGAGATTTGATCATGTTTTTTACCAGAATTGACCCAAATTTGAATTTTGCTGAGATATAATGAGGAGAAACAATCTGGCAGAATATGAATTTATTTGCCCTCTAGAGCATCTAGAGTGAACACAAGTTTATAACTAAGATTTGACCAAGTGACCTAGCTTTTACTAAATATGACTCAATATCAGGCTTTAGATATAAAGCAGATTAACTTTCTGACCAAATATAAAAATGTGACCTCTAGAATGGACACAAGGTTTTCCTAGGATCTGACCTAGTAACCTAGTTTTTGAACCCTTGTGACCCTTGCTTGAGGTTTCCAGGACACAAACAATCTGTCCAAGTTTCAAGACATTCCAGCCAAAATTATGACCAGTTGAGAGTGCATATACGATATTGGCAGATGCCAGACAACGGATGCTTGACACAGCTAGATCTTAAAACCTAACCTTGCCAACTTTGGCTAAAAAAGAAGCCATTAGAAATATGTTAAGCAATTTCTATTTTAAGGCAATGTTTTTCCCAGTCAATTTTGTTAAAAACATCCATTTGCATGACTGTGTGGTAATGAGTAAATCGGAACATAGGCTTTACTTTCGTCTAATCTAATCTAATCAAAATACATGCTTTATTATATTAACTATATCATCGGTGCAGTGGAATCCTCTTAAATGCAACCCTGATGATTGATTAGCTGCTTAATTGCAAGTTAATTATAAACAAACTATAGATTGAAAAAGCACATAGCTCCTCCTAATATCAATTTCTGGTTAACCCATTCCAACACAGTGACGCTTATGGATGCCCCCCTCCCCAAGAAAAACAATTGGAAAACATCTTGTAAAATGAAGAAATTGCTTGTAACAATGTTTTCTATCCAAAAAGTTTACAAAATTTAAAATTTTGTAAACTTAAAATCGTCGTCTGCAACTCCTTTCAATTGTGACCAGTCTAAAATATTGCTGTGTGGTAATGGATAAATTGCAACAAGTGTTGACAAATTGGTGTTGCGATTTACAGGATTCCACTGTTCAATATGATTGTTTTGTTGTTGTTGTTTTAACTTAGGACTAACTAGTTTTAACTGTATTAACTTAAATTTAAATTTTATAATGCCAACTGTTTCAGGGAAATTACAGTTATATTATCTAGATTCATATTTCTATTTACTAGACATATTCCTGTGAAATACGCAAATGTTTGTCCTCATCTTATTTGCATATTTCTGTAAATAATCAGTTAAACACCCACACTCTTAAAATGCCCATCTCTCTTTTAAGATATCAAAGCCAACAATTTCAACAGACACTTGCTTTGATATACACACTCATTTTGAGTGTGTTTAACCCATTATCAGATGGCAAATTTTAGACTGGTCCAAATTCAAAGGAGTTGCAGACGCATTATATACTTTATGAAATTCAAATTTTTTCAACTTTCTGGGTTGAAAGTATTGTCGAAAAGCAATTTCTTCATTTTTCACAATGTTTTCCTCTGTCTTTTTCTTGAGGGTCATCTAAAAGCGTCTTTGATTTGGAATGGAAAGAAGACAAATTAGAGGTCTGGTGGCCCTGGGCTCAAGGCGAAGTGGGTTGTTGTTTGGGAGGATTGGTCATTATAAAAAAACCTTCTTTATTTCTATATAGGCCTAATGCTACTGGACTGGGGCCTCACTCCCAAAATTTTGAAAGTGGTCAATGAACTGTTGCTTCTTGAAAAATATTAAGGCCGTTACATCTGCCTTCTGAGTCAGAATGAGATCATCTTTAAAAGATTTTTTCTGAAATCTCACTTTTGTTGCCCCGGCAACCAGAGTTTTCAATGGATTTTGCTTTTACTAATTTCAAAAGAGTGCCACCTAATACTTATCCATGCCAAATTTGGTTGAAATTGGCCTAGTGGTTTGAGAGGAGTTGTCGTTTTAAAAATCCTTCTTTTTTTTTTATAAGCCCCACCCCTCAGTTGGACGTAAAGCTTGCTTCATTAAGGTAACACAAGCTGGCTGGCTATGATTAAGCCGTAAATAATCATAACTAGAACAGTAACAGAAAAATTAAAGCAAAGTCCATGACAAAAGATAAGGTAAAGTAGAGTCCTGTTATAATCGTAACACTTGAGAAATATTATGTAACCTCTGTATTTAAACCTATAAGCATTGAACCTCTTGTTGTCTTCTTTTCGTGGCACTAAATTGGGATAGTCCACAGTAATGGTCTTTCTTTGCTCATTCTAAGCTTTGTTTCTTTTTTACTCAAATCTATCCTAATTCTATTACGTCATAAAACTTCCGGTCTCAGATGAGATGCGCGTGCAGTCTAGCCAAGATATTCAATACGCTTTAAAAGATATTTCCTTACGGTAATACAAGTATCATAAAATTTGTTTCATGGAAACAAATTAATTTGAGCTAGTTTTGAGAGAAGCACATGGTGTTTCCAATATGGCCGATGTGGAAGTCCAGGTAAAGAAATCTGCCAGCTTGACAGCAAATATCGCCAAAGATTCGGTAAAAAACACCAAAAAACCAAGTCAGCTAGCAAGTAAACATGACATTTCATCGGTTTCTGGCTCTTCAGATTCTTGTCGTCCAACTGGCTCTTCAGAGGCCCGTAAGCAAACCAAAACACCAGTGACAACACCTCCAGTGACTCCGGTTCCTCCTGGTAACTTAACCCTTGTCATGCTGAACCCGGAATATTCTGGTTTCGGCAAAAGGTGTAGACCAAGATAAGCCTGCACATAAGTGCAGTTTGATCTTGGTCTATACCTCCTGCTTGTATTGTTCATGCCAGAGTTGTTTATGAAATTGATTTCTAAAAGAACTATTGATTTTTGAACAACAAGTACTATCAGTGCTTTCAACCCTTTGATTTAACAGCAATTCACTAAGGTAATTTATACAGCATGACAAGGGTTAAACAATGAACTGTTATTGATTTTCAGAGAATTAAACATCAAATTCAATAAGCAGGGGTCTAAAATTGACAGTTTAAGTACAGGAGTTGATGAATTGTATGAGTATGACACATACGAGGACCAAGAAAATGAGCAACATTATGATTTTTCTGATCATGATGACTACTCCCAGCACTCCAATACGCAGTGTGAGGATGATTCTGTGTTGTCCAAGCCCCAAACAAAGAAAGATTGTCTTGAAAATGATAGATTTAAAGACTTGTGTGATAAATATCAGGTTGCAGAGAAATGTGATCAAGAAATTAACAATAATTTAGCTGCTTTTACTAACAGCTCATTCAGGAATGGTATACCAGAGGAAACTCTCTCTGAAATGATGAAGGATATTCATCGACAAAGTTAACTCTTGTATTTTAAAGCCACAGACTCAGACAGATGATGTTAAATTCCAGACTTTGCAAAATACCTTAGTGAAAGCTTCTATTAATTTGGCACAAGTTTTGGATAAAGAAGGTGGAGCTTTGGACTCTAAGTCTATGGAATGGTGCACCAATAGTTTGGCATTGTTAGGCCAGTCATTGATTAATAATAAACGTAGAGAATGTCATAGATCAGATTAAGACCTATGTTTCTATCCATTGACATCATCGTCTTTGCCCTATACTGACAATCTTTATGGAGATGACATCAATAAGAATGTACGCGACATTTAAGATCTGAGTAAACTTGGTAAAGACTTGGGTTGTAATCAGCAACCCCAGAGACGAGTTTTTTACCACCGTGGTGGAAGACATGGTATGGCTAGAGGCTGTGGTTGTGGTTCATAGTTTAGACCATCTGATGGTGCTACACCCATTGCAAAAATCCAGAGAGGGGGGTACAAGAAATAAATAATTCGGTGAGTAGCATTTTTACTGCTGGTAGATTAAAAGTTGGAGAAATATCACATCAGATCATTTTATTTTTGATTGTGTTCAGCATTCTAACCAGGAGTCAATCCTGTGAATCATAGATGTTTTCAGAACAAATTAAGTGTAGAAGAAAGTAGAATTGTAGAGCAGGAAATTCAAAAAAATGATTGAAATGAAAATAATTATTGAAGTAGATCATCATCCTAATGAATATATTTCGCCAATTTTCTTAGTCATGAAAGAGAATGGTGAATATCGTATGATCTTGAATTTGAAAGAGTTGAACAAAAATATTGTTTATCATCATTTCAAAATGGATATTTTTGAAGCTGCCTTAAAACTAGTTAAGCTGAATATGTACTTTGCCTCAGTGTATCTAAGGCATGCTTATTACTCTGTCCCAATAGCAGCAGAACACCAAGTGAAACTTAGATTTGAACATATGGGGAAAATCTATCAGTATGTTTCTTTACCAAATTGAATTTCGTGTGCCCCGAGAATCTTCACAAAATTGATGAAGCCTGTCTATGCATCTTTGCGTAAAATAGGGCATACTAACTCTGGCTACATAGATGATTCAATTCTCATGGCAGATACCTTTAGTGATTGTGAAGAAAATGTAGTAGACACTGTAGGTTTGATGGAGAATGTTGGTTTCATGATTCATCAGGATAAATTTGTTCTTGTACCTTGTACAAGAATCACATTTCTAGGTAACAATATTGATTCGGTCAAAATGATTGTTACTCTGCCTGAAACCAAAGTGAATAATCTTGTCATGGAATGTAAAGTTTAATTTGATAGAAATTGTGTGAAAATTCAGTATGTAGCAAGAATAATTTTTTTATTTGAATGGGGTTTAACACCGCTTTTAACAATCTTTCAGTTATATCGCGGCGGCTGGAGCACCTAACAATGGATTCCTGGTATTTCTCGCACCAGTACTTCCACTTCACCCTTTCCTAGCCTCCAGCTGCTATTCCACATAGGCTTACGATTATCTGCCCATTGGTGGTAGACAAATGTCGGAAAGAGTATTGCCGCCGTCGGGGATCGAACCCGGGACCCTTAGAAGCAAGAATAGTAGGCCTAATGGTTTCATCTTTTTCTGCAGTTGAGCTTGGTCGGCTATACTATAGATCTCTGGAGAAAGGTAAAATACAGGCACTGAAGTGCAGTAAAGGACAGTATGATGCATATATGTTGATTACTAGTGAAATGAAGTCTGATTTAAAATGGTGGATAGATAAATTGCACACCCAAAAAGAGAGATTTCGCATGGTAATCCTAGTCTTATTATAAATACAGACACAAGTCTTAAGGGCTGGGGCTCTATTTGTATTAATCCATTCCAACACATTGGAATTTTAGACCGTTCCAAATTGAAAGGAGCTGCAGACGACAATTTCAAGTTGATGGAATTTTAATTTTTTTCGTCTTTTTGCATAGAAAACATTGTGGATAATGAAGAAATTGCTTGATACAAGCAATTTCTTCATTTTCCACAATGTTTTCCAAAGCCTTTTTATTTAGGGCGTAAAAAGGAGGGATTGAGAGGGAATGGGTTAACGTTGGAATAAGAGGGCGCTGGAATGAATCAGAGAGGAATTTGCATATTAATGTGTTAGAAAGTTTGGCTATAAGCCATGCTGTCTAGGCATTTTGTTGTAATAAGGAGCACATTCATGTACAAATTCATTGTGACAATACGTGTTCAGTTTCTTACTTAAATAACATGGGTGGTATCAAATCAGATTCTTGTAATACTATTGTAAGAGGTATATGGTTATGGTGTGTAGAAAGACATATCTGGCTTTCTGCAGTCCATATTCCTGGCACAGAAAACTCTTCAGATTATGAGTCTAGACATTTCAGATCAGTATTTAAAGGTTTGGTACACATGTTTGGTATACCAGAGATCGTTATGTTTGCTTCCAAGTTAAACAAACAAGTGACTTGGTTTGTTTCTTGGAGACCAGATCCTGAGGCCGAATATGTCAATGCTTTTGCATTAGACTGGTCTGTATATAAACTTATCTATGCCTTTCCTCCTTTCAGTTTCACTGGACAGACTGTACAGAAATTGAGGGAAGACAAAGCAGATTTGGTATCCGGCTATTCTGGATCTTCTGATAGATATTCCAGTCATAGTAAAAGTCAAACCAGGTACTTTATCAATTATCCAAACCAACAGAGTTCACCCCCTCACCAACAAACTACAACTTATGGCATGTCCCTTGTCAGGAGATCCTTTGAAAGTAGAGGAATTTCAGAAAGATCTGCCGATATCATTATGGCCTCATGGAGAAAGTCAACCAAAAAGCAATATTCCTCCTACATCAACAGATGGGTGGACTTCTGTCATCAAAGGGAAGATAATCCATTTCAAGTTTCTGTAGATCATATTCTATAATTTCTTACCAAACTGTATGATTCTGGTAAGAGTTAATCCAGTGTTAAATTTAAGAAAATATTCTCCAGATAGGAGACTTTGCATCTACACAGCTTTAGACATTTACATTAAACGGACTGAATTATTTAGTAAATCTGAGAAGAGATTATTTATTAGTTATGTTAAACCTTACAAAGTTGTAACTTCTAGTACTATCAGTAGATGGTTGAAACAGGTGATGTTTAACTCTGGAATAGATATTCAGAAATTTAATTCACACAGCATAAGAGGAGCCTCTTCGTCTAGAGCAAAAGTAACTGGAGTTCCAATTCAGGAAATTATGCGAGTGGCAGGTTTGAGCTCTGGACAGACATTTGCTGCTTTCTACAATAAAACCGTAATGGATAATACATATGATTCAAACATCTTGGGTGGGGGCAAAGCTCAACAGTAAGGTAATTGATTTACACATCAATCTACAAGTCATATCATTTCTTATTGGCCGCTTTGAAGTCACATTTGAGACAGGAAGTTGTATGACGTAATAAACTAAATAAACTAGACTAACTTGAAAGTTGAAGCTTGGTTGGGATTCTATGTAGTCACATAACAACTGGAGGGATCAAATGTCCGCCCGTTTACTTATATCCCTCCCACAGGGATTGTGTGACATGCTCAACTTCCTAGTCTATTTAGAACTATGTTACAGTCCAAAAAGAAATTCCTTGTTGCTTCGAATACTGAATATCTCGGCTAGACAGCGCGCATCTCATTTGATCTATGACTACATAGAATCCCAACCAAACTTCAACTTACAAGTAAGTCTAGTTTATTGGGGGGGATTTTACAGGATGCAATATCAATGATATTACTACGGAAAGAATTTTAAAGACAAGACATTAGAACATAACATTAATATTTGCAGACAATTTCATAGCTCTTGGTAGTTACTGGTAGACTCTTTGAATTCAGCCATTTAGTTGAATAATGAACATTAAACTCTTTAAATACAAATAGGTTTATTTTCATTAACCCTTGTCATGCTGAATAAAATCCTTTTTGGAATTGTATAAAAATTGAAGGGCTGAAAGCACTGGTGGTACTTGTTTTTCAGTTTCAAAACTCCTTTTGAAAATTAATTTCATAAACATCTCTGCTTTCAAAAGGACAGACAGGAGGTGTAGACTAAGATCAGACTGCACTTCTCTGCAGTCTGATCTTTGTATATACCTCCTGCTTGAAACGGAATATGACAAGGGTTAAAAGTAAGAATGCAATACAAAAAACTCCTACATACACCAATACAATGGGAGCTTCTGAGTACAAATATTCCCTAAATGCTTAAAGAACAAAAGGTAGCGTAGAGGTCTGTGCAGGCTGATCTTAGTCTGTATACCTGCCACAGCTGTTTTTTTCAAAACAGGAATATTCCTGGATCACCATGACAAGGGTTAAAATAACAAAGTTAAATAACCTATCGAAAGTTAAGTCTAGGCAATGAAAGTTGAATGACAGACAATAATGGCCAGAGTCACAACAATCTTTTTATGTTGATAGGTGTACATTGCTTACCTTATACTCAGAATCAAATACTATTTCATTTCATCCAAATATGTCAGTTAATTATGAGCTTATTTTTTTATCAAGTGGGGTGGGCATTTATTACAATCACCTATTGTTACTGAAAATTGGCAAAAAATGGCCACATTTGCTGTATTTTAGGGGATGGCCATTTTTTTTAGAATATGGGCTTCTTTGGAACAATGCAGTATTTTATTCTGCCGATTCAAAATGCACTTTTATTTACTCATAAAGTATCTAATTTTGGTGTCAAATTGTGACAGATAATTAATACAAACATTAATTGCATGACAATTATTTAGCCACTATTTCTGTACATTGTTACAACAATAGTATCTAAATACAGTCAAAATTAATTTTGAAATCTTCATGAGCTGATAAATCTAATTTGTAACCCGAAATGTTTTCATCAGTTTATTCACAGCCTTTATGTGAAATAATGATAAATTTAGACAAGCTATTGGAAACACAAGCCTTAATTCTCACCCAAGTCTAAAGGGCTTTGAGCTTATTCTTCCCAAATATGGTAAAAAGGGGTAAGCCTGGAAAATTTACTAGTGTTTGTAATTAAATTGTGTAATTTCCATTCCCATAAATCCTTAACTGAGAGCACAGGTCAGTGAATGACACCAGAGATCACAAATTGAAAACAATAGATGACACCGAGCATGAATTTTGAATTGCTTTCAATCCACAAAATTTAATATACTTAGAAGAACAAACTTGAATAGGGCAATATAACAGACATTGATATTTTTTGTTAAAGTACAATTTGAAAAAAAGATGTTGTTGTCTGCAACTTTAATAAGTTTTCTGGTAGTGAGTTAAATATGACTATTTCACATTGAGCAAACAGGAAGTTTTATAAAAGAACAAGAGCACCGCCTATGGATACCTACATTCATCTGTTGGGTGCTGGATAGTGGATAAAAAATCCAAGCAAAAAAAGGGGCATAAGTCACACAAAATGCATCTAGAGTTACTCTCTTGCTAGTATAGGTTGCTCTTTTGATAGTGAAATTGTGTCCAAAGTTTCAAGTGAATGCCTTGAGTAGAACCAGAGATATCACAAAACATCAAATTTTTCATGACGACAACAACAATGACACAGGCTATTGCAATAACCCAGGTTTTCACTGGAGCTAAAAATGATATTTGAAAACTATGAATGTGAACACAGATGCCCTCGCTTCAGTGCTTGTTGCGAGATCTTCATTTTTTATCTTGAACTTGGGAGTATCTGACACAACATGACACCTGTACTCATTACTTATGATTATCTATGACTTAAGCTTTCCAAAAAGTTTCATTCAAATCCAGCCAATGGTTTCCATGAAATAGCACAGAAATCAAAATTACTCTGTACGTATATGACTTCACCAATCATGTGATATGACTTCACCAATCAGGTGAAGTAACACTAAATTTAACAGTAGAAACCTGGTAACCCCGACAATATGGGCATCCCCTCTTTGTAGTGAAGCTTTCCACAAAGTTTTATTGAAATCCAGTCAATGTTTTCCAAGAAATAGGGCCAAAACCAATATTACTCTGTTTATATATGGCTTCACCAATCAGGGGTAGTAACTCTAATTTTAATAGTCAAACCAGGTAGCCCTGACGATATGCCCATATCCATTTTGTAGTGAAGCTTTCCATACAGTTTCATTAAAATCCAATCAATGATTTCCAAGAAATAGTGCGGACTCTAATATTACTCTGTATGTATATGGCTTCACCAATCAGGGGAAGTTACTCTGAATTGAATGGTCAAACCAGGTTACCCAGATGATATGTGCATCTCCTCTTTGTAGTGAAGCTTTCCACAAAGTTTGATTGAAATCTAGTCAATGGTTTCCAAGAAATAGAGCGGAGACGAACCTCAGAGAGACGGAGGGAAGGAGGGACAGACGAGGCAAAAACAATACCCCCCTCTGTTGATTTCATTGGGGGGATAATAAAGCTTTGAAAACATTGAGGAAAAAGACGAAAATACTTGTTGAAGGCAATTTCTTTGTATCCACAACATTGAACCCCAAAGGATAAAAGTTTCTTAATTATAAATCATCTAAAACTTCAACCAGCTTTAAATGTATTCATCTGGTAATGGGTTAACAGATATTTACAATTATTCACACAAGAAATAAAATGTGTATTTCCTGTTGATTTATTATTGATGGAGACAAAAAAAAATAAATAAAACTCCTTATTCATTGTATTTCATTAGTCAAACTATTCATATGAAACCTTGCCATATTACGCACCAAGTGTAAGTTTACATAAAGAAGGGGATTCATGGTGAGCTATTACCTGATATTTTCAATTTATCCTTGTCATTCTGTTCCTAGAATATTCCTATTTTGACAAGTTGTGGCAGGTATATAGAGTAAGATCAGCCTTCACTCACATGCAGTCTGACCCTAGTCTACACTACATGATTGTTTTTATAGTATTGAGGAAATATTTGTGCACAAAGTAGATCTAACTTTAACAAAAACACTTTGTGAAGAAACGAAACATCAACTGTTAGTCTCTTCCACAAGATTTATAATCAAATTTTACCCCAAAATAGATTTTTTTTTTTTTTTTTTTAAATTTGAAAATCTCTCAACTTGTAATTTTTGTCTGCAACTTCCTTCAATTTGGACCAGTCTAAACTTCTTTTTGTGTGAGAATGGGTTAAACAAGAGAGGAAATGCACAACATCTTTAAAAACTTCACAAACAAGAGGGCCATTGGCCCTAAAGCACTCACCTGAGAAAAAGCTTAGAAATATCAAATAAAGGGTAAATATTGTAATCCCATGTTATATGAAACCGATTATTGTAAGAAGATTTTGAATGACATTTTCTTATTTGTTTCTATATCAGTTCAGGTGTAGGATGAGTCCAAAAATAAAGATTTTCTAACAGGATAGAACCATAGATGGAATTCAAATATGACCAAAGACAGTGCATCAAATGAACCAATTTTGCTAATATTAACTTCAAGATTGTACATACCATATATCATTGTTTTAAAGATTCTGTTTTTGGAGGAAAAGATTTTGAAAGATTACTTTCTTTCTTTGCAAGATTTTCTGATTATATGATTATATAATCTGATAGAAAGCCAACAAAAGGATCATCCAATTGAAATAAGTTGAAATCATTTGACTAGTTTCAGAGAAAATATTTTCAACAGTTTTTCCTTATATGGAAATTAACCCCAGCCCATTAACCCATTTTTATCACCGGATCAAAATTCTTTGAAGGAATCTGATGAAGAGTCACCCATGGATCATTCGTGTAAAATCTGGTTGAATTTCATCGAATGGATTCTGAAAAGAAGAGTTTTAGAGGTTTCACCATAATATAAAATAAGCACCGCCCGTTAAAGCCATGTTTTTGTCCGATGAAAATTCTTTGAAGGAATCTGATAAAAGGTCCTTCAAGGATCATTCCTGTAAAATTTGGTTGAAATACATCTAATGGTTTCTGAGAAGAAGATTTTAAAGGTTTAACCATATATGGAAATTAGCCCGCCCATAAAAGCCATGTTTTTCATCCAATTAATATTCTTTGAAGGAATCTAATGAATAGTAACCTAAGAATCATTTCTGTGATATTTGCTTCAATTCTGTTCACTTCTAGAGAAGAAGATTTTCAAAGCTTTCACCATATATGTTTTTCATCTGATCAAAATTCTTTGAAGGAATCTGATTAAGGTCAACCATGGGTCATTCCTGTAAAATTTGGTTGAAACCCATTAAATGGTTTTATGGGAAGATTTTTAAAGGTTTTTCCATTTTTGGAAATTAGCCCTGCCCATTAAAGCCATGTTATTCATCCAATTAAAATTCTTTGAAGGAATCTGATAAAGGATTCCCCAAGGATCATTTCTGTGAAATTTTGTTGAATTCTGTTCAGTACTTTCTTAGAAGAATATTTTTGAAGTAAAAGTGTATGGACAGACGCAGACACATGCCATGACAATAGCTTGGGCCAGTGGAGCTAAACAAGAGCACCACCTATGGGTGCCCACACTTGGCTGTTGGGTGCTAGATAGTGGACAAAATGCATCTAGAGTTAACACCCTTGATAGTATAGGTTGCTTATTTGAAAGGGAACAAGTTTACTTTATCAGAAACAGAGATATCACAAAATGTCAAAGTTTTCAATGTGAAATGTGCATAAAAGCCCCCCTAACTACAACAACAACAATAATGACATGAAGGCTATCGCAATACCTTGGGTTTTCTCCGAAAACAGCGGAGCTAAAAATCAATAGATGTGCCCTAGATGGTGCTGCATAAACAAAATATCAAAGCTTTCAATCATCTGGTTTCAGAGAAGACTTTTTTTAATTTTTCCTTTTTGTTTCTATGATAAAATAGGGCGCGCCCTGGCCTAATATCAACCAAGGGAAAGCACATGAACAAACTTGACAGAGGTCTTCTATGAGATGCTGCATTCCAAATATTGATGCTATACAGCATTTTCATTTCAGAGAAAAAGATTTTCACAGAATAAGATTTTTAAGATTTCATTTGTCTCCCCCCCCTTTTTTTCCTTGGTTGAGTTAGATTTAGATTTCAGTTGTTTGAACAATTTAAGAAGAGCTTCAAAGAGCAAATTCTTCAAAGAGGCAAAGATTTTCTTAATTCCATCTGCTTGAAATTGTTGTATGCAACTTCTTTCAATTTGGACTAGGTAGTCTAAATTATCCTTGTGTAGTAATGGATTAAGCTCTATCTAATATCTGATAAGTCTTTTTCATTCATGCCAAAGAATTCCTAATGTGGGAGGGGCTTAGTCTCTATTTTAGTCCAGGGGTTTTATTTATTCTCTTTCATGAGAAATCATTGCCATTATCTGCCATCTAATTTACTAAAGACTTCTTTTAACACTACTTTGCAGTTTTATTACTTTTTTTTTCTTCCCTTTTTTTAAACCCTTATCATGCTTAATTAAAATCCTATATAGAATTGCTTTAAAATCAAAGGACTGACAGTCCTGGAAGGTCTTAATGTGGGTCAATATTTCTTTTGAAATTTGATTATTCAAAAAACTCTTGCTTAAAGGGGACAAATAGGAGGTGTAGACCTGAAGAACAGACTGCACTTATGTGCAGGCTGATCTTTGTCTATACCTCCTACCAAAACAGGAATATTCCAGATTCTAAATGACAAGGGTTAACACAAAAACATTTGCAAATCTAAATCCTTTGAAGTTAAATACAGACAGGTCAAATGAAATTTAGCAAATGTGAAGAGTGTGAGTTTAACTCATTACCACACAACAATATTTTAGACTGGTCCAAATTGAAAGAAGTTGCCAACAACAGTTTTCATTTGATGAAATTCTGAAATTCTTTATATTTTTGGATAGAAAACATTGTGGATAATGAAGAAATTGTTAGTTACAAGCAAATTTTCCACAATGTTTTCCTAAGCCTTTACTTTGAGGGGCATAAAGAAGTGTCAATGGATGGGAATTGGTCAAGTCTGGTCATGTTCTGTTCTGCTCTGAAACAATAGCTAAACAATATGGCAAGCCTTTTAACCCTTTCCCACACAATCCCACAATTGTATTGCCCTCAAAGTAGAGCTGTGGAAAATAAAGAAATTGTTTGTAACAAGAAACTGCTTATCATCTATAATTTTTTCTATCCTTTACAATAAATTATTGTACAATTTTCATTAACAAGAAATTGGCATCTGCAGTTTTGTTTGAATTAAGGATAGTCCCAGTCTACCTATGTGTAAAATTTCGCAGCATTGGTCTCTCTCTAAGGAATGAGAAAACACCTGCATTGAGTGTTGCAGAATGACTCTATAACATTAACCAATTACCAGATGAAAATTGTTCAGACCAGTCCAAATTGCAAGAATTTGCAGACGACATTTTAAGTTGCCTTTGAATTGGATTATAAGGACCAAATAAGGTAGACAATAGTGAGAGAAAAGAAAAATTGTTTGTTACAAGCAATTTCTCTTTTTCTCAATTTTTTTTCAGATATAATATTTACAAGGCATAAAAAAGCAGTAATAAGTGGGAATTAGTTAAAAAGTTTTTGTTATAATTTGATTAGTAACTAGAAATGAGTCACAGATACGGTCAAGGTCAATTTTGTAACATGAACTTTGATTGTGACCTTGGACTTGGGAGTGTCCAAGAGAACTTTATACATGACACTAGTACTTTTCAAGTTACTTTGAAATTCATCAATTACTCTAGAAATTATTCACACAAACACCCATACAAACCTGCCCACTAACACCCACAGAAGTAACTATATATACCTGTGCAATTAAATGGTGCGGGATTAAAAAAACCTGAATTGATTTTAGTTACAAAGAATGTTGCCAAATGCTATAGGAAACCAATTGCAATAATTAAAATGTGTGTAGGTTGCCTTATATTTGGTTTAGTAAAGAAATTCTCAAACAAGAAAAAATAAAATAAAAGACAGACACTGAGAAGCAAAGATCAAAAATAAAAATACAGTATTAAACAATGCAATACAAGCCATTTAAAATGTGGATCAATGCCACAAAAAAGGAGAGAAATTTGTAGCTTCTCTTTAGCTTTGTTTTTTCCCACCTGTAAAGAATATAAGCCACCTGAGGCCTTCTTTTATGTACAGGCATTGTGCCCTTTAACCAAGTAACCTATCTTGTAACAAGAGACCTTTTGGGTCTGAGACACTCATCTGAGATAAAGCTAAATATTCTAGCACATTTTACAGATTGATGATAAAGAGTTTTAAGCCATTATTGGGCAACAAAATTTTAGACTAGTCCAAACTTAGAAACTAGAGGCGCTTGAATGCCTAATTTGCTCCAATGGCCTGAATTTAGTTACCAAAAAGCTAATTTAGATTTCTTTAACCCATTTTCACACAGTGACACTTTTTGACGACCCTAAAGGAAAATTTGGAAAATATTGCGAAAAATGAAGGAATTGCTTGTAACAAGCAATTTCTTCATTTTTACACAATGTTTTCTACCTGAAACAAGATGTGTTTGTGGAACACAATGTCCCCGAAACAAGGAATTCTTTAGAAACAGATGATTCTTATTGTTTTTTCTTTGTTTTAGGGAAAAGGGTTAAAATTTTGACCTTGACCTTGATGAAATGACCTTCCCCAGTTGCGCCTTGTTGAGACCTATCTACATACCAAATGTTAGCATTTTAACTTAATCGGGGTTGAAGTAATAGGAAAAATGTTTAGTTGGCAGGTGAAATTTTGCATACAGACAGACAGATGGACACGGTAAAACAATATGCCACTGATCTTATCGATGTGGGGGCATAAAAAAAATCCATAAACTTTAAATTGTTGTCTGCAACTCCTTTCAATTTGCATCAGTCTTAAATTTTGTCATCTAGTAATGGGTTAAGATAGGAGGCAACTTGCATTGAAAGAAGAAACAAATGACACAAACATTTTGCTTGTAAGAATGCAGGCAGCTTTCTTTTATGCTACAAATATTCTCAATCAAGCAGTACTAATTATGTCCCTTTTATCACTTTGTGGTCTCAACCTGGTCTTTCCTAAGCTTCATCAAACCTATTTAATTATCTCCAGAAAATCTGACAAAGGATTCCCAAAAGATTGTTCATGTGAAATTTGTTTGAAAACCATCCTCCCAAACATAATTTGCAAACTTTTCACTTACACTATATATGGACATAAGCCCTTCCTATAAAAGCAATGTTCTTTAACCCAGCCAAATTTTATGAATGAATCAGGTTAGAGTCACCCATTAGGCTCATTCCTGTGAAGTTTTCATATACCATAATTGGAAATCATCCGATTCATTCTTCTTTTTTAAAAGAATTGTCACCCACAACTAAATACTGAGAAATTTGGTTGAAATTGATCAATTGGTTTCTGAGAAGATTTTCACATAGAAATCTGCTCTGCCCATAAAAGCGATGTTTTTCATCTAATTAAATTCATTGAAGGAATCTTATAAAGGGTGACCCAAGGATCATTCCTGTGAAATTTCTTTCATTTCTGTTCAGTACTTTCTTAACCCTTGTCATGCTGTATAAATTACCTTACTGAATTTCTATCAAATCAAAGGGCTGAAAGCACTGATAGAACTTGTTAAAAAAATCAATATTTCATATTTTAGAAATCAACTTCATAAACAACTCCTTAAGGAAAAGTACAAGTAGGAGGTGTAGACTAAGATCAACCTGCACATAAGTGCAGTCTGATCTTAGTCTACACCTCCTGCCAAAACCGGAATATTCCGGGTTCAGCATGACAAGGGTTAAGAGATGGTTCCTTCAAGTAAAAGTTTACAAATAGATGACAGACACAAAGCCATGACAATAGTGCGCTGGATTTTTTCAGACAGGAGCTAAAAACCTTTTATCTTTGCAGGAGGTAATGAAGATATTTCCTTGTTTATCACAATTATTTAAAAAGCTTTTTTTGGGGGGGGGGTGTTTAGGAAGTGGGGTTGTTTTGTTGAAAGTGTTATCCAAAGAACATAACTTAATTGTCTCATTTGGTAAAAGAAGATTCTAAATGTTTGAGTAAAAAAACACAATCTATGATGACAGTCTTAAGACCTGAAATTTGGTTTTTGGGGGTCATTTTAATATTTTTATTGCATGGTACTAGGTGACAATCAAAACAAACAAAAAGACCTAATATGTCTAAACATAAAGCAATCAGAATTATAAAACTCTCCCTTAGCACTTTGTTCCCAGGTGAGCTAACATTTAGAACAAAAAGTATTGAAGAGATATTTTAAGATAACAAGGAATATGAGTATGAAATAATAACACCCTGCTAATTAATTTAAATACAAACAAAATGTGTTTGTGAAACACAATGCCCCCACAACAGGACATAACTATGAAAAGTGCTGTTGACTTGTACATGCGTTTTAACCCTTGTCATGCTGTATAAATCACCTTACTGAAATGCTGTAAAATCAAAGGGCTGAAAGCACTGATAGAATTTGTTGTTCAAAAACCAATATTTCTTTTAGAAATCAACTTCATAAACAACTCTGGCAGGAAAAGTACAAGCAAGAGGTGTAGACTAAGATCAGCCTGCACATATGTGCAGTCTGATCTTAGTCTACACCCCCTGCCAAAACCGGAATATTCCGGGCTCAGCATGACAAGGGTTAATAGAGTATTTTAGTGAAAGCCACAAGGAATTTTTTTTGGCATTTGACCTTGGTATGTGACCTTGACCTTATCACATGACCTTGACAAGAGGAGATGCTTATTGTGGAGATGTATCATCTTCCCAAATATATCCTGAATAGGCTGGTAGTAATTGGCAATGTTAAATTTTTTGGTTAAGTTTTGCAGAAAGACAGACAGATGGACAGACGGACAAAGGTAAAACAACATGAACCTGATCTTTCGATAAAAATAATTGTCCTTTACCAAATCAGGGTTTTATCAGATGTAGGTCATGTGAGTCTGAGATTTACAAATAAATAGCCAAGATCGGACTGTCTAAAGCTAAACCTGTTTTTACCCATTACTACACAATGACACTTTTTAGAGCAAGCAATTTCTTCAATGTCCAACGATGTTTTCTATCCTAAAAGGTGAAGATTTTCCAAATTTCAACAACTTGACATTGTTGTCTGCAACTTCTTTGATTTGAATCAGTCTAAAATTTTGTTGTGTGGTATTAGGTTAAAGTCTTAAATTCTTTTCTAAAGTTTTGCGTCAGAGCAAGTGCTCCTGTTTGTTTGTTTGAATGGGGTTTTACGCCACTTTCAACAATATTTCAGTTATATCGCAGTGGCTGGAGCACCTAACAATGGAATTCTGGTATTTCTCACACAAGTACTACCATTACATCCTTTCCTAGCCTCCAGCTGCTATCCCACAAAGGTCTATGATTATCAACCCATTGGTGAGAGACAAGTAGTCGGGAAGGATGAGTGCCGCTGTCGGGGATCGAACCCCGGGACCTCTAGATTGACAGTCCGACGCGCTACCAACTGCGCTATGACGACGACCCAGAGCAGATGCTGTCCAATACTTTTTCCCCCTCTAACAATGCTATAACTTCAATATTTATGAAAACCCCCATATAAATAGCTAAAAGGACTGTCAATGTTTAACCCATTCCAACACAACTCCGACTTTTTTACACCTCCAAGAAAACAATTTCTTCATTTTACATATTATTTGCTACTCGAGAAGACAGAGATATCTGACATAATATCAAACTCTGCAGCTTCTTTCAATTTGGAACCGTCCAAAATCTTTGATGCTTGGTAACGGGTTGAATCAGGGACTCTTAAAAGCAAGGATCCTTATGAAACAGACTGGCAAGTACCTGATACCCCTCTTTGTTGGTATCAGATTAACTCATTACAAGACAGCAAGATTTTAGGCTGGTCCAAATTGAAAGGAGTTGAAAACGACAAAGGTTTATGAAATTTTAAAATTTCTTTTTACTTTTTGGGTAGAAAACATTGTGTAAAATGTTACAAGCAATTTCTTCATTTGGCAAAATGATTTCCTCTACCAAACTCATACTCAAAGTAAAGGCCAAGTATCAATGGCTACAGTCTTAAACTTTACCAAAAGGCAAAAATCTAAGACTCTCCTAAACGGTAGGCTGCAAGCAAAATTTAAACTTCTCTTTCTGCAATGATTTTCTGAATCTTATGGTAGTGAAAACAAGTCACTTGAATGAGGGTTGGTTGACTCTTCCCCACTTCATCCCTCATTTTTTGAGCCCCTGTGATATAATACTTGAGAAAACATTGAGGTAAAAGAAGGAGAAAATACCCGTAATAAGCAATTTCTCTTTTCCTACAATATTTTCTACCATGTAGGATGGTTACTTTTTTAATAAATTTACTTTATCATGTTGTCTTTAATTTGGACATGTCAAAATTTTTGAAAACAGTAAAGGGTTGATACAATAAGGGTATAAACGGTTGAGACTTTTAGACTAACAACTTCAATTGATGTCATAAATATTTAATGAAACAAAGAAGCCAGAAGTATGCCCAAGTCTCTTTAAATAGCCTCGTAATTAGCCTTAAATAACTACAGGAGGGCCCAACTGGCCATTGATTGCTCACAAGTTCTGCATTCCAGGTAAACAGAAAGTATGTGAAAACACTTAAATAGAGTTTAACTCATTTCCACTAAAGCAGACATTTTTTACAATAATGTTTTAGCCCACAAAGCAAATATTTTTATCAGTTTCACTAACTTTTCGAGTCAATTGCAACCTCTTTGAATTTGGACCAAACTAAATTTTTCATGCCATGTCAGACAGGTTAGACTATTTTCTATTCCACAAATGCATATCAAAATGGTCAAGTATAGATATTCACTTTACTCTTGTCATAAAGAGGGGACATTATACAAACTACAGCAGTAGATAACATTTGCTTGATGCAAGTTTGCTATTTCATCATAATATTATTACTATATACATCACTGCTTTTTACAACTCTCAGATATTACACTCATGACACATTACAGGATAAGAAGAAATTGCTTGTACAAAGCAAACAGCAGTTTCTTCTTATCCCAAAATGTTTTCTACCGTATAGGATGGTTGTTTTTTTAGATTACAGCCATCTTGATTTGTCATCTTCACCCTCTGACAATTTGTAATGATCTGAAATACATTATCAGTTATTCTGATAATTAGTTAACAAGAGCACCACCTACGTGTGCCTACGCTCGGCTATTGGGTGCTGGATAGTGGATAAAATCACAAAATGCATCTACACTTATCCCCCTTGATAGTTTAGGTTGCTCTTTTGATAGTGAACAAGTGTGCCAAGTTTCAAGTAAATGCCTTTAGTAGAACCAGAGATATCACAAAATGTCAAAAATTTCACACAAGGACGACACTAAGGCTATAGCAATACCCCTGGTTTTCACAGAAAACAGCTGAGCTAAAAATGACCTCTATGTACGTACACAACTAAAGTGTATGACTCAGCTATTTCCTCCCCCTTTTGTAGGCGCAGCTATGTTTTCATGTATTTAACTGGAAGTCTTCAATCTATATTTTCTGTAGATATGGCATCATTAACCCTCATCATGCTTGTTTCCTTTAAATCAAAGGGCTGAAAGCACTGGAAGCACTTTTTAAAGTCTAATTCTTTCTTTTGAAAATTAATTTCTCAAACAAGCTCCGTTTAAAAGTTACAAGCAAGTAATGCAGACTAAGATCAGACTGCAAATATGTGCAGTCTGATCTTTGTTTATATCTCCTGCCAAAACAGGAATAATCCGGGTTCAGCATGACAAGGGTTGAGAAATCCTTTTTGTTCGTTTTCATTACTTTTATGTGAAAATATTAGTAAAATAGTAGCATTTAATGAATCTTGAAATTGCTTCCCTTTTAAATTCAATTGCAATATGAAAAGACATAAGAATCATGCTCTGATTAACTTTACCTCATTAGAACAAAAGATAAACAACAAAAGGGAAAATATGTCACTAGTTTGCTCACAAGATATTAATTGAGCAAAGAGACATGAAATCCTAGCTCCAAAGCACACTTAATTGTGAAGAAACAAGAAGTCATTAATAGTTATAAAACAAATATTAATGAAAAAATTTGACCTCATTAACTTTTTTATTCTGTTTTGCAATGGTCAAATTTCAACTAGGATAATTTTTTATCAAGTCTTTTTTCTATCAAGTTTTATCAAGTTTCTTCAAGACAGAGACAAAATTATGGCCACTAGGTTGAAAAAAAATCAATGGTCGATACAGTCCCTTTTCCACCCCAAAAAATTCCCATTCAGGGTGTTTATCTTATGACTCCACTAATCTGTTAACCAAGTTTTATAAAGGTTGAGCCAAAATAGTGGCAACTGAGTGAACAGTAAAATTGTCATTGAGGTGCCTTTTCCTGTATTTTCTAATAGAACCTCCCAATTTTCTATAGCATAAACCTCATAAACTGATATACATTATGCAAAGTGTTTTCAGACAAAAGCCTTCAAATTTCAATTGGGTTTATCCAAATGACCTGTCAAATATTCTTATTAAGTTTCAAGCAGATTCATCCAAATAGAATGTAAAAATATCATCAAGGCCCCTTTCCCCTGTGTTTTCATGTGAATGTTCCCATTTAAATGTTTGTTCATACTTTTGACCTGTCAAACATTCTGACGTTTCAATAGAATTGATCTTAAATTGCAGCCTCTAGAGCTTAAACACCTCAACTGTTGACCCAAAAAGATGGACAATAGGCAATGACTTATATACATTCAATGATCGAAAAATTCTCACCATGAAAAAGTTGTACTCAGGTGAGCAAATAACGAAATATAGGGCAAAAAGATTTATGTGAGATCAAACCATGGAGATTTTGGATTATTTTCAGTCATAAAGGAATTAAAGCTGAATATGTATGTAACATGTCTGATACATGGCTGACATTGCTATGTACTCAGGTTGTTTTCCCATTATTGTCATCACTTTATTCAAATTACTGGTTAACCAATCCCACTCAGTGGCATTTTGTGATGCCCTCGAGAAAAAAAGCAAACATTGTGGAAAATGAAGAAATTACTTGTCACAAGCAATTTCTTCATTATCCACAAAGATTTCTACCCTAAAAGTCAAACAAATCTAAAATTTAATCCAGTAAAAATTGTTGTCTGCAACATTTTTGAATTTGGAGCAGTCTAAAATTTTGCTGTCTGGTAATTGGTTAACACATATAATTTATGATATATTGAAGCTCTTATACTGTTTGTGGTGACCAGCAGTGGTCTATGGTGTTAAGTGTCACTCTCTAAGAGGTAAGCTCAACAAAACAGCAGCTACAATGACCTACAACCCAAACCCATATCAAAACAACCAGGGCATCCTTGAACTCATTAAATCTACCAAACATGATAATACTTCCAGAAGGTAACTTTAGTGAAAAGTGTATCTGACCTTTAAAACTGCCACCAAAATCCAAACAATTGACTGATTGCAACAGTCAATCAAATTAAGAACCAATCAAACAAATCATTTAGACTGGAAGTGAAATTTAAACTCTAACAATGGCCAACATTTATGTGAAGTATCTTTTTTGTTTTGGCGATTTAAACATCATAAATACAGCTTATTCAAGCTATAGTTATAACATTTAAGTCACCAATCAAGAGTTCTAAATTTTGTTACATGTTCCTGTCCACAAATTTGAGCAAAATAATCCTATTTAACCCTTTCATGGTTTTTGAAATTTTAGACTGGTCCAAATTGAAAGAGGTTGCAGACGCCAATGAAAAGTCAATGCAATTTGAAATGAAACAATCCTGTGTGGTAGAAAATATTGTGGAAAAAGGAGAAATTGCTTGTTACAAGCAATTTCTCCTTTTTTCCACAATACTTTCTCAAGTATAAAATCACAGGGATGTATAAACCCAGATTTGTACAGAAAAGGGTTAATATAAAAGTAGAACTTCCTGTTGGAGCTCAGTGGGTGTGGCCACCAGATATCTGTGGGTGTTGCCAGCCATCCTTCAATTAAGTATAAGTACTTACCCATAGACGTTGTTCTTGAACTTGTTGTAGCTACCAAACATGATAATTCCCCCAAAAGATACGCTCAAGGAGAAGAACATCTGACCTGCAGCTGCCACCCACACCTGAATATATCAATGTTAACCCATTAGTCAACAGGTTTTATTGATTGAATGGGGTTTAACGATGCTTTTAACAGTATTTCAGTCATATCACGGCGGCTGGAGCACCTAACAATAGATACCTGTTATTTCTCACACCAGTTCTACCACTACTTCCTTTTCTGCCCTCCAGCTGATATCCCACTTAGGTTTAGGATTATCCACCCATTGGTGAGAGACAGATGTCGGAAATAATATGTGCCGCCGCTGGAGATCGAACCCATGAGATCCTATGATTGAAGATTAGGAGTCTGACGCGCTTCTGACTGCGCTATGACGGCGGCAATCAGATACGTCCAAATGAAAAGTAAAATGATGCAAACAAAGTGAATGTAAATCTATAAATGAAGCAATATATTGGGTTAAAAGAAATAATAAGAAAGTCTTCCCTAAATTGGGCCTCCATGAATATTCACTAAGTCATACATTTATACATGTACAGCAAAAAACCCCAAGAGTAGGGCCTACAGGTGCCTATGCTTGGCTGTTGGGTGCTGGACAGTGGATAAAAAAATCTAAGTCAACAAGGGGCATAATTCACACAAAATGCATCTAGAGTCACTCCCTTGATTGTAAAGGTTCCTGTTTTGATAGTGAACATGTGTGCCAAGTTTCAAGTGAATGCCTTCATAGAACCAGAGATATCATAAAATGTCAAAGATTTTGCACAACAACCGTGACGACATGAAGGCTATCGCAATACCCTGTCTTTTTTCCAAAAACAGACGACCTAAAAAAAGAAAGCAATTCTAAAAGTGAATTGAAAGGAGGAAAATATAATAAATGATAAATTACGAATCTTTCTCAAGTTTCATAACCTTGTTCAAAGTTTTACATATTACAGCCTTATCACGGCCTTCAGATACAATTTCTTACTAACCCTTGTCATGCTGAATATTCATGTTTTGGCAATGTTTTTGCAAATATATACAGTCTGATCTTAGTCTAAGCCACCTGTAAAGTGAATTGTAAACAGAATTAATTAACAAAAATAATGACCCAAAATATTCAGGCATTCCAGTGCTTTCAGCACTCTGATTTTCATGCAATCCTGAGTAAGGATTTTTATTCAGCATGACAAGGGTTAATATGGTAGAAATTCTTTTGAAATTTCCATCTTTAACCATTTTGAATATTAGACCAATCTGAATATCTGAATTTGGCTAACATAAAACACAGTTCCCCACTAGATGATATATTTATGCATATATTTGAATATTTTTACTTGCTTTAGCAGAAACATGTAAAAGGAGGAACTGCTTGATGCAAGAAATTTTTCTCTGACCCCTGCAATATTTTTCTTGAAATCATTAACAAGGGAGATTTGTGAGTATGGGTCCATTCAATATATCTATGTTTCCGAGCAAAACAGTTATAATGTTATTCACTCTGAACTATCAATATCATTACATAATCAGCTGTAACAAGGAAATAAACTTTCTTCTTTCCTCTTTACTTACATAAAGGTATCAGTGAAAAACTTATATATACATTATCCATTCTCACATAACCCTGCTGTAAAGAGACCCATATAGAACAAGATGTGTTTGTGAAACAAAATGCCCCCAACAGGACTGAACTATGAAAAGTGTTGTTGATTTGCACATGAGTTTTAATAAAGTATTTTAGTGAAAGCGACAAGGAAATCTTTTTGGCATTTGACCTTGGTATGTGACCTTGACCTTATCGCATGACCTTGACAAGAGGAGATACATATTATGGAGATGTATCATCATGCCAATTATGAGCATTGTATCTTGAATAGGCTGGTAGTAATTGGCAATGTTAATTTTTTTATTAAGTTTTGCAGACAGACAGACATACCAACAGACAGAAAGACTGAGTGACAGAGACAGACAGACAGACAATGGTAAAACAATATGCCCTCATCTTTCGATGCAGGGTACATAAAAATAAGTCCCAGGAAAACATTGTTGAAAATGAGGATATTGCTTGCTACACTAGTTTGCCAAAACTAAGGAGGGACTGAAACTGTCTGTATTCAAGCTGTACCTATGACGTTTAGGTCGCAAATCATCCATTTTACCTTTTTGTAACATATTTCTGGCCACAAATTTTGCAAAATAATGCTGTTTAACCCTTACCTGTACAAACCCAGGATATTAAATCTCTGTAATTTTATACTTGAGAAATTTTATTGTCAAAAAAAGAAGAAATTGTTTGAAAAAAAACAGTTTCTTCTTTTCTGACGATATTTTCTACCACATAGGATGATTTTTTTCAAATTGCATCCAACTTTCAATTTTGTCTGCAACCTTTTCCAATAAGGACCAGTCAAAAACTAAGAAAAGCAGAAAAGGGTTATTATCTCAGTCGAGCTTCCTGTTGGAGCTCAGTAGGCAGGCCTAGCAATTTGTCAGTTGATTGTCAGTCGCAATCGGTCAATTGCCTTACCTCCAAAGATGCAAGTTTGTCCCATTTTGGAATGATGAAATATTTTACGCCATCAATAGCCCCATCCAGTAATGACCCGCGAATCAACAATATAAGAAGAATGACATACGGGAAAGTGGCTGTGAAATATACGACCTAGAAAAGAACATAAACAATATCATTTTACAAACATTTTGAACCATTTGCACACAATCCCATTTTTTAAGCCACTTCCCACCCAGAAACCAGAAAAAAAACTTAGCCCATTACTCGCCGACAAATTCCTAGACTTGTCCATATTGAAAGAATTTGTAGACGACATTTTTTATAGTTTATTTTGTCTATTTAGGTAGATAACTTTGTTTGAAATGTAAAAAGCAATTTTCATTATCAAGAAAGTTTTGCATAGCTTATTCTGTTTGGGGGGCATCAACAAGTGTAATTTAGTGGGAATGGGTTAAGAAAACATTGTAGAAAAAGAGTTTGCTTGAAACAAGCACTTTTTTTCATTTCCCACATGTTTTTTTATAATTAAAGAGAAAATTCAATGAACTTAAATTCTGTTAAATTTGATAATAGTGTAAAATGACAAAATTTCTTTTAACGAGCAAGTTCATTCATTTTGCACGATGTTTTCTACCAGAAAAGTTACAAAAAAATCTAAAGCTTCATAAACTTTAAAATGTCATCTGCGAATCCTTTCAATTTGGACCATTCTGAAATTTTGTCGTCTGGTAGTGTGTTAAAATGTCAAAAATAAGATAAAAAGCAGAAAATTAGTAGACATAAGTATTAATGTTTTATAGATAATTATGTGCAGAACTTTTATATATTGTATACTGCATTGACTTCTATTTACAATTGGTTAATACAAATATATTGAAAAGCATTTTTTTTACTGAGAAAAATCTCTTTAAACTTTTAACCGATTCTCACACAAGGACACTTTTTGATGCCCCTAAAGAAAAATAATATGGACAACATTGTGTTGAAAAAATCTAAAATTTCTTTTACTTTAAATTGTCATCTGCATATCCTGCCAATTTGGACAAATCTTAAATTTTGTCATCTAGTCATGGGTTCACCCATTTCTGCACAAAATCTTGTTTTTCAGGTTTCTCAAGAAAAAGATTTGAAAGACATTGTTTTACATGAAGAAAGTTTATGTAACAATTGATTTCCTTAATTTCCAACATATCTTCTTCTCCAAATCACACAAAAAAATTCAAATTTTATCAATAAAAATGTGTTGTCTGCAATATTTTAGAAATAAAGATATAACATTTGTCAAAAATTAAAATAAAATATCACTATATGGTAATGGGTTGAGGGGAAAATTAGTTCACTATCAAAGAGAGGTAACTCTACACTACAACTCACCTTTCCTGAGGACTTAACTCCCTTGTATAAACAAGCCACCACTATGGTCCATGATAACAATAAGCATAAAGCCAACTGCCAAATTGGTGTACCTACATCCTCGGGGTAGAGACCATCAGATTTCTGAATGACTGTCCGTCTGTAAGATTGGAAAAGATACAGTCATTCTTGCCCAAGCCACCACCATAATTAAGCCACCACTTTCATTAACCCATTCCCACTCAATGACTCTTTAAGATGCCCCAAAGACAAAAGCTTTAGAAAACATTGTGGAAAATGAAGAAATTGCTTGTAACAAGAATTTCTTCACTATCCACAATGTTTTGTTACAAGCAATTTCTTCATTTTCCACAATGTTTTCTACCCTAAATGTAACTAGATGGTTGTCCCGAGGACAACTGCTGTCGAGCCCACAATGTTTTGTAGGCATCATGCTCCGGACAAGCACAATTTAAGTGTTTGCCCTTGAGCTTTGACCTTGAACTTGAAGCTATCCAAAAATTCTTTCCAATGGCACATCTACTCATGATGGAGAAAAATTGTGCTGAGTTATTTCAGTGTTTGACATTGAGCTGTGTCTTTGACATTAGAACTATCCCTAAAATTCTTCTTCTCATGATGGAGAATAATTGTGCCAAGTTATTTTGAAATCCATCCATAAATGTAGGACGGATGGACTAACAGATTAAATGTCCGTTAGTCCTAACGAACTAACGCACATACACCGACTTGACATTCTCGCTCAACGCAATCGGGCTTGACAAAAAAACTTCAGCTATTAATGTTTGCAGTCAAATCGATCCCTAATAAATGTCCTAAAAAGTGTAACAAGCAACCATTCTCTTAAACAACAACATTTTGACCACCCCTTGATTGGTTACTTAATACAGGTTTTATGGTAATCAATATCAGAGAAATTTTTACAAACGTTAGAAAAGTAATGTTCTTGGATTCTATCTTTCATAATTTAACTTCTTAGAGATTGCCAATAATTTTTTAGTTACCATATTCTTATTTCTCTGCTTATACTTAAAACTGTTTCTTTCCAACTTTTCAAATAATATTTCAATTTTATTTGGTTCAGTAGCAAGCTACGAGTACATAACCCTCATCATGATGACCAAGAATATTCACATTTTAGAAAGAGGCATAGACAAAGATCAGACTGCACATAAGTGCAGTATATTTACCAGAAATATTTACCAAAAACTAATGCTTATAGTGTTTTCATCCCTTTGATTGTAAAGCAATACTGTTGAGGATTTTATTCATCAGGACGAGGGTTAATCCATTCCCACACAATCCCTCCTTTCTACACCAATCAAACTTTTACTTAATTTCCAAAAATGTTTTTTACCTAGAAAGTTGAAAAAATATAAAATTTCGTAATCTTCAAGTTGTCATCTGCAACTCCTTTCAATTTGGACGAGTCGAAAATTTTGTTGTTTGAGAATGGGTTAAGAATGAATTTTTCTCAAATTGCTACTTTTGTTTTACAGCAAACAGTCATAATGAATATTTTTGTCTTACAGAAACCAAAAAAGCCTCACTTTCAATGACGTCATAATGTCATATAAGGGCATGATCTTGTGCATTTCTGCGGAGCTAATCTCTGTGTTAAACAAGAGGACCATGATGATCCTAGATCGCTCATCTGAATTGTCTGCTGTTAAAAATATTGCAACTAGAGACAAATAACTATAACCAGTTTCATGAAGATTGAGCCAAAACTATGACTTCTATATGGTAAACAAAGAAATTGTCATTAAGGCCCATTTTCCTGTGTTTTTCTATAGAACCTTCCCATAATCTATAAGGCTCAGCCTTGTGACCTAACAATTATTAATTATGGCCAATTTTCATGAAGATTGAGCCTAGATTGTGGCCTCTAGAAAGTAAACAAAGAAATTGAAATTATGGCCCATTTTCCTGTGTTTTCCAAAAGAACCTTCCCATAATCAATAGGCTTCATCATTATGCCCTAATAATTATTCTGGCCTAGTTTCATGTACATTAAGCCTAAATTGTGGCCTCTAGAGTGAAAAAAAGAAATTGTTATTAAGACAAGTATTCCTGTGTTTTCAGAAAGATCCTTCCAATAATCAATAGGGTTCATCCTCATGACCAAACAATTATTCTAACCAAGTTTCATGAACATTAAGCCAAAATTCTGGCCTCTAGAGTGTAAACAAAGGAATTGTCATTGAGGCCCATTTTCCTGTGTTTTCAGAAACATCCTTCCAATAATTTATAGAGTTCATCGTTATGACCTAATAATTATTCTGGCAAAGTTTAATGAAGATTGAGCCAAGTGAGCTAAAAACTCCATCAGTCAGGCCATAATGTGACATAATTGGATATATGCAAAAGAATGTTAAAAAACATTTTACTCACTCAAAAAATAGTTCTGCAACAGCAACATTGGATGTATTTGTACAGTTAGCTTCTAGAAGTGAGTTGAAGGTGTAATTTGTTGGTGAACACAGACATTTTGTCCCATTGTCTATTGTAAAGTTACCCGTACAGAGTTCTAGTTTTTTAGTTGTCTGCTCAACACAGCCAAGTTCTTCCCATTCCTGAAATGAGACAAGTTACCTTTGATGTCCATATGCTAAACTTTTATGAGTACCAAAATAATAGATTGACATATTTATTCCGATAAAAGAGGCTATGCAGTTCAATAATGTAGCCTAAAGCACAAAAGTGCAAACTCATGTTTTCCCTAGCTTTTTTTCTTGAGGGGTGAAAAAAATGTGGGATTGTGAGGGAATGATTAACCCATGTGTACACAATGAAACTTTTTGATGCTTTTAAAAACATTGTGGTAAATAAAGAAATTGCTCATTGCAAGAAATTTCTTCATCATCCACAATGCTTTCTACCCTAAAAGACAAAGATGTTTATAATTCAATAACAGATCAAGAACAAACATTCTTAAAAATTTTCAAGGTATTTGTGCAAGCAAAGTAGCATCTAAATTCCAAGCAAGATTTTTTTATGCTACCTAGTGACCTAGTTTTTTACTACATTTGAAAATAGTACAGATATTTTGTAAACAGATATTCTGACAAAATATCAAACAATTAAGCCAAAAAAGTGGTCTCTGGAGTGTAAACAATGTATCTCTAAGATGTGACCTAGTTTTTGATAACAGTGATTGGCAAAAATATCATGGGAAAGAAAAACACATTCTGACCAAATATATCAAATCAATTAAGCCAAAAATTTGACCTCTCGCATGCACATAAGGTTATTTCTAAGATTTGACCTAGTGATCTAAACTTTACCCCACATGACCAAAGTAAAACTTGGCCAAGATATGATATGGACAAGCATCCAATCTATATAGCAATTTATTTCAGGCAAAATATGCCCTCTGCAGTGCACATAAGATTAGTTCTAATATTTGACCTGGTGACCTAGTTTTAGACCTATGTTGACCCAAATTACACTTGGCCAAGATATTTTTGGAATAAACATTCTGACCAAATATCACCTTATTTGAGGCAAAAATGAGTCCTCTAGAATGCACACAAGATTGTATCTAAGATTTGACCTAGTGGCCCTTTTTTGACCCAAAATGACCCAAATTTGGACTTAGCCAAGATATCATCGAGACAAACATTATCACCAATTATTAATTTATTTGAGGCAAAAATGTGCCACCTAGAGAGCACATAAGTTGCAGATGACCAGCTGCAGGTTATGAAATTTTAAAACTCTTCGTCTTTTAGGGTGTCTTAAAAACATTTCGGGTAATTTCTTCATTTCTCACAACTTTTCCATAACTTTTTTTTGAGGGGTGAAAAACAGTGGGATTGTGCCAGAATGGATTAAAGTTTACAGAATTAATGTCTACATAGAGAATTACAAGAAATTTCTTCATTTTCCATGTTGTTTTCCCTAACTTTTTTCTTGAGGGTAGTAAGAAATTGGATTGATTGGGACTGCTATAATAAAAATAATTTTGCTTGCAGAGGGGTGATAGATATTCAGTGACAATATGCTTTCATTTACAAGGAAAAGAGTGTTGCATGAAATAAGTTTTCTTACTGGTTTACATTTGGTCCATGGTAGTGTAGCCTGCATGGATGAGAAGAAGTAGTAGAGAGTATAAGCCATGATCACATTATAGTAGATAGCAACTACTAGAGAGATCATTGCCATTGAGATTCCAATACCTGAAAATAGAATTACAATATTCAAATAAATGAAAACAGAAATAAATACATGTATTGCTATTGAGATCCAGAACATGAGAAAAGAGATAAAATATTGATATTGAGATTTTAGAACATGAGAAAAGAGATATATATTGGTATTGAGATTCCAGACCATGAGAAAAGAGATAGATATTGGTTTTGAGATTCCAGAACATGAGAAAAGAGGTAAATATTGGTATTGAGATGTCAATATATATTGTCGATATCATTCTAAAGCCTTGTAATTACAGCTTGATTAAAGCTGTAATTACAAGTTTTAGAACGACAATGACGATATGAGAAAAGAGTTTGATATTGCTATTAAGATTCCTGTACATGAGAAAAGAGATAAACATTGCTATTGAATATTCTAATGAATGAAAAAAAGAACTAATGATACAACTACTAAGCTGTGACTGCTTGAAGATAATGCTAAATATTAAATGTAATTTTGAGTTGACTATTTAACCCATTGCCAACCATTCCTGTTTTAATCTTGAGCTGCATTTACTCTATAGTTTTTACCTTTAGCACTTGGGTTCATGTTCCAGACCCCTGTTGGCCCCTTGGCTGAGTACTGACCCATAACAAGTTCCATCATATACATGGGTTTACCAATCAAGATTTGTAGAATGAGATAAGCAATCAGGAACGCAGCTGAAAATAGAAGAAAGGGTTGTAGGGTTTCTTAACCCATCACCATAAAAACCTGCTTTTTTTCAATGCTAAAAGAAGTGTTAAGCTGTTCCCACACAACAACACTTTTTGACACCCTCAAGTAAAAAAAACTTTGGAAAACATTGTGCTAAATGAAGACATTGCTTGTTACAGTTAAAAGATCATTGGAAAGTATGAATTCCTTGTTAATCTGAAATCATACTATCTGAGTTTATAGCAGAGGGTATACTCTATGGACAGTCTAATCACATGTTTGTCAAATCAGAATTGCTTAACCCATTTCCACACAACAAAATTTTAGACTATTCCGAACTGAAAAAAGCTGCAGACAACAATTTCAAGTAGGTGGAATTCTAAATCATTTTGTCTTTATTGATAGAAAATATTGTTGATAATGAAGAAATTGCTTGATACAAGCAATTTCTTCTTTTTCCTTAATTTTTGTAAAGCTTTTTACCTAAGGGGCGTAAAAAAGAGGGATTGTGTGGGAATGGGTTAATAACTTAATTTTTTTTCTAAAATATATTGACAACCCCCCCATATATTTGCCTTCCAGTGTAATGTAGTTCTGATTGACTGAATGGGGTTTAACACTACTTTTAACAGTATTTCAGTCATATTGCGGTGGATGCCAGAGCACCTAACCATATATTCCTGGTATTTCTTACACCAGTTCTACCACTACATCCTTCCTGAGCCTCCAGCTGCTTTCCCACTTAGGTTTACAGTTATCCACCCATCGGTGGGAGACAAATGTCGGAAAGGACCTCTGCAGCAGCAGAGGATTGATCCCGGGACCCCATAATTAAGACAAGTGATAAAAAAGGTGAAGATCACAATAAAAATCTATGATCATGAACAAATCTGATCAGTAAACAAGACGACATGATGGCCTGATACTACTTACCTGATCTAGATAGCTAAAAGCTTTACAGTAATATTTGCAAAACTTTTGTAGAATACCACAAGGGAAAGCTTTATAAGAAATAAGTCTCCAGATGCAGATGCTCAAGAGCTTATCACATAACCTTCAGTTGCGACCTTGAACTTGAGAGACACATGACAGTACTAGTAAATGAACGGGAACAACTGTTTTATTTTGAAATCCATCAGTTAATGTAACTTTACTTCTTTAACTAACTCCTTTTAAATAGGACCAGTCTAAAGTTTTAAAAAACGTGAAAGGTTTAACCAATTTCCTCATAATGACGCTTTATGACGCCCCGCTGGAAAAATGATTAGGAAAACATTGTGGAAAATGAAGAAATGGCTAGTAATAAGCTATTTTTTCATTATTCACAACGTCTTCTATCCAGAAATTTAGAAAAATCTAAAATTTCAAAACTTAAATTATAGTCTTCAACTCCTTTGAATTTGGACAAGTCCAGAATTTTGCCATACGGTAATGGGTTAAACCAATGCTCTGTCATTATTCTTACCTCCACCATATTCATATGCCAAATAAGGAAATCTCCAGACGTTTCCAAGCCCGACTGATAAGCCCACACAGGACAGGATAAATTCGGCCTTGTTTCCCCATTCTCCACGTTCTTCTACGTCCGATGAAGTGTCTGACATTGAGCCATTATTCACGTCTGTTGTTGAATTACCATTTGAGACTGGCTCTTGATACTTAGAAAACAAAAATAGAAAATGTTAATGACCAACTTCAGCCTACAGCATTGCTTACTGCCCATTTACTTGGCTTGCCCTGTACATTGATTCCAACAAGAAAATTCCATTATGACGGCATTATAACAAACAAGAGGTCCATAGGGCCTTATTGGTCACTCTAGTCCAAAGAGCACAAAAACAGATGAAAGTCCACCAGACTATGCTACATACCAAATATCAAAGCTCCAGGCCTTTTAGTTTGGGAGAAGATTTTTAACAAGCCTATGTTTAACTTGTTACAACTTGGAACAAGCTAATTCTGACACTGGAGCAATAATTTGATAGAGAACCACCAGATGATGTATACCAAAATCAAAGTTTTATGCCCTCCTGTTTGGGAGAAGATTAGAGTTTTAAAATTTTCACTACATAAGCCCCATGTAAAATTTGTGACATCCGGGAATAGGCTAATTATGACCCTTGAGCCATAATTTATACAATATTGATAGAAATTTACCGGATGATGCTACATACCAAAATTCAAAGCTCTAGGCCTATCTCTTTGAGGGAAGATGGTTTTGAAAGTTTTCTCTATATAAGCCTAAGTTAAACTTGTGATGTCTAGGAACAGGCTAATTTTAATCCTTGGGCCATGATATGTACAATCTTGATACAGGTCCATCAGATTATGCTGTATACAATATATCAAAGTTCTATGCCCTCCTGTTTTGGAGATATATATAAGCACTTTGTTAAACTTGTGATGTAAGGGGATGGGCTAATTATGACGCTGGGGCCATGATTAATACAATCTTGATAGAGGTTCAACAAATGTCGCTACATACCAAATATCTAGGGCTCTAGGCCCTCTCTCCTGGGAGAAGATTTTTTAGAAATTTCACCTAATAAGCCTATGTTGTACTTTGACATCCGGGAATTGGCTAATTCTTTCCCTGGGGACATGATTTATACAATCTTGATAGAAATCCTCTAGATGATGCTCATACCAATATAAAATCTATAGGCCCTCTTGTTTGGAGCAGAAGATTTTGAAATTTTCACTATGTAAGCTTAGGTTAAACATTCGTGAATGAGCTAATTTTGGCACAATATTGAGAGGTCCACTAGACGATGCCACATATCATATGTCAGAACTGTAGGTCTTTTGGTTTGTTAGTAAAAGATTTTAAGTTGTCACTAAGTAAGTTTAGCCCCCACCCCCCCATAGCATGGCCATTTCTTGACAGATTTTTTTCTTGTACAAACTTGATAGTCCTTGCCCTATAAAATCTAAATACTGAATGTGAATCCAATCCAACAGCCGGTTCATGACAAGAAGATTTTTAAAGATGTACTCTTTTTTGCTCCTTATGGGGCCTTAAGGGGAGATAACTCCATGACATGTACAAATCTGAAGCACCTTCCTAGGAGGATGCTTCCTGCCAAGTTTGGTTGAAATCCATTCAAGGGTTCTTAAAAGAAGTTGAAAATGTAAAAAGTGCACAACACACGCCCACAGACAAAACACGATCGCAATAGATCACCATGACCTTTGGTCAGGTGAGCTAAAAAGTACAATTGTTGGTTGGTGCTCGAAACATAATAACTACAGCTTGCATAAGCTGTACTTACGAAGCTTGAGTTGAAAAACTAACAATTCTGGATTTTGAAGTTTATATCCAGTCTAAATAAATGCTTTCAAAGGTCAACTGAATATTTGACAGTCATTTTATCCTTGCTAAGAGAAAAAACACCCATTTCGATGGGTCAGTGCGAATCATATAGGCAGTTACAACAGTTTCGCGCAGACCCAACGATATGCATTTTAAGACATGAATTAGCTGCACAGTAACTCTTTGATTTCACTGTATGGACTATACTTTCACATTTCCTAAAACCATCTTCTGTCTGGCTATATAGCCTTGTTTTAGTCAGACATATGGTTGTTTTTCTTGTAACTATACTAGTTTTTACTTGTTTGTTACAAGCAATTTCTTTTTTGTCTCAATATTTTCTCAAGTATATTATCACGGGGACGTAAAAACAAGGGATTGTGCAGGAAAGAGTTAAAAACTAGATGGTTGTCTGAGGACAACTGCTGTAGAGCCTGCAAAGTTTTGTAGGTATCATGCCTCGGACAAGCACAATTTTGTTGTTTGACCTTGAGCTTTGACCTAGAACTTAAAGCTATCCAAAAAATTATTTCAAATGGCACATATATTCATGATGGAGAATAATTGTGCCAATTTATTTTGAAATCCATCCATAATAGTAGGAGTAATTTTCCTGACAAAAACAATTTTAGTGTTTGACCTTGAGCTGTGATCTTGACATAAGAACTATCCCATAAATTCTTTCAAATGGCGCATCTACTCATGATGGTGAATAACTGTGCCAAGTTATTTTGAAATCCATCCATAAACATAGGAAAAATGAATTTTAGTGTTTGACCTTGAGCTGTGGCCTTGACATTAGAACTATCCCAAAATTTCTTTCAAATGGCACATCTACTCATGATGGAGAATAATTGTGCCAAGTTATTTTGACAAACGGACTGACGTATGTACGGACTAACAGACTTACTAACGGACTAACGCACATATACTTTCTTGTCATAGTGACAACTATGTCTTGCTCACTGCAATCAGGTTCGACAAAAACCAACTATTCCACCAATAATTGACTTAACCCTAGTCACACTGAAACAAATCCTCTACAAAATTGGGTCAAAGTCAAAGGACTGAAAGCACAGAAAGCACTTATTTTTGGGTTGGTAATCAATTAGAAAATCAATGGTATAAACAATGCTGAGTTTATATGGACAAGCAGAAAGTCTAGACAAAGATCAGACTGCATATATGTGCAGCATGGTCTTTGTCTAGACAGAAGTATCTGATGAATGAAGCAGATCTTAAGAATGTTTTTATGTTTCCATATTGTGCACAATAACTACGAGCCATCCGAAAACATCAGAGCCTAAAAACCATGATGACAAACAGGAATGGTGGAAAATGACTTTAAAACTGAAACAAGAGCACCGCCTACAGGTGCTTACACTCGGCTGTTGGGTGCTGAATAGTGGATAAAAAATCTAAGTCAAAAAAGGGGCACAATTCACACAAAATGCATTTAGTGTTATCCCCCTTCATAGTATAGATTCCTCTTTTGATAATGAACATGTGTGCCAAGTTTCAAGTGAATGCCTTCAGTAGAACCAGAGATATCACAAAATGTCAGTTTTCGCACGATGACAACTACAACGACGACACCAGGGCTATTACAATACCTCTGGTTTTCTCCGAAAACAGACAAGCTAAAAATGTGTCACAGACACGGATGCCACTGCTTTGTTGCTTGTCACATTACCTTCAGTTATGACCTTGAACTTGTGAAAATCCAGCACAACTTCATATATTGATAGGTCAACCCGAATCAGTTGTAACTGCCTGTATGTTTATAGGCAACAAACATGAATCAGGACAACTGCTGATGAGCCCACAAATTTTTGTAGGCATCACACTCCGAACAAGTACAATTTTAGAATTTGACCTTGAGTTTTGATTTTAACCTTGAAGCTATCCAAAAAATTATTTCAAATGGCACATCTACTCATGATGGAGAATAATTGTGCCAATTTATTTTGAAATCCGTCCATAATTGTAGGCGAAATGCTCTTGACAATAACAATTTGAGTGTTTGACCTTGAGCTGAGGCCTTGACATTGGAACTATCCCCCCCCAAAAAAATTCAAATGGCACATCTACACACAATGTAGAATAATTGTTCCAAGATAATTTGAAATTCATCCTTAATTGTAGGAGTAATTGTCCAGACAAATTTGGACAGACGGATGGACAAACACACATACATCTTAGTGACAACTATGTCTTGCTGACCGCAAGTGGGCTCGAAAAAAAATGGTTTAAAAAACATTGTGAATAATAAAGAAATTGCTTGTATTACATTTAACAAGCAACTTCTTCAATGTCCACAATGTTTTATATCCTAAAAGGCAAACATTTTCTTAATTCCATCAACTTAAAATTGTCACCTGCAACATTTCCCAAATTGGACAAAGTTAAAACTTTTTCATCTAGTAATGGGTTAAAGAAAATACAGGTAAACAAACTTAAAATATTATCCTTTTACAAAAGAAAGGCATATTCTATGGATCATTTTGTGTGAAATGACAATGATGAATCATGTCCTATTTTCAATTCATTTCATGTGAAAGTCCTCAGATGACAGTTTTACGGCTTTATTTCAAATAGTAGTATGCTTTCCAAAGGGAAAAACAGATATTGTAGAAAAGATCTGACTGCACTCATGCACAGGCTGATCCTTGTTTAAAACCCCCTGCCAAAATAGAAATATTCTGGGTTCAGCATAAGGGTTAAAAACTTTTAATGTTATACTTTTTAAAATGGAAAGAAATTATAATAATACATAAGATATGTATCAAAGGATGTTTAAGTTTTCGGGAAATTAACTACAAAATGTTGTAGCCTGACTGTCTGAAGTCAATTTCACTGTGAATCATTGTCCTGTAACCAAATATTTTATCTCAACCATGGAACACCTTTATTTCATTAAACTCTGAAATGATGAAGACAACACATCAGAGAGGTGACTTGTCACCTATCCTCTTAAAGCCTGAGGTAGGGTCAACATCCTTGTTACCTGCCCGTTATCAATATATGTACCTTATAACCTTCAATAATTACTTAACCCTTGTCATGCTGAATAAAATCCTTTTCAGAATTGTATAAAAATCAAAGGGCTGAAAGCACAGGTAGTACTTGCTGTACAGTTGTTAATACTTCTTTTGAAGATTAATTTCATAAACAACTTAAAATGGACATCCTGTAGGTGTAGACTAAGATTAGATTGCACTTAAGTGCAGTGTGATCTTTATCTTTACCTCCGGAATATTCCAGGTTCAGCATGGCAAGGATTAATACCTCATGACATGAAGTACCCAATAAACTTTTTCAAGACCTTAATAGCTAACAATATCTAACCCTTTACTGTCCAATCCCTGGTTTTTACATTCCTTTAAATTTATACTTCAGAAAATATAGTAGAAGAAGAAATTGCTTGTAATAAGCAATTTCTTCATTTTCCATAATATATTCTATCCTACTGAATGGTTATTTTTCAAATTTAACCTAAATTAAATTTTCGTCTGCATAACCTTTGAATTTGGACAGGTCTAAAATTTTGCAAAACAGGAAAGAGTGAAAAAAATCATAGGGAAAGGATATTTACTAGTAGCAGGCATATTTTATTTCTTCTTATAATAAATCCTTTTCATGATGAATAAAAATAGTTACCAAGAACGCTTTTAAATCAAAGCACTGGAAGCCCTAGATGGCTCATGTTTCGTTTGAAAATCAATTTTACAAATATTGCTTAAAAGGTATAAGCAGGTGGTGATAAATTTTTTGTTGATAAAATTTTGTAAAACCTTTTGTCTTTTTGTGTAGAAAACATTGTGGACAATGAAGAAATCACTTGTAACAAGCAGTTTCTTCATTATACTCTAATTTTCCCAAAGTCTTTTCCTTAGAGGCATAAAATAGCAGGATCATGTGGAAATGGATTAAATAGGCTGAAAGGTAACATAAATGTTAAAATTTCAGCTTCATTAATCCATTCCCACACAGTGACGCTTTTAAACATCTTTAATATGAAAGCTTTGAAAAACATTTTGAAGAATGAAGAAATTGCTTGTTATAAGCAATTGCTTCATTCTCCACAATGTTTTCTACCCTGTAAGACAAAGATTTTGAAGATTTCATCATCTTAAAATTGTCGTCTGCAACTTCTTTTAATTTGGACTGGTCTAAAATTTAATCTTGTGGGAATGGGTTAAAGCTTTAAATACGACACTTTCGTCTTCCACTGACAATTTAAAGACAGGTAGTAGTCTCAAAATTGCCCCTTTGGAAGCCATTGTTGTACATGAGCTCAAGCTTAGAGAGACAAAGTCATGTTTAGGTGAATTGAAGTAAATATTCATCCAACCTTATAGTCCTTCCATGGGATGGTATCAGGTGTCTTGGTTATCAATATGAACTCATTTACCTATCCAAGCAATTCAGTAGGATATGAATACAGTAGTATACAGATGTCAAAATTGATATGATGTACAGAAGTTAACAGGAAGTTAAAAAGACTGGTAAAGGAGAAGCATTAAGAAAATACATTAAACAAGAGGGCCGTTGGCCCTGGGGCGCTCACCTGAGATAAAGGCTCTTTTTCTTTCAACAGTCTAATTTCATGTTAAGGTTAGGATTATGAAACAAGTGGGCCACAATTACATATAAAGACTATGAACCTGGGGATCCAAAAGTCTAAATTACAAATTCCAAGGCTTTAGTGCTGATTTGAAAGAAGGAAAAAACTTTTTCCATGGGTTATAATTTCAGAAATAAGAAAGAAGTCTATGAACTGATGCTTCCTGCCTATACATCCCCCCCCCCCCTGGGTCTGCCCCTGGAAACCCTAGGATCATGATTTTAGCTATTTTGTAAAAGATCAATAAACTGATGCTTCATGCAAAATATCAAGGCTCTATGCCTTCTGGGTCAGGAGGAGAAGATTTTTAAAGATTTTTTTAAAATTTCACTTTTGTTGCCATGGCAACCAGAGTTTTTAACGGATTTCAATTCTTTTAGCTATTTTTGAAGGGGACCACCCAAGGAACATTTCTGCCAAATTTGGTTCAAATCGGCCTTGTGGTTTGAGAGGAGAAGTCATTTAAAAAATCGTTCTTTATTTCTATATAACCCCCCCCCCCCCCCCCCCCGGGGCTCCGCCCCTTGGGATCCGAGGATCATGATTTTAGCTATTTTGAAAGAGGTCAATATACTGATGCTTCATGCAAAATATCAAGGCTCTACGCCTTCTGGGTCAGGAGGATAACATTTTTAAAGATTTTTTTAAAATTTCACTTATGTTGCCATGGCAACCAGAGTTTTTAACGGATTTCAATTCTTTTAGCTATTTTTGAAGGGTACCACCTAAGGAACATTTCTGCCAAATTTGGTTCAAATTGGCCCAGTGGTTTTGGGAGGAGATGTCGTTTAAAGAAATTGTTGACGGACGACGCATGACGCACGACGGACGCCGGACGGACGCCGGACAAAAGACGATCACAATAGCTCACTTGAACACTACGTGCTCAGGTGAGCTAAAAAAATTGGGGTGAAATTATTGGCACTTGTCCAAACCTTAACCCAAAATATACCCAATTGTTGCATACAGCACACAGCACTAATGTATGAACACTTTTGTTGCCATCAACCCATTACTTGATGACAATATATTAGACTGGTCCAAATTCAAAGAAATTGCAGACAATAACTTTTAGTTGAATATAAAAAATGATAGGGAATTTCCTCATCTTCCTCAATGATCTTAGTCTACACTTAACTCAATTTGTCCTTTCAAATCCATTTAAAAAAAAATACTGACCCAAAACTAGCATTTTCAGTGATTTTACTCCTATGATCTCAGTGTAATTGGAAAAAGATTCTTTTTCAGCTCAACAAGGGTAAAGAAGTCTGTTTTATTGTCACAAATAAAGGGAAAAAATTATGACAAGGCATATAGAAGTTTAAGATTAACTTTTTGTATGTTACCGTCCCATACCTGTAGGCAAAATACTTTCATGTATACATCACCAACATCAATAAAACAATGAATTTTTACATTATAAAATGTATCAGCATATAATTTATGAATATATCATGAAGTAATGAATTGTTTTCATGAAAAGTATTGAATGCATTTAATTTTCAATTATGAAAATTCATTAGTCATGCCAGATCTGTTCTTCATGATGACTTCATGCATTGGATGCATGAAAAATCTGCTTCATGAGATCTTCATTAACCCATTCCCACACAATGACACTTTTGGACGCCCCTCAAGAAAAACGATTGGGAAAACAATGTGGAAGATGAAGAAATTTCCACAATGTTTACTACCCAGAAAAATGAAAAAATCTAAAATTCATCAACTTTAAATTATCATCTGCAACTCCTTTCAATTTGGATCAGTCTAAAATTTTGCCGTATGGTAATGGGTAAAGAAATTCACTCCTTTTCGTGGATAGTACAAATACTAGGCTGGTGCTCTGAATGCCTTGCACAAGGCCAAACCATGTGAGCAGTGGTGCAGCTCGGACTCCATACTCACCCCATTCTCATGCAATGATGCTTTTTGATGCCACTCAAGAAAAATCATTTGAAAAAAAAAGTGTAAAATAAAATGATTGCTTGCAATAAGTGTAACCCCAAATACATATTCCATTCCTTTGATATTCGAACCAGGGACATCTCCGTCCTGAAGCAAGCACTCTACTATATCGCTATAATAGCTAATCACCCCTAATACACTACCCAGCTACACACACACCCTCGACAGTTGAAATTCTTCCACAAATCTTCTTTATTCAATGTCCCCAACTCTCTAATCACATACCCACCATCACATGTTGGTTATTTACGGTGGGTGCTAAGTGTAACTCACAAATAAATATTCGACTCCATCGTAATTTGAACCAGGGACCTCTCTGTTCCAAAGCAAGCGCTCGACCCGGTCACTATAAAAGCTAGCTTGTACGGCAAGGCAAGTATAAGCACCCTTCATACACTACCCGGATACACAAGCATTTTCTTCATTTAACCCTTTCCCATACAAGTATGATTTTGGATGACCCGCAAGAGAAACAGTTGGGAGAACATGTTGAAAATGAAGAAATTGCTTGTAAAAAGTAATTTCTCCATTTTACACAATATTATCTAGCCAGAAAGTTGAAAAATAAAAAAATCATAAACTTTGAATTGTTGTCTTCAACTCGTTTAAATTGGACCAGTCTAAAATTTTGCTGTATGGGTTTACACAATGTTTTTTACCCAGAAAGTTGAAAAAAAATAAAAAAAATCATTAACTTTGAATCGTTGTCTGCAACTCCTTTCAATTTCAACCAGTCTAGAATTTTGTGTGGTAATGGGTTAAAGTTGAATGAATTTTAAAAATCAGGGATCTTTGCCTTTCAGGGAAAATACACAAAATGGAGAATTTAAAGTTTCTTCATTCTGTACGATGTTTTTAAGGCTTTTTTTTCAGGATCATCAAAAAACTTGATTGTTAAATTAAGGAATGCTGTATTACTTTTTGTGGACATATCAAACACCCAAACCAATGTCGGAATAAAGTATAAGGTGCATATTGCATTTACCATGACATGTAAATGAAAAAGATCATAAAAGCTTTTATGTCATTCAGTACATATCAATATAAATATCTCTAAATCCCAATTAGAAAATATCAATTATCAATCATATAACAAATCCAGTTCAAACTGATAAATGAAAGATTTAAAGGTAGGTATCAATGTTTTATTCATGTCACAGATTTCATTATTTTTATTCCCTTTCATACACTATTTTATTAAATATGTTGAAAAGTAGTTTTGCGAAAATCAGATGTTTTTAATCAGAATAAAACAGGGGTATTTCCCTCACAGCCTACGTAGGCAGTTAATCTATTTTTAGATTAAGCCGAGACAGTTGAAATGAATATTGGGTCATCCACATGTTGCGTATTACAGTTGGAATTCCACATCCAGTTTGAATGTGCTCAAACCTACGTCATCATTCTGTCAGTTATGTTCGCTAGCCGGTCTTCAATTCTGTAAAGATCAGTCAAAAGTTGTCATAAGCGTTAAAATGAATATAGACACTCTAGTTTTGCAATAACCATTTGATGTGACATAATTTAGGCCTTTGGTTGTTTTGCTTGTCAATTTGTAATCTTCTGTCAACCGAAGGTCATATGCAAATGAGGTCATGCATTGTCAATTTGTTACCTTCGGTTGACTTTGGGTCATATGCAAATGAGGTCATGTGGTCTCAACAACCAAATTCCATGATATCTAAAAATAACCTGGAATTCCACTGATTCTTTCCTATCAAACCACAAAATGACACTTTTAGCCTGTCAGATTACCGCAGAAATAAAGTCTGACTAAAATTTAAGAATTAAATGTTCGTTTGAGCGTATTTTTCGGCAATTGGCAATTTTTTCTTAACTTGGTTTCAGAAACATTGATACCTCCCTTTAAAAACTTTTTTATTGATTTTGCTTTAAAGGGAGGTATCATTGTTTCTGAAACCTAGATTAGAAAAATTTGTCAATCGCCAAAAAATGTGCTGAAACATACGCTTAATCCTTAAATTTGAGCCAGATATTGTCTTTGCGACAATCTAATAGGCTTAAAGTGACCTATTTTGGTTAAATAGGAATGATCAATGTCCTAAATTATGTCGCATCAAAATGGTTAGTATAAATCTATGGTAAGTGTGCATATTTGTATTAACGCTTATGACAGTTTTGAACGGATCTTTACAGAATTGAAGACCAGCTAGCAAACATTACTCCTGATGACGTATTGATGATTTTTGAGCAAATTCTAACTGAATACGGAATTCCAAGGGTTATACGCACCGCTTGAATGACCTAATAATCTTCGCAACTGTCTCGGCTAAATCTAAAAATAGATAAACAGCCTACGTAGGCTATTAGGGAAATACCCTTGTTTATTCAGATAAACAACCTCTGATTTAAGCAAAACTACTTTTCAGAATATTGTATTAAAATAGTATACGAGATGGAATAAGAAAAAAACATCGATACCTATCTTTAAAAGTGAGCATTTGAAGTACTTTAGGAGAGAACATACGGCAATAATACTTTTGAGAATTGTAAGCATTACATCTACTCAAAAAGACAGAAATACTCTGAAGTAAACCTTATGATTATGATTTTTTGTGACGTTTTGTTGAAGCCTACTGTTAATTTGAGAGATTTTTTTTTTCTTTTCTTTTTTAATTTATGGACTGACAGAGGTATTGACAAACAGACAGACCACAGACATTAATCACTCACAAAAACTTGAGTGCAGGTATGCTGAAAACGCATCAATATTAATGTTAATTCAAACATTCATTTATTGAGTAAACTTTACTATAACTGTAACAGAGATCTATCTAACTCTTTTAATTACAATACAACAAAACTTTGGACGCGTCCAGATTGAAAGAAGTTGCAGATAACAATTCAAAGTAGGAAAGTATTGAAAAATAATTACCAAAAGGGTAGACAGCATTGTGAGAAATTATCAAACAGCTTGTATGAAGCAGTTTCTCCTTTTCACACAATATCCTCCAAAGCTATTTTTCTGAACGGGTATGCAATAAATCTTTCATTGGACCAGTTTGAATTGAATATATTTAATTTTTCTATTAATGATCTAATTATGCATGAAAAGTTTTAAGGTGCCTGAAGGAGTCTATTCAAATGCTTGCTTAACAAGGAAGTATTGACAAAGAGCTATAGAAATACAGTTCAGGACCTTTGAATTGAGGGATCAAGATCAATTTTAAATTGAGAATATAAGCTTGGCGGTAATGGTTTCTTAAGATTTGTACTGCTATAGCCCTTGTAATGCTGAAATATAAATCCGCAAGAGAAATGCATTAAAATCGAAGGGGTGAAAGCAGTGGAAGCACCAAATTGCGGGTTAATATTTATCTTCTAACTGGATTTAAAGGGAAAAGCCGGTGGTATTTACTAAGATCAGACTCCACATATGTGCAGGCCGATCTTTGTCTATATCTCCTGCCAAAGCAGGAATATTCCGGGCTCAGCATGAGGATAAATCATATTCAAAAGAGGTGTATGCTATTGCATCTGGACTAAGATATTCTTTAATCCATTACAAATGGCAAAATTTCAGACTGGTTCAAGTTACAGACATAAATTTGAAGTTTATGACATATAAGATTTTTTCAATTTCTTCAGTCGAAAACATGTAAAAGGAAAAAATTGCTCGTTACAAGCAATTTCTTCCTTTTACACAATGTTTTTCTAATTGTTGTTTTTGAGGGGCTTCAAAAAGCGTACCTGTGTGGGAATAGATTAGGGCTCCGTTATTTGGAAGATCAAGCAAATTAGAAGTAGCCTAGTTATAATAGACTACATCAACGTAATTTAACTTTGACCCATTGTACCTCAAAATAGTTCGCCTTTTTGCGACATGGCTTTTTCTAGTCTAGATGATAGCTAGAAGACTGAAATCTTGTTCTGCATCATTGTGTGGGAATGGCAGACCACTGCTGCACTGTACTGATGTGTGCTTTAAGATTTTTGTTTGAGACTATTTCTTGTTTAAATAATGAGGTTTGAAATGTCCTCTTCTGCGTTATGCTGTCCCGAACCAAGGAAATTTCAATGGTTGTTGTGTTCAACATAAATTCATTAAAAGTTTTTACAGTATAATTGTTTCAATCAATCTCATGTTCACACAATGTCTTTCAAAGTTACATTTTCTGAACTTGTAAAAGATTGAAATTGGCTTGTTACGGGCTAAGAATCATAAGCTATCACTCTTTTATTTGGACCAGTCTTAATTGAATATCTTGTCTTTTGATGTGTTATTTATGTGGAGAAATGGACAGAATGCCTGTAAGGATAATCCATTCAAGCAGTAAAGTGATATAATTTTCATGTTTTCAGCAGGAAATTAATGTCTTTAAACTAGTAAACATCTTTTCACAGTGTAGTTAACCCATTACTAGACAACATTTTAGACTAGTCTAAAATCTTAACAGTTGCAGACAACAATCCTTAGTTGATTAAATTTAAAAATCTTCTTCATGGGTAGACAACATTTTGGAAAATAAAGAAATTGTTAGTAACAAGTATTTTCTTCATTTACAATGTTTTCAAAAGTTTTTTTTCTAATTGGGGCATTGCTGTATTGGGTGAAGTATTTTCTTTGTAACCACAGTATTTCGAGTGTTTATGTGTAAAATTAAAATTGAAAAAGTATGACAGATCTACATTATTTCAATATTTCTATCATTTTAAAACATCACTAGGTGATTAAAATTTAGACAGGTCCGAATTAAAAGAAGTTACAGACTCAATTTTCATTCAATATCATTCTATATTAAAACAATGAGGAATTGAAAAGCATTGAATATTACAATCAATTTCTTCCTTTTTCACAATGCTTTTGAAAGCTTTTTTCTTGAGATTCGAAAAAAGGCAAGGCTGTGTAAAATTTGCTAGAACTATTTCATATAATTTTGGATCTACAAACTGTATTAAAATTAATTCAAAATTGAACAATAGAACATTTTTAAATCACTAAACATCAATCTTTTTATTTACCTTTTCTTTAGTGACTTGATAGGAAGATGGCATGGCTTACAACTATTCTTTTTTAATTCTTCGTTCCTACTTATTACACTAGCTCCTTCAAATTTCATCAACAAAGAAAAAGCATAAATATGTAAATTTTGTATTCAATCAACAGTCACTTCACTATGTGTTATATCATTTACGTATACCTTATTTTACCTTTATATACCTTAGTGAGGTTCTTTATGAGTCATTCGTCTCATCCCCTACGTCAAATCAACATCAACAAACCTAAATATAACTAGTCCAATCCCGCAAGACAAAGACCAACCCATGTTTAACCCATTCCCACTTAGTGACGCTTTTAAACACCCCAAGAAAAAAAAGCTTTGGAAAACATTGTGGAAAAAGAAGAAATTGCTTGTTACAAGCAATTTCTTCATTTTTTACAATGTTTTCTACCCATAAAGTTGAAAAATCCAAAATTTCGTAACCTTTAAATTGTCGTCCTCAACTTCTTTCAATTTGGGCAGGTCTAAAATTTTGCCGTGTGGTAATGGGTTAATTGTATAATTTATTACTAATAAACATTATCACAGAAAAAAATTCTCACATTGCCACAAATAGGTGTGGTATACAACTCTGTAGAAGAGTAACTGGCCTATTACTTAGCAATTTCTCTTTTTCGATGATTCTTTTTCCCTTGTTTGACATTTTTTTCATTCAAATGCACTTCGAATTATTGCGAATTACAATTTCTCTCCATTTGAACCCAACTAAATAAATTTGTTTTGGTAATGGGCTAAAACCCCTCCAAATTAAGCTATCAAACAAAATTATGACCCTAAAGAAAATAGCATAGGAAAACATTTTGGACTAAATTGCTTATTACAAGTAATTTCTTCAATGTCCAAAATGTTTTATACTTTAATAGCCACAAATCTCTTCAAATTAACCAACTCAAAATAATGTCCCCTGCAAATAATTTTGTCAGCTGGTAATCAATTTAGCAGACTGTCATAAACATATATGATAGCTATCTTGAAAGCACTTAAATGACCCATGAACTTGTTAGGAGACAACAAAATTTTTAAATTCAACGAAAATTCAGATGACAAATTTTCAAGGAAGAAATTTAACTAGATGGCTGTCCCAGGACAACTGCTGTCGAGCCTGCAAAGTTTGCTCCAGATAAGCACAACTTTAGTGTTTGACCTTGGGCCTGGACTTGAAATTGAAGCTATCCAAAAATTTCTTTCAAATGGCACATCTATACTCATAATGGAGAACAATTGTGCCAATTTATTTTGAAATCCATCCATAATTGCAGTTGGAGAAATGCTCCAGACAAGCACAATTTGAGTGTTTGACCTTGAGCCTGGACCTTGAAATTGAAGCTATCCAACAAATTCTTTAAAATGGCACATCTACTCATGATGGAGTATAATTGTGCCAACTTATTTTGATATCCACCCGTAAATGTAGGAGTAATTGTCCGGACAAAGACAATTTTAGTGTTTGACCTTGAGAAGTGACCTTGAACTTGAAGCTATCCAACAAACTCTTTTAAATGGCAGATCTACTTATGATGGAAAATAATTGTGCCAAGTTATTTTGAAATCCATCCATAAATGTAGGAGTAACTGTCTGGACAAATTCGGACTGACGGATGGACTAACGCACATACACTGACTTGTCAAAAATCTTTATCTTTTGGAGTAGGAAACATTGTGTACAATGTTTTACAAAGCTGAAGGTATCATAGAGCTGAATTGTGTGGGAATAGGTCAACACAGGCCAAATCAAACCCAATTTTTCACAACCCTAACGAAAAGATAATTGCTGAAAATAACCTTTATTGGATCAAATTGTTGAAATTTTGAGAATCTTTGTTGTGTATGTTAGAAAATATTCCGGATGATAAACAAATTTCTTGTAACAAGTAATTTATTTATTTTCCATAATGATTTCCACATTTTTTGTCTTAGGTGCAATTTAAAGACAGATTATGGTTAATAATTCTTCTAACAATTCAAAGGGTAACACCAGCATCAAACGATTTCTAATGTTTTAAAATGGCACTACCTTTAACCATTTCCCAAACAATGAAGCTTTTTGAAGCTCATCAAGAGCACAAAATAGGCTGTCCAAGGACATGTCAACCCCTCTGGTTTGTACAGAGACTGTAGTGCACAGAATTCATTTTTTTTTTCAACTTTGACCTTGATCTTTGATGTATCACAACAAACATTTTACATGACACTAAGACTCACCAAGTAGAACTAGAAATTGCTGCGAAGTATACTAATACCTCCTAACAGCGCTTGTCTATATACAAGTGCTATCAACCAAAGGGATGTAACAAAAATGGACTTTTTAATTAAAGGGCCATAAATCAGTCAAAAATACATGGACCATAACCAAATTTAGCTATGCACATGTCTGACTTATACCAAGTCTTTCTGCGAAATTTGAATCAAATCCGTCCAATGGTTGCTGAGAAATTGAGCAGACACAATTTTTCACCAAAGGGCCATAACTCTGTCAACTAGAGGAGCTTGAGTGCCTGATTTACTCCACCAGCCTGAATTTACTTACCATTCCTGAGAAGTTTAGTTGAAAATCATCCTGCAGGTCGCAAGAATATGATTTTCAAAATTTCATTATATACCATATATGGAGACAAGGATCATTCTATTGAAATTTGGTTGAAATTCATCCAGTGGTATCTGAGAAGATGATTTTCAAACTTTCACTCTATATGGAAATTAGCCCCTGAAACTAAAGCCATGTTTTCTGTCCTATCAAAATTCTTTGAAAAAAATCTGATTAAGAGTCACCCAAGGATTAATCTAGTGAAATTTCGTTGAAAATCATCCATTGGTTTCTTAGTAGAAGATATTAAAAGATTTCACCTTGGATGGAAATAAGCCCCGCTCATTTAAGCCAGGTTTTTCATCCAAGCTTAATTCTTTAAAGGAATCTGATAGAGAGTCACCCAAGAAGAATTTCACCTTGTATTGAAATGAGCCCCACCCATTAAAGCAATGTTTTTCTTCCGATCAAAATTCTTTGAAGAAATCTGATAAAGAGTCACTCAATGATAATTTCTGTAAATTTTGGTTGAAATTCATTAATTGGTTTTTGAGAAGATCTTTGAAGGTTTCACCATATATGGAAATTGGCATGGCCAATTAAAGCCATGGTTATTATCCGATCAAAATTCTTTGAAGGGATCTGATAAAGGGTCATCCAATGATCACCCCTGTAAATTTTGGTTGAAATCCATCAATTGGTTACTGAGGAGAAGATTTTTGAAGGTTTCACCATTTCAAATTAGCTCTGCCCATTAAAGCCATGTATTTAATCTGATCAAAATTCTTTGATAAATCTGATAGAGGGTCACCTAAGGATCATTTCTGTGAAATTTGGTTGAATTCTGTTCAGTACTTTCTGAGGAGAAGATTTTTAAAACAAGAGGACCGTGATGGTCCTAAATCGCTCCCCCGAGTATGATGGTTCATGGCTTTATGATATAAACAAAATAGCAAAGACCTCTGTCTAATAATTTTAAAGAAGATGTTTAAGGATTTCTCTTTTAATCCTAGGTATATTGATGATCCCACCATATAGCACTAATTTCCTGAATATGGTAATGCTTTGAAGTATAGACATCAATACATACCAAGTATCAAAGCTCTCGGACTAATGGTTTAGGAGAAGAAGGTTTTCAAAGATATCATAATATATTTCAAACTAATATTAGGGATAGCACAGAAAAGGGCTAATTTTCAGAAAACAGTAATTCTTTGAAGTATTTTGGAAGAGGGTCAGAAGATGATGATAAGTACCAAATATCAAAACTCTATGCCTTATGGTTTGGGAGGAGAAGATTTTCAAAGATTTCCTTTGTAAAATCAGGGATCGCACAGAAAAGGGCTAATTTTCAGAATACAGTAATTCTTTGAAGTATTTTGGTACAGGGTCAATAGGTGATGATATGGACCAAATATAAAAGCTCTAGGCCTTATGGTTTGGGAGGAGATTTTCAAAGATTTCCTTTGTAAAATCAGGGATCGCACAGAAAAGGGCTAATTTTCAGAATACAGTAATTCTTTGAAGTGTTTTGGTAGAGGGTCAATAGGTGATGATATGGACCAAATATAAAAGCTCTAGGCCTTATGGTTTGGGAGGAGAAGATTTTTAAAGATTTCCTTTGTAAAATCAGGGATCGCACAGAAAAGGGCTAATTTTCAGAATACAGTAATTCTTTGAAGTGTTTTGGTAGAGGGTCAATAGGTGATGATATGGACCAAATATAAAAGCTCTAGGCCTTATGGTTTGGAAGGAGAAGATTTTTTAATAATTGTGTACGGATGGTCAGACGGATGGATGGACAGACGGACGCCGGACAATTACTGATCACAATTGCTAATCTTGAGCATGTTGTGCTCAGGTGAGCTAATAAAAGTTTACGGACACATGCACACATGCTTGGACTAACGGACGCACGATGGACACAATGCCAAGACAATATAGCTCTCTGGCTTTCAGCAAGTGGAGCTAAAAATCAATGGACTGTAACCAAAATAGAATTATGCACATGTCTGCTTGATACTGATTATATCAGTGAAGTTTGATTTTTATCACTTATTGGGTAAAATCATTGTTAAAAATGAAGGAATGGCTTGTTGCAAGCAATTTCTTCATTTTCAACAATGATTTCCCAAGTATTGATCTTGAGAGGTCTCTAAAAGAGTTGTTGCGTGGGAATGGGTTAAAATGGTAAATCTGCAACAAATTGTGTAAGGTCAGCTGACTAGGAACATTTCTGTGAAAATTTCATACCAATTTGTCTGTAAATGAATAAGAAATTTTGCATTAAGCCCTCTTTTTCTGTGTCATCGTATAAAATGGCAAAACCTCATAGTTTACCCAAGGTCATGAACAATTGTGTGAAAATTTCTTCCGAATTGGTCCATAAATATAGGAAATGTGTTAACAAAAACAGACAGACAGATGGAGAAGATGATAGCATTATTGGTTCACCTTCAGAGGAGGCTGAGTATAAATAGTATAATACATAATGTCAAGCTTGAAAGATATCATATTACTATTTTTCTAACCTTACATAACTAACCCTTGTCAAGCTGAACCCGGAATATTTGTGTCGTAGGTGTAGACAAAAATCGGCCTGCACATAAGTACAGTCTGATCTTGATCTACACCATTTGCTTGTGCTTTTCCTGCCTGAGAAGTTATGAAATTGATTTTTAGCGTTTTTTTTTTTTAGGAAAAACGGTATTTCATATCGATCAACCGGAAACAAGTTATCTCCCATTTCCACTCATTTGGACGCATGCTCTTAAACTTGAAGTGAAAATCTATGTGATCTCCTCCATCTTGTTTTATCGCTGATGAAGAAAATAACTTACTTGCTGAATGCCAACAGCTTCCTTTCAGTCTGAATATCCAGAAAAATTGTCTAGAACTTTGACTTAACACATCCATATGAAATTGTCTAATGAATTGTCAAAAAGAGAAAAATAATTTCCTCGCGCTTCAAGATAGAATCTAGGTCAGTGGTTAGTGGAGTTAGCGATTATGTGTAAACTGTCTGTTAGTGTTTTGACCTGAGCAAATTTACACCTGGTATACACGGTTTATGTAACAAGTTACAACCCTATTATAGTTGCAATTCAAGGGCCTATTTAACCCATCGAATAAACCACCATTTACCTCAAATTCTACTAAATCATGTAGTACTTCAATTGTAGCTGGAGCTCTAACCATGGATTCCTGGTAGTTCACACACCATTACTACCGCTATATCCTTATCGAGCCTCCAGCTGCCCCTCCTACTTAGGTGTACGATTTACTTACTCGTATTGATGATGCATGCTGGCATTATTGAGTGCGGTTACTGATAAGCCAGCAAACCGCTCTCAGGACTTTCAGTCCTTTGATTCAAAAGATATATTGATTATCGTACAAGTACTTTCAGTGCTCTCAGCTCTTTGATTTTAGTGCAATTTTGGTAAGGGCTTTTATACAGCATGACAAGGGTTAACCTCTTTAGAATTGCATTAAATCAAAGGGCTGGTAGTACTGAATGTAATCATTTTGGGTTAATAATACTTTTGAAAATGGATGTTATAAACCATTCTGGTTTAAAAAAGGGGTAAGCATGAGGTATAGACTAAGATCAGATTAAACGCATGTACAGGCTGATCTGTGTCCATACCTCCTGCCAAAACAGGAAAATTCCTGGTTAAGCATGACAAAGGTTAATGTACCTCATAGGTTGACACAGTTTTTTGGCAGCTTTTATGCCTTCTTATGCTGAATGAAATTGTATTAAAAACTGAAAGGCATTGACATTAGGTAAATATTTCTTTTGTCAAATGATTTTATGAACAACATCATGAACCGAAGGTGGTGTAGACTAAGATTGGATTGCACATATATGCAAAATAATGTAAGTCTTTGCCTCCTGCCAAAGCAGAAATATTTTGGGTTTAATATGACAAGGGTCAACCCATAACCAGCTGGCAAAATTTTAGTCTTGTTTAAATTCAAAGAAGTGGCAGACAACAATATTCATATACTAAATTCTTTGTCTTTTTGGGTAGAAAACATTGTGGATGATGAAGAAATTGCTTCATTTTCCACAATGTATTTTTCAAAGCTTGGAAAAGTGGAATTGTATGGGAATGAGTTAAACCAGGAACATAGATATAAAGTTATAAGCTAATGCACTCATGCAAGCAATATAATGGTGATGCAAGCCTAATGCATGTAATATAATACATGCATTAAACAGTGAAAATTCAATAATTTCAAAGAAAGTACATGTATATACCAAATTTATTCATATTCAAGCTTGAATAAGTTTTGGCCATTTTCCAACTAATGTTATACCTCAATTTCCAACCCTATTTCCTCAAGTCTTTTCCGAAGGGATGAATTTACAGTCAAACTGTGTTAGAGGTCACCTGAGAATAGCGGCCAATCTGCGTATTACGGCTATCCCAGGTCCGCCTGTGCAATTTGTTCTTTCAAATTACTGTGAATAACGGTAATCCGTCGTATGTGGCCAGCGGTCACCTTTGATCCTCCAATTTGCAACTGTTGTATATCTCTTGAAATGGTCACGCGACTCGACTAACTGCTGACAAGTGTTGTGTAAAAAATCAATAACGCATCTGGGTAATCTTATGCATAAACTTTTTAACAACTAAAAGGTGTAATATTTCAATGTGTGTAATGTTGAATGCAATTAGTTAATATTGATTGATTGATTGATTTGGATTTAACGCCACTTAAAACAGTATTTCAGTCAAGAATGGATACCTGGTATTTCTCACACCAGTACTACCACTATATCCTAGCCTCCAGCTGCTATCCCACCTAAGTTTAGGATTATCCACCCATTGGTGAGAGACAAATGCCGGAAAGGATATGTGCCACCACCGGGGATCAAACCCATGACAACCATTATTGAAGATTAGGAGTCAGACGCACTACGGACTGCTCTATGACAGCGACCAATTAGTTTATTAGAGCCGAGTAATGTTGATTATAATTAATTAAATTTGATGGATTTGATATCAAGTCTAATTATGTTTCCAGTTTGTAAGTTGTGAAGATGGGTAGTTTTACAACACAGCAAAATTTTAGACTATTCGAAATTCAAACAAGTTGCAGACGAGATTTTATTTTTTGATGACAACTTAATTTCTTTGTCTTGTGGGTAAGAAATATTATGGATAATGGAGAAATTGCTATTTCTTCATTTTCCACAATGTTTCCAGAGATTTTTTTGAGAGGCGTAAAAAGCAGGACTGTGTTGGAATGGGTAAGGGACTGAATCCGCATATTCTTTCTACTCTGCTTTCATCAAGCAGTTCATAGACATTATATACTGGTATTTAGGAAACATGCTGTCGTATAAGAATATCTAAAATACAAATTTTTGAAAAACTTTCGAGGAAAATAAATTCAAGGGAACATCAATCTTGATCAATGAATTATTGTACCCCGACCATAATGTCCAGCAAGTGTTTAACACTAGACGAACACATCAATGTTCTTCATTTTCTTGACCACGGTCGGTCATTGCTTCCAAGTTCAGGTTCAGGCAAATTAAAAGATAAATGAAGAATACTTTGTTCAGAATAAATAAATATTGTGTATTTACTACTTTTGCTAATTAAACCATGTTTCTGTTTTGTATTTGTACATTTTGTGTGACCATTCTGATAAGATGACATGTACTTGTATCATGACTACTTATATCATGACTACTCTATGTCAACGGGGTTGTAGAAAACTAACTGATCTGTGTTAAGCAGGTTGATCTGACCCTTGGCTGGCTGCATACGACAGGTTTGACTGTATAGATCTTATAGGTATTCATCCTTGTGCACCCTATTTCCAAACATTATCATATTTCAGTAAACTTTCTGTTTAGGCTGTATGCTAAAGCTTGCAAAAATGATCAAAGCACAATATTTATAAAACAATGATTAATGAATTTATTGATTTGGGTTTAAGGCCCCTTTTAAAATAATTTCAGTCATATCGCTGCTGCTAGAGCACCTAACAATAAATTACTGTTATTTCTCACACTAGTACTACCACTACATCCTTTCCTAGCCTTGAGCTGCTATCCCACTTAGGTTTACGATTATCCACCCATTGGTGAGAAACAAATGTCAGAAAGAATATGTGCCGGGGATCCAACCCATGACCTCCAATTATTGAAGATTAGGAGTCTGATGATCTACCAACTGCATTATGACAGCGGCTCCTGATTAATGAATACTCAAGATGGAAAATAATTTTTACTGGCTATATAACACATAAGGATTGTAAAAACCTAGCTCTCTCAGTACCTGTGGTGCCCTTGAAATCTCCAGAAATAAAGATCCCTGACTAATCTAGATTTTCTTTGTTAAAAATGATCATGTGACCTTTTATAGGTTATGTGATATTAAAGGAGTATTTTTGATTTCTGGAAATACAGACATTAACAAGTTTTATTGAATGATTGATCTCAATTTTACAAATTTGCTTTGAAATCAAGATCTTGCATTTGGGTTAAGATAATATCAGATTTAATCAGCATTTATGGAACACCAGGATAGAACCACCATGTCATGAAAGTAGTGTTTTTTTTTCTTCAGTATTTTTTTACAATTTTAAAGTCGAAATGGAACAGTTTGTCTTTTTAAACATTTCTCAAAGCTTTTTACTTGAGAGGGATTATAAGCCTGATTGTGGCAATAAATTTATACCAGTAAGATTACCCTTTTAACCCTTTCCTGTTTTTCCAAATTTTTGACTGGTCCAAATTGAAAGAGGTTGCAGACGACAATGAAAATTGGGTGCAATTTGAAAAGAAACCATCCTATGTGATAGAAAATACTGTGGGAAAAGGAGAAATTGCTTGTAACAGTCAATTTCTCCTTTTTCCACTGTATTTTCTCAAGTATAAAATCACAGCAACATAAAATCCCTGGTTTGAGCAAAGCGTTAAAACAGTTAATGGTTTATCCTTTTCCCACATAACAAAATTTAGATTAGACCAAATTGAAAGAAGCTGCAGACAATGATTTCAAGCTGATGGAATATTAATTTGTTTTGTCTTTTTGAATAGAAAACATTGTAAATGTTGAAAAATTGCTTGATACAATAATTTTTTCCATTTCCACAAAGTATTCCAAAACTTTTTTCCTTAACCCATTCCCATACAATGAAGCTTTTCGACGCCCCAAAGAAAACAATCTGTGAAACAAGATGTGTTTGTGAAACACCATGCCCCCAAAACAGGGTGATTTTTATTTTTTTTTTTCTTTGTTTCAGGGAAAAGGGTTAAAAATTTGACCTTGACCTTGATGAAATAACCTTCCCCAGTTGCGCCTTGTTGAGACCTAGCTACATACCAAGTATTAGCATTGTAACTTAATTAGGGATGAAGTTATAGGAAAATGTTTAGTTGGCAGGTTAAGTTTTTGAGTATGTTTTAGGGTTAAGGGTTAAAAATTTTACCTTGACCTTGATCAAATGACCTTCCCAAGTTGCGCCTTGTTGAGACCTATCTACATACCAAATATTAGTATTGTAACTTAATTAGGGATGAAGTTATAGGAAAATGTTTAGTTGGCAGGTTATGTTTTTGAGTAACGTTTTAGGGAAAAGGGTTAAAATTTTGACCTTGACCTTGATAAAATGACCTTCCTCAGTTGCGCCTTGTTGAGACCTATCTACATACCAAATATTAGCATTGTATCTTAATTAGGGATGAAGTTATAGGAAAATGTTTAGTTGGCAGGTTAAGTTTTTGAGTAATGTTTTAGGGAAAAGGGTTAAAGTTTTGACCTTGACCTTGATGAAATGACCTTCCCTAGTTGAGCCTTGTTGAGACCTATCTACATACCAAATATTAGCATTGTAACTTTAATAAGGGATGAAGTTATAGGAAAATGTTTAGTTGGAAGTTTTGCAGACAGACAGACGGACAGACGGACACCGGTTAAACAATATGCCCTCTATCTATCAATGCGGGGTCATAAAAAATCTAGGAAATGGCTTATTACAAGCAATTTTTCCATCATCACTAATGTTTTCTACCGCAAAAAGCAAAAGTAAATAAAATATCATCAAATAAAATTTGTCGTCTGCAACTTCTTTCAATTTGGACATGTCTAAAATTTTGTCTTTTTGAAATTTGTAAGGGTGAACATGCAAGAAGGGGTGATTTTTCAGGATGTTTTTTTTACAGCTTCTTCAACTTTTGAATAATTTTCATGGGGTCTTAGCCCATTCCAACTCAACAAAATTTTAGACTGGTCCAAATTGAAAGAAGCTGCAGACGATATTTAAGTTGGTGGAATTTAAATTTTCTTTGTCTTTTTGGATAGAAAACATTGTGGATAATGAAGAAATTGCTTGATACAAGCAATTTCTTCATTTTCCACAATATTTTCCAAAGATTTTTTCTTGAGGGGCGTAAAAAGGAGGGCTTGAGTGGGAATGGGTTAATATTTTTAATCCAACAAAGGGATTGTTTACCAGTGCATGAAGTCACATATTTCGCAAGTTAATTTAATCACTTATCTGCCAGTTTTTGTAGTAGATAGCGTAGGTTTGCCCATACAAGGTAAAGTAGTAAACAACTATATTTGTTTATCATCAAATTAAATTCAATTGGAGTATTAATTGAATGGATTTGCTTTATTTAGTTGAAGAAATAAAACATTGATATTTCAAAATACGTGAATGACTATTTCAAATGCATTTGGATGACAATAACAATATTTATTTACCATGTAAAATTGTATTGATTCTTTATTTCCAAAGATAGCAAAAATTATATGCAATTTCTCCTTAAAGTAGCTATTTAACCTTGTGCCCAGGTGAGCTAGAAAAAACCTATACCGGAACCAATTTGCATGTGCAGATATTCAATTGATACAAAGACTTTCTTCAAATTCGATGGTAACTTTAAAAATAGCTAATTAGAAAGTCTTATAAAGCCAAATATTTGACCTTGCCCTTGAATCTATTTGAAATTTTGTTTCAAATGGCACATCTACTCATAACGGAGAGCAATTGTGTCAAGCTATTTTAACCCTTGTCGTGCTGAACTCGGAATACTCCTGTTTTTGCAGGAGGTATAGCCTGCACAAATGTGCGGTAGACCACCTATTGATGCCCTTTATTTGAAAGTACAAGTCTAAAGAATTGATTTTCAATGAAAAATATTGACCCGAATTGGTATTTCAAATGCTCTCCAGGGGTGTGGAATTCCCATGCCCGACTTGTCCGACATGGGCTTTTCTACCTGTTGGCAGGTACATTTTTCTAGGCTACTTGTCCGTGGACAAGTAAATATCAGGGCAAATCTTGGAATGGTACTAAATAGATAGAAGAGATTTATGAGTGTAATGTTTGTATCTAAGGCTAGAAAATATTGTTTTTAATGAAGAAAATGCTGAGTTTAAGCATTTTATTCTTTAAAAATAATGTTTTCTCAAAATTTATCTGTTCTTCATCTTTTCATGAGAAAGTCCATTTTGATCCTGGACAAGTATAAAATCACATTTTACTTGTCTATGGACAAGTAGAGAAAATCTGTATTTCCACATCCCTGCTCTCAGTCCTTTGACATAATCATGACAAGCGTTAATTCTTTCCTGTTCAATGCCTCATTTGACGTCCCATTTTATACATGAGAAAACATTTAGAGAAAAGAAGAAATTGCTTGTAACAAGCAATTTCTTCATTTCCCACAAATTTTCAATCCAGGTTGGTTACTTTTTTAATTGCACTCACTTTCAGTAACTGTTGTTGATTGCAATTTCTTTCAAATAGGACAAGTCTAAGATTATGAAAAACAGGAAAGGTATATATAGGAGTAATGCTATGGACAAATTAGGATGGGCCGACTCACTAACACACCAACTTGTAATTGTTACAGCAATGCATGGCTTACTGTAATCAGGCTTGACAAAACCCACCAGACCAATTGAAAACCTGACAAGCTAACTCTGAACTACTTGAAAGACATATTTTTAATGATTGTTTGGGGGTTTACACTAACTTTCAATGGTAATATTCAGTGAACTGGTGTACCAAAACATGGCTTCCCATCTTTTCTCACAACAGTACTACCAAAACATTCCATAGGAGCCACCAGCTGCTTATCCCACTAAAGGGAGCGCTTCTTACCATTTGTCAAATGTTAGAAACAAATATTGGCAAAGCCTGGTTTTAAACTCTAGACCCAAGTATTGACAGCAGAGCTTGGCTCCCCTTTAGACAGTTGTTTCGGTTATTCAATCTTGCATACATTCAAACTATTTTCATTTTTAACCATAAGTGATAATGAAAAATTCCTTTTAACAAATCATACAGAAGATAAAATCTTTAGCTGAATAAGAGTACATATAATAAAAGTGACTGGATGGTGGCGATATCAATTAAGTGCCCACGTGTTCCATGCATGATGGGTTTCTGAACTTTACCTGAATTAGGTGATCTTACGCAAGTGAGATTAAGAACCTGTGTCACCCTACCATTGATGCATAAAACACAGTCATAAATCGTCTGAAACTAGGACAAAATATATTTGTGATTTAAATTAGAGGAAAGTCCCATAATCAATTATCAATCAAAGCACTAAAAGAACTGAGAGAAAACTAAATACTGTCAACTTAACCTATTCCCACATTATAGCTTACTGTGCCCCTGAAGAAAAGAGCATGATAAAACATTGTGCAAAATGAAGAAATTGCCTGTTAAGTACTTTCTTCCTTATCCACAATGTTTTCGACTCCTGAAAGACAAAGAATCTTTTGTCATTTGCAACTTCTTTGAACTTGGACAAGTCTACTATTTTCTGGTTTCACGTTAACCTATATCCATTCAATTGGCAGCTTTTTTATGACCCTGAACAATAATTTTTAGAAAAAATTGAATCAAGCAATTTCTTAAATATCCATTAAGTTTTCAAACCTAAAATGCAATGGTATTTAAAATCTGCTATCTTGCAATTGTCGATTGAACATTGTCTTTCAATTTTGACAAGTTAATTTATATCTTTTGTTGCATGGTATATCAGGTTAACACAGTCTAATCTATTTTGTTATATATACAAATCACTGTAAGGAGATCTCTATTGTTTAAAGTGTTAACAGACAACGGACAAACGCCTGAAGGAGGGTGATCATTATAGCTCACTTGAGCACTTTGTGCTCCAGTGAGCAAAAACATTTGGGAAACCATTGATTAAAATGAAAGCGATTTCTTGATTTTCTAAAATGTTTTCTACCAAGAAAATTAAATCAAAGTAATGAAAAGTACTGTTAGCTAGCAAAGCATTGTTTTGTTTAGAAATCTTTTTTGTCAAATGTTATCATGATAAAGAAACAAGGTTAAAGAAACCAAGGAGTTAACCCATTCCCACACAATCCCTCCTTTGTTCGCCCCTTAAGAAAATAGTTCAGGAAAACAATATGGAAAATAAAGAAATCGCTTGTTACAAGCAAATTTCTTCATTTTCCACATTGTTTTCTACCTAGAGAGAGATAAATATTTTATAATTTCAACAATTTTAAATTGACGTCTGCAACTTCTTTGAAGACTCTGATGTGCTCGAGTGACCAAAAATACCACGGAGATGAACTTGCAGGCATAGTTTGCAATATTCCTTACATACATAAGAACTACTTTTTATGGCATTTAATGGATTTAGTGGTTAAGCCTCCAGTGGCAGTTTGCACTCTTTGAACTTTTAGACGACCTCAAAATTTTGTCTGTTAACTTAAGCAATCAAAGCTGGAGCTTTGCTAGCTAAAAACCTAAAATTTAAGAAGAGGACCATGATGGTCCTAAATCCCTCCCCTGAGTATGATGATTCATGGCTTTATGATATACACAAAATAGCAAAGCCCTCCGTCTTATTATTTTGGAGAAGTTGTTTAAGGATTTTCTTGTTTAATCCTAGGTATATTGATGATCCCACAATATAGCACTAATTTCCTGAATACGGTAATTCTTTGAAGTATTTTGTTAGAGGGTCAATAGACATCAATACATACTAAATATCAAAGCTCTAGGCCTAACGGTTTAGGAGGAGAAGATTTTCAAAGATATCCTTCTTTATTCCTATCTAAATTCAGCGATCACACAGAAAAGGGCTAATATTCGGAATATGGTAATTTTGATTTTGGTAGAGGGCCAATAGGTGATGAACTGTACCAAATAACAAAGCTCCAGGCCTTATTGTTTGGAAGAAGATTTTCAAAGATTTCATTCTTTTTTCCTCTTTAAAATAAGGGATGGCACAGAAAAGGGATATTTTTCAGAATATGGTAATTCTTTGAAGTATTTTGGTAGAGGGTCAATAGCCGATGATATATACCAAATATTAGACATCTAGGCCTTATCGTTTGGGAGAAGATTTTCAAAGATTTCCTTCTTTATTCCTTTGTAAATTATCAGGGATCACACAGAAGGGCTATTTTCAAAGTATTATGATTCTTTGAAGTATTTTGGTAGAGGATCAATAGGTGATGATATGTACTAAATATCAAAGCTCTAGGCCTTATAGTTCAGTAGATGAATTTCAAAGAATTTCTTTGTAAAATCAGGTATCTCAAAGAAAAGGGCTAATTTTAATAGTAAATTAATTCTTTGAAGTAAATTTATTGTATTTTAGACTTTTTCTACTTTCTGGGTAGAAATCATTGTGTAAAATGAAGAAAATGCTTGTTGCAAGCAATTTGTTCATTTTTACACAATGTTTTCCCAAAAAATTTTGTTTTTCTCGAGGGTTGCTGTCAAAATGCCTCTTTGTGTGGGAATGGGTTAATTCATGTTCCACATGTTTTCAGAAGAGTGTTTCTAAAGTCTTTAAAAAGTGAGATGGTGTGGGAATCGGATACAGTTTAACCCATTCCCAAACAGTGACACTTTCGAATGCCCCTCTGGAAAAACAACTTGGAAAACATTGTGTAAAATGAAGAAATTGCTTGTTACATGTTGTTTTCTATCTGGAAAGTTGAAAAAATTTAAAATTTCATAAACTGTAAATTGTCTTTAGCAACTTTTTTCAATTTGGACCGGTCTAAAATTTTGCCGTCTGGTAATGGGTTTAGCACCTAAATTACCTATTTGGTTTATAGCAAATTGATGATATAAGTACAACTACAAAAAGACTAGTACACTATAAAACAGTTTTATAGCATCTTTTAAAATCTAAAGCCCAATTAAAGGGCAACTAATAGTCTCCCTTTATTCTAACATGTCCTACAACTTAACCCTTGCTATGCTGAATAAAATTGTTGTTCATAATTACATTAACTAGAAGTGCTTGAACACCTGATTCACTGCATGGGTTTGAATTTACTTATCATTAAAGAAATCCAGTTTTCTTTAATAAGGACAACTCACTTAAGAAAGGATAACCACACCACAACAATTTAGACTGGTCTAAATTCAAAGGACTACAATTACAGACAATAATTTGAAGTTTAAGAATTTTTAGATTTTTTAAACTTTATGAGTTGAAAACATTTTGGAAAATGAAGAAATTGCTTGTTGCAAGTAATTTTTTCACTTTGTACAATGTTTTCCCAATTGCTTTTCTTGAGGAGTGTCATAAAGTGTCACTATGTGGGAATTGGTCAAGGGAGTAGGGCTGACTATTGGCTTAGAAAATCACTATTGCAATAGTTTTACTATCGCAGTATTGATATCATGATACTATCGTCAGAAATCAATTGCTATATATCACGATGCTATCAGTATATGTTACTTTATTTTCTATTTCAATCTCTATAGATATTCTCCAAATTGACATGTTCCCACTATGTTTGAGGATTGTGTAGCATAGTCTACAGGCAACTCTCTTTTTATCAATGTTTTAGCCTTCCTTTATGAGGCCGAAATGGTCAGATGACAAAAATACGTAAAACAAAATAACTCCATCAGTGTGCTAAAAGTAAGTAATTAATTATTGTTATTATTGAATATCATTTATGATTGTCTTATTTTTATTTTTTCTACAATTCTAGCATAGAGAATTCATAACACATTGATAACAAGTCTTAACTAAACATGCTTTTGTTTTTTATAGGACCTTTTCACTTCGTAAATCAAAAGTTAAAAATAAAATTCCTAAACAAAAACAGAGTACCGAAGAAACAAAATAAAACGTGCCTATCACGTCATAATAGAAAGTGAAAGTATAATAAATTACTCGTTCTATGTCTATCTCTCTCTTTCTTTCTCTCTGTTCTTTAACCTTAGAGACCAAGAAAACATTGAATTTCTGTGTAAGTAAGCTTTGAATAATTACTATCGAAACTATCAATATTTAAACAAACAATCGCGATAGTTATCCGTGTCAGGGAATTGCAATTGATACATTGATATCGTGACTGTCACTATCACACTATTACATCGATCTATTGTTACACCCCTATAAGGGAGACAACTTCCTTTAATGCAAAAGATTTTCTCAGTCATGCAATATCAATTATTTCCCTTGCACTCTGTGATCCCTGCTTGGAATTAAGCCAATCTTCCAAAGCTTGATTATAATTTGAGGCGCTTGAGCGCCTGTATCACTCCACTGTGCCTGATTCTACCAATTAAGTAATTGGTGTTTTCAGGAATTCAATATAAACCAAATCATATTCACCATGTGTGGCAAATGAATTTTGTCAATGAAATCTTTCAATGTTTCAAAGGTTTCCTCTTTTTATAAAAGTTAACTCATTTACCGAGTCAGATGAAAAAAGTATAAATTTTTTTTTAAAAAAAAGTCACTGTTTACCATAAATGGACATAAGCCATGACTATATAAGATGTTGTCATTCAATCAATATCAATTGATGGAATCTAAACAGAGTCACCAGAGGATAATTCCAGTGAACCTTAGTTGAAATCCACCAACTGGTTTCTGAGAAAAGATTTTCAATTGTTTCACCATATATGGAAATTAGCCTTGCCCATTTAAGCTAGGCTTTTTTTACTTTATCTAAATTCTTTGAAGGAATATGATAAAGGGTCATCTGAGAAGATTTTATAAGCTTTCACCATTATATTGAAATTAGTCCGACCCATTAAAGCCATGTTTTTCATGCAATCAAACATTTTTGAAGGGATCTGAAAAAAGGACACATAAGGATAATTTCTGTGAAATTTTGTTGAAATCCATTCACTGGTTTCTGAGAAAAACTTTTTTAAAGGTTTCACCATATATGGAAATCCCCCCCTCCCAATTAAATTAGTGGTGTCCGTGGTCGAGAGGTAGAGCGTTGGCTTCCCTATCAAGAGGTCTTGAGTTCGTTTCCCGGGAGCGGCTATCGATCTTGGTTCTGTCATTGGCCCACACTTTCGGCGCGAGTACTGGTGCATTTTCCAGGAAGCAGAATCGAGAGGGATTAATCTAAGTTGGAAGAACTTGTTTCCCAATCGATTTAAAATAAATAGATTTAAACCTAAACCCAATTAAAGCCATGTTAATCATCCAATCAAACTCTTTTGAAGGATTCTGATAAAGGGTAACCCAATGAACATTCCTGTAAAATTTGGTTGAAATCCATCCACTGGTCTTTGAGAAGATTTTTAAAAGTTTCACAGAATATGGAAATTAGCCCCGCCCATTAAAGCTATGTTTTTCATCTGATCAAAATTCTTTGAAGGAATCTGATAAAGGGTCACCCAATGATCATTACTGTGAAATTTGGTTGAATTCTTCTCTTTCTGAGGAGAAGATTTTTAAAGATGGACGGACACAACACCATGACAATAGCTTGCTGGCTTTCAGCCAGTGGAGCTAAAAACTGAAAAATTTCTTTAAGAATTCTGATTAAGGATAACCAAAAATCTTTCATGTGAATTTTGGTTGAAAACCCTCCTTTCAATTTATACTGTATAGTGTATGCAGACATTAGCCTAGCCAATAAAGGCCATGTTCTTTAAGAGCCCTGTCACACTACACGGCGATTGCACGCGATTGCACGGCGCTCTAGCATTTTTCAGAGCGCCGTGGGATCGCCGGAAAACATCAGTAATTTTCGGGAAAATAGAGATACACGGCGATGCTACGGCTCTCCTACCGCGTTCCTTCGACGTTTCTACGGCGATGTATCGCGTTCCTACGGCGATGTATCGCGTTCCTACGGCGATTGACTGCACTTCTAAAGCGCTTCTACCGCGCTCATGGAGACGTCACGGCGCGTGCACTAGGCTCTCACGACAATTGCACTGCGCCAGAACGTCGTAGGAGCGCAGTAGAAACGCAGAGGATGCGCATAGAACGTGGTATAGTGGCCGTGCAAGCGCCATTGCCTGCCATGGCGCTCTGACTGCGCTCACATCGCGCTGTCGCGGCGCTCTTATGGCGTTGTAGGAGACCTCTGGGCGCTGCTTAGGCGACCGCACGACGTTCCTACTGTGCACTTATCACACCGCGCTCCCAAGGCGATTGTTTTGTGCATGTTCAAAGTGCGCGCCGTCCCTTGCTGCTCTACGCGACTGCATGGCGCTCCCACTGCCCTCCCGCAGCGATCATGCCGATGTCACGACGTCCTCACAGTGCTCTGGAAATTTTTGGATCGCCGTGGGAGCGGCGTGGGATCGCCACCCTAGTGTGACAGGGGTTTAACCAAGTAAAATTCTATTCAGAAATCAGATAGACACCAACACATTGGTAGAAATTCATCAACTTGTTTCCGTGAACATTTTCAAAGTTTCAACTTTATTGCAGATATTGAAATAAACCACAACCATTAAAGCCATGTTTTTCATCTGATCCAAATTGTTTGAAGGAATCTGATAAAGGGTCTCCAAAAAATCATTCCTGTGAAATTTTATTGAAATCCATCTACTGGTTTCTGAGAAGAAGATTTTCAAAGTTTTCATCAAATATGGAAATTAGCTCTGCCCATTAAAGCCTTATTTTTCATCTGAGCAAAATTCTTTGAAGGTATCTGATAAAGGCTCACCCATGGCCCAATTCTGTGAAATTTTGTTGAATTCTGTTCAATATGTTCTCAAAAGATTTTCAAAAAAATTTACTGACAAAAAAACAGACTCACTCATGGACGCAATACCATGGCAATAGCTTGCTGGCTTTCAGCAAGTGAAGCTAAAAATCAAAGGCTGAAAGCACTAAGAGCTTGAAATGGGAAACAGGTGATGTAGACTAAAATCAGACTGCACTTATATGCAGACTGATCTTTGGTTATATCTCATACAAAAACAGGAATATTTCAGGTTCAGCATGACAAGGGTTATTCCTAAAATATATTGAGGACAATTTTCAATCTTTTCAATTTTAATCTACTATGAAATAGCACCAGGCCGAAAACAGCTGTCAACTGTAAAGACAGTTTCGCCAAATGTCCAAATCAAAAGAATCAAGACAAAATCCAAATTGAGTGACTAAAAAAAACAAAAAAAAACATGCAAGGTAAACACTTCAAAATGCCAGGTAATGTGTAGTGAGGAATGATTAAAGCTTGCCTGTTTTGTGTAATTTTAGACCTGTACAAAGGTCGTGCATATGGAATTAAAAATGGATTTAATTAGCAAAATAATCATTCAGTTCGGTAGAAAATATTGTGGAAAAAGAAGAAATAGCTTTTTGCAAGCAATTTCTTCTCCTTTCTACAATGTTTTCTCAATAATAAAATCAGATTGATGCAGAAACCAGGGACTTAACAGGAAAGGATTAACCAATTACCACACAACTGATGCAAATTTAAAGAAGATGGTTACAACAAATTTGATTTGGTAAATTCTTAAAATCTTTGTCTTTGTACAAAATATTACCGGGGGGAAGGGTGAAGAAATTTCTTATTACAAGAAATTTCTTCATTTTCAATGTTTCCCATAGCTCTTTTCTTGAAAGTGTTAAAACAGCTGTGATTGTAATTGTATTTTTAATCACAAATGTAAGAGATTTCCCAAAGAGGTTAACAACAGGTTTATGACCCCTGTCTACAAAAGTTTTATTAACTTAATGACACCAGGATACAAATTTATCACTTTGACCAGACAACAAAATTATAGACTAGGCTGAGATAAGATACTGTAGATAATGATATGGTAAAAATCTTGTTGGTATGAAGGCAAATCAAAATGCTAAAATAAATGTTCAACCTTGAAACAGTGACATATACCTTAAAATGCTTCCAAGTTCAATATGTTTTTAAATTTATGGCACAAAAACAATGCGTTGCTAACAAGTTCTTCAGTTTTTCTGCAGCAAAAATGAAAGGTTTGTGAAAAATTAATATTAGCAAACTGTACATACGGCCAAACCTGGTCATCCGGTCACCTCCATTCAGCGTGCACCTGTCTTAAATGGCCAGTTCAATGTCCCCCGATCTTTTTTACACTAAATTTTACCTGTATTCAACAAGCACCTCTAAAACACAGTCAACAGCCGTCAAAATTGTGTCCCATTCTTTGGAGTAACCTGAGTTAACTGTCAATTTTCGGACCCATGGCATTTTTCTCAGATAATAAATTATCACAGCCCTTAATTGCTTTGGGATTGAACTATTCAAGTGTCAAAATCAGATAAACATTCACACGCGTTGCCAATTAACGGGTGTTTTGTAGATAACTACAAAGTCATCAAAAAGCCTAGTTTTGTTATATTACTCTTATTCAGTGATTGAATTTTAGTCATAGGATATTCAAAATTTATGACGATCGCAATTACTGTTCTCGGAAAGTAGTCTATTTTCGTTTTTGTGCAGAGGTTGTTTACAGTTTTAGAGGTGGGAAATGAGTAAACAAACTTGCTCAAAGACTAATTCTGACTAGATTCTAATTAGAACTTTATTGAAATATAGTGTTTTACACAATCACGACCATTCAAGTAATTTAATCCGATTTGAACCTTTTTAATTTGATTGATAATCTAATTGACTTTATGAGCATATAGGCCTACTTGTATTCTTACCAAAATTAAAAAAAATGTTTAAATGAGCTGTTTTCTTGTTATTTATTTACTATTAAAATGAATACTTTATAGCCACCCAATCTGTTTGTTATACAAATATCCGGCCATCAACTCTACAGGCCGACCTGTATTAAACAAGCACCTGTCTTAAGCAAGCGATTTTGGTAAATCCCTTGACCGCTGGCTAAAGACAGGTTCAACTGTATATATGATGTTCAATTAATGTACCAGTCAGTGGCCATAGCATAGTTGGTATCATAAGACTCTCAATTATGAGGTCCAGGGTTTGATCCCTGGTTGTGTCAAATATCCTTTCTGACATTTGTCTCCCACCAATGGGTGGATAATCATGAACCTAAGTGGGATGAGCAGATGTAGGGTCTGAAAGTATGTAGTGGTAGAATGGAATTATGCTTTCTACCTTAAAAGATTAAACAAGAAGACCATGATTGTCCTTTATCACTGACCCTGAGTATGATGGCTCAAGGCTTTATGATAAAATATACAAAATATCAAAGCCCTACACACAGAAAAGGGCTGTTTTCATAATACAGTCATTCTTTGAAGTATTTTGGTAGAGGGTCAATAGCTGATGATTTATACCAAAATCAAAGCTCTAGGCCTAATGGTTTGGGAGAAGAATTTTTCCTTCTTTATTTCTATGTAAAATCGGGGATCACACAGAAAAGCGCTTATTTTCAGAATAAAGTAATTCTTTGAAGTATTTTGGTAGAGGTTCAATAAATGATTATTTATACAAAATCAAAGCTCTAGGCCTTATGGTTTGGGAGAAGAAGTTTTCCTTCTTTATTTCTATGTAAAATCAGGGATCACACAGAAAAGCACTTATTTTCAGAATACAGTCATTCTTTGAAGTATTTTGGTACAGGGTCAATAAATGATGATTTATACAAAATAGTAAAGCTCTAGGCTTGATGGTTTTGGAGAAGAAGATTTTTTAAGTTAGCCTTCTTTATTTCTATTTAAAATCAGGGATCGCACAGAAAAGTGCTAATTTTCAGAATAAAGTAATTCTTTGAAGTATTTTGGTAGAGGGTCAATAGATAATGATTTGTACCAAATATCAAAGCTCCAGGCCTTACGGCTTGGGAAGAGAAGATTTTTTAAAGATTTTTTACTCTGTTGCCATGGCAACCAGTGTTCTTTATTTCAATTCTTTGAAAGAGCATGACTTAAGTATCATTTCTGTGAAGTTTGGTTAAAATTCCATGGTTAGTTCAGGAGGAGAAGATTTTTTTGTAATTGATTTCAGACGGACGGACGCTGCATGATGACTGATCACAATAGTTCACCCAGAGCACTTCATGCTCAGGTGAGCTAAAAAATCACCAACACAATCTATTGTCTGCAATATTTTAGAATTGGATTTTGATTGATTGAATTGGGTTTAACACCACTTATGACAGTATTCCAGTCATATCATAGTGGCTGGAGCACCTAATGAAGGATTCCTGGTATTTCTCACACCAGTACTTAAGCAACTACATCCTTTCCTAGCCTCCAGATGCTATCCCACTAAGGCTTGTGATTATCCATCCATTGATGAGAGACAAATGTCGGAAAGGATATGTGCCATCACCAGGGATCAAACCCATGACATCCCATGATGACCAGGCTGAAATTTTATCTTCTGGTAATGGGTTTAAAGACTCATATACATGTGTTTGAGTGGGAAAATTTAGCTATTCAATTCTGATGTACTAGGTCAAGAACATAATAGAACATTGTAAACATACAATTGAGTCATAGGTTGGGTGCATGACTGAAACTTGATACATTTTCAACCCTCTTCTGCTGAATGAAACTAAAATTAAGATTTATTGTCAAACACTTACTTTTTATTTTGATTAATAGTTTGTATTTTGAAAAATTTTATGCATTTTTCCTGTAATTAAGTCAAACAAGAGCACCGCTGTAGATGCTGGATAGTGAAACAAGAAATTTGCAATAGGACGAAAAAATATATGATTGGACCTTTTTTCATCCCCCTTTTTTATCCACTTTTGAACAGATAAGCCTGTTTCATTTTCTGTTGCACTTGTGGTCTTCACGATATACAAGTTTTGAAAACTTGACCATGAAGTACTAGCGAGCAGAATTTCATTCATTGTAAAGACTGAACTTACCCTAGCCCCACTTAAATTAACATATAACTGTTCTCACTTTCTTCAACTGTTTGATTAGGGATTAATCCATTCCGTCATAAAATATCTCACTTATGTATCTGGATCTAGAACTTAAGTTCTATATCTGGTTCAAGAACTTAAGTTCTAGAACACTGGGTTCTTTAACTACTTTTTAACATTCTTATATGTTTTAGAACTGGTTCAAGAAAAAGTTCCACAATATTCAAGTTCTTGAAATGCCATTTAATGTTCTGAACGTTCTAGAACTGTTTCGAAAAACGATCTAGCTCTTGAACTTCCATTTAACATTCATGAACTTATAGAACTGAAGTTCTGGAACATTCAAGAACTATTTCTAAAACTTTTTTGCAGGGGATGGGTTAAAATCTATCGCTGGTATGACCAGATTGAGGGCAAAAACCAAAGTGAATTTATGTATGCTACAACAACTATTTGTCAACAATATTGTAAAAAAACAACTTCTAAATTTAATTGACTGATTCCGGCTGTCAATCAAAAGATCAATAGACTCAAATCATTCATTTAGAGTGAAAGAGAATTTAGAAGTCCAAAATTAGACAACATTTATGTGAAACATTTTTGTTTGTTTTTTTGTAACATTGTAACATTAGCTTATTCCAGCCATAATCATGATGTTAAAGTCGCAAACCAACCTTTGTATTTTTCTGTTACATAATATAGTTCATATCTTTTGCAAAGTACTGTCGTTTAACCCTTTCCTGTTTTGCAAAAATTTTGACCTGTCAAAATTCAAAGGTTTTGCAGAAGAAAATTTAAACTGGATATGATCTGAAAAATTACCATTTTTTATGCTGGAAAATGAAGAAATTGCATCTTACAGGTCAAGAATCAGTCACACTAACACCCATATACTCACACAGGCACTTACACACACACGGAACAATGTGATTTTAAATACCTATATCGCCAATACATGGTGGGAGAAAAAGAGTTTTGATTTCAGTTTCACAAAGATGAGCCTTAACCTTTAGTTGACATCCCAAAGATCCTAAAATTATTGTTTTTCACCTGTTACAAGACAACAAAATTTGAGACTTGTCCAAAATTGAAAGGAGTTAAAGACGACTATTTAAAGTTCATAAAATTTTAGACTATTTCAAGTTTCTGGATAGAAAACATTGCATTACAAGCATTTTTTTTCATTTTTCACAATCTTTTTCCCAATTGCTTTTCTTGAGAGCATCAAAAAAGGCCAATGTGCAGGAATGAGTTAACCCATTCCCACACTATCCCTCGTTTTTACACAACCCAAGAAAAAACTTTGGAAAACATAGTGGAAAATGAAGAAATTGCTTGTACAAATAGAATTCCGTCAACTTTGAATTGTCGTCTGCAGCTTCTTTCAATTTGGACCAGCCTAATATTTTGTTGTGTTGGAAAGAGTAGGCATCATTAATTTACAATAAAGCCTGCAGTCGGTCATCAAAACAACAATGATTGGCATCTTTATACTATCTTTATTTAAAAAACCGAACAATGCCTTTATATCACGGCATAACCCTTTCCTATTTTCCAAAATTTTAGACCTGTCCAAATTCAAAGGTTTTGCAGACAAAAATTCGAAGTGGATTTAATTTGAAAATTAACGATTCAGTAGGGAAGAAAATTTTGTGGAAAAAGAAGAAATTGCTTGTTGCAAGCAATTTCTTCTTTTTTCTGCAATGTTTTCTCAATAATAAAATCATAGCAACATGAAATCATTGGTTATTACAGGAAAGGGTTAACCCTGTCTTCAAAACTGCATTACAATCAAAGCACTGAAAACATTGGAAGACCTTGATATAGTGGGTCAATGTTTTTGTCAATTAATTCTGTACACAGGTCTTGACTGTATCTAATACTAGACAAAAAAATCTTTGACAAGTCCAAATTCAAAGAGGTTGCTGATGACAATTCAAAAAGTCTTTAAATGGAGAAAGACGAAATTTGTAACAAGCAATTTTTTCATTTTCCAAATTGTTTTCCATAGCTTTTTGCCTTGGGGACATCTAAAGGCGTCACTGAGTGGGAATGGGTCAACATCTTATTCAGATAGAAATTATGATGTTTTGGTCACCCATTAAGAATATGTACAAAGTTTGATCCTAAAACAAGATGTGCCCCTGTAATAGCATTTTCTTTCAGAGATGTGACTTTAATACATGACCTTGACATTGGTATCTGCAGATACATATGGATGAGATTTATCATCATGCCAAATATGAGTATTGTATCTTAAATAGGCTTCAGATTTGCAGATAGACAGACAAACAACCTTACAACTAGGCCCTTGATCTTTTGTTGTAAAAGGAAAAGGAAAACATCAGAAGATTAGAACGAAAGATATAAGTGCAAACATTACAGCAAACATAGAGATGAAATATACTACTGACTAGAGAACATTTTCTCCTTTTTTAACATTTTTTCCAGCAACCACCAACTGATAAGTTGATAAGTAAATTCAAAGTTCATTTTCAAAACTAAGAAAGAAAATATAAGTTTAGATTCATAATTTAACAGATGTTTATTTCACCCTATAACAAAAATCTATTTTGAGAAATTTTGATGCCCCTCAAGAAAAACAAATGAGCAAACATTGTGTAACATTTAGAAATTGCTTGCAGCAAACAATTTCTTCATTTTCCACAATGTGTTCTACACAGAAGTTTAAATAATCTTAAATTTCATAATCTGTTGATTGTCATCTGCAATTCTTTTCAATTTAGACCAGTTGATTATCATTTTGCTGTCTGGTAATGGGTTAATGCACTAAAATTATCATCATATATCTTTTAAACCATTCCCTCATTCCCTTTTCGACATATTACGGTTTTGACATCCCTCCTGAAACAGCTTTGGAAAATATTGTGGAAAATGAAGTAATTGCTTGTTACATTCACCCGCAATGTTTTCTACTCCAAAAGGCAATGGTTTTTAAAACTTCATAAAGATGAAAGACTGTTGGAATGGGCTAAAATTTTGTCATTTCGTAATATATGGGTTATCCCTTTACTTTTTTACAAAGATATAGACTTGTGTAAATACATAGGTGTATCACATATAAAGTCAATACAATTACAGTCAAATCTGTGTTAGCGGCCAACTATACACAGCGGCCAATCTGCTGACAGCGGCCACTCGAGTTCCCCCCGTGCAAATTCCTTCTTTAATTGCACTGTGAATAGCGTGATCTCCTAAAATGCGGCCAGCGGTCACCTTAATTGGTCTATTGTCAACAGTATATCGCACCTAAACAACGGTCATCTAACAAAACATGCGACTTAATTAGGCGTGTTCGAAAAAATCGATAATCGCTACTATAGTAACTGCCGAAGTCGCCTTATCGTAATGTACAAGATATAAACAATAAATTATCGACTTAATCCAGTGTAGTTGATTAATTGACGTGTTTTTAGCCATTAATATTTATTTGGTCGTTTTGATCTATTTGAGCGATGATTATTGATCAGAGAAGACGGAATTTTTAAGTTGTCGGGTCTCGTTAAATAAAATGAACTTGAGCATTATAGGTTGTTTACACATTTAGTAAACTGATTTCTTGAGGTCTTTAAAATGGATGAAAGTTACTTTTGCTGTCAAATCTTGCTATCATGTCGCTATCTAAACATAAGTTCCTCTCTCTAGAGGATCATGTGAAAGTGGTTCGTACGCTTGACTCTGGACGTTCTTCTAGGATTATTTTGGTGTAGGTCGTACGGGTGTGTTGGTGGGGTCCAGGTCCAAAATGTTGCTAAACGTAAACGAGAATTTCTCAGGATATTTTCACTTCTGTCACAATATTCTCTATCTTAAATGGTACAAAGTGCCTTTTCTTTTTTTAAATGACACTTGAAATGGAAGTTTAGAACTTCTTAGAATTTGGAGTAGTCTAAAGTTTTGTGATCTTTTAATGAGCTAACCCAAAATGGTATGACAAATTGGCCGCCCTATTGATACTGTGAACAGCAGCCAATCTGTGTACAGCAGCCAATTTGGCCCTCTCCCTTGACTGGCTGCTGTACACAGATTTGACTGTACACTTATAGCTGTCCTATGATAGAAAATATTGTGGAAAAAGAAGAAATTGCTTTAAGCAAGCAATTTCTTTTTTTCTACAATGTTTTTGCAAGTAAAATATCACAGGGACCTAGAAATAAGGGTTTGTAGGGGGAAGGGTTAAAGTTCCATTGAGCCTGTGCATGGCATTTCCAACTAGTTCACTTTGGGCACAGTCTGATCAGAGCCCTCTAGAGATATAGCCACAGACTCGAAGTTCCTTTAAGACATGTTGAATCATTGGAAATGTCTATTCTAAAAGAGGGAAGCACTTGATTTCTCTTGACATTTTTGAAAGCCAACAAAAGAACCTGAACAAAAGGACACAGGAAACCATTTCTCTTCTTCTATCTAAATTTGGGTCAATGTATATCTGATAACAAGTAAGAATCCGAGATCAGTGTTACTATTTCCTAAAAAGGTTTGGCTGTTTTGCATCAGAGACTGGCATGTACCCAGCAGCTATAAAATATAATATGCGGACCACCCCTGAGAACTACTGTTGCCCCTGGAATGTAATAGCGAGACAGTGTGTCTACACAATATTATGTAACATTGACAAATTGTATCTGCCTGAAGGTCATCAATTACAGCTTCTACAAGACAGAGGCCCTTGAATGCCGATAATGCTCCACAGGCCTGAATATACTGAAGAAGGCGTTTTCAGTATTCAATATAAACTGAATCATCTTAGCACTCTGGCAAATAAATCTAGTTACTGAGATCTTTGAAATAGTTCTAGTGAAGCATTTCAGACTTTTTACTGTTTTACGAAGTCAAATTGAGTTATGTAAAATTCATATATTAAATTCATATATTAACCCATTCCGACACAATGACGCTTTTGAATGCCCAACAATATGAAAGGTTCAGAAAACATGGTGGAAAATGGAGAAATTGCTTGTTACAAGCAATTTCTTCATTATCCACCATGTTTTCTACCCTGAAAGACAGAGATTTTAAAGATTTCACCACATTAAAATTGTCATCTGCAACTTCTTTGAATTTGGACTGTCCTAAAATTTTATCGTGTGGGAATTGGTTAAGTAAGATGAAAAGGCATGTACAAAGTTTTCACTGTATTCAATGAAAAGGCATTTACAAAATTTCACTGTATGTCATATATCGATATTAGCCCCTTCCATTAAAGCATTGTTTTACAACCTATTATATTATGTGAAAAAATCTGACAAAGTCACCCAAGGATCATTTCTGTGAAATTTAGGGTCAACCAAGGATCATCTTTGTGAATTTTGTTTAGTGCTTTCTGAGGAGAATATTTTTTAAGAAAAAGTCTACGAACGGACAGACAGGACAAAAAGGCGGACGGACCAACAATGACAGACACAATGCCATGTCAATGGCCCCATGGCTTTCAGCAAGTGGAGCTAAAAAGGAGAAATTGTTTGTTACAAGCAATTTCTCTTTTTCATGCAAAGTTTTCCATGCACATATTTCTAAGAGGGTGAGAAAAACAGTGTTGTTTTGTGTGGTAATGGGTTATAATTAGATTTTCTTTCAATTTAAATTAATCTAGAATTTTGTTATCTGATTAAGGGCAAAAGGATAATGATATATCTTTCTCTCAAACATTTTATATGAAGACTCATTATTCAAAATGATATGCATTTCAGTTGACTAATGAAGCTGAATTTATTACCTCCCTTTAATAAGCCTTACAGAATAGGGCCTATTACATCTAAAAATTTTAACAGATCAAAATCTCTATAAGAATCTATTTAAAGGTAAGATCCATGAACATCCATATAAAAATATCCATTTGCTACTGTCTAAGACAGCTACCTTTACTTGATATATTTCATGGTCCATACCAAATATGCCTAGAGCACCAAGCAACCTAAATCCTACAACTACACACACACAGAGGTTTTATCATCCCATCTAAATTCTTTGAAGGAATCTGATAAAGGGTCATTCAAGGATCATTTCTGTGAAATTTGGTTGAACTCCAACCTGTAGTTTCTTCGAAGATTTTAAAGAAAAAGTTTACAGACGAACGGATGGAGGCACACCAACACGACAGACACAACATCATGACAAGAACTAAAAAACAGCTCAACCCATTAGACTGGTCTAAATTCAAAAATTTTGCAGACTACAATTTCAAGTTCATGAAAGTTAAAAAAATAAAATAAACATTTTTTCTAACAAACATTGTAATCAATGAAGAAATTGCTTGTTACAAGCATTTTCTTCATTGTGCACAATGTTTCCAAAGTTTATTTTCTTTTGGGGTGTCTAAATTCATTGTTTGAGAATGGGTTAACCCATTACCACACAACAAAATTTTGGACAGATCCAAATTTTTGAAATGTTCCAGTCAACAATTTCAAGTTGGTGAAATGCTTTTTTGGGTAGAAGCATTATGAACAATAATGAAATTGCATGTACATTACAAGCAATTTTTTCATTATTCATAATGACTTTCTTAGTTCTCTTCTTCAAGGTCTTGAAGAAGCAGGATTGAGTGGGAATGGTTTAACCATTAACTCAGAATTGTGCATTTTTATGCATCAAAGAAAATGGCATCTTCTTTTCTCACAATTCTTTCATAATGTTCCTTTTTGTTCAATTTAGACCAACTATGTTTTTTTGTCTGCAGCCTCCTTGAATATGGACCAGTCTAAAATTTTGTGGTTCATGAATGGGTTTGAGATAGAACAAGGGTGTAACTCTGAAACACTACTTGTATTAACCCTTTCCTGTTCAATCCCATGATTTTACGTTCCTGTGATTTCATAATTGAGAAAATATTGTAGAAAAAGAAGAAATTGCTTAGTAACCAGAAATTTCTTATTTTTCCACAATATTTTTTTACTCTACTGAATGGTTATTTTTCGAATCAAATCCACTTTAAATTTCATCTGCAATACCTTTGAATTCTAATATTTTGTAAAGCAGGAAAGTTTTAACCAAGTTCTCAGAGTTAACATTCCAATTGTTTGTGACCACTTTTCCTTATCTAAATATTAGTAATCTTTGTTCTATTAAAATATCAAAATTTGTGATAAATGTATAATTTTCTTGTGTTTAAATCTTGTGAAATAGTAATAATCACTATCCTCCTTTATCGATGTCTTGAAAAAAACTAACACTTTCTACATGACCCAAAATGTTTCAATATCAAAGAAATTCAAATCCATCATTAGAGAATTTTTTCACACCGTGTTTTAAATTTGAATTAGTTTCAGCGGAATTCTGTACTTTGACGCATTAAAGAAATATGGTCCTGAAGCATATCTGAAAAAGTAGAAATTGCTTTGATAATAAACCTCTTCTTTTATCAGAATTTTTTCTTCCAAATTTGGGAATAGTATCTATCTTTTGAATATCTATGCAAACTGATCTGGCGTTTGCAACCTCCTTGGAAATTGAACATTCTAAAATCTCAATGTCAGGTAAAATTTAGATTGGTCCAAAATGAAATAAATTACAGACATTAATTTTAAGATGGTGTATTTTAAAACATTAATCTCTTTGTGTGGAAAACATTGTGGATAACGAAGAAATTGCTTGTAACAAGCAATTTCTTCATGTTTCACAATGTTTTCCAAAGTTTTTCTCTTTTTGATTGCCCAAAGCAAAATTGTGTTGGAATTGGTTAAATATATAGAAAACTAAATTCAATTAACTGAGAAAATGCCTACCTTGCCCATTTTGCACACCTTACAATTTGCACCTACCGTTGACTATTGACACTTTTAATGGGGCCGTTGATCTTTCAGGTCTAGTGCACATTCCACTTTGCCTCTGACCTGTAACCATTTCCCGCTGAAATTTATATAACATGAGCTAACTACCAAAACATTGTAACTGAATCACAATAAATATGCTGTTACAGTATTTTGTTAGCTCGATTTATACTTTCAAACCAAGTTTGTAGTTGAATGCCATCTATAGTCTAGCGTAAAGAAATTGTTACCTTCAACTAGGACCTTGACAGTAACAAGAACACCTTTAGATGCCCTACAATTGGGAAAATTTTGTGTAAAATGAAGAAATTGCTTGTAACAAGTAATTTCTTTATTTTACACAATGTTTTCTATCCAGAAAGTTTAAAAAATCTAAAATTTCATAAACTTTGCATCTGCAACTCCTTTCAATTTGGACCAGTCTAAAATTTAGCCTTTTGGGAATGAGATGGGTTAAACCTTGACTCTCAACTGTGACCTTGAGCCAACCTAAATAGGTGTTTCAAATGGTGCACCTACTCATGATAAAAAAAAGAATCGTACAGTTCTCTTTAACCCTTTCCTGTTTCTTGAAACTTTAGACCTGTCCAAATTCAAAGCAGTTGCAGGCGACAATAAAAATTGAATGTAATTTGAAATGAAACCATCCTATGTGGAAGAAAATATTGTGAAGAAAGGAGAAATTGCTTGTCACAAGCAATTTCTTCTTTTTTCACAATGTTTTCTCAAATGTAAAATCGCAGCACCGTTAAATCCCGTGTTTGTACAGGAAAGGGTTAAAAATCAATCCATAAATCTTGATATGTTGTGTACCTTTTAGCTCTGTTTGTAGAGTTCTTTACTTGTGTGTTTAATCCATTACCAGACATCAAAATTTTAGACTGGTCCAAATTGAGAGGAGTTGCAGATGATTATTTAAAGTTAATGAAATCTTAGATTGTTTTCACCTGTCTGGGTAAAAAAATGTGAAAATGAAGAAATTGCTTGTTGCAAGCTATTTCTTCATTTAAACACAATGTTTTCCCAATTGTTTTTCTAAAGGGGGGGGGGGTCAAAAAGTGTCATTGTGTGGGAATTGGTTAATGCAAGATAAAGTTGGCTTGCATTACCACAGAGCCCTTCTTTTGAAGCCCTGAAAAGTTTAATAATTGAAAACTTTTATAGGAAAACGAGAACTTGCTTTTACCAAGTTTCTACTTTTCTTACAATATTTTATATTTTCCCATTTCAACACTCTTCAAATATAGTCTAAATCTTATTTAAATTTTGTTGTTAGTGGGTTACAAGCAATTTCTGTAGTTTCTACATTCTTTGCTACTCACATACAACAAAATATTTGAAATTTCTACCTTTTGAAATTGTTGTCATGCCACATCTTTTATTTTGAACCAGTCTAGATTTTTAGCTCTACTGGCTGAAAGCTAGAGAGCTATTGTCATGGCGTGGTGTTTGTCATGCATCTGTCCATCCATCCATTTGTAAACTATTGCTTTGAAAATCTTCTCCTAAGAAAGTACAAAACTGATTTCAACCGAATTTGGCAGAAATGATCCTTAGGTGACACTCTATCAGATAGCTTCAAAGAAAGTTTGAAAATCTTCTTAGAACCTAGTGGATGGATTTCAATCATATTTCACAGGAATAATCATTTGGTGACCCTTCATCAGATTCCTTCAGAGAAATCAGTTTCCTTCAGAGAATTCTGATGGGATGAAAAATGTGGCTTTCATTAGCGGGGCTTATTTCCATATATGGTGAAAGCTTTGAAATTCTTCTTCCCAGAAACCAGTGGATGGATTTCAATCATATTTCACAGAAATGATCCTTGGGTGAACATTTATTTGATTTCTTCAATTAATTTTGATAGGATGAAAAATATGGCTTTAATGGGTGGGGCTAATTTCCATATATGGTAAAAGCTTTGAAATTCTTCTTCTCAGAAGCCAGTGGATAGATTTCAACCAAATTATACTGAATTGATCCTTTCGTGACCTTTTATCAGATAAAAAAAGATTTTTGATGGGATGAAAAATATGGCTCTAATGGGCAGGGCTAATTTCCATATATGGTATATTCTGAAAACTTTGTAAATTTCTCAGACACCTGCTGATGGATTTGAACCTTATTGCACAGGAATGCTCTGCAACTGACTGTTTGTCAGATTCCTTCATATAACTTTGATTGGTTGTAAAACATGGCTATAATGGTGGTGGGTAATGTCCATATATGGTATACAGTGAAAACTTTACATAATGAATCTAACATAACTTGACTTGACTTTAGTAAAAACAATGAAAAGTTTGAAATGGTTCTCTAGCTCTATTTCAAAGATTTCAATGACTTAGATTTATTTTCCTTATATTTAGTTTAAATTGAATTCATGAAAAAATTTGCTTAATCTTTACATTCATGCTTGTGGAGCAATACAGGGGCTTAAGCGCCTCTAGTTGTTGTTTGTAATGGGTCAAAGATTCCCACACAGTGACGCTAAATTAAACGCCCCTCAGTATGAAAGCTTGAGAAAAAAATTGTGGAAATGGAGAAATTTGCTTGTTACAAGCAATTTCCTCATTATCCACGCCGTTCTCTACCCCCAAAATGACAAATATTATAAAGGTTTTATCAATTTAAAAATGTTGTCTGCAACTTTTTTCTATTTGGACCAGTCTAAAATTTTGCAGTCTAGTAATCCATCAACATTCATCTGAATCTTTGCAAACAAGCCTGTTTGAAGGGATAGGAATGAACCAAGTACCTGACAACAAAAAATCAGAATGGGTCAATTCCAAAAATGACAATGATAACAAATTTAATGTAGTATGAATTTGAACAAGAGCATCCCAAGCAGATGCCTGGCTGCAGGTGCTTGATAGTGAAAATAATTGACTCAATAAAGTGGTAAATTCTTACAAAATTTAATTAACTGATATCCCCCTTGACAGTACTGATTGCTAAAAAGGTAAAGTTTCAAATAAATTTCTTCATAACTGAGGTAATGACAAGGATAAAGTTGGTCAAACCCCAACAAGAGTGCCATGGTTTTCATCCAATCAAAATTCTTTGTAGGAATCTGATAAAGGATCACACGTGCATGCACAAGGATCTTTGGTTGACATCAATCAACCGGTTTCTTTAATGAAAGAAGATTTTCAAAGCTTTTACCAAAATGGAAATTAGCCCTTCCCATTAAAGCAATGTTTTTCATCTGATCAAAATTCTTTGAAGGAATCTGATAAAGGGTCACGAAAGGATCATTTCTATGAAATTCGGTTGAAATCCATCAACTTGTTTCTTAGAAGATTTTTAAAGCTTTCACCATAGAGGGAAATTAGCCACGCTCATTAAAGCCATGTTTATCATCCGATCAAATTTCTTTGAAGGAATCTGATAAAGGGTCACACAAGGATCATGTTTGTGAAATTTGGTTGAAATCCATCTACTTGTTTCTTAGAAGACTTTTAAAGGTTTCACCATATATGGATTTTAGCCCCGCCCGTTAAAGCCATGTTTTTCATCTAATCAATTTTTTTTTAAGGAATCTGATACAGGGTCACAAAAGGAACATTCCTGTCAAGTTTGGTTGAAATCAAGCCACTTGTTTCTGAGAAGATTTTAAAAGGCTTCACCATTTATGGAAATTAGCTCTGCCCATTAAAGCCATCCTGTACGAAATATTACGCCTGGAGTTTAACCGGAACACGCCCTGAAATTTAAGCGTTTTCCATCTAGCCTTACAATTGAGAATAAATGCCGTCTTGAGTGGTCCTTAAGGAGAATAGGGCTCGAAATATGTAAATTTTTTCCCCCTAGTAAAGCGGAAACCGTCTTACTAGGAGGAAAAAATTTGAATATAAGGCGGAGACCTTTTAACTACAAGAAGAAAAAAACCCCACAAATTTCCATCTAAAATATCCCTAAGGAAGGCGGAAACCGCCTTACTCTAGGGGGAAAAAAATCCGTCTTACAGAAAACCCGCCTACATTACCTGGAAAAAAAAGGCAGAAATCTCCCAAGCTTAGGTGGAAATTTACTACATAGCTGATGAAAAATAACGCCTTAGCAAGGCGGATTTCTGCTTAGCTTAGGCGGAATTTCTTCCATTAGGCTGAAAAATCTAAATTACCATGATAAAATCCCGCCTTAGAAAATCCAGCTAGCACAAGCTAAATTTTTAGTAAAAAAAGACTAGAGAATTCTTTTTCTGAAAAATACATTCCTTATCAAGGAGTTAATCACTAGTTTTTCAGGACCACATCTTCCTTACTCAAACAGCAAACATAGATCATGATCAAACTGCAGGGTAGGCAATCTGATCTTAAATGGTATCCTGCATTTTCTATAAACACCCATCTGTAAATTCCTATTAAGTAATTTTCTCTGAATGCATCAAATCTTGTTACACGAAGAGCTCAATAATAATGCATAGTTTTATGTACAGATGACAATAGCCAAAGCTAAGTACCATCTAATTCAAGCTTGAAAGTTGTGGTGTTAGAGGTCATTTATTCAATGTTAATATGTTGGATTACTAACACTACACTTCAAAATAGCTACCTAGAATTTCTGCAACCATTTGGAAATAATTTGATATTGGTAATTTTTAACGATATCCAGGAGCCTAGATTGGAAAAAATGTTCACACGAAGTTACATACCAAATTTCAGTTTTGTATTTCCAATACTTTTTGAGAAAAGGCAAATTTGTTAAGTTTTCGGACAGACAGACGGACAGACAGTCACGAGTAAAACAATATGCCCTCGATCTTTCGATAGGGGGCATAAAAATCCCTAATACATGTATACGTCACTCCCCCACCCACACAAACACAATCACAGTTTATTGTATCTATTATTTTTATCCCCCTAATTTTGTAAGTATTTAAGTAAGTAATTAAGTATGTTAGTACTCAAGAGATATGATTGTTAACCTGCAACACCTTTAACCCTATCCCAAACAAGACCTGGTTTTGACGTCCCTAAAAGAAAAGGCTTGGAAAAACATAGGGAAAAAAAAAGAAGAAACTGCTGATTATACCCAGGTGAAATGAATCATGGTTTTTCATGAAATAACACGAACTATGATGGGCCAGGGACCCTGTTTAACCACGGTCTACCATGTTTTGTTAAATTGCCGCTAACATGGTACATTAACATGATATACCATGGTAAAAACATGGTTGACCATATTAAAGAAAACATGGTTGACCTTGTTAAAGAAAACATAGTAGACCATGTTAAAGAAATTCGAATTCGAATGGGGTTTTACGCCGCTTTCAACAATCTTTCAGTTATATCGCGGCGGCTGGAGCACCTAACAATGGAATCCTGGTATTTCTCACACCAGTACTACCATTACATCCTTTCCTAGCCTCCAGCTGCTATCCCACATAGGTCTACGATTATCGACCCATCGGTGAGAGACTTATAGTCGGAAAGAATGAGTGCCGCCGTCGGGAATCGAACCCGGGACCCCATGTTAAAGAAAACAAGGTAAACCATGTTACAGACCATGGAAAGAGACCATGTTACCAGCATAATAAAAAGCCATGGTAGGCCATGGTCAAACTCAATAATCAATGTTATGTTAAAACATATAAAACTGACCACGGTTAACTGAGTGTCTCCCCCAAGCCATTTTGCATGGTGCATTACCATGCCCCTTTTCTGGTGCACCATGTTGGCCCTAAGAAGATTAAGTGCAACATGGGCCCTTTTTTTCTTAAAAATAGATTTAACAGTTGTGAAATGATTTATAAAGTGCAAGTTTATTCTTAGCCCTTGGTCTTTCTGCTTAACCCATTCCCACACGATAAAATTTTATTCCAGTTCAAATTCAAAGAAGTTGCAGACGAAATATATTAATGACGAAACCTTTAAAAACCTTGCTTTTTCGGATAGAAAACATAGTGGATAATGAAGAAATTGCTTGTAACAAGCAATTTCTTCATTATCCACAATGTTTTCCAAAGTTGTCATATTGAGGGGCGTTTAAAAGCGTCACTGTGTGGGAATGGGTTAACAGATGTCAGAAATTCTTTTTCAAAGTTAAAAAATGAAAAACATAAATGTCCCTTGGGCTCAAATTTTAAATAAAAGTGCCCAGATTTATTTCAATCCAGTCCTGTGGGGAACACTTAAATCATAAACATGGTAATTGTGTTTAATTATTATGATTTGCCACATATTTCTGTACAGACTGCACTTTTTCTGTAATGTCTTTGTTGCTCGCACTAAACTTTTCCTTCAGAACAGCAATCATAGCAGAAAATAGCCTTGAATCAAATGCAGGCTTGCTTAAAGTCTTGCTGTTAGGTGTCAGAAAACGAAACAAGATCGGAGCTTCAACTTTAATTGGTTTTCAAACTAAAGAGCATCCAACCACAATAATACGCAATGTACCATATATCATGTAAAGTAATATAATGTGTGCAATGTAGTATCAATACGTGACATCCCCCTTTTTGTCAAGAAAATACAGGTATAAATGTTATGTATTCATAACACTCAGAGATGCATTTTCTACAGTGTAAATTTTAAACACTAACTACTGGTTCATAGTCTTGCAGATGAACAAGTATCCTACTTAAGTCCAATTATGATTTGAAATTTCTAAGGAAATATATTAATGTTCAACTGTTCTGAAATTACCACTCTTTGTCAGTTTTTTAAATACTATATCTTAGAATACTACTACTTCAGTTTGTCATTACTGTATGAATCTCCTTTTTTACTAATTATCATATCATGACTAAGTTGTGAAAAATGACTAGAACTAATATCTAAATAAAATAAATAAACAGAAATTTCTTCTTGAAATCTTCTGGAACTTGCTCAAGTCTTGAATATATAACTTCTTTCTGTCTCTTTTCCCTTTCCAGCTGAATGAATTTGCGTTTTTTAACCAACGCAATTACTTTGATCGACTTAACCATTTGAAACTTTTATTACCTTCACACTATATTTTTCATATTTCTATTTCTTTTGATAACACTAGATTTGAACTGATTTTTTTTTTAAACAAATACTTCACTGATATGACACACATAATCATCATACTTGGCTGGATTTCTAACAACTCTACCTGATCTGGTTGTTTGGATTTCAGGATTTTCATCACTTTGATTAGAACTTTGATTTGATTGATTATTTAACACAACTTTTTCTTCATTATTTGACTGATTATTAATCGACACTTTTTCATATTGATTTTGATTTGACACTGAATTTCCAAAATTGACTTCTCTTGGTTTGATCTCTGTATCATTCATCTCTTTGCTCTTGAATTCTGCTTTGGTTGGTTTCAGATGTTTTCGGTTTCTACGTAGTTTTCTCCCATCATCAGTTTTCACTATGTACGAACGTGGAGTATGATGTTTACCCACGACCGTTCCTGGAATGACTTGTTTGTTGTGTTCTATAACAACCCGTTGGCCTTCAATCAGATTTGAAAGAGAATTTTTTCCACAATGTTTGTCGTAGAAATATTTCTGTTGCTTTTGACGATTGCTATGTAATTTTGTTATGTTTACCGTGCCTTTATAGTTGGGTTTTAACAGCACCTCTGCTGTAGGTATGCTTGACTTTAGTCTGAGCCCGATATGCATTTGTGCTGGTGACAATCCAATTCCATCTATAGGTGTATTTCTATAATCTAACAAGGCTTTGCTAGGATCATTGCTCTTCCTTATAAGATTTTTGACAGTCTGTACAAAATGCTCTGTTTGTCCATTCGCTTGGCTATAATGTGGACTAATTGTCGTATGAATAAAATCACACTCTTTGGCAAATTGTTTAAACTCTTTACAAGCAAATTGTGGTCCGTTGTCACTGACCACTTCATTAGGGTATCCAAAATGCGCGAATAACTTCTTCATGTAAGAAATTACATTTGATGAACTTAAATTGTCCAATTTGTCTATTTCTGGCCATTTTGAATGGTAATCAACAGTAAGTAGATAGTGTTGTCCTTTACATTCAAACAGGTCTGCTCCAATCTTTGCAGAAGGTCAATCTGGTATCTTGACAGAAATCATTGTTTCTTTCCTGTTTGTCTTTTTATTATGCAGAGCACAAATTTCACACTTTTCTACTATATTTTGAATCTGTACCAACATTCCAGGCCAAAACATGAATTGTCTCGCCCGCTCTTTGCATTTTCCTATTCCCATATGCGTTTCGTGTACTATTTTTAGCATTTCTTCTCTTTTAGCATGAGGAATGATTACTTTATGGCCTTTGAAGACTATTCCATCTATGCTTGTGATTTCCTGTTTGAAAGGCCAATATTGTTTAATAATATCTGGAACTAATTTTTTATGCTCTGGCCATCCATTTTCCAGCATCATTACCAATGTTTGTAATTCGGAGTCATTTTCTGTTTCACGTTTTAAACTTTCATACTTCTCTGGCGACATCGGTAAGTGTGCATTAAGATGGATTTCATGAACATCCAATTCTGGTATTAAACTATCATTACTCTCCGGTAAATATAATCTCGACAATGTGTCAGATATATACATTGATTTACCAGGTTTGTATCGTAACGTGAAATCATACTTTTGTAATGTCATGACAAATCTTTGCACTCTAGATGGCTCGTCAATAATGGACTTATTAAAAATACTCTCTAAAGGCTTATGGTCACATTCAACAGTGAAATGTCGTCCGAAAAGATAATAATGGAACTTTTGACAACCAAACACTATTGCCAAAGTCTCTTTTTCGATTTGTGAATACCTCTTCTGTGTGTTATTTAGGGCCCTAGAAGCATAAGCTATTGGTTTATTTTCTTGCAATAAGACTGCTCCAAGTCCACATGAGCTTGAATCGACATTAAGAATCAAATCTTTATCTTTGTCATAAAACGCTAGAACTGGTGTTTCTGATGCCATTTGTTTCAGTTTTTCACAACTACTCTGTTTTTCATTGTCCCAATGCCATTCTATCTCTTTCTGTAATAGTAACCTTAAGGGATTACTAATCTCTGACATGTCTGGCATGAACTTTTGTAGATATGTAATGAATCCCATAAATGTTTGTAGCTCTTTTTTGCTCTCAGGGGCTTTCATGTTAATTACAGCTCTGACCTTCTCTGGGTCAGCTTTCAGACCGTCTTTCGAGATTTTGTGTCCAACATACAGATGCTGTGTCACCCTGTATCACTCCTGGGTTGGGGTCACTACTACAAATCTTTTTATCTGCCAAGTAAAGATTTAAAGAAAAATAGACTTTTTCACCATTAATATTTATGAGGAAAATTTCTGTCTGTTATATTTCAAATAATGAATGCCAACATTTTTAAGGCAGTTAAGAGTATAGCTAGACCATTAACCCATTACCTGATGATTAATGCCTTTGAAAATAGAGTAGACCCAGATCAGGCAGCACCTGTAGGAGCTGCCTGATCAGGGTCTACTCAGTTTGCTTCAGAGCATATTGTAGTCCAGACTTTGCTTTACTGGTTACAGCATTGATATTCAAAATTTTTGTGACAAAATAAAAATATATCCAATTATATATGCAAAATAGGTGGAGTTTTGGATGAATATTAAACAGATTAAGGGTTAAAGACACACTATGTAACAGTGGAGATCCTGATCTGACAGCTTCTTTAACCCTTGTCATGCTGTATAAATTACCTAATTGAATTGCTGTCAAATCAAAGGGCTGAGAGTATTGATAAATCTTGTTGTTCAAAAACAATATTTCTTTTAGAAATCAACCTCATAAACAATTCCGGAAGGATAAGTACAAGCAGAAGGTGTAGACTAAAGTCAGCCTGCACAAACGTGCAGTCTGATCTTAGTCTACACCTCCTGCCAAAACCGGAATATTCCTGGTTTGGTATGACAAGGGTTAAGAGCTATCTGGCCTAGGCCTCCACTATTTGAAAACTAGACATTGTCGCAAAGCGGACTAATACCCCCCAACAACGCTTGTCCATATACAAGTGCTATCTGCAAAACAAGGACAAAAAATGGACTTTTTTAATTAAAGGGCCATAAAACCATAAAAAATCAATGGACCATAACCAGAATAGGATATGCACATGTCTGACTTATACCAAGCGTTTCTGTAAAATTTGAATCAAATCCGTCCAATGGTTGCTGAGAAAATCAGCGGACATAATTTTTCACTAAAGGGCCATAACTATGTCATAAATCAATAGACTGTAACCAAAATGGAATAGGCACATCTCTGTTGATACTGATTATATCAGTGAAGTTAAAGGGGGTATAAAAATGTAGAAAGGGGTATTCTGGGGGAAAGACTTCTACCCATTTATGCATTTTAAGTCATATATAAAGTTAAAAGCAGCAGTCGACTTTTGAAAACACTGTAGCAAACAAGATGTGATTGTGAAACACTATGCCCTCGATACAGGAATTCTTTAGAACAGGTGATTTTTATTGAGTTTTTTTTGTTGTTGTTGTTTTGTTTTGTTTTAGGGAAAAGGGTTAAATGTTGACCTTGACCTTGATGAAATGACCTTCCCCAGTTGCACCTTGTTGAGACCTATCTACATACCAAATATTAGCATTGTAACTTAGTTAGGGATGAAGTTATAGGAAAATGTTTAGTTGGCAGGTTAAGTTTTTGAGTAACGTTTTAGGGAAAAGGGTTGAAATTTCGACCTTGACCTTGATGAAATGACCTTCCCCAGTTGCGCCTTGTTGAGACCTATCTACATACCAAATATTAGCATTGTAACTTAATTAGGGATGAAGTTACAGGAAAATGTTTAGTTGACAGGTTAAGTTTTTGAGTAATATTTTAGGGAGAAGGGTTAAAATTTTGAATGTTAAACGTTGACCTTGACCTTGATGAATTGACCTTCCCCAGTTGCGCCTTGTTGAGACCTATCTACATACCAAATATTACAGAGTTTGACACAGTGTCTGATCCAGGATTTGAAAAACATGGGGGAAATTCCCCCATTAGTTTTGAAAACATGGGGATCTGTAATGACTATGGGGGACTTAAAGTTAGCTTAACCAAACAACAAAACAATTGACTGGTCCGTACTGAAAGAAGTAAAGACATATTTTTAAAGTTCAGTTTATTATTATGTTTTGTAAGAATCATTGTGAGAAAGGAAAACAATGCTGATTAAAAGCAATCATTACTTTCTATCACAATGTTTCCTTCAATTTTAATTCAATGTGGTAGTAAACGTTGGGATTCTTGTAATTCATGTGTGAAAGGGTTAAAACCATAAAGTAAGAGCACAAATTCTGGAGCTGAGTCTTTAATTAAATTACTCTTTAAATATAATGACACCTTTATACATGTATGTTTAACTCAACTGCATGATAAGTATGTTGATTTAAATAGACATCTTTTGACAAAAAATTTAAGTTATGAAAGTTACAGGGCTTTGACTTTTTTCTTGTGACACGGAGTCTGAATGTGCAGTGGCGTCGTCAATTTGTGACTCTGATTCTAGCGCCGTTTCAGTCGACGTATTTTCGTCATCCACATTTGAATCACGGCGAAAGAAATCGGTAATACGCCGTTTTTTCCCTGTCTGACCCATTGTTCATCGAAGACAATGCAGACGATTCCATCATTACTATGACAACAAACGTAAAATTCGAATTTTCCTGTCAACGAAAACGATTTTTAAAATTTCTTTGTAAGTAATTCACTTCGAAAAAAACTTCATTTATTTATTCAAAGGTGGATTTTTTTATTGACAATGTTTTTCTCGCACAATGAAAATAAATGTAATCAAATGTTCGTTTAAAATGATTCTTAAATCATCGATCGATTTCGACTGCCACTAATAGGAATACGATAGTTGGAATGACTATAGTTACAAATGCATGGTCTTAGTTGCGATCGAAGTCAACCATAGTAAACATTAAGGGAAGTCACTCTTATGATACCGCTCGAAGAAAAAGGTAAACAGTTAGACGCGACTTGCTGTCAAAGGCTAGGTTTATTAATAATCCTTTTTAATTTTTTCGCGCGACCATCCCCCGCTTGATAAAAAAAACATGCGTGATCTTTCAGAAATGCCAGGGATTCTCGCAATCGCGCGTCCTAGATCAGACACTGTTGACATTGATTTTTTTGGCTGCCAGACAGTTGGGCTTGTTGCTGTCAGATACTGCTGGCCCTGACCAAATGTTCACTGGTCCTGACCAATTGCTTGTATGGGTCAACTCCACTCCGGAATTACTTCGGGGTGGTTGTACCCTAAAGTAGTCCATTAAGAAAATTTGATCTCCTCCTTTTGTCATGCTGTTTTAACATTTAATCAACAGCAAGTTGCTTGATGTTAAATTCTGCAGAGTGAGAGATCACTGCTGCATACCATGCATGTGATTCAAAGCTTTAATCGGGGAACAATTTCCTTGTAGAAACTGACATTTGAAAGTGGCACCCTACAAGAATTTCACTTCCGAGCCTAAACAATTTCAGGGGTTGATGTGCAGAATGAAGATTTGCGAAAAACTTTATCCCTAATGATACCATTTTCCTGGCCTGTAATTCAAGATCAAAGACTGCTCTTTAAGACAGACTAAGATTTAAGGCCCAACAAAACTTTTAGGAGGAGCTACAGATTGCGAAAATGGGCCCTTTTTGCTCTTTATTTAATGAGGCAAAAACGGACTGGAGTGTAACCGTATCAGAACTTAGAAAATGCATTATTACATGGTTTTCTTTACCGGATACCAAACTATTCCAAAGTTATTTCACCTTGAACATTTACTAACTAGATTTGCACAAAATATTAATAATGAACTTGTAGGTAGTTGGTACTAGGTAACAAGAAAAATAACTGATAAGCACATTAAACAATGTAAACTAAAGTAAAGCGTTCTGACCGTATTATCGTAAATCCTAGCCTGGGATATTTTTCGGTTTTTAAATTATGAAAGACGGCCGGAATAGCTTTATTTTAATTAAAATTGTTACACATGACATCAGAACCTTTATGTTTTCTGTAAAAGAAATTTGCGTTTTTAGGCCGCATTTTTGTATAACCACATTCTAGTAAAAGTTGGGATCCCAGAATTAATGATTCTCTGTTTCAGTAAAGAGTTACAGTTAAAACAGAAACCAGTCATGTGGAATTTCCCTGGCTAGTAATGCATGCGCGTCCATAGTGGATATGGTAGAATAGTAAACAATCATCCTTTCAACAAGGGAATAGGTCAGTTTGCAATCGTAAAATAATGAATTTATAGAGGACGAATTTAGATTTGAAATTAGGACGACCAGTCCGGCTTGTTTCTGGCGGGTTCAACCTGACCAGACTGAGCATCAGGCAGACACAGTCGGTCGGTTGTAGGTTAATGTCGAACACTGTATTAGCATTGTAACTTAATCAGGGTTGGAGTTATAGGAAAATTGGCAGGTTAACTTATGCAGACAGACAGACGGACAGACAGGCAGACGGACACGGGTAAAACAATATGCCCCCGATCTATCGATGCGGGGGCATAAAAAGATAATGCTCAAGAGGAGCAAAACATGGGTTGAGCACAATATGGTCAACATCTTGTAACAAGATGTTCTTACATTCATTTTGCACTCAATCATCAAATATATCTCCCATCATGTGCATGATGGATGCAAATTTAGTTTATACTTTTATCTAAATTACAGAAGAACCAGCACAGTTAGCTCAGTTAGTAGAGCATCCAACTCCAGAGCAGTAGGTCAGGGGTTTGATCCCCGGCCACAACATACTAAAAGTTGTTAGAAATTGATAGTAGTAGCTCCATTGCCAGCGCTCAGCATTAAAAAGAGTAGAGCACTATGACTGGTCGTCCCGGTGTCAGGATAATGTGACTGGATAGAGTGTTCATGCCATGTGTCTGCCACATGAGCATTCCAATGATGCAGCACTATAACTTGTCTTGTGCAGACACTGTTGTGATATAACTGAAATACTGTTAAAGAGACGTTAAACCCAATGTTTTCAAAAGGTTACTTTTTATATTGATGTCCAAAGGTGTTAAAGAATCATATGGTATGTAAACTTGCCTTTACAATTATTGCCTTTGAGCTGAAGGCCATCTTGTAATTTTTAAGTTGCATCAGTGGCATAAGGTGAAGCTCCATCAGTTTGATTATGTAAAACTCCATCTCCAGCAGTCAAATCAGGCAAAGTTCCATCAGTAACATCAACCATTAGCATGTTGAAATTGGTATCCAACTGTTCCTTCATTTGTTTTTATTTTTTTTCCCTGCAATTGCCCAATATGAACTTTACTCCTGTGAAGATAAGTGTTTCTCACAATATCAAAAAAGTGATTTTAGACCGAGAAATATGATAAATGTTGTTTGTATGCAGCTATGGCTGCCACAAGCCTCAGTGCAGACAACAGGTGCGGGCATGTTGAAATTCCTACCATTTTCCAGTTAGTCAATCATATGGGTATCGGTATAACTTGTTAAATAGGTTGAAAGTTGATTAAAACACAAATTCAAATTTATACAATATCATTTTTTTTTATGTACATAACAAAATCAATTTATGATATTCATATTACAAATAAATTAAAACGAGAATTATGATAGAGAGCAATTCGTTAATAATTTGGTATTAGTTCGGTTATCATGAATAATTCGGTAATTCAATGCACCAAACGACGATCTGTCTTACAAATATATAGATGATGGTTTATTGCACAGGCATTTTAGATGAATTGGTTAATATCAAATGTCATGCTATCCGCTTCCCCACCCGCTTTCACCTTACCTCCAACAGCCAAGATCCGAAATTTCGATCTACCCGGAAAGCCTGGGAAACATGCATATCCTCCATCCTCTGGTTTGTAAACCGACTTTTCAGGTACTAATATGTACTTCTGATCAGGCACAGAAAGTTTGTTGTTGTCGTTGAACCAGCGCATAACGGAAAATTTGTTTTCGAACGGTTAACCGCCATTTCTGTAATATTTTTTCCAGGCCGTGACGTCATCAGAAATGGGCTTTGCATCACGTGATACGCAGATTCTGATTCTGGCGAGTTAATTTCCGTTCTTCTGACAACCCCATGTACTTTTTATATTTTGATTCGGAAAAGACACTTGTTAACGGTAAATTGAGAAATGTTCTAAGTGGTTTTGAAGTGTTGTATGAATTTTCCCTGTTATTACGTTATCCTGGAAATGCGTTTGTGTACCACGTGATACACAAAGTTTTTTTCTTATATCGTTACAAACAAATGATCGGTAATTCTCGGAGGCTCTACGAGCAAGTTCGCAGGTCGAGTTAGACCGAAAACAATCGATTATGTAACGGTTCCCAGCTTTGTAGTCTTCTTGTTTAGCTAGTCGGTGACCAGCCGCGATGGAGATTGTTTACTTCCGGCGACGTTTCACTCGCCGGGCTTAATGTAAAATGGCTCAACAAGCCTAACACGTTTTTTTTAAACGCAAAGCAGCCGAAGATGATGAAGGTAAATAAATAATAAACGTTTTCTTACAATTATTAGTCCAGAATCGTAGAGGTCAGTGTAAAAATTAGCTAGCCTAGCAGACGCCTTGTATCACGTAAATATTTCGTCACGGAAAATTTACTCGCTCTTTCAACACAGCTGATTTAACAGACTAGGTACTATAATATAGTATCGTCGGCTTATCAAAACTGAATTTTAGGAGTTTTTTTTTTTTTTTCACCATCCATCAACTAAAGTCTCAGTCAATATTTATATAGTCAATGTTCTTGCTGAAGTTGCCATCTTTTTGCTTCAACTCAACTACGTAAATAGCTTAGTATTTGAAATTGATAATCATTGAAAATAAGGGAATAAAAATTAAAAAATAAAATGAAATTGAGTTATTTTTCCAAATAAAAAATCAACAAGGATTAAAATAAGAAAACATTCTAAAATTTGGGGTTGAAATATGAAAAGGCCAGGAAATTTTTTGATTGACTGCCAACCAAAACAGTTGCTGGCATTTGTCAATGACACAAGGACAGGGATCTATAATTTTTTTTAATTCAGACTTGGGTCTGTTTTTTTTTTTTTTTTTATCTTTTATAACAGCACAGAAAGTTTTAATTCAGTTATACAGTAACATAATTATATAGTTATTATCCATTTTTCTCCAGGTTCAAGTTTAACTGTTATAATATATTACTTAAACTTTGGCCCATTGTTTTAGAAGAAGACCCCTCAAAATCATGCTTGATGGGTCATGTGGCCTGTTGACCTGAAAATCAATCTGAATCTCTGAGTGGATGGGGTACAGCCATATATTCTCTTGAAAGTTTGTGCCATCTCATAAGTTCATGCTTTTTTGTAAGAGCCTAACACTTTCCGTAACCGACACGGGTGGGGATAGTGTAATATAACCATAAATAAATTACTATCAAATGCAGTTGAAAACAGTGTGGTCACTGTTCATTTGAGGAATATATGTTTACTTTTATCATTTAAGTTTAGTTTGAAATTATGCCCATGTTATTTCTTGATATCATGGGTTGACCATGGTTATGATCTTTGTAAGATGGGTGACAATGGTATTTCATTTCATACCATGATAACACTGTAGAACCATGCTCTAACATGGTCGTAGTAGCAACTCTGACCATGGTATTACCATAGCTAGTGATGTTTTTTCACAGTTGAACCATGAATAACATGATCAGATGCCAATTACAATGAAATGCCATGGTAAACAATTCACATGGGTAACCAGCAGTTTCTCCTTTTGTCTCAATATTTTCTATGCCTAATTTTACACAAATCCTATCTTTAATAACTTCCATTTTGTCATCTGTGGCAGGTTTTGAAGTGGATCACTCTAAAATTTTGCCGTTTGGGAAAGGGTTAAGTAAATAATATTATTCCATATGGTCACCAATGCAGGGTGAAATTTCAGTGAAATTCAATTTTCACTGGGGTACAAAATAAAATAAGAGAAGAAAGAAAACATGCTCAACTCTGTGTGGCTTCATCCACTAAATTAGAAGCAAAACAATTGGTCAAATAAGGTGTTTTCATATTGTCTAAAGACTCTTAAAACAATTTCAGCTTATCTGCTAATTAACTCCTTACCAAAAGACAAAATTTTAGACTGGTCGAAATTGAAAGTATTTGCATATGACAAAATAAAGGAGGATCTAAAATTGAAATTCGATTGGAAAAGGGTAGAAAACATTGAAGGAGAAGGAGAAAATGCTGGTTACAAGCATTTTCTCCTTTTCCCACAATCTTTTCTAAAGGCTTCTTTCTCAGGGTCATAAAAAGTAGGGATTGTGTGGTAATGCGCCAATAAACAGTTTTAAAAAGCGAAGTCTGAAATTCTGCCTAGAAAAATTGCCAAAGACAAAAAATCCTTCTAGTAAAAGTGACTAAGTCGAAATTCCGCCTTTGAGAATCTCTAGAAATATTCAGAGACAATTTTTCCTGGTAATTTTGAAAGTTAAGTTTACTTTTCCGCCTTTACAACACGGATTTTATTTTCCGTCTAAGTTGTTTTCAAATTTCCTGTTAAGATTAAGGCGGATATTCAGATTTTCCTAGGCGGGTTTTTTCACTTTTCCATGTCCGTCTAGCACTGGCAGGAAAATCGGATTTTTTGACAAATTCAGGGCGTAAACCGTCTAAATTCCAGGCGTATTCCTGGTAATATTTTCATACAGGAATTTTTTTTTCATCGAATCAAAATTCTTTGAAGGAATCTAATAAAGGTCACACAAGGATCATTTCTTTGAAATTTGGTTGAATTCTGTTCAATACTTTCTGATGAAAATATTTTTAAAGTAAAAGTTTCCGGACAGATGGATGGACCCACAAATGATAGACACAACGCAAATGCAAAAATTCGCTTGCCTTCAGCAAGTGGAGCCAAAAAAAGGACTTTAGAGTGTTTACAAGGATGTTTCATAAGCTTCCTTTCCCATGTTTCTTGACTGATTGGACCCATTTTCAAAGCAATGATCCTTATTATGGTACAATCATTCATTGAAAGTTCAAAGAGAATCTGAGAAAAACTGTGAACTCTAAAGTGTTAACGAGGATTTTTTAATTATATTTTCATAAGGCCCCTTTCCCCATGTTACATGACAGTTAGGACCACTTTCAAAATATGGAATGATCCTTATTATGGTACAATCATCCTGTGAAAGTTTGGATAGAATCTGATCCCACTTTGGTTCATGATTATCCACCCATTTGTGAGAGACAAATGTTGGAAAGGAAATGTGGGAGTTTGATGTGCAACTGACTGTGCAATGACGACAGCTTTTAACCCTTGTCATGCTGAGCCCTGAATATTCCGGTTTTGGCAGAAGGTATAGACAAAGATCAGCCTGCACATAAGTGCAGCCTGATCTTGATCTATACCTCCTGATTGTCCCCTTTCAGCCAGGAATGTTTGAATTATCAATTTTCAATAGAAATATTGACCCTTATCAAGACCTTCCAGTACTGTCAGTCCTTTGATTTTAAAGCAATTCTGTATAGGATTTTTAATGTAGCATGATAAGGGTCAATACATTCGAAAGAAGGGGATTAAGCTGGCTCTGTAATCAAAATGGATATAACTTAGGAAGAGAGAGCAAAAAAGTAGACTTAACAAGAAGAAAGAACATATTTAAAGAAAATGTCTTTAATATATTCTGTTCAATGGCCGCTTTGACCCATTCTAACACAACAAAATTTTAGACTGGTCAAAAATGAAAGAAGTTGCAGACGACAATTTCAAGTTGATGGAATTTGACATTTTTTTCGTGTTTTTGTATAGAAAACAATTCGGATAATGACGAAATTGTTTGATAGAAGCAATTTCTTCATATTCCATAATGTTTGCCAAAGCTTTTTTCTTGAATGGTGTAAAAAGGAGGGAATGAGTGGGAATAGTTTAAAGGGCAAAACAGTGTACAGTTTTTCAAAGTAAAAAATGATATATCTACCTATATCAATCTTTCTTAAATAAAATTGGATTCTTATAACATTTTCTATAATAGACAAAAAAATTGTAGGAAGAGCAGAGGTAACATTTGTAGAGGACATCAAGTGACTTGAAACTTCTAGGATTTGTTGCTCTTTAGAAGAACATTTTTGGAGAAAATCTTTTTGCCATGGTACAGTTGGTAGTGCATTTGGCTCTCAATTATGAGGTTCAAGTCTCGATCTCTCAGGTCACAGCAAATATCATTTCCATCATTTGTCTCCCACCAATGGGCGGATAATCGTAATCCTAAGTGGGATGAGCAACTGAAGGCCCAGAAAGGCTGTAGTGGTAGCAATGATGTGAGAAATACCGGGAATCCAGTGTTGGGTGCTCCAGCAGCTGCAATATAACTGAAATACTATAAAAAAGTGGCGTTAAAAAGGTTTGCAGACAATAATTTAAAGTAGATTTAATTTGAAAAATAACCATTTGATAGGGTAGAAAATAATTGTTTTAACAACTTTTAAAGAACACCACCTAAGGAATATTTCTGCCAGATTTGGTTGAAATCTGACCAGTGGTTAAGGAGGGCATGTTGTTTTAAAAATCCTTCTTTATGTCTATTTAAGCCCCATCAAGTCTGGGCCTCAGATTTTGGGGACTCAAGGGCATGATTTTAGCAATTCTGTAAGAGGTCATTGTACTGATGCTTCATGCAAAATATCAAGGCTCTATGCTTTCTGGGTAAGGATGAGATCAATTTTAAAGATTTTATTAAAAGTTTTCAATAAATTTCAATTCTTTTAGCAATTTTTAAAGGGAACCACCCAAGGAACATTTCTGCTAAATTTGGTTGAAATTGGCCCTGTGGTTTGGGAGGAGATGTCGTTTTAAAATTGTTGACATAGACGCCCATAGCAATTGCCAGACAGAGTACAAACAAAATACCTCACCAAGAGCACTTAGTGCTTAGGTGAGCTAAAATGTATTGAACAAGTAATGAATTTGGAACTTAACCCTTTCCTGTACAAACCCAGGACTCTATGTCACTATGGTTTTTAAATTGTGGAATCATTGTTGAAAAAGAAGAAATTGCTTGTAACAAGCGAGTTCTTCTTTTTCCACACTTTTTTCTTTTCCTATAGGATGGTTTCATTTCAAATTGCATCCCATTTTTGTTGTCATCTGCAACCTTTTTGAATTTGGACCAGTCTATAATTTCAAAAACAGGAAAGGGTAAATGTCAAGATAGTAATGATTTCTTCTAGTGAGCCTCAGAATATCCACAATAATAATGCTCCAAATGCTTCATCAGCTTTAGTTATTATTTATTATAAACATATAGATTGTTATATATAAATGGTAATTCATAACAATTGGATTAAAAAAGTACATAGGAGTCAAAATTTTGATAGTGAAAGAATATTTTGATTTTCAATTAAAAAATATTCAAATAATTATACAGTTACTTACTCAAACTAACCATTCCCAAATAATCACTCTTTTTTTGTCATACAAAACACAGCTTTGGAAAACGTCATAGAAAACGAAGAACAACAATTTCTACATTATCTTGCGTGTTTTCTACTCAAAAAGGCAAAGATTTTATTAATTTCATAAATTAACGAGAGCTGTTAGAGATACATTATACTCCCCAAATATAGCCCTGTCACAATAAAGTATAAAATAAATAGGGGAAAGGGTTAGGACGGATAGGCATATCATGGCTATATGCTTGCACTTCTTCAACCATCTACTCATGACCTGGGAACAATTGTGCAAAAGTTTTTTTTCAAAATTCATCCAAGATATTAGGAGTTATGCTCTGGACATGCTGAATTTAAATGTTTGACCTTGAACTATAACCTTGACCTTGGAGCTATCCAAAGACAATAAACCTACATTGGTACAATATCATAAGGAATTCACACATGAAATTTCATCCAATTTGGCCCAAGAGTTGTGGAGATATCAAGGTGGATGGCCTGCCGGAAAGACAGACACACAAACAGATGAAATAGCAGCTACATGCTCATCCTTCAGATAGCATTAAAATTGTCATCTTTTACATCTTTAGTTTTAGACCAGTCTAAAATGTTGTTTCCTGGTAATGGATTCAAGACAATTACATTTTTTGCAACACCATGGAAATGAATACAACTTTTACATTATGGTAACATCACTTACAATATAAGCATTACATTCTAAATATTAGAACTTTTCCCTTTAACTAGCCTTAACCTATTCCAGTGTGACAAAAATGTTTGACAAGTCCAATTTAAAGAAGTTGCAGGCAACAATTTTAAGTTGATAGAATTTTAAAATCTATGTCTTTTACTGTAGAATACATGGTGGATAATAAAGTAACAAGCAATTCATTGCATTTTCCACAGTGTGAGGTAAGTAAATAACTTGAGTGGGAATGGGTAAATTCAAACAAGTTGCAGACCACTTTTTTCATGAAATAACACATTCAGCAGAAATTGTACACTGTTTGACATGACAAAATAAAGATACCCCCTCCATGGGCTGACATTTCAGATAAAAACTTTCTCACAAAAACGTGGAATACAAATAGGTTAGCCACTTTTTCTCCCAGACTGCATCAAAATGATCATGGGATATTCACATGATAAAGTCAGTAAATCCATTCCCACACAATGATGCTCTTTGACACCACTCAAGAAAAGCAATTTGGAAAATCTTATATAAAATAAAGAAATTGCTTGAAACAAGAAATTGTTTTTCAGAAAATTGAAAAATATCTAAAAATTTATAATATTTAAATCAATGTCTTACACTCCTTTCAATTTGGACCAGTCTAAGATTTGTCATCTGGAAATGTTTTCTCATAAAACCTTCCAACCGTGATCAGCATGATTCAATTTTTATTTAAATGATTTGGGGAATCAACTCATCAACTGTATCATGCTGTACAGCTTGTGAATTTTTTTGTACACAAAGCACATTTTATGTTGCGTTAGTTTTGTTGCTAGTCTGGCTACCTCAGTCTTCTTTGAAGGGAATTAAATCTTTCCTATCTAAATCTTTCCTTGGTTTAACAAAGGAACTTGATTACGTCCCTTGTCTTTAAAATGAAGCACTAGCCATTTAACCCTTTCCTGTACAATCCTTTGTTTTCACGTCCCTGTGAATTCATACTAGAGAAAACATTGTGGGAAAAGAAGAAATTGCTTAGACAAGCAATTTCTTCTTTTCCCACAATATTTTCTAACCTGTAGGTTCTTTACTTTTCAAATTGCACCCAATTTTGATTGTTGTCTGCTTCGTCCTTCAAATTGGACTTGTCTAAAATTTAGAAAAACAGGAAAGGGTTAATATAAACTTGGATAATAGGGACATAAATGAGCAAGTTCATATCCTAGATATTTTAGCTCACTTGAGCATATCATGTTCAAAATGAGTCTGATCAGACTCCTCACTGTGCCCCGAGTTGTACAGCCAAATGAATTAACCTCAATTGAAAAGAACTCCTTCAAGAGTATGCTATTTAACCCTTTCTAAAATGACAAAATTTAAGACTGGTCCAAGCTCAAAGGAGTTGCAGATGTCAATTTTAAAGTTGATGAAATTTTAGATTTTTTCAATTTTCTGGGTAGAAAACATTGTGGAAACTGAAGAAATTGCTTGAGTCAAGCAATTTCTTCAGTTTCTACAATGTTTTCCCAATTGTTTTTTTTTGAGGGGGCATCCAAAAGCGTCACTGTTTTGGAATGAGGTAACTCCTGGGTTACTTTAACCTTGTTTATTTATCATGATAACTTTTGACAAAGAATACTTAACAAAACCATGCTTTGCTAGCTTACAGTACTTTCAGTATTTTGGTTTTTATGAAATAATGAGACTATTTTTTCACATGACTTGGCTGGAAGGTATAACAGGGTCTGGTATGATGCTGGGCCACATTTAGAGTTCTGGATTTCATGAAGATAGTAAGAATTTTTTTAAACTTACATAAACTTGTATGCGCTTCATCCTATTTTGTTAATAATTTCTTTGAAAGAAGACAACAAGTTCGAATTAAAATTGAAGTAAAAAATATTGATTTATAGTAAAAAAATTCCTTTGAATCTGTATTACAAAAAATGTTTTAACTCATTACCAGACGGCAAAATTTTAGACTGGTCCAAATTAAAAGGAGTTGCAGACAACATTTTAAAGTTTATGAAATTTAAGATTTTTTCAACTTTCTGGGTAGAGAACATTGTGTAAAATGAAGAAAATGCTCGAGAGAATCAATTTCTTCATTTTACACCAAGTTTTCCCAATTGTTTATCTTGAGGAGCGTCTAGAAGTGTCATTGTGAGGGAATGGGTTAACCAATTTCCACACAATGGCGCTTTTTGATGCCCCAAGAAAATATGCTTTGTAAAACGTTACGGTAAATGAAGAAATTGCTTATTACAAGCAATTGTTTCATTATCCACAATATTTGCTACCCAGTAAGTAAATAAATTCCAAAATTTCATCTACTTAAATTTGTCATCTACAAAAACTTTGAAAATTTTGTAATCTGGTAATGGGTTAAGCAAAAAGAAACATTTGGTGCTGTAACAGCCAAATCTTTGCTTACTAATTATTCAAATTATATTCTAAACGTCGGAATGCCGAGAACTAACAGCTTTTCAATTTGATCAGATTTTATTCATTTTTAATTGTTTATCTCTGAATTTGGTTCTTATTTACTTATGAAAGTCTAAAATGAATTGTTTATTACTTTTACTAGAAAGCAAATCAACATAGCTTATCATAATTCATGTTGGGAATAGATGATGTCTTTTGGCAAGGATTTAAAATGTTGTAGAAAAGGAGTACTTGAATGTACTTGCGTGAATAATATTTTATTTTCATATACAGCATATCCAAATCCAAGGTTTGTTTAACCCATTCCCACTCAGTGACGCTTTTTGACGCCCCTCAAAAAGATCTATTTGGAAAACATTGTGTAAAATGAAGAAATTGCTTGCAACAAGCAATATCTCCATTTAACGCGATGCTTTCTACCAAGAAAGTTGAAAAAATCTAAAATTTCATAAACTGGAAATTGTCGTCTGTAACTCCTTTCAATTCGGACCAGTCTAAAATTCAGTCGTCTAGTAATGGGTTTATCCAATACCACATAAAACAGCATTATAACACATTGAACTTATGTCACTTGAAAAACATTGTGGAAAGGATAATTGCTTGTTATGGGTAATTTTGTTATAAGTTTCCTTTTCCTTGAAGGGATTATTAATTTTCAGATTAAACAAACTTTGAAATATACATACAGTCTGCTACTTACAATTGATTTTGTAACCAAAAAAAAATTTTGTTGTCTGGTAATGGATTTAACCCATTGCCCCAGTAACGTTTTTGGTCTGATCTTAGTCTACACCATCTGCTTGTCCCTTTCAAGCCAGAATTGTTTATAGAATCAAGTTTTAATTGAAATATTGACCTGTAACTAGTGCTTCCAGTGATTTCAGTCCTTTGATTTTGACACAATTCTAAACAAATCTTTATTAAGAAAGACAAGGGTTAAAATTGTTAATTGCATCAAACCTTTTCAAAACCAGACCAGTCCGAAAATTCCTCATAAGAAAATGCCGTATTTCTTAATTTCAGGAAGTTTGCAGGCATCATCAGTCATGTTGAAGACACTGTTTTTTGTCATGGGGCTAACATTGGCTTCAGCAGGAAGTAAGTTTTTCTTGTTTGCTTACAATGTTTAGATGACTTTTTATGATTTTTTTGTTTGTTTACTTTTATTAACCCTTGTCATACTAAACCCAGAATACTCATGTTTTGGCAGGAGGTGAAGACTAGGATAAGCCTACAAATAATGTGCAATCTTAATAGTTATCATAGTCTACACCTACTGATTAATTCTTTTATGCAAAAGTTGTTTATAGGAAGTTTTTTCAAAATAAATATTAGCCCTTGTCCTGCTGAATATTCTATCTTAACAAAATTAAATATTTTTATCAAATTTAGATCTATTTTGTTATCAAAATAATATTTCCTAGACACTAAAAGAACAAACAGGAGGAGTAGACTAAGATCAGACTGCACATCTTAGTCTATACACCTGCTACAGCTATTTTGTCATATCAGGAATATTCTGGGATCAGCATGACAAGAGTTAACTCTTATTAAATCTTTCACGTACTTTCATCCCTTTGGTTTTAATGCAATTTCATAGAGGATTTTATTCAGCATGGCAAGGATTAAGGGGTGAGGTGACTAGAATTGAATGAACATAGTGATTAGTAGCTCCACTGGCTCCACTGGCTGAAAGCCAGAGAGCTTTTGTCATGGAGTTGTGTCATGCGTGGGTCCGTACACTTTATCTTTAAAAATCTTCTCCTCAGAAAGTACTGGCAAAATTCAACCAAATTTCACAGAAATGATCCTAGGTTGACCCTCTATCAGATTCCTTCAAAGAATTTCTGATCTGATGAAAAATATGGCTTTAATGGGTGGGGCTACCTGTACGAAATATTACGCCTGGAGTTTAACCGGAACACGCCCTGAAATTTAAGCGTTTTCCATCTAGCCTTACAATTGAGAATGAATGCCGTCTTGAGTGGTCCTTAAGGAGAATAGGGCTCGAAATATGTAAATTTTTTCTCCCTAGTAAAGCGGAAACCGTCTTACTAGGAGGAAAAAATTTGAATATAAGGCGGAGACCTTTTAACTACAAGAAGAAAAAAAAAACACAAATTTCCATCTAAAATATCCCTAAGGAAGGCGGAAACCGCCTTACTCTAGGGGGAAAAAAATCCGCCTTACAGAAAACCCGCCTACATTACCTGGAAAAAAAAGGCAGAAATCTCCCAAGCTTAGGTGGAAATTTACTACATAGCTGATGAAAAATAACGCCTTAGCAAGGCGGCTGTCTGCTTAGCTTAGGCGGAATTTCTTCCATTAGGCTGAAAAATCTAAATTACCATGATAAATCCCGCCTTAGAAAATCCAGCTAGCACAAGCTAAATTTTTGGTAAAAAAGACTAGAGAATTCTTTTTCTGAAAAATACATTCCTTATCAAGGAGTTAATCACTAGTTTTTCAGGACCACATCTTCCTTACTCAAACAGCAAACATAGATCATGATCAAACTGCGGGGTAGGCAATCTGATCTTAAATGGTATCCTGCATTTTCTATAAACACCTATCTGTAAATTCCTATTAAGTAATTTTCTCTGAATGCATCAAATCTTGTTACACGAAGAGCTCAATAATAATGCATAGTTTTATGTACAGATGACAATAGCCAAAGCTAAGTACCATCTAATTCAAGCTTGAGTGGTGTTAGAGGTCATTTATTCAATGTTAATATGTTGGATTACTGACACTACGCTTCAAAATAGCTACCTAGAATTTCTGCAACCATTTGGAAATAATTTGATATTGGTAAATTTTAACGATATCCAGGAGCCTAGATTGGAAAAAATGTTCACACGAAGTTACATACCAAATTTCAGTTTTGTATTTTCAATACTTTTTGAGAAAAGGCAAATTTGTTAAGTTTTCGGACAGACAGACGGACAGACAGTCACAGGTAAAACAATATGCCCTCGATCTTTCGATACGGGGGCATAAAAAACCCTAATACATGTATACGTCACTCCCCCCACCCACACAAACACAATCACAGTTTATTGTATCTATTATTTTTATCCCCTAATTTTGTAAGTATTTAAGTAAGTAATTAAGTATGTTAGTACTCAAGAGATATGATTGTTAACCTGCAACACCTTTAACCCTATCCCAAACAAGACCTGGTTTTGACGTCCCTAAAAGAAAAGGCTTGGAAAAACATAGGGAAAAAAAGAAGAAACTGCTGATTATACCCAGGTGAAATGAATCATGGTTTTTCATGAAATAACACGAACTATGATGGGCCAGGGACCCTGTTTAACCACGGTCTACCATGTTTTGTTAAATTGCCGCTAACATGGTACATTAACATGATATACAATGGTAAAAACATGGTTGACCATATTAAAGAAAACATGGTTGACCTTGTTAAAGAAAACATAGTAGACCATGTTAAAGAAAACAAGGTAAACCATGTTACAGACCATGGAAAGAGACCATGTTACCAGCATAATAAAAAGCCATGGTAGGCCATGGTCAAACTCAATAATCAATGTTATGTTAAAACATAGAAAACTGACCACGGTTAACTGAGTGTCTAGCCATTTTGCATGGTGCATTACCATGCCCCTTTTCTTGCGCACCATGTTGGCCCTAAGAAGATTAAGTGCAACATGGGCCCTTTTTTCTTAAAAATAGATTTAACAGTTGTGAAATGATTGATAAAGTGCAAGTTTATTCTTAGCCCTTGGTCTTTCAGCTTAACCCATTCCCACACGATAAAATTTTATACCAGTCCAAATTCAAAGAAGTTCCAGACGAAATATATTAATGACGAAAGTTTTAAAAATCTTGCTTTTTCGGATAGAAAACATTGTGGATAATGAAGAAATTGCTTGTAACAAGCAATTTCTTCATTATCCACAATGTTTTCCAAAGTTGTCATATTGAGGGGCGTTTAAAAGCGTCACTGTGTGGGAATGGGTTAACAGATGTCAGAAATTCTTTTTCAAAGTTAAAAAATGAAAAACATAAATGTCCCTTGGGCTCAAATTTTAAATAAAAGTGCCCAGATTTATTTCAATCCAGTCCTGTGGGGAACACTTAAATCATAAACATGGTAATTGTGTTTAATTGTTATGATTTGCCACATATTTCTGTACAGATTGCACTTTTTCTGTAATGTCTTTGTTGCTCGCACTAAACTTTTCCTTCAGAACAGCAATCATAGCAGAAAATAGCCTTAAATCAAATGCAGGCTTGCTTAAAGTCTTGCTGTTAGGTGTCAGAAAATGAAACAAGATCGGAGCTTCAACTTTAATTGGTTTTCAAACTAAAGAGCATCCAACCACAATAATACGCAATGTACCATATATCATGTAAAGTAATATAATGTGTGCAATGTAGTATCAATACGTGACATCCCCCTTTTTGTCAAGAAAATACAGGTATAAATGTTATGTATTCATAACACTCAGAGATGCATTTTCTACAGTGTAATTTTCAAACACTAACTACTGGTTCATAGTCTTGCAGATGAACAAGTATCCTACTTAAGTCCAATTATGATTTGAAATTTCTAAGGAAATATATTTATGTTCAACTGTTCTGAAATTACCACTCTTTGTCAGTTTTTTAAATACTATATCTTAGAATACTACTACTTCAGTTTGTCATTACTGTATGAATCTCCTTTTTTACTAATTATCATATCATGACTAAGTTGTGAAAAATGACTAGAACTAATATCTAAATAAAATAAATAAACAGAAATTTCTTCTTGAAATCTTCTGGAACTTGCTCAAGTCTTGAATATATAACTTCTTTCTGTCTCTTTTCCCTTTCCAGCTGAATGAATTTGCGGTTTTTAACCAACGCAATTACTTTGATCAACTTAACCATTTGAAACTTTTATTACCTTCACACTATATTTTTCATATTTCTATTTCTTTTGATAACACTAGATTTGAACTGATTTTTTTTTTAAACAAATACTTCACTGATATGACACACATAATCATCATACTTGGCTGGATTTCTAACAACTCTACCTGATCTGGTTGTTTGGATTTCAGGATTTTCATCACTTTGATTAGAACTTTGATTTGATTGATTATTTAACACAACTTTTTCTTCATTATTTGACTGATTATTAATCGACACTTTTTCATATTGATTTTGATTTGACACTGAATTTCCAAAATTGACTTCTCTTGGTTTGATCTCTGTATCATTCATCTCTTTGCTCTTGAATTCTGCTTTGGTTGATTTCAGATGTTTTCGGTTTCTACGTAGTTTTCTCCCATCATCAGTTTTCACTATGTACGAACGTGGAGTATGATGTTTACCCACGACCGTTCCTGGAATGACTTGTTTGTTGTGTTCTATAACAACCCGTTGTCCTTCAATCAGATTTGAAAGAGAATTTTTTCCACAATGTTTGTCGTAGAAATATTTCTGTTGCTTTTGACGATTGCTATGTAATTTTGTTATGTTTACCGTGCCTTTATAGTTGGGTTTTAACAGCACCTCTGCTGTAGGTATGCTTGACTTTAGTCTGCGCCCGATATGCATTTGTGCTGGTGACAATCCAATTCCATCTATAGGTGTATTTCTATAATCTAACAAGGCTTTGCTAGGATCATTGCTCTTCCTTATAAGATTTTTGACAGTCTGTACAAAACGCTCTGTTTGTCCATTCGCTTGGCTATAATGTGGACTAATTGTCGTATGAATAAAATCACACTCTTTAGCGAATTGTTTAAACTCTTTACAAGCAAATTGTGGTCCGTTGTCACTGACCACTTCATTAGGGTATCCAAAACGCGCGAATAGCTTCTTCATGTAAGAAATTACATTTGATGAACTTAAATTGTCCAATTTGTCTATTTCTGGCCATTTTGAATGGTAATCAACAGTAAGTAGATAGTGTTGTCCTTTACATTCAAACAGGTCTGCTCCAATCTTTGCAGAAGGTCGATCTGGTATCTTGACAGAAATCATTGTTTCTTTCCTGTTTGTCTTTTTATTATGCAGAGCACAAATTTCACACTTTTCTACTATATTTTGAATCTGTACCAACATTCCAGGCCAAAACATGAACTGTCTCGCCCGCTCTTTGCATTTTCCTATTCCTATATGCGTTTCGTGTACTATTTTTAGCATTTCATCTCTTTTAGCATTAGGAATGATTACTTTATGGCCTTTGAAGACTATTCCATCAATGCTTGTGATTTCCTGTTTGAAAGGCCAATATTGTTTAATAATATCTGGAACCAATTTTTTATGCTCTGGCCATCCATTTTCCAGCATCATTACCAATGTTTGTAATTCGGAGTCATTTTCTGTTTCACGTTTTAAACTTTCATACTTCTCTGGCGACATCGGTAAGTGTGCATTAAGATGGATTTCATGAACATCCAATTCTGGTATTAAACTATCATTACTCTCCGGTAAATATAATCTCGACAATGTGTCAGATATATACATTGATTTACCAGGTTTGTATCGTAACGTGAAATCATACTTTTGTAATGTCATGACAAATCTTTGCACTCTAGATGGCGCGTCAATAATGGACTTATTAAAAATACTCTCTAAAGGCTTATGGTCACTTTCAACAGTGAAATGTCGTCCGAAAAGATAATAATGGAACTTTTGACAACCAAACACTATTGCCAAAGTCTCTTTTTCGATTTCTGAATACCTCTTCTGTGTGTTATTTAGGGCCCTAGAAGCATAAGCTATTGGTTTATTTTCTTGCAATAACACTGCTCCAAGTCCTAATGAGCTTGAATCGACATTAAGAATCAAATCTTTATCTTTGTCATAAAACGCTAGAACTGGTGTTTCTGATGCCATTTGTTTCAGTTTTTCAAAACTACTCTGTTTTTCATTGTCCCAATGCCATTCTATCTCTTTCTGTAATAGTAACCTTAAGGGATTACTAATCTCTGACATGTCTGGCATGAACTTTTGTAGATATGTAATGAATCCCATAAATGTTTGTAGCTCTTTTTTGCTCTCAGGGGCTTTCATGTTAATTACAGCTCTGACCTTCTCTGGGTCAGCTTTCAGACCATCTTTCGAGATTTTGTGTCCAACATACAGATGCTGTGTCACCCTGTATCACTCCTGGGTTGGGGTCACTACTACAAATCTTTTTATCTGCCAAGTAAAGATTTAAAGAAAAATAGACTTTTTCACCATTAATATTTATGAGGAAAATTTCTGTCTGTTATATTTCAAATAATGAATGCCAACATTTTTAAGGCAGTTAAGAGTATAGCTAGACCATTAACCCATTACCTGATGATTAATGCCTTTGAAAATAGAGTAGACCCAGATCAGGCAGCACCTGTAGGAGCTGCCTGATCAGGGTCTACTCAGTTTGCTTCAGAGCATATTGTAGTCCAGACTTTGCTTTACTGGTTACAGCATTGATATTCAAAATTTTTGTGACAAATTAAAAATATATCCAATTATATATGCAAAGTAGGTGGAGTTTTGGATGAATATTAAACAGATTAAGGGTTAAAGACACACTATGTAACAGTGGAGATCCTGATCTGACAGCTTCTTTAACCCTTGTCATGCTGTATAAATTACCTAACTGAATTGCTGTCAAATCAAAGGGCTGAGAGTATTGATAAATCTTGTTGTTCAAAAACAATATTTCTTTTAGAAATTAACCTCATAAACAATTCCGGAAGGATAAGTACAAGCAGAAGGTGTAGACTAAAGTCAGCCTGCACAAACGTGCAGTCTGATCTTAGTCTACACCTCCTGCCAAAACCGGAATATTACGGGATTGGTATGACAAGGGTTAAGAGCTATCTGGCCTAGGCCTCCACTATTTGAAAACTAGACATTGTCGCAAAGCGGACTAATACCCCCCAACAACGCTTGTCCATATACAAGTGCTATCTGCAAAACAAGGACAAAAAATGGACTTTTTTAATTAAAGGGCCATAAAACCATAAAAAATCAATGGACCATAACCAGAATAGGATATGCACATGTCTGACTTATACCAAGCGTTTCTGTAAAATTTGAATCAAATCCGTCCAATGGTTGCTGAGAAAATTAGCGGACATGATTTTTCACTAAAGGGCCATAACTATGTCATAAATCAATAGACTGTAACCAAAATGGAATAGGCACATCTCTGTTGATACTGATTATATCAGTGAAGTTAAGGGGGGTATAAAAATGTAGAAAGGGGTATTCTGGGGGAAAGACTTTTAAGTTACTTCTACCCATTTATGCATTTTAAGTCATATATAAACTTAAAAGCAGCAGTCGACTTTTGAAAACACTGTAGCAAACAAGATGTGATTGTGAAACACCATGCCCTCGATACAGGAATTCTTTAGAAACAGGTGATTTTTATTGAGTTTTTTTTGTTGTTGTTGTTTTGTTTTGTTTTAGGGAAAAGGGTTAAATGTTGACCTTGACCTTGATGAAATGACCTTCTCCAGTTGCACCTTGTTGAGACCTATCTACATACCAAATATTAGCATTGTAACTTAATTAGGGATGAAGTTATAGGAAAATGTTTAGTTGGCAGGTTAAGTTTTTGAGTAACGTTTTAGGGAAAAGGGTTGAAATTTTGACCTTGACCTTGATGAAATGACCTTCCCCAGTTGTGCCTTGTTGTGACCTATCTACATACCAAATATTAGCATTGTAACTTAATTAGGGATGAAGTTATAGGAAAATGTTTAGTTGACAGGTTAAGTTTTTGAGTAATATTTTAGGGAGAAGGGTTAAAAATTTTAATGTTAAATGTTGACCTTGACCTTGATGAATTTACCTTCCCCAGTTGCACCTTGTTGAGACCTATCTACATACCAAATATTACAGAGTTTGACACAGTGTCTGATCCAGGATTTGAAAAACATGGGGGAAATTCCCCCATTAGTTTTGAAAACATGGGGGATCTGTAATGACTATGGGGGACTTAAAGTTAGCTTAACCAAACAACAAAACAATTGACTGGTCCGTACTGAAAGAAGTAAAGACATATTTTTAAAGTTCAGTTTATTATTATGTTTTGTAAGAATCATTGTGAGAAAGGAAAACAATGCTGATTAAAAGCAATCATTACTTTCTATCACAATGTTTCCTTCAATTTTAATTCAATGTGGTAGTAAACGTTGGGATTCTTGTAATTCATGTGTGAAAGGGTTAAAACCATAAAGTAAGAGCACAAATTCTGGAGCTGAGTCTTTAATTAAATTACTCTTTAAATATAATGACACCTTTATACATGTATGTTTAACTCAACTGCATGATAAGTATGTTGATTTAAATAGACATCTTTTGACAAAAAATTTAAGTTATGAAAGTTACAGGGCTTTGACTTTTTTCTTGTGACACGGAGTCTGAATGTGCAGTGGCGTCGTCAATTTGTGACTCTGATTCTAGCGCCGTTTGAGTCCACGTATTTTCGTCATCCACATTTGAATCACGGCGAAAGAAATCAGTAATACGCCGTTTTTTCCCTGTCTGACCCATTGTTCATTGAAGACAATGCGGACGATTCCATCATTACTATGACAAAAAACATAAAATTCGAATTTTCCTGTCAACGAAAACAATTTTTAAAATTTCTTTGTAAGTAATTCACTTCGAAAAAAACTTCATTTATTTATTCAAAGGTGGATTTTTTTATTGACAATGTTTTTCTCGCACAATGAAAATATAAATGAATGTAATCAAATGTTCGTTTAAAATGATTCTTAAATCATCGATCGACTTCGACTGCCACTAATAGGAATACAATAGTTGGAATGACTATAGTTACAAATGCATGGTCTTAGTTGAGATCGAAGTCAACCATAGTAAACATTAAGGGAAGTCACTCTTATGATACCGCTCGAAGAAAAAGGTAAACAGTTAGACGCGACTTGCTGTCAAATGCTAGGTTTATTAATAATCCTTTTTTATTTTTTTGTGCGACCATCCCCCGCTTGATAAAAAAAACATGCGTGATCTTTCAGAAATGCCAGGGATTCTCGCAATCGCGCGTCCTAGATCAGACTGTTGACATTGATTTTTTTGGCTGCCAGACAGTTGGGCTTGTTGCTGCCAGATACTGCTGGCCCTGACCAAATGTTCACTGGTCCTGACCAATTGCTTGTATGGGTCAACTCCACTCCGGAATCACTTCGGGGTGGTTGTACCCTAAAGTAGTCCATTAAGAAAATTTGATCTCCTCCTTTTGTCATGCTGTTTTAACATTTAATCAACAGCAAGTTGCTTGATGTTAGGTTCTGCAGAGTGAGAGATCACTGCTGCATACCATGCATGTGATTCAAAGCTTTAATCAGGGAACAATTTCCTTGTAGAAACTGACATTTGAAAGTGGCACCCTACAAGAATTTCACTTCCGAGCCTAAACAATTTCAGGGGTTGATGTGCAGAATGAAGATTTGCGAAAAACTTTATCCCTAATGATACCATTTTCCTGGCCTGTAATTCAAGATCAAAGACTGCTCTTTATGACGGACTAAGATTTAAGGCCCAACAAAACTTTTGGGAGGAGCTACAGATTGCGAAAATGGGCCCTTTTTACCCTTTATTTAATGAGGCAAAAACGGACAGGAGTGTAACCGTAACAGAAGTTAGAAAATGCATTATTACATGGTTTTCTTTACCAGATACCAAACTATTCCAAAGTTATTTCACCTTGAACATTTACTAACTAGATTTGCACAAAATATTAATAATGAACTTGTAGGTAGTTGGTACTAGGTAACAAGAAAAATAACTGATAAGCACATTAAACAATGTAAACTAAAGTAAAGCGTTCTGACCGTACTATCGTAAAACCTAGCCTGGGATATTTTTCGGTTTTTAAATTATGAAAGACGGCCGGAATAGCTTTATTTTAATTAAAATTGTTACACATGACATCAGAACCTTTATGTTTTCTGTAAAAGAAATTTGCGTTTTTAGGCCGCATTTTTGTATAACCACATTCTAGTAAAAGCTATGGCTACCACAAGCTCAGTGCAGACAACAGGTGCGGGCATGTTGAAATTCCTACCATTTTCCAGTTAGTCAATCATATGGGTATCGGTATAACTTGTTAAATAGGTTGAAAGTTGATTAAAACACAAATTCAAATTTATACAATATCATTTTTTTTATGTACATAACAAAATCAATTTATGATATTCATATTACAAATAAATTAAAACGAGAATTATGATAGAGAGCAATTCGTTAATAATTTGGTATTAGTTCGGTTATCATGAATAATTCGGTAATTCAATGCACCAAACGACGATCTGTCTTACAAATATATAGATGATGGTTTATTGCACAGACATTTTTGATGAATTGGTCAATATCAAATGTCATGCTATCCGCTTCCCCACCCGCTTTCACCTTACCTCCAACAGCCAAGATCCGAAATTTCGATCTACCCGGAAAGCCTGGGAAACATGCATATCCTCCATCCTCTGGTTTGTAAACCGACTTTTCAGGTACTAGTATGTACTTCTGATCAGGCACAGAAAGTTTGTTGTTGTCGTTGAACCAGCGCATAACGGAAAATTTGTTTTCGAACGGTTAACCGCCATTTCTGTAATATTTTTTCCAGGCCGTGACGTCATCAGAAATGGGCTTTGCATCACGTGATACGCAGATTCTGATTCTGGCGAGTTAATTTCCGTTATTCTGACAAACCCATGTACTTTTTATATTTTGATTCGGAAAAGACACTTGTTAACGGTAAATTGAGAAATGTTCTAAGTGGTTTTGAAGTATTGTATGAATTTTCCCTGTTATTACGTCATCCTGGAAATGCGTTTTTGTACCACGTGATACACAAAGTTTTTTTCTTATATCGTTACAAACAAATGATCGGTAATTCTCGGAGGCTCTACGAGCAAGTTCGCAGGTCGAGTTAGACCGAAAATAATCGATTATGTAACGGTTTCCAGCTTTGTAGTCTTCTTGTTTAGCTAGTCGGTGACCAGCCGCGATGGTGATTGTTTACTTCCGGCGACGTTTCACTCGCCGGGCTTAATGTAAAATGGCTCAACAAGCCTTACACGTTTTTTTAAACGCAAAGCAGCCGAAGATGATGAAGGTAAATAAATAATAAACGTTTTCTTACAATTATAAGTCCAGAATCGTAGAGGTCAGTGTAAAAATTAGCTAGCCTAGCAGACGCCTTGTATCACGTAAATATTTCGTCACGGAAAATTTACTCGCTCTTTCAACACAGCTGATTTAACAGACTAGGTACTATAATATAGTATCGTCGGCTTATCAAAACTGAATTCTAGGAGTTTTTTTTTTTTTTTTTTTGCACCATCCATCAACTAAAGTCTCAGTCAATTTTTATATAGTCAATGTTCTTGCCATCTTTTTGCTTCAACTCAACTACGTAAATAGCTTAGTATTTGAAATTGATAATCATTGAAAATAAGCGAATAAAAATTTAAAAAAAAAAAAAAAAAATGAAATTGAGTTATTTTTCCAAATAAAAAATCAACAGGGATTAAAATAAGAAAACATTCTAAAATTTGGGGTTGAAATATGAAAAGGCAAGGAAATTTTTTGATTGACTGCCATCCAAAACAGTTGCTGGCATTTGTCAATGACACAAGGACAGGGATTTATAATTTTTTTTTAATTCAGACTTGGGTTTGGTTTTTTTTTTTTTTTTTTTTTTAATCCTTTATAACAGCACAGAAAGTTTTAATTCAGTTATACAGTAACATAATTATATAGTTATTATCCATTTTTCTCCAGGTTCAAGTTTAACTGTTATAATATATTACTTAAACTTTGTCCCATTGTTTTAGAAGAAGACCCCTCAAAATCATGCTTGATGGGTCATGTGGCCTGTTGACCTGAAAATCAATCTGAATCTCTGAGTGGATGGGGTACGGCCATATATTCTCTTGAAAGTTTGTGCCTTCTCATAAGTTCATGCTTTTTTGTAAGAGCCTAACACTTTCCGTAACCGACATGGGTGGGGATAGTGTAATATAACCATAAATAAATTACTATCAAATGCAGTTGAAAACAGTGTGGTCACTGTTCATTTGAGGAATATATGTTTACTTTTATCATTTAAGTTTAGTTTAAAATTATGCCCATGTTATTTCTTGATATCATGGGTTGACCATGGTTATGATCTCTGTAAGATGGGTGACAATGGTATTTCATTTCATACCATGATAACACTGTAGAACCATGCTCTAACATGGTCATAGTAGCAACTCTGACCATGGTATTACCATAGCAAGTGATGTTTTTTCACAGTTGAACCATGAATAACATGATCAGATGCCAATTACAATGAAATGCCATGGTAAACATTTCACATGGGTAACCAGCAGTTTCTCCTTTTGTCTCAATATTTTCTATGCCTAATTTTACACAAATCCTATCTTTAATAACTTCCATTTTGTCATCTGTGGCAGGTTTTGAAGTGGATCACTCTAAAATTTTGCCGTTTGGGAAAGGGTTAAGTAAATAATATTATTCCATATGGTCACCAATGCAGGGTGAAATTTCAGTGAAATTCAATTTTCGCTGGGGTACAAAATAAAATAAGAGAAGAAAGAAAACATGCTCAACTCTGTGTGGCTTCATCCACTAAATTAGAAGCAAAACAATTGGTCAAATAAGGTGTTTTCATATTGTCTAAAGACTCTTAAAACAATTTCAGCTTATCTGCTAATTAACTCCTTACCAAAAGACAAAATTTTAGACTGGTCGAAATTGAAAGTATTTGCATATGACAAAATAAAGGAGGATCTAAAATTGAAATTCGATTGGAAAAGGGTAGAAAACATTGAAGGAGAAGGAGAAAATGCTGGTTACAAGCATTTTCTCCTTTTCCCACAATCTTTTCTAAAGGCTTCTTTCTCAGGGTCATAAAAAGTAGGGATTGTGTGGTAATGCGCCAATAAACAGTTTTAAAAAGCGAAGTCTGAAATTCTGCCTAGAAAAATTGCCAAAGACAAAAAATCCTTCTAGTAAAAGTGACTAAGTCGAAATTCCGCCTATGAGAATCTCTAGAAATATTCAGAGACAATTTTTCCTGGTAATTTTGAAAGTTAAGTTTACTTTTCCGCCTTACAACACGGATTTTATTTTCCGTCTAAGTTGTTTTCAAATTTCCTGTTAAGATTAAGGCGGATATTCAGATTTTCCTAGGCGGTTTTTTTCACTTTTCCATGTCCGTCTAGCAATGGCAGGAAAATCGGATTTTTTGACAATTTCAGGGCGTAAACCGTCTAAATTCCAGGCGTATTCCTGGTAATATTTTCATACAGGTAATTTCCATATATGGTGAAACCTTTAAAAATCTTCTTCTCATAAACTACTGTAAATCATGTTTTGTTAGCGAGGGTTTTATTTTTTAACTAATGCTAGCCAATCAATGTGCTTGCGAATTCAAGAATCTCGCTTTAAATGGATAATTTTGTAAAGAACAAGATGTGTTTGTGAAACACCATGCCCCCGATACAGGAATTCTTTAGAAACGGGTGATTTTTATTTATTTTTTTTTCTTTGTTTTAGGGAAAAGGGTTAAATGTTGACCTTGATCTTGATTAAATGACCTTCCCCAGTTGCGCCTTGTTGAGACCTATCTACATACCAAATATTAGCATTGTAATTTAATTATGGATGAAGTTATAGGCAAATGTTTAGTTGGCAGGTTAAGCTTTGAGTAAAGTTTTAGGGAAAAGGGTTAAAATTTTGACCTTGACCTTGATTAAATGACCTTCCCCAGTTGCGCCTTGTTGAGACCTATCTGCATACCAAATACCGGTATTAGCATTGTAACTTAATTAGGGATGAAGTTATAGGCAAATGTTTAGTTGGCAGGTTAAGTCTTTGAGTAAAGTTTTAGGGAAAAGGGTTAAAATTTTGACCTTGACCTTGAAGAAATGAACTTCCCCAGTTGCGTCTTGTTGAGACCTATCTACATACCAAATATTAGCATTGTAACTTAATCAGGGTTGGAGTTATAGGAAAATTGGTAGGTTGATTTTTGCAAACAGACAGACAGAATGATGGACAGACAGAAATGACCTTCCTCAGTTGCTCCTTGTTGAGACCTATCTTCATACAAGTTTTGACCTTGACCTTGACCATGAAGTAAGGATTTTATGGTTCATTGATTTTTGCCTCAGTTATACTTAGTCTCTGGGGCTTATTGAAATTGCAGCCTTGTGATTGCAACTCCTCCTACAATTCTGGCTGGATCTAAATGAAACTTGGTGGATGTTATCATCTTAATTGGTAGATGTGCATGAAGTACGGATTTTATGGTTCATTGATTTTTGCCTCAGTTATGCCCCCTTAAAACTTAGTCTCTGGGGCTTATTGAAATTGCAGCCTTGTGAATGCAACTCCTTCTAAGTTTCTGACTGGATTTAAATGAAACTTGCTGGATGTTATCACCTTAATTGGTAGATGTGCATTATGTAAGGATTTTATGGTCCATTGATTTTTGCCTCAGTTATGCCCCCTTAAAACTTAGTCTGTGGGGCTTATTGATATTGCAGCCTTGTGAATGCCTCTCCTCCTAAGTTTCTGGCTTGATCTAAATGAAACTTAATGAATGTTATCACCTCAATTGGAAGATGTGCATGAAGTAAGGATTTTATGGTCCATTGATTTTCGTCTCAGGTTTCCCCCCTTCAAACTTAGCCTCAGGGGCTTATTGATATTGCAGCCTTGTGATTGCAACTCCTCCTAAGTTTCTGGCTGGATCTAAATGAAACTTGGTGGATGTTATCACCTTAATTGGTAAATGTGCATGAAGGATTTTATGGCTCATTATTTTTTGCTTCAATTATTCCTCATTAAAACTTAGTCTCTGGGGCCTATTGAAATTGCAACTTCGTGAATGCAACTACTTCTAAGTTTCTGGCTGGATCTAAATGAAACTTGCTGGATGTAATCATCTTAATTGATAGATGTGCATGAAATAAGGATTTTATGGTTCATTAACTTTCCCTGACTTATGCCCCCTTAAAACTTATTATCTGGGGCTTATCAAAATTGCAGCCTTGTGAACACAACTCCTTTAACTTTTTGTCTTGATTTAAATGAAACTTAGTCAATGTCATCACCGTAATTTGTAGGTGTACATGGATCAATGATTTTTATGGTTCATTGATTTTTGCAAGAGTTATGCCTGTGGGCCCTATCAATCAATCAAACATAACAAACAGTTTGAACCTGACAATTCAAAAAGGTAGTCTGCAAATGTTTTGAATTTGGTTATGTCAAAATAAGTAGTGTCTACAATTATGTTTTCTTGAAACAGCAGCAAAGTGGCGGCGTATATTGTGACGATGGCACTCTTGTTCATATATGGTAAGCAGTGAAAACCTACATTCTTTTAAGTTTGCTTACAATTATAAGTTTTCAACAAAATTTCACAAAATGATCCTTTGGCGATTCTTTGTCAGATTCCTTCATAAATATGGCTGAGATGAAAATTATTTTGGGGTTTGCTTGTCTACATAATATGGTATATAGTGAAATTTTGAACATCTTATTCTTGCAAACTACCATGTATTTGTAAAACCATGGAAAGAAAATTTTGCAGAATGCCCCAAATTACACTCAAATGGGAAAAAATACTAAATAATGAACCAGATATAGTCTTCATTTTTATTTAACCTCTTTTCCCACACAATGAAGCCTTTTGATGCCTCTCAAGGAAAAAAATGGGAAACATTGTATAAAATAAAGAAATTGCTTGCAACAAGCAATTTCTTCATTTTCTACAAGGTTTTTTACCCAGAAACTTGAACAAATCTAAAATTTTATCAACTTTAAAATGTTGTTTACAACTCATTTCAATTTGGACCAGTCAAAAATTTTCTGTCTGGTTAATGAGCAAAATTGGCATTTTTGTTGGAAAAAAGCAATTGGTTCCATTGAATCATTCATTAATTTTAGATTTCATGACATTTGGGTGTGGATAACATGCACTTAACCACAATAATATGACGGAAATTCAAAGGAAGGAAACAAAATGACAAGGACAACTAGAAATATTGTGAAATATATCACTTCAAGAGCTAGAATAAGACTGTACATACATATATAAGCTTTGAGAAAGTTTTGAACTTAGCCGTACAGAATCGAATATTGGCTTGCCAAATTAAAGGTACAACTCCTGGTGACTTCATGATGGTTTTGATACACAAGCCAGTTATCAAACTATTTTCAAACAATGTTTTCATTGTTCATTATTACTAATAGTTACAGATTAAACCAATAATGAAACCAATGGAAGTATTGATCAAAGACTGGTTATCAATGGGCTTCTACCAATTATCGTAGTTACCCAGCTTGACCAGTTACCTCCCTTGACCTCTGGGTAGTTCAAGTCTATATTTTTAGATTACCTATTCACAGGAAGATTCAAGTATCCCTTTAAATTTAATGTCTTTCCATCATGAAAATTATTGAAGCTTTTCACTTCCATTTGTGATAATATTCAAGTTCCATGGTCAATTGATTTGAAAGCTAAAGTAATTCAAATGATCCCATTTCGAAATTTCATGAATAGGTTTTGAAAAGGGTCGCCCTTGGTACATTCTTTCCAAGTTTTTGTCCAAATTGGCCCATTGAGAAGATTTATACAGAATTATTCCATATTTTCTTTAAGTCTGATAAGCGCCACCCTTCAATGCCCAATTTTTTTTCAAATATCCAAATTTTGAAAAGATTCACACAAGAAACACTCCATCCAAGTTTGGTCCAAATTGGCCCAGTGGTTAAGTTGAAGAAGATTTTTAAAGTATTGCATCATGATTTCTTCAAGTCTAATTAGACTGGCCCTACCACACCTTTGTTTGTTTGCAAATTAAATTTTTTGAAAAGCCCAGGTAACCAATTGATACTCCATCAGAATTACTTTTCAAAAAACTAGGATGGATGCGATTTAATGATAGAGTGCTTTATAAAAAAGCAGTTCTTATGTACAAAGCCACTCAGAGTGATAAGGCCCCACAATACCTTCAAGAAAAATGTTTAAAGGTTTCAGATAACCACAATATTAGACTGAGAACTTCAGAAAAACAACATTTATTTGTACCAAAACCAAAATTAGAAATCTTTCGTAGGTCATTTAATTATTCTGGTCCAAAAATATGGAATACTTTGCCTCTCTCAGTAAGAAACTCAGACTCGGAAGATTTAAATCAAATTATTTACAGTGGAAGTTTCCAGGAGGTCTGTCTTAAACAGGTCATATTTCTGTTTGTTATTACCTGGCAATAATATCACATTGTTGAACTAAGTGGTTTTAAAGTTTTTAAAGTTGTGAATATATATTTTGTTGTTGTTGTTTCTGTGTCAGTTGTATGTTAAAGCATCTTTGAAAATATTTCAAATTCTCTCTCAATTGAAGCAATTTCTTTTATCTATTTTTTTATATGTGTGTATATATGTGTATGCATGAATATGATTACAATGCTTGAATGACGATTATATCTTCTTATTGCAGTTATATTGTATCATTGTTGTATATATCAATTGTTTTGTTAAAATTTACTGTTTGTAATATATGATGTTTTGAGAGGCCCACATGGAAGATTGGGCAACCAAATGTGTAGCCTCCTTAAATAAAGTCGTTATTATTATTATTATTATTCCTGCCAAGTTTAGTCAAAATTGGCTAGAGGTTTGGGAGGAGAGGATTCCAAAATGGTTATTTATGATTCCTCTTAGTCTGATAAGCCCTGCTTTACCAAGTTCCCCTTTTTCGCCAATCGAAATTTGACAAACAAGTTTTGAAAAGATTTTTATGGAATTATTTTATGAGGTCTGACTATTCCTTCCAAATTTGGTTTGTTTCACAAATCAAAATTTCACAAAAAACAATTTGTTAAGGGTTACACAAGCATAATTTTGCCATGTTTGGTACAAATTTACCCAAAGGTTTATGAAGAAAAGATTTTTCAAAGATTTTTCCAAGTCTGATTAGCACCGCCCTTCCAGGCCCCCATTGTTTTTCAAATCAAAGTTTTGAAAAGGGTCACCCTAGGAACATTTCTACCAAGTTAGTCCATTATTTTAATTGGCCAGTGGTTAAAGAAGCTCTTGAATAGCTAATCTTGAAAATATGATATAGGAAAATTACCTGCTTTTCCAATAATTATTAACCCTTGTCATGCTGAACCCGGAATATTCCGGTTTTGGCAGGAGGTGTAGACTAAGATCAGACTGCACTTATGTGCAGGCTGATCTTGGTCTATACCTCCTGCTTGTACTTTTCCTGCCAGAGTTGTTTATGAAGTTGATTTCTAAAAATAATATTGATTTTTGAACAACAAGTTCTATCAGTGCTTGCAGTTCTTTGATTTGACTGCAATTCAGTAAGGTAATTTATACAGCAGGACAAGGGTTAATATCATTTTTACAATAAATATTCTTTCTTGGTGTTAAAACTACTAAATTCATCTAGAATATATTTAATGCAATATATTCCTTATGCCCTAATTAGAAACAGCAGAATTTATCAGGCGAGGTTGTTAGTCTACAGGTGATGCTGATCATGACTGTATTGCTAGCGGAAACCATATAGTCACCTAGGATTGTTTTTTTCTACCTTAGTCATCTGAAAAAAGATATGTCTGAGACATTGTGCCGACAAACATGTAGGACTCTTTCCCACAGAAACTATAACCGTCGCCTGTAAGGGCTGATGAATACCCCCCACTGCGGCCTCTTTTTAGATGAGGCCAAATTGTAACCATTGATATGTTGGCCATCATTCATGATTTATCAAGTGGACAATTTTTTTTTTACAAATTTTAAGTCAATGAGGGGCAATGACTGTGTAAAAAACATAGGGATTTTGTTCAACATTGAAGACGGAAATTATGGATTTACATTGAACATGGCGTTTATGTTCTGGAATAAACATATGAACCACTTTTATTTTTTTAATCTGTCAACCAGGAGTTATGTTTTATTCTCTGTACATTGTATATAAGAAAATTAATCAAAGGGGCATAACTCTTGATATAGTTAATCATAATGGAAACTGCAGCTGCAGACTCCATTAAAGTTTCAGCAAAATTGGTGAAGAACTGTAGAAGAAGAAGAGGTCACAATTTTTATTCTCTATATATTCTTCCAGTATATAGGATAATAATTCAAAGGGAAATAACTCCTGAAATAGTTAATAGATAGATGATGCCACATGCCAAATATCAAAGCTGTAGGCCATTCTGTTTTGGAGAAGAATATTTTTACTTATATGCACCTATGTAAAGCTTCAATTACTTGTGATCCCCAGGGACGGCCAAATTTGGACCCTGGGGCCATAATTTGAACAATCTTGATTGGAAGATTTTGGTAAAGTTTCAGCAAAATCGGTTTGGAAATATGGGAGGAGATGAGGACACAAAATTAAGACCATGGACGGATGGACAGACGGATGGAGGGACAGACAGACAGACTGACAGACAACCTGATTCCAGTATACTCCCCCATAACTTCCCTGTGGAGGGTGCTACATACCAAATATCAAAGCTGTAGGCCTTACAGTTTCAGAGACGGAGATTTTTAAAGATTTTCTGAAATTAACGCTTTTTGTTGTCATGACAACCAGAGTTCTGCATGGAATTAATTTTCTTTGAACAACCTTGGAAGAGCTTGACAAAAGGGACATTTCTGCTTAGTTTGATCAATATCTGTCCAGTAGTTTTAGCTGCAGAGAGATCACCATTTTAGGTATTCTATTTAGGATAATAATTAAAAGGGGCATAACTCCAGAAACAGTTGATTAATAATCATCATGAAAATTGCAGGTGCACAAGTTCCTGTTGCAAGGAAGATTTCTGACATTAGTCTCACACCTATGGGTGAACAAGCAAATTGGTTGAATTGATATCCCCCGCTGAAATTATATTTTGTTTGTCAAAGGAGTATATCAATCTAAGGATATCGTTCTGTTTGTATATGGTTTCACAAACAGCTGCAGTTACTCTAAATTTAATAGTTGAACCCGATAATCCTGACGATATGCTCATCTTCTCTTTGTGGTGGAGCTTTCCCAAAAGTTTCATTGAAATCCAGCCAATGGTTTCCAAGAAATAGCATGGAAACAAATATTACTCTGTATGTTTATGGCTTCACCAATCAGGGGCAGTAACTCAAAATTTCATGGTGGAGACGGATAACCGGATGATATGTGCATCTCTTCTTTGTAGTGAAGCTTTCAACAAAGTTTCATGGAAATCCAGTCAATGGTTTCCAAGAAATAGCATGGAAACAAATATTAATCTATGTATATAGCTTCACCAATCAGGGGCAGTTACTCTGAATTTACTGGTCGAACCTGATAACCCCGACGATATGCCAATCTCCTCTTTGTTGTGAAGCTTTCCTCAAAGTTTCATGGAAATCCAGTCAATGGTTTCCAAGAAATAGCGTGGAAACAAATATTAATCTATGAATATAGCTCCACCAATCAGGGGCAGTTACTCTGAATTTACTGGTCGAACCTGATAACCCGGACGATATGCCAATCTCCTCTTTGTTGTGAAGCTCTCCACAAAGTTTAATTGAAATCCTGTCAAAGGTTTCCTAGAAGTAGCGTTGAAATGAATATTACTCTGTATGTATATGGCTTCACCAATCAGGGCGAAACTCTAAATTTAATGGTTGAACCAGGTAACCCCAAGGATATGCGCATCACCTCTTTGTAGTGAAGCTTTCCACAAGTCCCATTGAAATCTAGGCAATAGTTTCCAAGAAAAAGCGCAGAAATGAATATATCATTCTGAATATATTTAGCTTCACCAATCAGGGGCAGTAACTCTGAATTTTCAGGAAGAACCAGATAACCCCCACCATATGGACATCTCCTTTTTGTAGTGAAGCTTTCTACAAAGATTAATTGAAATCCAGTCAATGGTTTCCAAGAAATAGTGCGGAAACGGATATTACTCTGTATGTGTATGGCTTCACCAATCAGGGGCAGTAACTCTATATTTAATAGTTGAACCAGCTAACCCCAAGATTATGTGCATCTCCTCTTTGTAGTGAAGCTTTCCACAAAGTTACATTGAAATTTAGTCAATGGTTTCTAAGAAATAGTGCTGAAATGAATGTATTATTCTGTATGTATATAGCTTTACCAATCAGGGGCAGTAACTCTCGATTTACTTGTCGAACCAGATAACCCTGACAATATGCTCAACTCCCCTTTGTAGTGAAGCTTTCCACAAAATTCAATTAAAATCCAGTCAATGGTTTCCAAGACATAGCGCGGAAACGAATATAACTCTGTATGTATATATCTTCACCAATCAGGGGCAGTAACTCTGAATTTAATAGTTGAACCGGATAACAAGACAATAAGTGCAACTCCTCTTTGTAGTGAAGCTTTCCACAAAATTTCATTGAAATCCAGTCAATGGTTTTCAAGATATAGTGTGGAAATGAAACTTGGATTGACAGAAGGACTGACTAGGCAAAAACAATATCCCCCGCTGATGAAATCATCGGGATAAAAATCATCAACCTCTGGGGGATGAGCAGCTGGAAGCTCGGAAAGGATGTAGTGGTGGTACTGGTGGGAGAATCTTCCGGAATTTACGGTTAAGTGCTAACAGCCATATGACTTAAATACTGTTAAAAGTGGCATTCAACCCCATTCAAAAAAAAAAAAAAAAAAGATACTCTGAAAGACAAAGAATTGTAAAATTTCATGAACTTTAAATCGACATATTTTCTTTCAAATTGGACCAAATTCAGTCATCTCTGGTAATGGGTTGACTCATTTCCCGTAAATCCACTTTTCACAACCCTAAGCAATGTATCTTGGAAAAACATAATAGATTTCAGGAAAATAGCTTTTCACAAGCAAAAATGTCATTGCCTGAAATATTTTGTTCCCCTAAAGAAATCCATTTTTTAGATGTTCACAACTTTAACCAGTTATCATAAAAAAATTAAACTGGTCTTAATTGAAAGAAGTTTTATAGACCACAATTTATAGTTGACAGAATTTTAAAAATCTGTCTTTTAAGGTAGAAAATATTGTCGGTAATGAAGAAATTGCTTGTAACAAGCAATTTCTTCATTTTCCGCAACAATTTTTTTAAGCTTAATCTTCTACAGGGATGTCAAAAAGTGTTATAGTGTGGAAATGGGTTAAATTGTCCCCCAGCAAACTCTCTCATTCTGGACCAGGCTATAATTATGTTTTCTGGTAATAAGTTAAAGATATTATCAAAATAAAATTGTTTTCATTTTTTCCAGTTCTAGGGGAAGACAAATGTGAGATTGACAAAGACTTCAAGATCCTACTGAAGCTGGCTGATCTAGAAACCAGAATCAAGACTATGGAAGGTAATTTACCAGAGGACAAAATTTTAAACTTATCCAAATTGAAAAGAATAGCAGATGACAATTTCAATTTCATAAAATCTTAATTTTTTTAAACTTTCTTGGTAGAAAATATTGTCCAAATTTAAGGAATTGCTTGTTGCAAGCAATTTCTTTATTTTATACAATGTTTTTCCCAATTATTTTCTTAATTGGTGTCCAAAAGGATCATTGGGTAGGACTGGCTTAAGGGTGGCCTATATACTGAAAGAGGTTGCAAATGTCAAATTTGCTTGATATGAGTTCTGGTACAGAATTTCTTTAGGTCAAAGGTTTGATAAAGTGACCATGGCCTTTGTTGTATTTTGGCCCTTTTTTGGCACAGAGCTATTCAGACATGCATGTTGTCCTTCCACAACACTTGTTTTAAACAAAAGGGTCATTTGCTCACCTGAGTCAGTGGCAACCAATGGCTAACAAGGTGCCAAATTGTCACAAGATACGCCCGTCACACTGCTTAATATTAACTGGAGGTTTGAATAGAATTGAGGTTATTTTGAATGAGAGATCTATCCATCAATGAAGTTTCATGTTTCTAGCTATTTTACTTTTAGAGATATACTCCGGACAAGATTCAAGTATGAAAAACAACAAAGAGCAATAACTCAAAAAATAGACTAGGTAGAGTTATGGTTCTTGTACACTGCACTCCCACTTGGTGAGCTCTATCCATCCATGAAATTTCATTATTCTAGCTATTATACTTTTAGAGATATACTCCGGACAAGATTCAAGTATGAAAAACAACAAAGGGCAATAACTAAAAAAATAGGCCAGGTAGAGTTATGGTTCTTGTGCACCACACTCCCCCTTGGTGAGATCTATCCATCCATAAAAATTCATGATCCTAGCTATAATACTTTTAGAGATATACTCAAGACAAGATTCAAGTATGAAAAAACAACAAAGGGCAATAACTAAAAAAAAATAGGCCAGGAAGAGTAATGGTTCTTGTACACTGCACTCCCACTTGGTGAGCTCTATCCATCCATGAAATTTCATGATTATAGCTATGATACTTTTAGAGATATACTCCGGACAAGATTCAAGCATGAAAAAACAACAAAGGGCAATAACTCAAAAAATAGGATAGGTAGAGTTATGGTTCTTGTACACTGCACTACCACTGGGTGAGCTCTATCCATCCATGAAATTTCATGATTCTAGCTATTATACTTTTAGAGATATACTCAAACAAGATTCAAGTATGAAGAACAACAAAGGGCAATTACTCAAAAAATTGGCTAGGTAGAGTTATGGTTCTTGTACACTGCACTCCCACTTGGTAAGCTCTATCCATCCATGAAATTTCATGATTCTAGCTATTATACTTTTAGAGATATACTCAAGACAAGATTCAAGTATGAAAAACAACAAAGGGCAATAACTCAATAAATAGGTGAGGTAGAGTTATGGTTCTTGTGCATTGCACTCCCCCTAGGTGAGATCTATACACCCATGAAGTTTCATGATCCTAGCTATAATACTTTTAGAGATATACTCCGGACAAGATTCAAGCATGAAAAACCAACGAAGGGCAATACCTCAAAAAATTGGCTAGGTAGAGTTATGGTTCTAGTACACTGCACTCCCACTTGGTGAGCTCTATCCATTCATGTAATTTCATGATTCTAGCTATAATACTTTTAGAGATATACTCCGGACTAGATTCAAGTATAAAAAACAACAAAGGGCAATTACTCAAAAAATTGGCTAGGTAGAGTTATGGTTCTAGTACACTGCTCTCCCACTTGGTGAGCTCTATCCATCCATAAAATTTCATGATTCTAGCTCCTATACTTTAAGAGATATACTTTGGACAAGATTAAAGTATGAAAAACAACAAAGGGCAATAACTAAAAAAATAGGCCAGGTAGAGTTATGGTTCTTGTGCACTGCACTCCCTCTTGGTGAGATCCATACACCCATGAAGTATCATGATCCTAGCTATAATACTTTTAGAGATATACTCAAGACAAGATTCAAGTATGAAAAACAACAAAGGGCAATAACTCAATAAATAGGCCAGGTAGAGTTATGGTTCTTGTGCATTGCACCCCCCCTAGGTGAGATCTATACACCCATGAAGTTTCATGGTCCTAGCTATAATACTTTTAGAGATATACTCCGGACAAGATTCAAGCATGAAAAAACAACAAAGGGCAATACCTCAAAAAATTGGCTAGGTAGAGTTATGGTTCTAGTACACTGAACTCCCACTTGGTGAGCTCTATCCATTCATGTAATTTCATGATTCTAGCTATAATACTTTTAGAGATATACTCCGGACAAGATTCAAGTATAAAAAACAACAAAGGGCAATTACTCAAAAAATTGGCTAGGTAGAGTTATGGTTCTAGTACACTGCTCTCCCACTTGGTGAGTTCTATCCATCCATAAAATTTCATGATTCTAGCTCTTATTCTTTAAGAGATATACTTTGGACAAGATTAAAGTATGAAAAACAACAAAGGGCAATAACTAAAAAAATAGGCCAGGTAGAGTTATGGTTCTTGTGCACTGCACTCCCTCTTGGTGAGATCCATACACCCATGAAGTATCATGATCCTAGCTATAATACTTTTAGAGATATACTCCCGACAAGATTCAAGTATGAAAAACAACAAAGGGCAATAACTCAATAAATAGGCGAGGTAGAGTTATGGTTCTTGTGCATTGCACTCCCCCTAGGTGAGATCTATACACCCATGAAGTTTCATGATCCTAGCTATAATACTTTTAGAGATATACTCCGGACAAGATTCAAGCATGAAAAACCAACGAAGGGCAATACCTCAAAAAATTGGCTAGGTAGAGTTATGGTTCTAGTACACTGCACTCCCACTTGGTGAGCTCTATCCATTCATGTAATTTCATGATTCTAGCTATAATACTTTTAGAGATATACTCCGGACTAGATTCAAGTATAAAAAACAACAAAGGGCAATTACTCAAAAAATTGGCTAGGTAGAGTTATGGTTCTAGTACACTGCTCTCCCATTTGGTGAGCTCTATCCATCCATAAAATTTCATGATTCTAGCTCCTATACTTTAAGAGATATACTTTGGACAAGATTAAAGTATGAAAAACAACAAAGGGCAATAACTAAAAAAATAGGCCAGGTAGAGTTATGGTTCTTGTGCACTGCACTCCCTCTTGGTGAGATCCATACACCCATGAAGTATCATGATCATAGCTATAATACTTTTAGAGATATACTCCGGACAAGATTCAAGTATGAAAAACAACAAAGGGCAATAACTCAAAAAATAGGCCAGGTAGAGTTATGGTTAATGCGCACTGCACTCCGTATTGATGAGAAGAATATAACTGCCATGTTTAAAGTCAGCCGGACTTACGGTGACAGAGTTATGCTCCGGACAAAGAAGTGGACACCGCCCGGACAACCGGACGCCTGGACGACCGGACACCACGGGTGATCCCATAATACGTCCCGTCTTCGACGGGCGTATAAAAAAGTACAAGTGACCTAATTTTTTATTCAAGTTGAGACTATATCTAAATTCTGTCTCGCATATATCATGGAGAAATAACATTTAAATGAAGTTTTAAGATATTTAAGCAATAAATGTATTGTCTATGCTTATTGCAAAATAATTCAAAGACTTGTCCTAAATATCTCAGAGACAAATATTTTGATCAAATTTAAAGGTATTTGAGCCTCAAAAAAAGGTTCTAGATTGCAGACAAAGTATTCTGAGATTTGAGCTAGTGACCTACTTTTTAACCACATGTGATCCAATATCAAACTTGGCCCAAGATATAACAAAGACAAACATTCTGACCAAATATCAAGACAATTGAGGCAAAGAAAATGCCTCTGGAGTGCATGCATGGTATTTCTATGATTGGACCCAGTGACCAAGGTTTTGTCCCTGCATGATTATATCTCAAATATGACCTAGATCTTAAGAAAACAAACATTCTGACAAAATATCAAAATATTTGGGGGAAAAATTAGCCCTCAATTGCACACGTTTGTTTTGTATTTTCAAAATTTAACCTAGTGACCTCTTTTTTGACCCCACATGACCCAAATCAAACTTGACAGAGATATTATTAAGACAAACTTTCTGACCAAATATCAATTTATCTGAGGCAAAAATAAGCCCTCTAGGAAGCATACAAGACTTTCATAAGATTTGATCTAGTTACCTAGTTTTTGACACCATGTGACCCAATATCTAACTTGACTCAGATATTATGAAAACAAACATTTCTGCCTAGTATCAAGAAATTTGAGACAAAATGTGCCCTCTACAATGCACACAAGGTCTGTTTAAAGATTTGGTATTTTGACCTAGTGACCTTCTTTTGACACCATGTGACGCCATATCACAATTGACCGAGATATTATGAAGACAAACTTTATGACTAAAAATCAAGACATTTGAAGCAAAACACAAAATGTGATTTCTAGAGTGCACGCAAAGTTTTCTTCAGATTTGGCCTAGTGACCTAGTTTTTGACCCCACATGACCAAATATCAAACTTGTCTGAGGTTTCATGGAGACAAACATTGTGACCAAGTTTCATGGATTTGATGCAAAACTGTGGCCTCTAGAACAAACACAAGATGTTGACACACAACAGACACAGCTAAATCACAAAAGCTCACTGTGACCTGTTCATGCTCAGGTTAGCTAATAAGGAAAGCTACTCATATGCAGTAGCTACTTAGTCCATAAAATAGTTACTTCCCTTGTACCAAGAAAGTATACAACATCCAGCTGCATTAAAAATTTCCTTTTAAATTTTAGATTGAATCTTACAAATCAAGGCAATTCATTTAACCCTTGTCATGCTGAACAATTTGATTACAAAATTGCATTAAATATAAAATGACTGTAAGCACCATATGGGTTGATTGTGGGCCAATACTTCGCTTGAAAAAACAACTTTGGCTGAAAGGAGATAAACAGGTGGTGAAGACTAAGATCAGACCTCACATATTAAATGCATACTTGTGTACTTAGACTGAAAATGAACTTTAAAATCTGATATTGGCCTATATTTATAACAAGTATTTTTGTTGGTTTTGCAACTTAAACGTCATAACTACAGCTTCTTTAAGCTGTAGTTACACATTTATGTTGCCAACCATTCTATTTTTTTGTTACATAAAAATTTTCATACTAATTTTGAAAATAACAGTTTTAGCCGTCCATTCATTCATAGTCTACTATCCAGAACTTGCTACCCAGCATTGGCACCCAAATAAGGTGCTCTTGTTTTACACAGTCATGTTTATTATCAGGTTCGAAGCCCTCATGCCCTGATGGCTGGGTGACATTTAAAGGAGAATGTTTTCTGTTTGAGGACCAAATCCAGCTTCCATGGGTGAAAGCCAAGGTAATCAGATTAATTCATCCATTACCAGACAACTAAGTTTTAGACTGGTCCAAATTGAAAGAAGTTTCAGATGACAATTTCAATCTATGAAATTTTAGATTCTTCAACTTTATTTGTAGAAAACATTGTGAAAATGAAGAAAATGCTTAATGCAAGCAATTTCTTCATTTTAAACAATGTATTCCCAATTGTTTTGCTAGCAGGGAATCAAAAGCGTCATTGTATGGGAATGAGATAAGCTGTTTATAAGCTGGCTTAAATTGTATTAAATTGTAGTTATACTTAGGCTACCAACCAACCATTTTACTTTTTAGCAGTTTTGGTAATACAAAACCACTATTTAAAATCAATTCAAACACCAGATGTAAATTTCACACATTTCTACGCATGCCGTGAAAATTTAGGTAATCACCCCCATTCATGTTTCATTGCTGATTTGAAAATTAACTTACTTATCATATGCTTACAGCCTGTTTTGTTGTCATAAAAAACAAGGAAATTGGTTCAAAACTTTGATAATCTTTCATCTTCAGACATTCACAATGAATTTACCAATAAATTTGAGAAATGATTTACTCGCGTGTGCTATAATAGATATACAGAGTATGGTAACAACTCTGCATAGACTCTACCGAATCAAACACCCTTTCACCTCTCAAACTGAACGATATCTTTGAATCGTGCTAGTAGCACTTCATGTGTAATAATAATGAAACATTCATTGCAAAAAGAATCTTTAAATCCTTTTAACCCGTTACCACATAACCCCAAAATTTCACACATTGATGAAATAAAGTAAATGAAAATATTGTGATAAAAACAAAAAAGTGGATTTGGGTTAAACATTACACCTGGCTTACAATATTAAAGGTGAAAATTGAAAGTAGTTGCAGACAACATATTTAGTTGATTTTTTTTTAACTTTCTGAGTAGAAAACATTGTTGAAAATGAAGAGATTGTTTGTTGCAAACAATTTCTTCATTTCACAATATGTTTTTCCCAATATTTTTCCTAGGGGGGGTCAAAAGGCGTCATTTTTCATTGAATCATTTCAATGTTTTTAGCTCACCTGAGAACGAAGTGCTCAAGTGAATTATTGTGATCACTTTTTTCCATCGTCCGTCTGTTGTCCGTCAACATTTTCTTTCAACAACATCTCCTCCCAAACCACTGGCCCAATTTGAACCAAATTTGGCAGAAATGTTCCTTAGGCGGTCCCCTATCAAATTAGCTAAAAGAATTAGTTAAAAACTCTTGTTGCCAATTTTTGGAAAAAAAGTGAAATTTGAAATAATCTTTAAAAATCTTCTCCTGCTGACCCAGAAGGCCTAAAGCCTTGATATTTTGCATGAAGCATCAGTATATTGACCTCTTTTAAAATAGCTAAAACCATTCCTCTGGACCCCAGGGGCTGAGCCACAGGGAGGTGGGGTTATATAGAAATAAGGAATGATTTTCAAACGATATCTTCTCCCAAACCACTGTGCCAATCTGAACCAAATTTGGCAGAAAATTTCCTTAGGTAGGCCAATGTTTTCTATCCTAAAAGGTGAAGATATTTTAAAGTGCACCAACTTGAGTTTTTGTCTGCATTTTCTGTTAATTTTAACCAGTCTGAAATTTTATTGGGTGTGGATTAGTTAACTGTCTTATTAAAGATTTCTGTTCCATTTAAGGTAACACACTGGCTGTCATAGGCCCTGAGCCCTGTCCTATACAAGTTTTCTGTTCAACCCATAGTATATAGAACATTGGCTGTCTTACATTCTGACATCTCTCTCAATGAAAATTTCGATTCCAGCCATATTAGAAGACAGGCTGTGTTTGTCTTATATCTGTCTAGGCCACAGCCATACCACAGTTAGTACCTGGTTGGATTCTCAATCATGAGGTCACAGGCTCAATGCCTGGTTGTGGCAAATATTCTTTCTTAAATGGTAGATAATCGTAAACCTAACTGGGATGAGCAGCTGGAGGCTCAGAAAGGAAGTAGTCGTAGTACTGGTGTGAGAAATGCTGCAACCCGTTGTTAGGTGGTCCAGCTCACGCCCGGTAATCTCGGGCTCCATCTCTTTTTGGAGAACAGTACAAAAAGGAGACAATGATACTTCCGATATGGAGCCAAGGACCGGAACTGAACAGAAAAGGTAAGAAAAACAGTGCACCTCGCGCACAATTTGATCTCCCATTAACCTATTATACATTTTCCCAAAACGTCCAGAGTTTCATACCACATAGAAATGATTATTTTACCCGTTGGCGGTGATAGATTTCAAAAATAATTCCGTTTGTGAATAGAAACTTGAATCAAAGTTTTGACATAGGACCCAATCAAACACGAAAATGCGTGTTGAAATCGTTAAAATCCATGTTATCAAGAACATTGAAAGATTAAAGTGGCGATGACTGTGAAATGAATGATAACGTGTTGATATAAAATAATTTTGCCATAAAGAACTGCGTTTATCCTACCCCTTTTACGGATTTTCTTAGATGAGATGGAGACAAGGACGCAGTGCGGGAGACAAGATTCAGAGGGAGAGGCGATGCATATAAAAATGTACTGTTTTAACTTCTTTTAGAACACCATACTCTTATGTAACCCCAGTCAATCTTCGAACATCAAAACCGACCCCTTTTCTATGATTTTCTGAAAATTTATAGCCTGTAATAAACCCCAAATTCCCAAAAAATCAATTTAATAACACCTTGAAATTGACAATTTTTGGGTGATTTGGAGATGATTTCAGAATGACTTTTGAATGAAATTAAAGGAATGTAATCCAAAATCGCTAATGTCGTCCAAATTCTCTTTCAGAAATCCCTTGACACAGGCACCCTCCCCCAGGTATGGACAAAGGCAAACGTGACTCCCCTGTCCAAGAAAGGAAACAAAGAAGATCCTGCAAATTACATACCTATATTCTTAACATGTATACTGTGTAAAGCTCTTGAACATATTGTAGCATCAAATCGAACTAAAAATTTTGACAAAAAAAAATATTCTTTATGACTTACAGCATGGTTTCAGAGCAAGTTGTTCATGTGAAACCAAGCGACTGCAACTGACCGACCATCTTTCCAGAAACATTGCTGAAGGAAAACAAACTGATCTAGTTTTGTTAGACTTCAACAAGACTTTTGATAAAGTTAGCCACTTAAAACTTTTGTATAAATTGCAGGAACATGAAGTAAACAATACTACCCTTTTGTGGATTAAATCTTTTCTTATAGGCAGAACACAAAAAGTAGTCTTACAAGGTGGATGCTCCTCCGAAGTTCCAGTCACGTCTGGAGTACCTCAGGGATCGGTGCTTGGTCCTCTTCTGTTTTTCTTGTATATTAACGACCTTCCTAATACCATCACCTCCCAAGTTCGTTTGTTTGCAGATGACACTGCCGTTTACTTTGTTATAAACAACAAGCAAGACTGTATCACTATGCAAGAAGATCTAGACAAGTTAATGCAGTGGGAGAAAAAGTGGGAAATGGAGTTTAATCCCAGAAAATGCTAAATATTACTAAATAGAAGAAAAAGATTTCTTTTGAATACAGGCTACATGGATAAGTGCTAGAGACTGTGGACAATGCTCCATACCTAAGGTTACAATATCTGGAGATCTTTCATGGAACACGCACATTGACCATATAACATCAAAGGCAAATAAAACCTAAGGTTTGCTTCGCAGAAACATCCAGACAAAAATAAGAAGATCAGAGAGACATCGTACAAAACATTAGTCCGACCCCAGGTAGAATACTCATCAACCGTTTGGAGCCCTTACACAAAAACCTATATCAACAAAGGGGAAAAGTACAACGTAGAGCAGCAAGATGGGTTCAAAATAATTTTCATGCAGAAGGAGCTTGGCTCGCAAACTCTTCAATATAGACGAGACGTTTCCAGAGTCACCATGTTTTATAAAATCGCTAATAGTTTTGTTGCAGTGCTCGTACCAGCTTATCTTGAAAGACCAGTTAGGACCACCCGACATATGCACACAGCATCTTTCAGACAGATCCATGCGAATGCTTTCATCCTTAAATATTCTTTCCCTTCACAGTGATATTTTGGAACAGCCCACCAGAAACAGCAACCTGACACGGCAGCGTTCGAAAAAAGAATCTCGATTCTTTTCAGATAGTGAGCCGTCCTGAATGACCAGAATATGTTTATCAGATCTCTTAATCTAACATTCACAATACTTTGGCACCCTAACCAATGACTAACAGTGTATAGTCCAGCATAGACGCGCACCTTTCAGTCATATCCGAAAGGGGAGTTAGGCAGTATTTATAGATTGATGGAAATTTATCACCTCCTTTTATTAAAATATACATGCTTTTGTGTTTGTTTGTCTTCACGGACCAATCAGACGCTTTAAAACCCACAGCAGCCAATAAAAATTGTGGAAAATTGTTATCGATTTGAATGAAATGCTGCTCATTTTGGAAGGTTTTTGAATGTTTTTTAAATAATTTGAGCGTTTTTAATGGTTTTGGTGAGTGTATGGAATGAATGATTGGAGCGCTGTGTGAGTGATTTTGAATCGTCATTTCACTTCATGTGTGATCTCAAAGTTAACACAAGTCAGCAGAAAATAAACCAGTGTGTAGCAGAGTTGTGACTGAAAGTAATGAGCTCTAAGCGTGGGTTCTGTATTAATTTATTGGTGAGTTGTGTAACTCGTTTCTTGCGACTTTGATATAAATATGGCTGTTCTAGAGAGTCTGACAGACACATTTACTGTGTAAAGGGGAAAGAAAAAGTGTCCTGTAATATACATAAAGTTACAAAAGTATTCACTGTACTCTTTCATATGCATCGCCTCTCCCTCTGAATCTTGTCTCCTGCACCGCATCCTGGTCTCCTTCTCATCTAAGAAAATCCGTAAAAGGGGTTGGGAAACGCAGTTCTTTGTGGTAAGATTGTTTTATATCAACACGTTATCATTCATTTCACTGTCATCGCAACTTAAATCTTTCAGAACTGTTGATAACATGGATTTAACGATTTCAACACGCATTTTCGCTTTTGATCGGGTGCGATGTCCAAACTTTGATTCAAGTTTCTATTCACAAACGGAATTATTTTTGAAATCTATCACCGCCAACGGATAATATAATCATTTCTATGTGGTATGAAACTCTGGACGTCTTGGGAAAATGCATAATAGGTCAATGGCAGATCAAATTGTACGCGAGGTGAACTGTTTTACTTACCTTTTCTGTCCAGTTCCGGTCCTTGGCTCCATATCGGAAGTATCATTGTCTCCTTTTTTAACTGTTCTCCAAAAAGAGATGGAGCCCGAGATTACCGGGCGTGCAGCTGCCATAATATGACTGAAATACTGTTAAAGTAGTGTTAAACTCCCATTCAATCAATAAAGTTGATATCTGCCTAGTTTTAATTAGGGAACTCTGTTCCATTCCTCATAGTACACAGGTTATTTAACTCATTTCCTTATTGTCAGACCTTTGTTCTGTCCATGGTTGTACACTGGCTGTCATAAGACTCTGATACCTGTCTTATTACAGGATTTTTTTTCAACCTACTATAGCCCTTTATCCCTTGCCTTTTGTGGTATTTCTGTTCCACCTATGGTAATACACTGGCTATTATTGACTGATGCTTCTTAATAGGGGTTTTCTCTTAAATTTGCTGTCAAAGACTTTGATCCCTGTCTTAGTTAATTATTTCTGTTCCATCCATTGTAGAACTCTGGCTATAACAGACTGATCCTTGTTGTACAGCAGCATTTCTGTTCTACCCATTGAATTAAGTATTCTTTCCATAAACCCATTATAACACACAGAATTTTCTAAGTCAGATCTAAATTGGGGAAAAAAAAAAGCTGCAGACCAGATTTAAATTTAAAAATTCTAAGCCAAATAGTGCATGTTACAAACCATTTCTTCTTTCCACATAAAGTTTTCCTAAACATTTTCTCCTCTGTGCATCAAAATAGAGGGTTCTGCCAAGGATGTTGCCTAACGCCATTGGCGCTATAAAATTGCAGATGGCACTAAAAATTGCAGATGGCACAGAAAAAATCAAATGGATGGGCCTGAGAGCACGTGATTACCATGTTTTTAAATATGGTGTCAGCAAGAATCCAACTTCCTTCTAGAAGCGTTTTAGCCTAATCCAAAACAAGAGCCTTCAGAGACAGATTATGCACCCTGAATAAGGCTTTGTCACAAAACTATATGCCATTATTGGACAAACATCTTCTTATGGAATGCAACTATAGTTTGAGAGTTCAGTTCAAAAGAAATTTGGAAGTTTGACAAACATTGAGGGAATCTGTTTGGCTTCACAGGCCTGATTCTAGTAAAATTCGATACCATTATATGGTAAAGGGTTAAATATTTTACCTTGACCATCAAAGTTATCAATGAAATTGTCTGCATACAAAATATGAAGACTCTTACTTGAGTAGTCTTACAGAAATAATAGACTGATTTATTTTAGAGTAGGAAATATACAAAATGTAAAGCTACATGGCATTAAGCCCCCTATTAGAATGGCAAAGTTCAGTGAGTCAAAAGTTGAAATAAATATTACCTACGGCACTTAATAAACATCATTTATATAAAGTAACAAGAAATTTTGGCAATAAGTAAAGGAGGAATATTTGAAAATTAATGACCTTGACAATTTGACCTTGACCAATGACCTTGATTTTGGTATCTGCTGAAAAGTCTTGTGACAAGTAATAAACATTAGAAATTTGAAGGCTGTATCACTTACCATTTTAAATAAGGACATTGTTAACTTATTTTTTTCAAAATTTTGAAATTTAGAAAAAATGACCTTTACCTTGGCCAATGACCTTGAACTTGATACCAACAGAAAGGTCTTGTCAAAGGCAATGCACATGTAAAATATGAAGGCGATTTCACTTACCATTGTATACTTATGGGCAATTAAAAGTTAAATTTTTCAAAATGTTGACCATGAGAAAAGACCTTGACCTTGAAAGATGACCTTGAACTGAATACAAACAGAAATGTCATGTCATAAGCAAAGCACATGTGAAATATGAAAGCTATATCACTTACCATTGTAAACTTATGGACAATGTTAAAGTTTAAATTTTTGAAATTTTGACCTTGAGAAATGACCTTGACCTTAACAGATGACCTTGGTCTTAGTAGCAACAGAAAGGTTTTGTCATTAACAATGCACATGTGAAATATGAAAGCTATATCTCTTATTAATCAAAAGTTATAGCCTATGTAAGTTTGTGGACGAGAAATAGAGAGGTAACGTAAAGCTTACAAACATTAAGCCCCCTTTTCCCATGAAGCATCTTAGTTCCGCAAATTTCAAATAGTTTATGGTCAAGGGCATCTAATTTGCTACTCAAACATGAAATTAGATAAAATTCTGACCATAAGACTAAGAGTCCCCTTTTTCAGTTATGAGGCCTCAAATTCAAAAACCGGGAAAAGGACATTGGCATTATATCATAGGGAGTTCACATTGTAAGTTTTCATTTGATTTGGTCAAAGGTTTTCAAAAATGCTCCAGACAGACGGACAGAATGACAAACCTACTGACTGAAGAAGCGGTCCCAATGAATTTGACTTCTAGGCAGATCTCTGAAAATATAGGTCTATGTGGTGATTGGTTAACCCATTACCATGAGAACATTTTAAATTGGTTCAAATTCAAGAAGATGCAGATGACAATTCATAAGTGCTGTAATTTTGGAAATATCTATATTTTGGGTTGGAAAACATTGTGGATAATGAAGAAATTGCTTGTAACAAGCAATTTCCTCATTTTCCACAATGTTTTCTGTAGTTGTTTCTTGAGGGGTGTCCACAAGCATCATTGTGTTGGAATTGGTTAAAGACTAGGTCTATCTTATTGCAGGATTTCTGTTCCACCTATGGTAGTACACTGGCTATCATTGACTCTAAAGAGAAAGACATCTTCATATGGGAGAAGCTTGACAGATTATTTAAAGGTACCAGTAACACTAATTTGAATGATTATAAATACATTTGAGCCCATGCGTTACATTTCCAACAATTACACATGTGCGCCAAGTAAAGACTCGGATCAGCCTGTGCATCTGCACAGTCTGATCAGAGTCTTCACTCTGCGCTCTGTAGATAGATACTGACCAAAAGCTTCTTCAAACAATCAGCGAATATTCTAATTTCCCCGAATGGCTGTCCAGGGTGCTCAATGGGTGTGAGTCACGCACATGCGAAATTGTTGGAAATGTCACGCGTAGGCTCATTTAATATTCAACTATTCAATACATGTATAAATACATTTAATATTAACTATTCAATACATGTTGTCAATAGGTCACCAAAACCTCATAACAGCTTTATTTAACCCCTTGTCATGCTGAAACTGGAATATTCCGGTTTTGGCAGGAGGTATAAACAAAGATAAGCCTGCACATAAGTCTTAGTCTACACCCCCTGCCTGTCCTTTTCAAAGAAGAGTTGTTTATGGAATCAATTTTCAAAAGAAGTGTTACTAATCGAACAACAAGTACTGCTAGTGCTTTCAGCCCTTTGACTTTAAGGCAATATTGAAAAAGATCTGAATCAGTATGAAAAGGGTTAAGCTACCATGTTGGGGTGACACATGGTCAATGTACATGTATACGTTTTCAATCATTCAGTTAAATATTTGTGACTTCTGAGCTGGTATAAGGGAAAATGGAGAAAGAGGACCATGATTGTTCTTAAACACTAACCTAGCTGAATGCATATGCTAAATCATGATGGGTTATTGATGCATTCAAATTACCAAATATATATACCATAAAAATTCTCAACGCCCATGCTATACTAAACGCCCATCTCCCACTTTGGGCGTCAAAATCAACCTTTTTGTTTGATTTTCTGAATTAATGTAGCCTCTTATAAATGCCTAGTCATCAAAAAGTGCCTTTGAAATTTGGAGACACATTTTTGAATTAGTTGATTTATTGTATAAAGATTGCCTTTAACCTTTTGTCAAGCGCCCCTGAAGCAAAAGAGAATAGAATGTGAGTTAATCACAAAAAAGAAAAAACAAACATTATTTTTAGTCAAAGATTTATAGAAATATTCTTTTTTACCTGAAATAAAATCGGGAAATTATGACAGAAAACATAATCGAAAAAGTATTAGTCAAAACTTAAGTCCAAAGGGCTACCACTAGAAACGCTGATCCCGTTCTCAAATATTCTTACAGGATAATTGTCATTTCATAATTAATGTTGTGAATTGTTCAGACCTAAACAAATTGCAAGAAACTTGGCATAAAGATCAAAATAATTTCTAATAAATTCGTTAATCTGTCTGTTTCTTGACAAGTGAAAAGATAAGTCTAGATTGTGGTTGTACCTCAAGTGATAGTTGATCAATAACCATGTTCTAAAGTAGAAAAATACTATTCATTAACCCTTGTCATGCTGTATAAATTACCTTACTGAATTGCTGCAAAATCAAAGGGCTGAAGCACTGATAGTACTTATTGTTCAATAATCAGTATTTCTTTTAGAAATCAATTTCATGATTAGCTCTGGCAGGAAAAGTACAAGCAGGGGGACTGTAGACCAAGATCAGACTGCACTTATGTGCAGGCTGATCTTGGTCTACACCTCCTGCCAAAGCCGGTACATTCCGGGTTCAGCATGACAAGGTATAATTAAAATGTATAAGAGAAAAAATATTATGCAACATCAGCCTGACATGGTTCCACTTGATTTTTGCAAAATTGAGAAAAGTTTGCTACATCTGTTGTAGATGAAAAACTTTCTATAACCGACGTAATACAGGTTTTTTTTTTACATTAAAATAAGCTTTTGCACCCAGAGATCAATTATATTGACTCACAAATAGTGAATACATGTACAATGTTTTCAGCCCTATGATATTGATACATTTTTGGGAACAATTTCTATTCAGCATGACAAGGGGTTTAAATTTAGGTTATCATTAAGCATCCATTTTTATGGCCCAACATTGAGTTTTTTTTATGCCCCTATATTGAATTTTTATGCCTCAACATTGGCTTTATATTGTTTTACTGTATACTTTCTGTATATCTAAAACTTCAGGTAATCAAAATTATTATATTCTGCTCTTACCTTCCCTGTCTGTCGAAACTAAATAATCCGTAAATTTCTACAGGTCTACAAATTATATTTCTCTTTCGGTCCCCGAATTTTCACCCGAGACATGTTTTATTATTAGGTATTGATACTCATATTTATTTCATTAAGTTTAGTTGTACATTGATGTTAATATTTCCATCTTTAAAGAGAAGGGATAAAATCTAAGTATCCTGCATAGCGAAGTCTCCTTAGAGACTGACAAGTTATTGAACTCCTCAGGTTACTGACGCATTAAGAAACTGTCACCTGGATCACCTTCGAACCTCTTTTGCAGTAATGGACTTGGTCTAATTTCTTTAAGATCATTAAAAAAAACGGTAACAATAAAACAACAAAGAACTCTATCTGAACCTGGTCATTTACAAATCGGCAATTTTCACCGACCAGCTACACTGTCTTGTACAAAACTGAATTAAACTTTGTAGCAATTTACTGTTGATTGTGACAATGGTCATACTAATGAAAAAAAATCCGAGATAGCAGAATGTATAGTTTCACTTTTGACTACGTCTAAGACCGACGAATCATTGAACATCTGGAAATCCATAATGATGGTAAGTTCAGGCAGTTGATTAAATTTAACTTTAAGTTAACTTTTGACATAATGACAAGGGTAAAAATTAGGTCACCAAGAATTCTCATGGAGTATGCATCTGGCATGTGTCAACTCCAGAAACTCTCCCATAAATAGCTGCACATTTGGTGGCAACCCCTTTGATTATCTTTCCTCTTGTAAAAAAATAAGCTTTACTTTATATTGATTTTGTCAAAGAGTTTTTTGTGGTATGTTTGATCACACAAAATGGGATTATTGATAGAAACGGAGAAAAAAGCAGTATTTCGTTTTAAACTACCATTATTATCTATCCTGTTTTGGATGAGAAGCTTATGATTTTGTGACATTTACAATTAAAATTTACCCTGTAACTAGGACTGATTGTTTACAAAGCATATTGTTACAATTTTATCTTAATTTGTTAGGACCAAAGCCACTATCCTCTATGAGCTCTGGATACCCAGAGGCTATGAAGTGCAATCAAAAGTAGGCTCAAGTCAATTTGTCTAATTTCATGGATGTGCAAAACTTTTAGAACAGGTCCTTAGTACCCGGGGACTAAAGAAAATTAAGAACACCGAGAGAGAAACAAAGTATGTTATATTAATTGCATCATCTTCAAGGTAAGTAACTGAAGGATACCAAGGTGCGTTCCGATTCCCTATTGATTCAAAATTATCAATGACCTGAGACATTAATCACCATTACTATCCACTATTAGGTGTGAAATACCTTACCTGGTTAATTCTTAGCATGCTTCAGGAAATTTTTGGATGGTTCCTAGCTTTTTTAATTTGATGGTAAAAATCAGCATTAAATCGGCGTTAACATGGAACCGGCAATCAACCCCCCTGAATTTCGGGAGCAACGCAGACACCACATTATAATTGATTTAGCCCTGTAGCAGATAGCGCTATAATGGAGTTGCAGTATCTTTAACCCTTTCCTGTATAATCCCTGGTTTTTACGCCCCTGTGATTGTATACTTGAGAAAATATTGTGGAAAAAGATAAATTGCTTGTAACAAGCAATTTCTTCTTTTGCCACAGTATTTCCTACCCTACTGAATGGTTGCATTTCTAAACAAACCCACTTTTAATATTTTGTCTGCAAAACCTTTGAGTTTGAAGAGGTCTAAGATTTTCGCACAATTGGAAAGGATTTAAACAATCCCAAACAATACCACTTTTTATGCTCCTCAGGAAAAAAGATTTGGAAAATACTGTGGAAAATGAAGAAATTGCTTGTTACAAGCAAATTTTTCATTTTCTCATTGTTTTCTTCCATTAAAGACAAAGATTTTTTAATTTCGAAAAAGCAATATTTTTGTCTGTAACTTCTTTCAATTTGGACATGCCTATTTTTTTTTTTTCATGTGAGAAACAGGGTTAATCAATATATATACTATATTCAAAATCAGAATTCAGATTGTTTGTTTTAGTGGAATGAGATGCAAAAAGAAAATTGTTCCAACCTACTGATTTTTTATTTTTTGTGCTCAAATTGAACTTAACCCATTCCTGCACAATAATGCTTTACAAGATACAAAGCCCTTAAAGATAAAAAGCTTTCGAAAACATTCTGGACAATGAAGAATTTAATTGTCACAAGCAGTTTCTTTTATTATTCTCAATGATTTCAACCTCAAAAGGCAAAATTAATAAAAGATTTCATCAACTGAAAATTGTCATCTGTACCTTCTTCAAATTTGGACTAGACTAAAATATGTAGTTTCAAAATGGGTTTAATGTAATTGGATACCCATGACCCTAATATGGTAACTGTTAACTAACCAAATATCAATATTTTGTCTGGGCTATCATGGAGCATTAAGTATCAATGCTAACAAGATGTGTTTGTGAAACACCATGCCCCAGAAACAGGGTGATTTTTATTGGGGTATTTTTCTTTGTTTTAGGGAAAAGGGTTTAAATTTTGATCTTGACCTTGATGAAATGACCTTTCCCAGTTGCATCTACATGAGACCTAACTACATACGGAATATTAGCACTGTAACTTAATTAGGGATGAAGTTAGAGGAAAATGTTTAGTTGGCAGGTTTAGTTTTTGAGTAATGTTTTAGGGAAAAGGGTTAAAATTTTGACCTTGACCTTGATGAAATGACCTTCCCCAGTTGCGCCTTGTTGAGACCTAACTACAAACCAAATATAAGCATTGTAACTTAATTAGGGATGAAGTTATAGGAAAATGTTTAGTTGGCAGGTTAAGTTTTTGAGTAACGTTTTAGGGAAAAGGGTTAAAAATTTTACCTTGACCTTGATGAAATGATCTTCCAAAGTTGCTCCTTGTTGAGCCGTATCTATGTACCAAATTTAAGCATTGTAACTTAATAAGGGATGAAGTTAGAGGAAAATGTTTAGTTGGCAGGTTAAGTTTTTGAGCAAGAATTTAGGGAAAAGGGTTACAATTTTGACCTTGACCTTGATGAAATGACCTTCCCCAGTTGCACCTTGTTGAGACCTATCTACATACCAAATATTAACATTATATCTTAGTTAGTGATGAAGTTATAGGAAAATGTTTAGTTGGCAGGTTAAGTTTTTGAGTAATGTTTTAGGGAAAAGGGTTAAAACTTTTACCTTGACCTTGATGAATTAACCTTCCCCAGTTGGGCCTTGTTGAGACCTATCTACATACCAAATATTAGCATTGTATCTTAGTTAGGGATGAAGTTATAGGAAAATGTTTAGTTGGCAGGTTAAGTTTTTGAGTCACGTTTTTGGGAAAAGGGTTAAAATTTTTACCTTGACCTTGATGAATTAACCTTCCCCAGTTGCGCCTTGTTGAGACCTATCTACATACCAAATATTAGCATTGTATCTTAGTTAGGGATGAAGTTATAGGAAAATGTTTAGTTGGCAGGTTAAGTTTTTGAGTCACGTTTTAGGGAAAAGGGTTAAAAATTTTACCTTGACCTTGATGAAATGACCTTTCCAAGTTGCAACTTTGTTGAGACCTATCTACATTCCAAATATTAGCATTGTATCTTAATTAGGGATGAAGTTATAGGAAAATGTTTAGTTGGCAGGTTAACTATGAAATGACCTTCCCCAGTTGTGCCTTGTTGAGACCTATACATACCAAATATTAGCATTGTAACTTAATTAGGGTTGAAGTTATAGGAAAATGTTTAGTTGGAAGTTTTGCAGACAGACAGACAGACAGACAGACAGATGGACACGGTAAAACAATATGCCCCCCGATCTATCGATGCTGGGGCATAAAAATGAAGTCTCTAAATATTATAGACTTTACTTAGTTACCTATTTGTTATATCTTATCATTCTTATTTGAACAAATATCAATCTTGCAAAAGATATCTTCTTAACAAGACTTCTTATCAAGACATTCAAGATAAGAAAGGTAGCCACAAGAGTGCACACTATGTATTTCTGAGATCTGACCTAGTGACCTACCTTTTGACCCCAAGTGACCTAATACTGGGCTTATCAAAGATAAAATTGAGATAAATATTCTTGACAGAGATGAGACATTTGAGCAAAAATGTGGTTTCTAAGGAATACCAAATGAATTTCTCAAGTTTGACCTAGTGACTCATTTTTTACTGTAAGTGGCCTAAAGTGGAACTTGTTTATCCCTTATCATGCTGAGCCCAGAATACTTTTGGGTTTGACAGAAGGCGTAGACCAAGATCAGCCTGCACATAAGTGCAGTCTGATTTTGATCTACACCTCCTGCTTGTACTTTTCCCAAAACAAATATTGATTTTTCAACAAGTTCTATCAGTGCTTTCAGCACTTTGATTATATATCATTTCAGTAAGGCAAATCATACAGCATGACAAGGGTTATGATATGATTGGGACAAATATTCTGACCAAGTATCAAAACATTTGAGTATTAAGTGCACACAAGGTTTTCCTGTTGTTTGACCTAATGACCTATTGTTTAACTCCACATGACCAAGTATCAGTCTTGTCCGAGATATTATGATGACAAACAATCAGATCAAATATCTATATATATTTAAGCGAAGTTGTGACCTCTAGAGTGAACACAAGGATTTTCTAATATTTGACCCCATTATCTACATTCTGACCCCTTTTTCACTGAACTATCAGAATTGTCTGAGATATCATTAAGACACATTTTGTGACAAATTTTGACTAAGTATTGAAGTTGTCAGAGATATCAGTGAGATAAACATTCTGACCAGACCTTGTGACATTCGTGCCAAAATGTAGCTTTCAGAGTGTAAATAATATATAACTTAGATTGGATCTAGTGAACTACTTTTAACCACAAACATTCCAGTATAAGACTTGTCCAAGATATCATTCAGCATTCAGTGTTTTCTTTAGTGCACAAAAGATATTTCATCATTTAATCATGATCTAATTATTTTTTGATGGCCAAATATCAAACATGTCTGAGATATCATTGAGACAAATATAGACCAAATTCTAGCCAAAATGTAGAGCACATAATTATAAGACATTTCAATATTTGACCTTTATTTGACTCTTCATGACCCTTATCAAACCCAGAGAAATCAATTAGACAAATGTTTTGACCAGGTTTCAAGACATTTGAGCCAAAAGTATGGCCTTTAGACTGCAGTCACAAGATGTTGCCTGACACTGGACACAGCTGGATCACAAAACCTCACCTTGTGCATTTTGTGCTTATGTGAGCTAAAAATATATGTACATACCTTATATATGACAACTTAGTGTTTGCTTTAAATTATAACAGGAAAGACTGGTAGAAAGACTGGCTTCTGGTTTGGTGCAGAGGATCTGAAGCAGACTGGTATCTGGGAATGGTACACAACTGGGATAGAGCTCAGAGATGGCTATAGCAAATGGTACTCCGGCCAGGGTGACGAAAACACACATCGTGAAGAAAACTGTGGTTGCCTGTGGAATGAGGATGATTTTGGTTACCTCTGGCATGATTGTGGCTGTTCTCAGATCAACTACATTGTCTGCGAAAAAAAGTGTGTAATATTTAACCTTTGTCATGCTGAACCCAGAATATTCCGGTTTTGGCAGGAGGTGTAGACCAAGATCTTGATCTACACCTCCTGCTTGTACTTTTCCTGTCAGAGTTGTTTATGAAATTGATTTTTAAAACAAATGTTGTTTTTTCAACAAGTTCTATCAGTGCTTTCAGCACTTTGATTATATAGCTATTCAGTAAGGTAATTTATGCAGCATGCCAAGGGTTAATACATGTATTTCATAAATGAAATCTACATAACTCAACTTGACTTTGTAGAACAGCGAGAAGTTTGAAATGCTTCACTAGCACAATTCAAAGATCTCAGTGACTAGATTTATTTGCCAGAGTTGGCAGAGATGATTCAGTTTATATTGAATACTGAAAACACCATTTGCTTAATTAGTATATTCAGGTCTGTGGAGCTGTACAGGCACTCATGTGCCTCTAGTCTTGTAGAAGCTGTAATTGATGACCTTCAGGCAGATACATTTTGTCAATGTTACGTTATATTGTGTAGACACTCTGTCTCGCTGTAATATTCCAGAACTAGTTCTCAGGGGTGGTCTACATATTATATTTGATAGCTGCTTGGTACATGCCAGACTCTGAGCTATAAAATATGCAAAACAGCCAAACCTATTTAGGGAATAGTCACACTGATCTCGGATTCTAATGATCTCGGATTCTAATATTTGTCAAGCCAGCTTGCGGTTAGCGAGACATAGTTGTCACTATGACAAGTCAGTGTATGTGCATTAGTCCGTCCGTTGGAATTTGTCTGGACAATTACTCCTACATTTATGGATGGATTTCAGAATAACTTGGCACAATTATTCTCCATCATGAGTAGATGTGCCATTTGAAAGAATTTTTTGGATAGCTTCAAGTTGAAGGTCACAGCTCAAGGTCAAACACTAAAATTGTGGTTGTCCGGAGCATTTCTCCTACAATTATGGATGGATTTAAAAATAAATTGGCACAATTGTTCTCCATCATGAGTAGATGTGCCATTTGAAAGAATTTTTTGGCTAGCTTCAAGTTCAATGTCAAAGCTCAAGGTAAAACACTAAAATTGTGCTTATCTGGAGCATGATACCTACAAAACTTTCCTGGACAGCAGTTGTCCTGGGACAACCATCTAATTTATCAGATATCATTGACCCAAATTTTCAATAGAAAAAGAAAAGGTAAGAAAAGAAAAATGGTTTCCTGTATCCTTTTGTTCAGGTTCTTCTGTTGGTTTCAAAATTCTCATTTGTCTCTCACCAAATGGTTAAAATGGTAAACCTATGTGGGATAGCAGCTGGAGTCTAGGAAAGGATATAATGGTGGTACTGGTGTAAGATATACCAGGAATCCATTGTTAGGTTCTTCAGCTGCCAGGATCACGCCCGGTAATCTCGGGCTCCATCTCTTTTTGGAGAACAGTGCAAAAAGGAGACAATGATACTTCCGATATGGAGCCAAGGACCGGAACTGAACAGAAAAGGTAAATAAAACAGTGCACCTCGCGTACAATTTGATCTCCTATTAACCTATTATGCATTTTCCAAAAACGTGCAGAGTTTCATACCACATAGAAATGATTATATTATCCCTTGGCGGTGATAGATTCCAATAATAATTCAGTTTGTGAATAGAAACTTGAATCAAAGTTTGGACATCGGACCAGATCAAACACGAAAATGCGTGTTGAAATCGTTCAAATCCATGTAATCAAAAGTTCTGAAAAAATTTAAGTGGCTATGACTGTGAAATGAATGATAGCGTGTTGATATAAAATAATTTTACCACAAAGAACTGCGTTTTCCCACCCTTTTTGCTGATTTTCTTAGATGAGAAGGAGACCAGGATGCGGTGCGGGAGACAAGATTCAGAGGGAGAGGCGATGCATATAAAAGAATACGGCTAATGATTATCTAGGACCGTCACCCTATGAATATTACAGGACACTTTTTCTTTCTCTTTTACACAGTAAATGTGTCTCTCAGACTCTCTAGAAAAGCCACATTTCTCCCTTTTCCTAACTGAGGTACCGGGTCACAACGGTTAATATAAAGTGAACGTGTAATAATTCTTGTAAATCTATTCTAACGAAATATTTTCAAAGAAAAAAAAAAGCTAATTTGAGAATTCAGGTCATTACAAAATTTGAAAAAATACGCTAGGTTCTTAGAAATATGTTACGTGGAAGGAGTTCAGATCTGCAATAAACGGACGTTCTGTGCCTTATACGTGGTAAAAGCTCTATAACAACCACGGTAGTTTATTAGAATTTTCACACTTCTTTAAAAAGGAGTGGGTGTTAATTACAGGCTGTAGATGTTAAGACGGAAAAGGGGGGGGGTTGGACGAAAATTTACTTCGACTGCAAAGAGCAGATCAAAACCAAAGGTGGTTCATGAATGGAATGAATTTACAGTATACATAGTATACAGTTAGTAACATCGTGAAATTGACATTTACATCGATCAAAACCATTCAAAATCGAATTTTCCAATCATTCATTCAAAACACTCACTCAAACCATTAAAAAAACGTTCTAAATAGTTCTAAAACATTTAAAAACCGTCCAAAATGCGCAGCATTTCATTCAAATCGATAACAATTTTCAACAATTTTTATTAGCTGCTGTGGGTTTTAAAGCGCCTGATTGGTCCGTGAAGACACACGAACATATTTTAATAAAGGGAGGTAATAATATCGCAAATTTGGACGAAATTAGCGATCTTGGATTACATACTTTTAATTTCATTTAAAACTCGCTCCTTCTACTCATTCAATTTCATTCCGAAATCATTCCCAAATCATCCAAAAATTGTCAATTTCACGGTGTTATTAACTATAGCAGTGAAGTTTTTGACCTTTTGGCATAATCTAGGATACAGCACCTTCTAAATATAAAGAAGAAAACTTTGAGCAAATCAATTATCTAAGCATTGAACGATCACAAAAGGGGAACATTTGGTTGAGAACAGTTACATTCGCCCTCTATTAAATTCATTGTGGCATTGATTTGTTGGGGATTGGGGTTTATTACAGGCTATAAGTTTTCCGAAAATCATACAAAACGGGTCGGTTTTGACGTCCGAAGTGGGGGCTGGGGTTACATAAGAGTATGGGGTTCTATTAGAAGTTTTACAGTACATTTATATATGCATCGCCTCTCTCTCTGAATCTTGTCTCCCGCACCGCATCCTGGTCTCCTTCTCATCTAAAAAAAATCAGTAAAAGGGGTAGGAAAACGCAGTTCTTTGTGGTAACATTATTTCATATCAACACTTTATCATTCATTTCACAGTCAGTGCCACTTAAATCTTGCAGAACTGTTGATTACATGGATTTGAACGATTTCAACACGCATTTTCGTGTTTGATCGGGTCCGATGTCCAAACTTTGATTCAAGTTTCTATTCACAAACGGAATTATTTTTGTAATCTATCACCGCCAACGGATAATATAACCATTTCTATGTGGTATGAAACTCTGGACGTTTTGGGAAAATGTATAATAGGTAAATAGGAGATCAAATTGTACGCGAGGTGCACTGTTTTTCTTACCTTTTCTGTTCAGTTCCGGTCCTTGGCTCCATATCGGAAGTATCATTGTCTCCTTTTTGCACTGTTCTCCAAAAAGAGATGGAGCCCGAGATTACCGGGCGTGAGGATATGACTGAAAAATTGATAAAGCAGTGTTAAAACCCATACAAACAAACAAATCAAAATTCTCAAGAAGAATTGAGTGTTTCGACATTCCCAAAAACAATTGGGAAAATATTGGGAAACAAGCAATTTCTTCATTTTCCACAAAATGAAAAAATCTAAAATTTCATAAACTTATATTGTCATCTGCAACTACATTCAGTTTTGCTCAGTCTAAAACTTTGCAGTCTGGTAAAGTGTTAAACATCATAGCTACAGCTCATTCAAGCTACAGGTACAATATATAGTCGGCTCTTCAGAAAATTTGCTTTTTGTTTTATATCCCAAATCATGTAAAACACAAAATCATGTTATTAGATAAACATATCATGAATGGGTTTAACCTGTTCCTACAGTGACTCTTTTTGATGACCCTTAAGAGAAATGCTTTGGAAAACATTGTAGTCCACAATGCTTTCTAACCCAAAATACAAAGATTTTTTAAATTTCTTCAATTTGAAATAGTCATTTGCAACTTCATTTAATTTGGACGGACAAGTATAAATTTTGTTGTGTGGGAATGGGTTTACTGATGTTAACATGGTGACTGTGTTTGTAAAAGATTTTTTTTTTCTCATAAAAGCATAACAGCTGGGTAATACAACCTGAGAAGATTTTAATTGCACTATTAATATTTGTCCTGGTCGGTTGCTTGGTGATTTTTGATTTACACATGTATTCAAGAAATAAAGAGAATATTTAGGTTCATACCTCAATGAAAGCAAAAAATATTTTCTTCATTTCTTATGATATAACCCACTCCCACACAACAAAATTTAAGACTAGTCCAAGTTGACAGAAGTTGCAGACGACAATTTTTAGTTCATGAAATTTTGAAAATCTTAGTATTTTGGGGTAGAAAACTTTGTGTATAATGAAGAAAATTGCTTGTGACAAGCAATTTCTTCATTATACACAATGTTTTCCAAAGCTTTTATATTGAGAGTCGTTTAAAAGCGTCAATTAGTGGAAAGGGTTAATACCATTAAGCAAAGCAAAGCAAATATTTTACTAGTTTTGATGATCTGTGCGCAAGCATTGTTACAAAAGAGTTACGTGCTCAAATTTTTGTCCACTTACGAACATAAAAAATCAGAAAATCAAAACACTCGATAAAAGAGAGTAAAATTCAAGATTTTGGAATTGCAGAATAAGTAAAGAAGAGACTCTTGAATTTGTTTTTATCATCTTTCAGAATATAACAGGAAGCCTATGAAGTACACCACAGGAATACCAGACAATGAAATATAGTGTGATGAAACATTCAAAATAAAATATCCGTCAGATAAATACTATGAGTAGTTCAATTTTCATTTTTTGACCCTTTCTCGTTTTTTAGCTTGGCTGTTTTGGAGAAAACTCGACGTATTGCAATAGCCTCATTGTCGTCATCATCATGCAAAAACCTTGACATTTTGTGATATCTCTGGTTCTACTGAAGGTATTCACCTGAAACTTGTCACACATGTTCACTCTCAAAAGAGGCTACTATTAGGGGTGTAACGAAAGATCGATAGGTTGATGTATTGTGATAGTGACAGTCACAATATAGATGTATCGATTGCAATTCCCTGACATCGATAACTATTGCAATGTTTGTTCAAATATAGAAAGTTTCAATAGTAAATATTCAAAGCATACTTACACAAAAATTCAATGTTTTCTTGGTCTATTGGGTTAAAAGAGAGAGAGAGATAGAGGGAGAACAACTTATCTTACTTTCAATTTCTATTATCACTTGATAGGCACGTTTGATTTTTGTTTCTTCTGTACTTCTTTTTTGTTTAAGAATTGATTTTTAACTTTCAATTTACAAAGTGAAAAGGTTCTCAAAAATCCAAAAGCATGTTAAGTTAAGACTTGTTATCAATGTTTTATGAAAATAAATATAAGACAATCATAAATGATATTCGATTAATTACGATAATGAATTACTTATTTCGAGCACACTAATCAATGTATTTTGTTATACGTATTCGTGGCATAGGCACCTTTAGGCGGTGCTCTTTTAAATTTTAGACTGGTCCAAATTGAACGAATTAGGAGAGAACAAAGGAATTTAGATGGAATTTGAAATGAAACCATACTATGTGGTAGACAATATTGTGGGAAAAGGAGAAATTGCTTGTTAAAGACAAATGACTGAATAGGACAAAGTAGAAAAATTATGAGAAAAATGAATTAAATTGAAGCAAGCAATTCCTTCTCTTCCTGCAATATTTTCCTTAATCCTTCAGGAGTGTAAAACTGAGGGACTGCCAGGTAAAAGGTAAACTTGGTTTCAAATATGTAGTGCTACTTTCAACTTCACTCTAAAAATGATAAAATATTCTTGAAACAATAGGGGAAGGCCTACTGTTCAAATTGACCAATTTTTTGCATTATCCAGCACCTGCGGACAAGCGTTGGCACCAGTGGGCGGTGCTCTTGTTATTATTATGCACCACACCTGATATTCAGACTAGGCCTTCTCCCTGAGTAGAAGATTTTCAGACTTTTCACTTATTTACTTTTGCACTATAGTAACCAGGGTTTTAAAAGGATTTCTTTTAGCAACCCATAAGGGGACTACCTAAGGAACATTTCTACTAAGTTTGATTGAAATTTGGCCCTCTAGTTTAGGAGATTGTGTCCCACTTTTTCACGCCTCTTGAGAAAACAATGTGGAAAATGAAGAAATTGCTTGTAACCATCTTGACTTAAGGCTATTTAGACATGTGCATTTTAACAGAGATTCATTGAATTTGATTCATTAAAATTGTGATCCCAGAAGATTTGTTTGTTTGATTGGGGTTTTACGCCGTTTTCGACGATCTTTCAGTTATATCGCGGCTGGAGCACCTAACAATGGAATCCTGGTATTTCTCACACCAGTACTACCATTACTTCCTTTCCTTGCCTCCAGCTGCTATCCCACATAGGTCTAGATTATCGACCCACTGGTGAGAGACAAATAGTCGGAAAGGATGAGTGCCGCATTCGGGGATCGAACCCGAGACCTCTAGAATGACAGTCCGACGCGCTACCAACTGCGCTATAACGGCGGCGTGATTCCAGAAGAAACAGCATACTTATGAAGAAAGTGTCAAAAAGCATCAACAAAGAAAGATGATGCCTTATCCTGATGTCTTGGGGGTATTATCCATTACCACTTTAAATTTTAGACCACTCTAAATTCAAAGAAGTTGCAGACCACAATTCTTAGTACATGAAATCTTTATAATCTTTGTCCTTTACGGTAGAAAACATTGTGGATAATGAAAAAATTGCTTGTTACAAGCATTTTTTTTCAATGTCTACCATGTTTCCAAAGCGTTTATACCGAGTGCGTTACTGTGCGGGAATGGGTAAAGGACTAGACATGGACCCCCTACCTATGAACTCACCCATGGTAGTCCTGGCATAGCCTATTTTTTCAGTCAGTCTTGTTACGGTCGGGCTTTCTAAATTTTGAGCTTTCGCATTCAGAATACAAGGCTGCGCGTTACTTTGCTTTTACCGTAGGCGAGTAACCCTAGCTTGAAGTCTACCGACGTCACTGCAGACGCTCTACGAGTCACGTGGTCATAGGAATTGGCGGGAACTAAGACACGGGAGCACTTGTATCGTCAGATTAGGACGGGCTCACCAGTCAAAGTGCTCGATTGGCCTAAAATACGAAATGGACCGCCTAGCACGAAATGGGGCGAAATGGATATTTTCACGGCGAAATGGACTTTTTATTTGAAATAAGTCAATAAAACAATTATTTATAGAAATGTTCTATTGTTTTTATAAGTTTTAGATATATTTATAAAGTTTTTTTTTAAATATTTCAATTCAACTGGGAGGCTTAGTTTTGTTATTTTGGCTTATATCAGTAGACCGAGTTTGCTCATGAAATGGACCTATTATATTCAAAATCATTTCGCACTTTTTATGGATAGAGACTTTTAATAATTAAACTCTTCTCTAAATATATAGTATTAATGATCATTTTTGCTTTTTCTTTTCAAGAATTAGGATGTCATCTTGATCCAATTACCTTGTGAAATGTCCAAAAGTGTGCACGAAATGGACACAAAATGGGCACGAAATGGACTATTCGTTTATAGATAGATAGATTCTTTCATGCCAAGAAAGTTTGTATTTAATAATCTTATTCAACCTCAGGATTTGATTTGAACACACCATATTACACAATAATGATGATTTACTTTCATTCGAGATAATTTGTTTCATAAATGTTCATTTTGAATTCATTGCTGATTGAAAGGCGAAATGGACATCAATTTTACTGCGAAATGGATCTCTGTATAATAATAAAAGGGATACAAATATGTCATAATATATTACAATACATATGTTCTTTTCATTTTCAGGTAGATGGTCAATAAAAAATGTTCGCAGAATAAGCAAGGAACATTCTGAATGATTTTTATAAATCGCTTATGATTAGGTATGCCATAATAGATAGACGGTGATTACTGCATGATTTAATATTTGATCAGTTAAACAAGTTTTTCGAGAAGAATCACAAAAAAACCGAGGAAGATAAAGAGGTTTAAACAAAACTAAAATAATTTATAATATCATTTCAGGACGGAATATGCACGCTTTACTAATTTGATTTTAATTCGCTTTTTGGCTATGTTAATGCAAATGTGTATGACACCTTGATAATGACCACCCGACTACCGATTGATTAATTTACAGCAACCCTTTATACAAGATTAAAGATCTTTGTTAAAGCACTTGCCGATAATAATTATAAAGGGTTAATGTCTTAAGCACTTTAAAATTTCAAACTGTTAATTCTTACCAATATATATTGAACTAAGAAGTACACCACATATAGTCCATATCAACTAACAAACTAGTTGTCTTTCGGATGAGACGTTAAACCAAGGCCCCGTGTGACGGTGCTATCCATCGAGCACATTAAAGAACCAGGCGCAGCTCTAAGTAGTTTCGTCCTGTATCATTGCACTATCCTCCGTAACAACTAACCGTCTTCTGGGGCCGTCGTATGGGTATGTGCTACGGTAGCGACGATAAATAAACGGAAATACAAACAAACCACACATAGTCTGCCCGATTAACTCAGTTGGTAGAGCACTTGACTTCAAACCTCAAGATCAAGGGTTCGAGCCCCGGGCTGACCATATCAACTAACAAACTAATTGTCTTAAAGAACCAGGCGGAGCTCTCAGCAGTTTCGTCCTGTATTCTTGCACTATCCCCCGTAACAACTTATCGTCTTCTGGGGGAGTCGCTCATATGGGCATGTGCTACGGTAGCGACGATAAATAAACGGAAATACACACAATGCCATCACTTTCCTCTGAAATTGAAATATATCATATACACTCAATCAATGTCAAGATGCCGAAAAAGCATCCTTTTACCGTGTGTTCAAAGAATTGTGTGGATTATTGTATTCTGTGTGAGGTATGTCATCTTCTCTTTCAAATGATAAATGATCAGAAAATTGAGGGTATGTCAGAGTTGCCGAGTTGGGCCCGATTTCCCGATTGCATAACAAAAAGTTAATTTAACACGGTGTTAAGCCTTGCCATCAAAATGGATTCAGAAGTCAAAAACGATTGCGAACATGTTGGAAATGTTGCTACGCTTTGCACGTGCACTCAGAGTTCAAAAATGTTATTGCGTCCTGAACGAAGCTTAACACAGGGGTTAATTTAACTTTTATTATGCAATTGGACCAATGGTTTAAAGGTGAAGTTGTAGTCACAAAATTGTGGAAACTTGGTTTCGAGTAGGACAATGCTGATCATGTGTGTTACTCATATCAATATTTTTTTCAAGAAATATAAACAAACTGACTTAAAATTAGTCCTTTATAGGACGAAATAAGGTTTGTGGAGGAAACATCACATTTGATATGGATTTACCTACTAAAAGAACAGAGAAAATATTGTAAAAGAGAAATTACTTATGAAGTTCCTTTTTTATATTAAGTTCTCAAATTATATGGACATAAAATTTGTGGATTGTATTTAAAAGGATTGTGCTTTTAGTTCAAATCGATGATTCGTTAAATTATTTTTTTTTCAAATTATCTTTATGACTTTGGATACACTAAAACGTTGGTGCAATATAAAACATGCCATTTTTAATGTAGACAGATGGCATGTGCCACTGACTTTGAAAGAAAAACTTTATTTTTGTAGAGCGCCGAGAAAATAAGAAACGCATATACGTTCCGTTATAGCTTCAGTCTTCTCCATCTGAATTTTTAATAGCAAAAAGAATTTACCAAACTCTAAAAGCATCAGAAAGAAGAGAAAATTTTAAGAGACGCATAACGTGTTTTACTAATATACCATCATCATATTCGTTCATCTCAGCAAATGAGGCGTTGGTAAAATACATTGCTCGATTTCCCGAGAGAAAAATGCACGGCAATGTAAAACATGCTTAAAATAATAGGGTCTACATCAAAACCAAACCAGGGTTTATGACAGGCCTAAAAAATCAACTTAAATATCATAGCGCCAAAACCGTGGAAAAAGAAATGAATATCCAAACCGAGTGTGATTTGACAAAGAAAGAGACTACAAACAGCTTAAGAATATAAAGTACCAACAAACCAAAAGCGGCCCATGTACACCAAATGCACCATACAACGTCATCGCGGTTGAGGAAATGGTGAAATCAAACGAATTTGTTCAGAACGTAACACACATGAAAGGACTAACCCACCCAGTGATAACCATTTTTAACCAACAACAGATTTTTGATATTAAACGATTCCGTTGTCGATCTCCAGGAACTGTATGGGTATGGATAAGACATATAATCTAGGGGATTTCCATTAGACCCCGACCATAGACTGGTACCACTGTCGACTTTAAAAATGAAGGCTTCGTTAAAGTCGACGGCGGTACCGGTCTAAATGGACCATCCAGTATGTTTTGGGCCTACCTTCATCCAGCCGCCGTCATAGCGCAGTTGGTAGCGCGTCGGACTATCATTCAAAGGGTCCCGGGTTCGATTCCCGACGGCGGCAAACCTCTTTCCGACATTTGTCTACCACCAATGGGCAGATAATCGTAAGCCTATGTGGGATAGCAGCTGGAGGCTAGGAAAGGGTGTAGTGGTAGTAATGGTGCGAGAAATACCAGGAATCCATTGTTAGGTGCGATATAACTGAAAGAATGTTAAAAGCGGCGTAAAACCCCATTCAAACAAACAAACAAACAAACCTACCTTCATCCATACTAATTCCTCCACCAAAACGTAATTGTTTTCTCAATCAGATTGCTGATCAATTGACAGACGACGAGATGTCAAATCTTGTAGTTGATTCTGATGAAGAACTGGCTTTTAAAAATTCTATCAAGAGGTGCTTTCCGGTTTCTCCACGTGTGCTCTGTACCAGACATCTGAAAAATAATACAATGTATAAAGAAATACACGGAAGGCAATGCCAAATTAAATCAACATGAAAGAAAAAAAACACCGTAGATTCTATGTTTGGGTAACTTTGAGTAATGAATTCTACTGATTCGGACACTCTTGATCAACGTATCGCTAAAGTAATCTCACGAATCCCGCACCAATCTAATAACATAGCTTTAATTAGGCATTTGGAACACCGCGTTTTCCATCTACTTAAGCAACATGTTATCGAACCCTGTGATAAGCAAAAAGTGCATAGTATGTGGACGTCAGACAGCTCAGAAAGTGCAAATCATATTCTTGAATCAGCTACCAACTGAAAAACAAAAGATTTGTGTAAATCTATTCAAACTCGGCAAAAGATTGTCGAATCTGAGTTCAAGGAAAGAGAGAGGTCTATCAGAGACATGGCCAATTTTAAACTCTCCGAATCTTTCCAACACAGTTGTTATATACAAAAAGATTCTTTGGCAAGCTTGTGTAAAGAACAACAGGACAGACGAATTAGAAGATTTAAATGTGACAAGGGAAAAAGAAATAATGAAATAGTTTCAGAAAATAGTATTCGCACTGTCATAACTACCCCAACTGCAGGAGAAAAGCCAAATCAATTAAAAAGAAAGAGGACAGAGCGCACAAAGACTCCAATTTCAAAAAGGCCATTGATTGAATAATCCTTCCTTCATATCTTTGAATGAATAAAATAGACGTCCTTTTACACCGGTTGACAATAACATTAAAATACATGTAAATATGAAAAAGTCGTCATGACGAAGTGAAGTAAATTTATGTTAAATCCTATGTTCATTCGAACAATTCCAATATGCGCGATGACCATGATCGATACTTTTTGCTCAGTCAGGTTGTAAAGGCTTATATCTATTCATTAAGGCACTTAATTTTGACAAATATTTACAGTGAAATGATGGTAAAGCGAATAAATAAAAAAGTTAGATAAATATTCAATATATTTGATTCGTCAAGTGAAAAGGGGCCACCTGTGAAGTGCTTGACTGGCGAGCCAGTACTTATTTGACGATAGACGGTACCGCCGTCGAATTTAACAAAGCTTTATTAACCCTTTCCTTTTATGCAAAACTTTAGACCTTTCCGAATTCAAAGGGTTTGCATACGAAATTCTAAAGTGGATCTAGTTTAAAAAATAACCATTCAGTAGGGTAGGAAATATTGTGGAAAAAGAAGAAATTGTTGTTACAAGCAATTTCTTCTTTTCCTAAATGTTTTATCAAGTATAAAATCACAGGGACGTAAAAACCAGGGATTGATTAAGAAAGGGTTAAAGTCGACAGTGGTACCAGTCTAGTGAAGTGCTTGGCTAATTTCTGGTCTAATTATCAATGACACATCGCGCCAAACTGGTTCCGTGCTTTGTAACACACTTTCAAAACCACGTCATGTATGACAGAAAGATTAATAATAAAAACGGATTCTTTCAATAAACTCGGTATTAATACATTTGCGAGAATAAAACCTAAATGAGGATGAACAAAACACTTATGATAAACTGTTTGAGACTTGTTTGCGTGGCTATTTTCCTCGGATCCACATTTACTTTCACTTTTACCATCACAACAACTTCAGTCCTGACATTGTTGCTGTTTATAGGTAACTATGCAACCTTTTTGTCTCCGTTGTCATGTGCCTCTGCATCAACCCTACATACGATATCGTCCATCTCAAACTTCCCCCGTCTTCCCATTTTAATCCAAGTTTCCCAAAATAAAAGGAGCCTGCGATAGGAAAGTTACCGGTCGCCCCATTATCAGTACGTACCGTAACGTAGCAACAGAAATCAGAATTGATCTAACAGCAGCTTATATTTAGGCACAAAGGCAGATCCAATAGTTTTTTTCTAGATGTAGTATTATCTCAAACATTGTTAAACCACACACAGTGACGCTTTTAGACGCTCCTAAGGGAAAAAAAACCTTTAGAAAAGATTGTCGAAAATGAAGAAATTGCTTGTTACAAGCAGTTTATGCATTTACCACAATGTTTTCTTCCAAGAGAGTTGAAAAAATCCAAAATTTCATAAACTTTAAATTGTTGTCAGAATTTCTTTTGATTTGGACCAGTCTAAAATTTAGCCGTCTGGTAATTGGTTAAACCTTTCTCCACCCTCTGTTGAGTTTTACAGTCTGCTAGCTATTTCTCATCCTCACGAAAGAAGGGTTGTCTGGATCATCTTTTTCTCTAATAGATAAGTAAAACGTTTGCCGAAAGGCTATTTCTTTACTTGTCTCTTCTTATCTCTGCCAACATAGGTGTGGACTAATACAGATTACTGTCCTTGGAATGCGAAGCTATTTTTGAACTGGTCATATGATAATATTATGTTAGAAATCGAGACTAAGGTGGAGACGAATTGATAAAACATTCATTAGAAGTAACATCAGAGCCAACCCTAGATGAGGATACCTTTAAACCTAATCATATTAACCCCTCATCATACGACAAATTTTTAGTTTGGTCCAAATTGAATTAGTCCAGAGCATATTTTCTTTATTTATCGACAGATTTTGATAAACAACAAATTCTTTTCCATCTTAAGTAGATGTACCATTAAACTAATTTACTGGTGAATCTAAAAAAAATGTCCTTTGTTAATTACATGTATCTAGGTGCTGACCCATGGCCCCTCTTGTATTTCTCTCACTATTACTGACCCTTGGATCTTTTAAGCTGTTACCAAAGGACAAAATTTGAGTCTGGTCCAAATTTAATGAAAATGCCAACAACATTTTAAATTGCATTAAATTTGGAAAATGAGAGCCAATTAAGGTAGAAAACATTGTGAGAAAATGAGACATTGATTGTTACAAACATTGTCTTTGTTTCATACAAAGTTTTCCACAATCACATTTCTTCAGGGTGTTAAAGAGCATTTGTATTTGTCATTTGCAACTTTGTTCAAATTGGACCAGTCTAAAGTTTTGAAAAGCAGGAAAGTGTTAATTTTGATTTATTTCAAGGAACCTACCTGCTTCCACAGACATACAGAAAACCACTTGCTGTTGTTCATCACATTGTGGAAGAAAGATCCAAAACCAAAGACATTGTTTCCACACTATACCCTCCGCTACTTCCAACAGAACTACAGGAAAAAGTTTGCAGAGAAGTGACGAATTTTGTTACATATGACACAGAAAATACACCAGTATTGGAGAGATTCGCCTTGATAAAGAATAACTCAGATTGCTTGTTTGCAAAAAAAGCCAAACTTTGGGGAAGTCCATCATGGTTGAAAAATCTGTCTATTGGTAAATAATTCTGTTATTATTTGTCATTCTAAAGTTAATATGTCAGAAATACTTCCACCGAATCCAACCTTTTACAACATGCAAGAAAACAGTTGAAAATGAGGAAATTAATTTGAATTATACAAATTTCTCCATTTTCTGTAATGTTTTCTACCATAGATCTCAAAGGTTTATAAAAAGTGACCAATTCAGTTTGTTAGCAGAAAGGAAAAATTTTGATAGGTGTTGCAGCTGCAGACACATTTTAACTCATTCCCACACCGTGATGATTTTTGATGCACTGAAGAAAAAATGCTTTGGAAAACATCATTGAAAATGAAGAAGTAGCTTGATACAAGCAATTTCTTAATTTTCCTCAATGTTTTCTACCTAGAAAGTTGAAGAATTCTAAAAGTTCATAAATTTTGAATTGTTGTCTGCAACCCCTTTCAATTCGGACCAGTTTGAAATTTATCCATCTGGTAATGGGTTAAAGTGTGTTCAAAAAGAAGAGGAAATATTATGAGAAAAGGATAAATTGCCATACAAAGTAAGACTGCTCCAAATTCAAAAGAGTTGCAGATAACAAGTTATGATTAAAGAAGTTTTAAAAATCCTTGTCTTTTGGGGTAGAAAAAAGTTGATAATGAAGAAATTGCTTGTAACAAGCAATTTCTTCATTTCCACAAAGTCTTCCAAATCCTTTATCTTGAGGGGCATCAAGAAGGTGGATTATCTTTGAATGGGTTAATAACCCTATCCATGCTGAACCCAGATTATTCCTATTGTGGCCGAAGGCATAGATAAGTAGGTTTTTTTAACCCTTTCCCATTCAAATACTGGATTTTACGTTCCTGTGATTTTTTGCTAGAGAAAACATTGTAGAAAAGGAAGAAATTGCTTGTAACAAGCAATTTCTCCTTTTTCCAAAATATTTTCTACCACATGGGATGGTTTCATTTCAAATAGCATCCAGTTTTCATTGTCGTCTGCAACCGCTTTCAATTTGGCCTAGTCTAAAATTTCCAAAAACGGGAAAGGGTTGAGGACATAGACAGAAAAGATCCCTTGGTACACAATGCAGAAAATAGTTTAGAAAATTCACAATTTATTGCAGAGAGATTGAAATTACTACCGTTTTTTAACCCATGCCTTCACAGCGATGCTGTTCGATCTTTGGAAACAATTGTGGGAAATGAAGAAATTGCTTGTAACATAATATTTTCTGCACCAATAGAAAGAGATGTTTGAAATTTCATCTGCAGAATATTGTTGTCTGCAACTTCTTTGAATTTGGACCTGTATTGTCTTGTAATGGGTTAACATTTTCTGGTAGATTATCCATATTTCCTGGTGGACCATCACTTTATAATTCGTGGAAGAAAAGTTAAATAACTAATCTAATAAACTTGCTATTGTGGTAGAATTGGCCCTGATTTTATTCATTTAGTGCTACCAAATGTCATCTCATTGGGACCAATTAGACTGATGACATCATCAGTATGCAGTGTAAATCAAGGGCAAAATGACACACTTTAAAAGCTTTTGTCTGGAATTATAAATAATTGTTAGTTTAACCCTTGTCATGCTGAACCAGGAATATTCTGGTTTTTAACAGGAGGTGTAGACTAAGATCAGACTGCACTTATGTGCAGGCTGATCTTAGTCTACACCTTCTGCTTGTACTTTTCCTGCCAGAGTTGTTTATGGAGTTGATTTCTAAAAAAAATATTTATTTTTCAACAACATGTGCTATCAGTGTTTTCAGTGCTTTGATTTGACAGCAATTCAGTTAGGTAATTTATACAGCATGACAAGGGTTACATCTATGATGGTTTTATTTTCTATTTAGTCAACAATAAAAATGACTGTCAATTTTGCTTGAGTGACCATGTCTTTAAAGCAACCACTTCCATTAAGCAACCATTATCCAAATCCCCATTTAGAAATCAAAATCTCTTAAAATTCTCTTAACCCATTCCAACTCAACAAAATTTTAGACTGGTCCAAATTGAAAGAAGCTGCAGATGATAATTTCAAGTTGGTGGAATTTAATTTTTTTGTCTTTTTGGATAGAAAACATTATGGATAATGAAGAAATTGCTTGATACAATATAATTTGTAATAAAGTATGTTAGATGACCATTCTTTTAGGCGACCAATTTGTCGTCCCTTCAGTGGTCCCTTAACCCATTCCCACACAATGATACTGATTGATTCCTCTAAAATAAAGCGTTGGAAAACATCTTGGACAATAAAGAAATTGCTTGTTACAAGAAATTTCTTTATTATCCATTATATTTTCAATCTCAAAAGACAAAAAAAAAATAATGTTTCATCAACAAAAAATCATCATCTGCATCTTCTTTCATATTGGACCAGTCTAAAATTTTCTTGTTTGGGAAAATTCCTGTCTAGGTAGGAGGTAAAGACAAGATCAGCCCTTTAATTTGAATGTAGTTCTGTTGAAGTATTTTTTTCAGCATGACAAGGATCAGCCATTCCATTACATTTACCCTTTTTATGCCCCTCAATAAAAATAGGCCTTAAAAATTTAGTGGAAAATGAAGAAATTCTTCATGTCAACCAATTTCTTCATTATCCACAATGTAATCAACCATTTAACCCATTACCAGATGTCAAAATATCAGACTGGTCTAAATTAAAAGGAGTTGCAGCCGACAATTTAAAGCTTATGGAATTTTAGATTTTTTCAACTTTCTGGTTAGAAAACATTGTGAATAATGAAGAAATTGCTTGTGACAAGCAATTTTGTCATTTTCCACATTGTTTTCCTAATTAATTTTCTTTTCTTTAGGGGCGTTTAAAAAGCGTCACTGTGTTGTTTTAGGTTAACACATAGATTTGTAAAATTCCATCAACTTAACCCTTGTCATGCTAAACCCCGGAATATTCCAGTTTTTTTGGCAGGAGGTATAGACAAAGATCAGCCTGCACATATGTGCAGTCTGATCTTAGTCTCTACCTCCTGTTTGTCTTTTTCATGCCAGAGTTGTTAGTGAAATCAAATTTCATAAGGAATATTGATGATTGATCAACAAGTACCACCAGTGCTTTCAGCCCTTTGATTTTAATGCCATTCCAAAATGGATTTATTCAGCATGACAAGGGTTAAAATTGTCATCTGCAACTTATTTGTACTAGAACCAGTCTAAAATTTTGTCGTCTGGTAATGGGCTCACATTTATTTCACATTCAAAATATTCTTTTTCTTTCTCGTTTCATAATTATGTTGAATCAGAAGAGAACATCTACAGGTATGGTATTCATGTTAAACTATCTCAAAATTAATTTTTCTCATGATTCGGAATATTTTAATCAAGTCCCACACAATAGGGCTTTTTTATGTCCCTGATGAAAAAAGCTTGGAAAACATTGTGGACAATGAAGAAATTGCTTGTTTTTAGCTCACCTGAGCATGAAATGCTCAAGTGAGCTATTGTGATCACCTTTCATCCGGCGTCCGTCCAGCATCCATCATGCGTCGTGCATTGTCCGTCAACAATTTCTTTAAACGATATCTCCTCCCAAACCACTGGGCCAATTTGAACCAAATTTGACAGAAATGTTCCTTATGTGGTCCCCTTCAAAAATGGCTAAAAGAATTGGAATCCGTTAAAAACTCTGGTTGCCATGGTAACCAAAGCAAATTTTAAGTTAATCTTTAAAAATCTTCTCCTCCTGACCCAGAAGGCGTAGAGCCTTGATATTTTGCATGAAGCATCAGTATATTGACCTCTTTCAAAATAGCTAAAATCATGAACCCCTGGTCCCAAGGGGCGAAGCCCCAGGGGGGTGGGGTTTATATTTAAATAAAGAACGATTTTTTAAATGACACCTCCTCCTAAACCACTGGGCCAATTTGAACCAAATTTGGCAGAAATGTTCCTTAGGTGGTCCCCTTGAAAAACAGCTAAAAGAATTGAAATCCGTTAAAAACTCTGGTTGCCATGGCAACAAAAGTGAAATTTCAAAATAATCTTTAAAAATCTTCTCCTCCTGACCCAGAAGGCGTAGAGTCTTCATATTTTGCATGAAGTATCAGTATATTGATCTCTTACAAAATAGCTAAAATCATGATCCTTGGGTTTCCAGGGGCAGAGCCGGGGGGGGGGGGGGGAGGAGGTTGTAGGCATGAAGCATCAGTTCACAGACTTCTTCCTTATTTCTGAAATTATAACCTATTGATTTAGAGGGAGAAAAAAGTTTTTTCTTTCAAATGGCAATTAAGCCTTGGAATTTGTAAATTTGACTTTTGGATCCCCAGGTTCATAGTATGTATTTGTAAGTGTGGCCCACTTGTATCATAATCCTTACCTTAACATGAAATTAGACTGTTCAAAGAAAAAGAGCCTTTATCTCAGGTGAGCGCCCCTGGGCCAGCAGCCCTCTTGTTTGTTTTTAGCTCTACTGACCAAAGGCTAGAAAAGCTATAACGATGGCTTTTTCCTGTGCGGCATCCGTCTGATAACTTTTCCTTGTTTACAAGATGGAGTCCACGTTTTCATCATTTTCTCTCCAAACTTGTGACATTCAATTTCTTCTCTTTCCACGACATTTTCTACCATTCTGAATGATTATTTTTCACATGAAATCTACTATGAATTATCATCTGCAAAATGTTTGAATTTGGACAGGTCTAAAATCAGTAAGGGTTAAAGATTGAATTCCAATGTAGATTCAATCAGTTCTCTGATGGGTTTCTTGGTAATCAGTATAAAAATTCTCACCTGGGATAAAAGGAAAACAAAAATAGGGTTGGTTGAGAAATTATGCCAAAGGTTAATTTTAGCTCGGCTGTTTCGGAGAAAACACGAGGCATTGCTATAGCAAGGTTGTCGTCTGCATACACATCTGTGTCCTTGTCCTCCGAAACTATGACATTTCATTAACCCATTACCAGACGAAAAATTTTGGACTGGTCCAAATTGAAAGGAGTTGAAGACAACAAGCTCAAGTTTATGAAATTTTAGTATTTTTCAACTTATTAGGTAAAAAACATTTTGGAAAATGAAGAAATTGCCTGTAACAAGCAATTTCTTCATTTTACACGATGTATTCCAAATTGCTTATATGAAGGGGCGTCAGAAAGCGTCATTGATTGGTAAAGGGTTAAGTCTCTGGCATTACTGAAGTCATTCACTTGAAATTTGTACTATTTGTCACTATCAAAAGAGCAATCTATACCAAGAAGGGGAATAACTATAAATGCATTTTGTATTAAATTATGCCTTTTTTTTCGACTCGGAAGTTTTAACAATTACGCAGCACTTGAACAGCTGAGGCAATAAACAAAATTAATTTTTAAAAAAGTGTGACTAGGGACATGAAATGAAAGGTAAATCAATGGTTAGCAAACTTAACCCTTGTCATGCTGAACCCGGAATATTCCGGTTTTGGCAGGAGCTGTAGACCAAGATCAGCCTGCACATAAGTGCAGTCTGATCTTAGTCTACACCTCCTGCTTGTATTTTCCCTGTTAGAGTTGTTTATGAAGTTGATTTCTAAAAGAAATATTGATTTGTGAACAACAAGATCTATCAGTGCTTTCAGCCCTTTGATTTTACAGCAATTCGGTAAGGTAACGTATCCAGCATGACAAGGGTTAAGTTGTAACTACAGCTTGACTCTCCTCCTAAATAAGTGGACCGATCTCGACAAAACTTAGTATTTTAAGTTCCAGTGGTAAACATATACATATATAACATGGGGTATGTAAATACCATGGTGCTGGTGAATAGCCTTTAACCCATTCCCACACAAACCCTCCTTTTTACGCCCCTCAAGAAAAATGCTTCAGAAAACATTGTGGAAAATGAAGAAATTGCTTGTATCAAGCAATTTCTTCATTTTTCACATTGTTTTCTATCCCAAAAGTAAAAAAAAAAAATTAAAATTCCATCAACTTGAAATTGTCGTCTGCAGCTTCTTTCAATTTGGACCAGTCTAAAATTCTGCTGAGTTGGAATGAGTTAATGCAAGAGTATCGAATAATCACACAATGACCAACATTTTCCTTTGTTTAGATTTACTCACAGTGGGTAGGTTTGAGAATCAAATTCTGTCAACAAAAAGAGAAGAGAAAATTGTACTGCTACTGCTAAATGATTGTAATACTTAACTACATAGACCTCAATTGGTTTGTTTGTAAGAGTTTTTTTTTCTGCCTAAGGCTACAGACTTTTCAATCAGGTCAAAACAATTCCTGCAAAAGGCTTTTGATGAAATACATTATTCTTTTTTTTCTTAATTGCTTATACCTTTAACCCTTTCCTCTTTCTCAAAATTTTAAACCTGTCCAAATTCAAAGGTTTTGGAGATAATAATTCAAAGTGGATTTAATTTGAAAAATAACAATTTAAAAGGGTAGAAAATTTGTAGAAAAAGAAGAAACTGCTTGTTACAAGCAATTTCTTCTTTTTCTACAATGTTTTCTCAATTATAAAATCACTAGGACACAAAAACCAGGAAATGAACAGAAGAGGGTTAAAAGCTTTCAAAGAAGGGAAGGTAATTAAAATTCTTTGTTTGAAGGTGGATGTAATTTGGTTTCAATATTTTGAAGCAAAATCGTAGTCTTCACTATAATCGATCACCTTTTATATTACAGAGCAGACAAAATATCTATCTCAAGAAATTACTGCTCATTTATTGTCCATGTAATATTTTTTTTTATAATTTTCAGATTAATTCCAATGTTTATAAAGTTCACAATAGTTTTAGCAACATACAAACTAGACGGGTTTGTGATAGAATTGCCTGGAGAGGTGTATGCAACTTCCATAGAGGTAATATTGTCCTAACTCTGTATTCATGCCCACTTACCTGTGATAAGATGGATTGACTGTGATGTCAAACAATCTTTCTTTGCCTTACACAGTATATCTTGTATTAACCCTTTCCCGTTTTGGTAATTTTAGACTAGTCCAAATTGAAAGAGGTTGCAGACGACTATGAAAACTTGATGCCATATGATTCCATGTGATAGAAAATATTGTGGAAAAAGGAGAAATTGCTTGTTACAAGCAATTTCTTCTTTTGCCACAATGTTTTCTCAAGAATAAAATCACAGGAACGTAAAATCACGTGTTTGAGTGGAAACGGTTAAGAAACCACTCAAGGGATGACCAAAAAGTGATCTCTGTAGAAAATGGTTGCTTAAATCACGTTTTGGCTCACCTGAGCATAACATGCTCAAGTTTAGCTTTTGTGATCACCCTTGTGTGCTGTCTTCAGGTGTTGTGAATAATTCTTTCAAAATCTTCTCCTCTGTAACCAATGGACCTATTTCAACCAAACATTTGGCTGCCCTTTTCAAAACTTGTTCATGGAATTTTGATTTGCAAAAAAATGAGGACGTTGCATAAGGTAGGACTTATCAGACTTAGGGAAATCATAAAATAATTCTTTAACCCATTACCGAATGACAAAATTTTACGCTGGTCAGAAGGAGTTGAAGACATCAATTTAGATCATATGAAATTTTACTTTTTGGTTAGTAAACATTGTGGATGATGAATAAATTGCATTTAATGAGCAATATCTTCAATTTCCACAATGTTTTCTAAAACTGTTTTTGCATGAAGCGTCCAAAAGGGCCAGTGAGTTGGAATGGGTTAAATATCTTCTCCTTCTTATCCCTAGGGCCTTTTTGGACTAAACTTGGCTCAATTGTTCCTTGGGTGACCTTTTTTCCTAACTTGTTCGCACATTTTGATTTGAAAAAAAAGTGGGTGTGGCAGGGCTGGGCCTATCAGATGTAGGGAAATCATGGAGTAATTCTTTAAAAAATATTCTTCTCCCAATCCACTGGGATAATAATAATCAAGCAATTTCTTCATTCTTCACAATGCTTTCCTAATTGTTTTTCTTCAGGGGTGTCAAAAAGCATTGTGTGAGAATGGGATAAGCCGTATTTACTATAAAACCCCAAAATGTTTGACAAAAGCTTTTGCAGGTCAGCATTGCACTTCTGGTTTCAATGAAAAAAAATATTGATTGGTCAATCTGTTTTTTGATAGACGATAGAAATTACGAAAATCTAATTATCATGTTTTGATCCTATATCAACAAACTTTTAATGCAAAAAGCCCTTGTTTTTACGTCCCTGATTATTGAACTTGAGAAAATATTGTGGGAAAAGAAGAAATTGCTTGTAACAAGCAATTTCTTCTTTTCCACAATTTTTTCTACCCTACTGAATGGATATTTTTCAAATTAAATCCGCTTTAAATTTTCGTCTGCAAAACCTTTAAAATTGGACAGGTCTAAAATTTTGAAAAACAGGAAAAGGTTAATCTTTGATAAATATAATTCTTGTTCTGTGATTGTTCATTTACAGCCTTGGGTAAGAGTAATAAGAGGCCTAGTCTAGTTCTGGCCAACGGTTGAAGTATTGTTAATCATTTTTAAACCCATTACTAGACGACAGTTAAAAGCAAATCCATCATTTCCCACATTTTCCTTACCTGTCTTCTCGTGGGGTGTTGAAAATTGGGATAATGTGGGAATGTCAGACCTAGGGACAAAACAAGTTGCTACAGAGAAAGGAAGGTCTATACATCAGAATAGACGGATCATAAGCCACACCCACTGACGTCCAACAAGGCAGTTGCATAATTTTTTCAAATCATATGGTCAAGGGCATGAAACTAAAGGCAAATTCAGTGCATTCTGTTTGTAACAATGTTGTTGGGACATAGCATGGTACTTTGTCGTGGCCTCTTGTTTTTTGTCGAGCCCGCTTGCGGTGAGTGAGACACAGTTGTCACTATGACAAGTCGGTGTATGTGCCTGAGTGTGTTAGTTAGTCCATCCGAATTTGTCAGGACAATTACTCCTACATTTATGGATGGATTTCAAAATAACTTGGCACAATTATTCTCCATCATAAGCAGAATTGTGCCATTTAAAAGAATTTTTGGGATAGTTCTAATGTCAAGGTCACAGCTCAAGGTCAAACACTCATGGTCACAGCTCAAGGTCAAACACTAAAGGTGTGTTTGTCCGGACAATTACCCCTACATTTATGGATGGATTTCAAAATAACTTGGCACAACTATTCTCCATCATGAGTACATGTGCCATTTGAAGGAATTTTTGGGATAGTTCTAATGTCAAGGTCACAGCTCAAGGTCAAACACTAAAATTTTGTTTGTCCGGACAATTACTCCTACATTTATGGATGGATTTCAAAATGAATTGGCACAATTCATGAGTAGATGTGCCATTTGAAGGAATTTTTGGGATAGTTCAAATGTCAAGATCACAGTTCAAGGTCAAATATTAAAATTGTGATTGTCAAGAGCATTTCTGTTACAATTATGGATGGATATTAAAATAAATAGGCACAATTATTCTTCATCATGAGTAGATGTGCCATTTGAAATAAGTTTTTGGATAGCTTCAAGTTCAAGATCAAACACTAAAATTGTGCTTATCAGCATGATACCTACAAAACTATGCGTGCTCAACAGCAGTTGTCCAGGGACAACCATCTAGTCTTTGTAGAAATAGCTCATTTAGTGAGACAGTGAGATCTGAATTATCTGAAATTATCCGACTCTCACTCAGTATTTTTTATTCTTATTTTTGGCAAGAACAAATGACTGCCACTGTCCTCTGAAGCAATAGCTTTTCCTTTTTCTGGTAACACATTTAAAAGACTGCTGGATTTCAAATTACAGCATTTAAAGAACTGGCCAAGAATCAGCTTTAAGATTTTTTTGTGACTTAACATCACCTTAATATGCCTACTAGCCCATTGTACTAGTTACCTTACAAGAGTCTGTATTGCTGAAACAGTGAATCATATGACAGGACCTTGTTTTAACCCATTCCAACACAGCAAAATTTTCGACTGGTCCAAATTGAAAGAAGCTGCAGATGACAATTTCAAGTTGATGGAATTTTGAATTTTTTCGTCTTTTTGGATAGAAAATATTGTGGATAATGAAGAAATTGCTTGATACAAGCAATTTCTTCATTTTCCACAATGTTTTCCAAAGCTCTATATTTGAGGCGTGTAAGAAGGAGGGCTTGAGTGGGAATGGGTTTAGGTGAAAAAAAAAAATGTCAGGTATGAATATTTTTACATTAAAGTCGGCATCTTGCTAAAATGATCTCACTCTAGCCAACTAAAAACAAGAGAAAAGTAAATGGGAATTAAGCAGGGACTGTGGAATTTATTTCTTACACTGTAACCTTTGTAACCAGTCTTGTTTTATATGGTGTGGACCTTACTATGACAACTAAAGATTTAATGAGCTGTTGTTACAGCATGTAAGTCGCAAAACCAACAAAAATGCTTTAAATAAATGTAGATGGTCAACTTGCACTTGCAGTCTAAATAAATTATGTGATTGAACTTTTCGTAATTTTAATAACAGCAATACGTCATTTTGCCTTGAGGAAAGTTTGCATACACTTTTTCACAACGGTTTCTATATATTTTTTCCAGAGATTTGGTGACAGCTTCAGACAAGTTTTACAAACATTATCAGACAACGATCCAAATGGTTCCAGATGTATGGACAAACCGTACATTGATAAACGAGGCTGGGTGTTTGAATTCAACAAGATCACATTCTTCATAACAACATTTACTCCATTTTATCCCCCAAATCACCCAAGATTTGCTCACGGAGCAAGTGATTCTTACATTCTTTTTCAACCCGAGTTATCATTTGCCTTTCATGATTTACCGTCCGATACACCAGAAACAAACTGGGATAATCCTAGAACAGTTCGTGATCAGATAAGGGTTGCATTTAAGGCTGCTGGGAGAGGATATACCATTCCAGATACAATTTATCATCCAATGGTGGAGGAGATGATTCGACCAATCAATGATCAGGACAGCATTTATAAATGGTGGAGAAAAGATTGACCTGTCATTCAAGTGTTATACAAGGTTTATTGGTTTTAGAATAAACAACAAGGTTTATTGGTTTTAGAATAAACAAGTGAAATATTTATCATTATTAAATTTTATTTATTTATATTTTCTTTTTCTTTTTTAACAAGAGAATCTTAACAAAATAGCAGCAAAACAATTAAGTATTAAGAATTTACCATCCAGTCCCACACAATCCCTAATTATTATGTCCCTCAAGAAATAATGTGGAAAATAAGGAAATTGCTTGTTTATAGCATTTTTTTGCATATTCAACATTGTTTTTCTTCATGAGAGACAATCATTTTAGAAATTTCGACAATTGGAAATTTTGGTCTGCAGCTCTTTAATTTGGACCAGTCTAAAATTTCAGTGTATTGGAATGGGTTCATTGTACAATCAGACACCCTTTTATAAGTGTAAAGATATAGAACTACCTGGAAACATAAGGCACATTCATTTACAGCCTATGGTCTTGTGGTAAGATGTGGTCATCGCAACTAGTGTTCTTGGAAAATAGGAAGTTTTCTTTGCAAAAACACCTTAACAAAACGTTGCTCCCGTTCACTGAGGCGTATAAATTGGTTGTAAGCAAATGTGCTGTAGATGGTGCACAGTATGTCAAAGTTAACTTGCAGTCAATGATTTGGGCTTAACCCATTACCAGCAGCAAAATTTTAGACTGGTCCAAATTGAAAGTACAGTTAAACCTTGGTAGTTTGTAGCAAAAAGGACTTGGACATTTTATTTGAACTAAGCATAATATGAACCAAAGGAAGGGCAGTAATCATCTGTCGGAGATCCTCGGAATTGGACATAATCTTGTTCTATCCCTGATTAAGGGCTTGATTCTAAGTTGGTTATATCTCAACACAAAATCCATAAAAGGCGTTTGCAGATAATTGAGGAAAACACAAATTGAAAGTTACTCATCTTTTCATTATATTATCATAGTGTCACAATGGGCATTTTGTTTGAACTCAGAGAAAATATACTTGTAACATGTTTTTACTCCCATCGGAGTGATTTCCTTTATGAAAATCAATAAGAGTATACTAGCATCAAAATTAAACAAGAGGCCCATGAGGGCCTGTGACGCTCTACTAGTTATCAAGTTTTCCATTAAAGAAATCTGATATTTAAGGAAGTAAATTACTCAAAGAAGAATGCATAAAGAAAAAAAAAGGCTTTATCCCCTTTATTATTTTAAGCAACAATCCTCAAGGCCCCTTTTCCCGTGTTTCATGACGGATCCACTCCATTTCCAAAAACAAGTTACCTTATGACCCTACACATTCTGTGAAATTTTCATCAGAATCTGACAATAATTGTGGACTTTATCACATAAACAGGATTGTTTTGAATGAAAATCAATAAGGCCCCTTTTCCTGTTTTCTGATGGGTCAATTTCACTCCAAAAGGAACTTTCCTTACAACTCTACAATTGTACTGTGAAATTTAAAAGACAATTTGATAATGATTGTGATCTTCAACACATACACAAGAATGTTTTGAATGATAATCTGTAAGGCCCCTTTTCCTGTGTTTCAAATGCCACAATTATTCCATGCAACTTTGAAAAGAATTTGATAAAACTGTTGACTTTATTGTGTTAACAAAGATATTAAAATCAAGTTCTCATAAGGCCCCTTTTCCCGTGATATTTTACTGTTGGTTTTTATCATTCTGTGAAAGTTAAAAGTGAATCCGATGAAATATTGGGACTTCATTATGTTTACTAGATTTAAAAAAAAAAAAAAAAAATCATATGGCCCCTTTTTACATGATACTTGATGGATTGTACCCAGTTCTGAAAGAACCATTTAATTGATTGTACAATCATTCTGTGAAATTTTTAAGTGAATCCGGTGAAATCAAGGGACATCATTGTGTTTACCAGAATATTTTAGGAAGTTTTTCATAAGGCCCCTTTTTATGTGACACTTGCCATAACCAGATCCACTGTCAAAATCAACAATTGGAATGATGGTACAATCAATATGTGTAATCTGTGGGATTTATTGTGTTAATGAGTTTATAGTGAAATCTTCATAGGGCCCCTTTTCTCATGATACTTTACAGAACAAACCAAATTCAAAAGGAACTATTCTAATGAAGGTACAATCATTCTTTAAAAGTTCAAGAGAATCAATGAAAACAGTGGTCTGAATTGTATCAAGAATTTTTATAACAAAATTTTCATAAGGCCCCTTTTTCCATGAAACTTAACAAATCAGACCCAATGTAAAAAGGAACAATCCTAATGATAGTTTGAAGAAAATGATAAAGACTGAGAACTTTATTGTAATAATGATGCTTTGTAATAAAATTTTTATAAGGTCCCTTTTCTTGTGTCACTTAACCAATCAGACCTAATTGACAAAGGAACAATCCAAATGATGGTACAATCATTCTATTAAAGTTTGAAGAGATTCTGATAAAGACTGAGGACATTGTTGTGTTTATGAGGATTTGGAAATAATTATTCATACAGCCCCCTTTTCCTATGATACTAGACAGATCAGGCCTAATTTGGAAAGAAACAATGCTAATGATGGTACAAAAAGTCTGTGAAAGTTTGAATAGAATCTGATGAAAACTGCAGACTTTATCTTTGTGTAAAATTTTTAAAATAAAATTTTCATAAGGCTCCTTTTCCTGTGATACTTGAAAGATCAGGTCTCATGTCAACATCAACAATCTTGATTATTGTACAATGATTCTGTGAAGGTTTGAAGAAAATCCAATGAAAGCTCTGGACTTGGTTACAAGGTTTATAGATAAAATTCTCAAAAGGCCCCTTTTCCCATGATACTAGACAGATCATGCCTAATTTGAAAAGAAAGAATCCTCATGATGGAATAATCATTCTGTGAAAGTTTAAACATAAACTGATGAAAACTGTTGACTTTATTGTGGTACAAGGATCTTAAAATTAAATTTCATAATGCTCCTTTTCCTGTGATACTTGATGGATCAGGTCTAATGCAAACATCAACAATCATTATTATTGTACAATGATTCTGTGAATTTTTTAAGAAAATCCGATGGAAGCTCTGGACTTAGTAACAAGGATTTATAAATGAAATTTTCATAAGGCCCCTTTTCCTGTGTTTCTTGACAGTTCAACCACTGTTATGAAAAGAATGATAGTTATGACCTTCCAATCATTCTGTGAACGTTTCAACAAAATCTGATCAAAGCTGTGGGCTTCATTGTGTTAACAGGGTTATATTAATTGAATTTTCATATAGCCCCTTTTCCCATGTTACTTGATGGATCTGAACCAATTCCAAAGGGAACTCTACTTACAAAAGTATAATTATTCTGTTTAAGTATAAAGACAACCCCATCTCATCTCTGGACTTACAAGCATTTATTAAGATTTTTTAATTGAATTTTCCTAGGGCCCCTTTTCCTATGTTTCTCAATGGATCAGACCCAATTTGAAAGGAACAATCCTTATAATGGTACAATCATTATGTGAAAGTTTGAAGTCGAACAGGTGAAATCTAGGGCCATGATGTGTTAACTAAGATTTTTTTTTATTAAATTTTCATAGGCCCCTTTTCCCATGAAACTTGATGGATCAAACCTACTTCCGAAAGGAACAATCCATTTAATGTAAAAATCATTCTGTGAATGTTTGAAGAGAACTGTGGACTCTATCCAGTAAACGAGGATTTATTAATTAAATTTCAATTAGGCCCCTTTTCCCATGTTTCTTGATGGATCTGACACGATTCCAATAGGAACGATCTTTATGATAGTACAATCATTCTGTGAAAGTTTGAAGGAAATCCAATGAAAACTGTGGACTCTATTGCGTAAACGAGTTTTTTTCTTTATTAAATTTTAATTAGGCCCCTTTTCCCATGTTTCTTGACGGATCTGACCCAATTTTGAAAGGAATGATCCTTATGATGGTACAATCATTCTGTGAAAGTTTGAAGGGAATCCGATGAAAACTGTGGACTCTATCGCGTAAACAAGGAAAAGTTTAATGGACGGACTACGGACAGACAGATGCACGGATGCTGGACGGGAAAAAGTCATCGCAATAGCTCTAGTTGCCTTCGGCCAGTAGAGCTAAAAATTAAGTACTGATGATTAAGAAGAAAGCAACTACAGATTACAATTAGATAGTTAGAACACCTTAATGACGAAAATATTATTGATATTTATGAGAGTGCTGAAATTTAATGGAAATTTTCAAAAATAAGTACGGGAACTTTCACTCCATTAATTCCTTATATTACAAACCAAACAGTCCTTTTTAATTAAAGGTATATAATTGATAAGTGCATTTCAGGTGTTCATTTTACACAATGTTTTCCCAATTGTTTTCCTTGAGGGGCACCAAAAAGTGTCAATGATTGGAAACAGGTGAAAGTGTGAAGTCAGTTGGATACACACAAGCATAGAAACATACTATAAACCTATAACTTTTTAGTAAGGCAAATAACGAATAAGTTCATTCCCTCACTGTAGACCTAAATATTTTCTTAAATTTCACAAATTTAAAAGGTATTGCAGATGGTTGGTTAATTAAAGTGTATTCATATTGAAAAGGAAGTGGCTTGAACAAAACATTTGGACAAGTCCAAGAAATATTGCAGACAAGATAATAGTAAGTGTTATGTAAAGATTTAAAAAATATTTCTGTTGTCTGTAAACATGAGGGAAAAAAAGCATTTGGCTCAAAATTGTTCTCTGAAAAGTTATTTTATAAATATCTCAAAAGTAACAGCATTAAATCAATCTCACACATTTTTTTTTAGACTGGTCTAAATTGAAAGAAGCTGCAGAGGAAAATTTCAAGTTAAGGGGATTTTGATTTTTTTCTTCTTTTTGGATAGAAAACATTGTGGATAATGAAGAAATTGCTTGAAACAAGCAATTTCTTCATTTTCCACAATGTTTTTCAAAGCTTTTTTCTTGAGGGGCGTAAGAAGGAGGGATTGAGTGGGAATGGGTTAAAAGGGTAAAGGTAAAATTATCTCCGTCTAGTCCGAGAATTTCTTCCTGAATTTATCTTCACACTATGTTCACTAGATTCAGTACACACTACACTATCCATATCAGGCTGTGGGTCACCTGACAGTCTATATACAGTGCATACAAACTTCCCCAGACCACGTTTCTGTATCTGTATAATAGTGTCCAAGTCCACATAGGTTACATTTTGGTATGTCTGAAATGTAGCACAATTAAAACATTGCAATAATCCATTACCACATGATGTTACTTTTTGCCACCCTGGAGAAATATCATGGAAAACTTTGTTGAAAAAGGAGAAATTGCTTCTGAAAAACAATTTCTCCTTTTTCTCACTATACTTTCTACCTTATTTAGCACTTATTTTCCTGCTTTAGACCCATAGAAAATGTATTAAAAAAAAGTATTTCAGTCATATCACAGCGGCTGGAGCACCTAAACATTGATTCCTAGTATGTCTAACACCAGTACTACCACTTAACCGTTTCCGAGCATCCAGCGGCTCATCCAACATGGTTTTACATTTATTTACCCACCAAGGTTGGAGACAAACATCGGAAAAGATACACACTTTGGCTGGGGTTCTAACCTAGGACCTGCAACTTTTTCCAAACTGGCCCATCTAAAATTTTGTTGTCTTGTAATGGATTAAGCTATGCATGGAGTCTATACATGCAAAATATGCAAACTATTAACCCATTACCAGACGGCAAAATTTTAGACATTTCTAACTCAAATAAAGTTGCAGACAAGAATTGATTTTTTTTTTACATTTTATATTTTTCAACTCTCTGAAAAGAAAACATTGTGTAAAATGAAGAAATTGCTTAATTCTTACAAGCAATTTCTTCATTTTCACAACGTTTATCCTATTGTTTTTCTTGAAGGGAGACAAAAACGTTACTGTGTGGGAATGGGTTAACCAAATTGTACAGGAATTTTTCTTGGGTCACTTTTAGTATTCACAGAAACTGATGAATGGATTTGCAACCAAATTTCATTGGAGTGCTCCTTAGGTGACTCTTTTACAGATTCCCTTAGGTATTTTCATCGATTGAAAACATGGCTTTTATGGACTGGCGTAATTTTCATATTTGCCATGAAATGAAAATGTTAAAATCAGCTAAATGGTATTCAATCTAATTATAATTTGTGGACAAACCTATGTCTGATTTCTTCATGAACATTGTAAACGTGGCTTTTATAGAAGGGGCTAGTTTCCCTATATAGAGGGGTTAGTGTAACACTGCCATAAGTGCCAATATAAATACTGGCACATACAGAAGTGTTGCATAAGACCTCAATACTGGATACAATGAAAACTTTGAGAAAAACAAAACAAACGGATTTATGTCGCCCATATTTCATTGTAATAAACCTTGGATGACTCTTAAACAGCCTTTTGTAGAACGTTTTGATAAATCTTAGCAAGAGGGCCAGTGGCCCTGGTGGTCACCCGAGATAAGGCTCTTTTTCTTCAAGGCCTAATACATGTACAAACTGGGTCAGGAGAAGACCTTTAAAATTCAACTAAAATCAAATTATGTTGCCATGCCAACATATGCTTTCAACAGATTTTAAATCTATTAGTAATTATTAAAAGGGGGCAACCTCAGATAAATTCCTGCAAAATTTAAAATTGGCCAAATAGTTTTGAAAGAGTTGCCTTCTTGATTTCTTTCAAGTTCTAGCAATTTCAAAAAGGTCAATGTACTGACGCTTCATGTAAAATTCAAGATTCTTCAACTTCTGGGTCAGGAGGCAATGATTTCTTATATTATTTTTCTAAAATTTTACTAATGTTGTCATAGCAACCGGTTTTCAACTGATTTAAATTCTTTGGTTGAAATTGGCTCAGTGATTTGGGAGGAGATGTCCTTTTAACAAGAGGCCCAGTGGGCCTTAACGGTCACCTGAGTAAAAGAGCATCAAGACAAGTGATTTTGTTTGAAAGAATTAGAAAAAGGTCCACCAAAGGAACATTCATGTGAAATTTGATTAGAATCTACCTAGTAGTTTTAAAGAATTTTGCTGTGAACCTTTAAGATTTGACAAGAAAATCTTTAATTTCTCACCATATGACCCATGTAAAGCTTTTGCTCCTGAGATATGAGCATATTTGACTCACGGGCAATGAGTTGAAAAGTCTAGAAAGACATCCATGTGATGATACTACATACGAAATATCAAAGCTCCATCATCCTCAGAGTTGGTTTCAAATATTGGCATACTTTTGAGCCCTGTACCATAATTTAAAAAATCTTGCTAGAAGTCTTCTAGATGATGGTTGCTACGGACAAAATATAAAAACTCTAAGCCAAGCTGCCCAGTGGTTCTTGAGAAAACGATAAAAAAATGTTTAAAAGTTAACAGACAAACGATGATTGCAATAGGTCACCATGACCATTCAGTGGTGACCTAAAAATATGAATTTCTTAACATGATGAACTATGAACCCTGGGTGTGGCCCCATACATGACCCCAGGGACATAAATTTCACAAACTTTAATATACCAGTCATGCACATAAAATATTTAAGCTCTTGCATTTAGGGTTTATTAGAAAAAGATTTTTTAAGAAGTACAAAAGTTTACCCCTTTCTGTCCCCGACTGGGGCCCCTTTAACCCCAAGCCCCTCCAACCTCTTTTCACAAACTGGAATTGGCATCCCCCAATGATGCTTCCGACCAGGTTTGGTTGAAATCCCCTCAGTAGTTCTTGAGAAGAAGATAGAAATTTTAAAAGTTACCAAAAATGACCCCCCTTTTGGTCCCCATTTTAGGCCCCCCTGACCCCCCAGCCTTTTAATTTTCACAAATCTGTATAATCAGTACCCAATGATGCTTTTCACCAAGTTTGTTTGAAATTGGCTTTGTACTTCATCAGAAGAAGATGAAAATGTGAATTTTTTAACATGATGAACTTTGACCTCTGGGTGTGGCCCCATACATGACCCCAGGGACATGAATTTCACAATTTATAATATACCTGTCCTAGTTGTCATGCGCACAGAATATTTAAGCTCTTGCATTTAGGGTTTATTAGAAAAAGATTTTTTAAGAAGTACCAAAAATTACCCCTTTTTGCCCCCTATTTGGGTCCCTTTGACCCCCAGAACCCCTATTTTCACAAACTTGAATTGGCATCCCCCAATGATGCTTTCTACCAAGTTTGGTTGAAATCCCCCCTGTAGTTCTTGAGAAGAAGATGAAATATTTAAAAGTTACCAAAAATTACCCCCTTTTGGTCCCCATTTTAGGGCCCCCTGACCCCCCAGCCTTTTAATTTTCACAAATCCGAATAACCATTACCAAATGATGCTTTTCACCAAGTTTGTTTGAAATTGGCTTTGTACTTCATCAGAAGAAGATGAAAATGTGAATTTTTTAACATGATGAGCTTTGACCTCTTGGTGTGGCCCCATACATGACCCCAGGGACATGAATTTCACAATTTATAATATACCTGTCCTAGTTGTCATGCACACAAAATATTTAAGCTCTGGCATTAACGGTTTATTAGAAGAAGATTTTTAAATAAGAACCAAAAATTACCCCTTTTTGCCCCCTATTTGGGCCCCTATGACCCCCAGAACCCCTATTTTCACAAACTTGAATTGGCATCCCCTAATGATGCTTTCTACCAAGTTTGGTTGAAATCCACCCAGTAGTTTTTGAGAAGATGAAAATGTTTAAAAGTTAACGGACGACAGTCGACGGACGACGACGGACAAACAATTGCAATAGGTCACCATGACCATTCAGTCAGGTGACCTTAAAATCCGTCTTTGATTCTATGCAAGTCTCCGCCTCTTGGGATCTGAGGGTGATGATTTTAGCAATTCTGAAAAAGGTCTTTGCATTGATCAAAATATCAAGACTCTGCACCTTTTTGGTCAGGAGGAGATAATTTTCTAAAAATTTTTTTTTAAAATTAAAGTTCTGTTACCATGGTAAACAGAGTTTTCAACTGATTTGAGCACTTTTAACAATTTTAAAGGGCACTATCTAAGGAACATTCCTGCCAAATTTGGTTGTAATTGGCCAAACAGTTTGGGAAGAGATATTGTTTTTAAAATTGTTGACACACTGGACGCCGGAAAGAGGCTGATAAAAAAAACCCACCATGAGATCTTCAAGCTCAAGCGAGCTAAAAATCATGACAGTTATTTGCAGAATTGATGGTTGTAATGGGTCTAAAACTACTTTTACAGTATTTCAGTAATATCACCACAGCTGGAGCACCAACCATGGATTCCTGGTATTTTACACAACAGTACAACAACAACATCCTTTCCAAGCTTCCAGCTGCTCATCACACATAGGTTTATGGCTATCTACCGAATGGTGGGAGATATTACCTACAGGCGTTGATTTAACACAGGACCCCATGATTAGGACTCCTATATGCTACTAGTTGTGCTTTGGCCATGGCTTATTTGCAGGGTTTATTTTCATTCAAGGTATGCAGTGAAAACTCCAAAATTTACTTCTATAACATTATAACCATGATTTTAACTATTGCCCACACAACAAAATTTTGGACTGATCCAATTTGAAAGAAGCTGCAGATGACAATTTCAAGTTGATGGAATTTTAATTTCTTTCGTCTATTTGGATGGAAAACATTGCGAACAATGAAGAAATTGCTTGATACAATTTCTTCTTTGTCCACAATGTTTTCCAAGCTTTTATCTTGCGGCGCGTAAAAAGGAAGGATTGTGTTGGATTGGGTTAAGCATTTTTTTGCAGGAGTGGTTCTTTATGATATCCTTTCACATAATCCCTAACCCACATCCTTTTTTTGATGCTTTTTGACTCTACTCAAGAAAAGGGTTAAGGGAATCAATGCTGAAAATGAATGGCTTGTTTAAAGCAATTAATTCATAATCCACAAAATTTCTACCACAAAAGACAGAGATTTTGAAAATCTCATCAGCCAAAAATTGCCATCTGCAACTTCTTTCAATAAGGAACAGTCTAAATTTTTGTCATCTGGTAATGGGTTTATTGGTTGAAAAGCATGAACAGGTATTTGGTATGTAATGTAATGGGATGATTTGGCAAGTTCTTGTCTTGACAACTAGAAGACTAATTAAAAAGGATAATTTGGCAAGTAGTTATCTTGAAAACTAGAAGACTGATTAAAGACTGATCCGAAATCAAAAAGTTCCAGACAACATTTCATATTACAATGCATTCAAATTCAGGGTGAAAGCATTGTGAGAAAAGGAGAATTTGCTTGTTTGAGCATGATATTTCAGACAAAATAAAGCATACACAATAATTTACCTCTTCCCCCTGTTCAGATAGTTGTATTTCACGCAGGAAGTCAAAGGTCCTGTTGTCATAGAAACCTACAACTTCCCGTAAAGCAGGATGATGGTGTGTTGCCGACACCCAAGTGAGGTCAAGTTCATCTTCATACTGCATCTGATGAATCATCTGTATTGGAGAAACACTAAAATATCAAACAGGACTCATGGTAACAGGGCTCTAGATAAGAAAGGGTAACAGCATTCTAAAATCCTTACTTCTCAATAAAACCCTATTGTGTGGGTACTCATTTGAATTGTCTCAATGAGTACATAGGGTTAATCAAATTATTGTTGAAATATTTAAATCTAAAATCCAGAATTAGCCTTTTATCTGTATCTCTGGGTGTGAGCAGGGTTTTCTATGGACACAGTTTGTGTGGATCCGAGACCCTCAAAAATATTTGATGTGAGTCCCATAGACCCTCAGGAGCTCAACATCAGAAAACATTAAAAAAGAATGGGAAGCTGTTTTTAACCCATTCTCACATCACAGAATAAAAAACAGGTCCAAATCAAAAGAAGTTGTAAACAACGATTTTTGATTGATGAATTAGTAGAATTGTTTATCTGTTGGGTAGAAAACATTGTGGTTATTGAAAACATTGCTTTTACAAGCAAATTCTTCATTTTCCACAAAAATTGGCTAAGCTTTTTTCTTGTGGGTAGTGCAAAGGTGTCATTTTGTGTGAATAAGTTAAATAGCTTTCAATTCTTTATTTAATTATAGCCTCAATTTAAGCTGACTATTCTGTTATCTTTGTCCCAAGATCTTTGAATGTGTATTGTTTGAAGTTTCATAATATAAATCAATATGTGACCCTAATTGACAGATCAAGCTGTCAATGAATCAACTGACTAATCAAATTATTCCTTTAGACTGGAGACTTAAACTCCAACATTTGCCAACATAAATGTGAAGATTTTCTGCTGGTTTGGCGATACAAAGGTAAAAACTACAAATGTCATTATTAACCCACTCCAACTCAACAAAATTTTAGACTGGTCCAAATTGAAAGAAGCTGCAGACGATATTTTCAAGTTGGTGGAATTTAAATTTTCTTTGTCTTTTTGGATAGAAAACATTGTGGATAATGAAGAAATTGCTTGATACAAGCAATTTCTTCATTTTCCACAATGTTTTCCAAAGCTTTTTCCTTGAGGGGCGTAAAAAGGAGGGCTTGAGTGGGAATGGGTTAAGTGATCAAGCTTGGCTAGCAATAACTAAGAGTAAGATCTACAAATCACATGCGATGCCATCAGCTAAATAAAATTTTAGTCCGTATTTTCATTTATGGTGGTAAATCTAGTTCCGACCAAAGGAGAATCGAGCCATGCTGCTTGAAGTGGTTAGCTTTGTAAAGCCTGGGCCCACTGTGGCAAGTGTAGGATAGAGACAAAGAATTGAAGGCCTGCTCTCAAATTTCCATTTGTCTGTCATGAACATTATCTATCAATATGTAAGTCATTGAATGAATTAAGAGGTATGAGTCAAATTGCTTCTACAATCAAAATCTTTTAATGATTGTCTCCTCCTAACTACATGTCCTAATTATTTAATTGTGTGCAGAAACTTGTCACCCTGGATATAATGCGAATATATTGGGAAATGAAATTATCTCCCTTTACAATCATTATAATCAATAATTACTTACCAAATCCCTACTAGAATCAATTTCTTCTAATGATTGTCTTCTCCTGACTAGACGCCCTGATGATGTCACAGTGTAAGGCAATTCCTCCTAGTGAATAGTAAATTCTAGAATTATCTCCCTTTAAAAAGATCATTACAAACTTAAACAAATCCAAAACATCAGGGTGGTTACAATTCCTAGAAAAAAAACCCCAACATTTAAACTTATTTTTTTTGCTTTTAATCATTAACCCATTCCCACATAATCCCTCCTTTTACGCCTGTCAAGAAAAGTACTTCAGAAAACACTGTGAAAAATTACAAAATGACTTGTGACATGCAATTTCTTCTGTAGTCAGCCCCATTAGCTCGTGTTTGAGCCCTGGGCTGACCATATCAAGTAACAAACTAATTGTGTTTTCGATGAGATGTTAAACGGAGGCCATATGTGACGGTGCTATCCATCTAGCATGTTAAAGAACCAGAGCTCTCAGCAGTTTTGTCCTGTATCCTTGCACTATCCCCTGTAATAACTAACCATCTTCTGGGGGCATCGCTTATATGGGCATGAGCTACAGTAGGGAGGATAAACTAATGAAAATAAACACAATTTCTTCTGTTTTCAGTCTTTCCTTCCTCTTCTCAAAAGACAAGAAATGAAAGATTTCAATTACAAATTATTGTGGTCTGTAACTCCTTTGAATTAAGACCAGTCTAAAAGTTGTTTTGTGATAATGGATAAAAGCAATCAATAGATCAGGAGCATAATGTTTTTCTGGTGTCTGTCAGTCAACTGAAAACTTTACCTGAAAACTTTACCTGAGAATTCAACATTTTCCTGTAACATCCACATTGTTCAAGTTATAATGCTCATATTTGACATGATGATAGCTCTCATTGATCTGCTGATAAAAGTCAAGGTCATCTTTTCAGGTTTGTCCTCTGATAAAATTTTTACATAGAGGTACCTAGTTTTTTTCTAATTTTTACTCCTAAATACAGATGACACTTGTTATCTCAAAATGAGAAATTTCAAATTTCCACATCAGTCTAGGTTAATTTCAAGTCCAAGCTTTATTCCTTCTTTATTTCAAGTGAGACTGAAAGATTATCTTGAACCAGTAAAACCCAGAATACCTGTTATATCGATTTATTTTCAAGCCCAATTTCAATTTTCTAGTCAATATAAACCTGTAAATCAGACAATATGACCAACAAAATACAGCTTAACAAATACACATGTAATTATAATACTGACTCACACACTTTTGGCACTTCTCCGACTTAAATGATTGTTGATGTTTAAGGTGTGAAAAAAATGTAATTAAATGTGTCACTGTCAAACTATGGGTGACTGCTGCGATATTTGCATGGTTTATTCAAACTCTGTGATATCCTTTAAAAAGTCTAGTGATACTGCTGATTTTTTTTCTCCTCAAACTTTGAGTAAGGTATTTTAATGTTCACACACCATTTTATAATTGTCCATATGTTTTTAGTTATTATCTTCAATAACTTTTGTTTTTATAAAGCTTATATTTGGGGTGAAGTTACCTGTATTAATAAATAACTTGTGATGATAAGCTTATGGTCAAATTATGAAAGAATGGGTGTTAGTGGGTGTTGATGTATCTAAAACTCTTTCCATTAAGATGAGTTTGAATCATCCTTTAACCCTGTCCTGTTTCTTGAAATTTTAGACTGGTCCAATTTGAGAGAAGTTGCAGACGACAATTAAAATTGGGTTCAATTTGAAAACTAACCAACCTACAGGTTGGAAAATATTGTGGGAAAAGAAGAAATTGCCTGTTACAAGCAATTTCTTCTTTTCCACAATGTTTTCTCAAGTATAACGACAGACGACAATTAAAATTGGATGCAATTTGAAAATTAACCAACCTACAGGTTAGTAAATATTGTGGGAAAAGAAGAAATTGCTTGTTACAAGCAATTCCTTCTTATTCCACAATGTTTTCTCAAATATAAAAATCACAGGGACATAAAAACCAGGGATTGAACAGGAAAGGGTTAAAGCCTCTATTAATTTTGACATGGCTAAAATTATGTTGTCTGTCGATAGGTTAAAAATCCTGAGTAAATTCACCTTTGGTTCTTGTTTCAAAGTGAATGATTTTACAGGTACTATTTCTGTTTTCTCACCAGATTCTTTTGAATTTATTTCCAGAATTCTGAAATTACAAATAATTCAGATTGATTGGGGTTTAACGCCAATTTCAACAGTATTTCAGTAATATCTAGGTGGCTGAAGCACCAAACAATGAATTCCTGGTATTTCTCCCATAAGTACTACCACATCTTTTCCAATTCTCCAGCTGCTCATCCCACATTGGCTTATGATTATCCATCTATTGGTGGAAGACAAATGTCAGTAAGAATATTCACCACAGCCGCTGTCTAGGATCCTAAGTGCTACCAGTGCACTATGGCTGTAGCCACAAATCATTCAGTCCTTCCCGTTTGACTTGCAATTCAGTACAAATTCCAGATATCAGCATTTTCTTTAACATGTGTATTACAATGCGGTCATGCTAATGCCAGAATATTTCTGTTTTGGCAGGAGGCATAGACAAAGATCAGCCTGCACATAAATGCAGTCTGATCTCAGTAACCATCACATGTTTGTTTATAAAAATTAAACTACAAAATAAATATTGATCCACCACAAGCATTTTCAGTGTTTCTAGCCCTCTTATTTTCATAAACCCATTACCAGACAGCAAAATTTGGGACTGTCCCCAATTCAAAGCAGTTGCAGACGACAATTTAAAGTATATGAAATTTTAGTTTTTTTCAATGTTCTGGATAGAAAACATTGTGTAAAATGAAGAAATTGCTTGTTACAAGGAATTTTTCATTTTACACAATGTCTTCCCAAATGTTTTTCTTGGGAGGCATACAAAAACATCATTGTGAAGGAATGGGTTAGCATGACTGGGTTAATATTTAAAAGAAGTGTTTGTGAAAGACCAACGCCTCTTTCATGTCCAATATATGAAAATATGATCATGTTAATTGTCAAAAGTAGATTTACATCAACAAGCATATCCATATAACAAATTTGAGCAATGTATCTTTCAAAAGTCTTTAATTAAGGGTTCGTATTGTAACAGACAGAATTGACTGAAAGACAGCCACATTAAATTTGTAAAAAGTGATATACCCCTAATCTCATCAACGTTGGGACTTCCAAAAAGACAAGCTTGATTTAAATTTATATGACTGGCAGCAGCAATTACTATGACCACTTTCACCCCATTACCAGACCACAAATACAAAACTCATCTAAATTGAATTAAGTTACAAACTCAATTTAAAATGATAAAAATGTAAAAGTCTTTTGCTGTTATGGTTAAATGATATGTAAAATGATCTTTCAGGGTTGAAAACATTGTGTGAAATGAAGAAGTTGCTTGTTCTAAGTAATTTCTTCATTTCCAACAATATTTCTTCCACAAAAAAAACCCTATAGGGTTGTCTGGGAATGAGTTAAACTTACCTTATTTATGGAAACACTATTGTAACAATACTCCCAGAGTTGTTATCATGGAATACATATCTATCAGAATAGTGTAGGAATTAGTTAAACTTGCCTTATTTCTGGACTACTAATATGTACAATTCTCCCTGAGTTATCATCATGAAATACACATCTATCTGGTTCAGTTTGTAAACACTGGGTTTGTAAGGTACCATTCTTGGCCTAAATGTAAAACATATCAATATGTACTGAAGGCCATTTACACCCTTCTCCCCCCAATCAAGAAAAAAACTTGGATGCACCAGCTGATCTGAGCCTTTAATTGGTACACTCAGGTGTAATCATGGAAAAGTAAGAAAAAGTAAGGCATAGAAGATTTGATGAGTTTAGTAAGCAGTCTGTAATGTCCCTGCCAAAATCAGCTAGAATTGCAAAAAACTAGACCAGCATTTTTTAACTCAAGTAGCACAGTTCATTAGCTTAGTGTAAAAACATCATAAGTGTCTATACTTTTTATAGACACTTATGATATTTTTGCATTAAGCCACCGAGTTGACCTTTGATCTACATTACCAAAAAATTATATGATATCTCCTTCAGTCATGGATAACATATTTGTTTAAAGTAAAATGGCTTATGAGCTAGCGTATGGAAACAGTTTTCAATCGTGATTTTTGACCTATGTGACCTCAAAACAATAGGACACTTCTTTAGAACAGTGCACCAATTGTATGAAGTTTCTTAGCTGAGATTCAACTGATTCTAGAATAAGACCATGAAAATGAAACAGACAGATGGACTTGGAAAAACCGATTACCTCCTCTAATTCTTCCTGATATTCCGGCTTGAAAGTGGGTAAAACTTCTGTGTAAAAAATGATGCATAATTTTTTCAAAAATGCATTCAGAGTTATCCCCTTTGTAGGTATGGATAGCTCTTTTGATAGTGAATATATAATCCAAGTTTCAAGTGAGAGTTTATAGTAACACCATACAAAATATTAACCCTTGGCATGCTGAAACCGGAATATTCCGGTTTTGGCAGGAGGTGTAGACCAAGATCAGCATGCACATAAGTGCAGTCTGATCTTGGTCTACACCTCCTGTTAATACTTTTCCTGCCAGAGTTGTTTATAAAATTGATTTCTAAAAGAAGTTTTGATTTTTGAACAACAAGTTCTATCAGTGCGTTCAGCCCTTTGATTTTACAGCACTTCAGTAAGGCATTTTATACAGCATGAAAAGGGTTAAAATTTTAGGATGCCGAGACTGATTCAGACATGACCTGACTATAGCAATATCTCGGTCTGCTCTAAAAACAGATGAGCTATAAATAGCTTAACCCTTTTCCATTCAATCCCTGGCTTTTATGTCCCTGTGATTATACAATTGAAAAAATATTGTAGTACAAGAGGACCATGATGGTCCTAAATTGCTCACCTGAGGCATCTACAAATTACAGTACTTTTTTGTGTACAAAAGACAGCTTGAGCAAAATAAATATATCAAATAAAAGATTTTGGGCTTGGTACAATATAATCCAGTAAAGTTATACAACAAAAATGAATGCATATGGCTTTATTATTTAATCTATTACCAAACTATCCCACATTTTGATGGGATATGGGAAAATAGCTTTAAAAAAGCATTGTCAGAAGGGGAGAACTTAAAGAGTTATAAGCAAAATCTCCATTTCTCACAATGTTTTTTACCCTGAAATTTAATTACCGTCTGCAACTTCATTTTACCAAACTTGGGGCCTCCAGGGTGGGGCCTTTTGACCCAATGGACATAGCTTTATCAACATTGGTAGAGAACAATCTGGATGTACTATGAACCAAACATGAATGCATTACAACTTATACATAGGGACAGGAAGATATTTAAAAAGCTCTTAATGAGCATTTTTCATAACTTTGGATGCCTTGGGAAGGGCCATTTTTATCCAAAGGATGTTAGATAACAATAACATTATGCTATGTTTTTAATATAATTGCTCTAGGCCCTATATTTAAGAAGAAGACTTCTTTCAAATTAGACGATTTATGCAAGTTTCAGCCTGTGGAGCAGAGATGTTTTTTATCCTAAGAAGGTCATATTTTCCTTTGACATAGTACAAAATTATTTAGTAATGCTACATTCCAAATATGAATGTCCTTCACCTTATATTTCAGAAGGAGAAGGCTTTTGAAGTTACTCTAATTGGGCGTTTTCCCAAATTTTGGACCGCTTTGGCAGGACCATGTTTTATTCCAGGGCTAAGATTTTATCTAACATGGTACTAAACCATCTGGTTATGCTCTATACCAAACATGAATACTGTAGACTAGGTAGATTGGGAGGAGAAGACTGTTGAACATGGTCTAATTGAGTATTTTTACGAACTTTGGACACCCAGGGAAGGGTTTTTTAACCTGCAGGCATAATTAAATCAAAATTGATAGATAACAGCCAGCCAGAAATTGTGGACACATGGCCGTACAGATGACAGAAGACGACCGTTCACAATAGCTAACCTCGCACTTTGTGCTCAGGTGAGCTAAAAAGAAGAAATTGCATGTAACAAGCAATTTCTTCTTTTTCTACAATTTTTCAACCTAACTAAATGTTGTTGTTTTTTTTTCAAATTATATCCAGTATTAATTTTTGTCTGCAAAACTTTTGAATTTTGACTGGTCTAAAATTTTGAAAAACAGGAAAGGGTCAACTTTACCTTTTTACCGTCACTTATACAGTACACAGAAAATGTTCCCTGAGCACCATGGGGTGTGATGATATAATGCCACGGAAATCCCCCTATTTGGACGTCATGATCAGCACATTTAACTTCAAATAATACTGGAGGACATTCTGTAACAGTGTAATAGCATTCAAAGTTGGACAGATATGAATTGAAAAAGGTTGCATTCAAAATTTCTAAATAGATCAAATTTAAAAATATTTGTCCTTCAGGGTAGAAAACAAAGAAATAAATAAGGAAATTGATCATTAATAGCATCTTATTCTTTTTTTTCTACGTTATCCCAACCTCTTTCCTTTTTCAGATCAAATGAATATCGGGTTATTAATAAAAGGATTGACAATCTAAAACTTGTCAAAGGAAAAAAAAATACATTGGAGTAAACAGTACTTTCTTTCAGTTTGGACCAATTATTGATGTCTGGTAATTGGTTAATTTCAAATGATCATTCTTCTTTACTATGTAAGAAACATTATTTTCTAGATAACATAATTTATACCAATTACAAGACAACATATTTTATGACTGGTCCAAATTAAAAGATGTTGCAGACGACAAATTTCAGATTTTGTTTACTTTTTGGGTAGAAAACAGTGTAGATGATGATGAAATTGCTTGCAACAATTGATTTCCTGAGTTTTCAATATGTTTTCCAAAGCCTCTTTTCTTGAAAGTGCCAAAAAGTGGATTGTGTGGGAATGGGTTAAGAATGTTCAAATTTGACTAAAATTCAAAGTAACAGAAGAAGTGGAATTTTTCTTATTGTTGTACATCCTATATGACAATGTTGCCAAAGAAAAGAATGTTAGTTGAAAGCAGAACCCTTTAGCTGGATAATGCGTAACTAAGAATGTAAAGTTTACCTGTTATCTTGATATTGAGAGGTAGAGAATCTCTATAGGGGAAACCTTCATGGTCAAAAGATGGGCAGCTCATATCTCCATCAATGGAATGAGAAGATACCTTAAACTGAAATAATGGTAAATAAGTGGTAAATCGGTGTAATTTAGGATACAATAGTGTATGTTTTCAAAGCCTATTGGATGTTTTACATCTTGGCATGGTATTCTAAAGCTCTTTTCTATTGCCATCATTTTTGGTTGAAAATAGTGTGGATAATGAAGAAATTGCTTGAAACAAGCAATTTCTTTCTTTTCCACAATGTTTCCCAAGGCTTCCTGTTGTTGGGGGCAAAAAGCAGAATTTATGGAAATGACAGTAGCAGAATTAGAGGGGATTAGAGGGTTTCATTTGATTTGTTTGTTTGAAAGGGGTTTAATGCCTCTCTTTATAATTGTCAGTCATATCGCGGTATTGAGGCACCTAACAATGGATTCCTTGTATATCTCGAACTAGTACCACCATTACATCATTTCCTAGCTGTCCCACTTAGGTTTATAATTATCCATCCATTAGTGAGAAACAAATGTCAAAGTTATTTACCGTTCCCTGGAATCGAAGATTGTGAGTCTGATGCACTACCAAATGTGCTATGATGGATATTCATATGAACCCCAATCTGAATCATAATTATTTCATTTTCCTGGGGAATTGTTAATCCTTGTCATGCTGAACCAAGATTATTCCTGTTTGGGCAGGAGGTATGGACAATAATCAGCCTGCACATAAGTTCAGTCTGATCTTTCTCTACACCTCCAGCTCGTACTTTTCCTGTCTGTGAAGTTATAAAATTGATTTTTGAAAAAGAGATATTGATCAAGTACTATCAGTGCTTTCAGCCCTTTGATTTTAATGCAATTTAGTAAGGGATTTTATACAGCATGACAAGGGTTAATAATAGGAAAACAACCCCTGGACCCCCCATTGGTAAGTTTGAACTCTTTTTACAGGAATTTAGGATCCGCTATTGAATGGATATAGAAAATTCTATTGAATAATGACTTACATTTTCTATGATATATGGTAAACTGTAAAACTTCACATATCCATTGATGTGCATGACAATCAGGAGGTTGTGTGATAAGATAGCACTTGTGATTCCTGCACCAAATATCTAGTAATAATAACATTATATCAATAAAACATATTTTCAAAGAATCACACCACATGACAGTCACCAGGTTGTGTGATAAAATAGCACTGACCAAATATCTAATGATAATAATATTATATAAATAAAACATATTTTCAAAGAATCACAACATGTGACAGTCAGGAGATTGTGTGATAAGATAGCACTTGTGATTCCTGGACCAAATATCTAGTGATAAAAATATTATATCAATAAATCACATTTTCAAAGAATCACACTGTATGACAATAAATTCAAACAAGAGGGCCGTTGGCCCTGGGGCGCTCACCTGAGATAAAGGCTCTTTTCTTTCAACAGTCTAATTTCATGTTAAGGTTAGAATTATGAAACAAGTGGGCCACAATTACATATAAAGACTATGAACCTGGGGATTCAAAAGTCTAAATTACAAATTCCAAGGCTTTAGTGCTGATTTGAAAGAAGGAAAAAACCTTTTCCATGGGTTATAATTTCAGAAATTATAAAGAAGTCTGTGACCTGATGCTTCATGCCTATATCCCCCCCCATGGGTCCGCCCTGGAGACCCTAGGATCATGATTTTAGCTATTTTGTAAGAGATCAATATACTGATGCTTCATGCAAAATATCAAGGCTCTACACTCTCTCTAAGGGTCAGGAGGAGAAGATTCTTAAAGATTATTTTGAAATTTCACTTTTGTTGCCATGACAACCACAGTTTTTAACAGATTTAATTCTTTTAGCTTTTTTGAAGGGGGCCACTTAAGCAATTTCTGCCAAATTTGGTTCGAATCGGCCCAGTGGTTTGAGAGGAGATGTCATTTAAAAAATTGTTCTTTATTTCTATATAAACCCCGCTCCCTGGGGCTCTGCCCCTCGTGACCCAAGGATCATGATTCTTAGCTATTTTGAAAGAGGTCAATATACTGATGCTTCATGCAAAATATCAAGGCTCTACGCTCTCTCTAAGGGTCAGGAGGAGAAGATTCTCAAAGATTATTTTGAAATTTCACTTTTGTTGCCATGGCAACCACAGTTTTTAACAGATTTCAATTCTTTTAGCTATTTTTGAAGGGGACCACCTAAGCAATTTCTGCCAAATTTGGTTCAAATCGGCCCAGTGGTTTGAGATGAGATGTCATTTAAAAATTTGTTCTTTATTTCTATATAAACCCCAACCCCCTTGGGCTCCGCCATTGGTGACCTGAGGATCATGATTTTAGCTATTTTGAAAGAGGTCCATATACTAATGCTGCATGCAAAATATCAAGGCTCTACGCCTTCTGGGTCAGGAGGAGAAGATTCTCAAAGATTATTTTGAAATTTCACTTTTGTTGCCATGGCTGCCAGATTTTTAAACAGATTTCAATTCTTTTAGCTTATTTTGAAGGGGATCACCTAAGGAACATTTCTGCCAAATTTGGTTCAAATTGGCCCAGTGGTTTGAGAGGAGATGTCATTTAAAAAATCGTTCTTTATTTCTATATAAACCCCGCTCCCTGGGGCTCTGCCATTGGTGACCCGAGGATCATGATTTTAGCTATTTTGAAAGAGGTCAATATACTGATGCTTCATGCAAAATATCAAGGCTCTATGCCTTCTGGGTCAGGAGGAGAAGATTTTTAAAGATTATTTTGAAATTTCACTTTTGTTGCCATGGCAACCAGATTTTTTAACAGATTTCAATTATTTAAGCTATTTTTGAAGGGGACTACCTAAGGAACATTTCTGCCAAATTTGGTTCAAATTGGCCCAGTGGTTTAGGAGGAGATGTCGTTTAAAGAAATTGTTGATGGACCACGCACGACACACGACCCATGGACGCCGGACAAAAGGGGATCACAATAGCTCACTTGAGCACTATGTGCTCAGGTGAGCTAAAAAGGCTGTTGGATACAAAATCCAACTAAGACTTCAAGAAACATAACCATGATATTTAATTGATTGATTGTTTTAGGCTCAACCCACTGTCAACTATATTTCAGTAATAACCCAACTGCTGGTTTACTTAACCACAACTACCAGTCCTTCCTCAGAACAGTACAATAACATTATTCTTTCTTAGCTACCACCTAATCACCAACTGGCACACAATTTATCATTCACCTATTTGCGAGATACAAATGATGCAATGACTTTTGTCAAAAAGAATGTTGTCTGAGTTATGGTTTTGAACTCACAACGCAAAGATTGAGAAGTGAGCTAACCAAGCTTGGGCAATGAGATCTGGGCCCGAGCTTTTAAAACTTTTTTGTACTCAATTGAATATTTAATAAAAATTCAAGTTCAAATAAATGCTGTGTTTCAAAGATAACTAGATGTCGTATTATATAATAATTATATAATGTTTCATCTTCATGCACTTTTCGTAGAATTTAACGTAATATACATCTTTTTTTTTAAATCAAATAAATTCGCAATTGAGTACGATAAAGTTTCATAATCTTGGGCCCTGAGCTCAATGCTAAGGAAAACAAAACAAAGAAAGTTCATTTTTTTTCATTTTGTCCAATCAAGAAGATTCTAATTGAATGAAAAAAAGCATAAATGTTGTTAATTATAACCAAATACCTCACAATACCACATTTCTACACAAAAAGAACATACAGCTGTAGAAAACACTAGGAGAAATCACTTGTTATAAGCAAATCCTTCTTTTCTCACGTTTTTGACCTTATCTTTGTTTTAGCTCACCTGACCACTAAATGGTCATAAAGAGCTTTTGTGATCTAGCTGTGTCTGTCGTCCATTGTCCGTCATGTGTCAACATTCTAGAGGCCTTAATTTTTGCCCATATGTCATGGTCAACTTGGTCAGAATCTTTTTCTCCATCAAACCATAGATTCAATATTGGGTCATATAGGGTCAAAATCTAGGTCACTAGGTCAAATCTTAGAAATACCTTGTAATCAAACTAGAGGTCACGTTTTGTCTCAAATATCCTGATATTTGGTCAGAATGTTTGTCTTAATAATATCTCAGTAAATTTCAATATTTGGTTATTTGAGGTCAAAAACTAGATCCCTAAGTCAAATCCTAGAAATAACCTTGTGTGCACTCTAAAGGCCACAATTTTAGGCTCAAATCAAATGATATTCGGTCAGAATGTTTATGACCATTTTATCTCCAAGTTCAATTTTGGGTCATATGGGGTCAAAAACTAGGTTACTAGGTCAAATCTAAGAAATACCTTGTTTGCACTCCAGAGGCCATATTTTTCGGCTCAATTGCATTGATATTTAGTCAGTATGTTTGTCTGCTTAATATCTCAGTCAAATTCAATATTGGGCTATTGTAGGCCAAAAACTAGGTCACTAGGTCGAATTCTATAAATAATTTTGTGTGCACTCTAAAGGCCACATTTTAGGCTAAAATCAAATGTTTATCTCCATTTTATCTCCAAGTTCAATTTAGGTCATATTTGGTCAGATACTAGGTACTAGGTCATATCTTAGAAATACCCTCTTTGCACTCCAGAGGCCATATTGTTGCTCACTAGCATTGATATTTGGTCAGAATGTTTTTCTGCATAATACATGTATCTCAGTCAAATTATATATTGGGTTATTTGAGGTCAAAAACTACATCACTAGGTCAAATCCTAGAAATAATCTTGTGTGCACTCTAGAGGCCACAACATAAATTTTGGCTCAAATCAAATGATATTTGGTCAGGACGTTTATCTCCATTTTAACTCAGCAAAGTTCAATTTTGGATGAGGTAAAAACTAGCTTACTATATCAAATCTTAGAAATACCTTCTTTGCACTCCAGAGGCCATATTATTGGCTCACTTGCATTGATATTTGGTCAGAATGTTTGTCTGCATAATATCTTGGTCAATTTCAATTTGGATCACTTGGGGTTAAAACCTAGTTCACTAGGTTAATTCTTATAAATATCTCATTTTTTACACTGGAGACCTTATTTCTGGCTTGATTAGAATGATATTTGGTCTTAATGTTTGTGTCCATGACATCTCAGCCAATTTCAAATTTGGGTCACATGGGGTCAAAAACTAAGTCACTAAGTCAAATCTTAAAAATACCTTGTTCTTATTCTGGAGACCCAATTTTTGGCTTAATTGATATTTGGTCAGAATGTTTGTGTCCATTATATCACAGCTGAATTGGACTTTGGTTGACAAAGTGTTAATTAATTGATTGAATGGGGTTTACCGCCACTTTTAAACAGTATTTCAGTCATATCACTGAGGCTGGAGCACCTAACAATGGATTCCTGGTATTTCTCACACCAGTACTACCACTACATTCTTTCCTAGCATCCAGCTGCTCTCTCACTTAGGTTTACAATTATCCACCCATTGGTGAGAGAGATATATGGTAAAAGACTAGGTCACTAGGCAAAAGCTTAGAAATACCTTTACGTTCCAGAGGCCACATTTTTCGCCTAATTTGTTTGATATTTGGTCAGAATATCTGTTTTCAAAATATTTCAGCCATGGTTGAATTTGGGTCATTTGAGGTAAAAAACTAGGTCAAATCTGACAGGAATCTTTGTCAAGTTGATATAAGATCACACAGGGTAAAATAATAGGTCGCAAGGTCTTAAATAAGGAAATCTTTTTCACAATTTACTTGCTATTTTTCTTGCACAAATAACTTGAAACTTGGTTTCTAGTTTGTTCTTGAATGCTTAGACAAGATTTGATAGGTCACTTTGGGCTAAAATGAGGTCACTTATGCAATTTTACTTCTATAGACATCAACTCAGGTGAGCGCTTTAGGGCCAATGGCCTTCTTGTTAATCATAAATGTAAGCCTTGAATTGTCATCTGCAACTTATTTCAAATTGAACTATTCCATAATGTTTTCATCTGGTAATGGTAATGGGTTAATATTTTTGTTGAGAAAAACAACCAATGGATTGAGATAACATCTTACATGCTGTAACAAGACGCTTCTGATGTTTGATTTGAATATCTATTTCTAGTTCTGAAATTTGGTGGCTTGATAATAATGATGGCTAGGATTAAATTGATTGCACTACTTACTCGTCTATCAACTTCAAACATTCCAACAAATTCCAGAGGAAATGCCTTAAATACTGCCATGACTATTGCAACATTGACTGGTATTCCTGTCTACAAAATGAATGTAAAAAATGGATTAAACCAGTAATCACAAAATCTTGTGTTTTTATGTATTTAAAAATTTATGTCAAAGTGCTTTAATAACAATGGAAAATCAATACAAAATTGAAGAAAATGCTTCTTTGGGGATTTTTTTCTTTTGCCCTTTTCAACCCAGAAAGACAAAGTTATTCAAAATTATATCAACTTCCAAGATTCATCTTACTACCACTACCAAACAACAAAATTTTAGACTGGTCCACATTGAAAGAAGTTGCAGACAACAATTTTCAATTAATGAACATCTTGTCGTTTTGGGTAGAAACATTGTGACAAGATTCTTTTTCATTTTTTCACAATGATTTGTAAATTGTTTTTTTTTTCAGATGTTAAGATGTGTGATTTTGTAGGAATGGGTTTAGGTCTTAAGTGCTTTTACAATCTTTATTTTCCACAATGTTTTCAAAAGCTTTTTTCTTGAGTTTCATGTCCCTGTGATTTAATACTTGGGAAAACATTGTGGAAAAACTTTTATCAAAAAATTTCTTCTTTTTCAACAATTCTACTATACTAAATGATTATTTTTCAAAAAATTTTCATCTACAATACCTTTGAATTTGGACAGGTCTAAAATTTGCCATACAGTAAAGAGTTAATTTGTAGAAATTGATTAATGGGTATTTCACTTTCATTGAAAACAACTTTGAGAAATCCATACACAGTATGTCTACTACCCAATCAAAACATACTCGCCCATTCTGGTAAAAACTGAAACTGAAACTGTTTGATTTACTTAAACGCCTAATTTTACGCAAAGCATATTCACTGGCGTTGTACAAAAGTAAAGTGTGCTAAAATCAATATTTAAATACGCAGATACAACTGAAATAATACGCTTTTTCAGTAGAACAGAGCATCAAAGTCTTTGAAAAACATGGTTTTCAAGCCCTTCTTAAAAGAATCAACGGTTTTGGATTGTCGTAGGTCCTGTGGGAGCCTGTTTCATAGTTTTGGGCCTGCTGTTTTAAAACCCCTGTCACCAAATGTTTTGCGTTTGTTGAATGGTATACCGTAACAACCTGCAGATGAGCTAATAGATCTCAAATTTCGTTCAGGCGGCAGTTGTTCTGAAAAAAACTCGGTCAAATAAGCCAGAGCGTGTCCCTTGGAACAGTTGAACACAACAGTTAGAATTTTGAATTCAATCCTTGTTTTGATAGGGAGCCAATGTAGGTCATGAAGTGCTTGTTTACTACTGTCATATTTGTTTCGCCTTAAAACAAGCTTTGCACACATGTTTTGAATCCTTTGCATTTTTCGTATGACGGTTTGAGAAGCACCATAGAGAATCCCATTATAATAGTCCAAGTGAGAGGTCACAAGCGATAGAACGAGAGTTTCTGTTGCATCCTCCGTAAGATATTTCCGTATGCTTTTTATTCTTAGATAGTTGAACATTGCAGTTTGGCCTTTTTTCTTTACATATTCGCTGAAGGTTAAATTTAGGAATGCACCAAGATATCTTATGCACTTAACAGACTTGCCATGGTCACCAGCAATATTGATTTCATTTGTTGTACACTTTTGTAGTTGTTGTAAGCGTGTCGGACTGTCACTCTAGAGGTCTTGGGTTTGATCCCCGACGGCGGCACTCATCCTTTCTGACTATTTGTCTCCCACCAATGGGTCGATAATCATAGACCTATATGGGATAGCAGCTGGAGGCTAGGAAAGGATGTAATGGTAGTACTGGCGGAGAAATACCAGGATTCCATTGTTAGGTGCTCCAGCCGCCGTGATATAACTGAAAGATTGTTGAAAGTGGTGTAAAGCCTCATTCAAACAAATAAACCGAAAGTTATGATTCAGTTTTTGAAGTATTCATTTTTAGTTTATTTTGTTTCATCCAGTCATTAATTGTCACAGCACAACTTTCTAATTCTTCTATGGCAATTCTCTCGCTGTCTGCAGACAGTTTGAATGATTTTGTCGCAATATGGTCGTCCGCAAAACCGTAAACTTATATAGATTTGGGGATGACGTCAAACAAAGTTCCAGCGTACGTAAGATATAACCATGGACCTAAACAGCTTCCCTGAGGAACACTACAGTTCAGATTGCGTGGAGTTGAAATGGCCGATTCTACATTAACACTACAGCTCCGAGGCCTTAGATACGAGTCAATCCAGTCAATTGCTTTTCCATAGATTCCATATTGAGATTGCAGCACTCTAATCAAAATGTCGTGATCTACGGTGTCAAACGCAGCACTAAGGTCAAGCGCTAAAAGCGCACTGACCTGTTGATTTTCCATGCAATCTAAGAGATCGCTAACCAACCTTAGAAGTGCTGTCTCGCACAAATGACACTGTCTGTACACAGATTGATTCTTTGGGAGAAGTTCGTCTTCCCACACATGCACATTGAGTCTGAGAAGAGCTGATTTTTCAATTAGCTTTGAAAGAAATGATAGATTCCTCACAGGACGATAGTTTGAAAGCACAAGTTCGAGTCTAACTTTTTTCAGCAGGGGTCTCACTACCACGTGTTTCCAGTTTTTGGGGAAGATTCCTTGGCTAAGCAATAGGTTCACTAACTTCGTAATGGACGGTAATAGTTCGTCTATGTAATTTTTTAGTATTTTTGTGGGAAGTTTGTCAAGTTCGCATGATTTTGTTTTCAGTTCACTAATGAGTTTCTTAACTTCGTCGAATGTAAGATGACAGAAGGAACTGAAAGCAGGACATTCCTTGTTGTTCGGTGAATAGCTTGCGTAGTCTTTGAGAGATTCACGGATTTTTTCAATTTTGTCTAAGAAAAAGTCATCAAATTATTCAGCCAACGAGGAGTCACTTTCACCGGATGGTAAGGGGTTTTCTGTTTTTGTCCCTGTGAATTCAGAAACTAACTTGTATAGTTGCTTAGAGTCACCTTTGGAACTGAGCACTTTTTCACTAAGAACGGATTGTTTTTCTATACAGATGGCATTTCAGACGAAGCTGTTTGACAATTTCTAGTTGATTCAGTTCTCCATATTTTTGCCACACTTGTTCTGCTTTTTGAAGTGATTGCTTCATTTTAAGTATTTCATTGTTAAACCAAACTACAGAAAAGACTTCAGATGTATAACAGGCTGAGCATTATGTAACAAATCATGTATTTTGTTAGCCTGAAACAGTGTAAGAATCGTAGTGTGTAATCTTAGTAATGCTGGTTGTCTCAAAATGCCTGAAAAGCTTAATTTCCTTTTTTTGTTTTAAGTTTTTCACTGTTTTATTCTGATATCAAGTTCCGTTAGAAGACCAAACAGAGTTCTTACATAACTGTTATGAGATGCACTGTAACACAGTTCCTTTGCATCACAGAGACTGCCATTTTGGAAGAGTGACATGTAGCGTTTTAAGAATAGTCCTACAATGCACATCCAAGATTTGATCAATAGAATTAACCCATTCCCATACAGTGATGCTTTTGGACGCCCCTCAAGAAAATAAATTGGGAAACATTATGTAAAATGAAGAAATTGCTTGTAACAAGCAATTTCTTCATTTTTCACAATGTTTTCTACCCAGAAAATTGAAAAATTCTGAAATTTCATAAACTTAAAATTGTCGTCTGCAACTCCTTCTAATTTGGACCAGTCTAAAATTTTGCTGAGTGGGAATGGGTTAAATGAGGGGTTCCAATTCACCTACCACCATATGAAATCTGGACCTTGCAGCAGTATTAACAGACTTTATCACAAACATCTCATTACCTTCAACCCAGGATATATGTCTGGAAAGAGTTATAATAATAATAATAAACAAGATGTGTTTGTGAAAAACCATGCCCCCAAATCAGGAATTTTTTAGGAACGGGTGATTTTTATTGTTTTTTTCTTTGTTTTAGGGAAAAGGGTTAAAATTTTGACCTTGACCTTGATGAAATGACCTTCCCCTGTTGCACCTTGTTGAGACCTATATTCATACCAAATATTAGCATTGTAACTTAATCAGGGTTGAAGTTACAGGAAAATGTTTAGTTGGCAGGTTAAGTTTTGCAGACAGACAGAATGACTGACAGAGGGACAGACAGACAGACAGACACTGGTAAAACAATATGCCCCCGATCTATGGATGCGGGAGCATAAAAAGTTAGTATCAATGCCAAATTAGATATTTGTTCTTTATCTGAATCACTACTGCTTTATTTTTCATGTTGATGAATAGTTTTCTTTATCCCATTCCAACACAATCCTGCTTTTTTATACTTCTCAATAAAAAATAAGGAAAACAAGGTTTAAAGTGAAGAGATTGGTTGTTACAATTTTTAATCTTGTTTTCTTTCAAAATATAATTGTTTTCTTCCAGAAAAGACAAAAATATTCAAAATTCACTCAACGTGAAATTGTTGTCTGCAACTTCTTTGAATTTAGACTGGTCTAATATTTTACTATGTGGTAATGGATAACACAGGAGGCAACTCACACTAGAAAGAATTACAAGTACTCAGGGCCTTCCCTGGGTCAATTTTTCTTTTCGAAATCACTTTCGCCTAACTGAAAAAACTGGAGCCAAATCTGTCGCCAAGAAGCCCAATTTTTTGCCGAGGTTCTTGCCACTGATATCCCCTGAGCTAGGAGACTATAGACGTATCAAAAAAAAAAAGATCAAACGCACACACACACAAAAAAAACCTTAATAACCTAATGTGTAATCTATTCCTGTTCATTTGATTTCCCGTCGACAAGCCAAAATTTTTCAAGCATTTTCGGGATATTTCGCTAAAAATTCGTATACCATCCCCAGTACCCCACCCACCCACAGAGACTCGAAAACAAGTTTGACTGTAACTGTTTTGAACCCTATCAATCATCAAAATGATCAATTTTATGAAGTGAAATTGAGATCAAATGACGTTAGTTTTGGTTGTAAATTTCTTTTCCTACAGTTTTTATCAAAGTGTTGTTTTTTTTAAGACCGTTGATTTTAATTAACGAAGATCAAAGTCATAGCGTTTTTCTGTCAACAAGTATACGCTAAAATATTCCTCTGTGATGCAAAAACACAGCTGACGTCATAAAATGTTGGGTCTGACCATTCTACTCTAGGGGACCGTAGGGTTGTGACATACATCAAAGAGACCGACGAGACAGCCTTGAGAGGGTTCGCCCCCATTGTACAATTTCCCAAGAGTAGAATTTAGACTCAGATTTGTGCATGAGAATCGGTCATTTGTGTATTTTAGTAAATTTACATTTTCTGTTGGACATGTATTCTGGATTAATTTTAAACCTACTGAAGTAAGATTTAATTAACGGAGATCAAAGTCATAGCGTTTTTCTGTCAACAAGTATACGCTAAAATAATCCTCTGTGATGCAAAAACACAGCTGACGTCATAAAATGTTGGGTCTGACCATTCTACTCTAGGGGACCGTAGGGTTGTGACGTACATCAAAGAGACCGACGAGACAGCCTTGAGAGGGGTTTGCCCCCATTGTACAATTTCCCAAGAGTAGAATTTAGACTCAGATTCGTGCATGAGAATCGGTCATTTGTGTATTTTAGTAAATTTACATTTTCTGTTGGACATGTATTCTGGATTAATTCTAAACCTACTGAAGTAAGATTGTCTGATTTTGATTTGTTGAATTTAAATAATGTAATGTACATTGTCATATAAGAAGTCTTCGATCAAGGTCAGAAACTGTAACCTTTATCATAGGTCATTAATTGGATAAGTGTTTGTCACACTTCGTTTATTGACTGACTCGCATGTTAATTGAAATTCGACACGATTATCACCATTTTAACACCTAGACTAGATAATCTGCCTCGATTGCAGTCAGATAAAAACTTTTGGTTCACAGGTAGTACTTTATATACCAATTTTGCTCCCATGGACTTATTTTTATCGCTTCCGTTTTCGCCAGATCCGATTTTTATCGCCACTTAACTTTAATTTTCGCATTTGGCGACATCGGCGATTGGCAGCGAAAGCCCTGAGTACTTCATTTGCAATTTACAAAAAGGGAGATAACTTTTTATGCAACAAATGTTCTCTGTCCAGCAGTATCAATTTCTTCCCTTGAATCACAATTGAATCTTTTACTGAAATCAGGCCTATCATCAAAAAGTAAAAATTATTAACATTTTCCAAAATTTAAGACTGGTACAGTTTGAAACAAGTTGCAGAAGACATTTAAAAAGTAGATACAATTTGAAAAATAACCAACCTACGGGTTAGAAAAAATGTGTGGAAAAGAAGAAATTGCTTGTTACAAGCAAATTTTTTTTTTCCCACAATATTTTCTCAAGTATAAAATCACAAGGACTTGAGAACAAGGGATTTTATGGGAATGGTTTAAACCTATTCAATTTTCTTCACAAAATCTGATAAAGTGTCACCAAAAGACCATTTGTGAAATTGGGTCAAAATGCAAGCAGTTAAAGATTCTTAGATTTTCAAAGTATCCACTATATACCACACAATGGAAATTAGTCCAACTAAAAAATCCATGTTTTTTCAAAACTTGCCACATTACAAGATATTTAGCTTCCAACCCCTCTCTAACCTTTTTCTATATCCTATCATTTTTTTCTGGGAGAATTTTATAAAGGGTCAAAAGATGGATCATCCCTGTAAAATTTGGTTGATTTTTCAGAGGATGGGATTTTAGTAAATAAAGGTTTATGGAGACACATTCATTGGGGCACATCAGACACAATACCATGACAATAGCCTTCAGGATTTCTGCCATTTGAGTTAACAAAAAGATAGTTGACTGAATAATATGACATTGTAACTACAGTTTATTAAACTCAATCACACCAAAAATCCTTTTTGAAGTCCCACAGAAAAAATCCATTGACAGCATTTTGGAGGATGAAAAAATTGCTTGTAACAAGCAATTTCTTCATTATCTGCAATGTTTGTAGTAAATTTTGCTTTCTTGTAATTGGTTCAATTGCCCTTCAATGAAATTGTATTTAATAAACATCAGTGGTCTAAATTCTAGTATTTATGGGATATGACCATTCATTTCATAATAATTTAATTGTTAGTTTTGTCTTTTAAAAACAGGCATTCTGATAGGTCAAAAGAAAAAACAAGAGGATCATGATAGTCCTAAATCGCTCCTCTGAGTATGATAGTTCATGGTTTTATGATAAAATAGCAAAGCCCTCTGTCTAATTATTTTGGAGAAGATGTTTAAGGATTTCTCTTTTAATCCTAAGTATATTGATGATCCCACCATATAGCACTAATTTCCTGAATATGGTAATGCTTTGAAGTATAGACAACAATACATGGCAAGTATAAAAGCTCTAGGCCTAATAGTTTAGGAGAAGAAGGTTTTCAAAGATATCATTATTTATTCCTAGCTAAAATTAGGGATTGCACAGGAAAAGGCTAATTTTTTTAAGTAATTTGGTAGAGAGTCAATGGCTGATGATATGTACCAAATATCAAAGCTCTAGGCTTTATGGTTTGGGAGAAGATTTTCAAAGATTTCCTACTTTTATTCTATGTAAAATCAGTGATCATTAAGAAAAGTGCTAATTTTCAGAGTACAGTAATTCTTTGAAGTATTTTGGTAGAGGGTCAATAGATGATTTTTTGTACTAAATATCAAAGCTCTAGGCCTTATGGAATGGGAGAATAAGATTTTAAAAGATTTCCTTCTCTATTTCTTTGTACAATCAGGGATCACAAAGAAAAGGGCTAATTTTCAGAATACAGTAATTCTTTGAAGTATTTCGGTAGAGGGTCAATAGATGATGATTTGTACTAAATATCAAAGCTTTAGGCCTTATGGTTTGGGAGAAGAAGATTGTTAAAGATTTCCTTCTTTATTTCTTTGTAAAATTAGGGATCACAAAGAAAAGGGCTAATTTTCAGAATACGGTTTTTCTTTGAAGTATTTTTGTAGAGGGTCAATAGATGATGATGTATACCGAATATCAAAGCCTTGACCTTATGGTTTGGGAGAAGAAGATTGTTAAAGATTACCTTCTTTATTTCTATATAAAAAGAGGGATTACCCAGAAGAGGGCTAATTGTCAAAATATGGTAATTCTTTGAAGTATTTTGGAAGAGGGTCAATAGATGATGATGTATACCAAATATCAAAGCTCTAGGCCTTATGGTTTGGCATAAGAAGATTTTTAAAGATTTCCATCTTTATTTCTTTGTAAAATCAGGGATTACCCAGAAAAGGGCTAATTGTCAAAATATGGTAATTCTTTGAAGTATTTCGGTAGAGGGTCAATAGATGATGATATTTACCAAATATCAGAACTCTTGGCCTTATGGTTTGGGAGAAGAAGATTTTTAAAGATTTCCTTCTTTATTTCTATGTAAAATCAGGGATCACAAAGAAAAGGGCTAATTTTCAGAATATGGTAATTCTTTGAAGTATGTTGGTAGAGGGTCAATAGATGTTGATGTATACCAAATATTAAAGCTTTAGGCCTTATGGTTTGGGACAAGAAGATTTTTAAAGATTTCCTTCTTTATTTCTTTGTAAAATCAGGGATTGCCCAGAAAATGGCTAATTTTCAGGATACGGTAATTCTTTGAAGTATTTTGGTAGAGGGTCAATAGATGATGATATTTACCAAATCTCTTAGCTCTAGGCCTTACCGTTTGGGAGGAGAAGATTTTTTAAGTTTTTTCATTCTGTTGCCATGGCAACCAGAGTTCTACATGGATTTCAATTCTTTGAAGTAATTTGAAAGAGCATGACCTAAGGATCATTTCTGTGAAGTTTTGTTGAAATTCCTTGGTTAGTTTAGGAGGAGAAGATTTTTTTGTAATTGTGAACGGATGGAAGGACGGACGGACGAGGGACGATGACCGGTCACAATAACTCCCCCAGAGCACTTCGTGCTCAGGGGAGCTAAAAATAAATGCCTCCATGAACAAAATTTTGATCACACAGCTATTTTGTATGCTTCCCCACAAGTAGTCCCATACAAAAATGTATCAAAATTTGTAAAGTTTTGCTTTTTTTGCTATTATATTAAAAGAAATAAAAAAATATTTTTTGTTTTCATGGAGTTATGAACCGAAAAACCTAATCACACTTATGTATGAATCCGTTTTGTGCATTCATACAGTGTGATTAGGTTTTTCATTTCATACCTCCATGAAAACAAAAAAAATATTCTCTTCATCTATTAAATAAATTTGAATATTCTAAGCCACTTACTTGAATTTAACAGTATGTGAGAGAAATATTTCTCGCAATGGCTGCCCAGTGTCAAGATTATACTGTACCAAACTCTCTCCCATTCTTCGAGACAATATTCCGATGAAACTGGCCTTGTTCTCAAAATTAGGAAAATTCTCCTGTTGAGTGTTAAAAAGGGATTATATATTTCATATATTTTTTTTCAAAAATCAATAGTGTAATTTCCTTGCAACATTATTACACACCATAAGTATTTTTTCCTTTTCCTTAACCCTTTCCTGTTCAATCCCTGGTTTTTACGTCCCTGTTTTTTTTATTCTTGAGAAAATATCATGGGAAAAGGAGAAATTGCTTTATAAAAGCAATTTCTTCTTTTCTCACAATATTTTCTACCCTATATGTTGGTTACTTTATAAATTGCACTCACTTTGAGTTGTCGTCTGCAACTTGTTTCAAATTGGACAAGTCTAAAATTTCGAAAAACAGGAAAGGGTTAAATGTTTTCCACAATTCCATTTCAATGAATTATGCGGTAAAATTTCAATTAATAGTAACAAAAGTTACTTTGTGATTAAATTGATGTATAACCTCTGTCAATCGAACAAGCAGTTGACAAATCAAATTATTCAATCAAATTATTCAATTAGACAAGGAGTTAATGTTTAACTCCATAATTTTTTATGAAACATATTTATTGGTTTGGCGACTAAAATAATGTAATACAGCTTATTAAAGCTATGGCTACAATTTTTATGTTCCTGACAATAAATTAGGAAAATTATTGTTGTTTGACATCTCATTCAAACTACCAAGTTTGGAAGTCTGTTGGCCTGGCCAGTTTTCTGTCAATTTCAAGTTCAAAAGTGTAACAAGAATTCTGATTTGTTGGTTTGAATGGAGTTCAATGCCACCGTTAACAGTATTTCAGTCATATAGCAGTGGTAGTGGCTGGAGCACCTAACCATACATTCCTTGTATTTCTTACATCGGTACTGCCATCTTTCAAAGCCTCTAGCTGCTCTTCCACTTAGGTTTACAATTATCCACTCATTGGTGGGAGACACTGTAAGAAAGGATATTTGCCACAACTAGGGGTCGAACACTCAGCCTCAAGATTTCAAGGTGCTACCAAATGCACAATAGATGCGGTAACAAGCCTTCTGAGACTGCTAAATTACATGCAATAAGTCTCTTACTGACAAATATATTGAAGCCTTATAACTTTGAGACCAATGTTTCATTTACAGAATCTTTTTCTTAATCCAATCACGCATTTTTACGCATATTAAAATCAAATCTTTGGAAAGCACTGGTCACAAGCAAATCCTTCAATATCCACAATGTTGTCTACCCTAAAAGACAAATATTTTGAAAGTATTTTCTGTAACTTCTTTAAATTTGGAGCAGTCTAAATTTTCTTCATCTGGGAATGGATTGATATGAACAAGAGCACTATATGCCAATGTCAACGCTAGTCTGTTCAACCACAAATAATGATAATTTGTTCAAAAATGCATTTAGAGGTTTCTTACTTGTTGTTATATATTGCTTTTTTTTATAAGGAAGATATATTTAAAAAAAGGTTGCAGACAACAAAGAAAATTGAAACAATTTGAAATAAAACAATCCTATATGTTACAAGCAATTTCTCCTATTTCTGCAATGTTTTCTCTGGTATAAAATCACAACATAAAATCTAAGAAAGGGTTAATTACAGAGTCTCTCACACAGTTATAACGCTCAACATTAGCAAAACCATATGACAGACTGCAAGACAGGATGAGTACATGTCTGAAGACATCCAAGCCGGTAGGGGGCTAATCGACTCTTTCCTTTTTTTGAAATTCTTGACTGGTCCAAATTGAAAGAGGTTGAAAACAACAATGATAATTGATTGTGATTCGAAATGAAATCATCCTGTTTGGTAGAAATTATTGTTGGAAAAGTGAAATTGCTTGTGACAAGCTATTTCTTCTTTTTCACAATGTTTTCTCAGATATAAAATCACAGCAATGTAAAATCCCAGGTTTGAACAGGAAAGGGTTAACCATTCCCACATAATCCCCCCTTTTTAGACCACTCAAGGAAAAAGCTTGGGACAACATTATGGAAAATGCAGAAATTGCTTGTCACAAGTAATTTCTTCATTATCCATAATGTTTTCTACCCAAAAAGAAAAAAAAAAGATTTTTATTATTTAATCAAATATGAAAATTTGTCATCTGGTAATGGGATAATCAAGTTATCACTGAGAGACACAAGCCACTTACATGATAACATTTATATATAATGATTTCTTCAATTTTGTTTTTACAGCCAGTTTCAATGGTTGGTAAGCGATATTGTTCCTTTAACCCGCCACCAATGCTGTATCTACAAGGAATAAAAACCAGAGTGAAATAGAACACGGTAAATATGCAGATCCATTAATAAATCACTCGTCACTCAAAACACGATTTTCGACTGGTATTACCTAGTCTTAACACCAAACTTTTAAACTGGTTAGAATTGAAAGAAGTTAATGAAATTTTAACATCTTTTTCTGTCTAATGATGACTTAGATGGAAATGAAGATGTTGCTTATTACTAGCAATTGCTTCATTTTCCACAATTTTTTCCACAGCTTTTTTCTTAGGGGAATCAAAAAGGGTGAATGGATTAAATTGAAAGAATTTGCAGATGACACATAAATGCCTTCTATACTGAAAAGTAAATTTCATAAATTGTAGAAATCATTGTGAGAAAAGAAGAAATTGCGTGTTAATCAGCATATCAAAATGTAAGACTGTTCTTTTGGCTACATTTGACATGGAAAAATAAGGCTTACAGTCAAAACAGATGGTATTCAAATTTCTTCTTTTAGCTCCACTCACCAAAGACCACATGATTGATAGTGTTATGTCCTCTGTACATGCATCTATGTATATCTATTGGTCTAAAATCCTTTTCTTTGAAAATATTGTCCCAAGAATCTACAGGCTGGATTTCAACACTATTTTTCAGGAATGATCTTCATTGACTCTTTCTAAGTCTGATCCAAAGGAGTTGCAGACAAAAATTGAGATCTTCTAAACTTTCTGGCTAAAAAACATTGTGGACATGAATAAATTGCTTTTTGCAAGCAATTTCTTCATTTCCCATGTTATTTTCCCAATTGTTTTTTTCTTAAGGACGTCGAAATGTTTGTTTTTAAATGGGACATGAAAAAGGGGAATGGGTATATCAGTCGATTCCAGCCAGTGGAATAATACAGGCACTTGAGAGCCTCTTGTTACAGTTTCTGACTGCTCAATATATGTCGACCCCAGGAGGAAAAAATATCTTGAAGGAGAACAAGAGGCATGTCTGACATGGCCATCCCCCGCCGTAAAAGCTGAAGCCAGTTAGATTAGGCTTCTTGTGCACTGTATTTCTTCTCAATGAGTTCGATAATAGCTATTATACTTTCAGAGATATGCTCAGGACAAAATCTAAGACTTTAAAACAACAAAGGGCAATAACTCCAAAATTATGCAAGCAAGAGTTGTGGTTCTTTTGCACTGCATTTCTCCTCAATGAGATCTATCGACCTATGAAGTTCAAGTTGATAGCAATTATACTTTCAGAGATATGCTCTGGACAAGTTTAGTGACAGAAGGACGGAATGACAGACGGAGACCATGACTATATCCCCTTCGCCGAAATGGGTGGGATAATAACAATTAATCAGAAAACTTCATGTTTTTGTGTAACTAATTCAACTGTGATCAAATTCATAGCATAATTTCGGCGTATTTGTTAACAGTAAGAAGGAAATGCATCTATCCCCCACTCGTATTTTTTTTCATTTGGTTCAGGGCATTCATTTAACCCATTGCCTCAAAACCCGGATATATTACAATACTCAGAAAAAATATTTCAGAAACCATTTCTTCAATTCCCAAAATGTTTTCTTGTTTAAAAGACAATGTTTTTCAATATTTTCATTTACTAAAAATTGTCAACTGCAACTTCCTTGAATTTAAATGAAGCTATTTTTTCCTTCTTCTAGTAAAAGGTTAATGGGTTAACCCTTTCCTGGACAAACCCGGGATTTTACGTCACTGTGTTTTTATACTTGAGAAAACATTGTGGAAAAAGGAGAAATTGCTTTTAACAAGCAATTTCTCCATTTCCCACAATATTTTCTACCTCATAGGATGGTCAGATTTCAAATTGCATGCATTTTTCATTGGCGTCTGCAACCTCTTTGAAATTGGACCAGTCTTAAATTTCATAAAACAGGAAAGGGTTAAAGATATCAGTAACTATCTCATCATATCGAGTGCTTTGAATTACCTTTCCAAATAGCTTACCCTATATAAGCAATTCTGTGATTATCTGAGAACAAGAATCCCCTGAAAAAATATTAAAACAATCAATCAATTGACCATTAAGACTGTCAATGAAAGAATCAATCTACCAATCAAATTACTTATCTGAACCTGAAGTTTACTTTGATTTAGTTTGTTTGTTTTGAATGGGGTTTAACATCACTTTTATAAGTATTACAGTCATATTACAGTGGCTGGAGTACCTAACCACGGATTCCTAGAAATTCTCATATCAGTACTACCACTAGATCCGAGCTCATCCCAATTAGGTTAACGATTATCTACCCATTGGTGGGAGACAAATGTGGGAAAGGATATTTGACACAACCAGGGATCAAACCTTAGACTTATTGAGAGAATTGATAGATCACAGCTGTCAATCAAAAATGGTCAACATTCATACAAAAAATGAACTTTGATGTTTATGTTAACCCTTGTCATGCTGAACCCAAAATATTCCAGCTTTAGCAGGAGGTATAGACAAAGTTCAGACTGCACATAAGTTCAGCCTGATCTGACTCTACACCGCCTGTCTGTCCTTTTGAAAGTTGGGTTGTTAAGGAAATTAATTTTCAAAAGAAGCATTGACAATTGAACAACAAGTACTACCAGTGCTTTCAGCCCTTTGAATTTTATACAATACTGAAAAGGATTTTATTCAGCATGACAAGGGTTTAGATCTTTTGCTGGTTTGACAACTTACAAGTCATAGTTATAGCTTATTCAAGCTGTAATTACAACATTTAGGTTATAAAACCAACAATCTACATTCTATTGTCTGTGGCAGACAACACACCTTAGTGTTGTTTATTTACTCATTTGAAATGCAATATCAGATTTCTGCCAGTTGTGAAATAATACAATATACTCCCTCTTATTATTTATCCCTTCATATTACATACCCCCTCTTATTAATGTCTTTTGGTTGAAATACTAAGTGAAATGGGTCCTATTGTGGTATTTTATGAAGTAGGGACCTAGTTCCCTGTTAATTCTTCGCTTCTGACCCTTTTTGACCAGGCAAAATCTACCATGTGTTTCTAGAGGGAAAGCTTGACCTTTGCTAATACAATGTAGTGGTCATAGGGAAGGCATTACAATACATTACCCTTCATATGTGAACATTTTACTTGACTGTTTGCTCCACACTTTCTTGAACTCTCTGTTACTCTGAAAATTAACAAGAGGAAGTTTGAGACAATTAACCCATTCCCATACAACAAAATTTTAGACTGGTCCAAGTCGAAAGAAGCTGCAGACCACAGTTTCAAGTTGATGAAATTTTCAAATTTTTCCTCTGTTTGTTTAGAAACCTTGTGGATAATGGAGCAATTGCTTGATACAAGTTTACAAAACAACAACAATAACCAAGAACAATAATATTGCAATAAAGAGTACTTTTTACATGGATTTTCCATTATTTTTGTACACATAAAATTTTGCTTGTATTCTCTTTTGTTCTGAGATTCTTTTCTGTAAAGGTTTAAATGGTAAATCAATTTCAAGAGTTAACAGTGTTCTTCCATAAACTGCTGTTTTAATCAAAGTAACTTACACACTTCTGATTGGTATCTCTGATTGCATAAGAGACCTTGGGTGGTATTTTGGATATACACTATCTCATAATGTATTTGCTTTGATTTACGCCAGATGACCCCCTATTACAAGTAACAAAGGAAGTTGTTTGCTAATTCTACCGAATATTCAAGATTGTATATTTTAACAAGAGGCAAGAACTCAAACAAGAGGACTATGATGGTCCTATAGCGCAAAATATCAAAGCCTTACACCTAATCAATTCGGAGAAAAAGATTTTTTAAAGATTTTCTCCTGTAATCCTAGGTAGACAGACGGACGACGGAAGATGACCGATCGCAATAGCTCACCCAAAGCACTTTGTGCTCTGGTGAGCTAAAAAGGATTATAAGCGCAAGAGGTAAGGGAAATCTATTTCAAAACTTTTCTATTTTAGAAAAATATAGAAAAAATGTTTATACTAGAAAAATCTGAAGAAAACAAAACATGTTTAAGATCATTTACATTAATCTTCTTTTCTACAAATAATAAAATTTGAATTTGGTGTATATACATTATATCCTATAATATCATTGCATAATGTATATCTCAATATAGTAGTAAGTAACGTTATATGGATTAACACATTCAAAACGATTGTGTTAGTTTGATTTTCGTAACACTCCTTACTGTTAATCATTTATATTTCCACTTTTTTTCATTTCTCAATTTTTCTCAAATACTTAAAAACAGTCATGTAATGCTATTAAAAATGACTCGAAAACTTGAAGGAGCATTTTGTCAGTGGGTGACATAAACTTCTATGGTATAGCTTAAAATAAGCTGTAGTTATCAGGGCTCTGCAGACTCTCAGAATTTAGGGAGAAGTGACTTCTCCCTAGTCTGAGAATTAGAGGAAGTTTTTCAAAATAGGGAGAAGTGGTGAGACTTTAAGGAGAAGTGGATCATGTTCAAAAGCAAATTTTGCAGTATCCCTTATTTGAATAAATAAATAAATAAAAAGCTTTACAACCAAGTAGCTGCATACTTTGTTTTACATGGTATGCAGTTAATATTAAAAAATTCCTCAGCCTTATTTCAATCCTTATTACAGAGATATTATTCCTTTGAACAAATATTTTTGTCTTCTTTCTTCAGGTTCGAGAATATAGGAATCTGATTCTGAAATTATTTTCTTGAATATTTTATATATAGACAGCATTTAAATTTCAATTATCAAAAGTTATAATAATCAATAATTTGAAAAGAGAGTGTAGATGATCTGAACTTACAAAAATGGTCAGAGTTTAATTTGAAGCAGAAAATAAGAAAACATCATTATAATTACTGTTTTATTTAGCTCATTACCAGAGGACAAATTCGAGACTGGTCCACTCAAAACAAAAAATAAGTACCAGATAAGGTAAAAAATATTTTGGAAAAAGGAGAAATGCTTGCTACAAACACTTCCTCTTTTTCTCACAAGTTTTCCATTTAAACATTTAAAATCATCAAAAATAAAAAAGTAGATTGTGTGGTAATGGGTTAAAGTCTGTCACCTACACCTGATTGTAACATTAAATGGATAAAAAGCTTGTAAATAATAGATTTAACAAGATGTGTTTGTGAAACACCATGCCCCCGAAACAGGAATTCTTTAGAAACGGGTGATTTTTTATTGGTTTTTTTTCATTGTTTTAGGAAAAAGAGTTAAAGTTTTGACCTTGACCTTGATGAAATGACCTTCCCCAGTTACGCCTTGTTTAGAGCTATCTACATACCAAAAGTTAGCATTGTAACTTAATCAGGGTTGAAGTTGTAGGAAAACGTTTAGCTGGCAGGTTAAGTTTTGCAGAGAGACAGACAGATGGAAAGACAGACAGACCGACACTTGTAAAACGATATGCCCCCAATCTATGGGGGGGATGCGGGGGCATAAAAAGGGTTCATTTTGATTGAGTTGCAGTTATTGTAAGTAAAGGGTAAAGAAATTAACAGCTGAGTACATAAATCACAGACTGTGTAGAGGTTTAAATTTGAAACTATGTTAAAACGGAACCATTTGTTCTGGTGTTTTGGATTATATGTTATTGAATGGATTAATTACCAAAATGAGATAAGTGAAATTTCTGCATAAAATCCTAATAATGTTTCTTATGAAAAGATCGTAGAAGCAGTAGATTGTTTTTCTAGTTTTTCAGTATTTGTTAAATCAAAGTAGATAACAAGAGTCCAAGGATTTCATTGATTATGTTGCTTTTTTTCGCTTTAGTTTTACCAGAAAATCAGTTTTTATCACCAAGATTTTATTTCTTTTATCAATGAATTTTAAAATACAGCAAATGAAATCAAAAAGTTCCTCTAATTTCGGCAGTTCACAAGGGCTTGCAACCATCCAATTAGCTGCAATATCGTAGCCCTCTTTCTGATAATCTGCTCGCCATCCAATCAGCTGATGTGCAAATAAAGCGAGCATGTCGTCTATCGATACACGCTTGATTTACGATCAAAGGGCTTCCAATCAGCAGTTGTATAATTGATGAACTGTCCCCTGATTTTGATAGCCTCTTGGCAAAATGCAATTATCGCCTATCATAACAAGACAACTTCCCGTATTTTCTAGGCGACTACGACTTCGCTTTGATCAGCAACTCAGGCGAAGTTTTATGAAACCAGGTGACTTCTTCGCCCGAGTCGCCCACTCTGCAGAGCCCTGGTTATGGGTTTGAGTCTCAATCGGCAATTTTATACTAAAGTATGTGGGGGTGCAATAAGTCACATTTGGCATGGGGGCACCTTTACAAATTACTTCTTTCTAAGTAATATGTTTTACACAAATATGTAAATTTAAAATAAGAACTCTATTACCATTCAAAATTAGATCGACATGTACTTACCCGGACCATGTCAGTGCCAATATGGCACAAACTGTTTATATGAATACAGAATAAGCATGTATACAAACAAAAAACATAATTTACTCTATGGACTGTTACTTTTGGAGCTTGGTTAATAATCCACAGGAAGATGGTATCAACAGAATATGTGCGTAACATTCAAACTTTATTTAATAGATTGGCTGGACCATGCCTGGGTCTCACATAAACAGAATATTCAGACATGCCCACTAGACAAAATATACATGTATGTACAATAAGTAGCAATATGAAATTTCTCAATTGTTTAGAATAAACATATCTGCAGGTTTAACCGTGAGGAATATACACCTATTTCACTAATGACCGGTCACACCTATCATGACAACTTATGATATTTATGTCATTCTAGGTGATTTAGCTTACAAATGAATTCCCCATGGAACTTTAACATTTAAAAGAACGAGGTAGAAAACTTTCAATAATTTTGAAATGAAGAACATCAAATTTAAAAGGTATTCTTGAATCATCCTATATAAAAGTAGTGTACAAAGATAGACCAGAACTACCCAGAGTTCAAGAGAATTAACTGATCAAGCCCAGTAACTAAGTATATCAGTAGGGGCCCATCGTATCGAATTATTGCTATCACTAGTTACACTAGTACACAATACAGCTTTCAACTTCTCTCAGATTAAAAGTCCATAGCAATGACAATTGCCTAAACAGAATCCCATAGTAAAGTTAGCCCCATACATTCTCTGGAAAGCTTTCTAAATCAAGGGATGTCTTTATAGTTCAAAATTCTCTAAAAAAAAATTAACGCCACTCTAAAATAAGTGTAAAGATGCTTTAATTCTAAGCGAATAAATCAAATACTGAACTTACATGTACAATAAGAGACTTAAGAATATAAAAATCGTTTCTGACTCGGTTGTTATTCCTTATTTCTCGATTACGCAGAGAATAAACAACGTTTCTTCTGTTATTTTTCATTGTTAAAACTTCTTTATTTTCACAATCTCTTGGACTAAACAAAATTTATCATTTCACCGTTTGAAGCGGTGAGTTTCTAATTTCATCCGCAGACAAGGATAACGTCCAAGTAAAGCGTTTCCGAATATTCAAACATAACAACAAGCTACGACAGGCTGCTTTGGATGCAAGTTAATGTTTTATCAATCGAAAGAACAACTAATTTTCATCGAATTTCTCCAAGTAATTAAAGAGTTTATTTGAATTCCTAGCTGTATGAACAATTCATTGATTCAAGTCGATTTTAATGAACGAAACTGCAACTGTTGGAGAGCGGTGAAGTAGTAAAATATTCCTCGTTTCATTTTGTCCGATTCTTTCAGACGGAACTACCTTTATACTTTGGTGTAATTTCATACTTTTTGAAAACAAATCTATTCAAGATTTCTTTAAGGCCTTGCCAACAGAATACTTTAATTGGGACTCCTGCTATTTTGCTGCCCACAGAGACTTGTCACAATTGATTTTATTTCTGAACAGGTTAGGGTAAAGCCAGAGTCGAGGTATATACCTCCATATATGTACAATACTTAGATTGTGGTAAATGGAATATCTATCAGGTTAGTGATGAAAGGGTTACCAGTCAACTTGGCCAATCGAATAACTTGGCCTGGTCAACCTGGCCTAAATGTATAAAATATAGTAAAATATATCATAATTCTTATAATGCGTTTAAGTTTTATACAAATGATGCAGTATTACCTAACTATGTTTAACTTTAATGTTGCTTTTTTTAAAATATTTTGTTTTTTTACATCATTATATTGAATCATTGCTTGAATATGTACAATTTGAATGACTGTTAAATTTCAATTTAACTTTTCCAGGGCTTTTTCGCCTATTCCTACAGGGCCGAATTTCGGCCCCATTCCCAATCCAAACGGCCCCATTTTTTTCCCAATCCAAATGAAAATTCACAAACCAATGTTCCATTTATGTATTTTTAAGAAAGGGAATAATAGAATAGTAAAATGCGCTCAATGTGATCAATGTTATTAGTTTTGGAATCGATAAAAATTTCAAAGTACGACATGTGTAAGTGCCGAGTAACCGTTTGTGTAAAGCTAGTCAAATACGAAAAAATCGAAAATATAGTTCCCGCATATGATAGCAATAAGTCTTCGTACACTGGAAATCAATCTCCCTAAAATACGCATATTTTCGTATAGCTTTACTGGTAATAATAACAAATGAAAGATCGTTGTTTCGTAGTCATTAGCAATGATGTCAACAACGGCAGAATTATAAAAGCGGGGAAATATGAAATAAATTTGCAATGTCGGGCTCACACAATAGTAAATATTATGTGAAGAGACTCTGAAAAGGTGATTCAAAATCTTGTTTGAAACTTGATGCATTTTGCTTCACAACCGTAACTGAGAAAAGTGACAACAATTCCCCTAAACCTTCGATGAGTACAGCAGCTGTTGAGAGAGGATTCAGTCACATGAATATCATATGTACACCCCTTAGAAGTTCTCTCACCCAGAACACCTTACAAAACTTAATGATTATTGATATAGAAGGCCCACCCATTTCAATGTTGGATGAACTGTGTGATGAATTCAGGGCCAGAAAAGCAAAAAAACTGGACATTTGAGCGTCACGGGATGTGTATAAGCTAGTTTGATCATTAAAGCAAATGTTACAAGTTATACAAGTTTTATTTTTCCCAAATTAAGGCTTTTGTCGATAATTTTTTCCCAATTTGGGGCCAGGGGCCCTTTCCCAAAATACCTGGAAAAAGCCCTGTTTTCAATCTGCAGCTGATGCATACTTAAATGTCCTCACAACTGAAAGATGATTGAAAACTTTTATATTTGTAATAATTATACTTAGATAATAATCAATATTAAAATTGATTCGACATAAAATATAATTGGTCCGAGTTATATGATGGGGTAATTTAAGAGTATTTTAGCAAAGATTGCTTGAGCCTAAATCTAATCAGAAACAAGCTTTTTGACAAAACATATTATTTTAACTAAATTCAGCCTGAATAATTCTTCAGTATCTTCCCAAATAAAATGTTTCTCATATAAGGTACATGTTGACAGACCTCCATCTAGGTATTATACCAAAAATTGAGGTTCAGACCAGGATACTGGCTTTACCTTAACCTGCTAAATATACTTAAATATAGACAAGGGATTGAACCTGACAAAAAGTTTGAAAGTACCTGGGGTGAATATTGTTGCCTTTTTGACTTTAATAATCTACTTGATAATCCCTTGGCTATATTTAAGTTTCTAGTATAAAGATTAATTGTGACAATTCCTTTTGTTGCTGCCTAAATAAATTAATTGTTAGAGCACTTTGTTTCAGATTCCCAGTAATGGAAAGGTATTTCCTTTTTGAAAAGACACTTCATAGCTATTGCTGTGGGCAAGCCAGCTGTAAATGTTTTAGAATTGTGGAAAATTTTTACAATGTACATGTATACATACAGTTGTGATCTCGTACACAATGGCAGGGCTTCTTTAAAATTTGGAGCAAATTGGATCCTATTGAAGTCACAATATTTTCTTCCATAATTTTTTTTTTTTATTAACCCATTCCAACACAGCAGAATTTTAGACCAGTCCAAATTCAATTTAAATTTGGTGAAATCTTTAAAATATTTGACTCTTAGGGTAGAAAACATTGTGGATTATGAAGAAATTGCTTGTAACGAGCAATTTCTTCATTCTCCACATTGTTTTCCAAAGCTTTCATATTGAGGGGCATTTAAAAGCATAATTGTGTGGGAAATGGGTTAACAGCCACTTTGAAATGCAATTTCCTTCAACTTGGAAGTGTTTTAAATTTTGTAGGAGTGGGTTAAGCAAGCATCATTTTTCCTCAACTTCTATCCATTACATGGTCAAAAACGAGTAAATCATCATTTGAAATAAGTGCCATTAGAACACTTTCAATGGAATTAATATTCCTTTACTTTGTCCCACAGTTGAGTACAATAATTTGAAAGTTGTTGCCAGTATAGTTGGCTATTTGCCAAATTTGAAACATATGGATCATTCCTTTCAAAATTAGGTCTGTTCTTTTAAGTTTTACAGAAAAAGGGCCTTATAAATATATCATTAAAAAATCCTCATCAACACAATAAATACCAGTTTTCATCGGATTCGCTTTAAGCTTTCACAGAATAGATTGATTGTACCATCATAAGGATTATTCCTATGAAATGTGGTCTGATCTTTCAAGTTTCACTGCAAAAGTGGCCTTTTGAAATTTCATTAACCTTTTTCTGCTTACTCCCTGATTTTCATGTCCCTGTGATATCATGCTTGGAAAAAAATATTGTGGGAAAAGAAAAAATTGCTTGTAACAAGCTTTTTCTCATTTTCACACTATATTTTCTACAACATAGGTTAATTGCATTTGTATCAATTTTTATTCTTTCCTGCAACCTCTTACCTCTTTGGACAAGTCTAAAATTTCGGGAAAAAAAAGACGAAAATGTTAAATAATCGTTATTACCACCATAAACTGAACAGTTTTAATCAGATTTTCTTCAAACTTTCAGAGAATGAATGTAACAAATATTTGAATCTTTCTACTGAAATTCAAAATCCTCATGAACGTTTTAAAGACCACAGTTTTCATCAGATTCTCTTCAACATTTCATTGAATGATTGTACCAACATTAGAATTGTTCCTTTCAAAAAGGAGTCTGATCAGTCAAGTATTACAGGAAAAGGGGCCATAATTATGAAATTTCATTAAAAACTCCTTATCACAATTAAGGCCACAGCTTTTAGCTAATCTTAGCACAACATTATCAAATGTTCAAGGTGAGATTTTGTGAAGACCTTGGGTCCTTTGTATGTCAGACGTTGTCTTTTGGAAGGTGTCTATAATTCTTAAATAATCTTCTCCTTTGTAGCCATTTTGCCAAATTCAATCAATCTTGGCTGGAATGTTCCTTAGGTGATCCTTTCAAAATTTGTTCAAGAAATTTTGATTTGCAAAAAAATGATGGTGTGGCAGGGCTTGGGTTATGAGACTTTGAGAAATCATGCAATAGTTCTTTAAAAATCCTCTTCTCCTAAACCACTCGGCCACTTTAGACTCAACTTGGCTGGATAGTTCTTTGGATAACCTTTTTCAAAACTTATTCATGAAATTTTGTTTCATGAAAAATATTGAAGTGACGGGGGCAGTTCATCAGACTTATGGAAAATAATGAAGTAATCCTTTCAAAATCTTCTCCTCAAACACCTTGTATTTAGACTAAACTTGAAAGGAATCATCCTTGGTCATCTTTTCAATTTTTTTCACGAAATTTTTATTTGCCAAGAAATGGGGTTGTTGCATGATGGGGCTTATTTGACTAAACAAAATTATGAAAAAAATATTTTAAACATCTCCTCCTGTACCACTTGGCCAATTTGACCAAACATGGCAGGTATATTCTTTTGGTGACCCTTTTCAAAAATTGTAAATGAAATTTTGAAAAGGGGTTTAGGCAGAACAGACCTATCATTCATAACAGTCATAGAAAAGTCATGAAATAATTCTTTAAAAAGCTGAAACACTAAACATTTGTTGCTAACCTGGCAAGATTTATCTTAAGGGGACCTTTTTCTAAACTTGTCTGAGAAATCTTTATTTGTGAAAAAAATGTGGGTGTGTAAGGGCTGGGCTTATAAGTCTTAGAGACAGTATGAAATCAGATACTCAGGTGAGCAATAAAGAGCCATTTTTGTCCTCTTTTAAGCTCACCTGACCACGTAGTGGTCATGGTGAGCTATTGTGATGGGGCTGTGTCCGTCATCAACTTTAACCTTATGTGTACTCTAGAGGTCACATTTTTGGCTCAAATCCCTTGAAACTAGGTCAGAATGTTTGCCTACATGATAGCTCAGGAAAGTTTGAAAATAGGTCATGTGAGGTCAAAAACCATGTCACCAGGTCAAATCTTAGTAAACCTTGAGTGCACTCTAGAGGTCAAATTTGGTCAGAATGTTTGTCTACATGAGTTCAAAATGGGTCATGCGGGGTCAAAAACTAGGTCACCAGCTCATATCTTAGAAAAACCTTGTGTGCACTCTAGAGGTCACATTTTTGGTTCAAATGTCTTGAATTATTGTCAGAATGATTGTCTACATGATACCTTGGACAAGTCTGAAAATGGTCATGTTTGGTCAAAAACTAGATCATAAGGTCAAATCTTATAATGGGTCATGCTGGGTCAAAAACTAGGTCACCAGCTCATATCTTAGAAAAACCTTGTGTGCACTCTAGAGGTCACATTTTTGGTTCAAATGTCTTGAATTATGGTCAGAATGATTGTCTACATGATACCTTGGACGAGTCTGAAAATGGTCATGTTTTGTCAAAAACTAGATCACAAGGTCAAATCTTATAAAACCTTGTGTGCATTCTAGAGTTCATAATTTGGGCTCAAATCTCTTGAATTTATGTCAGAATGTTTGTCTTCATCATATCATGGTTGAGTTAGAAAATGGGTTGTGCAGGGTTGAAAATAAGTCACCAGGTCAAATTTGAGAAAAACTTGTGTGCTTTCTAGAGGCTTTAAATTTTGGTCAGAATGTTTGTCTACATGATACCCCAAACAAGTTTGAAAATGAGTCATGCATGGTAAAAAACTAGGTCACAATGTCAAATCTAAGACAAAAATTTGTGTGCACTCTAGAGGTCACATTTTTGGCTCAATGTCCTGAATCTTGGTCAAAATGTTTGTCTACATAATACCTCAAATGAGTTTGAAAATTGGTCATGTGGGGTCGAAAACTATGTCACCAGATCAAATCTTAGAAAAAACGTGTGTACACTTTAGAGATCACAATTTTGGCTCAAATGTCTTGAATTTTTGTCATAATGTTTGTCTTCATGATAGCTTGGACAAGTCCGTAAATGGCTCATACATGGTCAAAAACAAGGTCACCAGGTCAAAAACCTTGTGTCCAGTCTAGAGGTCACATGTTAGGTTCAAATGTCATGTATATATGTCAGAATTTTTGTCTACATGATGTCTTTGAGGAGTTCAAATTTGGTCATTTTTGGTAAAAAAACTAGGTCACCAGTCAAATCTTAGTAAACCTTGTGTTCACTGTGGAGGCCCTTATTTTGGTGTCAAAGGTCTTTTTATTTGTTCAGAATGTTTGTTTCCATGTACTCTTTCGTATTCAATATATGGCACATGGTTAACTCTTTCCTGTTTTATCCCTTGTTTTGATGTTCCTGTGATTTTATAATTGAAAAAAAAAAAATGTAGAAAAGGAAAAAATTGATTGTAATAAATAATTTCTTCTTTTTCAACAATATTTTCTACCCTATTGAATGGTTATTTTTCAAAATTAATCTAATTTGAAAATTTCGTGTGCAAAACCTTTGAAATTGAACAGGTCTAAAATTTTGCAAAACAGAAAAGGGTTAATAAAGTTGGTCACTAGGTCAGATCTTATGATAACCATCCTTTTTTGAAGTCATAATACCTCTGGCGTAGATATCTTAAACTTAATTAGAATGTCTTTCTCATTTAGTTTCTGAGACCAGACTTCTGTAACAAGTCTTGTTAGGACAAGATAAGGTCACTTGTTCCATTCTACTTCTATAGTCATCGACTCAGGTGAGCACTTCAGGGCCAATGGCCCTCTTGTTATTGAATTCTCTCAAATTTCAAAGAATAATTATACTATCAGTAGGATCATTCCTTTCAAAATATGGTTTGTTCCATCACGAGTCAAGGAAAAGGGGTCATATTTCATTAAAAAATCTTTGTTAACACAACAATGTCCACAATTTTCATCAGATTCTCTTCTCATTTTCAAAGAATGATTGTAGTACCATCATTAGGGTTTTGTTTTTAAATTTGGTCTGATCTGTCATATATCAATGAAAAAGGAGCCATTATGAAGATTTCATTAAAAAAATCCTTGTTATCTTAATTAATTTTCAATCAGATTCCCTTCAAACTTCCACAGAATGATTGTACCATCATTAGGATCATTCCTTTTGGAATTGGTCTGATCTGTTTAATATCGATTTCTTTGTTAGCTCTCTAGATGCCACAATTTTTTACACAATCTTCATGAAACTTTGCTAAAATAACTTTTAGGTCAAAAGGTCAAGCCCTATTGATTATTGGAAAGTTCCATTAGGAAATGCCAGAAAAGGGCCCTTAGTAATTCCTTGTTCACACTCTATAGGCCTAAATTTGGGCACAATTAATGAAACTTGACTAGAATAATTATACCCCCCTAGGGGGTATATAGGAGTCAGCTTGTCGGTCAGTCTGTCTGTCTGTAGCTTTTTCATGTCTGCCCAATTTTCGGCAACCATTGGATGGATTTTATTATGCTCCCCAAAGGGAGAGCATATAGCCGCCTCTTTGTCTGTCCATCCGTCCGACTGTCTGTCCGCAGCTATTTCTCCATAACCCTAGGACCAAATCAAATAAAACTTACCATGTGAACTCCCTATGATATAATGCCGATGTGCTTTTTACAGTTTTTGGATTTAAGGCCTTGTCACAGAAAAAGGGGACTTAGGGTAAAATTTAGTTTTTAGCTCTACTGGCCTAAGGCCACTAGAGCTATTGCGATGGCCTTTTTCCGTCCGGCGTCTGTCAGTCAGTCAGACGTCCATCCGTTAAACTTTCCTTATTAACACTCTAGTCCATGGTTTTCATCGGCTTCCCTTCAAACTTTCAAATAATGCTTGTACCATCATAAGGATCGTTCCTTTCGAATCTGGGTCAGATCCGACATGAAACATGGGAAAAGGGGCCGAATCAAGATTTAACCCTTGTCACGCTGTCTAAATTACCTTCCTGAATTGCTGTAAAATCAAAGGGCTGAAAGCACTGATGGAACTTGTTGTTCAAAAATCAATATTTCTTTTAGAAATAAATTTCATAAACAGCTCTGGCAGGAAAGTATAGGAAGGAGATGTAGACCAAGATCAGACTGCACATATGTGCAGGCTGATCTTGGTCTAAACCTCCTGTCAAAACCGGAATATTCCGGGTTGAGCATGACAAGAGTTAATTAAAAAGTCCTTGTTGACACTCTAAAGTCAACAGTTTTCATCAGATTCTCTTCAAACTTTGACAGAATGATTGTACCATCATAAGGATCATTCCTTTTGAAATTGGGTCAGATCCGTCAAGAAACATGGAAAAAGGGGCCTTATGAAAATTTGATTAAAAATCTATATAAATCCTCGTTAACACTCTAGACTCCACAGTTTTTTATCAGATTCTCTTCAAACTTTCACAGAATGATTGTACTATCATAAGGATTGTTCCTTTTGAAATTAGGTGTGATCCGTCAAGAAACACAGGAAAAGGGGCCTTATGAAAATTTAATAAAAAAATCATCATCAACACTCTAGAGTCCACAGTTTTCGTCAGATTCTATTTTAAACTTTCACAGAAAGATTGTACCATCATAATGATTTTTCCTTTTGGAATCAGGTATGATCTGTCAAGAAACACAGGAAAAGGGGCCATTTAAAATTTAATGGAAAAATTCTCGTTAACACTCTAGAGTCTACACTTTTCATCGGATTCTCTTCAAGCTTTCACAGAATGATTGTACCATCATAAGGATTTTTCCTTTCAAAATTGGGTATGATCAGTCAAGGACCACGGGAAAAGGGGGCCTTATGAAAATTTGATTAAAAAAACACAATATAGTCCACAGTTTTCAACAAATTCTCTTCAAACATTCACAGAATGATTATTACATTAAATGTTTTGTTCCTTCGGATGTGGGTTTGATCCATCAAGCTTCATGGGGAAAGGGGCCCTATGAAAATTTAATAAAAAACACATCATGGCCCTAGATTTCACCTGATCAACATCAAACTTTCACAGAGTGATTGTACCATCATAAAGATTAATCCTTTCAAATTTGGTCTGATCCATCAAGAAACATAGGAAAAGGGGCCTAAGGAAAATTCAATTAGAAAAATCTTAATTAATGCTTTTAAGTCCACAGATTTTATGGGGTTGTCTTTACACTCAAACAGAATAATTATACTTTTGTAAGTACAATTCCCTTTGGAATTGGTTCAGATTCATCAAGTAACATGGGAAAAGGGGCTATATGAAAATTCAATAAAGTCAACAAGTTTCATCAGATTCTGTTTTAAACTTTCACAGAATGATTGTTCCATCATGAGGATTCTTTCTTTTTAAATTAGGCCTGATCTGTCTAGTATCATGGGAAAAGGGGCCTTTTTAGAATTTCATCTATAATCCTGGTAACCAAGTCCAGAGCTTTAATTGGATTTTCTTCACACCTTCACAGAATCATTGTACAATAATTAAGATTGTTGATGCTGACATGAGACCTGATCCTTCAAGTATCATAGGAAAAGGAGCCTTATGGAAGATTTATTTTAAAATCTTTACACCAAGATAAAGTCCGTAGTTTTCATCGGATTCTGTTCAAACTTTCAAAGAATGTTTGTACCATCATTAGGATTGTTTCTTTCCAAATTTGGCCTGATCTGTCTAGTATTATAGGAAAAGGGGCTGTATGAAAATTATTACCAAATCTTCATTTACACAAGAATGTCCTCAGTCTTTATCAGAATCTCTTCAAACTTTAATAGAATGATTGTACCATCATTTGGATTGTTCCTTTGTAAATTGGGTCTGATTTGTTAAGTAACACAAGAAAGGGGGCCTTGTTAAAATTGTATTACAAAACATCATTATCACAATAAAGTCCTCAGTCTTTATCATTTTCTTCAAACTATCTATCATTAGGATTATTCCTTTGTACATTGGTCTGATTTGTTAAGTTTCACAAGAAACAGGGCCTTATGAAAATTTTATTACAAAAAATTCTTGACACTATTCAGTCCACTTATTCACTGTTTTCATTGATTCTCTTTAACTTTTAAGGAATAATTGTACCTTCATTAGAATTGTTCCTTTTGAAATTTGGTTTGTTCTGTAAAGTATCATGGGTAAAGGGGCCCTATGAAAATTTAACTATAAACTCATTAACACAATAAATTCCACAGATTACATAGATTGATTGTACAATCATTACAGTTATTGATTTTGACAGTTGATCTGATTATGGCAAGTGTCACATAAAAAGGGGCCTTATGAAAAACTTTCTGAATATTCTAGTTAAACACAATGATGTCCCTTTATTTCATTGGATTCACTTCAAAATTTCATAGAATGATTGTACAATCACTTAAATGGCTCTTTTCAGAACTGGGTACAATCCATGATTGTACAATCATTACAATTATTGATTTTGACAGTAGATCTGATTATGGCAAGTGTCACATAAAAAGGGGCCTTATGAAAAACTTTCTAAATATTCTAGTTAACACAATGATTTCCCTTGATTTCACCGGATTCACTTCAAAATTTCACAGAATGATTGTACAATCACTTAAATGGTTCTTTTCAGAACTGGGTACAATCCATCAAGTACAGTTGAATCTGTGTACAGCAGCCAGTCAAGGGAGAGGGCCCTGAATTGGCTGCTGTTCACAGATTGGCTGCTGTTAACCGTATCCATAGGGCGGCCATTTACCATACCATATTTGGTTAGCTCATGAACAGAACATAAAACTTTAGACTTCTCAAATTTCTAAGAAGTTCTAAGCTTTCATTTTAAATGTCTTTTTAAGAAAAGGCTATTTGTACCATTTAAGATAGAAAATATTGTGACAGATGTGAAAACATCTTGTTATAAGTAAAGTGTGAGAGGGCATGTAAAACTCACAAAATTTGAACTAAGTGGACCAATTACGTTCATTTGGCCATATATGGTGTCCATAAACCACTTATAACACAAATCATCAATGTTTTCAAATGAGACATTCTTTTTGACACGCTTTGAAGAAGCATCACCATTTTCATATTACTCGAGAATTTCTCGTTTACATTTAGCTACATTTAGAACCTGTGTACCACCTACACCGAACTCACTAGCAATAATCCAACAAGAACGTCCAGATTGAAGCATGTGAACAACTTTCACACGATCTACTAGAAAGAGGATCCTACGTTTAGAGAGCGACATTATAGCGAGAATTGACAGCACTAGCTAGTTTTTATCCATTATAAAGTCCCAAAGAAATCAGTTTGCTACATGTGTAAACAAACTGTAATGCTCAAGTTCATTTTATTTAAAAGAGACTCGACAACTCAAAAAATTCCCTATCCTTTAATCAATAATTATCACTCAAATCGACCAAATAAATATTAATGGCTAATTACACGTCTATTAATCAACTACATGGGATAAAGTCGACAATTGGCTGTTTATATATTGTACATTACGATAAGGCGACTTCGGCAGTTACTATAATAGTGATTATCGATTTTTTCGAGCACGACTAATTAAGTAGTGTGTTTTTAACCCTTGTCATGCTGTATAAATTACCTTACTGGACTGATGTCAAATCAAAGGGCTGAAAGCACTGATGGGACATGTTGTTCAAAAATTAAATTTCTTTCAGAAATCTACTTCATAAACAACCCTGATAGGAAAAGTACAAGCAGGAGGTATAGACTAAGATCAGTCTGCACATAAGTGCAGTCTGATCTTAGTCTACACCTCCTGCTAAAACCGGAATATTCCGGGTTCAGCATGACAAGGGTTAAGAAGACCGTTGTTTTGGTGCTATATACTGTTTACAATAGACCAATTAAGGCTACTGCTGGCCGCATTTCAGGAGAACACGCTATTCACAGTGCAATTAAAGAAGGAATTTGCACTGGGGGAACTTGAGTGGCCACTGATGGCAGATTGGCCGCTGTGCATAGTTGGCCGCTAACACAGATTTGACTGTATCATTTAAAAAGGGGGCCTTATGAATTTCTTTTTAAAAAAAATCTAGTAAATATAATGAAGTCCCCATATTTCATTGGATTCACTTCTTACTTTCACAGAATGATAAAACCAACAGTAAAATATCACAGGAAAAGGGGCCTTATGAGAACTTGATTTTAATATCTTTGTTAACACAATAAAGTCAACAGTTTTATTGGATTTTCTTCAAAGATGCATGAAATAATTGTAGCATTTGAAACACAGGAAAAGGGGTCTTACTGATTATCATTCAAAACATTCTTGTGTATGTGATGAAGATCACAATCATAATCAAATTGTCTTTTAAATTTCACAGGGCAATTGTAGGGTTGTAAGGAAAGTTCCTTTTGGAATGAAATTGATCCATCAGAAAACACAGGAAAAGTGGCCTTATGGATTTTCATTCAAAACAATCCTGTTTATGTGATAAAGTCTGCAATTATTGTCAGATTCTGATAAAAATTTCAAAGGATGATTGTAGGGTCATAAGGTAACTTCCTTTTGGAAATGGAGTGGATCTGTCATGAAACACGGAAAAAGGGGTCTTGAGGATTGTTGCTCAAAATAATAAAGAGGATAAAGTCCTTTTATTTTTTTTTTTGCTTTATGCATTCTTCTTTGAGTAATTAACTTCCTTAAATATCAGATTTCTTAGATGGAAAACTTGGTAACCAGTAGAGCGTCTCAGGACCTCATGGGCCTCTTGTTTTTAAATTTCGCGCATTCTTATTGTCAAAATTTAATGAAATTTCATATATGAGTAGCAAAACAGATGCCCTTGACCGTAAACTATTTGAAATTTGTGGAAATAAGATGTGTCGTGGAAAAAGGGGGCTTAATGTTTGATAGCTTTACATTATCTCTCTATTTCTCTGCAACAAACTTACATTGGCCATAACTTTTTAGAAATAAGAGATATAGCCTTCATATTTCACATTTACATTGTAAATGACAAAACCTTTCTGTTGGTACTAAGGTCAATGTCATTTGTTAAGGTCACGGTCGTTTCTCAGTCAAAATTTCAAAAATTTTAACTTTTACATTGTCCGTAATGTTACAATGGTAGGTGATAAAGCCTTCATATTTCAGATGTGCATTGCTTATGATGTTAGCTTTCTGTTAGTACTAAGTTCAAGGTCATCTGTCAAGTCAAGGTCATTTCTCAAGGTCAACATTTCGAAAATCTTAACTTTAACATTGTCTCTAAGTTTACAATGGTAAGTGATATAGCCTTTATATTTCACATGTGCATTGCTTATGAGATGACCTTTCTGTTGGTACTAAGTTCAAGGTCATCTGTCAAGGTCAAGGTCATTTCTCAAGGTCAAAATTTCAAAAATCCATAATGTTACAATGGTAAGTGATAAAGCCTTCATATTTAAAGTACATGTGTATTGCTTATGACATGACCTTTCTGTTGGTACTAAGTTCAAGGGGTTTGGTCAAGGTCAAATTGTCAAGGTCATTAATTTTCAAATAAACCTCCTTTACAAATTGCCAAAATGTCTTGTTTCTTTACTTAATTATTGTTTATTAAGTGCCCTAGGTAATTGTTATTTCAATTTTTGACTCAATGAGCCTTACCATGCTAAAAGGGGGCTTAATGCCATGTAGCTATACATTTTGCATATTTCCTACTCTAAAATACTCTATTGTTTCTGTAAGACTACTCAAGTTAGAGTCCTCATTTTCTGTTTGTAGACATTTTTCATTGATAACTTTGATGGTCAAGGTAAAATATTTAACCCTATACCATATAATGATATTGAATTTTACTAGAATCAGGCCTGTAATGCCAAACAGATTCCTTCAATGTTTGTCAAACTTCCAAATTTCTTGTGAACTGAACTCTCAAACTATAGTTCAAGTTGCATTCAATAAGAAGTTTTTGTCCAATAATGGCATACAGTTTTGTGACAAAAGCCATATTCGGGGAGCATAATCCGTCTCCGACGGCTCTTTTTCCAACTTCACTGATATAATCAGTATCAAGCAGAGATGTGCATATTCTATTTTGGTTAAGGTCACTTGACTTTTAATGGAGTTATAACCCTTTGGTGAAAAATCATGTCCACTCAATTTTTCAGCAACCTATAGATGGATTTGATTCAAATTTCACAGAAAGACTCTGTGTAAGTCAGACATGTGCAAATTTCATTTTGATCATGGTCCATTGATTTTTGACGGAGTTATGGCCCTTTGGTGAAAATGGTCTATGGGGCTCACGTCTGTTAATTTTGAGAGTCCTTGCTGACTTGAAATTGAGATCAGACTTGCAAAACCTTCATTAATTAAAACCCTGAGTTGGTCAAACAATTTTTATGTTGAAAACTCTGCCACTATTTACATGCAAAAGGAACAAGACACATTTTTTGTTCCTACTGTGAAGGTTTTGACACTTTGACAGTTTGGTAATTTTAAGCTCTCCTGGCTGAAAGCCATAAAGCTATTGTCATGGCGTTGTGTCTGTCATGCGTGCGTCTGTCCATCTGGTTGCCTGTCAGTCCGTCCGTCCATAAACTTTTACTTTGAAAATCCTCTCGTCAGAAAGTACTGAACAGATTTCAACCAAATTTCACAGAAATGATCCTCGGGTGAACCTTTATCAGATTCCTTCAAAGAATTTTGATTGGATGAAAAAACATGGCTTAATGGTCGGGTTTTTTTTCCATATATGGTAAAAGCTTTGAAATTCTTCTCAGAAAATGCTAGATGGACTTCAACCAAATCTCACAGAAATGATCCTTTGGTGAACCTTTATCAGATTCCTTCAAAGAATTTTGGTGGGATGAAAAACATGGCCTTAATGGGTGGGGCTAATTTCCATATATGGTGAAAGCTTTGAAAATCTTTTCTCCTCAGGACTGGAATTTTCACAGAAATTTTCCTTGGGTGAACCTTCATCAGATTCCTTCAAAGAATTTCAATCAGATGGAAAGCATGGCTTAATGGGCAGGGACAATTTCCATTTGTGGTAAAATCTTTGCTTTGAAAATCTTCTTCTCAGAATTCGGCCACCATCATAGCACGGTTGGTAGCTCGTCAGACTCCAAATCTTCAATCATGGTTTGTCATGGGTTTGCAGGGCTCCCGCTGCCGATCGCCAATGGCGCCAAATGCGACAAAATAAAAATTCTGGCTCCAAAATCGGGGAAGTGGCGATTTTACTGGCGACAACTTTCAAAATAAGGCAAAGGAATGTTGAGTCCATTTAAACAATTACCGACACTCAACTTTATCATTCACACATCCGCTTATTTTTTTGGGGAGACATGCCACCATCAATATCCATTGCATAACCATGTCAATCAAGACAGATTAGTTACGCACTGCTGACCTCATTGACTCTAACATCACTCGAGTTTTTGGGGTTTTTCAAGCACCCCACTGGGAACCATCATGTAAACCAAGATAGCGGAGAGTCACATTGCTTGGGCTAAAAAATTGACGATCTTTATTCCTAGATCATTTTTTGAGATTCATTAGAGTGCCGAATAAAAAGCAAAGACAACATTTTGCTTATCTATTGATGATTTAAGTAACAAAGTCAAGTGAATATCAAAAAAATATGAAATATCGCACATTAGTAATCAAAGTACTGCAGACATTAGTAATCAAAGTACTGTGGGTTACCAAAAATTTGACCTGTCGTCCAGCATAGAGTTGTTCTTGGCATTTTAGTTTCAAATGACAATTCTCTCATTTTTCACCTTTTAACCCATTCCCTCACAACAAAATTTTAGATAGATCCAATTTGGAAGAAGCTGCAGATGGCAATTTTAAGTTGATGGAATTTTAACTTATTTTGTCTTTTTGGATGGAAAACATTGTGGATAATGAAGAAATTGCTAGATACAATTGCTGGTTTCATTCAGTATTGTCACTTTCTTAACATTTTTTAAATTCAAAATAGTCAAATAATAATTTATTCATTATAATATATAACATAACAGGTTATTTGTTTTCAATATAGTAGATTTCTTTCATTCACTTTTTCAAACTGGCTGTACTTTTGTCTCCAATTGGCTCTAAATGGGTCCAAATTTTGCTATTGGCGATTTCATTGGCGAAAGAATAAAATTTACCAGGGGCAGCCCTGGTTTGATCCCCAGCAGCGGCACATATTGTTTCCAAAATATGTCTCTCACACCAATTGGTGCATAATTGTAAACCTAATTGGGATATCAGCTGGAGGCAAGGAAAGGATGTAGTGGTGGTACTGGTGTGAGAAGTACCAGGAATCCATTGTCAGGTGCTCCAGCTGTCACGATACGACTGAAATACCGTTAAAAGCGGTGTTAAAACCAATTCAAACAACCAATCAATCTTCTCAGAAACTGGTTGATGGATCTCAACAAAATTTCACAGAAATGATCCTTTGGTGAACCTTTATCAGATTTCATCAAATATTTTGATCGGATGAAGAACATAGCTTAAATGGGCGGGGCTTATTTCCATTTGTGGTTAAATCTTTGAAATTCTTCTTCTCAGAAAAACCAAATACGGCAGGATCGATCCTTGGGTGACCTTTTATCAGGTTATGAATAAGAATTTTGATTGTATATTGTATATACTGAAAACTTTGTAGATTTCTAAGAAACCTGTTGATTGATTTCAACCAAATTTCAAGGGAATGATAACCAGATGACTGTTTGTCAGATTCCTTCATATAATTTTGATTGGTTGAAAAACATGGCTATTAGGTTGGTGGGTTATGTCCATATATGGTATACAGTGAACATTTTACATAATGAATTTTTAATAACTTGAATTTTGTAAAAAACAATGAAATGGTTGAAATGGTTCTCTAGAACTATTTCAAAGATTTCAGTAGTTTATATTTATTTTCATTATATTCAGTTTATTTTAAATTCATGAAATAATTTGCTTAATCAATACATTCATGCCTGTGGAGCAATACAGGTGCTTGAGATACAGGTGCTCAAGCGCCTCTAGTTAATTTTTGTCAGGTATCTTGTGTATTAGTTCTGCTAATCGTATTCTAGAGACAAGTTTCAATATGTTATCCTTATGACGCAAATTTCTCGCTTTTAATGACTGCTGTAAATCAAAGAACACTTGACTTGAAACATTCTATGTGATCAATCTACTCAAGTCTTCCTAACTTGAGTAGGAAGTCAACTTCCTAACTTTATTAAATAATGTGGTACATGCAGAACTCTTTTTAAGTTTCATAAATATAGGATTAGGATCTATTGCGAGATTATCTTCGAGCCAAGTTGATCTTAACTCATTCCCACATGACCAAATTTTTAACTGCTCAAAATTGAAAGGAGTTACAGACAACAATTTATTGTTATGATATTTCAGATATTATCAACTGTATGCATAGAAAACACTGTGTAGAATGAAGAAATTGCTTGTTACAAACAATTTCTTCATTTTCCACAATGTTTTCCCAATTGTTTTTTCTTGAGTGGTGTCAAAAAGCATCATCGTATGTGAACAGGTTAACCAAGTCAACTATGCTGAAAGTTATTAATTAACCCTTGTCATGCTGAACCCAGAATATTCCTGTTTTGGCAGGAGGTGTAGACCAAGATCAGCCTGCATATAAGTGAAGCCTGATCTTGGTCTACACCCCCTGCTTGTACTTTTCGTGCCAGAGTTGTTTATGAAATTGATTTCTAAAAGAAGTATTGATTTTTTAACCAAAGGTTCTATTAGTGCCTTCAGCCCTTTGTTTTGCAGCAAATCAGTAAGGTAATTTATACAGCATGACAAGGGTTAAATATTGGAGACATCATCCCATTACAAGTGGATAAATTTTAGACTAGTCAAAATTAAAAGAAGTTGCAGATGACAATTTCAAATTGAAGACATTTTAAAAATCCTTCTCTGTCTGGGTAGAAAATATTGTAGATAATGAAGAAATTGCTTGTTTCTATGATGCCCGAAAAAAATTTCGGGGGGAGCATATAGTTGCTGGCCTGTGCGTCCGTCCTTCCATCCATCCATCCGTCCGTCTGAAGTCCAGCAACCCCTCGGCCTAATTGGACGAAACTTCATATTTAATCTTCCTAGGAAATTTCCAAGACCCGTTTTTGATTTTACTTATTTCAAGGCTGCGTCATGGAAAAAGGGGCCTTAATGTCAAAACTAGTTTTTTGCCAATTTCTCCAAGACTAATCGTTAGAAATTCATGAAATTTCATATTTGAGTAGCAAATCAGATCCCCTTGACCTTAAACTAAGGGGAATTTTCTTTAAAAGAATGCGTCATGGGAAAAGGGGCCTTAATGTTATTACCTCTACTGTCTTTTTCACCTCAAAAACTAAAATTGGCAATAACTTTTGATTGGTTACAGATGAAGTCTTCATATTTCACATGTGCATTGCTTGTGACAAACCCTTTCTGTTTGTACCAAGTTCAAGGTCATCATTCAAGGCCAAGGTAATTTCTCAAGGTCAAAATTTTGGAAATTAAAACTTTAAAATTGGCCATAATTTTGCAATGTAAAGTGATATAGCTTTCATATTTCACATGTGCATTGCTTATGACATGACCTTTCTGTTGGAATTAAGTTCAAGGGTATCTGTCAAGATCAAGGTCATTTCTCAAGGTCAAAATTTCGAAGATCTTAACTTTTACATTGTCTATAATTATACAATGGTAAGTGACATAACCTTCATATTTCACATGTGCATTGCTTATGACATTGACTTTCTGTTGGTACTAAGTTCAAGGTCATCTGTCAAGGTCAAGGTCACTTTTCAAGGTCAAAATTTCGAAAATCTTAACTTTAACATCTCCCATAAGTATACAATGGTAAGTGATATAGCCTTCATATTTTACATGTGCATTGCTTTTTACATAGATTTTCTGTTGGTACTAAGTTCATAGTCATTGGTCAAGGTCAAGGTCAAATTGTGAAGGTCATTAATTTTCAAATACTTCCTTTACAAATTGCCAAAATTTCTTGTTACTTTACATTAATGTTGTTTATTAAATGCCCTAGGTAATGTTTTTTTCAATTTTTGACCAAATGAGCCTGACCTCGCTAAAAGGGGGCTTAATGCCATGTAGCTTTACATTTTGTATATATTCTACTCTAAAATAAATCATTCTATTGTTTCTGCAAGACAACTCAAGTTAGAGTCTTCATTTTTTGTATGGAGACATTTTTCATTGATAGTAAAATATTTAACCCTTTACCATATGATGATATTGAATTTTACTAGAATCAGGTCTGTGAAGCCAAACAGATTCCTTCAATGTTTGTCAAAATTCCAAATTTCTTGTGAACTGAACTCTCAATCTATAGTTGCATTCAATAAAAAGTTTTTTATCCAATAAAGGCATACAGTTTTGGAACATGTTAATAAATTGGACAATCAGATTGGAACGCGATTGGACGCTGAATGCTACACCATTCCGATATAATGATTATGATTGAATGTTAATTGCTTTTCCATTCTAAACAGATTGACCTCTTTCTAAGCAAGACTCCACTGTTCAATTAATGAAACATTCCATTCAATCACTAAAACTTGGGGAATCAACTTTAACCCATTCCCACATAATGAGGCTTTTGGACACCCCTCATGAAAGACAATTGGGAAATAATTTTGTAAAATGAAGAAATTGATTGTAAAAATGTTTTCTACCTAGAAAAGTGAAAAAATCTTAGGAATTGTTGACTGCAACCCCTTTCAATTTGGACAAGTCTAAAATTTTGTCATGTGGGAATAGATTAACAAAAAAAAGTATTTTTTTTTTCAAATTTAAATCACCAAAATTAATTTAAACAAAAATTTGAATCACCGAATCCATTGATTTATTGATTTGGGTTTAATGCCACTTTTAACAGTATTTCAGTCATATCACTGCAGCTAGAGCACCTGACAACTGATTCCTAGTATTTCTCACACCAGTACTACCACTACATCCTTTCCTAGCCTCCAACTGCTATTCCAATACGGTTTATGATTATCCATCTATTGGTGAGAGACATATTTTGGAAAGAATATGTGTGGCTGCTGGGAATTGAACCCATGACATCCCGTGATTGAAGATTGGGAGTCTGGTGCGCTACCAACTTCGTCGAATCTAATGAGGCATTGAAAATTATTGGAATTACTGAAAGTTGTTTGTTCAACACTTTTGTTTAAGGATTGAATGATTGCAAATTGCAAAAATGTGATTGCTTTTGGATAGAAAGCTGAACTGTGATTGCCTGTGATTGCACGGATTGTGATTGAAATGATTGTCAAATTAATGATGTTCCATACTGTATGCAATATTGAGGCTAGGAAAAGGTTCTGCAAGTATATTACATTCACACAGATCTGGTGTGTGATTTATGTCTTACATTTTAAGTTCACTAAGGGTCATACATTAAGTAGTAAGAAATATGCCTTGGATAGGCAATAAATTTTCCTCTTATCAGAATGACTTTATCTCATTGATTTTGTTTCTGTGACTAGTATAGAATGTTTTTGGACAACTTTTGTTGAGTTGATGGTTATTATTTCCAGTTTGTTTCTAGCTAGTATAGAATAAGTTTGAACATCTGGTACTAAGTTTTATCAAAGTGATTGTAAGTAATGGATTGCTATAAATTATTAAGTTAAATGTTTACAAGTTTTTAGACTGATCCAAATTGATAACGGTTGCAGAAGATAATTCAAAATACACCTAAATAGGAAATATAATTGCCATTTAGGGTATAAAATATCTTGAAAAAAAGAAAAAAGTGCTTGTTACAAGCGATTCCTATTTTTATTTTACTAGTTTTTCTTCAATATCATTTAAGAAATGAAGAGAATATTTTTTGTTTTCATTTAGGTAGGAACTTAAAAATTTAATACACTATGAATAAAGGAAACAGAATCATACATTAGTGTGCAGGGAAAAAGACTAACAGGGACCCAGTCGCCCATGGCCCCTAAATTTTGGGCTTGGCCCCTGAAATTTCGGAGAAAATGCAAATACTTCTATTGTTAAATATTGCAATTTTGCAATCTGGGCCCCTAAGTTCAATTTGTTAGTCTATTTCCCTGGTGTGATTGATCATAATTCAGTGAAAACAAAAAAATGCTCTTCATTTCGTTTAACTTAACCCTTTTCATGCTGAATAAAATCCTTGCTCAAAAAGGTATTAAAATCAAAGGGTTGATGGCACTGTAGATCTGGTTGTCAGGGTCAGTATTTAGTATGGAAATTGATCTTATGGACAATTCTGTCTTCATAAGGACAAACAGGTGGTAATGACTGAGAACCGACTGCACATTTATGTGCAGGCTGATCTATGTCTATATATGCCTCCTGCCAAACCAGGAAAATTCCGGGTTCGGCATGACAAAGGTCAATACATTCAAAATAAAACAAATATTTCACTAGCTTTGAGTAAAATATTTAGGGATCTTTGTGCGAAAGCATACAAAATATTTGTGTGTTTGAAATTTGTTCACTAAAGCATGAAAAAAAAAATGCCAATCAAAACGCTTAAATATGAATGGACGAAGCTAAAATTAAAATATTCTTTGAAGGTGTTAAAAGTGTTGATCGTGTGATAAAGGGTTTAGCAAAATGGAAACTTATTGCTTTTTTTGGAGAACAAAGGTAAAAGAAGATTTAATTCATTACCAGGCAACAAAATATTAGACGACAAAATTTACTGACAACAATTCAAATAGAAAGTAATTTTGTATAGTCATTTAGCTGTATCCTTCAGGAAAAAAGTACATTGTGTGATAAGCAGTTTATTCTTTTTCCATGCAATATCTTCTGTTATTTAAGAGATAAAGAGAATATTGTTTGTTTTCATGGAGGTATGAACCGAAAAAATCACACTGTATGAATACGCGAAGCAGATTCTTAAATAAGTGTGATTAGGTTTTTCAGCTCATACCTCCATGAATACAAAAACTATTCTCTTCCTTTCTTATAATTTAATAGCATCAAGCAAAAAAACCAAATATTTTACAAATTTTGATACCTTTTTGTATAGGACTATTTTGGGCAGAAGCATACAAAATTGTTGCATGCTCAAAATTTTGTTCATGGAGTTATGAATAATCTTATTCGACCAATCAGATTGCCTGTTTTTAGTTGACATAACTAGAAATTAAATCATATAGTTATAATTTTTGTTTTTTATCCCTTTTCATGCTGTACCCCAAATATTCCTAGTTATGCAGAAGGTATAGACAAAGAGCAGTATAAGTGCAGTCTAGTCTTAGTCTATAGTCTACTACACCTGGTGGTCTCTTTTAACCCATTCCCACACAAAGACACTTTTAAATGCCCCTCTATATGAAAGCTTTGGAAAACATTGTGGTCATAGAAGAAATTGCTTGTAACAAGCAATTTCTTCATTATCCACAATGTTTTCTACTCAAAAAGACAAAGTTTTTAAAGATTTCATAAAGTAAAGTCAAAGTACTGTCGTTTATAAAAAAATCATTTATAAATATTGACCCACAACTAATACTTTCAGTACTTCCTGCCCTCTGATTTTTCAAACAATTTTGAAAAGGATTTATTCGGTATGACAAGGGTCAATTCACTAATTCTACTGTGCTTTAATTTCTTTCAGATATACAAACTTTGTGCATTGGGATGAATTGATGCAATGAAGAGATAAGGACAAGACTAATATGAAGTTAATTGATATATCATCATAACTTGTTGATATATTTTAACCATCAACTGAATTCTCAGCCATTTGCAAGTAACCAGTGATCTAGTTATCATGACTGCAAGAGCAGTTATTCCACCTTTAACAGTGGACCACTTGCCCGAAAAACAAACTTATGATGTTTTGCAAACCAGATTACAATCAGCTGAAGCAGACACACGCCATCTGCTTGAACATCTCAAAGGAATGGGGTTTGACACTTCAAATAATGCTGTTGATAGTGCGGAAAAACCCTACTCTCCAGTTGCTCCTTTTAGGGGTCAAGTGAATCAGTCAAATTATGAGATGTTTAAAAATAACTATGAGACTCTGGTTTCCCGTGTTTGTAAGATGGAAAGTGTTCTACAAAGTTTAAAACTGAATCTGGTGAATCTACAAGGGGGTACCAGTCTTAGTAAAAAACAAGAGGCAGAATATAAAGAGAAGTTCCAAATGGCAAGAGAGGCATATGAACAAGAAATAGGTAACCCATTATCAAACAACAAAATTTCAGGATGACACTTGTAAATGTGGGTGATTTGAAAATAATGACCAAATATAGTAGAAAACATTGTGGGAAAAGGAGAAATGACCCAAGAAATAATCTTAAATGAAATATTGTAACATCATCTTTTCTTCAAATCGAATAAGGGTATTCATTCATTTAATGCTTTTCCGTGAATTCAAGAAATGGATGAAAATTCACAGTTTGTAGTAGACTGTACCCCATTCTTTTTGCATGCTGACCTGTGTTACCTTAGTTGGTAACAGTCCTGGTGTCATGTGTTCTAACCAGGCTTGTCTTATATGCTTTCTGACCTGTGACAAAAGAAAAAGAATAACAATTTACTTTAACCTATTCCCACACAGTGAAGCCCTCACGAAAATCAATAAAGAAAACATTTTGTAAATTGAAGAAATTGCTTGTAACAAGTAATTTTCAATTTCACACAGTATTTTCTATCTAAAAAGTTGAAAAAAAACTAAAATTTCAAGTTTTAAACTGTGGTCTGCAGCTCCTTTCAATTTAGCCCAGACTAAATTTTGCCATCCGGTAATGAGTTTAGTTTAAGATTGATTGATCAAATCTGAAAGAAGAACAATAGCTTACTTTTCACCAATAAATTGGGCAATTATTGCTGAAAATCTAGCTTTGCTGTGCTACTCTTGAAATTTTGGTTATCTTATCATTGATATACAAATCGATCTTGCACAGGAACACAGAAAAAGTCATCTATGTAGCAAATAGTTAACCCATCCCCACTCAATGACATCTTTAGATGCCCCCCTAAAAAGAAGTTTCTGAAAACATTGTGGAAAATGAAGAAATGTTTTCTACCCTGAAGGTAAAAAAATCCAAAATTTCATAAGCTTGAAATTGTCATCTGCAACTCCTTTCAATTTGGACCAGTAAAATTTTGCCGCATGGTAATGGCTTAAGTTCTCAAGAGCTCTATGATATGTATAGAATGATTGAAATAATTATTAATCTTACTTGAAAAACAAATGTTTATTCCATTTCTTCAATGCAATAAGGACAAAATATGAGCTCATGCGTGACATTTCCAACCATTAAACATGTGCGCATAGTAAAGACTCAGATCAGCCTGTGCATCAGAACGGTCTGATCAGAGTCTTCACTCTGCGCTCTGTAGATCGATACTTACTCAAAGATTCTTTAACAATCAGCGAATATTCTAATTGCCCCGAATAGCTGTCCAGGGTGCTCTATGTGTGCGAGTCAGGCACATGCGAAATGGTTGTAAATGTCAGGCACAGGCTCATATAATTTTTCTTGGACAAAATCTCTCAAAGTGGATCATTTTCCATATGATGGCATTCTAATGACATGACTTTGGACATACAGTTGTGATTTACGATAGCATGTAACAAATAAAAGCAGGGCTAAATCTGACAAAACAGTGAGTTTATCGTTTCATCCTTTCCTGTTTTATAAAATTGTTGACCAGTCCAAATTCAAAGGTTTTGAAGATGAAAATTAAAAGTGGCTTTAATTTGAAAAATAACCATTCAGCAGGGTAGAAAATATTGTGGAAAAAGAACAAATTGCTTGTAACAAGCAATTTCTTCTTTTACCACAATGTTTTCTCAAGTATAAAATCACAGGGCCATAAAAACCAGGGGTTGTACAGGAAAGGGTTAAAGCTCCACTGTCATGAGTGACTAATGTCCATGATTATGTGATATGTAGAGAAAACTTATAAAATTCTTTTTTGTCAGAAACCAGAAGGTGGATTTCAACCAAGTTTCGAAGAATGATCTTTTTGTGACCCTTTATCAGATTTCTTCAAAGAAATATGGATCAGACATTGCTTTCATGGGGGGGGGGTCCCTTATATCCATATATGGATTTCCACCAAATTTCACAGGAATGGTCCTTTGTTGATTGTCAGATTCCTTCATAGAATTTGTATATGGTATACAGTGAAACTTTTGTAAATCTTGTTCACAGAAAATATTTATATAAAAATGATAATAAAATTCAGGCTGGTGGAGCAAATCAGACACTCAAGTGCCTCTAGTTATAATTTTACTGTTTTTTTGGGGGGGTTAAACTATCCAGATTAGTGATAATCAGGTTCAACTGAGAAACTTTGATAATCTGCTGGAAAGCATTAAAGAATGAGGTAAGTACAGCAATATCCTGTTAATTTCAACACCAATTCTTAAACAATTTTGTTACAATGGTGGAGTTATTTGATAGGTTGAATTTTCTTTGAGTGACAGCTTCCATTGGTCAATTAAGAGGATTCTACTCTATTTCAGGTAAATTAACAAGACAGGTTGAATACTTGAAAGAAGAAGTAGAGACAGAAAGTGGCGCCAGAGCAAAGGCAAGACAGGAAATTCAAGAACTTCAAAAAGTCTTGTCCCAGGCTTCTGATAGCAGGGTAAGTTTTTTATCATCTCAATTAATTGTATATTCATTTCTGTCTTTTTCAGAGATTCCATAAGAGGTTACACCGAAAATTGTTTGTGGACAACCTAAATGATGAATCATACCTGTCAATGACTGAATTGCCTTTCAGTGTTCTATCAAAAATAAATCTTTTCGTCAATCTAAGATCAGGATCGATCAGCACTGTTGAAAATGCATTATAGTATAAAATGAGAAAGATAGAAATCTTTAAAAAAAAAAAAGCCTCATAAACTTCATAAAGCTTTGAGCTATTCAGGGGTGTAGAATTCACATGCCCGACTTGTCCAACATGGGCTTTTCTACTTGGGGACAAGGACATTTTTCAAGGTCTCTTGTCCAGAGAAAAGTAAATACTTGGGCAAATCTTGGAATGATACTGAATAGATCTCATTGATTTATCATCCTAAGTTTTATAATGAAGGTTACATATATTGTTGTTAATAAAGAAAATGTCATCTGTATTTTCCTAAAGTTAGGGCCAGTCTAATATTTTGTCATCTGATAATGGACAAAGTCACATTCGGTGACAATCTCTAGTTTAACCCATTCCCACTTGACAAAATTTTAGACTGGTCCAAATTGAAAGAAGATGCAGACGACAATTTCAAGTTGATGAATTTTAAATTTTTTCACCATTTTGGATAGAAAACATTGTGGAAAATGAAGAAATTGCTTGATACAAGCAATTTCTTCATTTCCTACAATGTTTTCCAAAGCTTTTTTCTTGAAGGGCGTAAAAAGGAAGGATTGAGTTGGAATTGGTTAATATTGAGCATACACCCAATCCTCAATGCATTGCTGTAAATTATGTTATATGGTTGACCAATTTACAGATGGAGGCCACCATGACAGCAGAAGGGTTATCTGTCTCCCAACAAAAGCTCCAGAAGAGAATAACTGAGTTAAAGGAGGAGGTGTCTAGAGAACAGAGTTTGAGATCCAGTCTGGAGGAATCCCATAATACATTATTAGGGAGAGTTAGAGAGATGGAAAAACTTGTCGAAAATGAGAGAAATGGGGTAAATTTTGTTTTAACATTGCTATTATGACGAGGCTGTGGCCACAGTGCACTTGGTAGTGCATCAGACTCTCAATAATGAGGTCCAGGGTTCAGGGTTCAATTCCTGGTCACGGCAATTATCCATTCCTACATTTGTCTCCCGCCAATGGGTAGATAATAGTAAACCTTAATGGGATGAGTAGCTGGAGGCTTGTAAAGGATCAAGTGGTAGATCTGGTGTGAGAAAAACCAGGAATCCATGGTTAACTTCTCCAGCCACTGCAGTATGACTGAAATACTGTTAAAAGTGGCATTAAACCCGCTTGAATAAACAAACATCATTCTCTGATGAAATTATAAAGAAAAAATGTATGTGTATTGATTTTGAAGCCAATTATACACTGCTTTTCTATAGATGGTTGATGCAGATAGTTACACAGGATCACATTATTAAGCATTTGAATGCAGAAGAGAAATTACAAGGATAAACATGTGACAAACATCTTTTCCTTTTGTATTGATGTTCTCTATTGTTGTTGACGTTTCAATACCTAGTAACTACATCTTGATTCAACAACAACGCTATGCTGTTTGACCCTTAACCCTTTCCTGTACAAGCCTGGGAATTTATGCCTCTATGTTTTTATACTTGAGAAAATATTGTAGAAAAAGAAGAAATTGCTTGTAACAAGCAATTTCTCCTTTTCCCACAATATTCTACCACATATGATGTTTTTATTTTAAATTGCATCCAATTTTCATTGTCGTCTGCGACCTCTTTCAATCTGGACCAATCAAAAATTTAAAAAAAAACTAGGAAATGGTTAATTTCAGTTTCTACTCACTTTGAAATGTCTAGCGGTTGGTTAATTCTAAAAGTAGATGTCTGTTAGTGGATATAACCAAATTCTAGGAGACAAAATTCTAAACAAGCTTAAATTGAAAGAGGTTTCTGGCAATTATTTAAAGTGATATTTACTTAGAAATAAATGTCATAATTATAGAATCCAAAATATTATCAGGAAAGAAGGCCTTGCTTTTTACCCATATTCTTTCCTGTTTCCCCAATATTTCCAACAATTAATTTCTTTTGTGTTTCAAAAGAAGAAGAGTATAAGGGATATATAATTGTTGAAAACACCAAAAGAAAAATGATCATAGAAAACATTGTGGGAAAAGTGCTTGTCATAATTTATTTGCAATTAATTTTATTTTCTAATTCAGCAAAACATTGTGGACAAAGAAATTGCTTGATACAAAGTTTTCTAAAGCTGTTTTCTTAGAGGTGTTAAAAAGTAGTATTGTATGGGAATGGGTTTTAGCTATTGTTATTAGAAATAATATGAAAATAGCTCCAGATAAGAGAGACAGATGACAAATTAAATTTGCAAAATTGAAACAATTCCATGGAGTACCCACAACAAAGGTTTGATGGACAAATGTCAGATCGCCAGCCATGCCTGTTGAATCTGACAGGCAGTTTCACTTCAATATTAATCATTTACAAATTTTACGGCTGCCAACATGTAACACAATAGTAAAATGGTTGGTTATCTACCTAAATATTATTACTACTGCTTGAATAAGCTGCAGTTACAAGGTTAGTACCCGGTAGGTTAATTGTAAAAACAACAAAAATGCTTAACATAAATTTTGATCAATGTTGGAGTTTAAAATTCACTTCGAGTCTACATTAACCCTTGTCATGCTGAATACAAATACTGTTAAGAATCACACTAAAATCAAAGGACTGAAATCACTGAAAGTACTAGTTGCAGATCAACATTTCATTTGAAAACTTATTATACAAACAATTCTGGCTTGAAAAGGACAAGCAGGTGGTGTAGACTAAGAACAGACTGCATGTATGTGCAGGCTGATCTTTGTCTATACTTCCTGCCCTAACAGGAATATTCCGGGTTCAGCATGACAAGGGTTAATGATTTTATTGGTAGATTAATTCCTTGATTGACAGCGGCAATTAGCTAATTACATCTTACATTTAAGAGATGAGGACAAAAAATCTTCTCTTCATTTCTTATAATATAATAGCATCGAGCGAAAAATGCAACAACTTAACAAATTTTGATACCTTTTTGTAGTGAACTACTTTGTGCGGAAGCATTCAAAATGGCTGCGTACTCAAAATTTTGTTCATGGAGGTATGAATTGAATTTTTCAACCAATCAGATCGCTCGTTTTTGATTGACGAAACTAACAATTCAATTATTTATAATTGCAATACTTCAAAATAGAGTATTTTCATTGGCCCAAATCGTATCACGTGATCAAATCAATTGCACTTTATACCTCGATAAAAGACAGATCTATTTTCGACAAAAATAGAAACAAAACAAGGTCAGGTATTTCCGATATTGGGAATTCACTTCCAAGAAATACCCAACTTGTTTTGTTACTATTTATAGTCATCACCCTTTGAATTTCGATTTCCTCGAATTCCTTTATACTTCCATGGATTTTCAATAAATAGATAAACAAATAGTGTCCTTATAACAATTATAGTGTTCGTTTTAAACATGAAGATTTCGATAACTCACCTTTATTAGCCGTAAATCCGAGATGTCGAATCGGCTTCACCACATCTGCATGCATCGTGTCCATGTGGTAGGTTTATATTTCTTGTCTATTACAAAGCATCTATTCATAATTCTAACTGTTATCGACCCAGATATCATAATTTACAGAGTTTAAAGTTAGTATTTGCTCATAATAATTCCAAATAAATCCAACTAATGTTCGAATTTCCATTTCAAAAAACCCAAGCGACAAAATAAAATGTCCGCCGTTACAATGACTCGAGCGATAAACTGTGTCAATGTATCCATACGCCTGTTAAAGAAAAAGTAAATCCGCCCACAGTTCGTTTATTTGTTTTTATTTTCATCTCTCTATCCGTTTCGGATTTGAAAATAGACGTATTGCAATTATATGGGCTGAGTGTATTTTTCACTGCGTTTATTGGAGTATAAAGTGCAATTGCCTTAGCACATGGCTTAAACATAACGCCCGTAGGGCGTTATTTGCCATGTGCTAAGGCAATTGCACTTTATACTCCAATAAACGCAGTGAAAAATACACTCATCCCTATAATAAATGAAATTCAATCTCTCTATTTGGAGGCTGGTCAGAAATATAGATATCATTTGTCATATGCAAATTTCTTCTTTATACCCCTGCAAAACAAAACGAATGGTTTTGGGAGTATACTGGAATCAGCCTGTCTGTCCATCTGTCTGTGTGTCCGTCAGTCTGTGTACAAAATACTTCCAACTTTGTGTTACATACTCCTCCTTCAGTTTTGCTTCAATGCTATTGAAACTTAATTCAAAGATTAACCACATGTTGAATTTTGCAAGACGCAATTTTGAAGTCTTAATTCCCCCTGGTTCAAGAATGATCTCCCCTTGAACTTAGACATTATTTATGCTTTGCAGACATATACAACTAATTATACTACCAATTTTGTGTTGCAAACTCCTCCTTTCAAGAAAAGCAAAGTCAGTAGCTATTATTTTGTATTGTTAAAGCTCTCATTTCATTGTAAGCACTTGTGGGATTAATAAGTCACATACTGTGGCAAGTTCTAGTTAATTGTTGGAAAAAGTTCAGAAACATTTCTCCAGTATGGAGTATATGGAGTAAGGGTAGTGGATTTGTCTGAAAAAAAAATAATAAGTGAAAATTTATTAGAAAGGGGAAAATAATTGTTGAAAAATTGTTTTATAAAAAGATTTTATCTTTTCAGCCTGTCTAATTGTGGAATTATGTTGCACATATTGTGCCTTTTCTTTTGTAACAGGTGAAGAATATGTCCCAAGAATTCAGTCAAATGAAGACAGATTCAGAAGTATTGAGAGATCAGTTAAAAGATGAAACCAGGAAGAAACAAGTGGCTGAAAGTAGCTATAAAATGTTAGCCGAAGAAAAAGGTTGGTATAAGAACATAGTTGAAAATAGTCTAACGATCTACTATCAACAGATTCATCTTTACCCATTCTCAGACAACAAATAAGATTGGTCCAAATTAAAACAAGGTGCAGAGGGCATCTCAAGTTGATGAAATTTTAGCTCAGCTGTTTTCGGAGAAAAACCCAAGGTTTTTTCTTCACTTTGGCGTCATTTGCGTTGGTGTTGGCGTGACAAACTTTAACCTTGGTCATATCTCTGCAGTTGTTGAAGATATCCTTATGAAACTTGGCATGTATATTGACCATCACAAGAGCTATCTAGACTATCAAGGGGCTAACTCTAAAAGCATTTTTTGTACAAGCCCCTTTTTCAACTTAGAATTTTTGCTTTATCCAGCAGCGGAGCAGTGCTCTTGTTATAAATCTGTCTTTGTGGATAAAAAAGAATACGGTAAATAAAGAAATTGCTTGTAAGTAATTCCTTCATTTCCTACAATGTTTCACCAAGCAGTTTTCTTGAGGGGATAGTTTGGGGTTGGTTTAATCTATCACCAGACTACACAACTGTAGACTGATGTCTTGATTGAAGGAGATTGTCAACATCGTTTCAAATTGTGTTTAATAGAACCCCTCCCCAAAAAAACAACCTGAAAATGTAAGCCCATTCATAAAGAAGGACCATGAAAAGCCGAATCACTGAATGTGCGCAGTGATTAAGGTCACGACCTCTACAGGTACTTTTATTATACCATCTTAAACAGTGTTGCATCCATGCTACTCGATAGAGGGAATCCTCCAGGTTTGTCGTTATGTCAAAAGTTAACATCATCAGAGACATAGAATGATGTATATTTATGTCTCTGACATCATTTAATCGACTGCCTTAACCTACCATTACGGATTTAATTTAACAAAAAAATGGGTATGTTGGGCCTTGATGTTCAACAATTCGTGAATCTTAGACATAGTCGAAAGTGAAACTAGGCACTCCTCAGTCTCGGATTTTTTTTATTATTATAACCTTCATTCTTATGATTTTAAAAGTTACCAGCTACAAAGTTTGATCCAGTTTTATACACTTGCATCTGTTCGGTGTAAATTCCTGATTCGTAAAATAGAGTTCTTTGTTGATTTTTGTTACCGTATTTTTAACAATGGTAAAGAAATTAGACCAAGTCCATTACAACGAAAGAGGTTCGAAGGTAAATTCATGTGACATTTTCAAAATGCGTCAGTTACCCCAGGTGTTCAACTATTCGTCGGTCTCCTAGGAGACGTCGCTTTGTGGGATACTTGGATTTTATCCCTTTTGTCTAAGGATGGAAATACTTACAACGGTGTAAAGCTAAATTCAATTAGATTTATTCCTACAACTATCAATTATAATAAAACATGTCTTTGGTGAAAATGTTGGCGCGAACCGAAAGAGAAACACAATTTGTAGACCTGTAGAAATTTACGGATTATTCAATTCTGATAAACCGGGAAGGTAAGGGTAGAATTTGATAATTCTCCGCACACTGAATTTTGTCAGTTTCTGCTAAAATCTGGTAACTACTGTTGTTATTTTTCGAAATATCGGAGGGTGATGCTCCTTAAACTATCATTCGTATATTTTGTCTGAATTCCACAACTATGCTGTTGATCAAGTCAGTAGGGGCGAGAAAACATGGTCAGGAATCTGTCCGGGGGGGGGGGGGGAAGATAGAAGTCTTCAAATGTGATTTCATAATGAGGAAAACTTAACAGACTTCAACTTTAACTATCATACAAATTGTTAATATACAGTCGTGCATTTGAGGCCGTTCAGGCCTTTGATTTTCAAATTTATTTCCATGCTAGATTGTGTGTCAATTTGTTAAGAGTTTAATCAATGATCCAAGAAAAAGAACTTGTTCCTGCAAGAGTTTTATAAATGATTCAAGTTTTTTTAATTTTCAAAGAAGTATTACTGTTATTATGGCATAAGTGCTTCTAAAATACAAATTATTTCTTTTGGAGTTTATATTCAGTACACTGCAACTCCTCTAAAACGCTAACCGGCACAGCACTGACTCCATTATAACGCGGGATCCGCTTGGCTCCAAAATTGGTAAGGGGGGGGGCATTTTGAGTTGCAGACGCTGAGATACGACGTTAATGCTGATTCGTCCGTGATTTTTTCATCCCGTCTTCGAAGAAAAAGGGTTGCACATAAAAATCAATAATTACCCGAAGCTAGGTAAGTTTTAAACACCTTACGTGGACGGTCCTGTCCATTAATGCATTAGTTCAGAGGTAATTGCTTTGTTTGAGTGATGACAGGGGTAGTGTTTCAATGTACAAAATCGATTTGATTGTTTGGTCTTATTGTTTGACATTGAGATGATCAATGCCTTAGGTCATTGATATTTTTTAAATCAATAGAGAACAGGCACGCACCTCGGTATCCTTCAGTTACAAACCTTGAAGGTGGTGCGAATAAAATAGCACACTGTTTCACCCTCGGCTTTCTTAATTTTCTTCAGTCCCTGGTAGGACGTGTTTTTAGAGTAATGTGCGCCCATGAAATTAGACAAATTTACTTGAGCCTATTTTTGATTTCACTTCATAGTTTGCTGGTATCCGGAGCCTGTAGAGGATAGTGGCTTCAAGATAAAAACGCAACAATGTGCTTTGAAAACAATCAGTTGTAGTTACTAAGTTTTCGCTAAATACAGAAAATACGTGAATTTTAATTGTAAATGTCACAATATAAAAAGATTCTCATTTGAAACGGGATAGATAATATAAGTAGATTAAAATAAAATACCACTATTTTTCCGCATTTCTTTCAATAATCCGAAAATTTAATGCCATTCTGTATGAACTAACACACGGCAAAAAGCTTGTTGACAAATTTGAAGTAAAGGTTTTTCGGGTACAGTTTCTTTTATTATGAGGGAGGAAAGGAGATCAAAGGCGCATCCGCCAGATGTTCAGCTGTTTATGGGAGAGTTTCCGGAGTTGACACGTGTCAGACGTGAGAATTCTTGCTGACCGAATTTTTTACTCTTGTCGTTATGAAACCAGACATTCTGCCATCTTGAATATTTTTCAATTATTATGACCTTTATTTTTATGATTAAAAGTTAGCCGCTACAAAGTTTAATCCAGTTTTGTATACGTGCAACTGGTCGGTTTAAATTCCCGATTCGTAAATGACTAGGTTCAGATAAAGTTCTTTGTCAATTTATTGTTACCGTATTTTTAACAATGGTAAAGAAATTAGACTAAGTCCATTACCGCGAAAGAGGTTTGAAGGGCAATCCACGCGACATTTTCTCAACGTTTCAGTAATCCCAGGTGTTCAACAACTCGTCGGTCTCCAAGGAGACATCGCTATGCGAGATACTTAGATTTTATCCCTTTTTTTTCTTAGGATGGAAATATTTACGTCCGTTTAAAACTAAATTCAAATAGATTAATGCCGACGACTATCATAATAATAAAACATGTCTCGGGTAAAAGTTCTAGCTTCTTAATATTGGGAGAAAGAGAACCACAGTTTGTAGACCTGTAGAAATTTACGGATTATTCAATCCTAATAGACCAGGAAGGTAAGGTTAGAATTAAATCTCCGCACGCTGAATTTTGTTGGTTTCTGCTAATATCTCGTAACTACAGTTGTTGTTTTTCATTTCCTGACTAGTAACTTGTATAGAATTAAACTTGTTACAGGAATTTTATCATGAATTATCGAGTGTTCAGTTCCGATTCCGACTGTTGAAAATTTCAGTTACGACCGGGGTGGGTGGGGAACAGCTTTATAGCATAATAACTTCACTTCTTCCGCTGTTTCATTTCTTGGACCCCACCAACAGCGTTATAGTGGAGCTGCAGTGTATGTCACATGAATGATTGTATGAAAAGACTATTTATCATTGTGAAAATTCCACAAGTCAATTGGTGAAGTTATTGACTTAAACCCATTCCTGTTCAACAAAATTTTAGACTGGTCCAAATTGAAAGAAGCTGCAGACGTCCATTTCATTTTGATGGAAAAATGACTATTTCGTCTGTTTGGTTAGAAAACATTGTGGACAATGAAGAAGTTGCTTGATATTTCTTCATTTTCCACAATGTTTTCGAAGTCTTAAGGGGTGTAAAAAGGAGGGATTGTGTGGAAATGGGTTAAATCCACAAAGAATTCAATTAAATGCATTTAGGAAACAAATTCAGTACAAATTAAAAAAAAAGAGAATGTACATTTGAATAAGCTTAAATAGGTATATATGAGAACGTCAGTTTGTTGCTAGAGATCATAACTTTGTAGTACATGTATTACTAATTCTTTATCAAGACTTTTAACAATACAAATGGAAAAATTATGTATATAATATACTTGTATGGTAAACAGATTCTCTGGAGATGAAATACAGTACATCAGAAAGTGATCGACAGTTACTGGTGACCGAGTTAACACGACTCCGAGAGCAGTATGAAGATCTAATTAGGCAGATGGAACAAACACAGGCAATAATTGACAAACAACAGGTATGTAACAGTTCTGAATCATAAATGAAAAGGTCCTGACTTACAGAAACATCTGAATATGTACAAGATTTATGAAACAAAATATATTTGATGGGTATAAAATATCAAATGTTCAAATATTATTGAGGGAAGGACAGAAAACTATTTATGTTCCTTTTAAACCCTTTTCCAAACAATCCTGCTTTTTATGCCCCTCTAGAAGAAAGCTATGGAAACACATTGTGGAAAATGAAGAAATTGATTGATACAAGGAATTTCTTCATTATCCACAATGTTTTCTACCCCAAAAGACAATTATTTTATAATTTCATCAACTGTAAATTGACGTCTGCAAGTTTTTTTTCAAATTGGACAAGTCTAGAATTTTGTTGTGTGTGAATGGGTTAAGCCTTTATAGTATCATATGCTGGAAAGAAGTAACTATGGAAAATGTGCCAAAAGGAGAAATTTCTTGTTTATATGTCTTCTGTCAAATGTAATTCTTATTTTTCTATTTGAGCACATTTTGAAAAGTTATCTGGGCCCTAGATTATAAAACTTTTTTTCATATTCAGTTGAGAATTAACTCAAACTTTGAGTTAAGATTAAAGATGTATTTCTGCATAGATTCTATGGTAATTGCATGAAAACAAATGAGAATATTTTGAGGGTTAATTGCAATACTGACTATGTGTAAAGATACTTAAAACAGTATAGCATTTATCCTCAATTTACAGGTTGTTACTTATTCTTAATATACCATCAAAATCAAGCCTTGACAACTTTCAATTTGGACCAAACCAAAGGTTTATTGTGTGATAATGTTTTGATATCACTCCAATCTTTTATGAGTATTTTTAAGAAAAGTGTGTAATAAACATTTTATAAAAACAATCATAAGATAATCAAGAAATTCATTTCAGGCAAAGCCTATTGAGCTTATTTTTGTAAGTTATTAATTTGCACACAGAAATTGAACTTTTGTTGTTTGTAATGGTTTAATGAGATTTTGTTTAGCATTTCTTGCAAATTCAATAATTTATTTCACATCTTGACACTGGTGTAGGAACAATTTGTGTCTTTGTCTGTGTTTTCATAGGCACTGAATGATTCACTCTTTTAACTCATTCCCACACAGTGACGCCTTTGGACACCAATCAAGAAAAAACAATTGGGAAAACATTGTGTAAAATGAAGAAATTGCTTGTAACAAGCAATTTCTTCATTTTACACAATGTTTTCTACCCAGAAAAATGAAAAAATCTAAAATTGCATAAACTTTAGATTGTCGTCTGAAACTCCTTACAATTTGGACCTGTCCAAAATTTTGTCATCTGGTAATGGGTGAAAAGTTATCAAACTTTAATAAATTTTAATGGAAAACTGACTGTATAACAGAAATGTGGATAATTCAAATGTCAGTCTAGTAGTACACGTTTTCTTATCCACACCATTTAACGCTTTTGCACACAGTCCTACTTATAAGCACTCCACAAGAAAAGACTAAAGGAAAACACTGTTGAAAATAAGCAAAAATGCTTGTAAAAATTGCTTTTTACAAGCTTTATTGCAATTGTGTTTTGTCCGTCGTCGTGCATTGTGCATCATGCGTAACTTTTTACATTTTCCACTTCTTAAGAACCCTTTCAACCAAACTTGGCAGGAAGCATCCTTATGGGAAGGGGGGGGGTAAAGGTCATTTAACAGATAGGTCTAGAGCTTTGATATTTGGTATACAGCATCATCATGTGGACCTTTATCAAGATTGTACAAATTATTGCCCTAGAGTCTTAATCAGCCCATTTCTGAATGTCATAAGTTTAACATGGGCTTATATAGTGAAAATATTAAAGATCTTCTCTGAAACAGATAGGCCTAGAGTTTGATATTTGGTATGTAGCATCATCTGGTGGATCTCTATCAATATTGTATTCATTATGTCCCCAAGTACATAATTAGCCCATCTGGACGTCACAAATTTTAAAAAAAGCTTTTATAGTGAAAATTTTAAAAATCTTCTACCAAACTGGAGGGCCTAGAGCTTTGATATTTGGTATACAGCATGATCTGGTGGAGCTCTATCCAGATTGTATAAATTATTGCCCGAGGGTCAGATTTAGCCTTTTCCTAGATTACACAAGTTTAACATAGGCTTGTTTAGTGAAAACTTTTTTAAAGATCTCCGTACCTAAAAGGCCTACAGCTTTGATATATGGTATGTAGCATAATCTGGTGGACTTTTATCTGTTTTTGTGCTCTTTTTGACTCAGGTGACCGATTAGGCCCTATGGGCCTTTTGTTTTCATTTTCAACCTCATTTTCTACCCAAAAAGGCCAAGATACTAAAAATTCTTTCAACTTGAAATTGTTGTCTGATAATTCTTTGAATTCAGACCAGTCTAAATTTTGTAATATGGTAATGAGATACATGATTTCTAGAATAGTGTATTACATTCAAAGTAATTTGACATGAATTTGAATTAATCTACACCCAAACAATGATGGTTTTAGATGCCTCTCAAGAAAAACAATTGGGGAAACACTGGGTAAAATAAAGAAATTGCTTGCATCAAGCAATTTCTTCATTTACACAATCTTTTCTACCTAGAAAGTAGAAAATATCTGAAATTTCATAAACTTTCAAAAGTGTTGTCTGCAACTTCTTTCAATTTGAACCAGAATAAAAATTTGTTTTCTGATGATTTGTCAACGGAAAACTTGAAAGACAGCAGAGCTTTTCAGGCCTTTATGGGCCTCTTGTTTTTAATCAAAAATTATATTTTTATATTGCATCGCTAAGTGATGTTGTCATAACATCTGTATGGGTTCAATTTCTTTGTTATTGATAATTTCAAATTTTTCTACATAGTTTTAGAATTGACTAGGATGTACATGTATATTGGTATTACATTTGTAGGAGATCTTTATGCTCGATAAACTGAAGGCAGCTGATCAAATATCTGATCTCATGGTAAGATTGTGTTAACTGGAGTTACTGGACTTGTGATAAAACCATGTATGTTTGTTATCTAACTTGGTTTGACAGAAACTATTTGTTTAGTTGATTGAGAAACAAGCAAGCTGTATTTTGCTGAAATAATGTTGTTTTGATTTAATTTTATGGTTCATTTTAGCTGGGCTGGCTGTTTTTAGAGGACATTGCTATGACCAGGTTGTCTTCTGTGACCAAATCTCTGTCTGGGTTGTTTTTATTGCCATAAATTTTGACATTTTGTTATATCTCTGGTATTACTTGACACTTTAATTTGGAACTTGGAATATATACTATAAAAAGAGCAATCTTTACCAACATTAGGGATAACTATGAATGCATTTGCCCATTTTTGACAGAAGTTTTACCCATTTTGAAGCACTTGCACACCTAGGCATTTACTACGTATGTGGTGCTCTTTTTAGCTCACCTGAAGTATATAAGATGTGCTTTTGTGATCTAGCTGTGTCAGGCATCCTTCCTCAGTTGTTGGTCTTCCATCCTTTGTCGTGTGTCAACATCTTGTGTACACTCTAGATGCCACTATTTTACCTCACATGTCTTGAAACTTGGTCAGAATGTTTGTCTCAATAAAACTCAGACAAGCATATCATTGAATCACATGGGGTCAAAATATAGGTCACTAGGTCAAATCTTAGAGAAATCTTTTGTGTACTCCAGAGGTCTCATGTTTGCCTCAATTGTTTCGATATTTGGTCCAATGATTGTCTGCATTGTATCTTAGTCAACTTGGATATTTGGTCAAATTGGGTAAAAAAATAGGTCACTAGGTCAAATCTTAGAAATAACCTTGCATGCATTCTAGATGGCACTTTTTTGCCTCAAATAAATTGATAATTGGTCAGAATGTTTGTCCAAATAATATTTGGGCTAAGTTCAAATTTGATTCAATTCAGGTAAAGAAAAACCATGTCACTAGGTGAAATTTTAGAGATTACTACTTGTTCACTCTACAGGGCTCATTCTTACCTCATATGAATTGATAGTAGGTCAGAATGTTTGTCTCCATAATATCTTGGCAAAGATTACATTTGGATCAATTTGGGTCTAAAACTAGGTCACAAGGTCAAATGTCAGAGAATACTAGTGTGCACTCTAGAAGGCAAATTTTTGCTTCAGTGAAATTGATATTTGGTCAGAATGTTTGTGCCTATAATATCATGGCCAAGTGCTAATTTGGTCACATTTGGTAAAACACTAGGTTACTAGGTCAAATCTTAGAAATAACCTTGTGTTCACTTGTTCATGAAATTCTTGATTTTTTCAAGTTTCCAGGTAGATGTATTATGGAAAATGAAGAAATTGTTTGTAACAAGCAATTTCTTCATTCTTCACAATGTTTTCCAAAACTTTCATATTGAGGGGAGTTTAAAAGTGTCATTTTATTGGAATTGGTTGAATAAATTAATATTTGGTCAGAATGTTTGTCCCCATAATAATTTGGCGGATTTTAAATTTGGGTCCATTTGGATGTAAAACTAGGTCACTGATTTGTGTCACATGGGGGTCAAAAACTAGGTCACTGAGTCAAATCTTAGAAATGATGTGTTTTTACTCAAATTCAAAGAATTTTAACCATGATCAAATTTGGGTAAAAAACAAGATCAAAAGGTCAAATCTTAGGAAAACCTTGTAGACTCTATAGAGCCCTTTTTTTTGTTCATTTAAATTGATATTATTTTTTCTTGCACAAATACCATGAGTTCTTGAATATTCAGATAAGATTTTATAATGGGTCCCTTTTGGCTAAAAGTAGGTCATTTGGGCAGTTTTACTTCTCCAGTCATCAGGTGACCTCTTTTTAGTTGATGAACTTTCAAAATCTTGCAACAACTTCTGTAATTTTCACAATGTTCTCAAAAGATTCTTTCTGAAGGAGCATAAGAAATGGGTATTCTGTTGGAATTGTTTAATAATTTTAATTCATTCCCACACTACCTGTCATTTTTATGTTCCTGTAGCAAAAAAAAATAATTGGAAAACATTGTTGAAATTGGAAAAAAAATTCTATACTGATTTCTTCATTGTTCGACATGTTTTTACAAAAATTTGTATATTCATGCACAAAATTTGTTGTCTGCAACTTCTTTGAATTTGAACCAGTCAAAACTTTTTTAGTCCAGGAATGGGTCAATAAGTACAAAGTGAAGAATCAAGATATATGTAATGATGAGCTGTGGAATTTAAAGAAAATAGATAAAACAACTGAATAGGCAATTAACTTGACTGAAATATGTTTGAATTATTTAGAAACTTACTTAAAAATAATGGCTTTTAAAATTCCCATTGCCAACATACTTCAGACATTTGGCATTGTCATTTTTTTCTCAACTATAGGTGAAATATCTCGTTCTTTGAAGGAGTACTGGAGGCCCAGATAGGATGTTTGGGTAGGACTGGTTTGAGAAATACAAGGAACCCTTGGATGGGTGCTTATGCCACTGCTATATGACTCAAAAATGTTGAAAGTGACTTTAAACCCCATGAAATTTATTTAGATTTTCATGTTCAATTCACAATGCTGGTAAATGTTATTGATAAGGAATATATTGTAGTGTGCTTTGCATGGCTTTATGGTACCAAGATCAACTTTCTTATTTTCCGTCTTTCCTGATACAAATGTTACGGAATTAGCTAGACTTAAATAGTTATCTTCAAACTCATTCAATTTGGACCTTTCTTGTTGGATTAAGAGGTCCTAGATTAGTCAGCTTTTCTCTCATGTTGAATTTGTCAATGTTCTGATTAGCTTTTTCTAGGACTTTGTTGTATTCCTTCAAAACAATTACTGGTGCAAACTGGTGATGAATGTAAGACAGGACCAGCTGGAAACAAATAATATGAAAAAGTGATTAGGGTAACAGAAACAGTTGATCAGGGTAGGTCTTCAAACTGAAAGAATAGACATTTTTTTGTGTGTGAAGGAAAATGATTTAAAAAAAAAACAACTAATTATTGAAATTAAGCCCCTAGATCTTTGCATAATGGTGAAGTGCTTTAACCTTAATGAAACCTGTAAAATAAAATAAATAAAAAAGAACTGGTATTGATTCTATATTAGAAATATTTCTGTCAGGAATATCGCTGAAAAAGAATAAATTGCCTGTGACAGACAATACTTATTTGCAACATACATAATTTATAATCAGGGAATTGATGCTCTTCTGCTGTCTGTCTGTCCTAAACTCAATGAGTGAATTTAACATGTTCTTGTTACTTAACCCTTTCCTGTTCAATCTCTGGTTTTTATGTCCCTGTAATTGTAGAAAAAAATGTAGAAAAAGAAGAAATTACTTGTAACAAATTTCTTCTTTTTCCACTGTTTTTTCTACCTGACAGAACGGTTATTATTTAAATTGAATCCACTTTAAATTTTCATCTGCAAAACATTTGAATTAGGGCAAGTCTAAAATTTTGCAAATGGGGAAATTGCTAAACCAATTTTAACACAATCCTGGCTGCTCCTTTATCCCCCTTAAAAAAAAAGCATATGAAAACATTGTGAAAAATGCAGCAATTGCTTGTAAGAAGAAATTTCTCTAATTCCCACAATGTTTACTTCCTTGACAGATAAAAGAATTAAAATATGATCAACTTGAAATTGTTGTGGCAACTCCTTTGAATTTGCACCCGTCTAAAAAAAATGTGTGGTAAAGGGGTTAAAACACTTGAGTTTGTTGTCTCAAAGATGGTGCCTCTTTCTGTGTCAAGTCGTAGGTCATATACCCTTTGCATTTTTATGAAAGTAGGCCATTACAAGGATATAAGTGTTTAACCCTTGTCATGCTGAACCCGATATATCAATACTTTGGCAAGAGGTCTAGACAAAGATCACCCTGCACATATGTTAACCTGCTTGATAATTTTAAACCAAAGTTGTATGTAAGATAAATTTTCAGAATTGATATTAACCGACTGCTCTATCTTTCAATGCTTATGTAGAGGGTTAACCCTTTCCTGTAGAAACCTGGGATTTTACATCGCTGTGATTTTATACCTGAGAAGAAATAGTGGAAAACAAAGAAATTGCTTGTAACAAGCAACTTCTTCCTTTTCCACAATATTTCTACCACATAGGATGGTTTCATTTCAAATTATATCCAGTTTCCTTTGTTTGCTGCTCAAAATGGACAAGTCTAAATTTTCAAAAAACAGGAAAGGGTTAATATTTCAGGGCGACAAGGGTTAATAAACACATATTGTTTCTTCAGAGTTTTATGTCAAATAAGAAGTGTTCTGTAGTTAGTTTATACTTATTTTTTATTTTTCATTTTCAACATTTTTCAAGTTAAACCAGTTGTCTTATCCACATCACATTAAAAAAGACAGCAGATTTTTTTACTTGAATTATGGAAAAAAGGGAGATAAATCTGTGTGTAAAAGTATAGTCATGTTGGTGTTTCATTAACTTATTGTAGAGTAACAAACCCATACATTATCTACCCTGTGCTTAACCCATTCACACGCTTTTTAACGCCTCTCAAGAAAATCAATTCGGAAAACATTGTGTAAAATGAAGAAATTGCTTGTAACAAGCAATTTCTTCATTTTCAGCAATGTTTTCTACCCAATCAAATTAAAGTTGAAAAAATTAAGAATTTCATACACTTTGAATTCTTGTCTACAACTACTACTACAACTACTTTGGGCTTCGACTTTGACAAGTCTAAAATTTTGGAAAAAATGAAGAAATTGCTTGATACAAGCCTTCACTTCATTTTCCACATTGTTTCCTACAAAAAAGACAGTGATTATCAAAATTCTGTTACCTAAATTGTTACATGCAATTTCTTCATTTTATGCAATGTTTTCCTAATTACCAAACCTATTTTTGATGGGGGTCAAACAGGGGATAATTAGGGAATGGTTCAAATCAGGCTTTAGAGTACATTATTGTTAGCCTTATTTTATACATATTTAGATCTAGATATTTTGCTCTCTTCACCAAAACTGCTGTATTTTAGACTGGTCCAAATTTAAAGAAGTTACAGTCAACAATTTCAAGTAATAATCTTTTTCATTGTGTGTAAAAAATCAATGTAAGATTTAAGAAATTACTAGAAAATAGCAATATTTAGCTCCACTGGCTGAAAGCCAAAAAGCTGTTGTCATGGTGTGGTGTCAGTCGTGCATCTGTCCATCAGGTCGTCCATCTGTCTGTAAACTTTTCCTTTGAAAATCTTCTCCTCAGAAAGTACATTACAGATTTCAACCGATTTTTACAGAACTGATCCTTTGGTTACCCTCTATCGGATTGTTTCAAAGAATTCTGATGAGATATAATAAGACATGGATTTAACCCATTCCCACACATCAAAATTTTAGACTGGTCCAAATTGATAAAAGCTTCAGAGGATAATTTCATGTTGATGGAATTTTAACTTTTTTTGTCTTTTTGGATAGAAAAAATTTGGGGTCATGAAGAAATTGCTCGATACAAGCAATTTCTTCATTATCCGCAATGTTTTCCAAAGCCTTCTTCTTGAGGGGCGTAAAAAGGAGGGCTTGTGTGGGCATGGGTTAATGGGTGGGTCATATTTCAATATAATGGTGAAAGCTTTGAAAATCTTCTTCTCAGAAACCATTGAATGTATTTCAACCAAATTTCATATACGGTGAAAGCTTTGAAATTCTTCTTCTCAAAAACCAATAGATGGATTTCATCTAAATTTCACAGAAATGACCCTTGGGCAAATATTAATCAAATTGCTTCAAATTACAGTAAACCCCTCTAATACGACCACTTGCAGTACTTTCTGAAAGTGGTTGTAATAGAGGGGTGGTCGTAATACTGTGTCGTTTGTTGTCACTTAATTCATGTTTATCTAATCTTCATTATTTGAATATATTATCACTATACATACAAAAAATAAAACTATAACGGGCGAAGCTAATTTCCATATATTGTTAAAGCTTCTCAGAAACTAGTCAATTGATTTCAGCCAAATTTGACCAGATCAATTCTTTGGTGACCTTTTATCAGATTATAAAAAAGAATTTTGATTGGATGAAAAATATGGCTTTAATGGGCAGGGCTTATTTTCATTTATGGTATACTTAAAATTTTGTAAATTTCTCAAAAACCTGCTGATGGATTTCAACCAAATTACACAAGAATGATTCTCAGATTACTGTTTGTCAGATTCCTTCATATAATTTTGATTAGTTGAAAAACATGGCTATTACAGTGTTCAGTTATGTCCATACTGGTATACAGTGATTATTTTACATGATGAATTTTACATAACTTGACTTTTGTAAAAACAATGAAAAGTTTGAAATGGTTCTCTAGAACTAGTTCAAAGATTTCACTGACTTAGATATTTTTTCTTATATTCATTTTATATTGAATTCATGCAAAAATTTGCTTAATCAATACATTCATGCCTGTGGAGTTAGTTTCATCTTCAACATCGTTTCTCTGAAGCACTTTTTCATGAAGGTTTAAAAAAATGAGATTGTTTGGTGAGGGTTGAGATTGTGTTTCTGGTTAGGTCGTTGGTTAAACCCATTCCTACGCAATGGCACTTTTGATGCCCCTGAAGAAAAACTATTGGGAAAATATGTAAAATGAAGAAATTGCTACAAGCAATTTCTCCGAAAAAATCTTAAATTTCATAAGCTTTGAATTGTCTTCTGCAACACCTTTTTTAAGTAATTTCTTGGTTTTCCACATTGTTTTCCAATGCAACTATTCTTAGGATGTTAAATAAGCTGTATTGTGTGGTAAAGGGTTAAATGATAGATGGTAGAAATTTGATGAAATCCATTCCATCATAGGATTGAATTTCTTTAGATCCAATGATTGGTTTTTCAAATTCACTGATTAATTTCTTCAATATGAATGATTGACTTTTTTAAATCAAATTTTTTATTTCTTCTGATTCAATGATTGATTTCTCAAATTCAATGATTGATTTCTTCAAAAAAGGATACAGTCTCATGACCTGAAATAACTGCATACCTTGAAAAATTCTATAGGAAAATTTCTTTTCCATTCCCACACAATGATGCTTTGATACCCCTCAAGAAAAACAAAAGGGAAAACATTGTCAAAAAAGAAGTAAATGCTTGAAACAAGGAATTTCTTCATTTTCCACAATATTTTCTACCCAGAAAGTAGAAAAAATCTAAAGTTTCATGCACTCTGAATTGTTGTCTGTATCTCCATTTAATTTGAACCAGTCTAATGGTGTCTGATAATGGGACAATACTTACTCTGAATTGTTTTCTACATCTTCTTTTTCTTTTCTTTCAAATCTGTAAATAGCCAAGTATATGTTGGCTAACTGTCAAGATTTATTGAAATAGATACACCACAAGTTTTATTAACCCTTTCCTGTACAAACCTGGGATTTTATGTCACTGTGATTTATTACTCGAGAAAACTTTGTGGTTAAAGAAGAAATTGCTTGTAACAATTTCTTCTTTTTCCATAATATTTTCTACCACATATGATGGTTGCATTTCAAAATGCATCCAACTGAAATAATCGTCTGCAACTTCTTTTAATTTCGACCAGTCTAATATTTCAAGAAACGGGAAAGGGTTAGCCAGGTTTTCTGAATTCCCAGGTGAGTAATGTAGGGCCATTTTGAAACTCTTGTTGATAATAGTTCAATCTGTTAGTGATCTTTTTAAGCTAAATAATACCCTGATGTATGGTCACGTTTGTTGTGTTCTTTCTTGCACAGAATAAGAACAAAGAGTTGGTGGAGGAGAATGAGAATTTACAGCAGGTTTTACGAAACACAGCTTCTGAGCACGATAAAATCACTGCACAGCTTCGCAAAGAGGTGGAGGTAAGACTAAAACAGACTATGACTAAGATTATAGGAATTGATTGATGAAAAAGCACGCTGATTGCCTTAAACAGTGTTTATTCTAGGCAGGGGGATTGGGGGATTGCCCCACTTTTTCCAAAGACCCCCATATTTTCAACATTGGTGGTGGATTTTTGCACTTTACACGAAGAGCATGAAATACCGGTCACTTCTCAATTTTGTAGATTGTGCGCTTAAATCCCTCACATTTTTTGAATCCTAGAATAAACACTGCTTATGTGGGAATTTTGAAACATACCACAATTTACAAGTGTAGTATGAAAGCTGAATCAAAGTGAATTAAACCCATTACCAGACAGCACTATCTTAGACAAGTCCAAATTGTAGGAGTTGTAGACGACAATTTAAAATTTCTGAAATTTTAGATTTTTCAAATTTCTTGTTTGAAAACATTGTGTAAAATGAAGATATTGCTTGATTCAAGCAATTTCTTCATTTTACACAATGTTTTCCCAATTGTTTTTCTTGAGGAGCATCAAAAAGCTTCACTGTGTGGGAATGGGTTATATAATTTAAGCATGCATTCAAGCCAAAGGGCTTTCAGTCTATTAACTAAATACAATTCAAAAAAGGATTTAATTGAGCATGACAAGGGTTAAAAATAATAAAAAATATACTTGAATAGTAAAAAAAAATGCAAACCTTTTTAGGTCACCTGACCGAATGGTCATGGTGACCTATTGCAATCATCGTTTGTCCGTCGTCCGTTGTGCGTAGTCCGTCGTCCGTTAACTTTTAAACATTTTCATCTTCTTCTCAAGAACTACTGGGGGGATTTCAACCAAACTTGGTAGAAAGCATCATTGGGGGATGCAAATTCAAGTTTGTGAAAATAGGGGTTCTGGGGGTCATAGGGGCCATAATAGGGGCCAAAAAGGGGTAATTTTTGGTACTTCTTTAAAAATCTTCTTCTAATAAACCGTTAATGCCAGAGCTTAAATATTTTGTGTGCATGACAACTAGGACAGTTATATTATAAATTGTGAAATTCATGCTCCTGGGGTCATGTATGGGGCCACACCCAGAGGTCAAAGTTCATCATGTTAAAAAATTCACATTTTCATCTTCTTCTGATGAAGTACAAAGCCAATTTCAAACAAACTTGGTGAAAAGCATCATTTGGTAATGGTTTTTCGGATTTGTGAAAATAAAAGGGCTTTGGGGTCAGGGGGCCCTAAAATGGGGACCAAAAGGGGGTAATTTTTGGTAACTTTTAAATATTTCATCTTCTTCTCAAGAACTACTGGGGGGATTTCAACCAAACTTGGTAGAAAGCATCTTTGGGGGATGCCAATTCAAGTTTGTGAAAATAGGGGTTCTGGGGGTCAAAGGGGCCCAAATCGGGGGCAAAAAGGGGTAATTTTTGGTACTTCTTAAAAAATCTTCTTCTAATAAACCATTAATGCCAGAGCTTAAATATTCTGTGTGCATGACAAGTAGGACAGTTATATTATAAATTGTGAAATTCATGTCCCTGGGGTCATGTATGGGGCCACACCCAGAGGTCAAAGTTCATCAGGTTAAAAAATTCACATTTTCATCTTCTTCTGATGAAGTACTAAGCCAATTTCAAACTAACTTGGTGAAAAGCATCATTGGGTACTGATTATACAGATTTGTGAAAATTAAAAGGCTGGAGGTCAGGGGTGCCTAAAATGGGGACCAAAAGGGGGTAATTTTTGGTAACTTTTAAACATTTTCATCTTCCTCTCAAGAACTACTGAGGGGATTTCAACCAAACCTTTTTCTAATTCTTTCAAACAAAATCACTTGTCTTGGTGCTCTTTTACTCAGGTGACCGTTAAGGCCCACTGGGCCTCTTGTTTCCATTACTGTTTCCAAAAGCTTCATAACAAAAACTGACAGAACAGTACTGAAAACCAAAAATTCTCTTGTCTAATCAAGTCATTCATGTAAGTGATGAAGAGAATACCTTTTGTTTTGATGGAGGTATGAACCAGAAAAAACTAATCACACTGTGATCACAAAGCAGGTTCATTCATAAGTGTGATTAGGTTTTTCAGTTTATACCTCCATAAAAAGAGAAAAAATTATCCTCTTTATTTCTTATAATTAAATAACATCGAGCAAAAAAGCAACTTTGGAACTATTTTGTGTGGAAGCATAAAAGCTTGCTGCTTACTCAAAATTTTGTTCATGGAGTTATGAATATTTTTTTTCCAACTTTCAAAATGCATGTTTTTGATAGACAAAACTAGAAATTGAATTATTTAGTCTTGAAACAAATGTTGAACTCTGACATTTATGATTTTTGTTTATTTGGTATTAAAATGTCATAACTAATGCTTTTTCAAAGTAAACAATGATTTTCTTTGTTTTATGTCCCTTGCCATAGTATGTTTTTAAATTTATTATGCCCTCGCATCGATAGATCGGGGGCATATTGTTTTACCGGTGTCCGTCTGTCCGTCTGTCTGTCTGTCTGCATAAGTTAACCTGCCAATTTTCCTATAACTCCAACCCTGATTAAGTTACAATGCTAGTATTTGGTATGTAGATAGGTCTCAACAAGGTGCAACTGGGGAAGGTCATTTCATCAAGGTCAAGGTCAAAATTTTAACCCTTTTCCCTAAAACTTTACTCAAAAACTTAACCTGCCAACTAAACATTTTTCTTTAACTTCATCCCTAATTAAGTTACAATGCTAATATTTGGTATGTAGATAGGTCTCAACAAGGCGCAACTGGGGAAGGTCATTTCATCAAGGTCAAGGTCCAAATTTTAACCCTTTACCTTTTTCTAAAGAATTCCTGTTTCGGGGGCATAATGTTTCACAAACACATCTTGTTTACTGGTCAAAATTGAAGGAAGTTGCAGACAGCATTTCAAATCGCTCTCTTTGAAAATGCCAAATGGGGTGGAAAACGTTGTGAGAAAAAGGAAATCACCTGTTTAACGAAATTTCTCCTATTCCCACAAAGGTTAAAATGTGTGGTAATGGGCTTATCATTACTACAGAGGAACATCCAAATATGGTTTTAGAGGATTTCTGGGATTTACCAGATGTGATGGAAAACTTAACCCATTTCCATAAAACCCTGCTTTTTGACACCCCCTAGAGAAGCAAGTTTTGGAAAACATTGTAGAAAATGAAGAAATCGCTTTTATACAAATATTTGGCCTGAGAGTGTACATAAGGTTTTCCTATGGTTGAAACTTGTGATCTAGTTTTTAGCCCCATGTGAACCAATTGATTTAAGTTAACTGAGATATCGTGGGGAAAAAATTCTGACCAATTTTTGAAAAATTTAAACCAAAAAATGTAGCCGCTAGAGTGCATGCACACAAGGGTTTTCTATAATTTGACCTTGTGACGATAAATATTCACGATAAAATTTTAAACCTGTCAAAATTCGATAATTTTAAGTTGATTAAATGTTTTAAATCTTTCTCTTCTGGGGTAGAAGCATTGTGGATAATGAAGACATTGCTTGTAACAGGCAATTTCATTTTCCATAATGTTTTCAAAAGCTTTCATATTGAGAGGTGTTTGGAGAGGGTCATTGTGGAGGAATGGGTTAACTCATGACTGCACAATCCCACTTTTTGAGGCAGAAAAAGAATTCAGATTAGAAATATATTGTGAGAAACAGAAATTGATTTTTATGCCCTCACGGCTTAATGTGTGTGTGTGTGAGTCATATAGATTTGCCTTTGTCCGTCCGTCCGTCCTTCCGTCTGTCCCAAAATTGTCCAGCGCATATCTCTGAAAATATAAAAGCTATCAACTTGAAACTTCATAGATGGATAGACCTCATTGAGGAGAAGTGCAGTGCACAAGAACCACAACTCTTGCTTGCATAATTTTGGAGTTATTGCCCTTTGTTATTTTAAAGACTTATATTTTGTCTGGGTCATATCTCTGAAAGTATAATAGCTATCAACTTGAAACTTCACAGGTGGATAGACCCCATTGAGGAGAAGTGCAGTGCACAAGAACCACAACTCTTGCTTGCATAATTTTGGAGTCATTGCCCTTTGTTATTATCAAAGCTACCGGTGGGGGCATCTGTGTCCTATGGACAAAACTCTTGTTACGCTGATGTTTCTACCCTACTTGGCTATTAGACAATTAACTGTTTATGATATTCAAGATTTTTCAACTCTCTTGGTAGAATCCAACGAGTAAAATGAAGAAATTGCTTGTAACAGGCACATTTTAAAAATGTTTCCCAAAGCTTTCGTTTTGAAGGTGATTAACAAGGATCATTGTGTAGGAGGAGAGTGTGGGAATGGGTTAACCCATTACAGCACAGTCCCAACAGAGAAATTGTTTCTTGCACTGATGTTTCTACCCTTCTTGGCACTTTTTAGCTCACCTGTGCACAAAGTGCTCAAATGAGCTATTGTGATCACCTTTTGTCCGGCGTCCATCCGGCTAGCGTTGTTCGTCAACAAATTCTTTAAACAACATCTCCTCCCAAACCAGTAGGCCAATTTGAACGAAATTTGGCAGAAATGTTCCTTAGGTGGTCCCCTCTAAAAAAGCTAAAAGAATTGAAATCTGTTAAAAACTCTGGTTGCCATGGTAACAAAAGTGCAATTTTAAAAACATCTTTAAAAAAATTTCCCCTCCTGACTCAGAATAAGAGAGCCTTAATATTTTTCATGAAGCATCAGTATATTGACCTCTTTCAAAATAGCTTAAATCATTATCCTCCTGTCTCCAGGGGCGAAGCCCCAGGGGATGGGGTTTAATAGGCATAAAGACCAATTTTTAAACAACATCTTCTCCAAAACCACTGGGCCAATTTGAACCAAATTTGGCACAAATGTTTCTTAGGTGGTCCCCCTTTTAGAATAATTTAAATAATTGAAATCTGTTAAAACTCTGGTTGCCATGCCAACAAAAGTGAAATTTTTAATTATCTTTAAAAATCTCCTCCTTACCCAGAAGGCTTGGAGCCTTGATATTTTGCATGAAGCATCAGTATATTGATTGCTTTCAAAATATCTAAAATCATGATCCTTGGGTCCCAAGGGTGGAGCCCAAGGGGGATGGGGTTTAAATAGAAATAAAGAACAATTTTTAAACGACATCTCCCCCCAAACCTCTTGGTCAATTAGAATCAAACGTGGCAGAAATGTTCCTTAGATGGTCCCCTTTAAAAATAGCTAAAAAAATTGAAATCTGTTGAAAACTTTGGTTGCAATGGCAATTTTGAAATAATCTTTAAAAATCTTTTCCTCCTGACCCAGAAGGCGTAGAGCCTTGATATCTGGCATGAAGCATCAGTGTATTGACCTCTTTCAAAATAGCTAAAATCATGATCCTCGGGTCCCCAGGGACTGAACCCAGGGGAGGGGGATATTGGCGTGAAGCATCAGTACAGGCATGAAGCAGTAGTTCACTGACTTTTTTTTTCAATTTTTAAATCATAACCCATGGATCCAGAGGGAGGAAAAAGTTGTCCCTTCTTTCAAATTTGCCCTAAAGCCTTGGAATTTGCGATTTAGACTTTTGGATCCTGAGGTACATAGTCTATATATGTATAAAGTATGGCCCACTTGTATCATAATCCTAACCTTAAAATGTAATTAGATTAATGAAAAAAAAAGAGCCTTTCTCAGGTGAGCACCCCAGGGCCAATGACCCCATTGTTTCTAAATGTTTAAAAGTTTAAACTATTGTCCCCAGCTCCTTTGCATTTGGACAAACCTTAACCCTTGTCATGCTTAATAAAATCCTGTTTAGAATAGCACTAAAATCAAAGGGCTGAAATCACTTGAAGCATAAGATGTAGGTCAAAACTTGTTTTATGAACATTTCTGGTTCAAAAGGAACAAACAGGTGGTGTAGACTAACATCAAACTGCACAGATCTTGTCTGTACCTCCTACTCAGACAGGAATATTCTGGGTTCACCATGGTGAGGGTTTACTTTTGTTGTCTGGTAATGGGTTGAAATATTTGAAACAATTAGGCCAAAATTTAGGGTCATCATAATCAAAGTCAAGATTACTTTACTGAATCATGTTTCAGAGTGAGAGAAAGAAGTCCAGGGACAAAGAAAGTATCGAGGATGATGCTTTAAGATTAAAGGATAGTGTGGCTGAATTAACCAGTGAAAATATCAGTATGAAGAAAAAACTGTGAGTAATGATATCAAATTTAAATGTTTAAAATCCTCTTTTCTTGAATGTATATTTCTTTTATAAGACAAACATCTTTAGGATTTTTTATATGCTCCTCGAAGGAAGAGCATATAGCCGCTTTGTCTGTCTTTCCGTCTGGCCGTCCGAAAGATTTCTCCATAACCTTTGGGCCAAATCAAATGAAACTTACAATGTGAATTCCCTATGATATAATTCCATTTTATTTTTTCCGTTTTTGGATTTGATGCCTCGTCACCAAAAAAGGGGGCTAAGTGTAAGATATAGTTTTTCTCAAATTTCTCCTAGTCAAATGGTCAAATTTCATATTTGATTAGCAAATCAGATGCCCTTGACCATAAACTATCTGAATTTGCGGAAATAAGATGCCTCATGGTAAAAGGGGGGTTAATGTCTGTTTACATTAGCTCTCAATTTCTCAGCAAAAAACTGACATTGGCCAAAACTTTTGATTTATAAGAAAAATAGCCTTCATATTTCACATGTGCATTGTTTATGACAAAAACTTCTGTTGGTACTTAGGTAAAGGTCATCTGTTAAGGTCAAGGTAGTTTCTCAAGGTCAACATTTCAAAAAATTTACATTTTACATTATCCATAAGTTTGAAATGGTAAGTGATATAGCCTTCATATTTCACATGTGCATTGCTTATTGACATGACCTTTCTTTTGGTGTAATGTTCAAGGTCATCTGTCAAGGTCAAGGTCATTTCTTAAGGTCAATTTTTGAAAATCGTAACTTTAACATTGTCCATAAGTTAACAATGGTAAGTGATATTGCCTTCATATTTCACATGTGCAATGCTTATGACATGACCTTTCTGTTGGTATTATGGTCAAGGTCATCTCTCAAGGTCAAAATTTGAAAATTTTAACTTTCACATCACCCATAAGTATACAATGGTAAGTGATATAGCCTTCATATTTTACATACATACATACTTTCTGTTTGTACTAAGTTCAAGGTCATTGGCTAGGGTAAAGGTCATTTCTAAAGGTCAAAATTTCTAAAAAATTAACTAACATTGACCGTAATTTTAAAATGGTAATAGATACAGCCTTCATATTTTTTACGTTTATTACTTGTAACAAGACTTTTCAGCAGATACCAAAATCAAGGTCGTTGATCAAAGTCAAGGTCAAATTGTCAAAGTCATTAGTTTTCAAATATACCTCCGTTATCAATTTCCAAAAATTCTTGTTACTTTACATAAATGTTGTTTATTAAGTGCTCTAGGTAATGTTTATTTCATTTTTTGACTCAATAAACCTAACATGTTAAAAGGGGGCTTAATGCAATGTAGCTTTACATTTTGTATATTTCCTACTGTAAAATTTCTTGTTACTTTACATAAATGTTGTTCATTAAGTGCCCTAGGTAATGTTTATTTCATTTTTTGACTCAATGAACCTTACCATGTTAAAAGGGGGCTTAAAGCCATGTAGCTTTACAATTTTGTATATTTCCTACTCTAAAATAAAACAGTCTATTGTTTTTGTAAGACTACTGAAGATAGAGTCTTTATTTTTAATGTAGATATTTTTCATTGATAAATTTGATGGTCAAGGTAAAATATTTAACCCTTTACCATGTAATATTGAATTTTACTAGAATCAGGCCTGTGAAGTCAAACAGATTCCTTCAATGTTTGTCAAACTTCCAAATTTCTTGTGAACTGAACTCTCAAACTATAGTTGCATTCAATAAGAAGTTTTTTGTACAACAATGGCATGCAGTTTTGTGTCAAAGCCTATTAGGGGAGCATAATCCGTCTCTGACGGCTCTTGTTATACCCCCCACAACGAAGTTATGGGGGGGGGGTATACTGGAATCAGGTTGTCCGTCCGTCCGTCTGTCTGTCTGTCTGTCCGTCCGTGGACATAATTTTATGTCCTCTTCTCCTCCCACATTTTTTGACCAATTTTGCTGAAATTTTATCAGGTTGTTTCCTATCATATGAAGTTGTGCACCTGCAATTTTCATCTTGATCCAGTCGTTAGTTTCAGAGTTATGCCATTTTGAACTTTTTAATGGGGGGGGGGGGAGTAGTCAAAATTTAAAATTGCAAAACTAAGTAACCATAAGGGGAGTTACCAAATTTGGTAAGTAACATCATCTTGTTGACCTTTACAAAATATCGAATGGTTTATTTCCTGAGGTCAAATTTGACCCCGCCCCCCGGGGGTCAAAAATTTAACATAGGCTCATATTGACTTTTCGAGGATATAATTTTGTGTCATCATCTCCTCACACAGTTTTCTTTAACATAGGCTCATATTGACCAACCTTTCCTAATCAGTCAACTCTAGCAACAAACACAAAATCAGAAAGAGGTGGAGGGTTGGCAATGTTCATCCACCATGACATGCATGTGATTAAACGGCTTCAAATTCCACTCCTTCATAGAAAAGCATTTTTAGCAGTGTGGGGGGTATTCTCGTCAGCCCTTGAGGGCGACAGCTCTAGTTATTCCTAAAATTACTTTGTCCATTTCCATATGACAAAATTTTTGTCCAAATTGAAAGAAGTTGATGAATTTCTGAAAAACTTCATTCTTGTGAGTATAAAACATTTTCGGAAATGAATAAGCTGCTTATAATATGTAATTTTTTCATTTTCCACAATGATTTCGAAAGCTTTTTTCTTGAAGGGTGTAGAAAAACTGAATTGTATGGGGATTAGTTTGAAAGATAGGTTGTTTGAGTTCCATGCTATAAAGAATACTTCATTGTCATCTAAATTGAACTCATCATTACAAATTTTTTTCTTTCAACCAATTCCCCCCAGAGACACTAGAGAAAACACTGTGGAAATTGAAGAAATTGCTTGACACAAGCAATTTCTTCATCATCGTATATGTTTTCTATCCAAAGAAACAAAGATTTTTAAAATTTCATCAACTTGAAATTGTTTTCTGCAGTTTCTTTCTATTTGGACCAGTCTAAAAGTTTATTGTGTGGTAATGAGTTAACTTCCAAATACATATCAAAATGCTGACCTCCAATATTTGTATGGAAGCATATTTGTTTGCTTCCCACTATAAATGTTGCCAACCAAAAATTTGTTTTCTGTTCCTTACAGTGTATTTTGCAAACTTAATATACCATATTATACCCAATACAGCTCCCTCTGTAATATCCTCCCCCAAAAACTATTCTAGAAAATTTAAATACTCATCGTCAAACTACATCTAATAGTAAGTGTTCATCACTATCGGGCTAAGTGGAGGCTAACTTGGTGTCTTCATCAGATTAAGAAGTTCGGAACCGGACTCACCTTCAGGAATCTACCTATTAATGAAGACTTGGAAGGACATTAATTTGTAGTTATCTTTAAAATGTTTCCTCCAAGAAGATGACAAATGAGATCATAAGTGATGATTTTTAATGGAAACAAAAACATGAATACAATTTACTACCTAATTTCGATTGATTGATTGAATGGGGTATAACACCGCTTTTAACAGTATTTCAGACATATCGCAGTGGCTAGAACAACTAACAGTAGATTCCTGGTATTTCTAACACCAGTACTACCACTGCATCCTTTCCTAGCCTCCAGCTGCTATCCCACTTAGGTTTATGATTATCCACCCATCGGTGAGAGACAAATGTTGGAAAGAATATGTGCTGCCACTGGGGGCCTAATTTTGAACAAAGGGAAATAAATCAGTACATTTCGTAAATAGACTATAAGATACAGATGCTGTGTTTATAGACTGGCAGTTTATAGGAAAATGGGTATAGCACAGTGGTATAAGGTCCAGTGTTCAATCCTAAGTCACAGCAAATATCTTTTCTGACAGTACTGGTGTGAGAAATGATAGTAATCCATGGTTAGGTGCTCCAGCTGCCACGATATGACTGAAATACTGTTAAAAGTGGCATTAAACCCCATTTATTCAATTCTGTCCTTGCATCTCTCCAGCTGACCGATCCATTTATTTTTGGATGAATTTTGAAATTGGTTAGCACATAAACTCCACATATCCATTATTAGATTTGCCATTTGAAAAAAAAGTTATAGCTTCAAGGCCATAGGTCAAGGTCGGATGTTCAAATTGAACTTGGCAGGAGCATAACTCCTTCATTTATGGGTGGATTTCAAAATGATAACACAATGATGTCCCTTGATTTCACCGAATTCACTTCAAAATTTCACAGAATGGTTGTACAATCACTTAAATGGTTCTTTTCAGAACTGGGTACAATCCATCAAGTATCCTGTAAAAAGGGGCCATATGAATTCTTTTTGAATATTCTAGTAAACATTATGAAGTCCACATATTTCATTGGATTCACTTTTAACTTTCACAGAATGATAAAACCAACAGTAAAGTATCACAGGAAAAGGGGCCTTATGAGAACTTGATTTTAATATCGTTGTTAACACAATAAAGTCAACAGTTTTATCAGATTCTCTTCAAAGATGCATGGAATATTTGTGGCATTGGAAACACAGGAAAAGGGGCCTTACTAATTATCATTCAAAACATTCTTGTGTATGTGATGAAGTTCAGAATCATTATCAAATCGTCTTTTAGATTCCACAGGACAATTGTAGGGTTGTAAGGAAAGTTCCTTTTGGAATGAAAAATTTAGAAAACACAGGAAAGGGGGCCTTATGGATTTTCATTCAAATAATCCTGTTTATGTGATAAAGTCCACAATTATTGTCAGATTCTGATAAAAATTTCACAGGATGATTGTAGGGTCATAAGGTAACTTCCTATTGGAAATAGAATGGATCCGTCATGAATCACGGGAAAGGGGCCTTGAGGAATGTTGCTCAAAATGATAAATGGGATTAAGTCCATTTTTTTCCTTTATGCATTCTTCTTTGAGTAATTAACTTCCTTAAATATCAGACTTCTTTAATGGAAAACTTGATAACCATCTCAGGCCCTCATGGGCCTCTTGTTTGTCTCTATTACTACTTAGGTATTATGCCCGATGTCGACATTAAATTGCTGTTACTTCCCAGCACTGAGAAAAGTTGAGCATTGCTGTCCTCTAACAGCTCTTGTTTTTGTCTTGATTTCTATTTCAAAACTAGATTCCAGGAATCATTGCTTGTAATATATTGCCAAGCAATAATATATCAATGGAGTAACTCCTTATATAGCCATAAGTCTGTGAGCCAAAATCTTGGACAATTATTTTCGCTCCGCTTTCAGTAAACGAGCGGAAGAAGAGGTAGAGAGATTACGTGGAAGAATAAGCGACAAAGATGATGAATTTACCAAGACTGCCAACAGCTTACAGAGAGAGCTGGAAACCTTGAAAGATCAGCTCCAGGATCAACAGAGGGATAAAGATAAACTTATTAAAGACAAGGAGAATCTGTTGGAAGAAGTAGGTTGTGATGCATCTGATAACACAACATTTGACCTCACTTTGTGCTTATTTAACCCTTATAATGCTGAATTTTAAATCCACAAGAGAATTATATTCAAATCAAAGGGCTGAAGCACTGGAAGTACCAAATTATGGGTCAATATTTATATTGAAAATTTGTCTTACAACCAATTCAGGCTGAAAAGGACAAGTAGGTGTAAAGACTAAGAATGAAAATTTGTGCAGGCAGATCTTTATCAATACATCCAGCCTAATCTCATTTTCCATACTACTGTTAACCCTTGTCATGATGTCGAAAGAGTCAATCAGGTGGTGTAGACTAAGATCAGACTGCACTTATGTGCAAGCTGATCTTTATCTATACCTCCTGCCAAAGCAGGAATATTCCAGGTTCAGCTTGACAAAAGTTAACTTGTCTCACAAAAAGGGAAAGCATTGGAACAAATATGTGAAAAGCAGATAGGATCTAGCTGTGCTCAAACAGATTCGTTGTTCAAAAACTACCGTAAAGTGAGGTAGAATGACCTTTCTTGATTCTGAAAATCTGACAAGAGTGAGGTTTTTTCATGCTGGTCAGCCAGTACAGGCAGTCTGACCTTTAGCAATAATTTCACAGCTTTTAGAAGGTCCCTAGCCCATTAACTAACAACAAAAATTTTAGACTGGTACAAATTGAAAGAAATTGCAGACGACAATTCATAGTGTGTTGAACTAGATAAATTAGTGCAAAATAGGATAGAAACATTGCTAGAAAAGGAGCAATTACCTGTAACAAGCAATTTGATCATATATGGTATCTATCATATGATTTGCTTTGAAAGAAATAAATCTTAACCCTTGTCATGCTGAACCAAGAATATTCCTGTTTTGGCGGGAGGTAAAGACCATGATCAGCCTGCACATAAGTACAGTCTGATCTTGGTTTACACCTACTGCTTGTAGGTTTCCTGCCAGAGTTGTTAATGAAGCCGTTTTCCAAAAGAAATATTGATTTTTTAACAGCAACTTCTATCAGTGCTTTCACCCCTTTGATTTTACAGCAATTCAGTAAGGTAATTTATACAGCCTGACAAGTGTTAAGTCTAAATAGAAATCTTATCCTATTACAACACAGTCCACTGGCTGAAAGCCAGCAAGCTATTGTCATGGTGTCATGTCTGGCCTGTGTGCATGCATCCGTCCGTCCGTAAACTTTTACTTTAACTCATTACCAGATGACAAAAATTTAGCCTGGTCCAAATTGAAAGGATTTGACCCTTTGACAGATTTTTTCTAAGAATTTTGTTCGAATGAAAAATATGGCTTTAATGGGCAGGGCTAATTTCCATATATGGTGAAACCTTTAAAAATGTTCTTCTCAGAAACCAGTTGAATGGATTTCAACCAAATTTTACATGAATGATCATTAGGTGACTTTTTATCAGATTTCATCAAAGAATTTTGTTCAGAAGATAAACATGTCTTTAATGGGCGGGGCAAATTTCCATATATGATGAAACCCCAAAAAAGTCTTCTTCTCAGAAACCAGTGGCTGGTTTTCGACCAAATTTTACAGGAATGATGATTGGGTGACCCTTTATCAGATTCCTTCAAAGAATTTTGACCGGATGATAATCATGGCTTAATTGGGTTGGGCTAATTTCCATGTATGGTGAAACCTTTAAAAATTTTCTCCTTAAAACCAGTTGATTGATTTAAAGAAAATTTCACTGGAATGATCCTTTGGTGACTCTTTGTCAGATTCCGTCAATTTATCTTGATTGGTTGGAAAAATATCCAAAAACACCTTTTGCTTAATCAGAACCATCAGGCTTGTGGAGCAATACCTCTAGTTTCATCATTTTCAAATAGTATTCTGTTCAGAAAGACAGATATATTTTAAAATTGTACAATTTTGAAGTGTATGGTAATACATTATGCCAGCCTTTGTGACTTTAATGTATTTTCTTTTACACACAAGGCTAAGGTTAGCTTGCATAAAAAAAATATTATGGTAGAATCTTTTCTTATATTAACCATGGTTCTGTAAAGATTTGACACTTTGTAATATCTCTGTTATCAAAAGAGATATTTGTTTGAGATATGTTGAGTATCAAAAGAGAAACTCATACCAGTTAACTCTTTCCTGTTCAATCCCTTGTTTTTACATCCATTTGACTTTTTTAATTGAGAAAAAATTGTAGAAAAAGAAGAAATTGCTTGTCACATTGTTTTCCAGAGCATTTTTCTGGGGGCATCAATAAGATTGATTATGAGGGAATGGATTAACCTTGGTTTTCATTGCAGGTTAATCAGACAGTGGACTCTATGGTTGGTGAGAGAACAAAATTACAGAAAACGGTACAGCAGCAGCAACTTGATCTGGATAGTCACAGTAGAGCACGACGGAAACTGGAACATGAGAATGCTCAATTATTAGAACGAGTGGCAGGATTTGAACAACAGCAGGTTGGTATCATAGTATCTGAAGCCTGTAAACATTAAAAGCCTGAAATGTGAAATTCCCATGACCAACTTGTCAGACTTTAGCTTTCTTATTTGCGGAAAAGTTTATTTTTCAAGGCCACATGTCCTGGGATAACCAAATTCAAGGCAAGTCTTGGAATGGTACAAAATAGATCTCAAAGATAGCTTGTCATTAAATTATTATAATGTTTATATTGAAGGATAGGTCCAGCATTTTATTCATTTACAACTATATATTCTTGACATTTATCTTTAATTCTCAAAAAGTAGAAAATCATGTGGAAAATTGTGTGGGACAAGTGGACTTATGTGCAGTCTGATCTTTGTTTATACCTCCTGCCAAAGCAGGAATATTCTTGGTTTAGCATGACAAGGGTTAAAGGGCTACAGAAAGATCATGACATTATTGACGGGTTAACCCATTCCACACAACGATGTTTTATGACACCCACAAGAAAAGCCTCTTTGTAAACATTGTAGAAAATAGAGAAAATGTTTGTTGCAAGCAATATCTTTATTGTTCACAAAGTTTTTTATCCCTAAAGGCAAACAAATCCAAAACTAAAATCTTATCGTCTGCAACCAGTCTAAAATTTTGTCACCTGGTAATTGGTTATAGGAAATATATGTATTGTAGCTGCAGTAAGTCGTTCTTAATGATTTGGTATCCTATCAAAGGGTCATAAACCCATTCCCACACAACAAAGTTTTAGACTGGTCAAAATTGAGAGAAGCTGCAGACCACATTTTCAAGTTGAAGTTGATGTAATTTTGAATTTTTGCTGTCTTTTGGATTATAATATTGTGAATAATAAAGAAATTGCTTGATACAAGCATTTTTTTCATTTAGCACAATGTTTTCCAAAGCTTTTTTCTAGCCCATAGTGAAAGAAGCTGCAGATGTCAGTTTCAAGCTGGATGAAATTTATTTCTTTTGTCATTTTGGTAAGGAAAAACTTTGTGAAATGAAGAAATTATTTTCTATATTAGCAATTTCTTCATTTTTACAATGATTTTGTAAGGTGTTTTGAGGGGGCTTATTGGGCAAAGTGAGATTGTGTGGGAATGGGTTGTAAAAAAGAAATTCCATATTTTTTGTGTAAGATGCCAGTCTAACCTTTACTGTCCTCAATGTTAAGTTAAGTTGTCTTCAGATGTCTCTTATTTATCTTTTAGTATACTATTTATAGATATCAGGTAACCATATTCTTGTTTATGTTTGAGTCATCACATTTCCAACAAAAATTGATCAACAAATTAATTTGCTTCTTTAGACAAAGTAATGTAAAGTTCAACAATATAATAAAAATGTTGCCTATCGGCATCAACCATTTTCTTCTTGTTAACCCCTGTGCTCTCAACAAGGACCAATTTCAGGAATTTTTAAAGTTTCATTTTCGGGAAGTTTTCACAAAATGAAGGATTTCTTTTTTTGACACTATCAACCATACCCCTCCCCCTCCCTAAAAAAAAGATGAAATTAAAATAGATACTTAAAGCCTATAGTACATTCTTCCCATCCTTTGCTTAAAGTCCCTCAATCTTATGTCCCATAGAATGGGACATTTTGGTAAAAGAAGAGTGATTTCTCCAGAAATTCGTTTCTTGCATTAATATCTCCTTTTCTCACTATGTTGCAGCTCCTTTAAACACTATTATTATCCCCCGCCGATGAAATCATCGGGGGATATTTGTTTTGCCATGTCTCCGTCCGACAGTCCAAGTTTCATTTCTGTGCTGTTTCTTGGAAACCATTGACTGGATTTGAATGAAACTTTGTGGAAAGCTTCACTACAAAGAGGAGATGTACACTTTGTCAGGGTTATCCTGTTCAACTATTAAATTCAGAGTTACTGCCCCTGATTGGTGAAGCCATATACATACAGAGTAATATTCGTTTCCACGCTATTACTTGGAAACCATTGACTGGATTTCAATTAAACTTTGTGGAAAGCTTCACTACAAAGAGGAGATGGGCAAATCGTTGGGATTACCCGGTTCAAATATTAATTTTAGAGTTACTGCCCCTGATTGGTGAAGCCATATACATACAGAGTGATATCCTTAGATTGATATACTCCATTGACAAACGAAATATTTTCAGAGGGGGATATCAATTCAATGAATTTGCTTGTTTTCTAAATTTGGATCGGCAAATGGACAAATGTCTGATTTGCAGAATAGGCGAAAATGATTCAACTGAATGTTCGAAACAGGTAAAAAAAATTGAGACTGGATTATTCTGAAACAGTCATCGGTACATATGCCATGAATATCACCTAAGTAAATAAAAGTAACAGTACAAAAATAAATAAAACTTATAGCAAAGTTGCTTCTTGTAAGAAATTCCCTGTTTCATTTCTACTAGTAAATGTTTACAGACAACATGCGACTTCATTTAAAAGGGAGAGAACTTTCAGAAGATTAATCAGGTAACTTTGATGTTTCTACAACGGACATCGTGTCAAGTTACAAAATGAAATCCTGAGTGTCATAAATGCAAATAAATTTAGACTGCAAAAAAGGTGTGCATTTTTGTATTGGTCAGGGCCTTGAAGACGGGACTTGACATTTTGGGCAAATTCTGGCCCAAACCTGGTTAACGAATTTCAACTGGGTGGCAATATTAAACAAAATCTAGTCCAATGTCCAAGGGCCTATTCGATTTTGGCATGGAACATTATCAATCAAGTAACTTTCCAAAGAATTGGTCTAGGATGGAGTGACAGCTGGGTTAGCGAACCAACAACTATCAAGTACACCTTTTGAAAAATTCCATGAACATTGGTTGTCATGAAGATAATTTGATAAACTGCATGTGGATTTAATTATACTTGGGTGTATTTAATCAACTTTAGGCCAAAATATATATTTTTTTATTCTTTTGTTTATCAAACCCTTTATCTTGTGACTTCAGAAAATGTCAAGTGATTTATTAAGGACGTTTTTCACAAATCTCTAATGTTAATTTACCACTGGGTCTGATTTTCCGGACGTTTTTTCAGATTTTCTGCAAAATGAAGAAATTACTTATATTACGCAAGTCATTCATTTTCCATCAATATTTCTATACCATGAGGCAAAAAATTTCAAAATTTCATAAACCAAAAATTGTTATCCAAAACTTATATTAATTTGGGTCAGTCTAAAATTTTGTGGTTTTGTAATGAGTTAAAGTCCTGAATGATACATTAATCAAACTTATGTTGTTTGATATCTCAGACCAACAGTGACATCCTAGTACTGTGTGATCGGCTAGCTATTCATCAATGCCATATACTGTTAAAGTAGATTCTGATTAATTCATTACCACTCAAATTGCCGTCGTAGCACAGTTGGTTGTGCATCAGACTCCCAATCTTCAATCATAAGGTGTTATGAATTTGATTCTGGATGACCTGATTCCGTAGTAGTTGTTCATTTGAAATTGTTGGAAATGTTGATTTAATTTTCTCTGATGTTTTTATACCCTACATTTGAAAGATCTTATTTGAAAGGCTTATTGTTCTACTATTGACTGTTTGTCATTCAGTCTATCTGCAAAACTTAATCAAAAGACTTAAGATATAGGCTCATATTTGGTATTTAGGTTCCTGTTACTGATGCATATCTTTTGAAGGTCACATGTCCAAGTTTAATGTGATGAATTAACTCTTCTCCTCAAAAATTTCTTTCAAAACCTGGTAAAATTGCTTATCACTTCTAGCCATTTCACGATGCAAAGCTCAATGACAAAATCTATTTTTTTATATTTTGTAATATCTCCAGTACTACCGTACACATTCACTTGAAACATAGAATATATGTTCACTATCAAAAGAGCAATCTATACCACAAGGGGAATAACTCTGAATGTATATTTGAAGGAATCATACCCCCTTTTTGACTTAGAAATTTTACCTACTATCAAGCCTTGAACAGATGAGCTTTTTCATCAGTACGCAGTGCTCTTGTTTCTGCAGTTAGTTTGATGAGTTTTTTTCAAGACATCCAGTTATAGTTTCCTGGAGATTCAGTTTCTGTCATATGTCACAAGAATAAAGATGACAACTTACTATTTCAAGATATCTAGTTATAGTTTCCAGGAGATTCAGTTCTTTCATATTTCACAATAAAAGTCACATGTTATGTCATTGTCTATAATCTCTTTAACCATCATTTTTTGATCATTCTAAATTATGCAGTCAGTATTTACAGTAAAACCTCTCTAATAAGACCACTTGCAATATTTATTGAAAGTAATCTTAAATGTTGGGTGGTCTTATTACTGAGGTTTCGTCATTCGTTTGAATCTTGTCAAGTAGTCAATGTAACCTGCCAGTAATATCCGAAAGGGGAGTTGGGCAGAATATATAGATAGATAGATAATGTTTATCTTATCTTTATTATTTACTTTGGATCAATACGATACATATAAAGTATAAAACTATAAAAAAAACATGTTTTACATAGAATCTAATTTCATTTTCAAATTTACCATCTTTGATATGTTCTACTTTCTCTCTTCCCCATTTTGATTTGACTCCAAAGTCTGAACTATTTATACGTAAGTACTGGTTCAAAGTGTCAGACTGTTGATATTATACCTTTAATGTGTATAGCAAACATTAATTAAGTTGAAATCAAATTTAAATTGCTAATTAACTGTTCAGATTTCCTCAGATACACTTTCACTTTTGACAGTATTACTTGAGTCAAAACCCATAAAAATTATACAAGCTTTAATTTCTAAAAGTGTTATTGGCCACTGTTTATTATTTGATATAAGTAACACCTAAGGATTCGATATCACATAATCGATAATCCGATATTATATTGACGATGCATTTGTAGCCAAGAAGTGTCGCACTAATTATCAAGTGTGAAATTCGGATGTTGAGTCTCAAGGTGTGAAGCAACTGGTTGTTTTAGTGAAATAGCGTATCATCTGGAGATGAACCATTGAAATAAAGAACAAAAATCTGTTTGTCAAAATTCAGTCTTAAGAGTGGGGTGCTTGTATTTCTTGGATGGTCCGGTCATAAGGAGGGGTTTAACTATCAGGCAAACCTATTTCCATCTAATTCCGTATTTTGATAGACATGAAGAATAATGCTAAGGAAATTGATTGATTGTATTGGGTTTGATATATTTAATGCTATTTCTTTCAAATTTGTCTAATATTCAGTTATTTGTAAATGGATTGCTTTTGATAAGTTTTGAGTCATTTTTAGTTTCTTGTTTTTTATTTAATCTTACTGAATTTATATTTCCATTTCAATCTGCTAATAGCACACAGATGAGGTTTGTACATGTTATTGTGCCCAACCTGGAGTTGTCAAACCCTAAACAATTAATAACATTGTGATTATATGTGTATGTACATAGAAAATGAATAACTTAGATATATATGTTTTTAAAAATTTAACATCAGGAATTTAAACAGTCACACTGTTGAAGTACAATTCAATTAAATTTCTAAGATTAGAAATTCTTAAGAGTCATTTCCTTTGTGAAAACATTCTACACATTAAAAGTTAGATGCCTGAATAAATAGAGTTGTTTTAATTCTAAGAATTAAAGAAAAAATAATCCAACAAAGTTAGAAGCATTTCTACCTTCCATTTCAATACCTGCCACTTCTATGAAAATTTATTAATCTTTCAGACTGCTTCATACATTTGTTTATATATTAACCCATTCCCACACAATCCTTTTTTTTCATCCCCTCTAGTAAAAACTTGTAGAGAAAAATAACGAAAATGAGGAAATTGTTTGCTTCAAGCAATTAACTACACGTAATAGTCATCAAAGTTTTCTATCGTACAAGACAGAGGTCTAAAATTTCACCATCCTAAGGTAGTTGTCTTTAACTTCTTTCTATTTGGACTGGTCTTAAATTCAGTCATCTGGTAATGAGTTAGGGAGAGAAAAAGGGTTTTTCAAATTTTAACCCATTTCCACTCAATTACGTTTTTTGACACCCCTTCAATTGGGAAATCATTGTGCAAAATGAAGAATTTGCTTGTTGCAAACAATTTCTTCATTTTACATGTTTTCTACCTATCAAGTTGAAAAATCTAAAATTTCATAAGCTTTAAATTGTCTTCTGCAACGCCTTTCAATTTAGACCAGTCTTAAATAGTGTCATCAAATAATGGGTTAAAAAATGCTTAACTACAAGATTAAGAATTATGTTCAATAACTTCTCATAATAAATTGTATATGTTGATTGTTCCATGTTTATTAGGTGTAACATAGTATGATCATATAATCACTGTATTAACAAATGAGTAAACTGCAATTAGATTGATCAGTGTTTAATTAACTTATTCCCATGTAAGTCTGCTACCAGTCTTAGTTTTACAATATTTGATTAATATACTTACTTTTCAAATATAAATGTAAAGGAATTGAAAAACGTTTGATTAGAACATGATATGTCCTTGTCATGCTGAATAAATCCAATTTTGAATAGCATTGAAATCAAAGGTCTGAAAGCACTGGTGGAACTTGTTGTTCAATCATCAATATTTCTTATGAAATTGAATTTCATTAACAACTCTAGCATGAAAAAGACAAACAGGAGGTGTAGACTAGGATCAGACTGCACCTATGTGCAAGCTGATCTTTGTCTATACCTCCTGCCAAAACCACAATATACCGGGTTTAGCATGACAAGGGTTAAATTCTTGTCTTTCAAGTTCACCAGAGTATGAGGTGCTTGGGATGAGGTATTGTGAATCAATCATGGTCAATCCATCAGTCTGTGAATAATAACAACAGCAATAAAAAAAACTCCTCTAAAATTTACCATCAGAATTAACCAAACTTCACAGAAATGATCCTTGGGCCTTGTTCTTAAAAACTGCTTCAAAGATATGGAATTAATGAATAATTGCCATTATTGTAATCTACTAAAGTCCTTTAATTTTTCTCTTGGATCAACATAAGTCATGTGTTGTTTGTTTCTGGATTTATAATAGAGATAAAGAAGTAAAACTTGAAAAATCTTCTGCAAAGCCAAAAGGCCTAGAGGTTTCTAATTTTGCTTGCAGAATTTCCGTATGATTATAACTCTTGGATCAACGTAAACCCCTTGTTGTTGGTTTCTGGTATTTACATAAACATACAGACAGGGGAAAATATTCTCCCATTATGATAGTCTTCCAAAATACAAAATTAGCCCTATATTGTGGGTTAGTGGATTTATATACAGATAAATTAGGAAATTTTGAAAAAACTTTGTCCTCCAAAACCAAGAAGCCTAAAGCTTTCTAAGGAGATCTTCTTCTCTCAAACCAAAAGGCCTACAGCATTCAAATATTGCATGCACTGATGCCTTGTAATAGTGCTCAACGGAAATGTTGAGAATTATTAACCTTGGATCAACATAAGCCTTATGCTTTTGGAACTTGGATAAAGAAAGAAATCAATTCCTCCAAAGCCATTAACCCATTCCCGCCTCCACAAAAAGCTTTGGAAAACATTGTTGAAAGTGAAGAAAAGCTTAGTAATGATGATCTGGTGAGCAATATAGGACCTTTGATTAACTTTGGAATCAAAGAACATGACATTGATAGCTCGGCTGTGGCCCCCAGCTTCGGCACATATCCTTTCCCGCATTTGTCTCCTACCAATAGGTGGATGATTGTAAACCTAAGTGGGATGGCAGCTGGAGGCTAGGAAAGGATGTAATTGTGGTACTGGTGCGAGATATACCAGGAATTTCTTGTTAGGTGCTCCATCCGCCATATGACTGAAAAATTGTTAAAAGAGGCATAAAACCCCAAACAAACATCGGCTGTAGCATCAGTGTTGTCATTGCTGTCATCATCTGCATAAAGAAAAATTACTTTTGTGCTGTTTCTCTTTTATTATTATAGGTATGTATTTGAAACTAGGAATATATCTAATATTGACTTATAAAAAAAGCAATCTTTACCCTTGTCATACAGATTATAAATCCTGTTTACAAATGCACCAAATTCAAAGGGCTGAAATCACTGGAAACACTAGCTGCAGGTCAATATTTCATTTGAAAACTGATTTTATAAACAGTTCCGGCTTGAAAGGGACCAGCAGGTGGTGTAGACAAAGATCAGACTGCACATATATGAAGGCTGATCTTTGTCTATACCTCCTGCCTTAACAGGAATATTCTGGGCTCAGCATGACAAGGGTTAAACATCAGGTGAGAGATAATATCTCTAAATTAATTTTGTGTGAATTATACTCCCTTTTCAACCAAGAATTTTGTGTACTATCCAGCACTCAACTCCTTAGTTTCAGGCATTCACATGTTTTGCTCTAATATTTATATAGGGCTAAGTCAGATAAAGGTTTGCACATTTTTATCCCCCTTGTTTTGGCGAACAGGATATAGTTATGGTCTCCGTCCATCATTCTGTCCTTCCATCCTTCAGTCCTTCCGTCACTGAACTTGTCCGGAGCATATCGCTGAAAGTATAATTGCTATCAACTTGAAACTTCAAAGGTCGATAGATCTCATTGAGGAGAAGTGCAGTGCACAAGAACCAAAACTCTTGCTTGCATAATTTTGGATTTATTGCCCTTTGTTATTTTAAAGACTTAGATTTTGTCAGGGGCATATCTCCGAAAGTATAAAAGCTATCAACTTTAAACTTCATAGGTGGATAGACCTCATTGAGGAGAAGTGCAGATTTTGTCCAGAGCATATCTCTGAAAGTATAATAGCTATTATCGTATTCATTGAGATGAAATGCAGTGCACAAGAAGCCTAAATCTAACTGGCTTCAGTTTACTATCAAGCTTTTACGGCGGAGGATGGCCATGTTTGACATGGCTCTTGTCATATTTGTCCCTGTGATGGGATATTTGAATCACCTCATTCCAAAGCAATCCTGATTTTAACGGTCCTCAAGAATATTGGCTTTGAAAGACACTGTTTGAAATGGAGAATTTGCTTGGACAAACAATTTCTTCATTTCCAACAATTTTTGTTTCCTTAAAGACAAAGATTTTTGAAATTTCATTAGGCAAATTATGGTGTCTGCAACTGAATAGAATTTGTACCAGTCTTAAAAATTTTGTCTAGTAATGGGTTAATCGCTTTCCTGTAAGGTCCCTATTTATTACACCCATGAGAGGTTATACATACTGTAAAAAAAAAAAAATCTTTTAACACAATATTTTGTACCACATATCACATGGTCTTGTTTCAAACTGCATTCACTTTTAATTGACAGACACAAAGTCTCTCAGATTGGACCAGTCTAATATTCCAATACACAGGAAAGGGTTAATTCTATAAGATTGTGTGTTCAATCTACTTCATATAGCAAGCCCAGAAGCATGTGGAGAGTACACTGAAGGAGATGATGGATCAAAAGAACAAGCTAGCATACGATAATGGTCGACTGCAGACACAGTTTGAACAGGCAACACTAGAGTTAGAGACATTGAGAAAGGCGGACCTTGAAGTCACTCATTATAAACAACTTGTGGAAACGTTGACCTCCAAATATAGTCAGGTAATAAAACAGATTACAGTATGTTGTTTAAGCCCTGCCCACTTAAGCCTTCTTAATAAGCTTTGAAAAATATGATAGAAAATGCAGAAATTGCTTGTTCCTCATTACCCACCATAATTTCTATCCCAAAAGACAAAGATCATTTTAGAATTTCATTAATTAACGTTAGTCATCTGAAGCTATATTTTGACCAGTCTAAAAAATCTGTTGTCTTGTAGTAGGTTAACCATTTATTCAATGAAGTAGATGTAGACTGGCCATTGAATTCATCGAAAATGTTATAAGACTTTTGTCCCAGACAGCATCTGGTATCATACATAGCCAACTGTATCTTAGAAGGTTAAAGTATATACCATCAAGATTAAATTTTTTTAAAAGATTGTGTACCCCCTGTTTGAATTTGAAAAAGTTAGTGAGATTTATTTGACAAATATGCACCTAGCAGAAAATTTGAGCAATTTGTACCAAAGAATCAAGTATATTTTGTAATAAGGTGATATGTTTTGGAGCACAATACTGTGCTAAGTTTATGTATTTTTATAGAGTGAGATAGAGAAAAGTCAGTTAAAGATAACTTATTACGACAAGAGACTTGGGAAAAACAAGAGTACAACATTAGTTACCTTGACAAATTAATAAAGACATCTTTAATTTGCCTTAATATTTAAGTTGTTGTTTATAGAGTAAGACTGGGATCAATGTAGCAAAGATAACCATACAGAGACAAAAAAAAATGTTTGAAAATGATAAGTGCTATATTAGATACCAGACACAGTGATTACACATCTATAAGTATAGATTATATCATTTTCATTTAAAGAGTTAGTTAAAACAGATGAATCGACTTTAGATACAAGACAGTGATTTCAAATTTATAAATACAGTCAGGCCGCGAAACACCAACCATCGTTATACCGGCAAACTCAGTTACGATTAAAAAACACTTGGAACAAACCTCACCTAACGTAATTTTGACCCGTTTGAACGGCATATTTAAGTACCGACACCAACGGACATTTGTCAGAACAAATCTTCGAAATTTAATGAATTTTGCTGCAGTTTATTGGAATTTTCTCAGCCCATGTTTTACGGTTGTTGACATGCCGTAAAGGGTGTCGTAAAATCCTTTATCCGCAGTTGTCGTTAACAATATAGGTTACACAATAGACTCAATTATCAATTTTTATACCTTCTGATTAATAGTGTTTAATGTAAATAAAATGCCTTTGGCAAGTTTTTCACACTTAAATTTAACTATGTACCGGTGTTGTATGTTTCATTGAATTTGGTTGTCTTTATTTGAGATGTTTGAGCAATTTGAGAAGTTTGAGAAATCTTGAGAAGTTTGAGAAGTGTCCTTAATAAATGCGAGAAACAATTTTCTTCGTTATTTTTATTATCATTACCAAAACTGAAAAAATGTCACAGCCACCGCCAGTACTGCCATTACATCCTTTCCTAGCCTCCACCATGGCGTGTATATGAATATGTTTGCTGCAAATACATGCACACGTTAATAAATATTTATTTTCAATTGTGTTTTTATTGCAAAAATTGCCGACTTGTCCCAATCCGTAACGTACTACGTAAACTTCCCAGCTTTTAGCCTGTTCCTGTTTACAACTTTCACTTCCTGTCTAGTCCGTCATTTCTCGCCGACATCCCGAAAAATCTCCAGGTACCTAAAATCTCCTGCTCCATTACAACGACTGACTCAGTTATCGACAGGAATTGTGTGGGGACAAAGTATGTCGTTATAATGGGGTTTGACTGTATATATAATATTTCATTGTTATTTATAGAGTTTGACAGAAAAGTGAGTTAAAGACAACCAAACAGAGACAAGAGAGTTAGTTAAAACTGATGAGTACTATATTAGATGCAAGAAAAGTGATTAAAAATCTATTAATTTAGTTAATATTTCATTGTTATTTATAGAATGAGAACTACATTAGACACAAGACGATGTGATTACATAACTATAAATATAGATGATATTTCATTGTAATTTATAGAGTGAGACAGAGATAAGTGAGTTAAAGATAACTATACAGAGACAAGAGAGTCAGTTAAAACAGATGAGTACTACATTAGATACAAGACATAGCGATTATACATCTATTAACATAGCAAAAGAAGAACTCATGAAAGAAAATCAGAGATTACTCACCAAGTTACAGAGTACAGAAGAGAGAGAAAAGAGAAAGGTGAGGTGACAATATGATGCTATACTTTCCCTCTTGCACCTATCATTATCATACCCTCGCAAAACGAATGTTTTCGGGGGTATACTGGAATCAGCCTCTCTGTCTGTGGGTCTGTCTGTCTGTGTGCAAAATACCACCAATTTTGTGTCGCAAACTCTTGCAGTTTTGCTTCCATACCATTGAAACTTTATAGAAGGATTAACCACATGTTGAGGTTTTGCAAGATGCAATTCCCCCTGGTTCAAGAATTATCTCTCTTTGAACTTAGACACTATTTATGCTTTGTAGACATATACAGCTAATCATACTTCAAATTTTGTGTCCCAAACTCCTGCAGTTTTGCTTCTATACCATTGAAACTTTACACAAAGATTAACCACATGTTGAAGTTTTGCAAGACACAATTTGAAGTCTTAATTCCCCCTGGTTTAAGAATTATCTCCCCTTGAACTTAGACATTCTTAATGCTTTGTAGACATATACAGCTAATTATACTACCTATTTTGTGTCGCAAACTCCTCCTTTCTAGAAAGGAAAGTCAGTAGCTATGTCCTTATATTGTTAAAGCTCTCATTACACTGAAAGCACTTGTTTGGTTATTAAGTCCCATACTGTGATAAGTTTTAGTTTTAAAACTCATGTCACTGGTATGATTGTAACTTATCATTAACCCATTACCACTCAATGTTGTTTTTGGCACCTTCAAGAAATAAGGTCATTGAAAACGGGGAAAAGAGAATTTTCTTGTAGCAAGAGATTTCTCCTATTCTTACAATGTTTTCTCCTTTAATTGTCACTTGTTCTCCAATTTAAGTGCAATTTGAAGTGCAGTGTTTAACTTTTGTCAGTTTAGACCAGTCTAAAATTTTGCAGTCTGGTAATGGTTTAGCTAATAAACAATTTAAGACTAGTCCAAATTAAAAGAAGCTACTTTTGAAAAGCAGATTCTTAATATTTTTTCCAGGAATCAAAATAATGCATTGTGAGGTACACTACAGCTCCACTATAACGCTGTTGGTCGGGTCCAAGAAATGAAACAGCGGAAGAAGTGGAGTTATAATGCTATAACACTGTCCCCCCCCGCCGTAACTGAAATTTTCAACCGTCGGAATCGGAACTAAACACCCGATAATTCGTGATAAAATTCCTGTAACAAGTTCGATACTATACAAGTTACTAGTCGGGAAATGAAAACAACAACTGTAGTTAAGAGATTTTAGCAGAAACCGACGAAATTAGCGTTCGGAGAATTAAATTCTAACCTTACCTTCCCGGTCTATCAGGATTGAATAATCCGTAAATTTCTACAGGTCTACAAATTGTGGTTCTCTTTCTTCCAATATTAAGAAGCTAGAACTTTTACCCAAGACATGTTTTATTATTATGATAGTCGTCGGAATTAATCTAATTGAATTTAGTTTTACACGGACGTAAATATTTCCATCCTTAGACAAAAGGGATAAAATCTAAGTAACTCGCATAGCGAAGTCTCCTTGGAGACCGACGAGTTGTTGAACACCTGGGGTTACTGAAGCGTTGAGAAAATGTTGAGTGGATCGACCTTCGAATCTCTTTCGCTGTAATGGACTTGGTCTGATTTCTTTACCATTGTTAAAAATATGGTAACAATAAATCGACAAAGAACTCTATCTGAACCTAGTCATTTACGAATCGGGAATTTAAACCGACCAGCTGCACGTATACAAAACTGGATAAAACTTTGTAGCGGTGAACTTTTCATGGTAAAAATGAAGGTCATAATAATCGAAAAATATCTGAGACGGCGGAATGGCTGGTTTCATAACGACAAGAGTACAAAATTCCGTCAGCAAGAATTCGGTCTGGCACGTGTCAACTGCGGAAACTCTCCCATAAATAGCTGAACATCTGGTGGCGCCTTTGATCAGCTTTCTTCCCTAAGAATAAAATAAACTATACCCGAAAAACCTTTACTTCAAATTTGTCGACGAGCTTTTTGCCGTGTGTTTGATCATGCAGAATGGCATTAACTTTTGGATAATTCGGAAATGCAGAAAAATAACAGTATTTTATTTTAATCTACTCATATTATCTATCCTGTTTCAGATGAGAATCTTCGGATATTGTGACATTTACAATTATAATTCACATATTTTTTGTATTTAGCGAAAATGTCACAACTACGACAAATTGTTTTCAAAGCACATTGTTGCGTTTTTATCTTGAAGCCTCTATCCTCTACGAGCTCCGGATACCAGCAAACTATGAAGTGAAATAAAAAGTGGGATCAAGTTAATTTGTCTAATTTCACGGTCGTGCATATCTTTATGAACATGTCCTACCGGAGACTGAAGAAAATTAAGAATGCCGAGAGTGAAACAGTGTGATATTTTAATCACACCACCTTCAATGATGTAACTGAAGAATACCTAGGTGCGTGCCTATTCTCTATTGATTTAAAAAAATATCAATGACCAAAGGCATTGATCATTTCAATGTCAAACAGTAAGACCAAACAATCAAACCGATTTTGTAAATTAAACACTATGCTTGTCATCAATCAAACAAAGCAATTACCTCTGAACTAATGTATAATGGACAGGATCGTCCATGTTAGGTGTTTAACTTACCTGGCTTCAGGTAATTATCGATTTTTATGTGCAAACCTTTTTCTTATAGCGGGCTGAAGACGGGATGAAAAAATCGCGGCCAAATCAGCATTAACGGCGTATCTCAGCATCTGCAACCCAAAATGCCCCCCCTCCCAAATTTTGGGAGCCAAGCGGAGACCACGTTATAATGGAGTCAGGGCTGTGCCCAGTAGCGTTATAGAGGAGTCGCAGTGTATTTTGGAGAAACCAGCTTTGCTTCATACAAAATGTTTTCTACTTTAATTATCACTTGTTCTCCAATTTAAGTGCAATTCGAAATGCATCGTTTAACTTTTTTCAGTTTAGACCAGTCTAAAATTTTGCAGTCTGGTAATGGTTTAGCTAATATACAATTTAAGACTGGTCCAAATTAAAAGAAGCTGCTTTTGAAAAGCAGATTCTTTATATTTTTTCCAGGAATCAAAATAATGCATTGTGAGGTAATTGGAGAAACCAGCTTTTCTTCATACAAAATGATAAATGCTGAGTTGGCCTTTGAATTTAACACCATGATAAAACTTTTCCTTTTTGAAGCATTTTGGTTTCAACCCTTGTCATGCCAAGATACAAAGATCAGTACACAATTGCAGTTTTATCTTTATCTATACCATTTGTTTTTATTACCCCAAAATTTGGGGGATATAAAGGAGTCAGCTTGTCGGTTAGTCGGTCGGTTTGTCCGTCCATCTGTCTGTAGCTTTTTCATGTCTGCTCAATTTCTTGGGAACCATTGAACGGATTTGATGCAAACTTCACTGATATAATCAGTAACAAGCAGAGATGTCCATAACCCATGATGGTTACGGTCCATTGATTTTTGCTGAAAAATCGTGTCTGATCGATTTCTCAGCAACCATTGGACTGATTTAATACAAATTTCACAGAAAGACTAGTGCATATCCTATTTTGGTTATGGTCCATGTATTTTTTACTGATTTATGGCCCTTTAATTAAAAAGTTCATTTCTTATTAAGGCCCTTTGGCGGATAGCAATAGAATATGGACAAGCGCTGTTAGGGGGTTATTAGTCCACTTTCCAACAATGACTAGTTCTCTTTAAATTAGGGTTGTCTGTAAAACTGTTTATTTCAAATGAAATATTGATCCACAATCAGGCCTTTTAGTGCTTTCATCCCTTTGATTCAATTCAATTCTGAAGGAAGGATTTTATTCAGTAGGTCAAGAGTTAAATCTCTCTCTATTTTGCAATAGATGGTTAAGCGTGAAACAGTTGTAACTGCCCATATGTTAGGCAGTCGCAACTGTTTTGCGCTGAAACATCAAGATATGATCTAATTTTAGCACACTACCAATGTCATCTTCAACTTCATTCAGTTGTAATCAGTCTGAAATTTTGTTATCTGGTCATGGATTTTTATTTCTAGGTTAAAGCTTTACAGAAGAACAATGAAGATGCCAAGTCAGTGAATAAAGAGATAGCGTCAACGTTAGAGTCTGTGATGGCGTCACATTCACAGTTACAATCTGTTGTTGAGAGTTTACAGACAGAACTTGGAAAGAAAGATTCACAGATAAATAGGCTTAAAAACGACAAGTATGTTCCCAATATTGATTTTTACCCATTTCCAGACAACACATTTTTGGACTGATCAAAATTCAAAGACCTTGCAGACTACATTTCAGTCTGGGTATAAATTGGAAAACAAGTGACAAACAGGGTAGAAAATATGGCAAAAGCAGAAATGGCTGCCACAATAATTTTTTTCATTTTATTTTCTTCCTTATAATGCAGGAGTATGATGGTAACAAGCTAACCCATTCCGGTTTCACAAAATTTTAGACCTGTCAAAATTCAAAGGTTCTGCGGACTAAAATTTAACCCATTCCCACATAATGACACTTTTTGAAAGTTGAGGTTTAAAACATTGTGGACAATGAAGAAATAGCATAAAATTGTGCATAACAAGGTCCACAGTATTTTCTTTCCCTAAAAGAGAATTTTTTTTATTCCACCAATTGATTCGTTGTCTACAACCTCTTTCAATTTGGACCAGTTTAAAATTTTGTTGTATGGTAATGGGTTAAAGATGATTTAATTTGAAAAATAACTATTTAGTAGGGTAGAAAATATTATTGAAAAGAAAATATTGCTTGTCACAAGCAATTCCTTCTTTTTCTACTATGTTTTTTCAATTAAAAAAAAATCACGGGGATGTAAAAACTAGGGATTGAATAGAAAAGGAGAATTCTAAGTGCTTTACTAATGAGTAATATAGAAGACTGCAGGACTTTTCACTTCTTTATTGCTGAGAAAAAATCTGATAGCTCAGTAATACATTCATCTTATCACTGTACTTCAATCTATGCAGTTTTTGTCATTTTCTGGAAACTTTTCATCCGTCTTTGAGCTTTTCCATATTGAGCAAAAGCTTTACTTAATTCTTTACCAGATGACAAAAATTTAAACTGTTCCAAATTTAAAGAATCTGCAGTGACTATTTGAGGTTGATATAAATTTCTCCGTTTACTTCTTCGTTTTCCTGAACTACTTTAAAAGTCAAATAGATGGTGCAGACTATGATCAGACAGCATTTATGTGCAGGCTTATCTTTGTTTTCACCTCTTGCCAAAACAGGAATATTTAAGATTCAGCATAACAAGGTTTAACCCTTTCCTGTTCAAACACGGGATTTTACGCTCCTGTGATTTTATACTTGAGAAAACATTGTGGAAAAGAAGAAATTGCTTGTAACAATATTTTCTACCACATAGGATGGTTTCATTTCAAATTGCATCCAGTTTTCATTGTTGTCTGCAACCTCTTTCAATATGGACCAGACTAAAATTTCAAAAAAACAGGAAAGGGTTGATTAGAAATAACATAGCATTCTCTTTTCAGGGGCTTTGCATGTCTGATAGAAGAAAAAAATGAAAGTATAACCTTTCCTGTATAAACCTGGTATTTTATGTCGATATGATTTTATACTTGAGAAAACATTGTGGAAAAAGAAGAAATTGCTTTTAACTAGCAATTTCTCCTTTTCCCACAATATTTTCTATTACATAAAATGATTTCATTTCAAATTGCATGCAATTTTCAAAGGGTTAACATGCATTACTCATGAAGTGTTTTACTAATTTGTAGGAACAGAGAACAGCAAGAGTGGAAGACAGAGATGAAAAGATTTGAAGAACGAATGGACAATGTTCGAGAGGAGTTGAGAAAGGAGAGGGAAGTCTCCCAAAGGAAAACAACTCGTGATATTGGAGAGGTTTGTTATATCTGATTTTCATTGTTATGCTTTGTCATTAGTTGATATATTATCTCCACCTATTTAACCCTTTCCCTATTTTAATTTTAGACTGGTCAAAGTTGAAAGAGTTTGTTCACGACTATGTAAATTGGATGCAAATTGAAATGAAATGATCCTATGTGGTAGAGAATATTGTGGGAAAAGAAGAAATTTCTTGTTATAAGCAATTACTTCTTTTTCCTCAATTTTTTTCTCAAGTATAAATTAAAGAAAGTAGAAACCCGGGTTTGTACAGGAAAAAGTTAAATTTGATTTTTTTTTACGAAAAGCAGGTGCCTTGGATCAGGAGATGTGATTGTCATTGTGTGAGAAATGACAGGAAGCTATGGTAAGGTGACCAACCACCATAATATAGGTGAAATACTGTTGAAAGTGGCAGAAAACCCATACAATTAATCTATCAAAATTTTGTACTTTTTTGTGAGAATCTTTAAAGGATAAGCATATAATTTGCATGTTAAACTCTAGCACTCAATTATCATGTTCAACCCATTACCAGAAATCAAAATATCAGACTGGTCCAAATTGAAAGGAGTTGCAGTTGACGATTTTAAGTTTATGAAGTTTTTAGTTATTTGTCTACTTTCTAGGTAGTACACATTGTGTAAAATGAAAAAATTGCTTGTTACAAGCAATTTCTTCATTTCACATAATGTTTTCCCACTTTTTTTTCTTGATAGCATCAAAAGGTGTCATTGTGTGGGAATGGGTAAAAAAAATGTGTCTGTAGTAAATTCTTATATTGTGCATGTATTACAACGCAATTCCAAGGTTCTAGAATAACTTATGACATTAATAAATGGAAAAATGATATCCAGTGGCAACATAATTTTGTTGAAAAATTACCTGAAAAGAGAATACAGTCAAACTTCTGTGCCTTGAATACCTCGAGGACTGTTTAATTTGTTCTGAAGTATTGGAAGTTTGACTGATCAGATGATCAGACAAAGCACAAATAAATCTGGACTATCATTTTGTCCAGGGTAGGATGTATCAATGAATATTTTCACTTGAAAGAACAGTTATGCATTTCAAAGGATCCAAGATATGTATTAATATTTCAAACCATAGGATTTTTCTCTATGTTTATTATTCCCCTTAGGCAAAGGGGATATAGTAATGGTCTACACCCGTCATTCCGTCACTAAGCTTGTCCAGAGCATATCTCCTAAAGTATAAGTGCTATCAACTTGAAACTTGATAGGTGGATGGATCTCATTGAGGAAAAGTGCTGTGCAAAAGAACCACAACTCTTGCATTCATAATCTTCGAGTTATTGCCCTTTATTGTTTTTAAGACTTAGATTTTGTCCAGAGCATATCTGAAAGTATATATAGCTATTATCGAATTCATTGAGAAGAAATGCAATGCACAAGAAGCCTAAATCTAACTGGCTTCAGTTTACTATCAAGCTTTACGGCGGAGGATGGCCATGTCCGACATGGCGCTTGTATAGCAATCAATTGACAAAATGAATTGCACAAAACAAGCATATCATTCAATATTGTACAATGTTCATTCATCTATAAATTTTGTGTTACATTATAATTTTCTGTTCTTTAAACTTTAAGCATTTGAAATACAACACTCCTATTTATTAAAAGCATGTTTTATCTCATCTAAAAAGGTAGAATGCATTACAAGCACAAAATGCCTTGAATTCCTTTTCAAAAGGATCAGGAGTCGCCGTCATAGTGCAGTTTGTAGGGCGTTGGACTGTTAATCAAGAGGTCCTGTGTTTGATCCCTGACGGCGGCACTCATCCTTTCCGACTATTTGTCTCTCACCAATGGGTCGATAATCATAGACCTATGTGGGATAGCAGCTGGAGGCTAGGAAAGGATATAATGGTAGTACTGGTGTGAGAAATACTAGGATTCCATTGTTAGGTGCTCCAGCTGCTGCGATATAACTGAAAGATTGTTCAACCCCGTTCAAACAAAATTCAAAATCAAAAGGATCAGCAGCAATCAGTGGTTGGGTCCTCTGTGTTTAGTAACTTTAACTTCATATTTTTTTGTAACTAGTACTTAGATAACCTTCTTAGACAATTTTTGTTGATGAAGAAAATGTGTTAACAAGACATAATTTAATTTTAGTTTCATCTATCAACTATCAAGCATTTTCATTGGCTGAAATTAGTTCTCATACTTCCTTCATATAGTTTTGATTGATCAGCTTCATGGTCACGGCTTATGTCCATATATGGTATACAGTGAACCTATGAAAATTGTGTCTAAACCTTTTCATCCAACTCAGCAAATGAATTTTACATAACTAGTGTCGACTTTTGTTAAACAATGAAAGTTTGGAATGCTTCTCTAGATCTATTTCAAAGATTTTTTTGACTATATTTGCTAGATAAAGTGAAGATGATTCAGTTTATATTGAAATCCTAAAACACAATTTGCTTAATCAGTATACTCAGGCCTGTGGAGCGATATAGGCGCTCAGGTGCCTCTAGTTATATTCAAATCTCAAAACAAAATTAGTCTCTTCATTTATTAAATAATTTTTAAGATACATTCAGTATCGTTTATCATCATGTAAGTGTAAATGTACTACATGATTTTCACTCTTCCTTTAACCCTTTCCTGTACAAACCAGGGATTTTACTTTGTGATTTTATACTTAAGAAAATATTATGGAAAAAGAAAATATGGTTTGTTCCATCCCGAGTCAAGGAAAAGGGGTCATATTTCATTAAAAAATCTTTGTCAACACAACAATGTCCACAATTTTCATCAGATTCTCTTTTCCCATGATATTTTCTACCACTTGGGATGGTTTAATTTCAATTGTCTTCTGCAACCTATTTCAATTTCAACCAGTCTAAAAGATAAAAAAAAAAACCACACAGGCCTCCACAAGCAATTTCTTAATTTTCTAAAATGTTTTCTACATAGACAGTTGAAAAAATATAAAATTTTATAAACTTGAAATTTTGGTTTGCAACATCTTTCAATTTGGACCAGTCTGAAATCTTGTCATCTAGTACTGGGATAAAGAAATTTATCAATTATTTGTTTAATGTATAAGATCAATGAATTAGTCATTTGGTGAACAACAGAATCTATATTTTCACAAGTGGTAGAATCATTTTATTGTTAACTCAATGAAAGATAATACTATCTTGCACTGAAACAAACTATTATATTCTCTGTTAACCCATTCCAACTCAATCCCTCCTTTTTACGCCCCTCGAGAAAAAAGTGCTTGAAAACATTGTGGAAAATGAAGAAATTGCTTGTATCAAGCAATTTCTTCATTATCCACAATGTTTTCTATCCAAAAAGACAAAAAATTCAAAATTCCGTCAACTTGAAATTGTCGTCTGCAGCTTCTTTCGATTTGGACCAGTCTAAAATTTTGCTGTGTTGGAATGGGTTAATTTAATCCTTTAAAAGATCAAGAAGCAGAATGACAGTTTATCAACTAGAAATATGGACCTGATGAAAGCCAACACAGACCTCCGTCAGAAAAATCGTGAACAGGAAACAGTTATATCAGAAATGAAAGAAAAGATGGCAGATCAGAGACGCAAAATTGATTATCTACACAGAGCAAAAAAGGACACAGAGGAAAATATCAATAAAATGAAGGTATGAAGTTTGTTTTGGAGTTACAGTTGTCTGTCTCATCATTTTAATTATAAATACAAAGCTTTGATATTGTTTCATAGACAATAAAAAAATATTGATCCTTCCTATACCATGAGCATGTAGTTTACATTTGTTGTCCTATGAAAATGTTTTTTTCAGTCATTTTACCAGATGACAAATTTTAGACTTGTCCATATTTGAATATGATGCATAAAACAATCGAGGTGTGTTTTAATTAAAAAAAAAAAGAATTAGGGTGATAAAAGAAGTGATTGCTTGTTACAAGTTTTTTCTTAGCATATAGCTGCCACTCTGTCCATCCTTCTGTCCATAAACCTTGATTTCTCCACAACCCTTGGGGCAATTTAGATGAAACATCCATGTAAATTCATCATGTTATGGATGGATTTTTAATATAACATAGCACTATTTTTCTCCATCTTGAGTAGATATGCCATAAAAAAAATCAGATAGCTCAAAGGTCAAGGTCACAAAATCAAAAGTCAAACATTAGAATTAAGCATATTCAGAGCACAGCTCCTTCAATTATGGACGAATTTCAATGTAACTTGGCACAATTGTTCTCTATTGTGAGTAGATATACCACTAGAAAAAAAATCAGTTAGCTAAAAGATCAAGGTCACATCTCAAAAGTTGAACATTAGAATTAAGCATGTCTATAGCATAGCTCCTTCAATTATGGATGTAATATAATATAACTTGGCACAATTGTTCTCTATCATGAGTAGATGTACCATTTGAAAGAAATATTCAGATAGCTCCAAATTCAGTGTCACAGGTCAAGGTTTAAACATAAAAATTCAGCATGTCCAGGACATAGCTTCAAAACTAATGTATGATCTCAAAATTATTTTGCACGATTGTTCTCTATTATTAGTAGTAGTAGATGTACCATTTGGAAAAAAAAAATCAGATAGCTCCGAGGTCAATGTCAGAGCTCAAGGTAGAACATTGAAATTAAGAGTATCTTGAGAAGGGCGAGTCTATAGCAGCCTCTTTTTAGCTCGGCTGTTTTCAAACAAAACTTGAGGTATTGTGATAGCCTCCGTGTCATAGTTGTCAGCGTTGATGTTGTCGTCGTTGTGCGAAAACTTTGACATTTTGTGATATCTCTGGTTGTACTAAAGGCATTCACTTGAAACTTGGCACACATGTTCACTATCAAAAGAGAAACCTATACTATCAAGTGGGATAACTCTAGATGCATTTTATGCGAATTATGCCCCCTTTTCTACTTATATTTTTTATCCATTATCCAGCACCCAACAGCCAAGCGTAGGCACCCGTAGGCAACGCTCTTGTTCTTTCTATCCATCAGTACCATTTTCCCAGTTTATTATTCCCCCAAAGGGTGGCATATAGTAATCGAACTGTCTATCTGTCCGTCCCGCTTTCTTGTCCGCTCTGTAACTTCTACATGCAATAGTGGATTTCAATATAACTTTGCACAAATATTCACCCCTATAAGACAATGTGTCGCGAAAAAGACCCAGGTTCCAATCTCAAAGATCAAGGTCACAATCTGGGATCAAAGGTCAAAAATGGGGACTTTTGCTGTGTCCACTCTGTAACTTCTTTAATCAATCAAAAATGTACAAATTTCTTTCATACAAATGTTCATCACCTTCAGACGACCTGTAGCGAAAAAGACCCAGGTTCCTATCTCAAAGGTAAAGGTCACAATCTGGGGTCAAAGGTCAAAAATGGGGCCTTTTTGCCATGTCTGCTCTGTAACTTCTATAATCATGCACACAGGTACAAATTTCTTTCATACAACTGTTAACCACCTTCAGACAACATGTCGCAGAAAAGACCAAGGTTCACAATCTAGGATCAAAGAACAAAAATGGGGACTTTTTGCAGTGTCTGCTCTGTATCTTCTATGATCATGCACGCAGGTACAAATTTATTTCATGCAAATGTTCACCACCTTCAGACGACCTGTCATGGAAAAGACCCAGGTTCCTATCTCAAAGGTCAAGGTCAGAATCTTGGGTCAAAGGGGTGTCCAGAATGGTTAAATTGCACCCGGAAAGGTTAAATTGTATTTACTCTCTTATTCTTCAATGGATTGCTTCCATATTTGGACAGATGCTTAATTGGGTGGACCACTTTACATGACCTTGGCCCAGTGACCTTGACCTTTGACCTACTTTTGACCTCAGAAAAATCAGTCCATAATGCATTTCTCGATTTCATTCTGTACTTATAGAAATTATTATATGTATTAAAATTTCATTTATAAAAGCCCAGACGTATAGATCACAAATGCATGTGGTTGTGTTTACAAAACAAATCAAAGTGCCACATGCTTGACCCTGTCCTTTGGGGGCATTTGACCAGCTCTTGTTTTATGCTTTTGTGACAAGGCTATATTCTGGGAGCATAATCTATCTCTGATGGATCTTGGCCTTACTTGCATTTTTCTCTGAACTTTATTTAATTGATACTTTACCAATTCCCACAAAATTCTTGCCTTTGTATTCCCCCCCCCCTAAAGAGGCTTTGGAAAACATTGAGGATCAGAGGAAATTGCTTGAAGTAAGCATTTTTTTTCACCATACATGTTTTCTGCCCCCCCAAAACCCATATTTTTAAAACTTCATCAGCTTCCTCTGCAACTTCTTTCGATTTGGACCAGTCTGAAATTTCGCCATCAATTATTCATATAAACAAGCCATAATGGAAATGTTTATTCTTGTTTTTAGAAAAGTATTCAAATGCAAAATCTTTCAAGGTACCAAAGTGAGTACATTTGTATTTTGTGGTCTGGCAGATTTTTAACTTAGTTCTAATTTTTAATGTCCATACATTAAAGAAAGAAAGAAAAACATGTTGACAATGAAGAAATTGCTTGTCACAAGCAATTTCTTCATTTTCCAATTGCTTTTTTTACCCTTAAAGAGAAAATATATCAAATTTTATCAGTTCAAAATTGATGTCTGCATCTTCACTCAGTTTTGTCATCTAGTAATTGCTTAACTAACTATCTTTCTGTGTTTACAGGAGATGAAGTCAGATATAGAAGAACTAGAAAATCTCAGGGACACATACATAGCTAAAAACCAGGAACAGGTATGTGAATAATCCATTTATTTAACCAATACCCAGACAAGAAAATTTTAGACTGGTCCAAGTTCAAAGGACCTGCAGACAATGATTTCAGGTTGATAGAATTTCAAATTCCTCTGCCATTCTGAATAGAGAACAATGTGGAAAATGCAGAGATTGTTTGTCACAAACAATGTCTGCATTTTCCATATTGTCTTCCAGAACTATTGTCTAGAGATGTGCAGAAAGGAGGGATTGTGTGGGAATGGGTAAATGAATTTTGAATTTTAGATTTTGTAGTAGCCTGACTACACTCGGTATCTTGGCCATCTATTCAATCATCTACCTGTACATCCATTTCATATGAAGGCAAATCTTCCCTCAAAACCCAAAGGATTTAGACAAAATTTCCACAGAGCATATCCCCTTTGTATGACCTTTTATATATTATTTTGCTTTGTAGCTCACCTCAGCAGGCAGTGCTCTAGGGCAGCTATTCTGATCAGTTATCATCTGTCTGTCCATCTATCTGTCTGTCCATTCACAATTACAAATAAATCTTCTTCTAAACTAACCATGGCATTTCAACCAAACTTCACAAAAATTATCCTTAGATAATGCTATTTCAAAATATTTCAAAGAATTGATATCCATGAAAGACTGGTTGCCATGGCAACCAAATGAAAAATTTGAAAAACTTCTCCTCTTAAACTATTAGCACTAGAGCTTAAATATTTGGTGTATATCATCATCTATTGACCCTCTATCAAATGCATCAAAGAATTACGGTACATTGAAAATTAATCTTTTCTGTGTTATCAATGATTTTACAAAGGAATAAAGAAGGAAATCTTTGAAAAGCTTCTTCTCTCAATACAGTCCTAGAGTTTAATTTAGTATAAATCATTATCTATTGGCAAAGATCTTGTATCCATATTGTTGAAACAAAACAAAAAAAGAACACAGATAGACTATAGAATTATACGACATAATTTGTATTTCTTTACAGGCTGAGATGATTTCTGCATTTATGTCCCAGATAAACTCACTACAGATGGAGCTTAGGCAGCTGGCCCATGCACAGAATCAAACCCATGACCTGGTGGCCCACAGAGAAAAGTCAATTGAAAAGGAGAAAAAGTTAAAGGACGATATTAGAAGAAAATATAAGGTAAACCAGTGGTGATATGCAATCTATTATTGCTACAACAAAATAAGTGGGGTTTCTTGGATAGGCTGAAATATATGTTATTCAATTTTGTATAAGACTTGCATAATAATACCCCCAGCCTAGGAAGCAGAGTGAATTATCCTCTTTCTAAGCGGTCAAAGGACCAATTAGTATAGCTAGATTCTGAAGATTTACTTCATCCCAATTTCCCAAAGTGCCTTTTGCCAAACTGGAATTATACAAAAAAGACAAACTTGTAAACAAACTGTTTCAATTATTGCTACTATCAGAATTTACTTGAGGATATAATCAAAATTTCATCTTGATTTTGTTTGATGAATAGTTGAACAGTCAATGCTGAAGGGTAAACAGCAAAATATCATTGCATTTTACACTTTAAGAAGTAGGGAATAGATGATACTGCCACATAATTATATTCCAGTTATAAGTTGAAAATACAATTTTTTGGCAAAGATTATTAAGAAATATGCCAGCCTGTTGTAATCTATTGATATATCGAGGGGTACCTTAGTTTGGATTGGTAAGCAATTCTAGAGTAATGTAAACATGAGTCAGGCTACAAAAGAGTTCTCTCAACATATTACAAATAAGTCTTATCTTTTATCGCCTGCTTGGGGCAGTGGTAAGAGTGCTCGCTTACCATGGGAGAGGACCTGGTTCTGTCTGTTGTTCTTTATGTTCTTATTTTGTAATCTATTGTGATCGGTCATCAACCGGCGTCCATCTATCTGTCTTCTCATGTTCTCTCCAAAACTAACTATGGAATGTCAACCAAACTCAACAGAAATATTCCTTAGGTCATGCTCTTTCAAAATACTTCAACGAATTGAAATCCATGAAAAAACTTAAAGATCTTTTTCTCCCAAACCATAAGGCCTACAGTTCTGATATTGGTATGAATCATCTATTGACCCTCTACTGAAATACTTCAAAGAATTACTGTACTCTGAAAATTAGTCCTTTTCTATGCGATCCCTTGTTTTACATAGAAATAAAGAAGGAAATCTTTGAAAATCTTCTACTCTCAAACCATAATGCCTAGAGCTTTGATATATGGTATTAATCACCATTTATTGACCTCTACCAAAAAACTTCAAAGAATTACTGTACTCTGAAAATTGGCTTTTTGTACAATCCTTGATTTAACATTGAAATAAAGAAGGATAATTTCGAAAATCTTCTCCGAAACCATAAAGCCTAGAGTCTTGATATTTGGTATAAAACATCATCTATTGACCTCTACCAAAATACTTCAAAGAATTAGCCCTTTTCTGTGTGATCCCTGATTTTACATAGAAATTAAGAATGAAATATTTCATATACTTCTTCTCCAAGACCATAAGGCCTAGGGCTTTGATATTTGGTATAAATCATCATCTATTGATTCTCTACCAAAATACTTCAATGAATGACTGTACTCTGAAAATAAGCCCTTTTCTGTGCGATCTCTGATTTTAAATAGATATAAAGAAAGAAATCTTTGAAAAAAAATTCTCGAAAACCATTAGGCCTAGAGCCTTGAAATTTGGTATAAATCTACATCTATTGACCGTCTACTAAAAAACCTCAAAGAATTACTATACTCTGAAAATTAGCCCTTTGCTGTATAATCCTTGATTTTACAAATGAATATAGTAGGAAATCTTTGAAAATTTTCTCCTCCCAATCAATTAGGCTTAGAGCCTTGATATTGTGGTATTAATCATCTATTGACCCTCTACCAAATTACTTCAAAGAATTACCATATCTTGAAATTTATCCCTTTTCTTTTTGATCACTGATTATACATAGAAATCAAAGGAAATCTTTGAAAACATTTTCTCCCAAGTCATAAGGCCTTGAGTAAAATATTTTGTATGTATCAATGTCTATTGAACCTTTATCAAAATACTTCAAAGAATTACTGTATTTGGAAAATGAGCCCTTTTCTGTGCAATCCCTGAATTATTTAATGATGTGGAGGATCTCTTTGAAAATCTCTCCTAAACTATTATGCCTAGACCTTTGATATTTGTTTTGTATCAATGCCCTTTGATCCTCTACCAAAATCATTCAAAGAATTACTTTACTCTGGAAATTAGCCCTCTATTGTGGGATCTTCAATATACCTAGGATTTAAGGAGAAAATCTTCTTGTCCTAAATTATTTGATGTAGGGCTTTGATATTTTGTATATATCATAAAGCCTTGAACCGTCATACTCCGGGGAGCGATGTGGGACCATCATGGTCCTCTTTTTATGCCCCGCATCGAAAGATTGGGGCATATTGTTTTACCGTTGTTTGTCTGTCTGTCTGTCTTCAAAACTTAACCAAAACACTTAACATTGCCAATTACTACTAGCCTATTCAAGATACAATGCTCATATTTGGCATGATGATACATCTCCATAATATGCATCTCCTCATATCTCCTCATGTGATAAGGTCAAGGTCATATATCAAGGTCAAAAGTTTAGTCCTGTTGCAGTGTCATTGTGTTTCACAAACACATCTTGTTTCTTTTACCATGCCGTTTATTTATTTTCCATGCTACTATTAAAATCAGCTGTACTTTTAAACTGCATAATTGTTTTTTTATACACTACAATCTTTTGTTTTTTGCCCTGATTTTAAAGTCAAAACCCAATAACAGTGCTTACAGCACTTTGATTTTTCTGTAAGCCTATATATCCATCTATCTGTAAATGTTGAAATTTCCTTTTTCTTGAATCAAGGATGTACTGTATTGTTTTGGGGTCATTGGGAGAAAGAAATGGAAACAATCACTTCATTTTTACACATTGTTTTGCTGAATTCTTTTCTTGAGGGTCAAAAGTGGGATTATTTTAGAATGGGTTGACTTTTTAAAACTTAGACCTGAAAGTTAACAGAATTATTAACACACTGTTTCTTTTTTTTTTTTTTTTCAGGCATGAATAATTCATGTGTCTAAGAAAAAAAATAGTGTTTTTTGGGAGTTTTTTTTAACATTGCATATCAAACTGCTTTTTAGCTCACCTGAGCACAACAAGCTCAAGATGAGCTTTACAGATTACTCAATGTCCATCGTCTGTTGTGCGTCATGTGTCATCAACAATTTCTTTAAACATATTCTCCTCCTAAACTACTGGGATAATTTGGACAAAATTTTCCAAGAATGTTCCTTGGGTGACCCTTTTCAAAACTTGTACGTGAAATTTTGATTTACAAAAAGTTGTGTGCATGGATAGGGCCGGGCTTATCAGACTAAAGCAAATCATTGAATAATTATTTACAAATATTCTCCTCCTAAACGATGAGGCCAATTTAGACCAAACCTGGCAAAAATGTTCCTTAGGTGACCCTTTTCAAAACTTGTTCAAGAAATTTTGAAACTTTGGCATGGCAGGGCGGTGCTTATCAGAGGAATTATGAAATTTTTTCCTACCATAGGGCCAAATTTGACTTAATGTTCCTTGGATGGCCAATTTCAAAACTTGTTTGTAAAATCTTGATCTGTATAAGAATGAGGGTATGGCAGGGCTGGGTTTATCAGATCAGATCATTCTCAGATGAGCAATATAGGGCCATTTTGGTCGTCTAGTTTGGCTCACATGAGCACAACATTCTCAAAGTGAGCTCTTGTGATCACCTTGTGTCTGTTGTGCGTAGTCTGTCAGAAGTCATCAACAATTATTTGAAATATTCTCCTCTTTAACCATTGGGCAAATTTCAACCAGACTTAGTAGAAATGTTATTGAGTGCCCCCTTTTTGATTCATCAATAAAAAAAGGGCTTGGATTATTTGGAGAAATCATGAAATTATTCTTTAAAAAACTTCTCATTAATCATAGGGTCATCTTGGATAAAACTTGGCAAGAATGTTACTGAGGTGACCCTTTTCAAAACCTGTTCCTGAAATTCTGGTTCCTAAGAATAAGAGGGCATTGCAGAGTCATGCTTATCAGACAGAGAAATCATTTTCAGGCGAGTGATTTACCCTTGTTTTCTTTTCTTTGTTACAATGTTTCATGAATGATAACATACTGATTCCAAAATATTTTTCATTTACAGGAATCCAAAAAGAGGGAAGATGAACTTGAGGCTATGAAACTCGAGGCTGAGAGAAGACTTAATGAAGTAAAAGATGAATCTTTAGAGGTAAGAATTATAAGAAATTAATTTAACTTTAGGCCTGTCAATGAAAATTGTTGATTTTTAGTCCTCTACCAGCAAAGCCAAAGGCGACAATAAGTTTGCATTCTGTCCAACCAAGTCCAACCAAGTTTCAAGTGAATTTATTCAGTAATAACAGATTGATTGATTGAATGGGTTTAACGCCATAATAACAGTATTTCAGTTATATCACGGTGGCTGGAGCACCTAACAATGGATTCCTGGTATTTCTTACACCAGTACCATACTATATCCTTTCCTAGCCTCCAGCTACTATCCCACTTAGGTTTACGATTATCCACCCAATGGGTGAGAGACAAATTTCGGAGAGAATATGTACCGTGGCCAGGGTCAGTAATAACAGACATATTACTATATGTTAGGGTTTGAAAAAGGGGCATGATTCTTTCAAAAATGCATTTAGAGTTGTCCTCCTTGTTGTTATAGATTACTTATCAATCTGTAAGAAATGAAGAGAATATTTTTTTTCTTTTCATGAAAGTATGAAAATAAAAACTTATTCTTACTTCGTCATTCAGTGATGAAGATAGACCTAAGGTAGAAAGAGTAATGAATGATTTGAATGGTCTTTAGATAAAGATTAGTCTTATATATATATATTTTTTTTTTTTCATTATTATTTCAGAAAACAAAAATACAAGGGTTTGATTGGTAAAGGTCTATAAAGGATTTACCCATTACCAGACAAGTTCTTTTTTTTCTTTTTTGACTTGTCCAGTTAAAAAGAAAGGTTTTAAACAACAATTTGAAGTACTTTTTATGGAAAAGTAAGAATCATAGAGAAGAAAACAGCAAGTTAAGGAGATTAGCTTTTTACAAGGAATTTCTCCTTTTCTGACTATGTTTTGCATGGGTACCTGTCTTCTGGTCATAAATGGGATGGGGGTGTAATAATGGGTTATATTTGCATTTTGTTAGTAGCAAGGGATTATTTTGATCAATATTCATACAACTGTTTTTAGATAGAATATTCAAATATACCCATTTCCACATAATTCTCCTTTTTAAGACCCCCCAGTTCAGAAAAAGTCTTTAAAAACATTGTATAACATGAAGAAATTACTTTTCATAGGGTAATTTGTTGAACAGAATTACAAATCAATGCCACGCAATTTTAACCCTTTCTAGTTTTTTTAGGCTTGTCCAAATTGAAAAAAGTTATAGATAACAAGGAAAATTGGATGCAGATTGAAATGAAACCATCCTATATGGTAAAAAAATATTGTGGGGAAAAAAGAAGTTGCTTGTTACAAGCAATTCCTTCTTTTTCCATAATGTTTTACAGTTTTCTCAAGAAAAAAATCACAGCAGCGTAAAATCCCAGATTGGTATAGGAAAGGGTTTATTGAATATATTTTACATTTACATGTGCAGAAGTATGTGTGATTGTGTCTATTGGTTGTGTTTTAGATTTCCAGCCATCTAAAAAGTGCCCATGAATGGTTTAAAGACAAGTTCGATAATTTACAGCATGAGCTTTTGGCTTCCAGGTATGTTACACTGTCCTTGGCAGGTTAAAGATTCTAGAATGCATATTGTTATTTGCCAAACACAACAAGGTACCTACAGCTTGGCTTAGTAATAGTTACCAGATTTAAGTTGACTGCTTATCACATGTGGCCCATTAAATGAGTATGATTATTTGAAAAATACTAAAATGGGGCCTAGGGTCAAATCATTCACATATATCACATCATCCATAAGGTAACTGTCATTCTGTCTGTAGAATACTCAATCAAATTACATGTACTTGAAATATCTGATATCTTTTATCCTTTCCTAAACAGTCCTGCTTTTTTACGCCCCTTAGGACAAACACTTCAGAAAACATTTTGAATAATGAAGAAATTGCTTGTTAGAAGTAATTTCTGCATTTTCCATATACTTTTTACCCAAACTGTCAACTAAAATTTTATCCACTAAAACTTGTCAACTTCTTGGAATTTTGATCAGTCTAAAATTATGTTGTCAGGTAATGGGTAAAGTGGTAATGGCAAATGGTAAACTAACCAGCTCAAGCTTTTTTCTTTCATACATATTGCTTAATCTTTAGCCAATCAGCAGTTTTCATGATCCCACATTTTTTTTGGGGGGGGGGGGTTCTTGTGCACACTACTGTAAATCGGATAATTTTCAAGTCATCTTATTTTGCGTGAGCAGGAGACAAAGACTTATTAGCAGGTTCATGAATTTATGAGTGGTCATAAGTATCTCTTGAATACACCAGTGAAGAAAAGCAATTCGATATTGCCCTTTGAATAGAATGATTACAAGTAATCCATTTAAAGACAATTTTTCCTATTCTCTATTCCAATGGTAAAACAAATTCCCTCCTAAAATCCATCGTAAGATCGTAAAGTATGGGTTAAATAAGTAAAGTTTATTGTTTGAAAGAGCTGTAAAGCCATCATCAAAAAGAGGCTTAAGGTGGTAATAGATAATTGCACCTATGCATCAAATTTCTAATATGATACTTGTCTTACCAAAATGAAATGATAATATCCTGTGTCCATTGTTTCCTTTAAAATGATTTATGTCGCATTGTCTGTTTTCAATTTATTTATGAAAGGTTCAAAGAGTCTTTACAATGAATGATTTGATTGGTCAGTTTATTCCTTGATTAACAGATGTGGTTGGTCAATTGATTGTCTATCTATTCTAGAATAGTTCAAGAAAAGTTGGAGGAGGAGAATACTGACCAAAAAAAGAAGCTAGATTTAGAGACAAGAAAGGCGCAGGCTGCTGCAGAGAAAGCCAAGGAAATGATAAAAGTAAGTCATATTCTGTGTTTGATGGTACTTTAACCTGTTCCCATACAACAAACTCTTAGATTGGTCCAAACTGAAAGAAGCTGCATGTGACAATTTCAGGTTGATAGAATAAGATGTTTTGTCTTTTTGGACAATAAAGAATTTGCTTGATGTTTTCCACGGTAAACAGATCTCTGGCTTCTCCAACTTGCTTCAACAGAAAGTTCAGCATAAATATTGAATGGCCTTGTTTTGTAAAATTTATAGTCAGTAATATGTAACAAAAAAGAAAAAACATGTATATGGTTGGCCATCTATAGGCCGTAACTACAGGTTGAATAAGCTGCAGTTTCTACATTTAAGTCACCAAACCAACAGAAATGCTCATAACACATGACAGAGTTCAAAGTTAATTTCCTGCCAAAGGAATGATTTGATTGATAGATCAATTTTTGTTTAATGATTTTTAGCTCATCTGAGCACGTAGTGCTCAAGTGAGCTATTGTGATCCCCTTTTGTCTGGTGTCCGTCCATCATGTGTCGTCCGTCAACAATTTCTTTAAACAACATCTCCTCCCAAACCACTGGGCCAATTTGAACCAAAATTGGCAGAAATGTTCCTTAGGTGGTCCCCTTCAAAAATAGCTAAAAGAATTGAAATCCGTTGAAAACTCTGGTTGCCATGGCAACAAAAGTGAAATTTTGAAATAATCTTTAAAAATCTTCTCCTCCTGACCCAGATTGAGTAGAGCCTTGAAATTTTGCATGAAGCATCAGTATATTGACCTCTTTCAAAATAGCTAAACTCATGATACTCGGGTCCCCAGGGGTAAAGCACCAGGGGGGTGGGGTTTATATAGAAAAAAGAATGATTTTTTTAAATGACATCTCCTCCCAAACCACTGGGCCAATTTGAACCAAATTTGGCAGAAATGTTGCTTAGGTGGTCCCCTTAAAAATAGTTAAAAGTATTGAAATCTGTCAAAAATTCTGGTTTCCATGGCAACAAAAGAGAAATTTTAAAATAACCTTTAAAAATCTTCTCCTCCTGACCCAGAAGGTGTAGAGCCTTGGTATTTTGCATGAAGCATCAGTATGTTGACCTCTTTCAGAATAGCTAAAATCATGATCCTCGGGTCCCCAGGGGCAGAGCCCCAGGGGGATTGGGTTATATAGAAATAAAGAGCAATTTTTAAAAAGACATCTCCTCCCAAACCACTGGGCTGATTTGAACCAAATTTGGCAGAAATGTTCCTTAGGTGGTCCTCTTTAAAAAAAATTAAATGAATTGAAATCCGTTAAAAACTCTGGTTGCCATGGCAACAAAAGTGAAATCTTCTTCTACTGACCCAGAAGGCGTAGAGCCTTAATATTTTGCATGAAATATCAGTATATTGATCTCTCACAAAATAGCTAAAATCATTATCCTCGGGTCTCCAGGGGCGGAGCTGGGGGAGGGGGGTATGGGCATGAAGCATCAGTTCACAGACTTCTTTCTTATTTCTGAAATTATAACCCATGGATCCAGAGGGAGGAAAAATTTTTTTTCTTTCTTTCAAATCAGCACTAAAGCCTTGGAATTTGTAATTTAGACTTTTGGATCCCCAGGTTCATAGTCTTTATATGTAAGTATGGCCCACTTATTTAATAATCCTAACCTTAACATGAAATTAGACTGTTGAAAGAAAAAGAGCCTTTATCTCAGGTGAGCGCCCCAGGGCCAATGGCCCTCTTGTTTACTGTAAATCTCTCAATTACCAGACAATTCAAGAAAGCTGCAGAGGAGAATTTTTAGTTGACTAAATTTTGAAATGATTTGTGATAGAAACATATAGGATAATGATGTAACTGTTTGTAAAAAGCAAGTTCCTCATGTTTCACAACTTTTCCAGAGCTATTTTTTGTGCGGGGATGTGTGGGTTAATGAAAATTTATTGCAAAGTGCTGGTTATTGTTATTTGATTAAAATCTGTTGAAAACTATGGGTGTCATGGAAACAAAAGTCAAATTTTAAAACAATCATTAAGAATCTTCTTCTCCTGACCCAGAACACATAGAGCCTTGATATTTTGTATGAAACATCAGTATATTGACCTCTTTCAAATAGCTTAAATCATGACCCACTGAGCCCCAGGTGGTGGAGTTTATATAGAAATAAAGAAGGATTTTCAAACAACATCTTGTCCCTAACGATTGGACAAAGTGAACCAAATTTGGCAGAAATGTTCATCAGGTGGCACTCTTTTACAATAGCTTAATATACAAATCCAGTGGAAGAAGTCTGGTTACCATGACAGCGAGAGTTAAGTTTAAAAACCTTCTCCTGATCCAGTTGGTCTTCAGCCTTGATGTTTAGCATGAAGGGTCAGTTCATTGACTTCTTTCTTATTTCTAAAACTATTACCTATTGATCCAAAGGGGAGAAAAATGTGTTCTCCACAATTTATATAAGTCTTAAAGCCTCGACATTTGTAAATATAAGGTACAGAGTCTAAAGATGTTTAAGGTATTGTCAGGCCTGCTTGTATCATAACACTTACCTTAAAATGAAATTAGACTGTTGAAAGAAAAATAGCATTTATCTCAGTTGAGTGCACCAAGGCCAAAAGCCCTCTTGTTTGATAAACTGAAAGTAGAAACCATGACATAATTAAGAAAACCACCCTTTAGTCAAAGATCTAGTTGTTAATTGGTTAATAATATTTTGTTGCTACAGTTTTTCTATCTATTTACAGGCAAGCAGACAGACAATTTCCCGTCTGAGTGATTATGCTGATCTTGCCGATCAAGAAACCAAACAGCAACTTAATCAACTGTACAGTCAGTTACAGAATGAAAAGGATCACTCAAAATACATGGAACTGAAACATAAACGATACAAAGATTCTGCAGAGAGACAGTTTGAAGATCTGTTACGTGAGACAGAGAATTCCTACAGCTGATAGCATGGGTGTCTTAACCCATCCCCACACAACCCTGCCTTTTATGCCCACTCAAGAAAAAGAATCAAGAAAACATTATGTGGAAAATGAAGCAACAGACAATTTCTGCATTTCCCGCATTGTTTTCTTCCCAAAAGACAAATATTTTAGAAAATTGATGAATTCAGAAGTGTCATATGCACCTTCTTTCAGTTTAGGCCAGTCTAAAGTTTTTTTGGGTGTAAATAATTCAAACTACTTCCTGTAAGGCACACCTTTTACAGTGAATGCCTTTCGTCTTCAAGGTCTCGATTATTATGGATAAGAAGGAGTAAAAATATATTAGTTTTAGGATATTGTCAATTATCTATACCAAAGCTTATTTTGTGGATACATGTTAGAAATGTCTGATCAAGACACTGCTTATGAGAACTCTTAATATAAGGTTTGCTTGAGTGGTATCTTAACAAATAACTCCTTTTGATAGTAACTTCTGGTTAATTACAACAAAAGGGTTGACAAATTGGTGATGCTTTTTATGGAATTCCACAGCATTACACCCTGTTGTCTGAAACTATGTCTGTTTTAAGCACCTTTTTGAGGTACTCAACCATAAATTTTAATGTTCTAACTAGTTTGTTCTAATAATGCTTTGTGTGAAAAAGAGATTAACTGAAGAAGTGTTCCAAATTCAAAAATTCATAAACAGATTCTGCCTCATTCAAAGCTTACAATTTTCAATTAATTACATATCATTTTACACAAGACTGTGATATCAATTTTAGCTAACATTTATGTACATGATTAGACTAGTAAAGTAGCCCCTAAATATTTTAAATATGAATATGAAGTCCAGATGAATAATTTTAGCTGTGAATGCTGACATTGTCAAAAAACAAACCTTTTGATATGGGCTTGGTTTACAGTCAATTTGAAAAATGTTTATCTTTTGCACTATTCCTACACAATACCACTTTTTAAGAGGAAAATTTTGGAAATATTGAAGAAAATGAAGAAATAACTTGTCAGAAGCAATTTCAGCATTACCCACAATGTTTCCTGTTCAAAAAGACTTTTAATAGATAAAAAAAATTGTTGTCTACAACTTCTTTGAATTTGGACTCGTTGAATATTTTGTCATCTAGAAAGGAGATAATAATTGCCTTGACTTGCTATAAGGGACCACAAGTACATCTGGCACAGCAATGATAGTCTAACCTGTATTAACCCTTGTCATGCTGTATAATTACCTAGCTGAATTGCTGTCAAATCAAAGCACTGAAAGCACTGACAGGACTTGTTAATCAAAAATCAATATTTCTTTTAGAAATCAATTTCATTAACAACTCTGGTAGGAAAAGTACAAGCAGGAGGTGTAGACTAAGATCAGCCTGCACATAAGTGCAGTCTGATCTTAGTCTACACCTCCTGCCAAAACCGGAATATTCCGGGTTCAGCACGACAAGGGTTAAGCAAGCACCTAAGGGACATACACAAAGTGCTTACTTAACACATTACCAGACGGCAAAATTTTAGAATGGTCCAAATTGAAAGGAGTTGCAGACGACAATTTAAGAATTATGAAATTTTAGATTTTTCAACTTTCTGGCTAGAAAACATGGTGGAGAATGAAGAAATTGCTTGATTCAAGCAATTTCTTCATTTTCCACAGTGTTTTCCCAAGTTCTTTTCTTGAGGGGCGTCCAGAAGCGTCACTGTGTGGGAATGGGTCAAGGCATTGCTTGCTTAATACAGGTTAGTTTGCTTTATTAGGGAACTCAATAAACAATTGCTTAACAGCTCTATTGCTCTCTCAGGGCCAAAATTTCTCGCCAAATGGAATCCTGAAATCTTCATAAAAATTGTTTACAGACCATCTCCAAATCATTTCTGAATAGGCTGAAATGATAAGCAAAAATAAATTTCAAAATTATTTCATGTTACAGACATGAAATAATTTTGAAATGTATTTTTCATTTTCATTAGAGTTGTTTAAAGATTGCTTGTGACCTATCCTGAAATTATCTATAGAGTGGTCTGTAAAGAATTTTAAGCAAGATTTCAGGATTCCTTTTGATGAGAAATTCTGTCCCTAACAGCAGTACAGCCTTTATACAAATCATTTTCTTGTCCTACTTATCCGGAGAAAGTGGAGAAAATCTGCAGAATATCTGGATATTCATCCTGATCAGACTGCACACTATTGACAACTGTTCTGAACAGATCACATTCTATTTAGACCAAGAAAATGTTCATGCAAGGAAAGTCGTTCTAACAAGGTAGCTATATTTATTTAATGTGTAACAAATAACAAATCAAATAAATGAACCAAAATACAGATATTTTGTGGTTTCTTTTAAAGCCTGCTTTTAAATTAAGAAAGTGTGGCTGTCAATCAAACACTCAATTGACCAATCAATTCTAGGGCAGCTATGTTTGTCTCTTACACATGTGTAAATCCATTCCATCTTTGGATGATCAAAAAGGAATAACAACAGCTTTTGCAAGCTATTTTTATGACATTCTGAGGAACAACAAACAATTTTCTTCTTTTTCCCGCTACCAAATAAGATAGTGTTATGGCTAATTGTATTTCAGAAAAAGGGGTTATTGGACTTAGTTGGAAAGCTTTCAGATGTAGATTATTTTATGCCCCACAAAGGAATTTGGGTTGCCACACAGCCCACCTGTCTTTATCAGTTCAGTTCTTCTGCCCATTAGTTTCTCCACAATCTATGGACCGAATTAGATGAAACTTCATATTTGAGACCTTTTTGACAATGTAAAAAAGTGTGTTTTTATTAGCTCACCTGAGCACAATTTGCTGAAGGTGAGCAATATTGATGGGTAAATGTCCGGCGTTCCTCTGTCCATCTGTCCAGCTGTAAACAATTATAAGAAAATCTTCTCCTAAACCATAAGGCATAGGGCCTTGATATTTGGTAAGCATCGTCACCTATTGACCAAAATACTTCATAGAATTACTGTACTCTGACAATTTGCCATTTTTCTGTGCGATCCCTAATTTTACAAAGGAAATCTTTGAAAATCTTCTCCTCCCAGACCATGAGGCCTAGAGCTTTGATATTTGGTATGTATCATCACCTATTGACCCTGTACCAAAATACTTCAAGGAATTACTGTACTCTGAAAATTAGCCCTTTTCTGTGCGATCCCTGTTTTCACAAAGGAATGAAAAAAAAATCAGAAGTCCAGAGCCTTGATAATTGGTATGTATCAATGTTTAATGACCTTCTTCAAAAATACTTTAAGAATGAATGTCTTTTGAAAATTAGCCCTTTTCTGTCCGATCCCTAATTTTACAAAGAAATAAAGAAGGAAATCTTTGAAAATCTTCATACCCCAAACCTTAAGGCCAAGAGCTTTGATATTTGGTACACATAAATGTCTTTTGAACCTCTACCAAAATACGACAATGAATTACTGGACTCTGACAATCAGTCCTTTTCCGTAGGATTGTTAATTTTACATAGAAATGAAGATGGGAATCATTGAAAATCTTCTTCGCTCAAACCTTATGGCCAAGAGTTTAATGTTTGGAATAAATCATCATCTTTTGATCCTTAACTCTCATACTTCATAGAATTACTGTACTCTGATAATTAGCCATTTTCCGTGCGATCCCTAATTTAACAAAGGAAATCTTTGCAAATCCTCTCATCCCAGACCATTTGCCTAGATCTTTGATATTTGATATGTATCATCACCTATTGACCCTCTGCCAGAATACTTTAAAGAATTACTGTACTCTAAAAACTAGCCCTTTTCTGTGCGATCCTTGTTTTCAAAAAGGAATAAAAAGTTTTCTCCCAATCATAAGGCCAAGAGCCTTGATAATTGGTATGTATCAATGTTTAATGACCTTCTTCAAAAATACTTAAAGTATAAACGTATTCTGAAAATAAAGAAGGAAATCTTTGAAAATCATCAAATCCCAAACCTTAAGAGCAAGAGCTTTGATATTTGGTTCACATAAATGTCTATTGAACCTCTACCAAAATACCTAAATGAATTACAGGACTCTGAAAATCAGTCCTTTTCCGTACGATTGTTTATTTTACATAGAAATGAAGAAGGGAACCTTAGAAAATCTTCTCTAAAACCATATTGTCTCGAGTTTGATGTTTGGAATAAATCATCATCTTTTTATCCTTAACCCTAAAACTTCATACAATTATAGTACTCTGAAAATAAGGCCTTTTTCGTGCAATACCTGATTTAAGATTTGAATAAAGAAGGATATCTTTGAAAATCTTCTCCTCCTTAACCATAAGGCCTAGAGCTTTGATATTTGGTATATGTTGATGTCTATTGACCCTCTAACAAAATACTTCAAAGAATTACTGTATTCAGGAAATTAGCGCTATATGGTGGGATCGTCAATATACCTATGATTAAAGGAGAAAATCTGTAAAAATCTTCTTCTCCAAAATAATTTGACAGAGGACTTTGCTATTTTGAAAATATCATAAAGCCATGAACCTTGATACTCAGTGTAGCGATAAAGGACCATCACGTTCCTCTTGTTTTTTATACGCTTGTCGAAAGACGGGTCATATTGAGGTAGCACCTGTCGCAGACAGCGTTCAATTCTCTGTCGGGATCATAACCCTTTAACCTTACGTCCGATTGACTTGAAACTTGGCAGTTGTATTCAATAGAATATAACGTAGTGCGGTGCATAGGAACCATCACTCTATAGTTCTTATTTTTAGCTCACCTGAGCATGTAGTGCTCAAGTGAGCTATTGTGATCCCCTTTTGTCCGCGCGTCGTGCGTCGTCCGTCAACAATTTCTTTAAACAACATCTCCTCCCAAACCATGGGGCATATTTGAACCAAATTTGGCAGAAATGTTCCTTAGGTGGTCCCCTTCAAAAATAGCTAAAGAATTGAAATCTGTTAAAAACTCTGGTTGCCATGGCAACAAAAGAGAAATTTTGAAATAATCTTTAAAAATTTTCTCCTCCTGACCCAGAAGGCGTAGAGCCTTGATATTTTGCATGAAACATCAGTATATTGACCTCTTTCAAAATAGCTTAAATCATGATCCTCGGGTCCCGAGGGGCGGAGCCCCAGGGGTTGGGTTTTTATAAAAATAAAGAACGATTTTTTAAATGACATCTACTCTCAAACCACTGGGCCGATTTGAACCAAATTTGGAAGAAATGTTCCTTAGGTGGTCCCCTTCAAAAATAGCTAAAAGAATTGAAATCTGTTAAAAACTCTGGTTGCCATGGCAACAAAAGTGAAATTTTAAAATAATCTTTAAAAATTTTCTCCTCCTGACCTAGAAGGCGTAGCGCCTTGATATTTTGCATGAAACATCAGTATATTGACCTCTTTCAAAATAGCTTAAATCATGATCCTCGGGTCCCCAGGGGCGGAGCCCCAGGGGGTTGGGTTTTTATAAAAATAAAGAACGATTTTTTAAATGACATCTACTCTCAAACCACTGGGCCGATTTGAACCCAATTTTGCAGAAATGTTCCTTAGGTGGTCCCCTTCAAAAACAGCTAAAATAATGGAAATCCGTTAAAAAATCTGGTTGCAATGGCAACAAAAGTGAAATTTTAAAATAATCTTTAAAAATCTTCTCTTCCTGACCCAGAAGGCGTAGAGCCTTGATATTTTGCATGAAGCATCAGTATATTGACCTCTTTCAAATTAGCTAAAATCATGATCCTCGGGTCCCCAGGGGCGGATCCCTGGGGGGGGGGGTTATACAGAAATTAAGAACGATTTTTAAATGACCTCTCCTCCCAATTCACCGGGCCAATTTGAACATTTTGCAGAAATGTTTCTTAGGTGGTCCCCGTTAAAATAAGTTAAAAGAATTGAAATCCGTTTAAAACTCTGGTTGCCATGGAAACAAAAGTGAAGTTTTAACATAATCTTAAAGAATCTTCTCCTCCTGACGCAGAAGGCGTAGAGCCTTGATATTTTGAATGAAGCATCAGTAAAATCATGATCCTCGGGTCCCCAGGGGCGGATCCCTAGGGGGGGGTATATAGAATTAAAGAACGATTTTTTAAATGACATCTCCTCCCAATCCACATGGCCAATTTGAACCAAATTTTGTAGAAATGTTCCTTAGGTGGTCCCCGTTAAAATAAGTTAAAAGAATTGAAATTCGTTTAAAACTCTGGTTGCCATGGCAACAAAAGTGAAATTTCAAAATAATCTTTAAGAATCTTCTCCTGCTGACCCAGAAGTGTAGAGCCTTGATATTTTGCATGAAGCATCAGTATATAGATCTCTTACAAAATAGCTAAAATCATGATCCTCGGTTCTTCGGGGGCGGACCCCGGGGGGGGGGGGGTATAGGCATGAAGCATCAGTTCACAGACTTCTTTCTTATTTCTGAAATTATAACCCATGGAAAAAGTTTTTTCCTTCTTTCGAATTAGCACTAAATCCTTGGAATTTGTAATTTAGACTTTTGGATCCCCAGGTTCATAGTTTTTATATGTAATTGTGGCCCACTTGTTTCATAATCCTTACCTTAACATGAAATTAGACTGTTGAAAGAAAAAGAGCCTTTATCTCAGGTGAGCACCCTAGGACCAACGGCCCTCTTGTTTTAGTTATTTGCCTTTTTTTTCAGACTTGAATATTGTCCGGTGCAAATCTCTGAAAGTATATTATACTTAAAGTATAGAGATGCCAATTTTTTTCTAACCAATCCGGGACATTGGACTTAAATTTCCGGGATTAACAACATTTTTCCGGGACACACACCCCGAGTACCCCTCCAAAATAACACACACACGCTTACTCATACAAATGAGTTTTTTTTCTTTTCATTTCAGCACTTCAGTCTACCAATTAAAAAAATGAAAGTAAAGAACTTCAGTGGATTTAAATATAGTTGTAATTTACTTTTTTCATAAACTCCTTATCCAAATTTCTTTTTTCAAGATCGGTGATTACAACTTTAACTAAAAAAGATCACAGTCATACAGATTAAAGATCACAGTCGTACAGGTTTTCTTTCAACACGAGAGTCTGTTGACGGAAAAACACAGCTGACGTCACAAAAATGTCGGACCTGTTGATTCTACCATACGGGAGCACAGGGTCGTGATGTACATCAGAGAGACCGACGAGATAGACTCAAGAGGGTCGCCCACGTGTTACACATTAATGTATGCATAAAACTTGGCCATTTATTGATAGTAGACATTTTGCGATTTATTATTCGGAACTCTAACCTGGATTCATTTTCCACCCATGAAGTAAGATTTTCCGATTCGTTTTCTCTTAGTTTAATCTTATTGACAGAACTAAAAATATATTTAAAACAGTCTTTTTCGTTTATTTGCTACTACAGATCTACGGATTTCCACTTGAATTATATAGGTTTCGTAACTTAGCGTGAATAAAAAACTATAATAAAAATGACGAACATGTATAAATGTCATGTTTTTTTTTTTTTTTTTTTTTTTTATCCCCGGCCGTTTCGGCGAAGGGGATATAGTAATGGTCTCCGTCCGTCATTCCGTCCTTCCGTCACTAAACTTGTCCGGAGCATATCTCTGAAAGTATAATTGCTATTAACTTGAAACTTCATAGGTCGATAGATCTCATTGAGGAGAAGTGCCGTGCACAAGAACCACAACTCTTTCTTGAATAATTTTGGAGTTATTTCCCTTTGTCGTTTTAAAGACTAAGATTTCGTCCGGGCATATCTCTGAAAGTATGATAGCTATTAACTTGAAACTTCATAGGTGGATAGATCTCGTTGAGGAGAAGTGCATTGCACAAGAACCACAACTCTTGCTTGCATAATTTTGAAGTTATTGCCCTTTTTTGTTTTAAATACTTAGATTTTGTCCTGAGCATATCTCTGAAACTATAATAGTATAATCGAACTCATTTTGAAGAAATGCAGTGCACAAGAAGCCTAAAGCTAACTAGTTTCAGTTTACTATCAAGCTTTTACGGCGGGGGATGACCATGTCCGACATGGTTCTTGGTTTTTTTTGCGTGTGGTTTTTTTTTTTTTGCTTCTTTTTATACACTTTTCAATGCCAGTTTCAAACGCGTTCAAACTTATGCTAGTGATCAATCAATTTTTTAAAAAAAATCATTCGAAGATAGAAGTACATGAGGACTAAATTGCATCCAAAAGACCTGAGGAGTGATCCATCGGAATCTCCTGTGTTCAAAGAATAAACGAAAAATCACCGCTGGACCTAAGAATCACCGTTACTACAACTGAACTAACCTATGATTACGATATTTTGGTATTCAAACGACCGTGTATGCGCGGATCAAATGATCGACAACCAAAGAGAGAAATACATATTCGCATGTATAAGGTTATTTTGCGAGTGCGAAAATTGCAGATATATGTATAACGATAAATAATTGCCGCATTGTTAGGTATAAGAGAATGTGGCATCGCGTTTTCATAATTGCAGACGGCATTTACCACATAAGTCAGTCATAAGCCTTATAAGGACTCCGCGTGGTTCACCAATGATTGTCTTATATCAGTAAAGGTGGGAAAGTCGTCGATAAATACGTCATGTTTGGACTTATACAGTAACTCTACCTAACCAATACCCTTTAGTGGAATTTCGCCGCCGAAAAATTTGTTTTCGCAAATTCCCGGGACATCTTCAAAGAACGCAGGACGCCGGGATAGACTTAGAAAATCCGGTACTGCCCCGCGTAATCCGGGACGAAAGACACACTTGAATTTTGTCCGAGGCATTTCTCCGAAAGTATGAAAGGTATATGTAGATAGATCTCACTAAGGGGAAGTGCGGCACAAAAGAGTGATAACTCTTCGTTTCGTATCTTTTAGTTGATGCCCTTTGTTGTTTATCAGAATTGAAATTTGCCCATAGCATATCACTGAAAGTTTAATGTATGATCATGAAACTAAATGTGTGGATAGATCTCACCAGGGACAAGTGCAGTTCACAAGAACAATAACTGCTACCATACTTATAAGCTCTACTGGCAAAAAGACAGAAGAGCTATAGCGATGGCTTTTCCCGTCCGAGCGCCCGCCCGTCCGTCGTCGGTCCGTTACATTTTCCTTGTCAACACTCTAGAGTCAACAGTTTTCATCGGGTTCTCTTCAAACTTTCTTAGAATGATTATACCATCATTAGGATCGTTCCCTTCGAAATTGGGTATGATCCGTTAAGAAACACAGGAAATTGGGGCTAAATAGAATCTAATTAAAAACTCACCGGAAAAAACCTTTAATTCAATTGAAAAATCTACTGAAAAATCCATGTAAACACTCTAGAGTCTACAGTTTTATCTCATAAATAAACCTATCTTTCATTATAATATAGCTCTTTTCGATTCGCAGAATAAACAGGTTCTTTCCGCAAGTGAACTTTTACCTTTGACCGGTACCGCCGACGACTTCAATTAAAGTCGACAGTGGTACCAGTCTACTTTTACCTGTGCCCCGTTTCGTCACTTCTTGGTCCAAGGGAAGTAAATCATTTTCCCGTCATCTGTCAGGTAAGTACATGTATAGGGATACTCCGGTTCATATCAACACAAGTCCAAGGTTGCCTCTGATTGAACAATGATATTGGAATTCAAAATCAATATTATTTTCAAAACTTTTTATATTCTGTTGAAAAATTACAAACCCAAAAGTAACGTATTGAATCATTTTGGCAATTTTAAAGCGGGTTTTAAAGTAGGTTTTTTTTTTATTTTTATTTTTTGAAATGCCCGCAGAAACAGCTGTACAGAGAGGGTCATCCCAAAAATAGGGTCAAAAGTCATAGAGAAAAGGGATTATGCCATACTGAAATTTATCTATTTATTTTTTTAAAGTAGGTCTGGTCATTCTCGCAAACTCTTGGACTGAGCTATAAGCGAATATGCTATAATGGTCGTCTATGGAAAATGATTTGCTTCCCTTAGACCCCTTATTCAAAACACCACATGTGTCAGTTTCTCTTTGCTTGCGAAAGGGTTCAGATCTTCGCAATATACTCATGCTTTGTTGGTCGACCACGTGCTTCGGAATTTGTATTTCATTGTGGTCGCTCTCTTTCTTCGACCGTGTGTCAATGGAGTCAAATATCTCAGCCGAGGGTGGTGAATTTTACTCGGACACTGATACTAACGACCGGACAAACCAGTCGCCGCGACAAATGAAGGTGCATACATTGGAAAAAACCAAGACCACGTGCCAACTTTGTCAGATACGACACATAGAGGGACAAAGACTAAGAAGCCTTCACGTTACATTGAGTATAGTAAAAGGTTTTTTGTTCTTGAAAATATGTTACAGAAAGTTTTGAGTAATAAGGCTGAACCAGTTCAGAGGCAAACTCATGAACAATTAGCAGATTCCGAGGATGAAACAGAATTTCTTTAATTGACTTTGGGTAAAATTCACCTGGTCATTCAGATAAAGACAGATGGTTAGTCACGAAAAATTGGACTACAATAACAATAACAAACAGTCGGGGAGCTCTCTATCAGCTGACATGTTTGGAGGAGATGCTGTAGTCAAAAAAGTGGACAAAAAAGAAGGGCTTGTTCTTGACGAATCATAAATTGATGTTATTAGTAACAGCTATCGGTGCAAGCAACCAAATTTCTTGTCTGCGTTCTCAGAGGAGAACATTGATTTATTTCCTGTTGACCAAGAATCAGAGAGCCTATTACAGGTTCCATCCTTAGATACAATCATTGAATCGTGTCTCACAATTAGATACGGGAACAGAGCTTCATTTGCTAGAAGTAAAGGGAAGCACTTATTTGAACAACCAGCTCAGATGGTAGAAAAATTGCTTACAAAGGGCATCAGGCAGCTAGACTTGGACTAGTTATACAATGTATATTCAGCAAAGTTTTGACAGTTTATTACAATTCATTCACTCGGAAGATTTCGAAAAACATAAAGCTACACAACAAGTTCAGGACATTTTGCTATGTAAACAAAGTGTCTAGACCAAATTTGACGAACAGGTGCATTCCATCACATTACCAGGAGATCGGTCGCTATGACAGATACTCTTTTATTCGAACAACCAGATCATGTTAAATTTACCAATTTACCTTTGTCTGGGGGTGGCGTTTTTGGGCTATAATTAGAATCTTTGCTCAAGGCACGTAAAGAGAAAAAGAAACAAATTGACGATTTAATTCCTGACTTGAGAAAACGGGATTTGAAGCTTTAACATTCATCAATTTAAACATCGTAATCAGATTCTAGTTTAAAGAAGCCATTATTGGAACATCGAGAGCCAAATTCTCAGACCAGTACTAATTGGAATAATTTTCATATCCCGAAAGTACCAAGGGATAACAAATACGATAACAAGTCGAGCAAGATCCAGCTATTACAACTACAATAGACGCCCAGGCTCATACAAAGCTTCAGGACAGAAGCCTGCTAAGGCAGATTACAAAAGACTGTCCGTACAATAGCAAAATATCCAGAGATACCTGTTGGGTGAAAACTGGCTTATTGTCCATTTCATAAATCTAAGACCCCTCAACGAGTATCTCTGCAAAAGAAATTCAAAATGGACACCATGTCAAAAGTCTTAAAACTAGTTGGAAAAGAGGATTTAAAAGATGCCTATTTCCATATATAGGTTTTCAAAGGCCATCGTCAAAATCTTAGTTTCCAGTTTCAGGGGGTAGTTTATCAGTTCCAGGCTCTTTGTTTCAGCCCTAGGAGTGCCTCTCGGGTGTTTGTCTAACTGATATCGGTAGTAGAAGCTCATCTACGGAAACAAAATGTCCGTCTGGCAAGCTACCTGGACGATTTGTTGTCGGCAAATCAGACAAAAATTTCAATTTTGGAAAACAGAGCAAAAATTCCAAATCTCCTTTTCCACCTAGGTTTCACAGTGATCAAAACAAAATCTCAATTATTCCCAGTTCAAGCAATAGTCTACATTGAGGGAAATTCGATCTGTTCAAAGGACTAGTATACCCAACAGAGGAACGGTTGAACACATTGAAATTAGCTGTAATGAATATTCATGATTTTGTTAGGTCTGATAGCTTCATGCCTGGAACTTATTCCCAATGCCGGACTGTTCATGAGACATATCCAGCTTCATTTGCTACACAGCTGGAATCCATCGAGAATGGAATTATCTCATATAATACCACTAACTCCAGATCTATTATCAAGTCTGTAATGGTGGTCAATGGATCACAACATTGCAAAGGGCAGGTCTTTGCAGACAGATTTATTTCCAATTACACTTACTACCGATGCAAGTGTCAAATGGGGTTGAGGCGGTCACATGAACAATCTGTCTTGTCAAGGTCAATTAAGCAAAATAGAGAAAAAAAATCATATCAAGTCTTTGGAAATGTTGGCTGTAATCAAATGTATACAGCAATTCCTATCTCACTTCAGAAATCAGAATGTGCTGATCAGACAACACAAGTATCTGCCAGTACATAAACCACCAGGGTGGAACTCAGTCAACACAGTTGTGTTTTCTGACCTTAAATCAATGAAAAATAGCTATAGCCAACCAGGTGAAATTAAAAGCAGTTCACATCAAAGGGATTAATAATACCCTGGCAGAAAGCTTGAGCAGGAACTTAATTCACCAGACAGAATGGTCACTGAACGATGCAATAGTTCTGAAAATATTCAAAATTTGGGGTCGCCTTACATTAGACCTGTTTGCAACAATTCAAAAATAGAAGACAGTTCTGTTCTGTTCTGCTCATCGACTCCTCATCCACAGGCATATTCCTTCGATGCCCTGTCTATTATTTGGAAGAACATGTTTGCGCATTAATTCCAACCAGTACAACTAATTCCAAGGGTACTGAATCAAATGAAAACAGCTCAGTGTACAATGATTCCCATAGCTCCACTATGGCCACGGCAACACTGGTACACAAAACTGTTGAGTCTCTTAATTGCTTGTCCACGCAAACTTCCGTGCAGCCAGAATCTACTTACCCAGTGCAAGGGAACAATTTCCCATCCACATCTAGAGACACTCAATCTGACTGTATGGTTGCTATCGGCCAATCATATTCTTCAAAGGGTTTTTCTAAAAGAGCTAGAAATTTATTGGCAAAATCATTCCGAAAGGGAACGCAAAATGATTACAGGAGCAAATTCCGACAGTTTTTGTGCTGGTGTCGTACAAGAGATATTGATCACTATTTTGCCACTCTAGCAAACTGCACAGATTTCCTTACTTTTCTGTTTGATAAAGGTTTAAAATCCAGAACTACAAATGGCTATAGATCCATGTTGTCTACAGTTCTTTGCTCCAGTAAATGATATTCCAATTTGTCAGCATCCATGCGTTATTTTAACATTAAGGGCAATATTCAATGAACGACCCCCAATGAAAAGACATGTACCAGAATGGGATCTTTTACTCGTTTAAGGAAATTTGAAGAAATCACCTTTTGAGCCGCTGCAGAGTGCTCCCATAAGTTTGTGATATCGAAGACTTGTTCTTTAATAGCAAATGCCACATTCAGACGTTGCAGTGACCTACAGTCTCTACAGTTCGGAGAAGGATTAGTAAATGTACAAAAACGCGGTGTTACTTTCTTAACCCTTTCCTGTACAATCACTGGTTTTCACGTCCTTGTGATTTTGTACTTGAGAAAATATTGTGGGAAAAGAAGAAATTGCTTGTAACAAGCAATTTCTTCTTTTTCCACGACATTTTCTACCCTACCGAATAGTTATTTTTCAAATTAAATCCACTTTAAATTGTCGTCTGCAAAACCTTTGAAATTGGACAGGTCTAAAAAAATTTAAAACAGGAATGGGTTAAGAGTGTTTTTTTTTTTTTTTTTTTCAAAACAAAATCGACCAAATCATACAAGTAAAAGTATTTTTGTGCCTGCTTTGACTCAAAACAAGTTGCTTTACCCAAAAAGGGCATTGACGTACTATCTGAAACGAACTGAACACATTCTTATTCTTGTCGGTCTTTTCTTGCGGATCGCGGGGAAAGGTTATTTTTGTCGAGCCCGCTTGCGGTGAGCGAAACATAGTTGTCACTATTTAATTGAAAAACCTATTAAAAATCCTTGTTAACTAGAGTCTACAGTTTTCATGGGGTTATCTTCAAACTTGAACAGAATGATTGTACTATCATAAATATACTTCCTTTCGAAATTGAGTATGATCCGTCAAGAAACAAGGGACTGAAAAAAAATCTATTAAAATTCCTCGTGAGCACTCTAGAGTCCATAAGTTTCTTCGAATTCTCTTCAAACTTTCTCAGAATGACTGTAACATCATAAGTATAGTTCCTTTGGAAATACATTTTGATCCATCAAGTAACAGTGAAAAAAGAGCCTTTTAAAGTTTGATTTTAAAATGTTCGTTAAAACGTTAGAGTCCACAGTTTTCATAGAATTCTCTTCAAAATTCAACAGAAAAATTATACTATCATAAGGATCCCTCCTTTCGAAATTGTGTATGATCCGTCAAGAAACGGTCCTTTTGGAATTTTTCTAAAAAATCTATTAAAATTCCTCGTGAACACTATAGAGTCCACAAGTTCCATCGAATTCTCTTCAAACTTTCTCAGAATGACTGTACCATCTTAAAGATCGTTCCTTTCGAAATTCAGTATGACCCATCAAGTAACCGGGAAAAAGGGGCCTTTCGAAAGTCTTTTTTGTAAAAAATGTTCGTTAAAACGTTAGAGTCAACAGTTTTCATCGGATTGCATTCAAACTTTCACAGAATATTTTTACCATCATAAGGATTGTTCCTTTCGAAAATGGCTCTGATTCGTTAAGTACATGGGAATTTGGGCCTTATCAAATTTAATCAAAAATTCTAGTTAACACGCTAGACTCCAAGGTTTTCAACAAATTCTCTTCAAACTTTCACAGAATGATAATACCATAATATGGATTGTTTCTTTCAGAAGTGGGTTCGATACCTCAAGTATCATGGGAAAAGGGGCCTTATGAAAATTAATAAAAGAATCTTAGTTAAAACAATTCTGTCCCCAGATTTCACCAGATTCACTTCAAACTTTCACAGAATAATTGTACCATTTTAAGGATTGTTCCCTTCAAAAGAAGGTCTGATCCGTCGAGAAACACAGGAAAGGGGACCTTCTTAATTAATGCTATAAAGTCCACAGATTTCACCGGGTTGTCTTCATACTCAAACAGAATGATTATGCTTGACATTGGTCCAGATCCATCAAGTGTAATGGGAAAAGGGGCTGTATGAAAATTCAATTAAAATAACCCTATTGACGCAATAAAGCCCACAACTTTGATCGAATTTTGCTGGCACTTTCACAGAATTATTGTAAGGTCATAACGGTCATTCTTTTTAAAATGGGGTTTGAACTGTCAAGAAACACGGGAAAAGGGGCCTCATGAAAATTTCATTTAAAAATCCTTGTTACCATGTCCAGAGCTTTCATCCGATTTTCTTCAAACTTTCATAGAATGATTGTACAAAAATAAAGATTGTTGATGTTGACATTAGACCAGATCTGTCAAGCATCTCGGATAAAGTAGCCTTATGAACTTTAATTTTTAAATACTTGTACCACAATGAAGTCCTAAGTTTTCATTGGGTTCTGTTCAAACTCTCAGAGAATGTTTTTACCACCATTAGGATTGTTTCTTTTCAAATTGGGCCTGATCTGTATAGTATAAAATGAAAAGGAGCAATATGAAAAAATATTACCAAATCCTCGTTTACAAAAAATGTTCTCAGTCTTTATCAAATTCTTTTCAAACTCTAATAGAATGATTATACAATCATTTGGATTGTCCCTTTGCAAAAATGGTCCGATCTGTTAAGAAAAGTGGCTTTATGAAAATTTTATGACAAAAACGTCATAATCACAATTAAGTCCTTAGTCTTTATCATTAGCTCACCTTAGCAGGAAGTGCTCTGGGTGAGTTATTTTGATCGGTCATCGTCCGGCGTCCGCCCGACTGTCCATCTGTCCGTCCTTCCGTTCACAATTAAAAAATCTTTTCCTTCTAAGCAAAACATGGAACTTCAACCAAACTTCACAGAAATGATACTAAAGTCATGCTTAAGAGAATTGAAATCCATGAAGAACTTTGGTTGCAATGGCAGCCGAGTGAATAAACTCATGAAATCTTCTTCTTCCAAACCATAAGGCTGGAGCTTTTATATTTGATATAAATCTTCATTTGTTGACCCTCTACCAAAATATTTCAAAGAATAACCGTACTCTGATAATTAGCCTTTTTTGTGCGATCCCTGAGTTTATCTAGAAATAATTAAGGAAATCGTTGAAAATCTTCTTCTCCAAAACTATTAGGCCTAGAGCTTTCATAAATGATTATATCATCATTTATTAATATATTAAGAATGGAATCTTTGAAAATCTTCTCCTTCCAATTCATAAGGCATAGAGCCTTGAAATCTGTTTAAATCGTCATCTATTGACCCTTTTCTAAAAAACGTCAAAGAATTGTCGTACTCTGAAATGTACTATCCCTGATTTTACAAATGAATAAAGTAGGAAATCTTTGAAAATCTTCTCCTCCCAAACAATAAAGCTTAGAGCTTTGATATTTGGTATAAATCATTATCTATTGAACCTCTTCGACATATTTAATAGAATGACCGTACACTGAAAATAAGCCTTTTTTCTGTGATCCCTGATTTTACATAGAAAAAAAAGGAATTCTTTAAAATCTTTTTTCTCCCAAGTCATAAGGCATAGAGCTTAAATATTTTGTATGTATCAATGTTTATTGAACCTTTACTAAAATACTCCATATAATTACCATACTGGGAAAATAATCCCTTTTTTTTGCAATTCCTGATTTCAGAAATAAAAAGAAGGATATCTTTGAAAATCTTCTCCTCCTTAACCATTATGCCTAGAGATTTGATGTTTGGTATCTTTCAATGCCTATTTACCCTCTTCCACAATACTTGAAAGAATTACCGTACTATGGAAATTAGCGATATATGGTTGGATCTTTAATATACCTATGATTAAAGGAGAAAATATTCATCTCCCAAATGAATTGGTGTAGGCCTTTGATTTTTGTGTATATTATAAAACCTTGAGCAATCATACTCAGGGGAGCGATATAGGACCATCAGAATAATTGTACAATCCATAGGATGGGTCTTTCCACAATTATGTACAATCCGTCAAGTATCAAGGAGCCATATGATTTCATTTAAAATATTCAAGTTAAAATAATGAGGCCCCCATATATTATTGGTTTCATTCTAAACTTTCACAGAATGGTTAAAAAAAACAACAACAAAAAAAAAACAGTTAAGTATACGGGAAAAGGGGCTTTATCAGAACTTGATAGAAATATCTTTGTCAACATTTTTTATCGGATTCTCTTCAAAGATGAATTGCATTGGAAACACAGGAAAAGGGGCCTTACAGATAACCACTCAAAACATTTTTTTTTATATGATCATTGATTGATTGATAAAATGGGGTTTAACGCCACTTTAAAATTTTTTCAGTCATATTCGCAGCGGCTGGAGCACCTAACAATGGTTTCCTGGTATTTCTTGCACCAGTTCTACCACTACATCCTTTTCTAGCCTCCAGCTGCTATCCCACCTAGGTTTACGATTATCCACCCTTTGTTGAGAGACAAATGTTGGAAAGAATATGTCCGCCGCCGGGGATCGAACCCATGACATCCCATAGTTGAAGATTAGGAGTCTGACGCGCTACCTACTGCGCTATGACGACGGCTGTTTACATGATTAAGTTTACAATTAATATCAGATTGTCTTTAAATTTTTAAAGGAAAATTGTAGGGTCGTAAAGAACCTCCCTGTCGGAAATGAAATGGGTCCACCAGAAAACGCAGGAAAATGTGCCATATGGATTTTCACTCAAAACAATGCTGTTTATTTGATAAAGCTCTCAATTTCTATTTGATGTTAATGAAATTTCACAGGATGCTTGTAAGGTCATAAGGAAATTCCTTTTGGATATGAAGTACATCCGTCATGAAACACGGGAAAAGAAGCCTTAAGGATTGTTTCTCAAAATAATTAAAAGGATAAAGTTCAATTCATAATTATTTTTATGCATTCTTCTTTAAGCAATCAACTTCGTTAAATATCAGATTTCTTCAACGGAAAACTTGATAACCAGTGGGCCTCTTGTTTCTGAAGTAATTGTCCTTTTTTGTTCTTCACACCTGAATTTTGTTCATGGAATATCTTTGAAAAGACAATAACTATGGTCATGAAAATTCATGGTCACAATAACATACAAAAGAAACGTAACTCTACATTTTGAGCTATGGCCCTTTGTTATTTTTCATAATTTTATACAAATCCTCTACCCTAGTCCACATCAAGCAGTGTGACGGGCATATCTTGTGACAATTTGGCACCTTGTTCAACTTGAGGCCTCTCATAGGAAAATACCTTCTTGGAAGATTTTTGCCACGGTCAGAATAAGTGTTAAGTCATAAGGCTGAACCCAATTAATATGGGAAGTTTCTATGGGAAAAATAGAAGAAAAGGGGCCTTTATGATCATTTCTGTGTTTACACTCTTAGAGGCCACAGTTTTGGCTCAATCTTGATCAAAATAAATGTGAGACCAAAAGGATGAACCCTTTTGAAAATGAAAAGTCTGTAATTGAAAACAAACGGGAAAAGTTGCCCTTATGACAATTTCATTGTCTATAGGGGACATATGTGTCGTGCAATCTTAATAAAACTTTATCAGAATGATTGTTAGGTCATAAGGATGAACTCCATTGAAAATGAGAAGGTTTTATTGGATGACACTGGCAAAGAAGCCTTGGTAACTATTACTTTGTTCACACTTTAGGCTTAAATCTGATGAAACATGGTTAGAATAATTGATAGGTCATGAGGATAAACACTTTTGACTACGGAAAGGTTCAATTTGAAAACATTGGTAATAGGGCCATGATGATAATCAATTTGTTTACACTTTAAAGGCCATAGATTTATGCTCAATCTTGGCGAAACTCGGTTAGAATCATATTTAGGTCATAAGGATGAGCCCTTTTGAATATGGGGTGGTTCTTTTTGAAAACGCAGAGGAGGGACCTTATTGATAATTTATTGTTAAAAGTCTAGAGGACACAGTATCGGCTAAACCGATGTTTGTGATGTCATAAGGATGAATTCTATTGAAAACGGGAAAGCTTTCATGGCAACCATTGGATAAGAGGCCTTGATGATATTTGACGTAACAGTACAGGTTCTTCAATATTGGGTCAATTCTGATGAAACTTGGAAAGACAGATTTATAGGTCCTATAGATGAATCCTTTTGAAAAGGGAATATTGTATTCGAAAGCACATGCATAAGGGTGTTGTTGACAATGTCTGTATTTACAGTGTCGAAACAAAAAAAAAGAGGAAAAATACTATAAATGCGTGATTTGGATAAATTTGAACCAATGAGAAATCACTTGCCCTGTTTGTCAGGTCATTTAATTGAGCAAAAGCTACTTAAACATTATTTGAGCCATGGGTTAAAGTATTACTACATTGTTCATTAGGAAATTGAATGTCGTTCTACATGTAGAATTCATCCTTTTTGTTTATTTAACGGAAAATGATATTGTCAGTGTATTTCGTCCTACGCCAGAACCGACATTTTTGCAATAGGCGACAAAACAATAACTACATAAAACAATGACTAGTTCCCAAATTGCAATGCTATACACGCGGGGAACTCGGGTAAATTATTTCAAACTATGATAGAAAAGCTTTAAAGAACTTTCAAAACTTTGACACCTGTCTAAAACTGGAACGTAGTTAGTCGGATTCTTTGATAGCACTTTTGGATTGAGAGTGGTTTTGTCGTTCTGTCGAGTCCGACATCCTTCGTGAGAACGAGAGTCTACTGGGTGCCCTTATTTGTACGGCGAAAACAGTCAGTCGCCTCTCCTCTTGGTTCATACATAGACTCTTCAGGGCTAATCGAAACTTCTCCCCGCTAGTACAGTAAAGGAAAAAGTTGACACACCTATTCACGTACAACAAGTTAAACGTTATTGCAAATACAAGATGATTTGTAGCCTCACTTATGCCTGAAATATACGGCTGAATCGCAGTAAAGATTGCGAAGGGGAGAGTACATATTACGATGGTTAATGAATCTAATATCAGCATAAATGTGAGTTGCTTCCCTTTAGATGTTGATGGACGTCGTGAACGTCTTACAACGCCATGTTCGTTATTAACATTTCTTCGTATGTCGCTTCCGATTGGGGACCGATATGACGGCAAGACTCCGGATCTTTTGACGCTTATCATGATAATGACATTACTAACACTTATGAAGATAAATGATACAATCAACATAATATTGTGAATAACGGGAAAAACCCTCTCAACGAAGTATCTGAATGAATCATCACCATTTCCGAAGGTACAAAGATGCGAGCCGACGTCAATTCCCACCATCTCAGACTTTATCAAAACGAAACCGTCTTTGAGCAACACGAAAACGAACAGAGCTATGGTAACATATTTAGCTTTCTCTGTTGTGCAGTAAGATTGTGCTTTCAGTGGATTTTTTATTGCAAAAGCTCTTTCAAACGTCATTGCCGCTGTTAAAACAATGCCAGTCACTCGTACTCTTACCAATGAAATTGATCGCCTTACAAATGACGTCACTACTATTACCTCGGTATATCACATCCGGAAAGTTGACATGTATCCAGTGGACCGGAAGTGCCACTGTTAGGCTAATGTTGTCAATAAAGGCGTTCACCGTGATATACAAGGATGTTGAAATGTGTACAAAGAATGACGTCCTCATCACACATATCACTAAGATATTACAAACACAGCCGACAACCATCAAGAATGGAGGAATATACAAGTCGATACCATCTGCTATTTCGGATGTCAATGTTGTACCTGTGGCTTTTAAATCGTTTAGACCCAACGAGCTGTTGTTCATCGTTAGTTACCGTTAGACGAAAGCGATGCGTTTTGAATATCATGATTTAGAAAATAGCACAAACGTATGTTTCTCATGGTGAGTTCAACGTCTGCTAATCATCTTTCTGAGAAATGTTGTCATAAATTCACGCCCGTGTTAATCCATTTACTACTATTGTTGATTGATAACAGAAATGTATTTTCACGATTTCCTAAATTCGTGGCCTGCTAAACGTTTGAAATAAAATGTCCTCGTCAAAGATGAGTTTCTGAAGATGTATCCGTTGTGTCTTTATAGAGAACTGTTTGGTATGTTTTATTCAACGTGTCCCGTGACAATATATGTGATATCGTTCGACGGAAACGTTTTTTCCCCGGAAAATAAATAAGCCCACCCAAATATAAAAAAACAATTATCTTTCGCAGTGATAGCATTCAATTCAAACTTATTTTTCAGTCTCACATTAAGTTGTTAACTTTGCTCGGACTTGGAGGTTTTTTTCCCCGCATATTTCACGTTTATGCAATATCTTATACAATTACATTAAAAAAGAGAATGAATTTCGATCAGATGATGTTTTCTCCTTCATAGATGTGGTACTACAGGTTCCCATTATTTCCTACATTACTCTGCATGTCACTTATTGGTAAACCCGAGTTCAGTTGCTGTGAATAATGCCTTAAAGATTGATTATCCCGAACTACGGCTTCTATGGTAAAAAGTCAGGCAGAAATTAAAAAAGAAACAAAGAACGAAACTATCATCGTAACCCTCGTTGCTCATTTCAATAATTTGAAAAAGACTTTTTTCGTTCACCTGTTTATTATTTGCATTTTATCAGAAGATATAAATAATCTGTCTAGTTAGAAATACGTTGCAGAAAGAAGCTCTTAAATGAATTGTGTTTTAGATACAAGTGTCATACAGTGTAGAGAATTGGTTGGTACTTGAAATAAGTATCTGTACGGAACAGGGTTAGAGGAAGGTATCGATGTTTTTTTCACATCTTTGGCTTATTCTTATTCCCTCTCATATACTATTATACTATTTCAATACAATATTCTGAAAAGTAGTTTTGCTAAAAACAGAGGTCGTTCATCAGAATAAACCGGGGTATTTCCCTAATAGCCTACGTAGGCTGTTTATCTATTTTTAGATTAAGTCGAGATAGTTGCAAAGAATATTGAGTAATTCCTGCGGTGCAAATAACCGTTAAAATCCCGCATTCAGTTTGAATTTGCTTAAACCAATATCATCGTTACATCATCAGGAGCTATGTTCGCTTGCCGGTCATTAATTCTGTAAAGATCAGTCCAAAACTGCCGTAAGCGTCATACGAATAAAGACACCAGAGTACCATTTGGGATTTAGGACGTTGTTTGTTTCGCTTGTCAATTTGGTACCTTTCGTTGACTATTGGTCATGAATATTCAAATGAGGCCAAGCGTTGTGGACAACCGAATTCCATGTTATCTAAAATTAACCTGGAATTCCGCTGAATATTACCTCTATAACCAAAAATGCTACTGCAAGCCTATCAGGTTACCGCGAAGACAATATCTGACTCAAATTTAAGTGCTAAGGATCCGTTTGAGCGTATATTCTGATAATTCGCATTATTTGCTTTTCAAAATTTCAAAAACATCGATACCTCCATTTAAGAAGATAAATGGTTGGAAACTGTTAAACCTTTTATCCTGATAAAAAATCTCTCAAATATTTGTAAAGATAGTCCTATTGACCATTACAGGTATTCGACAAGACATTCACTCACTTTGTTGATGAAGAAAATGTGTAACCAGGAATTAATTTAATTTTAGTTTCCTCTATCAAGATTCAAGCGTGTTGATTGTCTGAAATTATTTTCTCATACTTCCTTGAACAAAATTTTGAGTACCAAACTATTTTGTATGCTTGCAGTCATAAGAGATCCATATAATTTACTTAATTAGTAAAAATTTGCTTTGTTTAAGTTGATGGCATTTAGTTATAAGGTTCACATAGTCATACAGTTTGAATAACTTTTTACCTCCACTAGCTGAAAGCCAACGGGATACTGCCCGTCGCGCATCCGTCGGTGCATTCATCCATAAAACTTTACTTTAAAAATCTTATCCTCGACTTTAATGAGAGGGCTAATGTCCATGAATGGCGAAAGCATTAGAAATGTTCTCCTCAGGAACTAGTTGATAGATTTCAAACAAATTTCACAGAAATTATCCTTTTGTATTACCATTTATCTGATTCCTTCAAATAATTTTAATCGAATAAATGTGGCTTGAAAAGGCAGAGCTAATTTCCTCATATGGTCAAGAATTTGAAAATCGTTTGCTTAGAAATTCGTTAGTGGATTTCTACCACATTTCACATAGGAATGATCCTTTGGTGATTCTGTATCAGATTCCTTCAAAGAATTTTGATCGGTAGAAAAACATGACTTCAATCCACTACCAGACGGCAATGTTTTAAACTGATCTTTATTGAAAGGAGTTACAGACCACAATTTAAAGTTGATGAAATTTTAGATTTTTTCAACTTTCTGGGTAGAAAACATTGTAGAAAATGAAAAGAAATAACTGTTGCAAGCAATTTCTTCTTCTACACAATGTTTTGCCACTTGTTTTTCTGGAGGGGCTTCAGAAGCGTCATTGTGTGGGAAAGGTTAATTGGCAGCGCTTATTTCGATATAAAGTATATAGTGATAACTGGTGAAAAATCTTTATCTCAGAAATCAGTATTATCCTTAGGATACCTATAATCAGATTTCTTAAATGAATTTGATTGAATGTACAATATGGCTTCTTTTTTTAGTGGGGGGGGGGCTAATTTCAATACATGGGATATACCGAAAGCGCTGAAAATCTTCTCAGAAAACTGTTGGTGGATTTCAACCAAATTTCAAAAAATGATTCTGTCGGATTTCTTCATATAATATTGATCGGGCGAAAATCGTGGCTTTATTGTAGTGGCTTATGTTCATATATGGTAAAAAGTGAAACGTTTCCACCCAACTTAGCAAATGCATTTTACATAGCTCTTTAACGTTAAACAATAAAACTTTGAAACAATTACAAAGATTTTAGTGACTAAATTTATTTGCCAGATATGGCAAAGATGCTTCAGTTTATATTGAAATCCTGAAATCACCATTTGCTTTGTCAGTACATTCGGGCATTGGGAGCGATACAGACGTTCAGACGCCTCTTGTTTGATTCCAAACCTCAATGAAAAAAAATAGTCTCTTCATTTCTTAATAATTTAATTCTTAGTTTCGTCTATCAAAAACGAGCGTTCTGATTGGTCGAACAAAAATTATTCATAACTCCATGAACAAAATTTTGAGCACGCAGCGATTTTGTATGCTTCCGTACAAAATAGTTCCACTACAAAAAAGTATCAAGATTTGAAAATATTTGCTTTTTCGCTCGATACTATTAAATTATAAGAAATGAAGAGAATATTTTTTGTGTTCATGGAGGTATGAACCGAAAAACCTAATCACACAATGTATGAATCCGCTTCGCGTATTCATACAGTGTGATTAGGTTTTTCGGTTCATACCTCCATGAAAACAAAAAATATTCTCTTCATCTCTTAAATAATTCTTTAAAATTTAGTCAGTATCATTTATCACTTTGCAAGTGTAAATGTACTACATGATCATAATTCTTCCTTAAATCCTTTCCTCTACAAACTCGCGATTTTACTTCGTTGTAACTTGTGGGAAAAGATGGTGTTGCTTGTAACAAGCGATTTCTCATTTTCCACTATATTTTCTACCACTTGGGTTGGTTTCATTTTAAATTCCATTCAAATTTCATTCTCGTGTGCAACCTCTTTCAATTAGGACCAGTCTAAAATGTTCTCATGTGGGACCGGGTTAATGCTTTCTGGTGAATTATCAATATTTCTCAGGGGATTATCACGTGATAAAATCACTGAAAATATATTGAAATTATTAAGTTTTTAACTCACTGATAGATTCAGTTCTGCCTTTGTTCATTTCATGCCTCTGAACTTCATCCCAGGAGGATCAAGGACAATAATAACATTATCAGGTTGCAAGGTAATCCATATTCACAATGACAAAACTATTTGAAAATGGCATATTCTGTCTCTTTTTGCATTGACCAAATACCACACGATGACGCTTTCTGATGCCTTTCAAGAAAAACAATTGGGAAACATAGTGTAAAAAGAAGAAATTGCTTGCCGCTAACAATTCCTTTATCATCCACAATATTTGCTACCCAGAAAGTTGGAAAATATATACCATTTAATAAACTTTACATATTCGTCTGGAACTCCTTTCAATTTGGACCAGTCTAAAATTGTGTCACCTGGTAATGGATTAAAGAAATTGATTAATTAGCTTTTTTATGAATAAGATCAAAGAATTGGTCATTTCGTGAACAATGAAAGCTATATTTTCACAACTGGTGGAATACTTTGTGAAATTACAACTTTTGTTGTTCGCTCAATGAAAGATAAACACAAATTATTTTTTTCGGTTGATTTAAGTTTCTAATAGATAAAGAAGCAGATTGATAGTTTATCAACTATAAATATGGATCTAATGAAAGCTAACACAGACCTCCGTCAGAAAAATCGTGAACAGGCAACAGTTATATCAGAAGTGAAAGAAAAGATGGCAGATCAGCGACGCAAAATTGATTATCTACACAGAGCGAAAAGGACACAGAGGAAAATACCAATAAAATGAAGGTATGGAGTTGGTTTTGAGTTACAGTTGTTAGTCTTATTATATATCTTTTATATCAAAAGTGTGATGTTGTTTCATAGACCAAAAAATAACAACCCTTTTATGTACAATCCCTGTTTTTACGTCTCTATGATTTTATAATTGAGAAAACATTGGAGATAAAGAAGTAACTTATTACAAGCAACTTCTTCTTTTTTCATAATATTTTCTACCCTACTGAATGATTATTTTTCAAAATAAACCCACTTTTTGCGCAATGTTTGGTGGTTTAGAATTTCGTTACAATTTGCATGAAAATTGTAAGGGTAGATTTATCTTAGAAGCATTTTCTTCTCAAAATATGACTTTATTGATTGGTAAAATCATATCAATTCTGAAAATATGTCATGAAATCAGAATTAGATAATAATCCCCAGGTCCAGATTAAACTGACTTTCTGTTTTCCTTACAAATTGCTATTTGATCATTGTAGTCAGTGTCTTAAGCAAACTTTAATTGGTAGTGATTAGTTGTGAAGTCAGTCATGGGATGTCATCGGCTCGATCCCCGGCGACGGCACATATCCTTTCCAACATTTGTCTCTCACCAATGGGTTGATAATCGTAAACCTAAGAGGGATAGCAGCTGGAGGCTCGGAAAGGATGTAATGGTAGTACTGGTGCGAGATATACTAAGAATATACTAGGTGCTCCAGCCTCCGCGATATGACTAAAAAGTAATAAGGAAGAACGGAAAAAATGTAATATGCCAACATTGACCAGAATCCTCTTGATTATCTTTGGTGTAGATTGATTTCTGAATCTCAAATGTCAATTGGTCAAATTCTTATAATATTTCAATCTGCATTTTATTAGTTATGTGAATGAAAACACCATAGGTATATATTCTGGTAATATTCAGAAGAAAACTTCACATGTCACATAGAATATGCAGATTTCACAAGGATTCAATGAGACCTATAGTCGCGAATTTCGCGTTCTGTCCCGATAGGAAAGCGGCGAACTCTTTAAAAGGTACGCAGTATAGAATCTCACAGCAATTTCCGAAAGAAGTAATGGAAAATACCAATTATGAAATCAGATCGGGACGAAGGATAGGATACGCATAAAAGATCATCTCGAGATTTTGTTGATTTTCTCACAAAGTATATCATTTGTGTAACGGAAACTAGGACTAAGAAATCTGCCAATATTGATTTAAAAGTTAACCCTGATCCAATACAATCGATTAAACGATTACAAAATAATTGAGCGAATAGATCAAGCGGAGGTGTGATGGGTTATGTCAAAGAAAATATAAGAAAAGGGACACAACTCGTAAAAAATACGACCTAATAGTTTGGTTGAAATTGGATAAATAATTCTTTAAAAACGAATCGGATATTCATATCGTTGCAACTTATATAATAATCTTAATGATAGTTTGCTTGACATTTTGGAAAATGAGGTTTTGCATTATAGTAGAATGGGACCGTATGTTACAAATAGCGATTAAATTATTAAAGATTTACCTTTACAGTGCGAGGATAACAATTGCACCATACAACCACCATTTCGCAAATCGACCGACTCAAAATCATATCGATTTGGTGAGTATCTCTTAGATCTATTTAAATCCACAAATATTGTCATAGAATATGGTCGTTTATATCACTATAAAGATGCTGGCAAAATTACGTGTGCTACTCATAATGGTCAGAGTACAGTTGACTACCTTCTTAATGCCCTTCTTAATTTTAATAAAATCAAGAAATTTGAATTTTTTTATCCTAACCATGCGCCCTGTTTTTCTCATTAAAAGCAAATATACTCAATAGAAAAGAGTCCCACCCATTAACAGAAAAGTTCATTAGATGGAACCCAAGCCTTTTTTTTACTGGAACAGAGCAATGAAATTGAAAATTTATAGTGTTATCCAAAATAGACGAAAGATGTAAACCGGACACTTTAGTTGATTTGTGCACTCATTTTTTCACCAAAACCGGGAAATAAGCATTTTTCGAAAAATATTAGTATGAAAGATCACTGATACCTTGATACGGAAAGTCGATGAAGAGTGCAAGATAAAACGGGAAGCTTTAGTCGCAATCCATCTGCATTTAACCTTCAAGTGCATTTGTTAAAACGAAAATATTACAAATATTGTTGTAGGCAAACGAAAATTGACTATTACAAAAACATGGCTAATACACTGCGTTAAATACGTCGTGATAACCCTCTGTGAATTTTGGGATTCATTTAATAACAGTATTAAAGAAATAAATCGTGAAATTTCTATTGATCATTTTTTAATCATTTTAAAAATCTTTCACCAGAATTTTCAAATAACCCTACATTAGAACCCTTTGATCAGAATCTTACAAAAAAAAACCAATCACAACCCTTACTTTCGAAGAACTCGATAAGCCTATTACTTTGACCTATTCTTTTTCAGCATGTATACAGTTAGGAAATAACAAAGCCTGTTTGAATGACGAAATTATTTATCAAGATCTTAAGGAAAGTATCGACATACTTGGAGAAACGACTTGATTACTATTTGATTATAAATTGGACACCGGTGAGTTCTCTTCATCATGGTGTAACGGGTTAATAATCCCTATTCATAAAAAAGGAGATACGACCGACCCAAATAATATTAGGGGTATAGCGACAACAATCTGTTTTGCGAAACTCTTTACGGGTATTTCAAAAAATCGGTTAAAGGGCTGGGCTAGATTCCATATATAGTGAAAGCTTTAAAAATGCTCTTCTTAGAAAACGTTAGATGATTTTCAACCGAATTTCACTAGAATGATCCTTGTCTCCGTATATGGTATATAGTGAAATTATGGAAATCTAGCTCTTCCAAATTGCAGGATGGTTTTTAAACAAACTTCTCAGGAATGATAAGTAAATTCATGCCGGTGGAGTGAATCAGGCGCTCATCCGTCTCTCTAGTTTTCATGATTATTTGCTCGAGAGAATAAATTTTGGCCAAATCTGTATATATCTTTTACTTTTTGCTGACGATGCAGTACTTGTATCGAAGACAAAAGAAGTACTGCAAAATTCTTTAGATAATTTAGAGTCATATTGTCTGAAGTGGAATCTAACAGTTCATATAGATAAAACCAATTTCATGATGTTTAGATTATTTATCTGGACCTATTTAGGGAAAATACTGGAAGTTGTTACTTCGAAGTTGTTTTAGCCTGCGGAGGTTTATTTCAGCAGGCTACTAAATGCCTAGCAGGAAAAGGTCTTAGAGCCATGGGAGCACTATCTAATAGTATATAGGGCTAAGATATTCCTGTAAGTATTTTACTGAATCTAATCGACACATATGTCGCATCAATTCTCAGCTATAATCGTGAGGTCTGGTGGTTTATACAAGCAGAAAATAATGAACGCATTCTCAGAAAATTCTTAAAACAAATACTCATTGCTAAAGGCTCAACTAACTCATTATCCCTTCTGTCTGAAGTAGGAAGATTCCCTTTGATTATTACTAGAGAAATTCGTATAATGAAGTATTGGTTGAAAATCTAAAATACGAAGAAAAATAATAACCAAGTTATACATGGTAGATCTATGTATATCCCACGATGTTCGTTACTTTGGTCAACTAAAATACACTCTTTACTACACAGTATTTTGTTTTGTTTTGTTAAAATTGTTAATTCAGAAGACGGGACGTATTATGGGATCACCCATGGCGTCCGGCGGGCGGGCGGCGTGCACTGAATCTTGTCTAGAGTATATCTCTAAATGATCATGAAAATTCATGGGTAGATAGATCTTATCAAGGGAAAGTGCAGTGCATAAGAACCATAACGCTACCTGGCTTATTTTTTAGTTTTTGCCCTTTGTTGTTTTTCATACTTGGATCTTGTCCGGAGCATATCTCTAAAAGTATTCAAGCTATGATCATGAAACGTCATGGATAGATAGATCTCATCAAGGGGAAGTTCAGTGCACAAAAACCACAACTCTACCTGGCTTATTTTTTTTATTTATGGCCTTTTGATGTTTTTCCATACTTGGATCTTGTCCGGAGTAGATCTCTATTAGTATTCAAGCTATGATCATGAACTTTTTGTGTAGATAGATTTCATCAAGGGGAAGTGCAGTGCATTAGAACTTTAGCCCCCCTTGCTTATTTTTTGAGTCATTTATCTTTGTTGTTTTTCATCATGCTTGGATCTTGTCCAGAGCATATCTCTGTCAGTATAATAGCTATGACCTTGAAACGTAATAGGTAGATAGATCTATCAAAGGAGAAGTGCAGGGTACAAGAACTATAACTCTTCCTAGCATTTTTGCGAGTTATTGCCCTTTGTTGTTTTTCAGACTTTGTTCATACTTGGATTTTGTCGGGATGATATCTCTGAAAGTGTAATAGCAATGATCATGAAACTTTATGAGTGGGTAGATATCTCTAAGGGGAAGCGCAGGTCACAAGAATCATAACTTTACCTGGCTTATTTGTTGAGTTATTCCCCTTTGTTGTTTTTCACACTTTGATTTTTTCCTGAGTTAACCTCTGAAAGTATAAAAGTTAGGATCATGAAACTTTATATGTAGATATATACACAAAGATTAAGTGTAGCGTACGAGAAATATAACTCTACCTATCATATTTTGAGAGTTATTACCATTTGTTGTTTTTCAGACTTTGATTTAGTATGGAGCATATGGTTTTGTTCAGAGAAAATTTTTGAAAGTATGATAGCTATGACCATGGAACTTTATTGATTGATATATATCATAAAAAGGTAAATGCTTACCAGAATACCATAATTCTACCTGGCTTATCTTTTGAGTTATTTCCCTTTGTTGTTTTTCATACTTTGTTTTTGTCCAGAGCATAACTTTGAAAGTATAGTAGCTATGATCTTGAAACTTAAAAGGTAGATAGATCTCAAATAGAAGAAGTGCAGTGTACAAGAACTATAACTCTACCTAGCATATTTTGAGAGTCATTGCCATTCGTTGTTTTACAGACTTTGATCTTTTCCTGAGCTTAACTCTTAAAGTATAAAAGTTATGACCATGATATTTTATGGTAGATATATCCTCAAAGGATAAGTGCAGTGTACGAGAACTATAACTCTACCTATCATATTCTGAGAGTTATTACCTTTCAGACAAAATTACTTCAGTCCTATTCAAACCTCCAGTCAACATCGAGCAGTGTGACCAGCGTATCTTGTGACAATTTGACACCTTGTTCCTACTGGATGTTGGTTATATGTATATTTTGACTTTGAGCTTATATGCTTTATGTCTGAATTAAAATAACTGTTCTGTTCTATTATGTTAATGAAAACCTCATAGGTATATATTCTGGTAATATTTAGACATAGAATTCTAGAAACAAATATAGAAATTCTAGATACAATCTAAAAACGGTCTAAAATGAAGGATTAAATTAGAATTGCAACTTTGGAAATTGTAAGTTAAAATTACACTATATCAGTGCTTGTCTAACTGTATATAACTTTGTTTACTTGAATAAATGAAAATACATAAAAAGACTTTCTTGTTTAAACTCATGCCAAGCGAGTTAAGAAAACATTGGACAGCCTGGGATTCTTTCTGCATTTATGTCCCAGTTCAACTCACTGCAAATAGAGCTTAGGCAGTTGGTCTATGCACAGAATCAAACCGACGGCTTTGTAGCCCACGGAGAGAGGTCAATTGAGAAGAAAAGAAAATTAAATTAATTGATAGAAGGAGTTTAACACCTCTCTGAACGGTATTTCAGAGATATCGCGGCGGCTTGAACACCTAACAATGGATTCCTAGTATTTCTCACACCAGTACTTCCACGTGATTCTTGCCTAGCCTCCAGCTGCTATCCCACTTAGGTTTACTGTTATCCATCCATTGGTGAGAGACAAATGTCGGAAAGAATATGCGCCACCGCAGGGGATCTAACCCTTGACATCCTATGAAACAAACATTCTGACCGCATATGAAATTATTTGAGCCCAAAAAGGTGCCTGTAGAGTGCACAAAAGGTATTTCTAAGATTTGACTTACAGACCTAGTCAGACCAACTTGACCCAAATTCGAACTTGAGCGAGATTTTTGCAGACAAACATAATGAAGAAATATTTAATTATTTGATCCTATCGTGCCTACTTGAGTGCTCACAAGGTTTTTTCTGATCTAATCTTGTGACCTAGCTTTTGACCTCATGTCACCTATATCAATCTTGATCAACATTTCATGGAGATAAACATGCTGAACAAAAATCTAGACATTTGAGTCTAAAGTATGGCCTCTAGAGTGCAAACAAGATGACGACGGTCGACGCACACAGCAATATCATTGATTACATTGGGCTCAGGTGAGCTAAAAATTAAGCTTTTAGCTTGCCTTATTTGAACTTCGTTGCTTTCAGTTACAATTAACAAAAATAATTATGCAATTATTAAAGCTTTAGTTTAAATACCGAAAGATCTTGGAATTTCACAGTATAATCTAAAAAATACGTATGTGCAGTCTTCTTTTTTTTCAGAACAAATATGACGGGACAGGAGCAAACCAGCGGACCCCTTTTGCCCATGATACATGTAGTATACGAATTTCTCAACAGCTGATAATAATTGAAAGTAAAAAAAGCCAAAGAAAGAGTTTTAGATAAGCAGCGCTTGCTTTTAAGAAATTGTAATGAGTTAAGCGTTTACAGTTGATTTTGCTGATTCGGCTCAGTTTGACATATATTTACCATAAATTCATTTCCATTGAAAACTAATGTCAGTTACGCAGTATGTCCACTGGCAATTTTATCAGGGGAGGGATGGATCTTTTGATAGTTAAAGTTCGGATACAGAAAAACGGGGTTAAACATTAAATATATAACTCTAAATTTAAACAGGAGATGAATTATTGTTTTAGTTTGTGACTGAACTATCAACACAGTTCAAATTGCCAAACTTTATACCGGTCAAATTTAAAACAGGACGAGAAAATATAGCAGGTCTAAAGTCTGAGGAACAGACTTTTATATATCAAGAGATGGTTCTAAGGAATTCTATAATTTGAGATCAGAGCTTTACATCTTAGAACAGGAAATAGCAAATGCAATAGTTAAAAATGTATAACTGCTTTAAAGCTTTGGAAATCACTTATAATCACAATAAACAGAGTATTCAAATTGCCGTTTTTGGATGCCAGATGCTTTACAATCGTCTTGGTTGGATGAACTGAGTTAAAGGGATAAAGGTTAACAGTGAGTTTCTGAGACTTCAAGATTTTCTGTTTATGTATATATGCATGGACCGATTAACACCCAATTTCCAAGGAATACTGTCGTAACTCAGATTACACCATTAAGCTATTTTACAGTGAACTGGAATTTCCTATTTTATGTCTTCATCTACTCACAGAGAATGAAGTCCCCTTTTCTGTTATAGAAATAAATAAAGGAGATGCAGGGATGTTAGAAAGTGGTAGAAGGTAGGGTATGTCTTATTAATTACCGTTCTTGGATATGGCAGATAATATCTTATCATTATTATCGAGGGGAAATATGGAATATATTTTAACACATTACCAGACGACACAATTTTAGACTGGTTCAAATTGAAAGCAGTTGCAGGTAACAATCTCAAGATGGTAGAATTCAGAAAATAATTGTCTATTAGGATCAAAACATTGTTGACACGAAATTACTTCTAACAAGTTAAAATATAGCCTTTAACCAATTACAACTCGACAAAATCTTAGACTGACTCAAATTGAAAAATTTGCAGACTACAATTTCAAGTTGATAGAATTTAGAAAATATTTGCCTTTCAAGGTAGAAAACATGGGCATTGAAGAAATTGTTTTTTTCCAGAGATGCTTAAAAAGTGGGATAGAGTCGGTATGGGTTAAATGAAAATGCAGGTGCTTATATTTATTTCGACATTCTTGCTAAATTCAAGTTCCTTAACTTGTCAATCAAACCTGACATTGTACCAAATGTGATTCTTAAATCGCCATTCTTGAATGGGAGATATTTTACAAACGTCTATGCATAATGAACTGTGTTTAAGAGTTAAAGCTTATAGTAAGTTTCTGAGACTTCATGGACCGATTAACATCCAATTTCCAAGGAATACTGTTGTAACTTAGATAACACAATATACTTGTTTACAGTAATCTGGAATTACATACTTTATGTCTTCATGCACGTAGATTGACTGATTGAATGGGGTTTAACGCCACTTTGAACAGTATTTCAGTCATATCGCGATGGCATGAGTACCTAACAATTGATTCCTTGTATTTCTCACACCAGTACTACCACTATACCCTTTCCTAGCTGCATGCTGCAATCCAACTTAGGTTTACGATTGTCCACCCAATGGTGAGAGACAAGTATCGGAAATGATATGTGCCGCAGCCGGGGATCTAACTCATACACGTAGAAAAAGAATCCTCTTTGCAGTTCTAAAAATAGATCAACGAGATACAAGAATATTAGAAAGTGATAGAAATTATGAATTCTTCTAATTAGTTACTGCTCTTGGATATGGGAGATAATAGCTTATTATTACCAAGGGGAAATTTAGATTGTATATTTTAACCCATTATCAGACAACAATTTTAGCCTCGTTTAAATTGAAAGCAGTTGCAGGTTACAATCTCAAGTTGATGGAACTAAGAAAATATTTGCCTTATTGATATTCAGTTTTATTTGATATACACATATGAAACAGCACGGTAGGGACCCCTTCCTCCTGAAACAAACAAGTCTAAATCGAAATAGGTGTCTCGAAATTTTTTTAATAAATTGACAATAGGAAGGTAGGGACTTCGAACGTCCATACCATCATAATTGAACAATTGAAATCAAATCAAGAAAATAAAAGAATCAATAAAAAGGAAGATAGGGAAGCCCAACCTCCGTAAACAAGAGCTGGTCACAGTCATGTGACAAATGCCCCCAAAGGACAGGGTCAAGCATGTGGCACTTTGATTTGTTTTGTAAACACAACCACATGTATTTGTGATCTATACGTCTGGGGTTTTAATGAATAAAATTTTAATACATAAAATAATTTCTATGAATACAGAATGAAATCGAGAAATGTATTATGGACGGATTTTTCTGAGGTCAAAAGTAGGTCAAAGGTCAAGGTCACTGGGTCAAGGTCAATGGCATGTAAAGTGGTACACCCAAATAAGCATCTGTCCAAATATGGAAGCAATCCATTGAAGAATAAGAGAGTAAATACAATTTAATCATTCCGGACGCAATTTAACCATTCGACACGCCCCTTTGATCCCAGATTCTCACCTTGACCTGTGAGATAGGAACATGGGTCTTTTTCGCGACACTTCGTCTGAAGGTAGTGAACTTTTGTATGAAAGAAATTTGTACATGCGTGCATGATTATAGAAGTTACAGAGCGGACAGGACAAAATGAGCCAATTTTTTACCTTTGACCCCAGATTGTGATCTTGACCTTTGAGATAGGAACCTGGGTCTTTTACGCGACACGTCGTCTTATAGCGGTGAACATTTGTGCAAAGTTATATTGAAATCCACTATTGCATGTAGAAGTTACAGAGCGGACACGAAAGGGGGACGGACGGACGGACAGGCGGACAGTTCGATTACTATAATCCTCCCTTTTGGGCATAAAAATAAGGACTGGAAGATATAATAAAAAAAACCTGAAACAAACCTATGGTATATGGTATATCTGAGTGACGGTTTCATCCATTGTTAACCATATCTATATCAATATGAAATAACTGCAAAAATGACAGAATGTAGTTAAGAATCGTTACTAAAAAACAACAAACAAATAACATGACAAGCACACCGGGCCAAGACAAATCGGGAAATGCAGTGAAAAGAAAGAGACCATGTTCAGGCTTTGAAATATGTCCACTGTGCGAAATTACAAAAAAAAACGGACACAGAACATTTATTTGTATTCATTGTGGCTTAGGTTATTGCATACACTAGGGAACTCAATGAACGCTTCCTTAACCCATTCCAACTCAAGCCCTCCTTTTTACGCCCCACAAGAAAAAAGCTTTGGAAAACATTGTGGTCAATGAAGAAATTGCTTGTAACAAGCAATTTCTTCATTATCCACAATGTTTTCTATCCCAAAAGACGAAAAAATTTAAAATTCCTTCAACTTGAAAATGTTTTCTGCAGCTTCTTTCAATTTGGACCAGTCTAAAATTTTCTTGTGTTGGAATGGGTTAAACAACTTTCTTAGAGACAACATTTCTCGCCAAAAGGAATCCTGAAATCTTCATTAAAATTCTTTACAGACCCTTTTCCAATAATTTCAGAAAAGGTAGCAAAACCGATATTTCGAATAATTTTGAAATTTATTTTCATTTTCTATTCTGCAAAGCCTTTCAAAGTGCCCTTTCGCCTATTCTGAAATTATTTATAGAGGGGTCTGTAAAGAATTTTAACCAAGATTTCCGTATTCCTTTTTGTAAGAAATGCTGTTCCTAAGAGAGCCGTATGTAGAGTCTTTAATAAAAATTGTTTCCTTATCTTACTTGTCCGAGAAAAGTGGAGAAAGTCTGTAGAATACCTGGATTTGATATCTGATCAGACTGCTCACATGTGCTGAGCAGATTACATTCTATTTAGATCATGAAAATGTTCATACAATGAAAGTCGTTCTAACATGGTAGCTATAATTTATTTAATGTTTTAAAGGAATAATAAATCAAAAATACAAATATATTTTATGCCTGCTATTAAATTGACAAATTGCAGCTGTAAATCAAACACTCACTTGACCAATCAATTCTAGGGCAGCTATGTTTGTCTCTTACACTTGTGTAAATCCATTCCATCTTTGGATGAGCAAATGTCATAACTACAGCTTATGGAGGCTATTTGTATGACCATTTGATAACTAACAAACTGTTTTCTTTTTTCCCATTACAAACTACTGCAGCGTTATTGCTTATTGTATCGCAGACATATTGCTCTTTGTCGGACTTGCCTGAAAAGCTTTCTGGTGTAGATAATTTTATGCCCAATAAAGGAATTTTGGGGTATCATATATAGTTGCAACACAGCGCACTGTATGCCGTGTGACGGGCATATTTTGTGACAATTTGGTACCTTGATCAATTTGAGGTCTCTCATAGAATTAAAACCTTCTTTAAAAATTTTGAAACATCATGGATATCTCATTTGTTAGAATATTTGTAAGGTCATCAGAATGAACCCAATGGAACCTATTTGAAATGGGAAAAGACAGGGCAAAGGGCCTTAATGATAATTACTCTGTTTACACTCTAGAGGCCACAGTTTTTGGCCAATCTTTGTGAAACTTGATCAGAATACATTGTGAGGTCAAAATGATGAATCATATTGAAAATGGAGAGTTTCTATTGGAAAACATTGGAAGAGTTGCGCTTATGATTATTCCTTCTTTTACAGTCTTTATCTCAAGTGACTATATTTTATAAAACTTGATCGGAATAATTATTAGGCCAAGGGGATAAACCCCCATTGAAAATGAGAAAGTTCTGTTGGACGACACGTGAAAAGAAGTCTTATTGACAATTTTGGTCACAATTTTAACACAAACCTGATGAAGCTCGGTTAGAATTATTGTCACGTCATACGGATGAACCCTATTCGAAAAGGCATTAAGGCATGCCTTATTGATAATTTCTTGTTAACACTCTAGAGGACACAATTTAGGCTAATACTGGCCCTCTTGTTTTCCATGCATAACAATAAGGGTTTGACTTTTTAAACTTATCTGTGGGCCCGATAAGCTCAGTTGATAGAGAACTCGGTTTCAAACTTCGAGATCGAGTTCCGGGCAAACTCGACGAACAAACTTATTGCTTTCGGATGAGACTTTAAACCCAGGCCCCGTGTGACGATGCTTTCCATCGAGCAGGTTAAAGAACCAGGCGGAGCTGCCAGTAGTTTCATTCAGTATCCTAGCACTGTTTTTAGAACATTTAAGTCACTAAAATAAACAGAAATACTCAACATAAATCAACTTATATCATAATCTTAATGATAGCTTTCTCGACATTTTTGAAAATGAGGTTTTGCATTATAGTAGAATGGGGCCGTTTTGTGTTTGCGGCGATACAAATAGCGATTAAATTATTAAAGATTTACCTTTACAGTGCGAAGACAACAAATGCACTATACCACCACCATCTCGCAAATCGACTGACTCAAAATCATATCGATTTGGCGAGTATCTCTTAGATCTATTTAAATCTTCAAACATTGTCATAGAAAATGGTCGCTTACACCACGATAAAGATGCTGGCAAAATTACGTGTGCTACTCGTCAGAGTACAGTTGACTACCTTCTTACTGCCCTTCTTAATTTAAATAAAATCAAGAAATTTGAAATTTTCGATCCTAACCATGCGCCCAATTTTTCTCATGAAAAACAACTATAATCAATAGAAAAGAGTCCCACCCATTAACAGAAAAAATCATTAGATGGAATCCAAGTTTTTTTACTGGAACATGGAAAATTTAAAATTATAAAGTTATCCAAAATAGACGAAGGATGTAAACCGGACACTTTAGTTGATTTGTGCACTCATTTTTTCACCAAAAACCGGGAAATAAGCACTTTGCGAAAAATATTAGAATGAAAGATCACAATTACCTTGATACGGACAGTCGATGAAGAGTGCAAGATAAAACGGGAAGCTTGTAAGAATGCTTCTAAAATATTTAGTCGCAATCCATCTGCATTTAACCTTCAAGTGCATTTCTTAAAACGAAATATTACAAATATTGTTGTAGGCAAACGAAAATTAACTATAACAAAGCATGGCTTATACACTGCATTAAATGCGTCGTGATAACTCCCTGTGAATGTTGGGAATCATTTAATAACAGTAGTTAAATAATAAATCGTGAGATTTCTATGGATCATTTTTTAATCATTTTGAAAACTTTTACTAGAATTTTCAAATGATCCTAAAATAGAACCCTTTGATCAGAATCTTTCAAAAATACATCACAACCCTTACTTTCGAAGAACTCGATAATCCTATTACTTTGACCTATTCTTTTTCAGCATGTATACAGTTAGGAAATAACAAAGCCTGTTCGAATGACGAAATTATTTATCAATATCTTAAGGAAAGTATCGGCATAACCGGAGAAACGACTTGATTACTATTTGATTATAAATTGGACACCGGTGAGTTTTCTTCATCATGGTGTAACGGGTTAATAATCCCTATTCATAAAAAGGAGATACGACCGACCCAAATAATTTAAGGGGTATAGCGACAACAATCTGTTTTGCGAAACTCTTTACGAGTATTTCAAACAATCGGTTAAAGGGCTGGGTAGAGATGTGTGACGTATTATCGGACATGCAATTCGGTTTTAAGGAAAGATATAGTGCTGTAGATGCGATATTTATTTTGAACGCTTTGATTGAAAAGCAGCTAAATAGCAAAAACAAATAACAACTTTAAAAAGACATAGTGCATTGACTTAAATGCTCTCTGGTTTAAAATCTTCAAATGGGGTATAGATGTTAAAATGCGAATAAAGCATCTAAATATTCTATCGGACCTATTTGAAAGTGTTATTGGACTATTCTAAGGGTATATAACATCACCAATAATGTTCTCCCTGCTTTAAATGATAAGAATTTTTAGCCAGCTAGCTATTGTCATGATGTTGTGTCCTTCGAGCGACCGCCATGCGTACGTACGTGGGTCCGTCCGACCGTAAACTTTTACTTTAAAAATCTTCTGCTCAGAAAGTATTGAATAGAATTCAACCGAATTTCGCAGAAATGATCCTTTGGTGACCCTTTATCAGATTCCTTCAAAGAATTTTGATCGGATGAAAAACATGGCTTTAATTGGCTGGTCAAATTTCCATATATTGTGAAACCTTCAAAAGTCTTCTTCTCAGAAACCAATGGATGGATTTCAACCGAAATTTACAGGAATGATCCTTGGGTGACCCTTTATTAGATTCCTTAAAAGAATTTTGATCGGATGATAAACATGGCTTAAATGGGCGGGGTATATTTCCATATATGGTAAAACCTTCAAAAATCTTCTTCTCAGAAACCAATGAATGGATTTCAACTAAATTTTACAGGATTGATTCTTGGGTGACCTTTTATCAGATTCCTTCAAAGAATGTTGATCGGATGATAAACTTGACTTTAATTGAATTTCAACCAAATTTTACCGGATTGATCCATGGATGACTCTTTATCCGTTTGTTTTTTTCACAGCATTTTGATAAGACAGAAAATGTGCCTTAAATAGGCGGGGCTAGTTTCCATATATAGTGAAAGCTTTATAAATGCTTTACTCAGAAAACGTTAGATGAATTTCAACCAAATTTCATTAGAATAATCTTTGTTTCCGTATATGGTATGTATTGAAATTATGAAAATCTAACTCTTCCAAATTGCAGGATTGTTTTTAAACAAACTTCTCAGGAATGATAGTAAATTCATTCATGCCGGTGGAGCGAATCAGGCGCTCAAGCGCCTCTAGTTTTCATGATAATTTGCTCGAGAGAATAATTTTTGGCCAAACCTGTATATATCTTTTTCTTTTTGCTGATGATGCAGTACTTGTATCGAAGACAAAAGAAGGACTTCAAAATTCGTTAAATATTTTAGAGTCATATTGTCTGAAGTGGAATCTAACAGTTCATATAGATAAAACAAATTTCATGATGTTTAGATTATTTATCCGGACCTTTTTAGGGAAAACACTGGAAGTTGTTACTTCGAAGTAGTTTTAACCTGCGGAGGTTTATGTAAGCAGCGTACTAAATGCCTAGAAGGAAAAGGTCTTAGGGCCATGGAAGCACTATCTAATAGTATATAGGAATATGATATTTTACTGAATCTAGTCGACACATACGTCGCATCAGTTCTCAGCTATAATCGTGAGGTCTGGGGGTTCATACAAGCAGAAAATATTGAACGCATTCACAGAAAATTCTTAAAACAAATAATCATTGCTAAAGGCTCAACTAACTCATTATCCCTTCTGTCTGAAGTAGGAAGATTCCCTTTGATTATTATTAGAGAAATTCGAATAAAAAGTATTGGTTGAAACTCTAAAATACGAAGAAAAATAATTACCAAGTTATACATGGTAGATCTATGTATATCCCACGATGTTTGTTAATTTGGTTACTAAGATACACTCTTTACTACACAGTATTTTGTTTTTTTAAATTGTTAATTCAGAAGACGGGTCACTGATGGCGTCCGAGCGTCCGGCGGCGTGCACTGGATCTTGTCCACAGTATATCTCTAAAAGTATTCAAGCTATTATCATGAAACTTCATGGGTAGATAGATCTCATCAAGGGGAAGTGCAGTGCACAAGAACCATAACTCTACCTGGCTTTTTTTTTAGTTATTGCCCTTTGTTGTTTTTCATACTTGGCTGTCCGGAGCATATCTCTAAAAGTATTCAAGCTATGATCATGAAACTTCAGGGTAAATAGATCTCATCAAGGGGAAGTGCAGTGCACATGAACCACAACCCTACCTGACTTATTTTTTAGTAATTTCCCTTTGTTGTTTTTTCATACTTGGATCTTGTCCGGGGCAGATCTCTTAAAGTATTCAAGCTATGATCACGAAACTTTATTGGTATATAGATTTCATCAAGGGGAAGTGCAGTACATTAAAACTATAACTCCCCCTTGCTAACTTTTTTAGTAATTTCCCTTTGTTGTTTTTCTTCATACTTGGATCTTGTCCAGAGCATATCTCTGTCGGTATAATAGCTATGACCTTGAAACGTAAAAGGTAGATAGATCTCTCAAAGGAGAAGTGCAGTGTACATGAACTTTTCCTGGCATATTTTGCGAGTTATTGCCCTTTGTTGTTATTCAGACTTTGTTCATACTTGGATTTTGTCTGGATTATATCTCTGAAAGTGTAATAGCTATGATCATGAAACTTTATGAGTGGAGTAGATATCTCCAAGGGGAAGTGCAGGTCACAAGAATCAAAACTTTACCTTGCTTGTTTTTTTAGTTATTCCCCTTTGTTGTTTTTCACACTTTGATTTTTTCCTGAGCTTACCTCTGAAAGTATGTAAGTTATGATCATGAAACTATATAGGTAGATATATCCACAAAGGATAAGTGCAGCGTACGAGAACTATAAGTCTACCTACCATATTTTGAGAGTTATTACCCTTTGTTGTTTTTCAGACTTTGATTTAGTATGGAGCATATCTCTGGTTTTGTTCAGAGAATATTTCTGAAAGTATGATAGCTATGATCATGAAACTTTATTGATGGATATATATCATAAAAAAGTAAATGCTTACCAGAATACCATAACTCTACCTAGCTTATTTTTTTAGTTATTCCCCTTTGTTGTTTTTCACACTTTGATTGTGTCCAGAGCATATCTCTGAAAGTGTAATAACTATGATCTTGAAACCTAATAGGTAGATGGATCTCAATAGGAGAAGTGCAGTGTACAAGAACTATAACTCTACCTAGCATATTTTGAGAGTTATTGTCCTTCGTTGTTTTTCAGACTTTGATATTTTCCTGAGCTTAACTCTTAAAGTATAAAAGTTGTTATCATGAAACATTATAGGTAGATATATCCCCAAAGAATAAGTGCAGTGTACGAGAACTTTAACTCTACCTATCATATTTTGAGAGTTATTACCTTTCAGACAAAATTACATCAGTCCTATCCAAACCTCCAGTCAACATCGAGCAGTGTGACCAGCGTATTTTGTGACAATTTGACACCTTATTCCTACTGGATGTTGATTATATGTATATTTTGACTTTGGTTTTGACTATGGTTTATGTCTGAATTAAAATATCTGTTCTGTTCTATTAAAACCTCATAGGTATATATTCTGGTAATATTTAGACATAGTATTCTAGAAACAAATATAGAAATTCTAGATACAATCTAAAAACGGTCTAAAATGAAGGATTAAATTAGAATTGCAACTTTGGAAATTGTAAGTTAAAATTACACTATATCAGTGCTTGTCTAACTGTATATAACTTTGTTTACTTGAATAAATGAAAATACATAAAAAGACTTTCTTGTTTACACTCATGCCAAGCGAGTTAAGAAAACATTGGACAGCCTGGGATTATTTCTGCATTTATGTCCCAGTTCAACTCACTGCAAATAGAGCTTAGGCAGTTGGTCTATGCACAGAATCAAACCGACGCCCACGGAGAGAGGTCAATTGCGCAGAAAAGAAAATTAAATTAATTGATAGAAAGGAGTTTAACACCTCTCTGAACGAGATGTATTTCAGTCATATCGCGGCGGCTGGAACACCTAACAATGGATTCCTGGTATTTCTCACACCAGTACTTCCACACTTCCACTTCATTCTTTCATTCTTTCCTAGCATCCAGCTGCTATCCCACTTAGGTTTAATGTTATCCATCCATTGGTGAGAGACAAATGTCGGAAAGAATATGCGCCACCGCAGGGGATCTAACCCATGACATCCTATGAAACAAACATTCTGACCGCATATGAAATTATTTGAGCCCAAAAAGGTGCCTGTAGAGTGCACAAAAGGTATTTCTAAGATTTGATTTACAGACCTAGTTAGACCAACTTGACCCAAATTCGAACTTGGGCGAGATTTTTGCAGAAATTACTTCTAACAAGTTAAAATAGAGCCTTTAACCAATTACAACTCGACAAAATCTTAGGCTGACTCAAATTGAAAGATTTGCAGACTACAATTTCAAAATGATATAATTTAGAAAATATTTGCCTTTCAAGGTAGAAAACATGGGCATTGAAGAAATTGTTTGTTTTTTCTTGAGATGCTTAAAAAGTGGGATAGAGTCGGTATGGGTTAAATGAAAATGCAGATGCTTATATTTATTTCGACATTCTTGCTAAATTCAAGTTCCTTAACCTGTCAATGTGATTCTTAAATCGCCATTCTTGAATGGGAGATATTTTACAAACGTCTTTGCATAATGAACTGTGTTTAAGAGTTAAAGCTTATAGTAAGTTTCTGAGACTTCATGGACCGATTAACATCCAATTTCCAAGGAATTCTGTTGTAACTTAGATAACACAATATACTTGTTTACAGTTTACAGTAATCTGGAATTACATACTTTATGTCTTCATGCACGTAGATTGACTGATTGAATGGGGTGTAACGCCACTTTGAACAATATTTCAGTCATATCGCGATGGCATGAGTACCTAACAATTGATTCCTTGTATTTCTCACACCAGTACTACCACTATACCCTTTCCTAGCTGCATGCTGCAATCCAACTTAGGTTTACGATTGTCCACCCAATGGTGAGAGACAAGTATCGGAAATGATATGTGCCGCAGCCGGGGATCTAACTCATACACGTAGAAAAAGAATCCTCTTTGCAGTTCTAAAAATAGATCAACGAGATACAAGAATGTTAGAAAGTGATAGAAACTCATTAGTTACTGCTCTTAGATATGGGAGATAATAGCTTATTATTACCAAGGGGAAATTTAGATTGTATACTTTAACCCATTATCAGACAACAATTTTAGCCTCGTTTAAATTGAAAGCAGTTGCAGGTTACAATCTCAAGTTGATGGAACTAAGAAAATATTTGCCTTATTGATATTCAGTTTCATTTGATATACACATATTAAACAGCACGGTAGGGACCCCTTCCTCCTGAAACAAACAAGTCTAAATCGAAATAGGTGTCTCGATTTTTTTTAAATAAATTGACAATAGGAAGGTAGGGACTTCGAACGTCCATACCATCATAATTGAACAATTGAAATCAAATCAAGAAAATAATAGAATCAATAAAAAGGAAGATAGGGCAGCCCAACCTCCGTAAACAAGAGCTGGTCACAGTCATGTGACAAATGCCCCCAAACGACAGGGTCAAGCATGTGGCTCTTTGATTTGTTTTGTAAACACAACCACGTGCATTTGTGATCTATACGTCTGGGTTTTTAATGAATGAAATTTTAATACATAAAATAATTTCTATAAATACAGAATGAAATCGAGAAATGCATTATGGACGGATTTTTCAAAAGTAGGTCAAAGTTCAAGGTCACTGGGTCAAGGTCAATGTCATGTAAAGTGGTCCACCCAAATAAGCATCTGTCCAAATATGGAAGCAATCCATTGAAGAATAAGAGAGTAAATACAATTTAACCATTCCGGAAGCAATTTAACCATTCGACACGCCCCTTTGACCCCAGATTGTCACCTTGACCTGTGAGATAGGAACCCGGGTCTTTTTCGCGACACGTCGTCTGAAGGTAGTGAACTTTTGTATGAAAGAAATTTGTAGCTGCGTGCATGATTATAGAAGTTACAGAGCGGACACGACAAAATGTGCCAATTTTTTACCTTTGACCCCAGATTGTGACCTTGACCTTTGAGATAGGAACCTGGGTCTTTTTCGCGACACGTCGTCTTATAGCGGTGAACATTTGTGCAAAGTTATATTGAAATTCACTATTGCATGTAAAAGTTACAGAGCGGACACGAAAGGGGGACGGACGGACAGACGGACAGTTCCATTAATATATGCCTCCCTTTGGGGCATAAAAATAAGGACTGGAAGATTTAATAAAAAAAACCCTGAAACAAACCTATGGTATCTGGTATATCTGAGTGACGGTTTCATCCATTGTTAACCATATCTATATCAATATGAAATAACTGCAAAAATGACAGAATGTAGTTAAGAATCGTTACTAAAAAACAACAAACAAATAACATGACAAGCACACCGGGCCAAGACAAATCGGGAAATGCAGTGAAAAGAAAGAGACCATGTTCAGGCTTTGAAATATGTCCACTGTGCGAAATTACAAAAAAAAACGGACACAGAACATTTATTTGTATTCATTGTGGCTTAGGTTATTGCATACACTAGGGAACTCAATGAATGCTTCATTAACGGCTTTCTTAGAGACAACATTTCTCGCCAAAAGGAATCCTGAAATCTTCATTAAAATTCTTTACAGACCCTTTTCCAATAATTTCAGAAAAGGTAGCAAAGCCGATATTTCGAATAATTTTGAAATTTATTTTCATTTTTTATTCTGCAAAGCCTTTCAAATGTTAAGAGTAACATCCCTTAGTAATGGACGCATTCAAAAATCAGCAAAGAATTTGATGATTCAAAACGGAGAGGGAATTTAATACAACTCCAGACATATCCAGGAGCCGCCAGATTTGGGGGCGGACGGTCTATGCAGTCGAGTAGAATAGCTCCTGGAGCTAGCAAATTGGACATTGGTACATATTTTGGACTTGTTTGTGTGACCTTTACCCCGCCCACCTCGAATCCAGCTAATTAATCATACCTGAGAGGGGTTTAAGAAGTAAAGGGAAAGAGAAGGGTTTCATCGATACACATAAACTGCACTGTACAAATTAGTGACCGAGTCATCTGAAAGTGAAGTAGAGTTTAGTTGTAAAGTTGAGTATAGTTGTAAAGCAAAAATGGGAATCACCCTTCAAGCGTGGAGAGCAAGAATTGGGATATTCATACATCGTGGGAAAAGGAGCAATGGGACTAAAAATACAGAGCTTTCATTCAGCTTCAAGTTCTCACTGAGTATTAGAATATTACTTTTTGTCTTACTAGTAGCCAACGGAATAGAATCAAACCCTGGACCAAATAATAAGGAAAACAAAAAGAGTACCAATAAGAACATTGACAGACAAGAAGCAGCTAAAGGTTCACGAATTCCACCACACAGGGAGCCAACAGCACCAACAAACGTTGATTCGAGTCAATCACCAGTACAACAAGATGAAATTCAAAGTAGAAAAACGAGAAAACAAAGAAAGCAAAACAAGGATCAGAGCAGTATCAATCAATTTTTTAGCCAATCAAATAGGAACCCTGATGAAACTGTACGTGAAACCGATCAGGAAAATGAGTTGACATATGAAACGGCGAACGATACTAGTGATGATGAGTACGAGGATGGAGGCTTGACTATGTCTGGCTTTAAAGATATACTTCTGGACATTCGACGAGAAGTGAAACATACAAATAGAGAGTTTAACAAACTGAACGAAAAGGTGAATGATCTGAAGGAAGACAATAAAAAATTAAACAAAGAAAATGAAGAGCTAAATCAAAAGGTGTCGACGCTGAATGAAACAGTAAATTCCTTACGTACACTTACTCAAGAAAACCAATATAAAATGGAACAAATGGAGGCCCAGTCAAGAAGAGACAATTTAAAATTCCATAACATTCCCGAGAGCCCTAACGAGACATGGGAAGAATCAGAACACAAAATTCGTACATACATTACAAACGATCTGAACATGGACTCTTCTAGAATTAGTATTGAGCGAGCACACAGATTGGCAGGAAAGTCAAGGCAGATAATTGTGAAATTCTCGTTTTTCAAAGAGAAAGAGGCGATATTATTCAAATACAGAGAAAGGGCAAAAGCGAGACGATCTGAGGGTAATCAATCAGAGAAAAATCCTGTGAGAGTAACAGAAGATTTCCCAGCTCGGGTTACAAAGGCTCGAACAGACCTGTATCCGTTTTTGATGAAATGCTTCGAGGACAAAAAGAAAGCATTTTTGAGATACGATACGCTCGTGATTGACGGTGTTCCACACATATACAATGCTGAAACCAAATCTATTGTGCGCCAGAAAAAACCAACAGAAGCAATCAGTGATTAACGTGTCGGCCAAAGCCTAAAATCATTACGTAGAAATAATAAAACAAGGATTAAAGTAAACTCTACCAAAGAACTTTCAACAATTATAAATGATTTAAATATTTGCTCATTGAATATAAGAGGTTTAAACAAGTACGAAAATGATGTTTATTTTATGAATTATTGCAAAAAATTTGATATCATTGCATTAAATGAAACATGGAAAAGGATTATTATTGAAAACAGCAGTTTTATAAATGGTTTTCTTCAATTTGATTTTGTCAGAAAGAGGGGTAACTCCTTCAGAGGTTCTGGAGGAGTTACTGTTCTTGTTAGAGAACATTTGATGTCGATTGGACGTAGCAGGCGCATATTTGATGAAATGTCTGAATGCGTTGTTCTTCTTTTTGACAGCAGAACTTTTAATACAGAATTTGATATTATACTTGTTTTCACATATGTATCACCTGATAAGTCCTCATTATATGATAATAATGAAAATGGTATTGAAATTTTGCAAGATAATCTCATGTATATACTCTCGTTTTATCCGAATGCTAGATTAATACTCATGGGTGATTTGAATTCTAGAACTGGTAATCTGATTGATTTTATTGAGAACGATGATATGGATTACATCTTTCATAATGAGATTAATCATGACTATCCAAACGACTCGTTTAACTTGAAACGAAATTCTAAAGATACTGTTATCAACAAGTACGGATTTTCTCTTATCGAACTTTGTAAATTATTTAATATTCACATTGCTAATGGTCGATCCAAAGATGATATTAAGGGAGAATATACTTGTACAGCTAATGATGGCAAAAGTATAGTCGACTACTGCATTTTATCAAGTGACTTATTTCCCTTTTTTGTCTTTATTTCATGTAGATAATGAAGAATTCTCTGATCATTATCCCATAGTATGCAAATTAGATTTTGGAAATGCTACAAATTTTAACCAAAAGTATGCACGTCCAAAAGAAAAATTAAACCATTATAATTTCTATGAGTGGAATGAAAACCTTAAACACAAATTTATTACAGATTTCAGAAAATTATTCCAAGAATTCTATGACTCGTTACGTTTCCCAATTAGTGATATTAACAATTTGATAGATTCCATATGTCATATATATACACAATCGGGGCAAATGATGAAAGTTAAACAGCGATCTGAGCGACCTTCGCAAAATAAATCTAACTCCTGGTGGGACGAAAAATGTAAGCAATATAAGAAAGGAAAGACGGTAGCTCTACGAATATTTAGAAGAACAAACGAAGAAGCCGATTTTTCTACATACAAAATTGCAAGAAATAAATTTAAATCTAAATGTAAACAAACACGCAAATCGTACGAAAAGGCCAATAGGGATGAATTATTATCAGTGCGACATCAACCTAATTTATTTTGGAAAATGATTAAAGATAAACCAGTAAAGCAAGTTTGTTCTATAAACTCTAACCAATGGGTCGAGTATTTCTCACAACTATTTAAATTAGAAAACCCCTTACCAAACGATGATTTATTGTCACATATAATAATCAATAATGATAGCACCCCTTTAAATTTACCAATTACAGAAGATGAAATACATCGCAGTATCATAAAATTAAAATGTAATAAGTCGTCGGGACCAGATGGAATCTGTACCGAAATGATAAAAAATACTGCATCTATTGTAACTCCATTTCTGACACATGTATTTAATATCATATTTAATAGCGGAACCTTTCCTAAGTCATGGAGTCAAAGTTTAATCACTCCAGTAGATAAGGGTGGACCAATAAATAATCCAGAAAACTATCGTGGTATTTCACTAATAAATAGTTTAAGTAAAATTTTCGTGGGAATTCTCACTGCTAGATTAACGAAGTGGACAGAAGAGAACAATATCATTCATGAAGAACAAGCCGGTTTTAGGCAAAATTACAGTGTTATAGATAACACATTTACTCTCCATGCTTTAGTTAAAAAATACCTCTCAAAGAAAAGAGGGCGATTTTACTGTTTATTTATTGACTTTAAAAAAGCATTCGATAGCATTAATCATGATAAATTGTGGGCATCACTACGCAGAAAAGGTATCGATGGAAAATTGCTGTGTACTTTTATATCCATGTACCAACAACTTAACTCCTCAATTAAGTTTACATTTCAAAATAACCCTTACATCACAGATTTTTTTCAATGCGAGATCGGTACTCGACAAGGCTGTTTGAGTTCACCGATAATTTTTTCTCTTTTTATCAATGATTTAGTTGATCTTTTAAAGTCTGAATGTAACCGTGGAATTTATATAAGTAATGATGTGGATGAACTTTCTTCTCTTTTATTTGCAGACGACGTATCTACATATTCAGATACCGTAAAAAGACTACAAAAACAATTGAATACTATCGAAAAGTTTTGTGATTCTACCGGAATGAAAATAAATACAGACAAGTCGAAAATTATAGTTTTTAGAAATGGTGGGATTTTACGCAAAAACGAAAAGTGGTCATTCAAAGGAACTGAAATTGAAGTCGTCCCATATTACAAATACTTAGGAACATACTTTAGTTCAAGATTAAGATGGAATAAAACACTCGAAAATCAGTCAGATCGGGCCAAAAAAGTGTGTTTTACAATATATAAATATCAAAAAAAGTTTGGCTACTTCAAACCACAAGAAGCTTTCAAATTATTCGACGCAATGGTCAAACCTATTCTATGTTTTGGTACACTTATGTGGGGATATCAGTATTACGACATTATCGAAAAAACACATTTACAATTTTGTAAACGAATTTGTAACTTGGGTAAAAATACAACTAATGATTTTGTTTTAGGTGAATGCGGACGTACTCCACTTGCCGTCCACTATATAACTGAATGTATCAAATATTGGGTCAAACTAACTACTATGCCTGACAATAGATACCCAAAGCAATGCTACAAAATGCTGCGGAATCTTGATGAAGCCGGCCGAAACACTTGGGCAACTAAAATTAAAACCCTGTTATTTGAGAACGGATTTGGGTATGCATGGATTGCAGGCGAAATAGGTGATGAAATTTTTTTCATCAAATCATTTAAACAAAGATTAATTGATATATACATTCAAAAATGGAGATCAAATTTACTCGAATGTCCAAAAGCGAATTACTATAAAGACTTTAAGACTATTTTAGAAGTAGAAACCTATCTTACCCTTGACATGCCATTTTTATATAAACGCAAATTAGCAAATTTTAGGTGCTCAAATCATAACCTCGCAATTGAGACCGGAAGACATGAACAAATAGATAGACAACTTAGGTTTTGCAAATATTGCCTTAAAAACAACATCTATACTGTGGAAGATGAGCTCCATTTCCTTTTAATTTGTCCTCTATACAATAATATTAGAAAAATTAGCTTTCCTAACAGATGGAACAAAGGATTACCAACAAACTTTTTATTTATTGAAATAATGCAATGTAAAAGACATGATTTAATTTTTGCTTTAGCTAGATTTATATCTATTGCTTTTGCTGAACGACAACATTTTCTGGATACTACAGATGATTCTTGAAATTTCCCATGTAAGCAGCCAACCAGCACCGTCATTAATTACCAATTTGGACAGTGAAGGTATAGATTAGACTGCTCTTGTTAGCAATTTGATCTTATCTGCACTCGGCAAAATTAAATGATTTCATAATTTCTCTATAGTACATGTTTGCAAATTGTAGCCATTTTCGAATGACGCAGGCGGAGATCAGTCGGTCAAACAGGGTGGCTGATCTCTGTCTGCATCATCTGTCTATGTACTTTTATATTGGAAAAATATGGAGCTGTAAAAAATTGAAATTCACATTCAAAAATTTAATCTATTATTTAACAAAGGGATTGTTACTCGTACATAATATTATATGAGGTTTTGTATTAGTATTATGGGCCGGTGGCCTTATATTACTGAATAAAGAATTGAATTGAATTTCGCCTATTCTGAAATTATTTATAGAGGGGTCTGTAAAGAATTTTAACCAAGATTTCCGTATTCCTTTTTGTAAGAAATGTTGTTCCTAAGAGAGCCGTAGAGTCTTTTGCTATGAACTTTAGAAATTTGACGTAGTCTGATCAATATTTGTTCGGCTCTATTCTCTAGTCCGCGTTGTCTATTTACTACTTATGATGTAGTCTGCTCTCTCTCGATTAAAAAAATGGCGAAAGCACATGTTTTGGTTTTGTTGCTCCTCTGAAAAACACAACATATTGGCGACGAGGATGAGCCGCATCGGCAGAATCGACGCATATGAAGACGCCACGGAATTATGGAGCTCATATCAGGAAAGGTTAGAGCAGTTCTTCCTGGCTAATGAGGTAAAAGATGAAAAGAAGGTTCCGGTGTTGTTGAGCGTGGTGGGGGGCCGAACATACAGTTTGTTGCGTGACCTGACTTCACCAGAAATACCAGGGGATAAGTCTTACGCGGAGCTTACGACAATACTCCGATCCCATTTCAACCCTACGCCGATCCCAATCGCCGAGAGGTTCAGATTTCACAAGAGGGATCAGAAGGAAAATGAGTCCATAAGAGAGTACAATGCGGCCATCAGAAAGTTAAGCGAGCATTGTGGGTTTGCTGACCTTCAGGATTCCTTGAAAGACAGGCTAGTTTGTGGCTTGCAAAATGAGAGCATACAAAAGAAACTCTTGACAGAAAAAGACTTGACATATGAAAATGCCTTAGAGCTTGCCATCGCTATGGAAACGGCAGCAAGAGACGCTGTCGAACTAAGGAAACACCAATCTGTCAACATTGTCACAACGTCTAAAAAGGGGCGAGCATGTTTTCGTTGTAAAGGGACTAACCACAGCCCTGATGAATGCAAGTTCAAATCTGCTACTTGCTATGGTTGTAACAAGAAAGGGCACATTGAGAAAGCCTGTTTATCTGAAGACAAGAAGAAGAAAGGGAAACCAAAGAAGAAATTCCAGAAATCTCGGAAGGTCCATGACGTTCACGAAAGTTCATCCTCATCAGAAGAATTTATGGGACATCTTGACGTGAAAAATGTTAATAATGTATCAAGTGATGTCTTCTGGGTAGAGCCCAGAATCCAGGGCAGGAAAATTCGTATGGAACTAGACACAGGGGCGGCAATAAGCATTATTCCCTTGACGACATACAAGGAATGTTTCAACAAACAGAAGCTGTTGGAATCAAATGTAAGACTTAAAACCTATTCAGGGGAGATAATTCGGCCAAAGGGGAAATTTGTCGTTCAGGTCGAGATCAATGGACAAAAGGAACTTGTTGAACTTTATGTAGTTGACACAAAGGGGCCAGCACTATTTGGCAGAGATTGGCTATCACGACTAAAATTAGACTGGTCAAATGTGCGAAATTTGTTTCATACAGAGACAAAATTAGACACCAGTGTTGATGGGTTACGACAGAAGTATCAACATCTTTTCAGAGACGAGCTTGGCTGTGTAAACGGTATTGAAGCCCGTATCAAAGTCAAACCAAGTGCAAATCCAGTATTTTGTAAGGCACGGGCGGCACCATATGCATTGAAACCTAAAATTGAGAGGGAATTAGACTCTTTAGTAAAGAAAGGGTTCTTTCTAGGGTTGAGACTAGCGAGTGGGCCACACCCATAGTACCTGTTACCAAGAAAGATGGATCTGTCCGCATTTGTGGAGACTTTAAGGTCACAGTAAATAAAGTGTTGGAGGTTGATCAATATCCACTTCCAAAAGTGGAGGACATCTTTGCGTCTCTGGCTGGTGGAGAGAAATTCACCAAACTAGATCTGAAAAACGCGTACCTACAGATGAAAGTACATGAGAGTGATAAACAATACCTGACAATTAACACTCATAAGGGGTTGTTCCGCTATAATCGGTTAAGTTTCGGGATAGCGTCTGCGCCAGCCATCTGGCAAGCCACCATGGACCAGATTTTAAAGGGTCTAGATGGGGTACAGTGCATTTTAGACGATATGATAATCACTGGAAAAGATAGCAAAGAACACTTGCGCAATCTTGACAACGTTCTTAAACGTTTAGACCAATATGGTTTGCGGCTTAACAAGGACAAATGCGAATTTTTCATGAGTAGCGTGACGTTTTGCGGTCATCGGATCGATCAAGATGGGCTACATAAGACGCAGGAAAAGATTAATGCCGTTTTGAATGCAGAAATACCTGGCAATGTCAGCCAATTACGCGCGTTTTTAGGGCTCGTAAACTATTATTCGCGATTCTTACCCAACCTTGCAACAGTTTTGCGGCCATTGCATCATCTGTTAGAGAAAAACGTAACCTGGAAATGGGACGTTAATTGTGCGAATGCATTCAACCGAATCAAAGACATGATTACTTCAGACGACGTGCTAGTACATTACAGTCCAGATTTGCCGGTTTTGGTATCATGTGACGCATCACCATACGGTTTGGGCGCGGTTTTGTCGCATAGGTTACCCAACGGCGATGAGAGACCAATAGCTTACGTGTCGCGAACGTTGACATCCGCTGAAAAAAATTACTCGCAGATAGATAAGGAAGCGTTAGGTATTGTTTGGGGTGTTAAACGTTTTCACACGTACCTCTATGGTCGCACATTTACATTGGTTACCGACCATAAACCGTTAGTGTCAATATTTAACCCTCAAAAGGGCATACCCGCTACTTCCGCTGCTCGATTACAGAGGTATGCTCTGTATCTCTCAGGTTTCACATATACTATACAGTATAAAGGTACGAAAAGTCATGGCAACGCAGATGGTCTTTCGAGACTACCACTTCCTTCTGCCGATAATGATGACGTAGATTCCGATGATGACGAAATACATGTTTTCTTCACGGAACAGTTTGAAAATCTACCCGTCACGTCAAAAGAGGTTCGTAAGGCAACGCGCCAAGATCCGACTCTTTCTCGCGTATATGACAATTTAATGAATGGGTGGACAGATAGTGATTCTAGTCTGGACATGTTTTTGAATCGGAAACTAGAGTTAAGCGTACATCAAGGGTGCATCATGTGGGGGGTAAGAGTAGTTATTCCAGAGAAACTGCGTAGACGCGTTTTGAGTGAAATACATGAGGGACATATGGGGATAGTTAAGATGAAAGCTATTTCCAGGAGCTATGTGTGGTGGCCAGGTATAGATGCGGACCTGGAATCACTCGCGAAAAACTGTGATGGTTGCTTGGCACACAAACAAAGCCCGTGTGCAGCACCTGTACATCCGTGGGAATGGCCTCAAAGGCCTTGGCAACGCGTACATGTCGATTTCGCTGGACCATTCGAAGGCAATATGTTTCTATTAATGGTAGATGCGCATTCTAAGTGGCCAGAAATCATACAGATGACATCAACCACTTCAAACAAGACAATAGAAGTCATGCGTGAAGTGTTTGCGAGGAACGGGTTGCCAGAGTGCATTGTGAGCGATAACGGACCTCAATTCGTTTCGGAAGAGTTTGGGACATTCATGAAGATCAATGGGGTGCGACATATCACCTCCGCACCTTACCATCCGCGTACAAACGGACAAGTGGAACGCTTAGTGTTTACTTTCAAACAAGCGATGAAAGCATCCAAGAGACATGGTGGTGCTATTCAAAAGAGACTAAGTAACTTTCTGCTATCATACAGATCAACACCACATTCGACAACGGGAGAAGCACCTGCCCAACTTTTCATGGGTCGAGTTCTACAAACACGCTTAAGTTTAATCAAACCAGTGACACATCGTAAAGTTAATGATGAGCAGGAGAAAATGTTCAAGAATAACTCTCGTTCAGCTCGTACATTCGATTTGGGGGAGAAAGTTAGTGTACGCGACTACCGTAGTAAAGATGAGAAATGGGTGTCTGGGTCAATCGAGTCAAAAACTGGACCTTTGTCATATAAAGTCAGTTTGGGAAATGGAGCGGTTTGGCGACGACACGCTGACCAGATCGTCAAGGGTCAGTTTCCTGTTTCAGATCAAGTCGAGACATCTATGCGCGATGTGACACCTTTGGTTCAACCGATTGTACCAACAGGAAGTGCTGTTCCAGCAGAGAAACAACCAGAGAGTCAAGAAGTCATCTTGGCTGAAACTGCACCAACTCGTCGATATCCAGTTCGATCCACTAGAGGCAAGACACCGAAACGTTTTGAAGATTAGTGTTGTGTGAGTTGTTACACTGTGTTTTGAGGCATAATAATCCTCTGTGTAACACTCAGTGTTTTGATATCTTTTGAGTTTAGTTTTAAAGTTGGAAGACTGATAGTCGTATTTTCCATATAAAAATCACCATTACCAAAATGTTTCCCAAAAACAAAATGCTTTCATGATTAGAGATGTTTTCAAAGTAGTTTTCACATGAATGGAAGAAAATTTCAGGTGATGTTGTCAAAAGGGTAAACACAAGTTGAAGTGTATGTTTAGATATACATTTTTGTTCTTTACACGAATGTATATTTCTTATGCAGTTCAAAATGTTTAAGGTAATCAAGACCAAAGCTTTACTGACTATCTTTCTTTATTTTGACCAATGTTTACAAATATTCCATGATGCAACAGACTATATCATTACTATAATACAAGGTACTATGAACTGACTATAAGTAAAATGTAAAAGGTTTGAAATATATAGACTTTTCCATCTAGTGAGGAGGAATGCTATGAACTTTAGAAATTTGACGTAGTCTGATCAATATTTGTTCGGCTCTATTCTCTAGTCCGCGTTGTCTATTTACTACTTATGATGTAGTCTGCTCTCTCTCGATTAAAAAAATGGCGAAAGCACATGTTTTGGTTTTGTTGCTCCTCTGAAAAACACAACATCTTTAATAAAAATTGTTTCCTTGCCTTACTTGTTCGAGAAACTGTAGAATATCTGGATTTGATATCTGACCAGACTGCTCACATGTGCTGAGCAGATTACATTCTATTAAGACCATGAAAATGATCATACAATGAAAGTCGTTCTAACATGGTAGCTATATTTATTTAATGTGTAACAAATTACAAATCAAATAAATGAACCAAAATACAGATATATTTTTTGTGGTTTCTTTTCAGGCCTGCTTTTAAATTAAGAAAGTGTGACTGTCAATCAAACACTCAATTGACCAATCAATTCTAGGGCTTCTATGTTTGTCTCTTACACTTGTGTAAATCCATTTCATCTTTGGATGAGCAAAATGTCATAACTACAGCTTAATGAAGCTATTTGTATGACCATTTGATAACTAACAAACTATTTTCTATTTTCCCACTACAAACTACTGCAGTGTTATTGCTTATTGTATCGCAGACATATTGCTCTTTGTCGGACTTGCCTGAAAAGCTTTCTGGTGTAGATAATTTTATGCCCAATAAAGGAATTTTGGGGTATCATTTATAGTTGCAACACAGCGCACTGTATGCCGTGTGACGGGCATATTTTGTGACAATTTGGTACCTTGATCAATTTGAGGCCTCTCATAGAAATAAAACCTTCTTTAAAAATTTTGAAATATCATGGATATCTCATTTGTTAGAATATTTGTAAGGTCATCAGGATGAACCCAATTGAACCCATTTGAAATGGAAAAAGACAGGACAAAGGGCCTTAATGATAATTACTTTGTTTACACTCTAGAGGCCACAGTTTCTGGCCAATCTTTGTGAAACTTGATCAGAATACATTGTGAGGTCAAAATGATGAATCATATTGAAAATGGAGAGTTTCTATTGGAAAACATTGGAAGAGTTGCGCTTATGATTATTCCTTCTTTTACAGTCTTTATCTCAAGTGACTATATTTTATAAAACTTGATCGGAATAATTATTAGGCCAAGGGGATAAACCCCCATTGAAAATGAGAAAGTTCTGTTGGACGACACGTGAAAAGAAGTCTTGTTGACAATTTTGGTCACAATTTTAACACAAACCTGATGAAGCTCGGTTAGAATTATTGTTACGTCATACGGATGAACCCTATTCGAAAAGGCAGGCAGGCATGCCTTATTGATAATTTCTTGTTAATACTCTAGAGGACACAGTTTAGGCTAATATTGGCCCTCTTGTTTTCCATGCATAACAATAAGGGTTTGACTTTTTAAACTTATCTGTGGGCCCGATAAGCTCAGTTGATAGAGAACTCGGTTTCAAACTTCGAGATCGAGTTCCGGGCAAACTCGACGAACAAACTTACTGCTTTCGGATGAGACTTTAAACCCAGGCCCCATGTGACGATGCTTTCCATCGTGCAGGTTAAAGAACCAGGCGGAGCTGCCAGTGGTTTCATTCAGTATCCTAGCACTGTTTTTAGAACGTTTAAGTCACCAAATTAACAGAAATACTTCACATAAATGCCGGCAAATGTCGTAGATCAAAGTTCACGTTCTTTCTAAATGAATGATTTGATTGGTCGACCGATTCGTTGATTGACAGCTGCGATTCTGTTTCTCTAATAATGTTTTTATATCATCCAATTAAGTTGAATTTTGACTAGAATACAATTTTACCGTCTTGGAACGGTCAATAAAAGTGTTAATTGAGTATGCAAGCTTTGTCGGCCACACCAAAAAGTAAATAAAGTTAATTTAACCTATAACAGACAGAACCTGAATGATTCCCGACTATAGTGGTCGAAGGCAACTTGTATTTTCTACACAAATCTACCCGGTTGTAAAACAAAAAATAAACTTACTGTCGACCAAGAAATGCGTGAATTAGATAAATTTAAATGAATGAGAAATCTCTTGTAAGGTCGAATTACCTTTCATTTGAGAGAGCAAAATTTACTTAAACAATATTTGAGCCATGGGTGAATGTATTGCTATATTGTTCGATTGAATGTCGGTCTACGTGTGGAAAGTCATCATTTTTTGTTAATATGACGCAGTACTTCAAACAAAAATTGACACTGTCAGTGTATTTTGGTCTACGTAAAGAACGACTTATTTGCAATAGGCGACAAAACAGTACTACATTAAACAGCGACTATTTCCCAAATTGCACTAATAGACTTGCGGGAAACTTGGGTTATTTACTGAAAACCATAATAGAAGAAAAAAACTTTTAAAAAAATCTTGACACCTTTCTAAGCTTGAACATAGTTAGTCGGATTCTTTGATAGCACTTATAGATTGAGATAGATTTTGTCGTTCTGTCGAGTCCGACATCCGTCGTGAGAACGAGAGACTACTGGGTGCCCCTATTTGTACGGCGAACACAGATAGTCGCCTCTCCTCTTGGTTCATACATAGACTCTTCAGGGCTAATCGAAACTTCTCCCCGCTAGTACAGTAAAGGAAAAAGTTGACACACCTATTCACGTACAACAGGTAAAACGTTATTGCAAATACAAGATGGTTTGTAGCCTCACTCATTCCTGAAATATACGGCTGAATCGCTGTAAAAATTGCGAAAGGGAGAGTACATATTACGATGGTTAATGAATCTGATATCAGCATGATTGTGAGTTGCTTCCCCTTTGCTGATGATGAATGTCGTGAACGTCTTATGACGTTAAGTTCGTTATTGTCGTTTCTTCGTGTGTCACTTCCGTTTGGGGACCGATATGACGGCAAGGTCCCGGATCTTTTGACGCTTGTTATGATAATGACATTACTAACACTTATGACGAAAAATGATAAAATCAACACAATGTTGTGAATAACAGGGAAAACCTTCTCAACGAAGTACTGAAATGAATCGTCACCATTTCCGAACGTACACAGATGAGAACGGATGTCAATATCCACCATCTCTGACTTGATCAGAACGAAACCGTCTTTAAGCAACACGAAAAAGAACAGAGCTATGATGACATATTTCGCTTTTTCTGTTGTGCAGTAAGATGGTGCTTTCAGTGGATTTTTGATCGCAAAAGCTCTTTCAAACGTCATCGCGGCTGTTAAAACAATTCCAAGATCACTCGAACTCCAACCAATGAAATTGATCGCCTTACAAATGACGTCACTACTATTACCTCGGTATATCACATCTGGAAAGTTGACATGTATCCAGTGAACCGGAAGTGCCACTGTTAGGCTAATGTTGTCAATTAGGGCGTTCACCGTGATATACAAGGATGTTGAAATGTGTACAAAGAACGACGTCCTCATCACACTTATCACTAAAATATTACAAACCAAGCCGACAGCCATCAAGAATGGAGGAATGAACAAGTCGATAGCATCTGCTATTTTTGACGTCAATGTTGTACCTGTGGCATTTAAATCGTTTAGACCCAACGAATTGTTGTTCATCGTCAGTTACCGTTAAACAACAGTGATGCGTTATGAATACTTTAACTTAAAAATGCACACATTAGTGTTTCACGTGGTTAGTTAACGTCCGCTTGTGATCTTTCTGAAAACTGTTGTCATAAATTCACGCCCGTGTTAATCCATTTACTACTAATGTTGATTGATAACAGAAATGTTTTTTCACGATGTCCTAAATTCGTGGCCTGCTAAACGTTTGAAATAAAATGTCCTCGTCAAAGTTGATTTTCTGAAGATGTATCCGTTGTTTGTTTATAGCGAACTGTTTGATATGTTTTATTCCACGTGTGCCGTGACAATGTATGTGATATCGTTCGACGGAAACGTTTTTCTCTCCCCGGAAGATAAATTAGCCCATCCAAATATCAATAAACCAATTATCTTTCGCAATGATTGCGTTCAACTCAAACTTATATTTCAGTCTCATATTACATTGTTTCCTTGGCTCGGACTTGGCGTGTATTTTCACACAGTTATCAATCGCTTATACAACTACAGAAACAAGAGCTGTCAGAGGACAGCAACGCTCGGCTAGTGCTGGTAGTAACAGCAATTCAATGTCGACATTTATAAGGCATAATACCTAAGTAGTAATAGAGATAAAAAATCTTCCAATTGAAATTTTAGTTAAACAAGAACGCCTTAGTCTGAAAGGGTTAAAACTCCACTATGATAAATGTAATTGTAATGAATATTTGCCAAGAAGATGATATGTTGGTCACAAAAGCATGTACAAAGGTTCAAAGCAATAGCATTGGTAGAAAGAGAGTTATTAAGTATATATGTCAGTTGCACGTAAGGTTTAACCAAGAATTTACAAGTCCGAAAAGAGTAAAAATTCCACTTAAATGAATGTCATAGTAATGAATCTATTTCTAGGTGTTGTATTATTGTCACAAACACATGTGTAAAGTTTCAGGCAATATCATTGGTAGAAAGAGATTTATTAAAGATATATGACAGTTGCACGCAAGGTTTAACCGAGAATTTCCAAATCAGACAAGGGTAAAATTCCACTGAATGTAAGAGTATTGAATCTGTGTCCGGAGGCTGATATTATTTCCACAAAAACATGTGCAATGTTTCAGAGCAATAGTATTAGTAGAAACTGAGACTTGACATTTGCACGTAAGGTTTAACCAAACCATTACGCCGACGCCTGGATGACTGGAAAAGACACCCCCTTCCTCGAATAGTCGAGCTAAACATAAATTAGATGAATTTCGATCAGATGATGTTTTCTCCTTCGTAGACGTTGTACTACAGGTTCCCATTATTTCCTAGGTTACTCTGCATGCTGCTTATCTGTAAACCCGAGTTCAATATAACTTGAAGATTTTTTAACCTATTATCACACAATAAAATTTCAGAAAGGTCCAAATTCAAAGAAGTTTTAGACGGCTATTTTTAAGTGATGATATTTTTATTTTTTTATTTTGGGTCGGAAAACGTTGTGGGTAATGAAGAAATTGCTTGTAACAAGCATTTTCTTCATTTTCCACAGTGTATCTTTAAAGCATTTTACTTGAGGGTCGTCAATAAGCGTTACTGTATGGCAATGGGTTAACTTTTTATAAATTGCATTTTATCAGAAGATGAAGAATGGGTCCAGTTTAAAATAAAATGCAGAAAACAAATTATGTGACTTTTGCTTTAGATACATGTGTTCTATAGTCTAGAAAAATGATGGGAAAGAAAGGAATCGGATGCAACATTAATCAATATAGTATTTAATTTGGCACTTGAAATCAGTATCTGTACGGGACAGGGTTAACCCATTACCAGACAAAAATTTTTTAGACAGAAATTGCAGAAAACAATTTTTATGATAACGAAATTTTGAATTTTTTAACTTTTCCATGTAGAAAACATTGTGTAAAATGAAGAAATTGCTTATTACGAGCAATTCCTTCATTTTTCCCAATGTTTTCCCAACCTTTTATCTTTAGTGGCGTGCAAAAGCATCATCGTTTGGGAATGGGTTATGAAGATGAATGGATGGAATCTGTTAAACATTTTTTCCTGGTGTTTTGTAACGATGGTTCTATTCATCATTACACGTATTGGAAAGGACAAAATTAAAATGGCGTAATTATTTGCAGATCTATTGAAGATTGGTATTTCTAATCACGATGTTGACACACCTGACCACTACAGACTGACATTGTTTCTGATCTCAAACTATCTGTCTTGGGTTCCGCAAAAATGTGTTAACCCTTGTAATGCTGTATAAATTACCTTACTGAACTGCTGCAAAATCAAAGGACTGAAAGCACTGATAAAAATTGTTGTTCAAAAATCAATATTTTTAGAAATCAACTCCATAAACAAATCTGACAGGAAAAGGACAAGCAGGAAGTATAGACTAAGATCAGATTGCACATAAGTGCAGTCTGATCTTAGTCTACACCTCCTGCTAAAACCGGAATATTCCGGGTTTAGCATGACAAGGGTTAAGTTACCTAGAATTTTAATCCCTGATAATTGTTTGCTATTCTGAATCGCATCTTTTATCCGTTATTATGAGAATATGAGTAAAACGCTTTGCCATTTCTACATCTAAATGTGCAGATCTGTTATTGGCCTAAATGATGGATCGCTGGCCACACCCACTGACCTCCGATAAAATCAGTTCGACTGATATATCGAACGGCGTTAGTTTGTCAGATATATGGTAAGGATTTGTCTGATTTTAACAATATTTAACCCTTTCCTGCACAATCCCTTGTTTTCACGTCCCAGAGATTTTATACTTAAGAAAATATTGTGAGAAAAGAAGAAATTGCTTGTTACAAGCAATTTCTTCTTTTCCCATAATATTTTCTAACCTATAGGTTGCTAACTTTTCATATTGCACCCACTATTAAGTTTCATCTGCAACTTCTTTCAAATTTGACCGGTCAAAAATTTTGAAAAACAGGAAAGGGTTAAGGCATATCTGGAGCACCTAACAATGGGTTCCTGGTATATCTCGCACAAGTACCACCATTACATCCTGTCCTAGCCTCCAGCTGCTATCTCACTTAGGTTAACGATTATTTACCCATTAGTGAGAGACAAATGTCGGAAAGGATATGTGCCGCCGCCGGGGATCGAACCCGTGACATCCCATGGTTGAAGATTTGGAGTCTGATGCGCTTCCATCTGCACCATGACGGCGGCCCATTTGGTAAAGAACAAGAAACAAAAAAAAAAAGTTGTTCGGCGACCTAGCTCAAGCTTGATCAAGCTGTTGCTATGGTGACCATAAATAAATATGTTTTAATGGTTTCGTGCTGTAGTATCGTAATTCTGTAAATTTGTTGAAGTGTACTTATAAATAAGCTAAGAAAGTCATCTTAAAAACAATCTGTAATTATAAAAAAGAGAACAAATTTTGCATAAATGTTACAATAACAACAATAAAACACACACACTGAAAACACGGTTGATCGGTTCATAAATGCTTCTTAACCCATTCCCACTCAATGACACTTTTTGACACCACAAGAGATTTTTTTTTGACAATGTTTTCAGTCCTAAAGATAAAAAAAAAGAAAGAAATCTTAAGCTTTAAACTTTTCGTCTGCAACTCTTTCAATTTGGACCAGTCTAAAATGTTGCTGTCGGGTAATGGTTTAACAGGTAGCTCTATAAGCATCTAAGAGCGAATTTTTGTTCTCAGTTGCGGATATGAAATGTAACAATATAATCATATGATATAACTGTATCAGAATACAAAATATCACGCGATTCCCTCAATTAAGATGATTATCTCTACTAAAGTTTTGCCCGGAAATAAGACCATCCCAGTTTGAGGCTCTCAAAGCGTTCAAATTCAATAACAGGAAATTATATTTTGCTAGATTTGTATGTGGTAATGATCTTCTCTCCATAGAGAAATATTTAAAAGTGAGTTTTAAATAAGCCCATATTTTTATAGAGGATATTTATTGAAAGGTCTTGAAATGCCAAATTTCTTCTATTTAAGAGATGAAGAGAATATTTTTTTTTATTTTCATGGAGATATGAATCGAAAAAACTAAAAACACTGTATGAATACGCGATGCCGATTCATACATAAGTGTGAATAAGTTTTTCGGTTCATACCTTCATGAAAACAAAACAAAAAAAATCCCTTCATTTCTTATAATAGCAACGAGCGAAAAAAAAAAACAAAACTTTACGAATTTTGATACCTTTTTGTATTGAACTATTCTGTACGGAAGCATACAAAATGGCTGCGTGCTCAAAATTTTGTTCATAGAGGTATGAATTAAAATTTTCGACCAATCAGAACGCCCGTTTTTGATAGACGAAACTAACAATTAAATTATAAAAAGATAAAAACGAGGCTTTGCTGAGGTTTTTATCTTTTTTGACCTTCTGACGGGTTTAATAAATTCGGTATTTGATATTCTGTTTATAATATTTTGCAAAAATTGAATAAGTCCTGAACTTTATCGATTTAGGATATTGCGCAAAATATACAACGCCGTCTTTGAAATTACGCCATTACGTGCATTACTTGACGTCTTTTTCACGGTAACAAAAACGCGTTATCAAAAATCTGTTCATTTAAGGGAAATGGACAGTTTTTACCGTCCCGATTTGAGGCTGAATTCCAATTCCACTGGGTGAAACTCGGACATGAGGAGAATGCGATTCGATCCAGTAACCAATATCTTTGCTTTTATAAAGTCGAAGCTAGAAAACGTTAGTTAAGAAAATATAATGACTATTGAAAGATTGTTAATTCAGTGCATTAGGTGTAAAATATTGTCTTATATTTAATGCCCAATGCCAAAAAATGAACAGGTTAAAAGACACCTATATGGAATACATTAATGTGCAATAGATTGAGACCATTTGAGGCAAAATTAAATAACAAGAGAATAAATTGTTGTATATTGGTCTCCAAAGTTAAAAGATTTGAGTCCAAATTTTTACTTCAGCGGAAAAGAGAATTGTATAAATCGGACACTTAAAACAAAGTCTTATTCTGTTGATTTCAACTGATTAAAATGGGTAAATTTGTTAGCCTATCTATGTTTATCAGTCTTGTAAGGTTGTCAGTACACTTTTCAATGCAATTAGGGTTCATAACTTCATAATGCTTATTTTCTATCAATATTTTAACGAGATCATCTGTCTATGAACGGGATCATAGAATATAAAACGTGTAATTTGAAGAAGTCATTGATATAAATATTTTCCCGTTGTTCATTCAAAACCAGATTTTAAAGGACTGTCCTGATGTATTCGTCTGTCCGGACTTCTACCGGTTTCCCCCACATAACTATTTTACTAGAGTAGCATCGACCATGTAATATCAAAAATATTAAATGGATCAAATTCCTGGTAAATTTTGTCTTCTTGTGTATTTGTAATGTATTTACTAAGTTTTATGAAAACACGTCTAAGGTCTCGAACTATCTAAGCTCAATTTAGATTTGTTTTTGAAAAACAAAGGTACTGAAAAAGAACAATTAAATAGCATAGAAAGTAAAGGTTGTTGTCTTTCACGGGATAGTTCTCAAGTGTGGAAGTCGAAACTCTTGATTTTTTATGCCGTCTGCATTTTGAGCATAGTTTAAACTTCTTTACTTAGCGGGTTGGTACGGAATCCTGATTCCGCCACCCACTTTTCGACCTACGAGGAACTGGAAAAGTAGAAATTATGCGCACTAACTTCCACTGTTCTAGTAATAATGTTATCGTGAAAAATGGAAGTTTTTGACCTGATAATTGTCATAAAACGTTTGACTTTTCGACCTCACGTTTGTTTAGAAAATGTATTGGTATGTCATCTAGTAATATAATAAAGTAGAAATACATTAGCCCATTAATTAGAATAATTTTCATAATTGAAATGTCTGTTTTTGGAATCGGAATATCATCGGTATTCGATCGAAACCTCGTAACTACGGCTTTGATATGAGCTGTTATATTTCTTCATTTTATCACAATGTATTCCAAAACTCTTTTCTTGAGGAGCTTTAAAAGGAGGGATCGAATGGGAATGGGTTAAGCACAATCGGGAATTTTTGGCGATTCTTTAACAAACAACGGTGCAAATATATTATTTATGCGCATAACATAAAGATATGACAACACTGTGTCTGTTTGTCTGAATACCCCTACCATAAAAGTAATGCACAAGTTTTAGATCCAAAATCTTGTAATAATGGAATTGATTTACAGCAAGCGAAGAGACCAAAACGACATTTTCTCTATAAAGGATGTTTCTGGTCTCGTTAGCTGATTGACTAAAATGTCCATACAAATTCAGTCGAGCGTACACAGCATTGATAAGCCCACGCTCTCTAATATGTCATAAACAAGCCCAGCTTTTGAACCTTTTCAAATCTCGGACATGCTATTTGTGGCTAAGTCAGCTAGAAATTGATCATGATCAGAAAAGGTAGTAAGCAACTTGAGAAAAGACGAATGAATGAGGGATGTCAGGATTTCCATTTTTCATATTGTTTCCAAAAGTAGTGTTTTCAGCACTTTTATTCAATTGTCAGTTTTCCCAACCAATGAATCGTGGTACTCTACATTCTACAATTTTGTTGTCGAGTGACGGTTTTCAAGTAAATAAAGTGAGCATATGCATTAAATATCCTTGCGTACTTCGAAGACACTGAGGAGACTGGTCATTCACACAAATGCAGGGGTCGACACTAACACTGTCCCGGATCCCTGATTATTTGGAGGAAACCCTCAAGTAATAGATAGGGTTTCCTGTGGGATCCTACTGAAGCAAAGTTAGTGTCGACCCCTGCAAACGTGTGCAGAAAATCTATAGTCGCTCTTCGCCAGGAGAAAAATAGTAGGCATACCTAGAAAAAAAAATCAAAAACAAACAAACAAACAAAACCCTCTAATTAAAGACTCTGGTTAGAAGCGCGGGCGTCCGAGCCTTCACTGGACGAACATTTGAGATGATTTAAAATGTCATGAAAAGCAGGATAATCGTAGGACCACGACTGGCGGCCTGATACCAATAGGCTATTACTTAAAACAAGTTTTGTGAATGATTGTTTCCGTAAAGGGAAACTCTTTTCAACAGTTTACGCCCATTTTAGGAACTTTGCAAATAATTGGTTACTAAGTCAACATGAAATTAAATCGAGCGAAGTTGAACGAAATATCGACCAGATAGTGACGACTATTGGCTCAGAAAAAATTGCAATCTGTTAACAATAGTGTTTAAAGCCGGCATGCGAAGGTTCGTTTCGTGTTTAATTCTTGTGTCCATGTTACCCTTCGTAAGCCATCATGAGGGCATTTTGCCAAATCGTTTCATCAACGGTGACCTCGAGCATCGTTCGCCCCACGAAGGCAATACGAAGGAAGCGAAAAGCTATCCGATTGTCTTGCGATATCAACACGACTACGCGAAGCCCTCGCAATGCTCTTGTGTCGCCATCGAATTATAGTACGATGACATCGAGATTGGGCCACAGTCTGGAGAAAGACAGCCAAATTTGAGTAGCTTATTTATGTGAGATGTGTCATAATGAAGTGGATATATAAAAAGGAAGCTCCACAGCTTCAATCACAATTCAATTCCTGCAAAATAACCTACTTTAATGACGAGACAGCCAGAAATAGGAAAGGAAAGAATATCTTATAAAACACGATCAGCAACTCTTACATGCCAATTAACTCCCCTTACATTTCTTAATTCGCTTTTTCAGTTCTTGCTAGTTGCCCTCCTAACAACTGAATTTCTCACCGAAGGTTGTATGCTATTTGGAGGTCATTTGATGCCTTCGAAACCTTCTTCGATCGCATTTTGGACAAGATAATCGATCCAGGGCCATCTTTGCCCTCTTGTTTAAAGGGGTTGTATGGAATTTCTGTATGGCCTATTTTCACGTAAAGAATCACAGATGATAATGTTGTTAACGCTACGTCTTTAAGTCCGCTCTGCCGCAGTGTTAGCGCGTCGAACTCCCAATCACGAGGTCCCGGGTTCGTTTCCCGGTTACAGTAAATATCCTTTAACACATTTATCTCCTACAAAGGGATGGACAATCGTAAAACTAAGTGGATGAGCAGCTGACGATTAGGAAAGGATGTAGTACTACTGATGTGGGAAATACCAGGAATGTGTTGTTAGGTGCTCCAACAACCGCGATATGACTGAAATAATGTTAAAGTGTCTATAAAACAAATTCAAACAAAGAAATCGAATCCTCTCTGTGTTAGCCCTTACATGCTTTTTTTTGAAAATTCCTAAAGCATTTCTAATGGAAGGAATTTTCAGAGAACAGTTCAAAATGCCAAAATTATGAATAATGACCATTGTGCAGGGAAGAAAACAGTGTGAATAAAGAAGAAATTGCTTGTTACAAGCATTTTTTCTTTTTTCCCAATATTTTTAAGTGTTAAATCACGCTCACGTGAAAACCAGGGAGTGTGCATTGAAGGGTTAACGAGTGTCAATTGAATATAGTGATATTTTCTTCAAGGATTTGTCACTTTTCTGATTAAAAATGAAACGCTTAAGCACATTGTTTATTGTAAAAGCTGTCGTTTACCTATGGCGATTAGAACGCCTCCTTATTTTTCTGATTAATTATATAATTTATCAACAAAAACCGAGGTTTCAATTCAAAAGTGAAAACCCGATTTGAATTAAATTTCCCACTGACATTCGTGTGAATTTACAGATGTGTCTCTTTGACAAGCCTTTTTTTTTGTCTTATCTGTGACGCCTATTCTGTTCTAATTGACCAATCGCTGGCCACGCCCCCTGAGCTCCGACAGAATTCTCCATTTCGATATTAAACGTCGTTATTTTGCGTATGATGAATATCATGTTACATAAAAATTGAAATGGTTGGTTTGCGACCTTAACGTCGTTACTACAGATTGATTAAGCTGTAGTTACGACGTTTAAGTCACAAAACCAACAAAAATGCTTCACATAAATATCGGTCAATGTCGTAATACAAAATTCGCTTCCGGTCTAAATATTTGATTTGATCAATAAATTGATTCTTTGATTGATATTCGCGCAACGTGACAGAAAGGAATAAAAGAAAATGTGAGGAAATATCAGTATATGATTGTCCAATTAAAGAAACATGAAAGTTGGTATATTTCAGGGTAGGAGTTATTATTTTCTCCCTATATTTATTGATTTTATCTGACAGCTCTAGACATTGATTCGATTTCTTTGAAATGCGTATCAACTGCACGAACCGTACAGGTAGTTTTAGAGTGACCATGAAAAACTGTACAGGCCGACCTTAAATAGCATTGTTCAAGAGCAGGTAAATATTTTCTTTCCCTTCTTGCATTAGACAAAATTTATCAAATATAGTAAAAGTTTTTAACCCTTGTCCTGCTAAATATTTTTCCTCTCTTCACTTTATTTGAAAACTTTGATATAATCAGATTGATCTTGTGTTGAAAAATGTCTCTCAAAACAACAACAATTAGATGGTTGTGCAGGCTAAAATCAGATTGCACGTCTGTGCAGGCTGATCTAAGTTTATACACTTGCCAAAGCCATTATCAAAGCAGGAATATTCCGAGATCAGCATGACACGGGTTAAAATAGCTGCGACGTCTAGATCACGAACCAACTATTTGACTTTTTTGTTACATGCTTCTGGCCATAAATTTTGCATAATTACGCCGTTCTAAAATAACGCAGTTTGCGAAATGCCATATTTGTCCTTGAATGATAAAGCGGATCTTTCTGTCGGAGGTAAGTGGGTGGGGCAAGCGAACTGTCAATTCACCACGATGTCTTATTTTAAAACATGTGACCCGTCAAAAGAAAAGAGCCCTCGGGGAAAGCCCCAAATCAAATATTTGAAAAATAGATTAAATCCAACAGAGGCCAATCAGACATCGCATTCCAAAACAAACGAGAGCCATGTCGGACATGGCCATCCCCCGCCGTAAAAGCTTGATAGTAAACTGAAGCCAGATAGATTTAGGCTTCTTGTGCACTGCATTTCTTCTCAATGAGTTCAATAATAGCTATTATACTTTCAGAGATATGCTCAGGACAAAATCTTAGTCTTTAAAACAACAAAGGGCAATAACTCCAAAATTATGCAAGCAAGAGTGTGTGGTTCTTGTGCACTGCACTTCTCCTCAACGAGATCTATCCACTTATGAAGTTTCAAGTTAATAGCTATTATACTTTTAGAGATATGCCCCGGACAAGTTTAGTGACTGAAGGACGGAAGGACGGAAGGACGGAAGGACGGACGGAGACCATTTCTATATCCCCTTCGCCGAAACGGCGGGGGATAACAAAAAAGATAGCTGGTAATGTAGAACGTAGACTGATCAGAGTCGATACTTTTCTCACTGCCAAGGATGTCTTGAAAGATCACACCGTCGGTGGTCGATCAAATTGTCGTAACTACAGCTTGAATAAAGTTGTAGTTACGATGTTTTGATGGGTCCAACGACGACACATTTCGTCATCGTAATTTCGAATGATACCATTTCGCGTGATGGGTCACTTTGAATCCATATGAAGCAGTTAGTGTGTATATATTTTGATAATTTTGACCTTTAATCACTCATGACCTCTTGTGGATCTATAAATAGTGATGAGTTATGAATGACCCCATCAAGACCGTTGGTTTAGCACTCGACTTCAAATCTCGAGATCGTGGGTTCGATCCCCGGGCTCACCAAACTACATGTAAGAGTCTTTCGAACGAGACATTAAACCGTGGTCTCGTGTTATTGTTCTTTCCATCGAGCACGTTTTATAACCAAGCGGGGCTTTCAGCAGTTTCCTTGCACTATTATCCGTACCAACTAACCGTCTTCTGGGGGTGTTGCCCATATGGACATGTGCTAAGGTAGTGACGCTAAATAAATGGAAATACACAAGCACAGTCGTTATCTTTGCTAATATTAAAGATGTATTCAATGAAAAAAATTCATCTATTTGCAAAAAAATCACTCAATTAACCGGATGCATCAATTCTGACTTTGTTCATACGTTTCATGTGTCTTAGTTTTGATTTCATTTTCGCTTTGTTTTCTTTATTTTTCTTGAATCTAATTTTCTCAAGTTCTCGCGATGTTATTCTGTATCCCTCTTCTTGTTGTTTACGTATTTTCTCCTGTTCCATATTAAATCTCACCAACTCTTGATATTCCGGAGATTTCTCATTGATTCGTCCATAAAATTTGTCAACCCACTGAAAAGTAATAAACGATAAATAGAATAGCAACCAAAATGTCTTAACTACAATTTGAACACTGTTTAAATTATAGAAATATTTATCCCTTGTCATGCTGAACCCGGAATATTCCTGTTTTGGCAGGAGGCAAGGACAAAGATCAGCCTGCACATATGTGCAGTCTTATCTTAGTCTACACCACCTGCTTGTTCCAGCTGAGCAGGGGTTGTTCATAGGATTAGTTGTCTAAGGAAATATTAGTTCTCTGTAAGAGCTTCAAGTGCTTACAGTCCTTTGATTTGAATGTATCTTTTTGAAACAGATTTAACTCAGTATGACAAAGGTTAAGGGGTGGTCATGACGTGTTGGTCACCTACTAGTAAAGTAGTGAGCCAACTAACGAAAGAAAAATGCATAAATACATTTTCAGAACCAGAAAAGACGTTTAAATATAAAAAATTATAAAGATTTTAGAAAGAAACACGAAAAGTATGTCTGTTAGTTTTTTAATTCAATAAAGGTCTCCTAGAAAACTAAATGAATGAGATATTTCATATTGCCTTGTATAAATTAGAGGGGTCAGCGAAAATCTATATAAAATGGACCTATATATAATAACGTTGTTCAGGAAAAACAGTCTAAATGACGTAGTTTTATGACGTTTGAAAATCCCTATGATGACGTCATAATTGGCTAATTATTACTACTTCCCTCCGGAATCTACTGTAGAAATGAACGAATTGATTTAAACATGCAATGATTATTTCTTCATTGCCCTTAAAACGTTTTCTATTCTAAAACACAGACTTTAAAAATTCATAGCTAAAATTGCCGTCTGTGACATCTCTAATTTTGGACCAGGCTTAAAATGTATTGTTTGGTAATGGGATAAAGTACAAACTGTTTTGACTTTTTCAGTTTTCAACATATTCACATACGTTACTTAATTTTGGGAATCAGAAAGAGAGATCATTCTAATCTTTCAAAATTATAATCCCCCCCCCCCAAAAAAAAACCCCAAAAACCGAAACAAAATAAAACAAACAAACAACAACAACAACGTGACCGGCGATCCGTCAAAAGAGACATCAATAGCGTTGAGACAAAAAAGCTCACCTTAAACATAATAACAAATCCCGTCCCACCATCATACACAGATACAGGGAACACTTGCCAGTACCGGTGTTGCATGAACGGTTTGGTCTGAATATATGATGTCATCATCTCACATGTTAACCCAGACTCTAAATCTTGTTTACTCGCTACTATGGCAACTGGGACAAAACGTAGAGGCAGTTCGGCCAGCACGATCTCTAGCCGGTTTAAAGCAACTTTAAGTCTGAAATGTGTATTATAGTTCTTTTCGGAATCTATCACTATAATTAAAGCCCCAGTCAAACTTTATTTCCAATTATTCAAAAGATACCAGGCTTTAAAAACTTAATATCTTTGCGTCATACCGACATCATTTCAGCAAATTAATCAAGATATATCAAAAGGCATTATTTCTGCATTTTAAGTCCGAAAAGTGATTTTTAAGCAGTTATGCCATTATTTAGTCCGAGTAATACTTTATCTCAGACAGAAGAGTAGGAAATGTACTACACTTTATTTTTTGTTTTAGTCTAATTGAAATTATTAAATTGAATTTATCAAAATGTATCAAACAAGCATTGTTTTTCTATATATATTTAAATTAATCTATTTCAACAAAATACCGCTCATTCATCCCCCCCCCCGAAAAAATGCTCTGCAAAACATTGTGGACAATGAAGAAATTGCTTGCTACACGAAAAATAATAAAGAATTGTAAATTAAATATTATCGTCTACAACTTCTTTCAATTTAGACAAGTCTAACTTTTGTCGTTTGGTAATGATTTTAGAACATGATAAAAACACGTAATGTATGGCCGAACGATAATTTTAGACTCTTTATTTAAACGGTGATTGAACTTGAATCCATACTTAAAGTAACTTGCTATCAAATAAATTATGATTTCATCGTTGGACTTGCAAAATGTCGTAAGTACAGATTTGTACAAGCTATAGTTACGACATCTGCACGCCAAGCAACGATTATTGGAATCGATTAATATATCGTGTTAACATTTCTTATTTGTTTGCCGCGTCTATCAAGATTGGTGAATTCTGGTCAGTTGATTAGTTTTCATACAGGGACCTCCATTCATCCCATTCCAAAACGAAATAATTTTAGACTGGTCCAAATTGTATAAGAGGTTGCAGACGACAAGAAAAAGTTGTTTTGAATTGAAACGGTAAGGTTCATATGAAGAGGAAAACATTGTGAGAAAAGAAGAAATTATTTGTAACAAGCAAATTCACATTTCTCACAATGTTTCCGTACCTTTATTTCTTTGGTGCGTGACCTATTTGGGATTGTTTGGGAATGAGATAAAAAGGTGGACCTCAAAATGGATTTGGAACTATTTTGTATTACTGCGGCTAAAGATGGAAGCTGATTTCTAAAGCATACAAACTTTTTTTCGTCCCCCGTACCGTCGACAAATAAAATCACCATTCCCGTATTTTCCATGAAATGTAGGAATATCCGTCTGTCATCCACACACCCTCCTATGTCAATACATTCAAAACTGAAAAGAATATAGAATACGATGCGAGAGTGATATAAACCCATTGAATATTTTTTTATATAACTTGGGTGATATTACACAAGTGTAATAACTGTGCAAATAAATTCGAAGCCTTTTCGTGACCGCAAAAAAGACGTCACAACGCATGTAACGACGTCAATTTGCAAACGGCGTAATATGTTTTGCAGAGTGTTAAATATCGACGAAACATATTACCCATTCCTACACAATGACGCTTTTTGACGCCCCGAAAAAAAATATTAGGGAAAACATTGTGTTAAATGAAGGAATTGCTTGTAACAAGCAATTTCTTCATTTTCAACACTGTTTTCTAGCCAAACAATTGAACTTAAGTTGTCGTCTGCATCACCTTTCAGTTTTGACTAGACTAAAAACTTTCTGTTTAGTAATGGGTTAATTTTTAGTGATTTATTGCAAAAAGTCAGGCCAAATTATAATTAGAAAATTCGTGGATTTAATAAACGAGTCTTCTTAACCCTTTCCTGTTTTTTGAAATTTTAGACTGGTCCAAATTCAAAGGTTTTTCAGACGAAAATTCAAAGTTGAACTTATTTTAAAAATGATTATTCAGTAGGGTAGAAAATATTGTGGAAAAAGAAGAAATTGTTTGTTACAAGAAATTTCTTCTTTTTCAACAATGTTTTCTCAAGTATAAAAACTCAGGCACGTAAAAACCAGTGAAAGGGTTAAACAAATAAAAACTCGACAGAGCCTCGTTTTAATCTGTTTATAGATGACTCGTTTAATAAATTCAGTAATTCATAAGCATCCATTTAAAGCCATATCTTCCCCCCATACACACTTTAAAATTAACAAGAAAACCATACTCCAGGCTCAAAAGCATACGACGACTGAAATTATAAGATCAACATAATTCTATGAAGTAAGCCTACAATTCACGAAAGAAGTTACGATTTTTTAAAATATGACCCACCACAATTAAAGGTTGTTTACATCAAATGAAGACGTCAGTGATGACCCTATAGCTAGATCACGAAGATTAACGAAATCAACCGAAGAAAAGCGAACATTTCCGGTAAAGAATTGGGTGCATTCGTCTCGGCTTCAAAATGTAAACAAACACAAATTGAAATACACAAGAAAACACAAAGTACTCTTTCTAGAGAGCATCAATCATAACCTGCTTTTGCATATCGATATTAAGAAGGACTTTCTTTGCTCTAGTGACCAAATAAGCGATAGATTATTCAACATTTTTTTTCTTTCTCGGAGGGCAGAAAGGGCTTTAGTATCCTCTCGTTATTTCACACCACAAAATATTGAACAATATCCTGTTACAGAAAAGTTTTTGAAATATATTTTCTCAATATAAATGACAGACTTGGGAATGTTTTCGCTAAGTGACCCAAGGGAAGGGGGAGAATTGGCAACGAACGCTAAGACGGGAGAAGACGAATAAGCTATAGTTATAACGTTTAAGTGACCAATCACGACTGCCAATCAAGAAATATATCGACCAATCACATCATTCATTCAACCCGAAATTGAGATTGGAACCGACATTTGACGACATTTGTGTGAAACATTTTTGTTGGTTTGGCGACTTAAACGTTATAACTGTAGCTTATTCAAGCTGTAGTTACGACGTTTAGGTCTCCAACAAACCATTCTACTTTATTGTTACATTTTTTAGCAACAAATTTTGCAAAATAATGCCGGTTAAAATCGAAGCGGGACTTCCAGTTTGAGTCAGTGGGTGTAACCAAATGAATAAGTGGGCGGTTGGGCGATCGGTCAATTACCGTGATTGTACGTATTTAGACCGAAAGAGGGTTAAACCAACGCACAATTTTGCACCGCTGGCTTTCTCATTGGACTGACTGATAGGCATAATGCTCATTTACCTGGATGGTTTTTAGCCTGAGATTGCGTAAGCAATCTGAGGCTAAAGTTACAATGCTAAAAATTCTAATCCATGCAGAGTTTAATGTGAAAACAAAATGTAAAAATATCTACCGCAATCAATGTGATCTTCTGTCGCATGGAAAGTAGATCGGATGTGACCATAAATTAATACGCCCGATTGAGGCGAGAAGGACGAAGGCGGGATATGACTCGTTGAAAGCCATAATTCAACCAAACTTAACTAAAATTCACAGGAAGGATCCTTGGGTGGCCTTCATCAGATCCCTTCAAAGCATTTTGATCGGGTGAAAAATTATGTAACGATATATACATGTAAATATATCGTTATAATACCTCAACGGTATGAAAATTATTGCGGGCAGGTTGTGTCCCCTAGCGCACAAATTGGCAGATCTGCGCATAATCGACAGTAGATTTGGGTAAAAAGTGGCACCTCCGATAATCCGACCATCAAACTTTTTCTGCCCAGATTATATATCTCCTGTATACATATCTCAGGCTTTCAGCGCTTTTAGCCCTTTGATTTTGTATGAAGGAGCAGTTTATTTCATATAGTACTACCTTGAAACGGCTAAGAAGTGGTCTGTCGTCTTCTAGTCAATACTTGCTAATTCTCGAATTTACACGAAACCGGTTAATCCTTTAACCCATTACCAAACGACAGAATTTTAGACTAGTGCAAATATAAAAAAAATAGGAGACCATTTTTGCTTTATCTTTTGTGATATAGAATCACCGTAGGAAATGAAGAAATTGTTTGTCCGCACAACAATTTCGTCATTTTCCACGATGTTTTCAAAGGATTTTATCTTTGTGGGACATAAAAGTAGGATAGTGTGGTAAAGGGTTACTCATTACGTTACAATATTCTAAAGTTTAGATTAAAATATTGCAGACGGCTTTTTGAAAATGCTTACTAACTGAAAAAATAAGAGCGTAATGTTTATGTTTGTTGCCTATTACAATTTCTCCTTTCCAACAATGTTTCCCTAAAGATTATCCTCCCATGCTGTTAGAATGTTAAAATTGGCTAATAAGTAATCGGTAAATATATTAAAACATTAACAAATAAGGCTTAGCCCATACCTGTTTTTCTCTGAATGTATCGTTTCTACATTATAATCCGGGGTTGGAATAGTTTTCACAATTTTGTTCAGTTTCAGGTAATATAGGGCGGTTGTCTTGCCCGATTCTGGGGATCCAATAAACAGTAGTTTTTTCCCGTAATGTCGCGTCTTGCCTTGTTTACAGCCCATTCTGCATTTCATACCCACATTTCACATGATTAGCAAGTACCTTGCAATAATATCACATTGTTAAACTAATTGGTTTTAAAGTTTTTAAAATTGTGAATACAACTGTATATATAATGTTTTGTTGTTGTTGTTTCTCTTTTTATATGTGTGTATATATGTGTATGTATGTATATGTTTACAACTTCAATGCTTGAATGACGATTATATCTTCTTATTGCAGTAATATTGTATCATTGTTGTATATATCAATTGTTTTATTAAAATTTACTGTTTGTAATATATGATGTTTTGAGAGGCCCAAATGGAAGATTGGGCAACCAAATGTGTAGCCTCCTTAAATAAAGTCGTTATTATTATTATTATTACTACTACGAAAACGGCAGCCTGCAATACATGGACTTTAAGCTATAAAATCCTGCCTGCTGCAAGATCGACTGCATTTTTCAATTTTAACCCATTACCACACAAGAAAATTTTAGACTGGTCCAAATTGAAAGAAGTTGCAGACGACAATTTAAACTTTATGAAGATTCGGATTTGTTAGTCTTTTTAAAAAGAAAACATTGTGGAAAATGAAGAAATTGCTTGTAACAAGCAATTTCTTCATTTTCCACAATGCTTTCCAAAACTTTCGTAATGAGGGGCGTTTGAAAGCGTCATTGTGTGGGAATGGGTTAACTATTATTATGTCTTATAGTTTCATTTTCCGAAGGTTGTATTTTATTTGATATCTTTATATGAAAGTCTAAATAGAAAACATTAATCCATTACTACATGACAAACTTTTATACTGGTCCAAATTGAAAGAAGATTACAATCTTAGGTTGATGATATTCTTAAATTATTTGTCTTTTGGGGTAGGGTAGAAATCATTGTAGACATTGAAGAAATTGCTTGGAACAAGTAATTTCTTCTTTATCCACAATATTTACCAAATTTGATTTCTTGTGGGCGCCGTAATAAGAGAGATTGTGTGGGAATGGGTTATGTCATTTACAGACTGGTCATTCAAACACTACCAATACCTATTGGTTACAATGATCAAGTTGGTCTTTGATTGAAGTCCATAGTATTTACCACTATCCTAGTCGAATATAACTCCAAAATTGAAAATCACTTTAATTCTTTCTCACTTCAGCTCATAGCAAAGGAAGAATTTGAAACAAATAGCTTGTTGAAAATTCACTTAAATTCTTTCTTTCGTCTATCTCTCGTCTGCTTATAGCAAAGAAGGTATTTAAAACAATTGGTCTTTGATCAAGCATATCATATTTAGTTACCAGACTTTTTACTTGAATCCCCACGAACAATAGCCTACTGAATATATGCGAAGTTTCGTATATTTTATTGATGAAGGATAGACAAGTACAAATGTCGTACGGGGCAAATTGAAGAGATTCATCCTTTCGGAACAAAACATCTTAACTACAGCTAATCAAAGCTGTGAGTACAACAACTTAGTCGCTAAACGACATGTCCCAAGCCACGCAGTTGTTGAGATTTAAATACCAAGGGAAACTAATCCAAAAGTTCCAAATATGATAAAATATTGTTTACTTCCCTTTATTTGCATATAGCACGGTCCGGTAATTGTCTGTGGGAGGCTAGTTTGTATTAATTGGGTTTAACGCCGCTTTTAACAATGTTTCAGTCATTTCCCGGAGGCTGGAGCACCTAACAACGAATTGGTATATCTCGCACCAGTAGTACCATCACATCCTTTCCTAGCCTCCAGCTGCTATCCCACTTGGGTTTACGTTTATCCACCAAATGGCGAGAGACCGTTATCTAACGATAGGTGGCATTTTTCAAATACTGGAGAATATGACATGCGTAGACAACGGGCGAGAGACAAATATCGATAAATATAGGGGCAGTAACCCAGTCGTGCTCATAGAACCTTTCTTTTACATTTTTATTGAAGCTGTACTTTTTTTTCCAGGAACGGTTTGGTCGCATTTGCTCTTGTTTTCTAGAATATTTCTTGGCATAAACGCACTTTGCATGTCAAAAATAACGGTTACTTGCGTTCACTACAATCGACAGAGAGCGTATGTCAATCAAAGAATCAACCGACCGATTGAATCATTTATATGGGGCATAGACTTTGAAACCCGACATTGACCAACATTTGTATGTAGCCTTTTTGTTGGTTTGGCGACTAAAACGTCATAACTACAGCTTATTCAATCTATAGTTACGACGATGAGGTCGTCAACCAACTATTTTACCCTATTAACATGCTACTGGCAATAATTTTGCAAAATAACGCCGTATACTAAGTGGAACTTCCTGTTGGAACTTAGAAGGCATGGTAAGTAGTACGTTAATTAAACCTAGCTTGAAGCCGTATACTACACCATGTTTTCAAGTATTCGAATATCAGTCACTTACCTTAGATCAATTGGTTACAAAACTAAAATTCAAACCTCGGGGCTACGGATAAGAGCCCCGGGTTGACTTACCATATAATCTATTAGATGATTGGATGAGACCTTATACCAAGGCCCCGGTGACGGCGCTATTCAACGGGCATGTTCAAGAACCAGCCGCAACTTTATACACTTTCACCCTTTGTCATCTCCTCTCACTACTCCATAGCATCTAACCGCCATTTTGGGAGTCCTTAAAGCGTATCTTGTAAAGATTATGGAAGAAAATTTTTGGCTCTCAATTTTAACCCATTCCCACAAAAAGACGCTTTTAAACGCCCCTAGATATTAGGCTAAAGGATTGGAAATCATTGCGGATAATGAAGAAATTGCTTGTTACAAGCAAGTTCTTCATTATCCACAATGTTTTCTACCCTAAAAGACAAAGGTTTTGAAGATTTCATCAATTTAAATTTTCGTCTGCAACTTCTTTGAAATTATACTGATCTAAAATTTTATCATGGGTTAAATGTGTAACTTAAATGCATTTAGACATGAAAAGAAGTTGATCAAGCTGATGTTGTAAGGAAAAGCAAGAGAATAAGCAAGAAATCTTTGCATCAAGTTACTAGACGCCAAATTAGTCAACAAAGTACAGCCGAAAAAGAGTCGAAATTCATCCGGTAAATACTTTATCTGTCGATTTCACCGAAAATTTCCCTATTTTTGGTATCTATGACGTATCAATTACATCATTGGCTTCCGCTAGCAATTCAGACGTTATGGACATTACCCGAAGACTACCGACCTCATCCGATAAGTTGCGAATGTTTCAAAGATATCACATTAAATTAAATCTACAGTGTGTTTAGTAGAAAGAACATTTATCGTGAAATGACATTAATAACTATTGGAAAAGCAGATAATTTTCCAATGTCAAATTTTAATGAAAATCTGTTCAAAAGCCGCATAAACAAAGGAGACAACTAATTTTCGAAAGAATTTTTGTGTGTGTACAATTTACTTTAAGGGGGGCACCTTTCTTTGATGCAACACTATTCTCTTTCTAGCCGTAATTTCCTATGTATCACTGATGTCTGATAAGCCCTATCCAGTTAAACCTACCATTATTTTTTTTTCGCGAATACTTGCAAAGGGTACCCAGCAGATCAGCCCTTTTGATTTTGTTTGATATCAAATTTCGAAGAACAACATTTTCAAATATTTTTAATATATACCTAATTTTAACCAATTACCAAACAATCCCCCATTTTTACACACCAAGAAATATAGATATGCAAAAGATTGCGATTGAAGAAGGAATTCTTTTCTCGCATTTTCTACAAAATATGACCCTTATTTTTCCAATTTAAACCAACTTTGTGTAGTTGTCTGCAGCCTTTTCAATTCGGGTCAGTCTAAAAATTTGTCATTTGGGATTGGGTTAATTTACCCTACAAACTCAGGCCAACTTCATCTATGATTTTGGATAGATCAAAGTTTGTTCGCAAATTAATTCATCCAAGGAGAATTCATGTAAAATTTGATCAAGATTCAATTGATACAGTCTGAGGAGAAATGCTTTAGTTTTCACTATATATAATAAGGGAATAAGCCTTTCTTTTTAAGGCTTTTTCATCCCTCTTAAATTCTTAAAGGAATATAATATCTTTCCCATAAAAGCAATGTTTTCATCTGATTAAAAATTCCTGAGAGAAATCGGATAAAAGATTTCCAAAGAATCATTCCTCTGAAATCTGGTGGAAATCACTGTGCTGCAATCTGAGAAAAGAAATGTTTTTTTTTTTTGTTTTTAAAGCTTTCACTAAATACCATATATGTCCATAAAAGTCATGTTTTTCATCAAATCAAAATTCTGATAAAGGGTCACCAAAGTATCATTCCTGTGAAATTTGGTTGAACCATCCGTCCAATGATTTCCGAAAAAAAAATGAATGCCTTTGCCATAGATGAAAATAAGCCTTACAAAAAAAAACCACAAAAAACAAGAGGACCATGATGAACCTTAACCGCTCCCCTGAGTATGGTGGTTCATGGCCATATGATATATTCAAAATAGCAAAGTCCACTGTCTAATTATTTTAGAGAAGATGTTTAAGGATTTTCTCATTTAATCCTAGGTATGTTGATGATCTCGCAATATAGTGCTAATTTCTTGAATACGGTAATTCTTTGAAGTATTTTATTAGAGGGTCAATAGACATCAATACATACCAAATATCAAAGCTCTAGGCCTAGTGGTTTAGGAGAAGATTTTCAAAGCTATCCTTCTTTATTCCTGTCAATTTACTGAGTATGCCAATTATATGAAGTATAAAAGAAAAGGGTCAAAAGATGATGATTTATTCCAAACATCAAAGTTCTAGGCTATTTGGTTTGGGAGATGAGTTTCAAAGATTTCCTTCCTCTTTTTTTTTGTAAAGTCAGAGATCACACAGAAAAGGGCTAATTTTCTGAATACTGTAATCCCTTGAACTATTTTGGTAGAAAGTCATTAAAAACTGATACATACCAGTAATCAAGGCTGTAGGCCATATGGTTTGTGAGATGAAGATTTTCAAAGATTTCCTTCTTTATTCCTTTGTAAAATCGGGGATCACACAGAAAAGGGCTAATTCTCAAAATACCGTAATTCTTAAAAGTATTTTGGTAGAAGGTCTTTGGACACTGATACATACCAATTATCAAAACTCTAGGCCTTATGGTCTCGGAGAAGAAGATTTTCGAAGATTTCCTTCGTTATTCCTTTGTAAAATCAGGGATCGCACAGAAAAGGGCTAATTTTTCAAACTACCGTTATTCTTTGAAGTATTTTGGAAGGAGGTCATTAGAAACTGAAACAAACCATTTATCAATACTCTAGGCCTTATGGTCTCGTAGAAGAAGATTTTCAAAGATTTCCTTCATTATTCCTTTGTAAAGTCAGGAATCGCACAGAAAAGGGCTAATTTTTCAGAATACCGTATTTCTTTGAATTATTTTGGTAGAAAGTCATTAGAAACTGAAACAAACCAATTATCAATACTCTAAGCCTTATGGTCTCGGAGAAGAAGATTTTCAAAGATTTCCTTCATTATTCCTTTGTAAAGTCAGGAATCGCACAGAAAAGGGCTAATTTTTCAGAATACCATAATCCTTTGAAGTATTTTGGTAGACCGTCAATATGTGATGATACATACCAAATAAACATACCAAATATCAAAGTTCTAGGCCTTATGGTTTGGGAGAGGAAGATTTTCAAAGAATTCTTCCTTTATTCCTTTGTAAAATCAGGGATCTCACAGAAAAGGGTTAATTATCAGAGTACGGTAATTTTTCGAAGTATTTTGGTAGAGGTACAATTGGTGATGATGCATACCAAATATCAAACTCTAGGCCTTATGGTTTGGGAGAAGATTTTCAAATATTTCCTTTTTTATTCCTTTTTAAAAGGAATTGCACAGAAAACGGCAAATTTTCAGAGTGCGATAGTTCTTTTGAGTATTTTGGTAGGTGGTGATATGTTCCAAATCTCAAAGCACTAGGCCTAATGGTATGGGAGGAGATTTTCAAAGATTTCCTTTGTAAAATCAGGGATCGCACAGAAAAGGATTACAAGAATTCTTTGAAGTATTTTGGTAGATGGTCAATAGGTGACGATATGAACCAAATATCTAAGCTCTATGCCTAATGGTTTAAGAGGAAAAGATTTTTTAATAATTGTTTACGAACGGACAGATGGACTCCGGAAATTAACCGATCACAACAGCTCACCTTCAGCATGTTGTGCTAAGGTAAGCTAAAAAAGCAAAACTTTATGTCCAATTAAAATTCTTTGGAGAAGTCTGATAAAGAGTCATCCGAGGATTATTCCTTTAAAATCTGGTAGAAATTTATCCACTGGTTTTTGAGAAGATTTTAAAAGTTATATAGAAATTACCCCTGCCTAAAAAAAACACTTTTTCATCTGGTCAACCCTCTTTGAAGGAATTCGATAAAGGGTCACCCAAGGATCATTTCTGTGAAATTTGCATTCTGTTCAGTGCTTTCTGAGGGTTAAATGCAAATTGTTTTAAGTGTCTATACAATATTTAGGCACTTAAAAGAGTATAGCAAATAAACCTTAATTTTTTAACAATTTATCCTAGCATAATCTTCCTTTCTCCAAATAACTGCAGCAGGAATGTGGTTCAATGAGGGCATTTAACTAGAAAAAGTTGGATGAAATGCACAACAAATAAAGTATTAAAAGTACAATTTTAATTCCAAGAGTCTCAAATTGACGTATGACTCTATTTACAATGACAAACGATGTTAATCTAAACATGACTATGGACCAATGTTTATGTTTCATATCTTTAACACATTAACAGAAAACCAAATTTAAGATTCAAAGTGAAAGAAGTTGTTAGTGACATTTCAAAGTAGATGGTAATTGGAAAATAAGAGTTGTGTGGAAACAAAAACGTGAGAACAGAAGAAAATGGCTAATGCAAGCACACTTTTTTTTATTTTTTCTATCTTGAATGTATTCTTGAATAAATTTAATTCCTTGATTGTGTATTAATGCATCAATTATATTAAATAAGAAATAAAATCTTTATCAAAGATTATACATGGAATAAATTTTGAGAGTTAGTGTAAAACTATTCTAGGTCCCTTTACTTTTAAAATGCACTTACAATACTCGAGAACTGCCCCCTCAGTTTGTTCCTCAAGGATCTTAACTGCTACACATATCAATCAGCTTAATTGGCTTTCTAGTGAATTCCGTATGATTTTGAGTTGTATTAGTATCGACAAATAGGTGATAATCATCCTAAATGTCTAAAAGACTTGGCATTCATCACGCTTGGCATTTAACGACCTTTGAATGAACGTTTACACACAAAAAGTCTTCACTAAAGTTGATTTTTTGTTCAAACATGGCAGAATGTAAGCATGATATATGACACAACTAATTTGTATGATTCTGATGGTGAACATAACAGGATTTGATGGATTCCCTACGTTTCATTCTTTTGACAGAAAAATAGGATCTTGAATCTATTAGCATTTTTCTTTCAGATAATCTGATCTTAACATAGCCAAAGTAAGAAAGCTAGACTTGACTTATTGCTTAACTTCTCTTTCCTTTTCTAAGCTTGTCTCAAAGAATACAAATATATTCTATGCATATAAACAGTATTTCTTTATCCTTAAAAACAAGTTTCAAGATCCAAAGACCAAAGTGAAACTTTTTTTGAAGTAAAATGGCAGTTGTATATCGTCAAATGGGGTCAGAGAAAAGTTAGTCTAAACACTTATAAGACTAAGTGTTCACCTTAGAAAAACAATGGAAGTTACAAAAGAAAAAGCATCTCAAAATCTCATGTAATTCATCTCCAACAAAAACAAATATGTTGAGCCAAAATCCAACAAACAGTAAAGCTTATGAAAAAAGATTATGTGATAGTACCGGTACATATTTGTTAATAGATAGAGGGTGTGATGCCATTCTAAAAATCATTCTTTATCAATAACATAATCTTTAGTTTCGTCTATCAAAAACGGGCATTCTGATTGGTCGAAAAAAATCATTCATAACTCTATGAACAAAATTTTGAGCACGCAGCACTTTTGAATGCTTCCGCACAAAATAGTCCCATACAAAAAGAAATTTGTAACCTTGCTTTTTTTGCTCGATGCTATTAAATTATAATTTTCAAAAACATTCTATCGGATATACATTTTGCAAAAAAGCGCCATTTAAAATCAAAGCGATACATCCAATTGGAGTCAATGAGTGGGGCAAGCAAATTGTCAATTGTTCAAATATTTAAATGTAATATCAAAATGACCCCCTCTATCTATAACTCAGAAATACACAAAAAGATGTAAGTTAGTCATGTAATACGCAACAAAATATTCCAAGTACATAATATACATATAAGATAGACTGAACATACACAGTGACTTTAATTTAAAACATTAACAACCATTTTGGGCACAAAGTACTATTTGTGAAATCTCAACCATTCATACTACTTACTTGATTTGTTTCATCTGCGATGTTAGGGCTTTTATATAATCCAAAGTTTGGATACATGTACCAAATACAGAATAAATCATTATTTATTTCATAGATCATTTGGCTTGTTAAACCTTGTCATACTGAGCCCTGTTTGAACAGAAGGTATAGACAAAGATCAGCCTGCACATATGTACAGTCTGATCTTTGTTTATACCACCTGCTTGTCCCTTTCAAGCAAGAATTATTTATAGAATCAGTTTTCAAACAAAATATTGACCTGCAGCTAGCGCTTCCAGTGAGTTCATTCAATTGATTTTCGTGCGATTCTAAACAAAATTTTTATTTTTATTCAGCATGACAAGGGTTAAGAGAATTTAAGTGCTCATTCAATATCAAAGTCAAATGAGGTTTGTCCAAAACAATGTCATAAAGTTCAATTAACACAAGAATGTCGTCCAAGGACAACTTGTGTTGAGCCTGCAAAAACTTGACCCTCAACCTCAACCTTGACCTTAGATCAACTTGAAGTTATGGGATGGAATATTTGATAGATTAAATGGGGTCTAACCCCATTTTTTACAATACTTCAATCAAATTGTGTTGGCTGGAGCAGCTAACAATGGTTGCCTGGTATTTTTCACACCAGTACTACCATTACATCCATTTCCAGCATCCAGCTGCTATCCCACTTTGGTTAACGATAATCCACCCATTGGTGAGAGATAAATGTCGGAAAGGATATGTGCCGCCTCATATAAGACTTAAATATTAACATATAAAGACTGATCTGCTATTCTCTAAACCATGTCTTGCTCAATGCAAACAGGCTGAACAAAAACAGCAACCTACAATTGGAAAACACCGGAAATATTATGGCAGTGACACAAGCTGTCAACTGAATTGTTGGTTATGATATATTAAATAAATCTATAGTTTATACATAATCTTAACATTTCACCTGCTTCATGTTGTGCAAAAGGATAAATCTTTATAGTCAATATAATTTTGATTATAGTAAGAATATGTTCATGAAAAGTTCAAACAATAAAGTTTTAAAAATTAAAAGTTTCAGATAAAATGTATGAAAAGTAAAATAAAATCTTAAATGATAAGTATCAAACACTAGACTTGTGTAAAACCAGTTACCACACAATTACAAGAAACAACCAACACAATAAATATGAAATAACAAAGAATTAAAACTTTTTAGAATGGTGTAGAGTAGGAGTGACTAATTTCTAAAAAAATACTATTTCTCAATAAAACCCTATGTTGATGGCACTTAATTGAACCATCTAAGAAATGTTCATTACAAAAGCCAATAGCAAAGGGTTTAGAGCATTACATTTATTTTTCCAAAATAACCTTGTTTTTTTTAATGGGTTTTACCATCACTTTTAACAGTTTTTAGTTGTATAATGACGACTGGAGTACCTAACCATGGATTCCTGGTATTTCTCACACAAATACTACCACTACATTCTTTCCAAGTCTCCAGCTACCAACCTCATTTAGGCTTACGATATATATTTATACCAGTGGTATTATTGACCCATTACCAAATATCAGAATTTTAGACTGGTCTTAATTCAAAGAAGTTGCCGACGACAATTTTTAGTTAATGAATTCTTACTTTTCTTAATTTTTTTTTATTGGTCTTTTGAGGTTGAAAACATTTTTTTCCAAGGTTTTTTTCTTGAGGGTCACAAAAGGCTACATTTTGTGGGAATGGGTTAGACATACATTTTGAATCTTTGATGTGGTTTGTCTTGACGAAGTAGGGATTAGAGTTAAATTAAATTCTGTATGAATAAATCTTTGACATTTTTTTAAAACCCAGAACAATTTTATTAAGAACAAAACAAAATATATTATAAACCGTCTTTCATAAAATCAATTCACAATCTCTATCTGCACACTTTTAACAAGAACCTCATAGCCATCCAAGGAAAACAAAATGGAGGATGTTTGAATGGGTCACATGTAAGGTCATGTGACATCTATTTATAATGCTAAAAATGGCCAACTGTAATGATTTGAAAGTTCAATGAAAATTTGATAAGTGTCTATGCTGTTTCTTCCTCCTTTTCTTCTTCTTTTTCATCTTCATCTTTCTCTTCTTCCTCTTCTTCTACACTTTCTACTGCTTTCTTTGATTTTCTGCCTCGCTTTAAGAATTCCTTGCCTTCTTTTGCTGTTCTTTGCATTGTACCGGCTTTTTTCATGGCAGGTTTGGGATCTGGTTTAGGTTTTGAAGCTGATCTTGTTCTCCTCCCTTCTGTTGCAGGCATTTCATCTATCAAAGCTTTAGCTGCAAGAGTTAACCTTTGCATGTTTACCAAGATAATACAAACCATTTAGAAAACAATCCTATGTTTTGGAGTGCTAGAGAAAATTTGTTAAAAAAGGAAGAGAAACTCAAATCTTTTCTCACAATGTTTTCTACAATAATCAACCATTACTTTTTAGTTAAAACACTTTTTTATCTTTCCAATTCTTTTTAATTATTTTCAATTTGATATAATAAAATCAGATACCTTCATCCATTGTTTTCATCATTGTTGTATAACGTTTAGGGCTAGGTTTGTCCTTCTTGGCCTGAGTTTCTGCTCTTGTGTCCCCTAGACTCTCTCCCTCTAATAATGCTTTACCCTCCTGTGGATATAATATGCAGACTCTTTAAAGCTATATTGTACCAAATTGATACAATGCTCTTTTTATGTTAAATATGTTCAAAGTCGCTTTACAAATCATGTACAATGCTAAACCCTTTCCTGTACAATCCCTGATTTTTCCATCCCTGTGATTTTATCTAAAACATCACTTACTTGTGAAAAAAATGTGGAAAAAAGCTGAAATTGCTTGTAAAAGCAATTTCTTCTTTTTGCACAATATTTTCTACTCTTCTGAATGATGACTCTTTTCAAATAAAAATCCACTTTAAATTGTTGTCTGCAAACACTTTGAATTTGGATTAAGTAAAAAATGTTCAGATATGTACTATTATACCAATTTAAAAGAGAAATAAAAAGCTGTTATAAGAGCAAGAGGACCATTGGCACTTAAGCAATTACCTGAATCAATGACTGTATATGTAAAAATAGCACAAGTGATCTTATTTTGACCAAACTATACCTGTTATCAAAGTTATGTCTAAGAAATATTAACCCTTGTCATGCTGGGCCTGTAATATTACTGTTTTGGCAAGAGGCCTAGATAAAGATCAGCCTTTACACATGTGCAGTCTGATCTTAGTCTAGTAGTCTTCACCTCCTGCTTGACCCTTTTAAGCAAGATTTGTATCAAAAAGATTATTTACCCAGAACGCTTGCTCGAAACGGTTTTACACTAAATCACAATCGTTTTCAATTCAATCTCACTTTGAAACACAGTCTAGAATTATGTCAGCTGATAGTGGATATGGATATTGTTCTTAAAAATTCATCTTGAACATGGTAGATTTACCTATTGACAAAAATTTTAGACTGGTCCAAATTGTCGAATTTTCAGACAACAATCTGAAGGTGAGAGAATTATTAATTTTTTCATCTCTTTGGAAAGAAAACATTGTGGATAATAAAGAAAATGCTTGATACAAGCATTTTCTTTATTTTCCAAAATATTTTCCAAAGCTCATTAATTGAGGGGCATGTAAAGGAGGGACTGTGTGGAAATGGGTTAAATATTTATCAGCTGGAATCCCAGAAGCAATGCCTATAAACCTTTGATATTATCTTCGACCTTATTTGTTATACATGCTGGTAAAATTAACCCCTTACCATTTCTTTTAAATTTTAGACCGGTCTCAAATGATAGAAGTTGCAGAAGACAATGAAAACTGAATGCGACTTGAAATGTGGAAAATAAAAAGAAATTGCTTGTTACAATCAGTTTCTTTTCTCCACAAAGTTTTCACAAGTATAAAATCACAACAACATAAAATCCCGGGTTTGTACAGAAAAGACTTAAAAGCTCTGACCAATCATTTCATTCCTTTTGACTGGAAGTCGACTTTGAACTTTTGCCATTGGCAAAAATTCATGTGAGGCATTTTGGTTGATTTTGTAACTTAAGCTTATTCAAGCTGTAGTTTTGACTTAAGGTCACCAACCAACCATTGTCTTTTTTCTGTGAAATGTTATTGGCCCCTAATTAATACAATTATATCTAGGTGGAGCTTCCTAGAGGAGCTCACTGGGTTGGGACAATTGATCTTTTTTTTGTTAAAACTATCTAAGACACAACAGGCATGATTCATGCAGAATAGCTATATAACCAACACCAAGTATAAACCTTTCCATATTTTGTTGAGGAGTTAGGGAGTATATGAGTTGGAAAATATCATATCAAGTCTAGCTTAATATTAACCCTTTCCTGTTTTTGGAAATTTTTGACTGGCCAAAATTGTAATAGGCTGCAAACGACAACAAAAATTTGATGCAATTTGAAATTAAACCATCCTGTGTGGTAGAAAATATTGTGGAAAAAGAAGAAATTCCTTGTTACAAGCAATTTCCTCTTTTTCCAAAATGTTTCTCAAGTATAAAATCACATTTGTACGGGAAAGGGTTAAGTAGACCCTTATCTATAATGTAAGTCACTTTTAATTTGTTTGTTTGTTTGAATGGGGTTTAGTCGCTTTCAACAATCTTTCAGTTATATCGCGGCGGCTGAAGCACCTAACAATGGATTCCTGGTATTTCTCACACCAGTACCGTCATCACATCCTTTCCTAGCCTCCAGCTGCTATCCCACATAGGTCTACGATTATCGACACATTGGTGAGAGACAAATATACAGAAAGGATGAGTGCCGTCACTTTTAAACAATTAATACCAAACAATAAACAAGAGGACCATGATGGTCCTATATCACTCTCCTGAGTATGATAGCTCAAGTCTCTATGATATAAACAAAATATCAAAGCACTATACCTAATTATTTCTGAGAAGATTTTATTAAGACTTTCTCATTTAATCCTAAGTATATTGAAGATCCTACCATTTAGAGATAATTTCCAGAGTACAGTACATTTTAGTACAAGATCAATAGATGATGATTGATACAAAATATCAAAGCTGTAGGCCTAATTGTTTAGAAGGAGAAGATTTTCAAAGATATCCTTCTTTATTCCTTTCTATAAACCTTGGATTGCACAGAAAATGGTTTGTTTTCCGAAAACAGTAACTCTATGAATTATTTTGGTAGATGGCAAATAGGTTTTGATACACACCATATATTAAAGATCTGGGCCTTATAGTTTGGGAGAAGAAGACTTTCAAAGAATTCTTCCTTTATTCCTTTGTAAGGAAACACACAGAAAAGGGTCAATTATCAGAGTACAGTAATTCTTTGAAGTATTTTGGTAGAGATACAACTGGTGATATTGCATACACAATATCAAACTCTAGGCTTTTTGGTTGGGGAGAAGATTTTCAAATATTTCCTTTTTTATTCCTTTGTAAAAGGAATTGCACAGGAAAGGGCTAATTTTTCAGACTACGATAGTTCTTTAAAATATTTTGGTAGAGGGTCAATAGGTGGTGATATGTTCCCAATATCAAAGCTCTAAGCCTTGTGGTTTGGGAGAAGAAGATTTCAAGATTTCCTTCTTTATTTCAATGTAAATTCTGGGATCACACAGAAAAGGGCTTATTTTCAGAATACCATAATTCTTCAAGTATTTTGGTAGCGGGTGAATAGACATTGATGCATACAAAATATCAAAGTTCTTGGTCCTTATGGTTTTGGAGAAGAAGAGTTAATTTTAAAATTATTCGTTAAAATTTCAGTTTTGTTGCCATGGCAACCAGAGTTGTTAACTCATTTCAATTCTTTTAGCAATTTTTTAAGTGCACCACCCAAGGAACATTTTTGCTAAATTTTGTTGAAATCTGCCTAGCGGTTTTGGAGGAGATGTCGTTTTAAAATCCTTCTTCAGGGCTCCCCCTGGAAATTTTATTCTTGCGCCAATGAAATCGCCAATTGCAAAAATTTAGGGCCACTTGGTGCCAATTGGAGACAAAAGTGGTGCCACTATGAATAAGTGAATGGCAGAAATCTACTATATTTAAAACAAATGAACTGTTATCTACATTTATTATGTTGAATAAATTTGGAATGGATTAAAAGGTGCAAAACGAGAAATTTTGACATTTGAAAATAAAATACCAAGAGCACCTCTATTGTGGACGACAGACCAAACGTTTGGTAACCCACAGTACTTTGATTACTAATTCGATATTTCTCGTTTCTCGGAAAATTCACTTTACTTTGTTACCTAATTCGTTTATAGAAAAGCAAAATTTTGCTCTTTATTAAGCACTCTAATGAATCTCAAAAAGTGATTGGGGAATAAAGATTGTTAATTTTTTTTTCAAAAGCGATGTGACTCTCCGCCATCTTGGTTTACATAATGGTTACCAGTGGGGTAGTGGGAAAACCCCAATGACTCGAGTGATGTTAGAATAAATGAGGTCAGCTATGCGCAACTATTCTTGATTGACACGGATATGCAATGGATTTTAATAGTCGTGTGTCTCCCAAACAAATAAGCAGATGTGTGAATGCAAAAGTTGCGCGTAGGTTATTCTTTCAATGGACTCAAAATCCCTTTGCATTATTTTGGAAGTTGTTGCCAGTAAAATCGCCAATTCGCGCATTTTGGAGCCAGAATTTTTATTTTGTCACATTTGGACCCATTGGCGATCGGCAGCGGGAGCCCTGCTTCTTTATTCCCATATAAGCCCCAACCCCCCTGGGGCTCCGCCCCTGGGTATCCAAGGGTGATGCTTTTAGCAATTTTGAAAGAGGTCATTGTACTAATGCTTCATGCTAAATATCAAGGCTCTATGCCTTCTAGGTCAGGAGGACATAATTTTTAAAGTTTTATTAAAATTTCCGTTTTGTTGCCATGGCAACCAGAGTTTTAAACAGATTTAAATTCTTTTAGTAATTTTAAAAGGGCACCACCCAAGGAACATTCTGCCAAATTTGGTTGAAATCCGCCTAGCAGTCTGGGAGGAGATGTCATTTTAAGCTTGTTGGCACACTACACACAACGGACACAGGACAATCAAAATACCTCACCATGAGCACTTTGTGCTCAGATGAGCAAAGAAAGGGCACTGCCCATGGGTGCCAACATTCGCTGCAGGTGCCGGATAATGCAAAAATTCTAAGTCCAAAAAGGGGCATAACTCTTACAAAAATATGACACCAAGATGATCACAATACCTCGGGTTTTCTCCGAAGTTTCATTAAGATTGAGCCAAAACAGTGGCCTTCAGAGTGTAAACAAAGAAATTGTTACTAAGAACCCTTTTCAGTGTATTACAATAAATCTTCCCATAATCAATATGTTTCATCTCTATGACCCAAATAATTATTCTAATTTCATAAGTTCATAAAGATGGAGTCAAAACAGTAGCCTCTAGAGTTTAAACACTTTAATTGTTGGCACTGCACAATGGACAACAGACATTTAAGGATCACAAGCGCTCACCAGAAGCACGTTTTCCATTTTAATTATGTCAGGGTAATACAAACAACTAGCTGTTCCTTGAAATAAGCCCCCCTAACAAAACAACAAGAGGACCATGATGGTCCTAAATCGCTCACAAGAGGCATCTGAAAATTACAGTACTTTTTTGTAAAAACAAGACAAAACTTGAGCAAAATACATAAATCAAATATAAGATTTTGGACTTTGTACAAAACAATCCAGTAATGCTTTACAACAAGAGGACCATTATGGTCCTAAATCGCTCACAAGAGGCATCTGCAAATTACAGTACTTTTTTGTAAAAACAAGACAAAACTTGAGCAAAATAAATAAATCAAATATAAGATTTTGGACTTGGTACAAAACAATCCAGTAATGCTTTACAATAACAAGAGGACCATGATGGTCCTAAATCGCTCTCCTAAGTATGATGGTTCACGGCTTTATGATATAAACAAAATGGCAAAGCCCTCTGTCTAATTATTTTGGAGAAGATGTTTACAGATGTCTCTTTTAATCCTAGAAATATTGATGATCCCACCATATAGCACTAATTCCCAGAATATGGTAATGCTTTGAAGTATAGACATCAGTACTTACCAAATATAAAAGCTGTAAGCCTAATGGTTTAGGAGAAGAAGGTTTTCAAAGATATCATTATTTATTCCTAACTAAAATTAGGGATTGCACAGAAAAGGGCCAATTTTTTAAGTAATTTGGTAGAGGGTCAATAGCTGATGATATGTACCAAATATCAAACTTCTAGGCTTTATGGTTTGGGAGAAGAAGATTTTCAAAGATTTCCTTCTTTATTCCTTTGTTAAATCAGGAATCGGACAGAAAAGGGCTAATTTTCAGAATACAGTAATTCTTTGAAGTATTATGGTAGAGGGTCAATAGATGATGATGTATACCAAATATCAAAGCTCTAGGCTTTATTGTTTGGGAGAAGAAGATTTTTAAAGATTTCCTTCTTTATTTCTATGTTTCTATTTTCCGAATATGGTAATTCTTTGAAGTATTTTGGAAGAGGGTCAATAGATGATGATTTGTACCAAATATCAAAGCCCTGGGCTTTATGGTTTGGGAGAAGAAGATTTTAACCCATTCCAACACCAGCTAAATTTTAGACTGGTCCAAATTGAAAGAAGCTGCAGACGACAATTTCAAGTTGATGGAATTTTGAATTTTTTCGTCTTTTTGGATAGAAAACATAGTGGATAATGAAGAAATTGCTTGATACAAGCAATTTCTTCATTTTCCACAATGTTTTCACAAGTTTTTTCTTGAGGGGCATAAAAAGGAGGGTTTCAGTTGGAATGGTTAAAAGATTTCCTTCTTTATTTTTATGTAAAATCAGGGATCATTTAGAAAAGGGCTAATTTTCAGAATACAGTAATTCTTTGAAGTATTATGGTAGAGGGTCAATAGATGATGATGTATACCAAATATCAAAGCTCTAGGCTTTATTGTTTGGGAGAAGAAGATTTTTAAAGATTTCCTTCTTTATTTCTATGTAAAATCAGGGATCATTAAGAAAAGGGCTAATTTTCAGAATACGGTAATTCTTTGAAGTATTTTGGTAGAGGGTCAATAGATGATGATATATACCAAATACTAAAGCTCTAGGCTTTACCGTTTGGGAGGAGATTTTTTAAGTTTTCTCACTCCGTTGCCACCAGAGTTCTTCATTGATTTCAATTCTTTGAAGTATTTGAAAGAGCATGACCTAAGGATCATTTCTGTGAAGTTTTGTTGAAATTCCATGGTTAGTTTAGGAGGAGAAGATTTTTTTGTAATTGTAAACTGACGGACGGATGGACAGATGGACAGACGGACGGACGATGACCGATCACAATAGCTCCTCCAGAGCACTTCGTGCTCAGGGGAGCTAAAAATGAATGCCTTTGGCATTATAGATTAATTTGTTACCAAACTATCCCAGAATTTGTCACCCTCAGGGAAAACGGGTTTTAAAATGCATTGTGAAAAAGGGAGTTACAAGCAATTTCTCCATTTCTCACAGTGTTTTCTACCCTGGAATACTTTATATTTAGGTTTCACTCAAACTCTAATAACTAACTGCAACTTCAATTTTAGCAACCTTGGTAGAGAACAAACTGGGTGTACTATAAATCAAATGTGATTGCATTACAACTTGGACATTAGATGAGGAGGATATTTGAACATGCTATTATTGAGTGTTTTTCATACTTTTGGATGCGATGGGAAGGGCCATGTTTGAAACAAGGTGCCAAATTGTCACAAGATACGCCCGTCACACTGCTTAATATTAACTGGGGGTTTAAATAGAACTGAGGTTATTTTGATTGAAAATTTTTTGACAAAAAAAGTATGAAAAACAACAAAGGACAATAACTCAAAGCATACACTAGGTAGAGTTATGGTTCTTGTACACTGCACTCTGACTTGCTGAGCTCTATCCATCCATGAAATTTCATGATTCTAGCTATTATACTTTTAGAGATATACTCTGGACAAGATTCAAATATAAAAAACAACAAAGGGCAATAACTCAAAAAAATAGGCTAGGTAGAGATATGGTTCTTGTACACTGCACTCCCACTTGGTGAGCTCTATCCATCCATGAAATTTCATGATTCTATATATTATACTTTTAGAGATATACTCCGGACAAGTATGAAAAACAACAAAAGGCAATAACTCAAAAAATAGGCCAGGTAGAGTTATGGTTCTTGTGCAATGTTTTCCCCCTTGGTGAGATCTATACACCCATGAAGTTTCATGATCCTAGCTATAATACTTTTAGAGATATACTCAGGACAAGATTCAAGTATGAAAAACAACAAAGGGCAATAACTAAAAAAATAGGCTAGGTAGAGTTAAGGTTCTTGTACACTGCACTCACACTTGGTGAGCTCTATCTATCCATGAAATTCCATGATTCTAGCTATTATACTTTAAGAGATATACTACGGACAAGATTCAAATATGAAAAACAACAAAGGGCAATAACTCAAAAAATAGGCTAGGTATGGTTATGGTTCTTGTACACTGCACTCCCGCTTGGTGAGCTCTATCAATCCATGAAATTTCATGATTCTATATATCATTCTTTTAGAGATATACTCCGGACAAGATACAAGTATGAAAAACAACAAAGGGCAATAACTCAAAAAATAGGCCAGGTTGAGTTATGGTTCTTGTGCAATGTTTTCCCCCTTGGTGAAATCTATACACCCATGAAGTTTCATGATCCTAGCTACAAAATTTTTTAGAGATATACTCCTGACAAGATTCAAGTATGAAAAAAAAACAAAGGGCAATAACTCAAAAAATAGGCTAGGTAGAGTTATTGTTCTTGTACACAACACTCACACTTGGTGAGCTCTATCCATCCATGAAATTTCATGATTCTAGCTATTATACTTTTAGAGATATACTCCGGACAAGATTCAAGTATGAAAAACAACAAAGGGCAATAACTAAAAAAATAGGCTAGGTAGAGTTATTGTTCTTGTACACTGCACTCCCACTTGGTGAGGTCTATCCATCCATGAAATTTCATAATTCTAGCTATTATACTTTTAGAGATATACTCCGTACAAGATTCAAGTATGAAAAACAACAAAGGGCAAAAACTCAAAAAATAGGCCTGGTAGAGTTATGGTTCTTGTGCACTGCACTCCCCCTTCGTGAGATCTATACACCAATGAAGTTTCATGATCCTAGCTAAAAAAATTTTTTAGAGATATACTCCAGACAAGATTCAAGTATGAAAAACAACAAAGGGCAATAAATAAAAAAATAGGATAGGTAGAGTTATGGTTCTCGGCACTGCACTCCCACTTGGTGAGATCTATCCATCCATGAAATTTCATTATTCCAGCTATTATACTTTTAGAGATACACTCTGGACAAGATTTAAGTATGAAAAACACCAAAGGGTAATAACTCCAAAATAGGCTAGGTAGAGTTATGGTTCTTGTACGCTGCACTCCCACTTGGTGAGCTTTATCCATCCATGAAATTTAATGATTCTAGCTATTATACTTTTAGAGATATACTCCCGACAAGATTCAAGTATGAAAAACAACAAAGGGCAATAACTAAAAAAATAGGCCAGGTAGAGTTATGGTTCTTGTGCAATGTTTTTCCCCTTTGTGAGATCTATACACCCATGAAGTTTCATGATCCTAGCTATAATACTTTTAGAGATATACTCAGGACAAGATTCAAGTATGAAAAACAACAAAGGGCTATAACTCAAAAAAAAAGGCTAGGTAGTTATTGTTCTTGTGCACTGCACTCCCACTTGGTGAGCTCTATCCATCCATGATATTTCATGATTCCAGCTATTATACTTTTAGAGAGGCCACCCGGTTACCACGGGTGATCCCATAATACGTCCCGTCTTCGACGGGCGTATAAAAAGGATATAAACATGGTAGATAACAATAATGTTATCTTAAGTTTTTAATGTTAATGCTCTAGTACCTATATTTAAGACAAAGAATTTTTTCAATGCCAGAGCTGAATCTAGGTTTTCATAAAAGTGGGCCAACTCACCCATCACATTTCAAAATGTTGGCCAATGTTTCAGATTTGAGCCACATGCGGAAATTACTTTTTTTTAAAGTTCTGACTACCCTAAAAAGAAAGGCACACAAAACACAAGTGCCAAAGAAGATCTTTTGGAAACACACATTTTTTTTTTCATTGTTCTTTCATTTTATATGATAAGTTATCAAGGTGAGCAATTTTGAGGGATCTGGTAGAGCTTTAAATATGGTCTGATCCCACCGCTGGTTACTCTTTGACATACAGGCTGCACTCAAGGAACATCCCTGCAAAGTTTAAGCTTTATAGGCCTACTGGTTAAGAAGGAGAAAATTTTCAAAGATTTTTAAAGATTTTCAAATGCCGCAGAGTTTTTGACAGAATTAAATTCTTTTAACAACTTTTGTAGAACTCCACCCAAGGAACATCCCTGCAAAGTTTAAGCTTGATTGGCCTAGGGTTTAGGAGGAGAAGATTTTTTTTAAGATTTATTCAAGATTCCCATTTTCAAATGCCGTGGCAACCAGAAAATTTTTGAAGAAATTGTGGACGCCTGGCCGGACGGACAAGGACCGATCACAATAGCTCACCTCGCACTTTGTGCTCAGGTGAGCTAACAACAAAAATCTAAATTCAAAGAAACAGTAGATGATACATGAAAAATTTAAACCTCTAATTTGTAAAGCACCATATATGGTAGAAAATATTGAAAGAAAAGAAGCAATTGCTTTTATAAAACCCTTGCTCTTATTCCCACAATATTTTCCATTGTCTTTCCTTGTAACATGTCAAAAATTAAGGAAATGAAGTAATGATTTGATTATGCCTTGACAATACCTTGGCAGTGGCCGCCATTGTCGTATTTTTACTAAGCTTAGTTTTTTTCGGGGTTGGCTTTTCTGCCTGAATGTTTTGAATCTTCTTCTGCTGTCCCCTGGTCAGGGCATCAGCATCTGGAACATTATCACCCAGCAAGGATTTCGCCTCCTGGGTACAAAATAAAGCACAACATTTAAACTTTATGTAGACAATTAACCAGTTGCAAAATAATCCAAATTTTAATCGCAGACACTGCTCACTAAAATGTTGTGGGATCAGAAGAAAATGCTTGATGTAAGCAGATTCTTATTCCAGACAATGTTTTCTATCTTATATGATATTTATTCATTCAAGTTAGAGCCATTTAACTCATAACCAGACAATACAATTTTAGACTCCTCTAAAATTCAAAGAAGTTGTAAATGCTACTTTTAAGTTTATGAAATCTTTAAATCTTTGTCTTTTGGGGAAAATATTGTGATGATGAAGAAACTGCTGGTAACAAGCAATTTCTTCATTTTCCACATTTATTTCCATGGCTTTATATTGAAGGGTGTTGTAAAGTATGATTTTGTGGGAATGGGTTGAAAATGCTGAAAACATTCTCTTTGAATACATTAAGAAATAAGTTAATGGATATCAAGCCATGCCCATTTTTCACAGTCTGTTATCTGATGGCTAATCGTCGCCTCCTATTGTGTAAGAGTAAAATGACACAATGTTATTTTTCCAAATAAATAGTTTTTATCCCTGTCTTTTATTTTGCCATACATGATTCATCAGTTAAAATGATGAACAACACTCCTTAATAAGTGTTTAGAAAAATCCTTTAAATTTCAATAAAGTCATTGTTTTAGATAAAAGCTGTATGCAGTTTATTTACAGTGATTGTTTTAGAGAATCATTATAACATTAGTAACACTTGTTCAGCATGAACTCAGCATGAACGCCTTACTTTCCAATATGAGGGACAAACATAGAATGCACTACCATATGATTATTATTATATATTCAGTTATATCGCAGCAGCTGGAGCACTTAACAATGGAATCCTGGTATTTCTCACACCAGTACTACCACTGCACTATGAATGCGGCCGCTGCAGAGATGAAAATCTTTGCATGATTTGTGTGTAATTCATGCTTTTTTGCTGTTTGACTAGGCATTTAAATCTACTGGTTCACTTTGAATTCAATTTTGAGTGGTATGTTCCCTCTGCACTACATCAGAATTGTGTGGGAATGGGTTAAAACCCAAATGAGATCAGGTTCTTTTGATTATGTTCAAGCCGAAGTTATTTCCAAGACAAGATATGCTGATTTGTTTGTCCTAGTATTTGAGATTGGTGTACTACATCTTACCCTACTCATATATTGCCTACATAACAGGAGGTCGGGGCTATAAATTTGTTTGTTTGAATGGGGTTTTACACCGCTTTTAACAATCTTTCAGTTATATTGCGGCTAGAACACCTAACAATGGATTCCTGGTATTTCTCACACCAGTACATCCTTTCCTAGCCTCCAGCTGCTATCCCACATAGGTCTACGATTATAGACCATTGATGGGAGACAGATATACACTTTGCCATTACCTTTAACCCATTCCCACAGAGTGAAATTTTAGACCGGTCTAAATTGAAAGAAGTTGCAGATGACAATTTGAAATTGTTGAAATTTTCAAAATCTTTGTCTCTTAGGGTAGAAAACATTGTGTTTAATGAAGAAATTGCTTGTTACAAGCAATTTCTTCATTGTCCACAATGTTTTCCAAAGCCTTTATATAGAGGGGCGTAGTAAAGCATCATTGCTTGGAAAAGAGTTAATCAAAAGGTTATTACAGTGTTACAAAGTGTCTTAAATATTCAGAAATCAAATACTTTTGATGATAAACTGTCATTTTTTTTCTTACCAGCCATCAGATACTAGACCGCTCAAGGGATATAGCAACATTCCTAAGGGCAATTATTATGAGATACCAGCTAAGTTAGTAGCTTTTTTTTCCGAAAACAATTCCCTAAGAAAATAGATGCACTTGAGGGCCTGAATCATTCCATAGGCCTGAATTCCTTAAGGTACAGGTAAATTTAGATTATTTTAACACCAGATGCAACTTGTGTTAGACAAAATTACTATTCAAATGCTTTCTACTCCAAAAAAGCAGTTGTTGTTTTCCTTGAATCAAAATTATTTTAAAGAATTTGATCCACCTTCAACAATAAAAATATTTTTGTAGAAAAAGGTCTCACTCACAATCAAGAAATTGTTTGAAAAAAGGCAAACCAGCAAATACTCATACAAAGCTCATACCCTGGGCAGTTCACTAATTAAGGGCTTATTAATTTCCTTAACCCATTCTGACACATTCACTACTTTTTACGCCCGCAAGATAAACGCTTGGAATAACAAAGTGGAAAATGAAGAAATTGCTTGTTACAAGCAATTTCTTCATTGTTCACAATGATTTCTAATGGATCAAACTAGGTCAAACTAAGTTTTTTCAAATTTCATCAACTTAACAAAAGCCATCGGCAACATCTTTCCATTTGGTCTATAAAACTTTGTAGAATGGAAACATTTTAGAAGTTTAAGTTAAATTCTTTTGTAGACTATGATACAAAAAAAACATTCTGTAGAATATGACCTGCATCCAACACCAATATAGTATGTATAAGGAAATTCTTTGAAGCATTCCTCTCAAGTTTAAACCATTCACACATAACAAAACTTTAAGACTGGTTCATATTTAAGTCTTCTTGATGGGTGTAAAAAGGAGGGATTGTATAGGAATGACGCTCTTAAGAAAAAGCTATGTAAAAAGCTATGAAAAATTGTAGAGAATGAAGAAATTGCTTGTATCAGCAAATTCCTTCATTTTCCACAATCTTTTCATCCCCAATAACAGATTTTCAAAATTTTATTCAGTAAAAATAATTTCAGCTGCTACTGCTTAGAATTCAAACCAGTATAAAATAGTCTGGGATTGGGTTTAATTTTGAAGTTACCACTTGAGAACATTTAAAGCTGAGAATATTTCTGACAAAGAAGTTTTGTTGATTAGAATTAAAGAGTTGATTGTAAAGCATGCAAAATAAACCTATTACAAAACAACAAAATGTAAGACCTATTCAAAAGAAAGAAGCTATAGATGAAAATTTTACGTTGGTAGAATTTAAATAATCTTTGAATACATGTACTTGGATAGAAAACCTTGTTGATAATAAAGACATTGTTTTCAACAAGCAATTTCTTCATTTTTCAAAAACTGTTTCCAAAACATTTTTTTAGAGACATTAAGACGGATTGTATGGGAATGAGTTAAGCTCTTACGAGTCATACCAGGTAGAAAACAATATGGAAAAGTTAAAATTGCTGGGTATAGAATGGAATGCAACATTGTATTCTTGAACTTTACTTGTATGGGGCATAAAAAAGCAGGATTGTAGAAAGACATGTCTGCAACTTTTTTAACCCTAATCATGCTGAGCTAGGTACTCCTGTTTTGGCATGAGATATAGACAAAGACCTGCCTACACATAAGTGCAGTCTGCTCTTAGTCACCTCCTGCTTGTCCCTTTTTAGTCAGAATTATATATGAAATTTAATTTTCAAAATGAATATTGACCTACAACTAGTATCATAAGTGCTTTCAGTCTTTTGATTTTTGAGCATTTTTTAAAAGAGTTTAATTCAGCATGGCAAGGGTTAATTTGAAACAGTATAAACAGTGGAGGAATCTTATGCTTTATACTTAACCCTTCCCAGTAAAATCCTTTTTTTCCTTCCATGTGAAGAAATTGCTAGTAAAATTTTCTACCCTGTAGGTTGGCTACTTTTTGAATTGCACTGCCTTTTGTTGTCTGCAACTTTCATAAAATTGTTAAAGTCTAATCTTTTTAAAAATAGTATTGGATTAGGGAGTAAAATAAATTTATGATCTCAAGTGGTTACAGATTGTTGTTTACTGGGTGCCAGTGAAAATATTTGACTGGTGATTTGCAATCAACCTTTTGTTCTCTCTTAAAAAATATTGCTTCAAAAAATATCCATATCCTATAAACTCTTATCATGCAACTACAACAACATATCAGAGTCAATTTTATCAAACCTTGGCTGTAGCCACCATGGTTGTTCCTTTTGACATTCTGGGCTTTTTTGCTGGTGAAGCTTCCTCTTCTTTGATTTCATCTAGTTTTTTCTGTTGACCTCTCGTTGATGCCTCAGGGTCAATTTTGGAGCCAGCCAAGAGGGCTTGACCTTCCTGGAATATAGATAATTGAAACACATTACATGACCATCTCTTGTTCTGACACACTGTTTTCAAGACCACTTACAAAATAATACCTTTTTATAATTAAACCCATGACTAGTGAACAAAATTTTAGACAAGTCTAAATAGTAAGATATGTCAGAAGATGACTTCAATAGTTGAAAAGTGTTCACCTTTTATGGTAGAAGACATTGTGGCCATACTTGTTTTGCAAGAAATTGCTTGTTACAAGTGATTTCCTCATTGTCCAGGATACTTTTGAAAGCTTTTTCTTTAGAGCTTTAAAAAAGAAGGGTTGTGTTTGGGTTCAAATCCTTTACTAGAACTTTCATCTACATGAGATTAAGCTATGAACAGTTGACAAAAATCAGTCTTTAGATTAAGGGTTGAATGATATCTAAGCAGTGTTACATATCAATTGTCATGGATTTTCATTTTTTAACTATGAACTCCTTTTGTAGAAAATAAGTAAACAAGAGCTGTCAGAGACAGATTATGCTACCCGAATAAAGCCCTGTCACAAAAGATATAAAACAAAGGGAAAAGGGTTTGGATGGACTGATAGAGGAATATGCAGCTAAATGCTTGCCCTGATCCAGACATGCAAATATAATGTACAATCTTGAGCTGTGCCCTTAATTCTAGAGCTAGCTAAACAAGAGGCCCAGTGGGCCTTAACGGTCACCTGAGTAAAAGAGAATCAAGACAAGTGATTTAGGGTTTATTAGAAAAAGATTTTTTAAGAAGTACAAAAATTTACCCCTTTCTGCCCCCGACTGGGGCCCCTTTTACCCCAAGCCCCCCCCAACCTCTTTTCACAAACTTGAATTGGCATCCCCCATTGATGCTTCTGACCAAGTTTGGTTGAAATCCCCTCAGTAGTTCTTGAGAAGAAGATGAAATGTTTAAAAGTTACCAAAAATGACCCCCATCTGGTCCCCATTTTAGGCCCCCCTGACCTCCAGCCTTTTAATTTTCACAAATCTGTACAATCAGTACCCAATGATGCTTTTCACCAAGTTAGTTTGAAATTGGCTTAGTACTTCATCAGAAGAAGATGAAAATGTGAATTTTTTAACATGATGAACTTTGACCTCTGGGTGTGGCCCCATACATGACCCCAGGGACATGAATTTAACAATTTATAATATTCCTGTCCTAGTTGTCATGCACACAGAATATTTAAGCTCTGGCATTAACAGTTTATTAGAAGAAGATTTTTTAAGAAGTACCAAAAATTACCCCTTTCTGCCCCTGACTGGGGCCCCTTTTACCCCCAGAACCCCTATTTTCACAAACTTAAATTGGCATCCCCTAATGATGCTTTCTACCAAGTTTGGTTGAAATCCGCCCAGTAGTTCTTGAGAAGAAGATGAAATATTTAAAAGTTACCAAAAATTACCCCCTTTTGGTCCCCATTTTAGGGCCCCCTGACCCCCTAGCCTTTTAATTTTCACAAATCAGAATAACCATTACCAAATGATGCTTTTCACCAAGTTTGTTTGAAATTGGCTTTATACTTCATCAGAAGAAGATAAAAATGTGAATATTTTAACATGATGAACTTTGACCTCTGGGTGTGGCCCCATACATGACTCCTAGTTGTCATGCACACAGAATATTTAAGCTCTGGCATTAACAGTTTATTAGAAGAAGATTTTTAAAGAAGAACCAAAAATTACCCCTTTTAGCCCCCGATTGGGGCCCCTATGACCCCCAGAACCCCTAATTCCAAAAACTTGAATTTGCATCCCCCAATGATGCTTTCTACCAAGTTTGGTTGAAATCTGCCCAGTAGTTCTTGAGAAGAAGATGAAAATGTTTAAAAGTTAACGGATGACGGATATCGCACGACAATGGACAAACGATGATTGCAATAGGTCACCATGACCATTCGGTCAGGTGACCTAAAAATTATTTCAAATGGCACAACTACTAATGATAGAGAACAACTGTGCAAAGTTTTTTTGAAATCCATCCATAATTTTACGAGCAATGCTCCAGATATGCTTGATTTACATGTTTGACCATGAGCTGTGACCTTGACCTTGGAGCCATTTGATTTTTTTTCCCATTGGCAGATGTACCGGTACTCATGATATAGAACTATTGTGCCAAATTATATTGAATCCATCCATAATTTTAGAAGCTATGCTCAATACATGCTTAATTCTAATGCCTGACCTTGAGCTGTGACCTTGACATTGACCCTATCTGAATATTTCTTTCAAATGGTACATCTATTCATGATAGAGAACAAGTTAAATCCATGAAATCCATATCCATAATTGAAGGAGCTTTGCTATGAACAATGTCTATTTTAATATTTGACCTTAAACATTGACCTTGACGCTATTTGGGAAAATTGCATTGGCATAAAGGGTTGTGGAGACATGGAGGCAGACAGACAGAAAGCCAAAGCGGCAGCTATATGCTCGACTTAAGGAAGCATAATCAAGGAACATATAAAACTGGTTCTGATATATTTTGCATCTACAGTAGAATCTCCCTAAATTCAAGCTCTCTTTGAATTATATGAATATAGAATAATTCGAGTAAGGGTTTTAAAATATTAGTAGATGAATTTAGTCCAAGGCACCAAAGTAAGAATTTTGTCCTTGTACAAATCTATTGAAGCATTCACTAATAATTAAGGGATCCCCATAAGTCTGGGGGAAGTACTGTGACACACTTTGATCCTACTAATTTCAATTTTAACTCATGAAAATTTTGGCCAAAGTAGAGATCATTTTAGGGTTAGATATTGAGAGATTCTCTCATTAATATGCAAGAAATCTTATTGAAACTGGCTTAATGAGAGAAAAATCTCAAAGCAAAATGAAATTCAGTGAAGTATTTTGTAAAATTTCTCACCAAACTAGGTGCTGGGGCGCCTGCATTGCTCCACAGGCATGAATGTACTGATTAGGCAAATTTTTCATGAATTCACTATTAACTGATATAAGGAAAATAAATCTTAGTCACTGAAATCTATGAAATAGTTCTAGAGAAGCATTTGAACTTTTTCATTGTTTTTACAAAAGTCAAGTTAAGCTATGTATAATTCATTCACTTGGGAAGATGAAAAGGTATTAACAAAATTTAAAAATTTTCATTGTATACCATATATGGACATAAGCCACAACCATAATAGGCTAGCCAAGCTTTTCAACCAAGCATAATCATATGAAGGAATCCTACAGTCATCTGCCAGTGGAGCTAAAAATTATTTTGTCATTTGATTTGGCTAATTGAGATATTTTGTACATAATATTCTGAGCCAGAATTATCCCTGCTACAGGGGGTCTAGTGACTACATCACAAAAAGACACAAAGGCAGATCTAAGATAACATTAATTCTGTTTTCAAAGTATAATTAAGGAAACTAGCCTAAATGACCAAATGTTGCAGTCATAATAAGCCGACCAATGAATTCATTCATTTAGACTGGAAGTTATCTTTGAAAACTCCTATATTGGCAGCCATTTATATTAAGCATTTTGTAGGTTTGGCAACCAAAATCTTGTAACTACAGCCTATCCAAGCTGTAGATACAAAATATAGGTTGCCATCACACTTTTTTGTTACGTGCTACTGGCAACAAATTTTGAAAAATAATGACTAAAATTTGTGTCAGAATCAAAGGGTGGGCCAACAGAGAAAGTGGTCGGGGCCAGCGATTGGTCAGTTGTCAGATTACAGCTGAAAATCAAACAATCAATCGATCGATCAGTTCATACATTTAGAGCTGAAGTTATCATTGAACTTAGACATTGGGCTATACTCATTTTTGTTTATTTGATGAAATTGAACTTCATAACAACAGCTTATTTCTAGCTGTAGTTAAAATATTTTGGTGGCAAACTATCCATTTCCCATATTTTTGTCAAAGACAAAGTTTAAGACTGGTTGAGGAAGGTCATGATTAGTGAACTTTGTTGTCTTTCATATAGATATAGAAAACATGGTGGATAATGAAGAAATTGCTTGTATCCGCAATGGTTTCAAAGATTTTTCCTTGAGGGGTACAAAAAGTGGGATTTAGTGGCAATGGATATCAGTCATACTTTCTTAACATAGTGTCAAGTCCTGACCCTGTTAGTTCATATACAGATGAACAAATTTTTGACTGATCCAAAGTCAAAGAAGTTGCAGACGAATTTAACCCTTTCCTGTTTTTCAAAATTTCATACTGGTCCAATTTGAAAGAAGTTGTAGATGATATTCAATAGTGGGTGCAATTTGAAAAATAAGCAACCAATAGGTCAGAAAATATTGTGGGATGAGAAGAAATTGCGTGTACTTTCTCAGGCATAAAATCACAGGGACATAAAACAGGGATTGTGCAGGTAAGGGTTAAAATTGAAAGAACTTCAAATATTTCTGTCTTTCTGGGTGGTAATTATAACAAGGGACGTAAAAACCAAGGATTGAACTAGAAAGGGATAATTGAGATTACCAGGAACTATCAACTAGTCTTGGGTTTATACTGCACAACTACACATGGCTATACTTCAACAGGGAAAATGTGTAACTTGTTTACAAACAAAAAGCTTCAAAATCACGACAACAGTGGCTATGTAATTCTAGCCCGATAGCTTCCAACCGCAATTTATAAAGTATCATTGCTTTTAAAGTTTTCAAACTTCAGCTTTTTTACTTGCGTTATGTGAATGTACACACAAGCTGTTTGACAAGTGACACATTACCATTGATCAATTAATCCAGAAACCTGTGTAAATGACAAAAAAAAAAAAATATTGATTTTTAGATTTTTTCAGTTAAACCCATGACCACAAGATGAAGTTTTAGACTTGTCAAATTGAAAGGAGTGGAAGACGACATAATCAGATAAAAACTCTTTAGACTTGTCCAAATCTAAAGATGCAGCAGACAACAGCAGACTGGGGCAAATTCAAAGATGTTGCACCTGACAATGTAAAGTTTATAAAAGTTAAGATTTTTTCAACTTTCTAGGTAGAAAACATTGTGTAAAATGAAGAAATGGCTTTCCAAATTGTTTTTCTTGAGGGGGTCATTGTATGGGAATGGGTTAAAATAAATTTTCCAATGTCCTGATTCAGTAAGTGTCATTAAGGCAGGCTTCCTAGATAATGGATCATATACACATATTATAATACAAATGACCTTCTGCTTCCCAAGAACCATCTTGAGTATTGAAACAAAACTTTTCCCCCAGTCAGTCTGCATGAACTACATAGGCCTCATTAAGTTCAAAGTATTTAAGTTTTCTGAATCTCAAGGGGTTTTCCAACCCTTTATTAAATCATTTGAACACAACATTTTAGAATGGTCCAAATTCAAAGAATTTGAAGACAATAACTCTAAATTGGTGAAATTTCAAGAACTTTTGTGCATTTAAGATTAAAATTATTCTTCATAACAAACAGTTATTTTTAGTTATCTTTTCATTTACATCGCTTTCAAAAGCCATTAATATGAGGGGTGCAATTGTGTCGAAATTGGTTAAAGATACATTTTTTTAAATTCTGTGTTTTATCAGTGCTTGAAAAAATATCCATTTAATTTCTTATTCAGAAAATTGGTCCCTTACTGCATCATAGGTCACTTTATAACTTAACCATGACATACAACATGCAGGGAATACTATTCAACCCCATCCATGGTGAACAAAACTTATTTCTAAATCAGCTTTGAAATAATGAATTGTATGAAGTGTTCCATTTGCAATTAGACACTTGTGAGGAGTTACATAAATTTCAAGAACAAAACAAATAAAATTTGTCTGTGTGCATTGAAGTTATCATTCTAGAAGGAAAACTTCTTTTCAATTTATTATTTCAAATCTAACACAAATACATGCAATATTTGCACCCTTTCCAACAGTCAGTCGTCAATAATAACCAGGCATATTTAAAAGACATAATGATACATTTTGCTAGTATTATCTACTGATCCGATCTTTATCTATATAAACTATGAAAGGGTTCATGTTAAAAAGAAATACATGTACTTAAGCAGGGCTCATGTTTGACTTTAAAACTAAGGTTTTGACCCTAAAAAATCAGAAAATATACCGTTTTGACTCATCATGACCACATGAGAGAAATTTCAAAGGGGTCAAATAAGCTTTAATAAGGAATTTTGGTACCTTAAATTTTCAGTAGTGCATCTTATGTAAGATTGAAAATTATATAAATTCTCAGATAGTTTCATATCCTTATAAGACCTTTATAAAAGTGAATCAGAATTTAAAAAAAAAAAGATTTTTAAAAGTTCAAATCAATCTTTTTGTCAATTTGACCAGTTCAAAACCAGTTTTGACCAAAGATTTCATGGTTATGAGGTCAATGACTCCTCAATATCAAAGGCAAGTACAAGCCCTGTTTATGATTACAAATTCTAAAGTATATTTTGATAGCTTAGTGTAAAAACATCATAAATGTCTATTCTTTGTATAGGTACTTATGATGTTTTTGCTCTAAGTCACTAATTTGCCGAATTGGCCTACAAACTTTGAAACAATCTTCATACTAGGAACCAAGATAATCTTTTCAACTATAGACAACAGACCAAATTACAATTCAATTCAAACTGCATTTTTATCAGGCTCAACAAGACAAGGTTCCCGCAACCAAAAGTTGACAAATTCACTATAGATGATACATTTCGCATGACAGAGCTCAAGAGGAAGTGATTTCAATTTCAATATGTAAAACTTTGTTTTTTGTTATTGTGGCAGTTCAAACTTCAATTCCTGTCTAAGTGAATGACTTGATTGGTTCATTGATTTATTTTTTCACAGTCGCCATTGATCAATTCAATATAACACTCGCAACATAAAGGTCTTTGGAAAAAAAATTGCTTACTGGTCTAGATGTCTTTCTTGGTTACATGAAATAACAATCTCTATCGAATTAAGCAATGTGAAGTATTTTGGTCTTGGTCTAAACTGGCTGCATACTGTAAATTGCAGGGCAATGCAGTAGACTGTGAAGTCATTTTCAACTATGATTTATCTACAGCCTTCATCTCAAAGACCTGACAGTCTTTTGGAGAACAAGCATGTGTTCCAAAGAGGTTTCTTTTGTCGAGCTTTACTCATTTTTCAAGCATGTCTCCGTGAACCCCATTCAACAAGTCTTGTGCTCTAAATTCTAAAAATATCCTATTTTGACCCTCCATAAATTCCCCTAATTGTGTTTATTTTGCCCTTCTTAGGAGAAATTTCCAACATCAAATCAGGGTTTTATAATCCCTAAATTTTTCAATGAAGTATTATGTACTATTGAAAATTATTCAAATTCATTACTCACTTCAAATCTTTACAAGAAAATGTCTGTTAGGACTTAGCCTCCAAAACTATACACATAAATTATTCACTTTTTTTTTGTTATTTTGACCCTTCAAAGTAAATTTTGACCCTTAAAATTTCATACTGAAGGATTCCTTGACTCCTCAATTTCCAAAGCTAGGGCAAATCTACAGCCAGTCATTCTTTTTCTTACTTTGTATGAGATAACAAATTCGAATAGACATCACTTCCTCTTATCAAGAACTACAACATAGGTTTAGAACATCCAAGGTCTACATCATGCAGTGTTTAAGCCACCTTTGCTGTAGCTTCCATTGTATTGTCCCTTGGCACTGTTGCTGGTTTATCATCTATATTGTTGGTCTCTGCCTCATTGTCCTCAGATTTTTGTGATGTTCTTTCTAGAAACTCTTTACCCTCCTTTGAAATAATATGTATGCAAAAGTATAAATATGGTTGAATCCTCTTGATTGCAACCCTGATAATAGCAATTCACTGCTTCATTGTAACTGACTTTATGCACAAACATTAGATTTAACCCATTCCCACACATCAAAGTTTTAGACTGGCCCAAAATCAAAGAAGCTGCAGAAGTCAATTTTAAGTTGATAAAATTTTAATTTTTTTCATCTATAGATGTAAAACATTGTGGATAAAGAAGAAATTGCTTGATACAAGCAATTTCCTCATTTTCCACAATGTTTTCCAAAGCTTTTTTCTTGGGGGTGTAAAAAGGAGGGATTAAGTGGGAATGAGTTAATGTACAAACAGCTCCTTTTAAGAGCAAAATGTGCAGACAAATCTGCGGAACACAGAATATTCCAGTTCAAGCAGGAGGTATAGACAAAGAACAGACTGCACATATGTGCAGTCTGATCTTAGTCTTCACCTCCTGTATGTCCTTTTGTGTTTATGAAATTAATATTCAAAAGAAGTATCTGCAACTGAACAACAAGTACTACCAGTGCATTCATCCCTTTGATTTTTATCCAATTCTGAAAGGATTTTAATCAGCATTACAATGGTTAATAGAGTTTTTTGTTCTGTAAATCAAATATTTATGCATAAACAAATCCATATGGATATAGTTATATGTAGATGTATTCAACCCTTAACCACACAACCTGACTTTTTACATCCCAAGAAAAAAAGGTTTGGTAAACATTGTGGAAAATTAAGAAATTGCTTATTGAAACCAATTTCTTCATCATCCTCAATGTTTTCTAGCCCAAATTACAAGGACTTTTAGATATATATTCACTTCAAATTGTAATCAGCAACTTCCTTCAATTTTGACAAGCCTAAAATACTGTTGTGTAGTACTTGTTTAATGAAGACTAAGGTGTTTTTCAATACCACAGTCAACAAAAAAAGTAAAGTAACTCTGCAATGACTGACATGGGATTCAAAAAGGACCTGTTGAGATGAATTTCAAGACAATTATACTACACAGAATTTATGGTATTTACATGATTTTTTTCCTCCTTTGTTTATAGTTGTCCTATCATTATGAGAAATGTTACTGACTTCTATTTCTAAAGTAAATTGGGGAGGAAGGATGCAATCAATAGAAATTTGAATTAATATCAGGTTGCATGAAGCCCAACTTGAGGAGCAATCACCTTGTAAATGCATGTTGCCTAATTTAACCCTTTCCTGTACAAACACAGGATTTTATGTCTCTTATGATTTTATACTTGAGAAAACATTTTGGAAAAAGAAGAAATTGCTTGTAACAAGGAATTTCTTCATTTTCCACAATATTTTCTACCCTATTGAATGGTTAATTTTTTTATTCAAATCCTTTTTAAATTGTTGTCTGCAAAACCTTTGAATTTGGACAGGTCTAAAATTTTGCAAAACAGGAAAGGGTTAAAGAGCAATCACCTTGTAAACAAAAGTCCAGCACGTTTCTCAACTAAAGACAAATTTCAATCGTAAGTTACTCATTTAACCCATTACTACACAATGACTCATTCTGATGCCCTGAATAAATACAATCACGGAAAAATTTGTGGTAAAAGCAGAAATTGCCTGTAACAAGCAAATCAATTTCTCATTTTTTAACAATGTTTTCTACCCTATCTGGCACTTTTTTTCCGACTATAGCGCAATTTGAAACATCATCTTCAAGTTCTTTCAAATTGGATTGTTATAGTATGGTAATGGGTTAAAGCTCTTACAATATTGTTTACTGACATTTCAAGAGGGTATCACAAAAGTTGATAAAACTATTGTATATAAGTGTCTATAAGCGTACAGGCACTAACAATAGTTTTACAATAAGCTGTCAATTTACCCGAGCAGTGACATCCATGGTGGAATCCCTAGGAACTGATGGTTTGTCAGGCTCCTTCAGACCTTGCATCTCCAGCAATGTGTCCTTACCAGCAGCTTTTAGAAGTTCAATTCCCTCCTAGAGACAGAAAGAAAAAAGATATTAATACGTGAACATATCCTACAATTAGCCTACACTCATATATTCTACTTTATACCCCTCTCTAAAATAAAAGCTATAAAAACATTGTGGAAGATGAAGGAATAGCTTTTAACCAGCAGTTTCTTTGTTGTCCACAATGTTTTCTACCCTAAAAGACAAATAATTTTAAAATTCCATCAACTTAAGATTATCAGCTGCAACCTCTTTCAATTTGGACCAGTCTGAATTTCTGTCATCTTGTCATGGGTTAAACATGTGAGCAAGGTAAAACCAGGGCAGTAAGCTCATCTTCACAAGTTCACAGGCTGTGTGTAGAGTCTTAACTTTGGAGTCTGTAAATTGACAAAGACTCACAGATTAATCAACAAATATTATTAATATTCTGATTGAATGCTCAAGCTGCATTTTATTTTTCCTGCTATTAAAATGTGATATGGTTGTACAGGTAATTCCTAAGCTCCTTTAATATGACTATGGCTGAGGTAAAATAGTACAGGTTAGAACTTGAACAGAACAATGAATACATGGACAAATAGCATTACAAAATATTATGCAACTTAGTTTGATATCACTTATCTTTTTACACATAGCATCACTGATTTTCATAAAAATGGAAGAAATAAGAATAACATATCAAAAAGAAACAAAATAATCATCTATGGTTTGTTTACCTTAAATTTTCCTCGCGTTTTGATTTATCAATTCAACTGCTCTAAAATCCCCGGCAGCCATCTTGAAAAAATACGTTTGCCGTTTTCAAATATCAACAAACATGAAACACTTGATTTAAAATAGTAAAACTTTTGTCCTATACATACATAAATTATTCAGTTCTAACATAACCTGGTAGATGTTTCTTAATTTTCATGTCTTATAGGGTAAAAATGAGAAATTGGGTCAACACTCATTATCGTAAAACCCTTAAATTCTACATGAATAAATAAGAGAATGGGTAGCCAAATCTGGCTAAATTTCAGACACAAATTTCTCTATATTTACATCATCGATTGTTGTCTTACCTGTGCAGTTACTTGCATCGTTCCAGCCCTTTGCATTTCCGGCTTAGCACTTGCCATTTTGACTTTTAGTAGAGCTGAAATCTTATGGTTATTGAAGACACCAAAAATGCAATTTTTCACGAGGACAGAGTGATCTGGGAGAGGAAGGCGTGGTCACATGACCAGCAACGGTTATTTCCATTGGTCATCTCAAAATGAGGCCTACCGGAAGCGCGTAATACAAAAACAGAAATGTCAAAATCTCACGGTGTTACCCTTATTTTACTGACATAAATGCGTTTATCTTTCCAGTAAAGAATTGATTGACTAATTGATGAATGAAAACAGATGCATCAATCCTTTACCTTTTAATCTTATTTAACGGATGGAAATGACACTACATCGCAAACATTTTAATTTGTTTCAAAGCAGACATCACAGGTTCACTCGTTCACATTTTCTTTATATTTCTAACCTGTTACATTTTTCTTTATATTCCTAACATGTAAATCTTCTTATGCCAATAATTAACTAAACAAAGAACGGACTTATTAAATTCAGTTCAACACACTTTATCCTCAAAAGTTCTGAATCAGTACCTATAGGTCTAATTTATTAATGATATTTGGCTAAATTAAATAAAAAGGAAAATTCTCAGGGAGAGAGGGGGACAGAAAAAGACAAAGGGTGGGTCGGAGCGAGAGGGCGATAGACAGATAGGTAGATAGATTGAGAGAGAGGGTGATCTCAAGTTTTCAAAAGACAGACCAAAGCTCAAATTAGAAAACATAAAACTTCACAAACACAAAGTTTCAAAGTACTAAACTGTTGCGAAGATGAAGTGAGACAAACTCAAACAGATAGGCCCAAACAAGCCGTAGGCTTCTATATGGCCTACACACAGTAAGAGCCGGAGAGGATCGGGGAGAGAGAGCCCGTACTCTCGGAGTCCAGAGAGAGCCGGGGGGGGGGGAAGAGAGGTGTATCCGCTCATCATCACACGAATCCCGTCCCTGGTGCTGTAAGACTATGGCTCGTAACTGAGAATTAACCTCCGACACCGGCCACGGAATCGGTTCTATAGTCAATCTCATTTATCGACAATCAAAACTAATGTTCAGCAGACTAGATAACGTCCCCGGTTTGAAGTTAAACGGACCATAGCCGCTTGAAATGGTCCATGAAAGATCCAAAATAAGTCGGCTTCGGTCTTGCACTGAGTTGTCCTCGTACACAAAACATAGCAGTTGCGTAAGCCTTCATCCTTGCAGACACAAACCTCTTTGGTTCAAAGCTTACGTTTCAATCGAAAACTTGATTTAAGCATCTTTTTGTAGGCTATATATCTAACAATCACAACACCAGAAAACAGGATAGAATAGATACATGAATGAACAAGGAATGAAGTTACGACAAATCGATAAGCTAACAAGAAATCATTTGCTATACAGAACACAGAGAAGGTACACATTCCGGTAAATGAACATAAACACAAAACAGACACGATTATTCACGAAAAACTGCTTGAAACAACAATACAAAAAACGGGCTTTGTTTTGCTTCGTGGCATTAAATTATATGCAATGAAGGGTAGGATTTTTTTGTTTTCATTGAAATATGAACCTAAAAACGTTATCTCATTTACCCTTTCCTGTTTTGCAAAATTTTAGACCTGTCAAAATTCAAAAGTTTTAAAGACGAAAATTTAATCTGAATTTAATTTGAAAAGTAACCACCCAGTAGGATAAAAAGCAATTTCTTCTTTTTCTACAAAATTTTCTCAATTATAAATTTACAGCGACGTAAAACCAGGAACTGAAAAAGAAAGGATTAATAGTGTGATCTTCTTCGCGTATTCGTACAGGGTGATTAAATCTTTAGGCTCATTTCTTCAACTCTTAACAAATTAACTGATGTTAGTTCATAGAATTTCTTCTAAATACAATTACAATATTTGAAAATCTGTGGAAGAAGTCGTCTCTGGGTGATCAAAAACCTCATAACTACAATTTATTCAAGCTATAGATATGAGGTCTTGGTCGCCCATCCACGTTTTCATTTAAGAGATGAACAGATTTTTTTTTATTTTCATGGAGGTATGAACCGAAAAAACTAATCACAAGGTATGAATACGCGAAGCGGACTCATATATTGTGTGATTAGGTTTTTCGGTTCATACCTCCATTAAAACAAAAAAATATTCTCTTCATTTCTTATGATTTAATAGCATCGAGCGAAAAAAAAAAAAAAAAAAAAAACAAAAAACAACAAAAGCTTTACAAATTTTGATACCTTTTTGTATGGGACTATTTTGTGCGTATATAAGCATACAAAATCACTGCATGATCAAAATTTTGTTCACGGATTTATGAATAATATTTTTCGACCAATCAGAACGCTCATTTTTGAAAGACGAAACTAAAAATTAAGTAATAAACGTAAGAACAACACAAAACAAATTAGCATATGTTTGTTGTACGCCACGGAAGAAGGGAACAGTGCATAGTACAAAATTTTAGTCATGAGAAACAATGCAAATTATGTTATGCAATGACATTAAACATGACATTGGTCTTGAACTGCATTAATGTGAGCTTATTGGCTACAGGAGTCCTGGGTAAATTAAATACGGATCACATCCAGCAAGAACTTTTACGACTGCTTGTTCTAGAACGAGCAAGGTTGCCGCGGTGCATCTTCTTCATTATCCGGATCTATATTGTACCATGATCATCAGCATAAACTTTGAATTTGAAGTTTTAGTTATTTGGGAACGAGTTGAACAGTGCCAAAGACGAGTTTTAATAAAGTCATACTGTAAACTTTTTAAATGTTAAACACAAGTGTATATATTTTCATTATTTTCATTGAGACACAATATAACTTGCACTCCTTTTTACATTATGTTCATCTGACCAATTTCAACAAAATCACGCTTTTTCACCACCCAGAAGAAAATCAATTCGTAGGGGTGTTTGTAAGAAACCACTGCGGACTATTTAGAAAGTGATTGTACAAGCTATTTCTTCACTGTCCAAACAGTTTTCTATGAAAAAGGTAAAGTTTTTTTTTTTTTTTTTATTAAATTCACCAATTTGAAATTGTCTTCAAAAATGTTGTCTTGTGGTGATGGATTGAAGTTCCTTTCAGCAATATTTTGAGCAATATTTCGATAATTTGAGACTTCCCAAAGCCGCATCCGGTACTTCATTAAACTAGCACATACCGTTCTAACGACTGACAGATCACGGCTGTAAATCAAATGATCGATAGACCAATCAAATCATACATTTAGACCGGAAGTGATCCTAAGACTCCAAAGTTGGTCGACATTCATCCGAAGCTATTTTTGTCGGTTTGTCGACTTAAACGTATTAACTACAGCTTATGCAAGCTGTAGTTACGACCTTTAAGTCGCCAACCAACCATTTTGCAACCATTTTTTTCTTGCATATTATTGTCCCTAAGTTCTACAAAATATCGCCTTTTAACACTTCATTGCAAAATTTCAGGCCTGTCCAAATTCAAAGGTTTTATTTGAAATTTATTCATTCCGCAGTAAAGAAAAAGTGTAGGTAAAGAAGAAATTACTTGCGACAAGCCAATTCCTTGTTTTATCATGATGTTTTTATAAAAAAAAAAAAAAAAAAAAAAACAAAAAAAAACATAGTGACGTAAAAAAAATCAGGGTTTGAACAGGAAATGGTTAATATCTAAATTAAACTTGCTGTTGGATTTTCACATGCGCGTGAAGCTCAGACGCTGAGCACCTATTTAAGACCTTGATCAGACTGTATGGATACCCAGGCTGATCAAAGTATTTACCTGGATTATATCTGAAATTGTTGGAAAGGTCATTTACGAGCGCATAAAGTCACTTCTGTGTCAATATTAGAAGGCCTTTGTATCACCTGATATGTATATTCGATCCGTTATCCAGGAAATACTTGCCTAAATGACGTTGCGTTCGGACGTGGTAACGTTCTGATGTTTTGTTGACATCACTTTTGTAACATTTGGTATGTATATGCGACCCGTTATCCAGGAAATACTTGCCTAAATGACGTTACATTAGCACGTTGGAACGTTTTGATGTTTTGATGACATCACTTTTGTAACATCTGATATGTATATTCGATCCGTTATCCAGGAAAAACTTGCCTAAATGAAGTTGCGTTAGGACTTTGTAACGTTCTGATGTTTTGATGACATCACTTTTGTAACATCTGATATGTATATTCTATTCGTTATCCAGGAAATACTTGCCTAAATGACGTTGTATTAAGAAGTTGTAACGTTCTGATGTTTTGATGACATCACTTTTGTAACATCTGATATGTATATTCTATTCGTTATCCAGGAAATACTTGCCTAAATGACGTTGTATTAAGAAGTTGTAACGTTCTGATGTTTTGACGACATCACTTCTGTAACACCTGATATGTATATTCGGTCTATTATCCAGGAAAAACTTGTCGAAATGACGTTACGTCAGGACGTTCTGATGTTTTGATGACATCACTTTTGTAACATCTGATATGTATATTCGATCAGTTATGCAGGAAATACTTGTCAAAATGACATTACGTTAGGACGTTTGGAACGTTTTGATGTTTTGTAAAATCTGATATTTATATTTGATCCGTTTTAAAAGAAACACTTGTCTCAAAGACCATAAGTTATTACATGGGAACGTTCTGATGTATTGATGACATCACTTTTTTAACTTACTTTTTTATTCCTGAATGGCGTTAAAGGTAGGTATCGATGTTTTTTCATGTCACAGATTTCAATTATTTTTCTTTCCTCTCATAAACTATTTGAATACAATATGCCACAAAGTAGTTTTGCAAAAATCTGAGGTCGCTTATCAGAAAAAAGCAGGGTATTTCCCTAATAGCCTACGTAGGCTATTAATCTATTTTTAGAGTATTCCGAGACCGTTGCGAAAATAATAGGGCATTCACGTGGCGCGAATTACCGTTGGAACCTTGTATTTAGTTTAAATTACATCAAACCAACGTCAATGTTACGTCATCAGGAGTTATGTTCGCTAGCCGGTCTGTAAATATCAGTCCAAAACTGTCGTAATCGTTATTACGAATATAAACTCTTGGCATAGTTTTGCGCTTAGCCTTTCATGTGACATGATTTAGGACGTTGGCTGTTTCGCTAGTAAATTTGTTACATTCATTTGACTTTGGGTCATATGCAAATGAGGTCATTCGATGTCGACAGCCAAATTCCGTGATATCTAAAAATAACCTGGAATTCCGCTGAACCTTTCCGATATAACCATAAAAGCCGCTTTAGGTCTATTCGATTACCACCAAGACAATAGCTGACATAACTTAAATTATTTAATGTTCGTTTGAGTCTTTTTTTCGGCTCTTGGTATTTTTTTCTTATCTAGGTTTCAGAAACATCGATACCTCCCTTTAAGTTATAAAGTTTTGAAAGTTCCAATCATTTAATGACACCACAATTGTAACTTTTTATCCGGTACCCAGGAAAACTTGGCTAGATGACGTTACATTATGACGTTCGAAAGTTGTAAAGTTTTGATGACATCACAATTGTAACCTTTTTATCCGTTATCCATGGAAACAGTCTGAATGACGTTACTTTATGACATTGGAAAATTCCAAATTTTTTGATGATGTTCAAATTGTTTGATTATTGCTTTGTCCTCAAGAAAAAATAAAACAAATCAAACAATCACAAAAACAAAAACACCACACACAAAAAAAAAACGTTTATAAATTGTTGTGGGAAATGATAATGATGGTTGTAACATGAAATTCCTTCGTTATTCACACGCCGCCGTCATAGCGCAGTCAGCAGCGCATCAGACCCCTAATCTTCAACAATGGGATGTCATGGGTTCGATCACCGGCGGTGGCACATATCCTTTCCGACATTAGTCTCTTACCAATGGCTGGATAATCGTAAACCTTAGTGGTATAGCAGCTGGAGGAAAGGAAAGGGTGTAGTGGTAGTACTAGTGGAGAAATACCAGGAATCCATTGTAAGGTGCTCTAGCCGCCGAGATATGACTGAAAAACTGTTAAAAGTGGCGTTAAACCCCATACAATCAATCAATCAATCGTTATTCACACAGATTTTCCTACAACTAAAATATTTCATGAACTAAAATGATGTATAACTTTTCTAAATTTGGACCTGTGAGATAATCTGTCGTCCGGTAATGGTTTAATGATCAAAAGCAGTTGGAACTTTGACATTCTTAAGATATTACAATTTTCTCCTTTTTTGTTTACATATACACATGTAGTTGTTTTGAAAAAAAAAGCCCCGTTGGCAGGTTTTCCTCAATAACTGTTCATTTATACAAAGAACAACAAAAAACACAACAAATCAAAACAAAAAAAAAAAAAAAAAAAAAAAAAAGAAAGAAAACCACCACACATACACAAAAAGAACCCTAAATGTGGAGGGAGTGCGTTGTTTTTGTTCAATAATTCGTCCTGTAAACCTCATCTGATAAACAGGTACATTGTGTACATGTAATAATGGCAGTTACTTTCTAAATTTAAGGCGCAATTGTATAGTAATTGTGTCGTTGTTTGCCAACCAAAATGACGTAACTACATCCTTATTTAGTTATTGTTAACACATTTTGTTCGTCCATCAACAATTATTTGACAAGTTTGACTATTTGATAACGGTTTAAGACGCATTTTTTACACTAACCTGTATATGGCTTTGTTTCCCAACGTGAGATTACATAATTTTATTATATACTTTGCTGTGAAATCTTGGGGTTTCTCGGTGTAATAAATTTTGATATCGTCACTGGAGTGACGATTACACTTTTCAGTTTTACTCTCTGTAATAAATCTTTAATCATGTATTCATCCGCACTTTTTTCAATACACATTCTCTCTATCAAAAAGATTTGTTTCAATATTTTAATAAAGAAATAAAATAATAAGGTATATGATAAATAGAATAAGCAACTGGTTATTCCAAATATGAAAAGAAATTTCACCCGGATGAGTTGTTAGGCGTTAACAAAAGTCGTGCTACGCGCTCGTTTTTTCAACGCCTTACAACGCATGCTCGTGAAATATCTTTTCGTATCTGGAATAACCAGTTGATCATTTTCTTCTATATCGCTTTACCGGGGATAAAATTTAGGCTAGTCTTATCTGGTATTTCTTAGGGTAAGCAGACCAAATTTTACTTCATGAAACTTTAATTCCCAGTCGGCAGTTAGCTATAGAGCTTGTTGTGAAGACTTTGCCCACTCTTTGATCGCACAGGCTAATCAACGGAATCCTGTTTCCGCCACCCAGTTTTTGACCCAAGAGGAACTCGAAAAGTAGAAATTAAGCGCACTAACTTCCACTATTCTAGTAATAATGTTACCGCGAAAAATGGAAAATTTTGACCTGACATTTGTCATAAAACGTTTGACTTTTCGACCTCACGTTTGTCTATAAGAAACTACTCACTTCAAATTTGCGCATTCAACTTTCGGGTCGAAAAGCGGAAGTCTTTTCTCTTGACAATTGGCAACAAGATCTACTTTCGATCTAGTAAACAGGATAAGACTTAAAATATAAGATAAAGACTTCCTCTTTTCAACCTGAAGTCGAAAAGCTGAAAAGTCGAAACTAGTGGATTTTTTCTCGGTAGTACTAATTGTACCTTTAAACAAAGAACAACAACAATAACGTCTTGATCAAACCACGGATTTCCGGCCTTCTTTGTTCTATATAGAATTACACATTTATGTTTATGATGCTGTAGTATATTCCACAACATTCATTGACGTATTAACTATTTAGTCCTTTCTTTCTCATTAATTGTTCTGTCTTTTGTTACCAAAATTCATATGTCACGAATGATGATATTTTAGCCTTTCTAGCTAGAGTGGAGGCACCGTCTCTTTTCCACATACCAAAAGGTCGGTTAGTTTAGGTAAACCGACATCCGTTTGCCGTCCTCTGGAATATAACGTCACGGCTATGACGTTTCATTCAAGAATAAAATTAACGAATACTTGCAGAACCCGTGAAAAATAAAAGATTGAACACGTGGACCACCATTGTGTATTCAAAAATGTTGTTTTCGTGTCGGACTAGATTTGTAAAATAACTACTTTTACTATATAACCACCCCTTGAAGTATATTCAAGTCTTGACTGGCGAGTCATTACTTATCTTACGATATACTAGTAAGGAGAATATCGGAAAGCAGCGCAGATGGGACAGGTCACTGCTCTTCCAAAGTCATTATAGCTTCCACCCCATTCCGCTTTTTAGCATAGACCCGATGTATCCTAGATTAGTTCCATTTAAATTTCGTGTTTTTAAGCATTGTGTTATCGAATCTTTGCGATATTGAACTATATTCGTTTGCGCTAATGGATTTTTATCGGAAAAATTTGTTGTTTAGTGATTAGGTTTAAAACCCACTCCCACACATTAGGCCGTCCTAAAGTTCGGTGATTGTTGTGTGTACATTTGTAGAAGCATTTATTACTAATGGTATCATTGTCATAGCATGGATTGTAAGGCAAACGAAAACTTTTTAAGATGAACACAGGCTTGAATCTCATCGAGACTTGCGAAAAGAGCTGCCAAACCGGACCCGTTTTGCTGATTATTAATCAATGAAAGCGGTCATGGTTGTAACCTATAAAGGTTAGTGACAAGGTAATTTTGTAACTTTCTACTTTTCGATCTTTCGACTTCTCAAAGAGGTCGAAAAGTTGAAGTTTTGGATGTTTCATGCTATATGCTAGATCGAAAAGTTGAACTTTTTTTTACAATGGTCAAGTCATAAATTCCACTTTTTTACTTTTCGGCCCGAAAGTTGATTGTGAAAAATTGAAGTTAGAAGTCCCCAATTTCCAGTTTTCTAATCAAAAAAGAGTTGAAAAATCGAAAGATTTTTGACATTTTTTGGGGTCAAGAACTTCCACTTTTCTACTTTTCGGGTTGACATTTTGTCTAGAAAAGTGGGAGTTAGTGCACCTAATTTCTACTTTTCGAGTTCCTCGTAGGGGATGGCGGAAACAGGATTCCGTACTAATTCGAGTCTCTGCCTTGCGAACACGTAAAAACAGACCATGTCAAATATGAGTCGATCGTGGTCAGATTGCGCGGACTTTGCATTCTGACTTGAACAGACACTTATCGCCTTTTACGCATGTTCTAAATGTAGAATGGCCATTACATCTCATAGTCTGTTGTGAAATGGTAAACCGCATGGCCGCAGTAAATCAAAAAAGACGCATATGCATTCAAACTAATCACTTTGACAATAAATTGAAATTCGACATGTTGGCAATCAAATTTCTTTAGTATGCGACTTGAAGCAACACAACCTTTTCACGCCTTTATTTCCGTTATGTATTCAAAATTGGTTAGATATGAGAGGGACACCTTTTCCAGTCCCGAAAGGTAGTTCTGTCACTGAAAAGTTTGTACAGGGAAAGCGTTATTCCCGACTTTTTAAAACTATCAGTCCGCTGCATCAAATTACTCCATGATAATGCACTGGTTCATAAATTTGTCAAAGTACAGGAAGATCTGAAAGGATCTGGGCTCGATATCTTAGATCGTCCCCCTCACAACCCTGATCTGACCCCTTGTGTCATTTGATTGTTCCCCAGACTAAAGGAAATCCTGCTGAAGCACCGTTTTGAATCCTATTGTGATAAAGGCAGTGTGGTACACCAGTGTCTTCAAAATATAGCCAACGAAGAATTCCAGAATTGGGTATTGTGTCCGGAGGCAGACGGGGCATATTTCGAAAGTATTAGATAAATAAAATTTTGATATAGGGTCGTCATTGACACGTTTTAGAAATCATTGACGCGGTAGAATGCTGTCTAGCGTGATTGGTTTTAAGATTAAGTTGCGTTCTCACGACGCCATCGTTGCGGTGAGCAGATAAAAAATTACACACACAAGACAAAGCGCACGGTACGAATCGATATGTAGTCAAGGGTGCACTAAAAACCTTCTTCACTCAGTATAGCCCCCGTCACAAGAAGACAAGACCCAAAAGACCGCAGTGTGTTCTTGTCATGCTGAATATAAACATGTTAAGAATTCTACTAAAATCAAAACACCAAAATATCTGGGGGCACTAGTTGGTCACCACTTTCTTTTGAAAACTGATTTAATCAACAATTCTGGCTTGAAAGAGGGAAGCAGATGATGTGGAAAAAGATCAGACTGCACTTATGTGCAGGCTGATCTTTGTCTGTACCTCCTGCTTAAACAGAAATATTCCGAGTTCAGCAAGACTAGTTAAAACTTGACAAACACACGGAGAACTGGATGAAGTCTAGCAGAAAACTGTGTTTTCTAGGCGTTTCTACATTTTTACTACGCCATTGCCGGGATGTCACACCGTCTAACACGTCTAAGTTAAGTTTTGTCGCGTGCTTGATAAACTCACCACGTTCTTTGCGTTGTTATTACGTCCTTTCTAGGACTTTTTTAGAATGGACAAGGCACTTGTACTGCGAGTTTACTTAACCAAGATGACTAAAAATCAGGCTGGTCCAAATTGTAAACAGTTGCAGACGACAATATAAATCGCTTGTTACAAGCAATTTCTTCATTTTACACAATGTTTTTTTTCCAATAATTTTTCTTGGGGTTATCCAAAAGCGTCATTGCCAGAGGGCGTAAACAGCAGAGTCAGTGGGCGGGGCCAGCGACCCATTCAATGGGATATTTGCGAGGATGAAGCATCGAAAAAGCCAATACTCGTCTATTTTTAACAAAGTATCATTGTTCAGGTATTTTCTATATTCTTACACGATAGCAATTACTTAATCAAACGATAATATCAGACTTTAGTCACCGTGGGAAAATATTTCATGTTTTCATCATGTGACTTAGTGACTGTGAAGTGACTGTAATATCTGCCTCCCATTACAAAAGATGAAAGTATATAAAATTTACTAACAACACCACTTCAACAAATCTTTCTCACGTCATTTTCAACAGCCATTTGTACCTAGGTTATGATGGATAAAAAGCATTGTATATTACAAAGCAATTTGAAGTTAAAGTTTTTAAAGTTACAAAGTAGTTTCTTGACAATTTCATTTTAGAAATAATACAAATATATTTACCTTAACCACATCAGGTAGATGTTTTTAGTTAATTTGATATACATTCATCTTTTTACAGGAATACACCTGCATTTCGAAAGCGAAATGGTGACTTTTTAAAGTGTTTACGACCTCCGTGTGATGACGTAGGTTGTCATCATCTTTTTACAACGAGTAATCATGTGATTTAACCTATTTCGACAAGAAAAAATAATAGACTGCTCCATATTGAAAGGAGTTGCAGACGACAAGAAAATGAAATTTGGATTTTTCCAACTTTCTGTGGAGAAAACATTGTGGAAATGAAGAAATTGCTTGGCTCAAGCACTTTATTCTTTTTCCACAATGTTTTCTAAATTGTTTTTCTTGATGGTCGTCAAAAGTGCCATTTTGTCGGAATTGGTTAATTTATTGATATTCGTTGTAAAATACTAAAATATTCGGAAGGATGTGTTCTTCAAAATCCCGTTTCCGGTGGGTGACCACGATGAAGATATACGAGTTCTAGCGAGTGATCAAAGGTCAATTTTGTCTATACATGTATAGGAGCAAATCTAAAAGAATTACACACAACAACACAGTAAGTCCAGAAGAAATGCCATTTTGATTTACCAAAGATACAAATATTTCTATAATATATCTTTAGGGGAAAAACAACAACCAACAAAAATCAGAAGGTTGTGTGAAGGGGAAATATCAGCAGAAATTTTCTCTTCCTCTAAAAGATTACAGCTGGCCTATGCCTGTGAATTGCAATTCAAACGTTCCGTTGTAGATGAAGAAAACGGATCGACCAATCAATTCCTTCATTTATACCGGAAGTGAAATTTGAAACCAGTACTTTGTACAGTTTTGTTGGTTTGTCGGCTTAAGCGTCGTAACTTCAACTTATTATTCAAGCTGTAGTTCAGAAATTAAGGTCACCAACCAATGAACTGCCTTTTATTTCATACTCATGACCACACATTTATAAAATTATGTCGTCCATTATGGAAACGCAATGTTGGATTTAAGTGCTAGTGTCGAGAGAACGATCTAGTAGAAATGAACTAAGAAAAGCTGAGTCTGCACATTTTTGAAGTCTCATTAGAGTCTCCACTGAGCTCATCGTATAGAAACTTAGAACAGTATCGCAATTTATCCTCGAATTGTAGGGTTAATTGCGATACTGTTCTTAGCGTCTATACATCGTGTAGACACTTAGAACAGTATCGTAATTAACACTTGAATTGTACTGACTCAAAGCTTTTAGTGACAATAAATATTTTTTCTAAACGCATTATACTAATTTATCAAAGATAAAACGTTGGGTTTTCTATTAAGAGCAACAATTAAATAAAAAACAACGAAAAACAACAACAAAAGCAGAAAAAAAACAAACAAAACCAATCCCAAGAACACGCTTTCATCTTGGTCCTATGTCATGTGGGTTATTTCTTGTATTTCCACGAGTTTAAGACTCTTTACTGATTTGATTCTATGTCTGTGCTGTCATCTAGATTGTGGCTCGTGTCTGTTGTTGTGGCACCGTCAAGTCCTGTGTCTTCACTTCCCAAGCTTCCTATTGCACTATCAGGCCGAGAAGACATCACAGATCTAGTTATTTGTTTACTTTCTTCCCCTGATGTGTTAACAGAAAATACATTTTCTGTATTCTTACCATTATTGGATTCAAAGCAGTTGTTGTCATCAGTCTTTGCATCAATCTTTCCTATGTCTGTAGAGATTTCGCTTTGCCGAGCTGTATCCATAGTACTATCTTTAATTTCATCTTGTATAGGTAATTCACCCCTTAATGGTTGATCGCCATTTTCAATACAGTTGTTGTTAGAATTCGACTCCGGCAACTTTTCTGTCCCTCCTTTATCAGCGGCACTAACTTCTTCTGTCCGTTCGTCAGTCTGATCTCCAGTCTGGTTTTCAGTCTGGGTCTGATTTATATCTGCATTACTGTGTGTTTCTGGTCTACGTGGACTGCGGCGTTCTCTCTCTCTTTCTCGTCGTTTTTGTAACTCTGTCATTCGACGCTTTAGGTCCTTTAGTCGCATCTTGTTCGCAGTTATCAACATTTTAGCTTGTTTATTTTCTGCGTGTAGAATAGTGTTCCATCTGTAAATAAATTGAATGTAATAAATAATTGACCAATCGCGGCCGTCAGTCAAATTAACAGTCGACCAATGAAATCATTCATTTAGACCAGAAATGAGCTTTGAACTCCGATATTGGCCGCCATTTTTGTAAACCTTTATGTTGGTTTGAAGACTTAAGCGTCGTAACTACAGCTTATGAAATCTGTTGTTACGACGTTTAAGTCGCCAACCAACTATTCCACTTTTTTGTTGCATGCTACTGGCCATAAAATTTGCAAAATAACGCTGTTTTAAATCGAAGCGGGACTGCCTGTGGGAGTCGGTGGGTGTAACCAACAAATAAGTGGGCGGGGCCAGCGATTGGCCAATTATCATGAACATGGACATTTACGAAAAAGATATAATTATATGTATATATATATGCCTCTAATACCAATAAGAGCTAACGCAAAAATATTGTTTTGAAGCATGCTCAGTCGACGGATCGGGTTGTCAACAAAAACAACAAAAGTCGATTTACCAATAAAAACGTTCATTTAGACAACGAGTGAACTTTGAACTTCGACATTTAGATTAAGCTTTTATCTTTGTTTTGCGACTTAAATATCTTTTAACAACAGCTTATTTGATATTTTACTGACCATAGATTACAAACAGCGGAGGCTGATGTATAAGTCGAACTTTCTGGTGGAGGTCAGTGGTCGTTGCCAGCGATACCAATCGCGAATATCAATCAAATAATCAATAGATCAGTTAAATGATTAATTTAGACTGGGAATTTAGTTCGATCTCCGACATTGGCAGCCATTTTATTGAACCATTTTCGTTGGTTTGGCAACCTTAACGTCGTAACTACAGCTTATTTAAGCTTGACACAAATTGCGACCGATATCGAAGTTCAAAGTTACCTTCCAGTCTAAAGGAAAGATTTCATTGGTCGAGTCATTGCAGTATTTGATTGACAGCTGCGATGGGTCAGCTCGAACACCAAGAACAGCAGGGCGTGATCCTCAGGAATGTGTATATAAAAGACAATCGTTTGTTTCAGTGTAAGATTGGTCATCCCGATTAGCTCAGTTGGTAGAGCACTTGACTTCAAACCTGAAGATCACGGGTTCGAGCCCTGGGATAACTATATCAACTAACAATCTAATTGTCTTTCGGATGAGACGTTAATCCGAGGCCCTGTGTGACGGTGCTATTCACCGAGCACGTTAAAGAACCAGGCGGAGCTCTCAGCAGTTTCGTCCTGTATCCATGTACTACCCCCGTAACAACTAACCGGGAGCGTCGCTCATATGGGTATTACTACGGTGGAGACGATATACTCACACACTGTGAGATCGATTTATCTTTCATTGAGTGAACAACAAAAGCTACATCTTCAGGAGTTTGATAAAAGTCTTTTGTTGTTCTCGAAATGGAAGATAAATTGATAGCTCACAATTACAAAAAAAAAAAAAAAAAAAATCCAATTCTTCAATGAAAAAAAACCCTCTCAAAACGTTATCACAGCGACCTATCGTGGCTGTCAATCAAGGAATTTAACGACCAACCAAATCATTCATTCAGCCCGGAATTGAGATCTTAACTCCGACATTGGCTGCCATTTTTGTGAAACTTTTTGTTTCTTTTGGCGACTTAAAGTCGTAACTACAGCTTATTCAAGCTGTAATTACGACGTTTAGGTCGCCAACCAATCATTCTACCTTTTATTTACATGCTACTGGCCATAAAATAAATGCAATCATCTGTGTTTTTGGCCCAACTAAGAAAACATTTTGTAGCGCGATATTAACAAAATCAGGACGTAATCTATAAAAACAGCGATTTTATCATTTTAATAATTTCACCTTTTTTTAAAATGCTATATCAAGTAATAATTCATCAAGAAATCTCGATAACCCTCCGGAAAGCATAATATATTTCTTTCACTCATTTTCCTTTCCAAGAGAGTATAGAAAACGCTTGGGTTGGTAGATCGCTTTAAAGCTTGAAACATAATCGACATTCGAAGTGCAATATTTTTCCAATATAAAGGTTATGGCCTCACGTGTGCGATGTGAACTTTGATATGATCGTATAGGTTCGCTTACCTCTGGTATTAAAGTTGTCGGATTTGATCTTTTGTCAGGTTTTTAATATACCAAGTACTGCTTGTATACAGGTTTCGCCCAAAACACCAAAAATGCACAAGAAAAAGATATGGCTGAAACACCACAAAAATCACATATCGACTAATGTTGAGAAGATTCTTTACTCACTCTTCCTCGTCATTTCCGGAGGATTTTTTCTTCCATTTGTCCGCATAGCTGTCCGCCAGAGCTTTGGCTTTTCTCACGATGTCTTCAGATGTCATGGTAACCAGCACGCCATTTTTCTGTTAAAACATGAAAATGACAGAAATACAACATGTGCTTAGTAGGTAAAGCGGAACATTGATCACTACAAGGATATCGATATATTAAGGATCGTTAATTTAAGCTTCTAGGACAAGTCATTTAAATTTGGTCGTCACTTTGTCAAGTTGGTTGTTGTCTTGTTTTCGTCCGTATGTAAAAGAACCGAAACAACTTCACCGTCATTCTGTTATGTTTTGGGATATTGAATATTTGATGCGTTATCAACAACCTGACGGGTCGCTGACCCCGCCCATTGACTCCGCTGGCCACGCATTCTGACTTTGAGCTAGCTTTTACATGTTCAAGCACATGTGAACTCATTGGTCGAGTCAAGCACAGAGTCACCAAGAGAACTTTAAGTAAATAATTACCATTATTAACCAATTGCTGGCCCTGCCAACTTACTCTATTTGCCCTAGCGGTTGACTTCAACAGGAACTCTCGCTTTGATTAATAAACGGCTTTATTTGTAAAAATTATGGCCAGGAGCATGTAACAAAAATAGAATAGTTCGTTGGCAACCTAAACGTCGTAACTAGTTACGACGTTTAACTCTCCAAACCAACACAAAAGGCTAATAGAAATGGCGGCCAATGTCAGAGATCATTCTCTTCGAATGGGATTTAACGCCGTTTTTAACAATTTATCGGTCATTTCGCGGCGGTAGGAGATCAAAACTCATATTTGGTCTCAATGAACGATTTCATTTGTCGACGGGTTTTTTGATATCTGTTAATTCTACCCATTACAAAACTGAAATATATGTCCATTAAGTCCTACCATAAAGTTTTGAGTTTCCTGTGCGTTTTCAGATTTCCAGGCTTGTTTTAGGTGTAGACCCATATCGCCATGCTCCTCTAGCAGTTTCATTAGTGCCTCTTTAGACTCCATTGCCTGTATAGAAATAAATATAGAAGATCATTTATATATGGCCTCTTAATTCATTACCACACAACACAATTTTAGACTGGTTCAAGTTGAAAGCAGCCACAGACAATAATTTTAGGTTGGTAGAATTTAAGAATTCTTAGACTTTTTGAATATTAAACATAGTAGATATTGAAGAAAATGCTTGTTACAAACAATTTCTTCATTTTAGACAATGTTTTCCAGAGCTTTATTCTGGTGGGGGCGTAAAAGGAGGAATTGTTTGGATAAAATGGTACTTTAGAAAAGACACTTGTTCCTAACGTATTAAAATATTCTGTTTGTTTCTGCGTATACATTTTCTTAAATCAAAATTTTTCAAGTTAATGAAATGATTTAAAAAATTTAATAAATTAAGTCTTTCGGTACACTAGTAATTGCCCAAAAATACTGCAACTAATAGGGCAGCCGAGTTCTGATTTTTAGGGTGCATTAAATCCTTAAATTATTAACCCTTTACCAGACGACTAAAATGTAGACTGGCCAAATTGAAAGAAGTCGCAGACAGCAGTTTTTAGTTGGTGGTATTTTAAAAAAGTCCTCGTCTTTTGAGGTAGGAAAAAATGTGGGTATTGAAGAAATTGTTTGTAACGAGCAATTTCTTCATTTTTCCACAAGGTTTTCCATAGCTTTTTTTTATCTTTAGGGCACACAGTAGCGTCATAGTGTGGGAACATTGTTAAATAAACAGAGAAGAACTGGTCCGAATTAAGATCAATACTATTGCAGGCAAAAAACGTTTACTACATTTTGAAAAGGTTGGGTTACGAAACACTGGTTTTCAACAGCTTTTTTGTATCCTTTCTCTGTCAATTTGCAGTAACACATTCCCACACAATGGTATTTAAGACGCCCCTCAAGAAAAGGAAAAGTAAGAAATATTATGGAAAATAAAGAAATTGCAATTTCTTCATTTCCCACATTTTTTGTACCCGAAAAAACATTTTCAACTTCTTTGAAATTGGATTGGTCTAAAATTTTGTCATCTGGTAATGGTTTCAAAATATCTATCATGAAGAGTAAAGATGTTTAAGGAAAACAACAACAAAAACAACAAATGAGCAGAACGAATTCAGACTATTCTCGGTAACACCCTGAAAGGCAGAAGTGTATACACCGAGCAGCCTGGAGAGCCACAGATCGTCCGTCATATAACTGAATATATGCTTACAAATTTTTAAAAAGATAGATCTAATTTGGTAGCATATTATTCTTCTACATTGTTTAAAATACTTTTGGTGTTCTGGTCATTTCTTTGTGGGCAAAATCACATATTGGTAAAATGATTGTAACAAGGAATCGATCTGTAAGTGACATTTTAAATTTCATACACAACAGCAACAACAGTAGCAGCAGTCTCGGTAACAACAACAACAACAACAAACAATAGATAAATGAATCAATAAAAATATAGAATTTGCTGCAATGTATCAATATGGGTATAGATTCGCGCAGACCGAGAGACATGCCACTAAGGAGAGACCAATCATAGGCCATGTTATGTATACAGGATTAGCCACTATCTCCATTCTCCGCGAGCATCGAACAGAATAATTCAACATCTTAGTGCGAAAAGGTCTTAAGTGCATACCTACCGTCCATTTAACGAATTACCCACTAACCTCAGACTAGGTGTTTTGTGTGAGATTTCAATCTACATGACTTTTTGGTATGTTATAATCTTTTTTTTCTTGAGAGGCGTCAAAAAGCGCCACTGTGTCTAAATGGGTTAATAATGGCAATTTCTACCCTGAAGGTCAAAGATTTTGAAATTCTACGTACTTTAACTTTCGTCTACAAATTCTTTGAATTCAGAGCAGTCTTTTGCTATGTGGTAACGGGTCAATCAACTTTAAACACTCTGACACAATTACAAATTGTAATAGTGATAAGAAAAGCGGAAGCGAGATGGTTTTAATTTCAAGGAACGATACCTGTCATCTTAACAGGGGCAAAACAGTAAACAAAACGTCGCATTTTACTGTTTCTAAATTACTTAAATGTTATATATTCATTCTCTATTATAGATTATGATAATATGACAAGTAAATGGTGGACCTGCTTCTAGCTTGAAAGGTCGTAAAGAATGACTTAGTAAAGTAAGAAGTATGTAGAGTAATCAACATGATTATACAGACAAAAAAAGTTTTACAAAATCTATCGTAATATATCGTCATTATATCGTCATTGTTTTCTAAAACCTCGTAACTACAGCTTGATTCAAGCATTATTGGAGAAAAAATTGTATGATTCGTAATCTGAAATGATTTGTTGATGCTTTAACAACAAATCCCTCAATGCATTGTCCTAACGGGTCGGTTAATGATCTATATATCATTCCCTTTCTGAAAAGTTGCTTCTTGTGAAAATGAAATCTTCTATGGCTTACGACATAACGTATTTAGTTAAAATACAGCATTATTACAACTAGACAGATTAAACATGTCTAATTCGTTGTCAAAATAAAATAGTTGACATTTGACCCTATGCATTTGCATATGATATCCGAAGTGCATTAACCCAACACCACACAATGACGCTTTTTGACGCCCACCAAGAAAAACAGTTGCGAAAACAAAGCGTAAAATTAAGAAATGGCTTGTAACAAGCCATTTCTGCATTTAAAAAAAATGTTTTCCATCTAGAAAATTGAAAAAAATTCTAAAAATTCACCAACTTTAATCGGTCGTATGCAACTTCTTTCGATTTTGACCAGTCTTAAAATTTTACCGTCTGGTAACTGGTTTAAGACAGAAATTGTTCAGCACATATTACAGAATGATTTGCAGTATAAAACCTTGAAAACATATGCTGATACTCGTGGCCTATAAGTAATTTCTAGCGATTTCCTTAACCCTTTCCCACACATTTTTTAGGCTGGTCCAAATTTAGAGAAGCTGACGATGACAATTCAAGTTAATGGAATTCTAAATTGTTTTGTACTGTTTCGGGATAGATATCATTGTGGATAATGAAGAAATTGCTTAAAAGAAGGAATTTCTTCATTTTCCACAATGCTCTCCGTAGATTTTTTTCTTGGGAGGCGTAAAAGGTGGGATTGTGAGGGAATTAGTTAAAATATTTTGATAATGATAAGAACCATTCTACTTGGAGGAAATGTTCTATCAGCTATATCTACGACATTCAAATGCTCCCCGTAAGTGCGTCTATATACGTCCTTTTAAATTGACGGATCGCGAATGTCAACAAAACAATCCATCGACCAACCAAATCATTCATTTTGACCGGTAGTGATTTTGAACTCCTACATTTGCCAAAATCAATGTGAGGAATTGTTGTTGGTTGGAGACTTAAACGTCGTAACTACAGCTTATTCAAGCTGTAGTTACGACGTTTATGTCATAAACCAAGCATTTTATTTTATTGGTTACACATTACGCGCCATACATTTCGCAAAATAGCGCCGATAAATATCATAGTGGAACTTCCTGTTGGAGCTGAATGGGCGTGGCGAGCGACCCGTCAGTTAGCCTACGAATATCTACATAATCAAAAGCACAAGTTCACACATACACTCTAACATTGGCACTACATACATGTACATCTAAATTTACCTGTGAAGAATGACCTTTGGATGGCTGAAATATTTAGCATCATGTTTATTGCAATCAGGTAAAGGTTTTACAAACGAAGTAGTATAGAGTATTAACCTAACCCCACATAAACCCTCCGTTTTACGCATCTCAATAAAAAAGCTATAGAAAACATCGTGGTAAATGAAGAAATTGCCTGTAAGAAGCAATTTCTTCATTATCAACAATGTTGATTTTTAACCAAAATGATGAAAAATTAAGAATTCCGTGAACTTGAAATTGTCGTCTGCAGATCCTTTGAATTTTGACCAATCTAAAATTTGTTTTGTGAGAATGGGTTAAAGGTTCATTAAAAAGGGAGAGAAAATATATCCAAACCTTTCCTGTACCATACTTGGTTTTGACGTCCCTGTATTTTTATACATTAAATCATGGAATAGAAAAAGTCGTGGGGAAAAATACTTGTGACAAGCAATTTGTTCCTTTTCTCACAATGATTTCTACCCCATATGACACTCTTATGATGTGTTGATTGTGCACTTCTAATAAAAGAAAAATATACCAACTTTTAATTGTCGTCTGCAACGTGTTTTCAAATTTGGGTTAAATAGTCACTATATTAAATACGGTAGAGTTGTAGATCGTTTCGAGCGTTTGAGGTTAGCGATATTTGCGACCAAAATGGTGGAGAAGTGAACAATCCTTTAATTTAAATCCGGAGAGTTTCATAGAAATGGCGATAGGTTAGAAGTGATGAGAGCGGAAAAGATTCCTTTTTTATTACTTTGTCGTTAAGACTGGTGCATTGCGGCTGTCAATAAAAACATTGTTAGACAAATCATATAATACATTTTGACCGGAAGTGAACTTTGAACTCCCATATTGATTGACATCTTTGTGAATATTTTTTTGTTTGTTTTGAGCATTAATCGAGCTGTTGTTAGGACGTTTAGGTCGACAATCAACCATTCTATTTTTGGCACATGCTATTGGCCAATATTTTTGTAAAATGACGCCGTTTGATATCGAAGTGGAATTTTCTGTAGAAGCTTATTGGGCGAGGCAAGCGATCCGTCAACTGTCTTGACTTAGTCAGCCTTAGTCAGCCATTAGTCGAAACATCTCTGAACCCACTGGTATATATTATTGATTTGATCTTAAACCTTTCTTATTCCTTCACATCGATTGGTAAAGAAGATTTTAAAGCTTTGATTAATCCCCTTCTGATCTAATTGACCAATCGCTGGCCCCGCCCACATACTCCATTTGTCACGCCCATCCACTCCGACAGGAAGTCCCGCTTCGATTTTAAACGTCGTTATTTTGCGAAATTTATGGTAAGAAGCATGTTACAAAAAAGATTAAATAGTTGGTTGGCGACCTAAACGTTGTAACTACAGCTTGGAAAAGCTGTAGTTACGACGTTTAAGTCGTCAAACCAACAATATCGATTGACAAAAAAGGAGGCCAATGTCGGAGATTAAAACACATTTCTGGTGTCTATGAATGATTTCATTTGTCGACTGGTTATTTGATTGACAGCCGCGTCTGGTCAATTGTAAGTTTACATTTTAGATGAAGCATATTTGACTTTACAAAGGGCAAGAAATATGTTGTTGAAAGTTAAAGACACCGATAATGAAACATGACGAGAAAAATATTTCATTTGAAGGAAAGTTGACGTAAATGATATGAAAATATTACAAACAGTTGTAGAACAATTTTGTGCAAAACTTTTATAAAAAAAAGATGTGTAATTTTCATATCAACGGTGTTCGATCAAAGCATTCAACATCATTTCTCACAAATAAAAAACATGGTAAAAATAAACATGTTCATCATTTATAGCAATGACTAAGATGAACCGAGATAACTTCCATCATTTATTTCGCATTTAAATGAATTTATTTTAGAAATACATTTTAATTGAGTAATCGTGTCTGTCAATCAAGGAATCAAACGACCAATGAAAAAAAAAAACATCCAGCTTGGACTTCAGCTTTCAAATCCAACATTTGCCGCCATATTTGATAAGCTATTTTGTTGTTTTTTTATACTTAAACCTCGTTAATGCAGTTTATTCAGGTCGCCAACCAACCATATCATGATTTCCTTACATGCTACTGGCTACGAAAAAAAAAAAAAGCCCTTCCAAATCGAAGCATGACTTCCTGTTAGAGTTAGTGGGCGGGGCCAGCGATATGCCAATTGTAAAAGAACAAACCAAAGACCACAGAAACAGCGAAAATGAGAACCCCGACTGATATATCCCTAATGGTATTACTCAATAAGAATTTATTTTAGAATATGAGCCATGTAGTTTAAGCTTTCCATAATTATTAGAATTCAATCTTGAATGGTGGTTTTAAAAGACCTAACGTCTATCTATTTAGCCAATTCCCACACAACAAAAATTTAGACATGTACAAATTGAAAGAAGCTGCAGAGGACAATTTCAAGTTGACTGAATTTTAATATTTTTCGTATTTTTGGATAGAAAACATCGTGGATAATGAAGATATCGCTTGAAACAAGCAATTTCTTCATTTTCCACAATGTTTTCCAAAACTTTTTTTCTTGAGGGACGTGAAAAGGAGGGCTTATGTGGGAGTGGATTAACACAGGATACAAATTCAACTTGGTGCACTACAAAACACGAGATCTTTTTCGTTTGAAACAACAACAACATCAAAACCTCTACATAAATGCCAAAATATGAAAAAAGCATTGTTTCATATGGTGCACCTACCTTTCTTACGACATTGCCATCGAACTTTTGATATGTCTTATGGTTTAACCAACAATAATAAACATAGAGATAATGTTTTCGTTTAAACATATTTGTTTCCAAAAACAGGGACGAAGAACCAAGTAGTATTGAAAAATGAACAGACATTTATAGAGGTTTCATTCTCAACAATAAATCAATATTTTAGAACAATTTAAAAGCATTAATAAAGTTTAAACAACGTTTCGTAATTCGTAATTATACCCCACTCTTTCCACGGTACTTTCTAATGTTCTCTATTTATCCTTTAAAAATTACAAAAGTCAGGATTGTGCAAAATATACATGAATGGTGCATATGTTTTATAACAAGGAAAAAAACATACAAATAGTAAGGATGCAGGGAAGGTTAACAAAGGGGTTAAAACTGATCACAACAGTCAAACAATTCAAACAACAAACAAATCAACAACAAACAGAACATCTCTCTGTATACCTGATAAAATATGCGAGCTACAGTTAAACGCTTACACCTCTTCTGAAACATAATGGTGAACCCATTACCTGACAGCAACATTTTAGACTGGTCCGAACTGAAAGGAGTTGCAGACGACAGTTTAAAGTTTGTGAAATTTTAGATTGTTTCAACTTTCTGAGTAGAAATCACGGAGAATGAAGAAATTGCTTGTTACAAGTAGTGCCTTCATTTTACACTAAGATTTCCAAATTGATTTTCTTGAGAGGCGGCCAAAAGTGTCACTGTGTGGGAATAATAGGCTAAAATAAAACATGCTATGGAAGAATTTGAGAAAGAAAAGGATTTGACAGTCAAACATTTTACTACCGACCGAATACTAGTTATAAGTTTCTATTTCGGGCTCGAAACATTGACACGAGCTTTTGGTTCCTAATCTTCTTGTGTTATTTCTGCAATCATATTGTATTGAAAATTGACAGATCGCGACTGTTAATCAAACAATCAATTGACCAATCAATTCATTCATTCATAAAAGAATTGAACTTTTGCCCTGCGACATTGACCGACATTTATGTGAAGCATTTTTGTTGGTTTGGTGACTTGAACGTCGTAACTACAGCTTGTACAAGCTGTAGTTACGACGTTAAAGTCGCCAACTTAACATTTTATTTCGTTGTTACATGCTACTGGCTATATAATTTGCAAAATAACGCCGTCTAAATTCGAAGGGGATCTTCCTGTCAGTATTCGGTGGGCGTGACCATTGATCTTTTGATTTAATATATGTCGTAAGTAGAAAAAAGTGTTTATCAAAACTAATTGTAATTGATCATTAAAACCAACTTATTTCGTTTATTTATATGTGAGATTTTTTTAACGATTTCTAAGAATGTTAATTTTCTAAACCATGAAAAAAATGCCATAATGTATTGTATTAACAGACGAAAAGATGCTTTCTTTAAAGAAAGTATAACTAACAAATACCTTCTCCAGATGTTTGTCTAGTTCCTTCGCCTTGGCTATTGTCATGATGGAAGACTGTTTGTTTTCTGTGTTTGTTTCCAGGGAATCAGCCACGTCTTCTTGTACAATTGTAAAAATGAAAGATTGGTTGAATGGGGATTATTGCCACTTTTAACAGTATTTCAGTCGTTTCGCAGCGGCTGGAGCACCTAACAATGGATTCCTGGTATTTCTCACACCAGTGCTACCACTACACCCTTTCCTAGCCTCCAGCTGCTATGCCACTTAGGTTTACGATTTTTCACCCCTTGGTGAGAGACATATGTCGGAAAGAATATATGCCGCCGCCTAGGATCGACACATGACATCCCATAATTGAAGATTAAAATATGAAAGAGAATTATTGCTACTCCTATAAAGTTTAATTCGTTTATAAGCTTATGGAAACATAACGTCATTTGGAGTGCAAAAATGTCGTGACTACAGCTTCATTCAAGCTATAGTTACGACATTTTACACGCCAAACGAAGATAATTGATATGCTTCAATGTTTATTTCTCAGCATGACATATTAATACGTATCTTAATATAATAATTAAAAAAGTATACATATATAGGATCGACGTATCTTACATTCAATGAATAACAAAGGCTTTATTATCATGAGTCGCGGAGCGATGGACGAAAATATTACTTTTGTAGTGAACAAGAAAATCTATATATTCCTGAGTTGTGAATCCGCGAGTGAAACCATTCAGTTCATTGTTCTCATAATGAATGATTATTGGTTTCACACGGAAAAAAAAAAAAATAAACAATTATCCTTTGTCTTTAAAAACAATAACAAAAAAAAAAAATACAAACAAAATATGAACAAATTAGAACAAATTCTCTTATAGCACACCATTTCGCACCTGAATTACATGACAACAATATTTCCTCAGAATCTCTGGTCCTGTTGAGATGATATATAGAAGCGCGAAATGAATAAAAGTAGAACCAAATCTATAGATATAGGGCGTTTATCCTTCTATAATTTAATTTCTAGTTTCGTCTATCAAAAACTGGCATTCTGAATGGTCGAAAAAAATTATTCATAACTCCGTGAACTTTGAGCACGCAACAATTTTGTATGCTTCTGTACAAAATAGTCACATTCAAAAAGGTATAAAAGTTTGTGAAGTTTTTTTTTCTTTTTTCATACATCCATGAAAACAAAAATTGTTCTCTGCATCTCTTAAATTATCTATAAAATTATAAAGTGTAATCAATTAACATATCTCGTTAATTCTAAAATACTTTGAATACAAATTCACCATTACCAAACCACAGATTTATAGACTGGAGATGAAGTTGCAGATGACATCTCTATGTGTGTTAAAATCGTAAAATGCAAAATCAGGCAGGAAACATTGCGAGAAAGGAGAAATTGCTCATTTTGACCAATTACTCCAGTTTGTATGTTATATTTTAAATCTCAAGCCTCAGGTTTTATACCATGATCTTAAATCTGATTAGTTGTAGCCGGATACCTCGAAGGACCCCCCCCGATTTCGATATAACGACTAATGGACTGTACCTATGTTCGAAACCTTATTGCTATTGTTATGCTTTATAATTTTATGATGTTTATAACCTTAACTGTCAAAACATCTATGGTCTGTTGACTTTCAGATTCTTTTCTTTATTTGTCTTGACATTTTATTTCATAATAAATGAATAAACGATCGCCATATTTTGATAATTGAATATGAATCTGAAGTACACATCTACCAGACAAACCTCCATCGAAAAAATCATAATATTGAGCGCTATAGCTGTGGCGTTGTGTCCGTTGTGCGTCCGCGCGCATTTTCTTTCGAAAGCAATCGACCGAATTTCAACCAAATTCCCCCGGAATCATTCTTGTAAGAATTGTCGGGAAAAAATCTGGTGAAAATCATGGGTTTTATGGACGGGGCTTTTTCTTAAATAATATAGCGGAATATGTGAAGATATTTGTCTCAGAAAGTAACTTATGGTTGTTAATTTTATATGAATGTTCTATAAATGACATTTGAAAAGATTCTTTTTTAGATTTTGGTCTGTTGGAAACTATGGACCTGATGGGTCTATACTAAAAAAATGAAAAGGGGGTGTAACAAATGATGCTGGTTGATTCAATATGTTGCATATCAGTTGCTTCCCTCTTAACTATTCTATTGTAGACTTTTAACATATGAGTTGCTTCCTTTGTATAGAACGATCCTCTAGCCAACTCCGCGACGGTAAAATATAGACTTTTCTGAATGGTAAGAAATTTTATTCCACAATTTATAAAAACAATATTTGTCTTTTTGGTCAGAAAACAATCTGGAAAATGAAGAAATTGCTTGTAACAGGCAATTTCATCATTTTCAACGAAATTTTCTTAAGTTTTTCCTTTCTTGCGGGCACAAAAAGCGCCATTGTGTGGAAATGGGTTAAGTTTGTGAAATACATGCATATAAAAATGCTTTGTCACCTAGAATAAAAACCCAAAATTGAGGACAATGAGCAAGTAGCTTGTTTCAAGAATATTCTTAATGTTACATTGTATTTTTCTAAAACTTTTCTTCAGAGTAATAATCCAAGGACTGAAAGTGCTGAGAAGTTAGAATGCGCTGAGAAGGTCATTACTGTGGAATTCGGTTCAAATTCATTTAATACTTTCCGAGTAAGCCTCCCTCCTTTAAACTTAAACCAGCATTCCAATTCATGTACATATGTGCGTGAATAACGCACAAAAAAATAAAACCACATACAGCTATCATTGTCTTAACCAATTCCCAGACAGTGACGCTTTTAAATGACCCTCATTATGAAAGCTTTGGAAAACATTGTGGAAAATGAAGAAATTGCTTGTTACAAGCAATTTTTTCATTATCCACAATGATTTCTGTCCAAAAAGACCAGGATTTTAAAGATTTCATTAATTACAATTGTCGTGTCCTCTGCTACTTCTTTGAATTTGGACTGGTTTAAAATTTCATCGTGTTGGAATGGGTTTTAAGCTCGTGCCTCGCACAGCAAAATTAGAATTTTCAAGCATAACATTCTCCTTTTGATCAACTGTAGTACGTGAACTCCTTTTAGAATCTTGAAAACAGAGAATAACAAATTACAGCGCTGATTATTAGCTTATTTTTCAATAATTTAAAACAAACTAAAGCATGTTTAGATGTCTCTAAACGAATTTTTATATCATCCTTTACATGTGCCATGTTACTGTCTTCGGCTACAACAAACTGATTGTCCATGGCAAGTTGAGATGAGAAGTAACCCGAGGTTATCCATATCTAAGAGAGCACGTGTTTTGTTAAATCTAAGTTGGAATAGCTCCGCATTCCAACTTAAAAAGCAGGATTGGATGTGAATAGCTTCATCAGTAATATCATGTGCTTATGCACCTCTAGTTATCCTAACCTTTATCATTTTCCTTTGTTTCCTTTTCAGTACTTTCTTTTCCTTCCGAAAGGTGACTTCCAAGCACTGTATGTGGTCTCACTGGAAACGTTGAGTGCTGAGACGAGCGGATAATGGCGGACTGTGAACGGATAGGATCGAACTGACTTCCTTTCAAAACAAATCGTCGCTTATTTTCTGTGTAGATTTCACTGAAATTTGAAACGGAGAATTGTTATTTCTTTTTTTTAATTGAAATTTAAGTTCTCGGATGTTGATAAAGTGATAGGGGTGCTTATTCTATAGCCGTTTATACTTATCATTTATGTAGTATTGCTAATGCACGGATCACAGGTCACGCCCACTGACTCCAAAAGGAAGTTCAACAAGCCGTTAAACGGCATTATTTCGCATATATCTATCGATAGAAACATGTAACAAAAAGTGAAATGGTTTGTTCGCGACCTAACTGACGTTTAAGTTGCGAAAGCAACAAAAATGTTTAACTTATATGTCGAAGTTAAAAGTTTACTTGGAAGTAATTTCTTCATTTTCCACAATGTTTTCCAAACCGTTATTTTTGGTGGGAGTAATAAAGAGGGAGTGTGTGGGAATGGGTAAATGATATAAAACCTAGATTTTTTAATCTTGCAATTTGCGTGACCGCCTACGTTTCTTTCGATAAGAAAAATCAACAATTGACCATTCGCTGGTCACGCCCACTGAGCTCAGACAGGAAGTTATTTATTTTGCAAACTTTATGGCCAGTATTTTGTTACATAGATATAGAATGGTCGGTTGAGGAATTAAACGTCGTAACTACAACTTGAATAAGCTTCAGTCACGACGTTTAAGTCGCCATATCAAGCAAAAAGCTTCACATCAATATAAGCCAATGTTTAAGTTCAAAGTTCACATCCGGTCTAACTTAATTGACCAATCGTGGCTGTCAATCAAGGAATAAACCAACCAATCAAATAGTTTATTCAGTCCGGACCTGAGCTTATCAACTCCAACATTGGACGCCATTTTTTTAACCTTTAATGTTTGTTTAGCGACTTAAACGTCGTAATTACAGCTATTAAGCTGTAGTTACGACGTTTAGGTCACAAACCTACCATTTTACCTTTTTGTTACATGCCACTGGCCACAGATTTTGCAAAATAACGCCGTTAAAAATCGAAGCGGAGCTTTCTGTTAATGGGCAGGACCTAGGGAGTCATTGGGCGGGTCCAGCCCTTGGTCAATTGTTTGGTTGCTCGACGAAATTTCTGATTGACAGATGCGATCGTTTAGCTGTACTTACTCATCGCCAGGTGGTCTCTCAAGTACCGATGCACAGTTGACTTTACTAAGATAGCACAATTTTCCCCCCTCTTTCAACGTCTCCTTGATTTGTCCATGTTTGAACTTATTCCAAATACAATCTTTATAGCCCATGTCTCGGAGTTCTTGATCACTAATAAACACGTGACGCTCAGCCTCAATATACTTCCTTAACTTCTCCCGGTTCACCATTTTTAGAGCACTTCTGTGAATAAAGAACACGTGAAAATAGAATTATATGTAAAAACAAAACAAAACAAAACAAAACAAAAAACAGTCTTTGAACAAAGTCACTACTTTCTTTATCATACATTGTAATAATCGCTTTTGAACAGATCAGATACCGCTCCCATTAACCCATTTGCACGCGACAAAAATACAGACTGGTCCAAATTCAAAGAGGTTGCAACAACAACAACAACAACAAATGAATAATTTGCAATTTTAAATATCTTAGTCTTTTGGGGTAGAAGAATTATGGGAAACGAAGATATTTCTTATACATTGATAAGACAACATGTAAAGATGAGTTCGAAGAAATTAGTTCACATGGACTCTTTGGTGCCTTGACCAGGATGTGAACTGGACTTTATTTCCACTTTACACTCGGACTTGTGGTAAAGACCTCGAATCAAAGAGTCCATGTGGCAAGAGAGCCACGGCGAATGGAAAGTCAAACTAATTGCTGTGGTTACTACATTTTATTTCTAGTTCAGCTCTTATTCATGATCAAAAAGTCCATTTTCGCGGGGCGGCCAGGTCTTTTATATCTCGGGGATTCTTGTGGTTGCAGCTTGTCAGACTAAATAAGTCAAGGCGACATGGGGGCAGTTCTAACCAGTCCACGTATCGAATGACTTACCTACCCTGTATTTATTCAGAAAATTGACGTGAGTTTGTTTGTTTGTTTGAATGGGGTTTTACGCCGCTTTTAACAATCTTTCAGTCATATCGCGGCGGCTGGAGCACCTAACAATGGATTCCTGGAATGTCTCACACCAGTACTATCATTACATCCTTTCCTAGCCTTCAGCTGCTATCCCACATAGGTCTACGATTATCGACCCATTGGTGAGAGACAAGAACCCGAATTCACTATTGAATTTACTACGCTTACTATAGGTAGATAACTTACGTCTCTAGCGCTTATCTATATTGTTACACGTGCTTTTTTTTTCATTGCTCTAGTGCAAAGTTGTCTGTGAAATAATCTATATTTTCTCACAATATTTGTAGTCCTGAACTAGCCCATTGATTTTTAAAAATTAAATGAATGTTTTGTTTGTTTGTTTGTTTGTTTGTTTGTTTTCATTGAGGTATGAACCTAAAATCTTAATACGCAAGGCGTTTTCAAACATTTTTTGTGACTAAGTTCTTAGTTGTCTACGTACCTTATACTTTATACCATCGAGTAAAAGGATATATTGTACAATTTTATGGATCTACCTAAACTTCAGGAACACATAAAATGGTAGCGAGATCAAACATTTTAATTGAAGTATGGGGAAAACTCAGCCAATCAAAACACTTGCATTTTAATAGACGAAACTATTATTACCTGTGTAATTTCAGACAGACTGTGGTTGTCGCAGCCACAACAGTACAGTAACTGGGGTCCATGTCAAGCACGCATTCCTCACCGAAAAAGTCATCTAAAATGAGGAAACAGCTGTATAAATCGATCTTTGAAGTTCGAACTAAGATTCGTCCGCATGGTCTTTTTGATAGTATCAAAATAAAATAACAAAAATTGATGAATCGATAGTGACGCCTACTTACCTCCAACCGGAGGTTTAATCTTGACACCAAATGACGTTAGTTTGCAAAATTTATGACCTGTAATACGGGTTACAAAAATGGTAAGATGGTTGGTTGGTGACCTAAATTAACTGTAGCTACGGTATTTAGGTCGCCGAATCAACAAAAATGCCTAGCTTAAATGACGGAGTTCAACTATTTGATTATTCGATCCATTTTTTGATAGGCAGTCTTAAACTGTTAAATGGATAACGCTAAGCATTCCAAGTTTCAGCAAATGTTTGCAAAGATGTTTTTGAAAAAAATATGTCTAATAGAGTATTTGTTCTCTATGTTTCATTGTTAATTAAAGTCTGGCACAGTCTTTACCAATCAGGATGTCAACAAATCAAGGCTACATTAAAGTCATACAAACCTGGTTTATAATCCATTCCAACATAATCATGGTTTTTGACATTCCCAAGAAAAACAATTTGAAAAACACCGTGTAAAATGAAGAAATTTGAATACAAAAAAAACTTTTAAATTCTCATCTGTATCTCCTTTGAATTTGAACTAGTCTGAAGTTTTACCAAATACAAACTCCGCTCACCTGTATCTCTGCTAGTTAGATAGAACAGAACTTCTTTGTCCGCTTCTGGAATGTACACCTCTCTGTATGTCTGACAGCGACCTGGAGAACAATCAGTATTTCTATCAACTCACATATGAGCGCATGCGTGACATTTCCAACCATTACACATGTGCGCCAAGTAAAGACTCAGATCAGTCTGTGCATCCGCACAGTCTGATCAGAGTCTTCACTCTGCGCTCTGTAGATAGATACTGACCCAAAGCTTCTTTAAACAATCAGCGAATATTCTAATTGTCCCGAATGGCTGTCAAGAGTGCTCAATGTATGCGAGTCACGCACGTGCGAAATGGTTGGAAACGTCACGCATAGGCTCATAAGTGTAGTTTATACGTTCAGGCTGCCCACCAACGATTTACTTCTGGCCTTTCTCCCTGCGGCCAACTGTCCGATCGGAGTGTTGTTTGAAGATTGTGTAATTTGCGATCCGCCTTGGGGTTTGTTCGGATGCGGTATCACTCCACAAATAAATCAACCATTAAAATATACTATGACGAAGAATTTCACAATGGTTTCCTGTTATACTTTTATTAGCCTGCTTGGACCAAAACTATGTAACAGTACAGGAAAACTTAGGCCCAGGGAAAAAGGTGTTGGCCAACGAATCAAGGATTAAATAGAAAAAGAGTAAACCATTACAGGTACAAAGGGACTAATCCATTGATTGTCTTCTAGGCGGTCGGAATGGTTGTGGTCTCATATTGCATGATTGTGAACATGTTAAGGTGTCGAATGGCGTGGTGACTACATTATATCTATCGACCAGTCTGCAGCTCATTTCCTGCGGTTTTCAATTATCAACAGTCTGAATGATTAAATGGCGTCTATTTGAAAATATAAACAGTTATTTGGTCTTCATTTCATATTGCAATTAGATGATGTCAAGGAAATGGTAAAAATCGAAATCATAATCATAATTCGATTCAATTCTTTAATTAAAGTATTTAGGCCCCTGGCCGATATACATCATTTCATAATTCAAATATGAAGAGTGACTTGTTATATAACTCGAGTATATTGAATACTAGTATTTGTCAAATTAGTATGCTGATCATTCAAATGAAGGTTAGATATAGAGGATAATCAACTGGTTATTCCAGATAGGAAAACATATTTCACGAAGATGCGTTGCTAGGCGTTGAAAAACGAGTGCGCAACACGAGTTTTTTTAACGCCTAACAACGCATCCGAGTGAAATATTTTTTTCATATCTGGTGTAACCAGTTGATTATTCTATTTATCATATACCTTATTATTATTTTAAATTTTTTATTAAAATACCGAACCCAGTCTTTTTGATAGAGAGATGTTCTATTGAAAAAAGTGCGGATGAATTCATGACTAAAGATTTATTACAGAGAGTTAAACTGAAAAGTGTTATCGTCATTCCAGTGACGATATCAAAATTTATTACACTGAGAAATCCCAAGATTTCACAGCAAGGTATATAATAAATACATTGTATCTATAACATTTCATCTGCAAAGACCTTTATTTTGCAACCCATTTTCTAGTTAGGATCATGAATTTGGATTTGATAAATAAAAGAAATTTTCTTTCAAACAAATCTAACTTTGGGAATATTCGACCAGTCCGCTCAAAGTTTTTCCACAATGATAAGTAGAAAGCAGACAGTGAACACAGGGACCAGACTGCACGTCTGTGCAGACTGATTATAGTCTACACTGTCTGCCAAAGCTTTGTGTAATACAATGTAGTGAACATGACAATAAGAGTTAAAGCATTTTTCTTCTTAATTGGAACGAATCTACAAGAAACTTTGATACTCTTACTACCGTGCTTTTATCTTTCAAAGCAAGTATTCTATAGAACAAATTTCTACCGCTATTTTTTTACCAATTTTTATGAAAGTGCGTCATTCTTAACCCTTGTCATGCTGAACCCGGAATATTCCGGTTTTGGCAGGAGGTGTAGACTAAGATCAGACTGCACTTATGTGCAGGCTGATCTTAGTCTATACCTCCTGCTTGTACTTTTCCTGGCACAGTTATTTATGAAGTTGATTTCAGAAAAAATGAATATTGATTTTTTAACAAGTTCTATCAGTGCTTTCAGCCCTTTGATTTGACAGCAATTCAGTAAGGTAATTTATACAGCATGACAAGGGTTAAGGGTTTATACGTAGGACATTCGAAAAAGAGATGATATTCGTTTTCAACTACATTAATATTTTTTTCTTTTACAGAAAGGACTAAATCGTAAATGTCTGTCTATCTCTAAGTGTCTCCCTTTGTCGATCATCGGATCATAGTTCGAACACTTAAAGTTAGACAACGCTTTCATATAGATATATGACATATCTTAGCTAAGACAAGTTAAGATTTGTTTAAAAATAGCGATAAGTGTGTGCTTTAGAAATACTTTCAATATCTGAAAATAATTGTTTTGAAAAAATATCGCGAATTCTATAAGAAAAAAGCTCAGTAAAATATTTTCATTACCAATTTCCTGAGAGACCCAAGCATAGCCGAAACCATGGCGAAAAAGGAGATCTTTAATATTTGTTGTCCGGTTATGTCTAGCTACCTTATCAAGACTTTTAAGAATTTATAACACTGTTTCTGGTATCTATCATTGTTCATGCGTAATAATTTTAACAAATATTTATTAAATAAAATAAGTCAGACTTATTGGCAATCGTCCGCATTTCCCAAGATCCATAGCGTCACATGTTTTGTGAGAAAGATTTCAAACAGTTTTACAATACTTTATATGTACTCTTTCAATTTTATCTACAAAAATATATCCCCAAATCTGATTCTCATAGAAAAGAACATGGCTAACTATTGTATCAAATAATTTAAATACGTCTACTGGTACGAGGAAACCAAATCGTCTTCGAATTTTACAAATGCCCCCAATTGCTTAAACCCATTCCAACTCAATCCCTCCTCTTTACGCCCCTCGAGAAAAAAGTTTGGAAAACATTGTGGAAATTGAAGAAATTGCTTGTATCAAGCATTTTCTTCATTATCCACAATGTTTTCTATCCAAGAAGACGAAAAAATTCAAAATTCCACCAACTTGAAATTGTCGTCTGCAGCTTCTTTCAATTTGGACCAGTCTAAAATTTTGCTGTGTTGGAATGGTTTCAGAGCCTGATGACATATGATAACATATCATGTATTGAGTTCCAGGATAGTCAAAGAAGTAACATGTAGGCAATCGTAAAATTTCACATTTTTAGCTAGCAAAGCGTCAGCTTTGATAGCTTAAGTTAACAGAGGTCGTCTCAAAGTTCAACGAGTGCAAACTGTCACTGGAGGCTTAACCACTAAATCCGTTAAATACCTACGCCATAGAAAGAAGAACTTCCTATTTTTTTTCAAGAATATTGCAAACTCTGCATGCATGCTCATCTCCCAGGTATTTAAGCTCACTTGAGCACATCGACCTTCAAAGAAGTTTCAGACAACAATTTCTAATTGTTGAAAGTTCTTAAATATTAATCTCTCTAGATAGAAAACAATGTGGAAAATGAAGAAATTGCTTTACAAGCAATTTCTTCATTTTCCACATGGTTTTTTCACAACTATTTTCTTGATGAGCGTACAAAGGAGGGATTGGGAATGAATGGGTTACTCCTTGGCTACTTTAAATTCGTTTCTTTATCATGATAACGTTTGACAAAGAAGATTTCTGAATAAAGAATGCTTTGCTAGCTTACAGTACTTTCAGTGCTTTGATTTATGATGCTGTGATTTCCTGCATATGGTTCAAAGACTAACCATTTCAGTTGCCTGTTTTACAAATTTTTACACCTGTCCATATTCAAAAGTTTTGCAGACGAACATTTAAAATGTGTTCAATCTGAAAAATAACCATAGGTGTAAAACATTGTGGAAAAAGAAGCAATTGCTTAATACAAGATTTTTTTCTTTTTCAACAATGTTTTCTCAATAACAAAATCACAAGGACGTAAAAACCAGGGATTGAGCAGGAAAGGGTTACGATGAAAATATTTTATTCAAGTGCGAATAAGTATACATTTGTACTAATAATTACGAGACCTATAAAAGACACACGATGTGGAAGTTAATAAATAGAGGATTTATGTTTCTTTTTCAATGCAAGATCGAGTTATCTTTAATCATATCATTTGACTGGACTCAAGAGCTTATTTTCAAGATTGGTGGAATCGTGAGTGAAAAATGACTTTTTCTAATCAAGAACTTAAAGATATTTCGATCGTGTACGAAAACCAAACGGTTACACTATTCTTTTATTTCAAAAAGAGACACGATATTACTCTTCCGGAGACTCTAAAAGCGCGTCATTTCTCACGTTACATATCAAGCTGATGACATCATCTGTATCTTTGGTTTGGCTGATGACATACAATAGCATGCAACGAACGAAAGCAGTGTAACGAAGGACGACTTGAAGAGCTGTGGCCCAGGACAGAAAACGTATTCTTATAAACATACTGATTGAAGTTGAGTAGATAAAGCATCATACGAACTTGACAGTAACAGTTTCAATTCAATCTCTCTGTTGTTCGACAAAATCTGACAAAATTTACCTCAAACCTACCTGATCTTAGTAATTCTAACCAAGTGGACATTGTTTGTCGTCAAGGGGTCATTCTATACGTTGGAGTTAAGGTTTATAGCTTAGCGAAATTCCCGAGGACATGGTCGCAATATCAGAGTAGCATGCCCCATGTTATAGCATGGTGAAGGAATGGACCGCCGAATTTAAACGTGGTAGAGAAAGTCTTGAACTTACAGCAATCAACTGTCGCCTCAATAAAACCCATGATATGGTTTTGACAGACCGGCGAATAACAGAGGAGAACTACCACACGGGTAGGTATCTTATAGGAATTAGTCCATGAAACTATCCATTATCATTTACAAATGACAAAGGTTTCTGCTTAAATGGCCCAAGTGTTGACAAAAAAAAAAAAACAAAAAAAACGAGTTCTATGCAACATATTCAAGAAAAACCTTGTCATGTTTCAGCATGTTTCAGCTGGAGAAACTTCTAGCGTAATTTGTAATTGTTTATGAAACTTGGCTGCACCACTTAGAACCTAAGACAAAATAACAGTCAAAACAGTGGAAAGACCCGGGATCACAACCCCGAAAAAGGCCGTCAACAATATTCACTGTGAGTGTAATGGTCGCAGTTGGCTGCCTTTGTTAAAAAAATCTGTTTATAGATTACTCATTTAATACTGATCACCATTAAACGCTTTTTTTTTCGCGACAAGGGTTCTGGATAAATTATACGTGAACCGACACAGATCGAAATAATTGAGAAGTAAAACATAATCGTGTGTGGAAGTAACAACATATATTGGTCGGGTCGACTATATTTTTTATTTCAATATGATACGAAAAAGGTTTACCCTACCAAAATTATATGAAATATGTTGATCCATCTAACTGACTTACCCGACCTACCCGACCAAAATTGTATAAAATATGTAGGCTCATCTAAATGACTTACCAGACATAATGACGAATAGGAACTCTGTGATTTCTCCTTGAGTTAACAATACTCGGTTGGGTGCGAATTCCTGCAAACAAAATATAAACATAACATCAGTGGAAGAGGAAAATGTCATAGATACAGCTTGAATAAAGCTGCATTTACGACATTTTCTCGCCCCACCGAAGATAAGTGATTACCGATTAAAATAGGGATAAAAGCGAAAGCGGGTTAACATGTTGACACAAAGGAGTTAGAAGATAGAAGTCCTGACGTACTAGTAAGATCACGATATTTAGGGCTCAGTGTGAAGAACAGCATTTGCAAATAGAAATATATATATTGTTTAAGTGAATGAATTTATATCAGAGAGAGTTGGATTTCTATCAAAATTTACTTTTCCATTTCATCAACTACTTATTATCAACAATTAAACATTCTGATTGGCTGAAAAACTCATGTCCACAAGAAACTCTCAGAGACTCGTAAATTAATTGCGCTTCTGATAAATGTTAAAAATCCGGAGAGGATATATTTGTTTGTATAATGTAGGAAAATAAAAACCTCATAACAATTTTGTTTGAAAGCGCTTTGCGACTTCATGTAGTATATTTGTGTTTCTATTCCTAAAACTCCATGCAAATAACAAAGACCATTATCTTCATCTCCCTAAAATACTGGTACTTGGTTTTTGAAATAACTCTTTGTTTTATTTCAGACTAGTCCAACTTGAAAGAGGTAGAAGACGACGGAAAAATGGGATGCAATTTGAAATTAAATCATCCTATGTGGTAAAAAAAATAATGTGGGAAAAGGAGAAATTGTTTGTTACAAGAAATTTCTCCTTTTCCCACAATCTTTTCTCTAGTATAAAGTTACAGCGACGTAAATTCCCGTGTTTGAATAGGAAAGGGCTAACTGTAGATTTAAAACCGCATTGTTTGTCGTCTACACAATTTGCTTTCCATTGAAAAAACTTTATTCAACCTGTAGTTACGACATTTTTCACGCCTTAGAACGACGATATCTTGTACGGTTACACTGTCTTTCGATAGATAGGAATTACTGAAATCAAAGTGGCGTTGATTTTGAATCGCAATCATCTGTAGTTTAATCTATTAACAGCACACAGAAATTTGAACTCTTCAAATAGAAAGAATTTGAATACATTTGAAGACTACAGTTTTAAGTTGCTGATTTAAAAAAAGTTTATGTTATGCGACAAAAAAGAAGTTGTGGAAGATGACGAAATTCTTTACTAAAAACTTAGCTTTTCTTATGCCTCTTTGAGGGTCGTCGAAAGCGGGATACATGGGAATGGGTTAAAACGAAACGCAAAGTCAAAAGATACATAACGATTGAAGATGACGTGGGCAAAACCCTTATCTTCATATTAAAGTGAACAAAAGCAAACAATGGGAGAAAAAGCGTAAACCACATTTCACACTGTCACATGCTGTCTAATAAAACCGGGAAATTAGAGATAAAAGGCTGAAGCCGTGAACGGAAGGACGTGACTAAATAACAACATCAAACAATCTTTGTTTACAATGTTTTAAACGGTAGGTATCAGTAAACACCATAAACCTATTAACAAATATACTAAATAGGACAAGTTTTTTTGATTCATAACATTTATTGACCCTTTTTTACAATGCAATTGCTAATCCGACTTAACCCATTACCAGACGGCAATTTTTTTTGACTGGTCAAAATTGAAAGGAGTTGCAGACAACAATTTAAAATTTATGAAAATTTAGATTTTTTCAACTTTCTGGGTAGAAAACATTGTAGAAAATGAAGAAATTGCTTGGGTCAAGCAATTTCTTCATTTTACACAATGTTTTCCCAATTGTTTTTCCTGAGGGGCGTCCAAAGGCGTCACTGTGTGGGAACGTTGAACCCCGTAGGTTCTGTTCAGCTCGCAAAGGTGGGAAAGGGGGAAAAACACCAAACGGTGCGACATCTACAAGATGAAATCAATCCCAAAAGAATTGAAATCTATGGGGTATTTCGAAAGAAGATCATGCGGGAATTATCGGGTCGCTGGCCCCGACCAGTGAACCCCGACAGGAAGTTCCAATTAAAAATTAACCCGCGTCATTTCGAAAAAGAGAAAAAAAGAGTAAAGTTTATGGATGGTCACCTAAACCTCGTAACTACAGTTTGAATAAGATGAATCGTGATGTTTAAGTCGCCTTACAAACAATAATGTTCATATTATTTTCGGCAAATGTCGGAGTTTAAGATATACTTTCGGACTGAATTGAATCGCTTGATTGGCCGATCGATTATTTGACTGAAATTGCAAATCTCAAATTGAAAAAAAAAAAAAAAAAAAAAAAAACCGACCTTTTACAGGACAATCGGGGTTGGCATATCTATTTTGAAATGTTACATGTGAAACGAAAATTGTTCTTAGCCCTTGCCATGCTGTATAAATTACCTTACTGAATTGCTTTCAAATTATAGGGCTGAAAGCACTGATGGAACTTGTTCAAATATTATTTCTTTTAGAAATCAACTTCATAAACAACTCTGACAGGAAAATTACAAGCAGGAGGTGTAGACTAAGATCAGCCTGCACATAAGTGCAATCTGATCTTAGTCTACACCTCTTGCCAAAACCGGAATATTCCGGGTTCAGCATGACAAGGGTAAATGGATTTCTGTGAATTAAGTACAATGTATATGACCCAGAAAAGGTCAAGCAGAGATTATGCGCATACATGGTATGGTCGCATTATCATTTAAGAAATGAAGAAAATGTTTTCTTTTCATTGCGGAATGAACCTTAAAACTTAGTAGCACTGCATGAATACGCCAAGGTTCATACCACAATGAAAACAAAACAAAACAAAAACAACTTTTCATTTCTTATCACTAAATGCCATCAAGCAAACAAAGCAAATTTGTTGTTAGTTTCGAGAAAAAATATGGATTTTCTTTGCGCATAAGCAAAACAAAATAGATACCTACTTGTGGAAGAATGAAAAACTAAATCAGCCAATCAAACCGCTTGAATCTTAATAGACGAAACTTAAATTAGATTATTTAGATTATGACAATCCATCTACAGCCAATGTACTGACAATGCATTTGATCATGATCGATACTTAACGCAAGGCCAAGAAGGCTCTTTATAGCCTGGTTGGTAATAGATGAATAGAAGTATCGAATAAAGAACAATTTTCATTGAGAGACATGTCTAAAAAGAAATATGTATATTCTAATCAGCTTTCACAATCCACACAGAATGTCCAGTGGAAATGGTTTTCTTTTTGTTTTAATTGACGGGTTTGCCTGAACCTGACATGTCAACCGTTTCACTAATTACCAGATAACATAATCCAAGACTTGTTCAAATGTAAAGAAGTTGTAAAAATAATTCCAAGTTGGTGAAATTTTGAAGAAAAAAAAATAGGATAGAAAATAGTCTGTTAAATGAAGAAATTTCTTACAACAAGTATTTTCTTCATTTTGGGTAATAGCTTGAAAAGCTGGATTGCATGGCAAGGACTTTAAAACGGCTTCATTTCGATGCCCATTTTATATTTCAAACTGATTTATTGTGCTTCTTTCCAAAGGGAGTATACGTCATTAAATGTTTTGGTACTTGTTTTAAAAGTTTCGAACTATACTGCATTTGTTTGCTGTACGTCGGTAGTAAACAATAAACAGAAGGTACCTACCCGTTATATGTACATTGATATATTACATCCTCATTATAGAATCAATCCATTCCTACACACACACACCCTTTTTACGCAATCAAGCAATTTTTCATTATCCACAATGTATTCTAACCAAAAAGGTGAAAAAATTTGAAATTCTATCAACTTAAAATTTTCGTCTGCAGATTCTTTCAATTTGGACCAGTCTATTTTTTCCGTAACGGAATGGGTTAACAAAGATGTTAAAGTTGAATGTTTTATGTAAAGTTAGGGGGATAATTAAGCAGACAGAGAACTTTAGAAATAAGTTAAGTTGAACTTGTATTTACCCACTATTAGACGACAAAATTTAAGACTGGTCCAAATTGATAGAAGTTGCACGCGACATTTTCCATTGGGTTTGAATTTGAAAATAAGCGCCAAATAAGTAGGAAAATGTGAGAAAAGGATAAATTGCTTGTTACAATGCATTTCTCCTTTCCCCACAAAGTTTTCCACGGTTGTCTTCCTTCAGGGCACCAGAAAGCGTCATTGTGTAGCAATGGGTAAAGCGACTACTCAATTTGTGACGGACAAATTGTTGTTGTTTAACCCATTACCAGACGACAAAATGTGGACCGGTCCGAATTGAAAGGAATTTCAGACGAAAATTAAAAGTTTCTGAAATCTTATATATTTTTTTCAAACTTTCTGGGCAGAAAATATTGTGGAAAATAAAGAAACAGCTTGTTTCAGGTAAATTCGTCATTTTCCACAATGTTTTCCGAATTATTTTCCTTGGGGGCGTCCAAAAGCGTCATTGTGTGGGAATGGGTTAAGGGAATTGTCGCTTATTAGACGTTTTTGTGACATTTATGAAGGAACGGTTCGACTGCATACATATAACATCGCAGGGGTCTAACTTAATCACAACGGGACGATTCTAATGAGAACCACTAACATGGGAATTTTATTAGAAAAACTGTCCAATCATGAAAGTCCTTTGTTTTTGGAAAGGGAATGTCGATAATGTAAGTGCTTGCTTAATAAAGGTGGTCTTTTCAGCAAGTTTTACTGTAGCAAAGTACATGTATTGGAAAGTACTAAATGTCAAATGATTGTAACAAACACTGTCTTATGGTTTCTTCTTGCCTGTATTTGGGAGAAAACGTAACCTTTTGTAATGATGTTTGGATGTCTTTTAACTTATAGATGAACTATTACTTGTACTATTAATTTTTGATATGTTGTGCGTATGTCGAATTAAAACGAAGGAAAGTGCTGTAACACATTTTTAACGAATAGGTTTTTGTTATGAAAACAAATACTAAGTATCATTTTAACATGCATAAGGGATACGCTGCACAAAAACATTTGTAATTGACGGAACCCGGTGTCAATCAAAGAATGAAATGACCAATAATTATTTTTGTAAAACTTTTTGTATTCGTTTGGCGACCTAAACGTCGTAACTACAGCTTATCCAACCAACTATTTGACTTTGTTGTTGCATTTTACTGTCCATAAATTTTCAAAATAACGCCGATTCACATTCAAATGAAACTTTCTGTTGGAGCTCAGAGGGCGCGGTCAGCGATCCGTTATTTTGAACGTTTACTTGTTGGAGGGCCGGCCGCCTATTAGTAATACATTTTTATTCATTGTCGATATGGGCCGGTCGCCTGTAAGTGAAACATTATTTGTCATTGTCGATATGGGCCAGCCGCCTGTAAGTAATACATTATTTGTCATTGTCGATATGAGCCGGTCGCCTGAAAGTGGCACTTTATTTGTCTCTGTCGATATAGGTCAGTCGCCTGTAAGTAAGTAAATACAGTATTTATCACTGTCGATTCGGGCCGCCGCCTGTAAGTAATACATTATTTGTCATTGTCGATATGAGCCGGTCGCCTGAAAGTGGCACTTTATTTGTCTCTGTCGATATAGGTCAGTCGCCTGTAAGTAAGTAAATACAGTATTTATCACTGTCGATTCGGGCCGCCGCCTGTAAGTAATACAGTATTTGTCACTGTCGTTAAGGGCCAGTCACCTGTAGGTAAGTAATACATTAATTGTCATTTCGATATGGGCCGGTCGCCTGTTAATTATACATTATTTGTCACTGTCAATATGGCCGGTTGACTTTAAGTAATACATTATTTGTCACTGTTGATATGGGTCGTGCGCCTGTAAGTAATACATTGTTTATCATTGTCGATATGGGCCGGTCGCCTGTAAGTTATATATTATTTGTCACTGTCGATAAGGATCGGTGACCTATAAGTAAGTAATACATTATTTGCCATTGTCGATATGGGCCGGTCGCCTGTTAGTAATACATTATTTGTCACTTTCGATATGGGCCGGCTGCCTGTAAGTAAAACATAATTTGTCATTGTCGATAAGGGCCGGTCGCCTCCAAGTTATACATTATTTGTCACTGTCGATATGGGCCGGCCGCCTGTAAGTAATACATGATTTGTCACTTTCGATATGGGCCGGCTGCCTGTAAGTAAAACATAATTTGTCATTGTCGATAAGGGCCGGTCGCCTCCAAGTTATACATTATTTGTCACTGTCGATATGAGTCGGTCGCCTGTAAGTAAGTCAATATTTGTCACTGTCGATAATGGCCGGTCGCCTCTTAGTAATACATTATTTGTCACTGTCGATTTGGGTCGGTCGTAAGTAAGTTATACATTATTAGTCAATGTCGATTTGGGTCGGTCGCCTCCAAGTTATACATTATTTGTCACTGTCGATATGGGCCGGCCGCCTGTAAGTAATACATGATTTGTCACTGTTGATATGGGCCGGTTGCCTGTAAGTAATACATTATTTGTCATTGTCGATATGGGCCAGTCGCCTATAAGTAATACATTATTTGTCACTGTCGATATGGGCCGGCCGCCTGTAAGTAATACATGATTTGTCACTGTTGATATGGGCCGGTTGCCTGTAAGTAATACATTTATTGTCATTATCGATATGGGTCGGTCGCCTATAAGTAATACATTATTTGTCACTGCCGATATCTTTCTATAATTATCATTTTTACTTTTATACCATGAGATGTTGGGGTAAAGGTTTGTACGCGAGTACTCCAGGGTTTTGCCAGAAACATTTAACTTAGAAGAAACAAGACGGTGCTTGTCACAAAGTTAATCGAAAAATTACGGTATAAGATACATCCATAAAGTAATAGAGAGTGTTTGAGATGTTTGTTCTTTACTTCTTGAATGGGGCTTCAGTCTAGCTTTCACAGATAAGGTCAAGAATACTTCACTTCTACAAGCATATTTTATGGCTTCGTCTGTGTTTATGAATAAAATATATGGATTATTTACAACATCGTGTTTTTGTTAGATCGGGACCTGTCTCACATCAAGGGGCAATTTTAAATCTTCGCAAAACACCATCTGTTATCGCCTGTTACGATGACTGAGTAAAGCACAATTTATAAGGACCAAATCTTAGCAGAGAGATATCCTTTATGTTAAAACGGCTCATGCACCGATTATGGAAAAGAAAATATTTTACTCTCAATTTTCAAAATTCTAACTGTAATGCTTTCAGACATTTGTATGAAGGCAATTAAGCTAATTGTTAAAAAATGACTGTCCATAACTTTAAAAAAAAGAAAGAGAGAAAAGAAAAAAAAGTGTCCTTACTCGACACAAAATAAGTCAGCGAAGTTCAACCCGCATGGAACTGGAATTCATGTGGTAAATACGTTAGGCCCTGTATTTGTCGATTGCGTCGAAAAATGCCGCATTTCTGTTGTCGATGACGTATCAAATACGTCACTGGATTCCGTCAGCAATACAGTCGTTATCGACATCACCCGACGACTAATGACCTCACCCGATATATTCCCATGTTTCAAATTAGGGAATAGGGAATTTATCACAAATGAAATTTATAGCGAATTCAGAAGATTTACCACGAAGAATGATTAATCATCGTGAGAGTGACATAAATATTTTGGAAAGAAGATAATTTCCATACATCAAATTTTCATGAAAATATGCTCAAGAGCCGCTTTAAAAGATACCTGCAAAAAATAGTTGTACTACTTTAAGTATCCTTACAAATATTCCATTTGACATAATTCGTATATTCTGCGTATAATAAGAAATGTAACAAAATTAATAATGAAACACATTGAATGGATGAATAAATCATTAACCATTATAATGATAAGGTTGTGAGAGGCTTCCCATCGATGGATCGCCGCTGTCAAAAAAAAAATCGATTGACCAATCATTTTGACAGGGAGTTAATTTTGAACCCGACTTTTCTGCCATTTTTTTATAAATTGGAGTTTCATATGTCATAACTACGCCTTTTGTAAGCTGTAGTTACGATGGTTATGTCGCCAATCACCCATTTTCTTTTTGTTACACGTTACTGACCATAAAATTCTGAAGAAAAAAACCGACGGATTTTAATATCCAAGTGGAACTTACTGCTGGATGTCGTTACCAGCGATCCGTCAAATTAGCTTACCTGTATAGTAAATTTGTGAAGCAGCTTTTCTTTGACCTTATCGGACACCTTGGTGAGAAAACTTCGAGTCTGTAGGTAGTCTCTTTTTTGTTTGTCTACGATGGCCGTTGCCTTCTGCATTAACTTATGGAATCTCTGTCTGTCCACTCGTATAAACTGAGTCAATTCTTTTGTATAAATTGTGGCCGGAGGTGCTAGATCCTCCCTTGGCCCCTCGGGACTAACCAGCCCTAAATATTCACCAGTTCCGTGGGAGTAAATGATATTCGCCTGATAGACGTTACGTGACTCACGTGACCGAAGATCATACGTCACTTCAACAGCACCGTTTAAGATATAATAGCACGAGAGAGAGTCTTCCCAGGGTTTATGTGGCACATATTGAAAAGATTTGTACACTTCAAACGATATGACACGACTCAAAACATCCTTAACGAAATCATGACCTTTATGGATGAGCTTTAAGCCCTCCGTAACACACCGTAAACATTGTAACTCTCTCTTATTTAACACGGTGTCTATGTCACATGACTGGTTGAGTCTAGCATTCACAGCCATAAGTCGTCTGGCTTCCTCTGTCATGATGACAGTCCCCTGTGACACAAATAATCGTTTGTTAAAGACAGGAGCGGCATCTTTCTTCTCGTCACCGTCTGGGTTTTGGAGAGATTTCTCGAGATTTTGGAATAGTTCAATATCCTCTTGAAAGCTCTTGGCGTCCTTGACGGCTTTAACGACATCAAACATGGCTCTGAAACATAAACGGTGTCTTATTATCTATGTTAACCATGGCTCTGAAACATAAACAATGTCTTGTTATCTACATCAAACATGGCTCTGAAAAATAAATAATGTCATGCTATATTCACCAAGCATGCTTCTGAAACCTAATCAATGTCTTGTTATCCACATTAAACATGGGTCTGAAAGTTGAACAATGTCTTGTTATCTACATTAAACATGGTTCTGAAAGGTAATCAATATCTTATTATCTACATCAATCATGGCTCTGAAACATAAACGATGTCTTGTTATCTACATCAAACATGGCTCTGAAAGATAAACAATGTCTTGTTATCTACATCAAACATGGCTCTGAAAGATAAACAATGTCTTGTTATCTACATTAAACATGGCTCTGAAAGATAAACAATGTCATACTATCTACATCAAGCATGGCTCTGAAACATAAACGATGTCTTGTTATCTACATGAAACATGGCTCTGAAATATAAACAATGTCTTGTTATCTAGATCAAACATGGCTCTGGAAAATAAATAATATCTTATTATCTACATCAATCATGGCTCTGAAACGTAAACAATATCATGCTTTCTACACCAAACATGGCTCTGAAACATAAACGATGTCTTGTTATCTACATCAAACAAGGTTCTGAAACAAAAACGATGTCTTCTTATCTACATCAAACATGGCTCTGAAACATAAACGATATCTTTTTATCTACATCAAACATGGCTCTGAAACAAAAACGATGTCTTCTTATCTACATCAAACATGGCTCTGAAACATAAACGATATCATATTATCTTCGAAAATATATGTCCTGATCAGTGAAAAATTACCAACCGCGGTCGCCAACCAAAGAAAAAAAATCGAATTATCAAATCACTCATTTAGACCGGGAATGAAGTTTAAAGACATTTGACGCTTCTCATGTGAAGCCTTTTTGTTTGTTTGGTGACTTAAACGTAGCCTCTTCAAGTTTCAGTAACGACGTTTAAGTTCAACCAACCAATCTACTTTTTGTTACATGCTTCCGGCCATAAAATTTGCAAAATAACGTCGTTTAAAACCTAAGAGGAAGTTCCTGTAGGAGTCAATGAGCGAGTCCAACAGAGTAATTTTATGGAGTCAGCGATCAGTCAGTTAGTCATTACCATCTCCTACTGCAAATTTTCTTTCAGTGATGAAGAGAATAGTTTTTTTATAACAGCGATGACTAAGACGACGACAACAACAACAACATTTCTGTTTATTTTTAATGACTTAATATTATCAAGGCATAAATAAAAATAAGCCCATTTTAACAAAGATTTATTTTTCTTCATTGAACTTGTTGACTTGTATATAAAATAAATCAATTCACAAGCCCCTCTTCATTTGCGAAAAATACAAAAAAATATGTGCAGATAAGAATCCACAATTTTTGATAGACACAGCTAAAATTAAATTACTGGTCGGTGTTTGATTGAAAATTATAAAAAAGGGTTCGAGATTGAATTCTGATTATATCCGTATATTTTCAGATACAATGTATGACACACATCTTGCCTATATAGAACCGCAGAAAAAAGCCACCGGATTGCAGTCCCGCGATTGAAGAAACTAAAATCGGGATTTTGCAAACGTAAAATCCCTAAACTTGCATTTCCCCCTACATACGTGTGTATTATGACAAGTCAGACAGCAAGAGACATCCCGGATGTTAAATGCATATTTGATAAAGAGATGGAAGAACGCAAAGGTCAATTTGAAATTGAACAACGAATGAACCCCTATAGTGAGGTAAAAATGTACATTCTAGATTCAGAAAAATGCACATTGGGCGAAACATATCGACTCTGATTGCGCAGGCTGATCAAAGTGGATATTTATCGCTTCCCAGAAGGTCCCCTTTCGCTTGACGAGTCACTAAAAACATATATGATCTAAAAGCTAAACCACTTTTTTTTTCAGACATTTAAGTTCTTGTTTAAGTGCATGCGTGCACTGACTAAATTGATGCTCACGCGTAGTCGGTATGTTTTCTCCAGCGAAAACTACGGCAAATAAAAATGTCACAAACAAGAAAGCAATATTAAAGGCGGCGTAGAGGTGACACGTGCGGATTTTTTTATATTGAAAAAAAGAAGAAAAAAAAAATGAATTGCTATCTCATGGGAACGAGATACACAACACGGTCTTTAGCCTACTTATTTGAGCTATTTATAACTTTAAAATGGATGCTGCGTTAGAGAAGTAACCTGGTTGGATGATTATCTCGTGGGAACGACTTACTATCTTGTGCGCCCGACATAGAGACAGATTTTGATTGGCTGAGGATCTCGTTCCCTCGAGATAGCAACTCCCAAAGCATTTCAGTTTTATACATTTTTTTAAAATAAAAGAAATCGATTAAAAGAACGGTTAATGCGTCTTTTTTACTATTTAGACTTAAAAATAAATTTCACAAAAAATTTACGTTTTTCTTTTTTTTATATATGTATAAAGAAAGAAGAAAGAGAACGAATTGCCATGTCGTTGTAACGAGATACAAAACCATGTCGGTCTATATCATCTATATTATGTCTGTCATGCGTTCTGCATTCTGATTACTAGTTAAGTAATTTTGTTATTTCATTATGTAAGTGGAAGGACACCGATTCATCTTTAGTACTTATGATATTTGTGTTTTGCACTAAGCCACCGTTATGAACATGTAAATACGGTCAGCGTGAGCAAGTTCATTAGAACTAGAGTGTTCGAGAGAGACTCTATAAGCTGAAAGATTTCGTCGCAATCGAACTAAAATTGGACTAAAATAAATTTGTATAAGCCATATTTGATTATTTAACTTCATTTAAAAATGAATATAGATAGCCCTAAGGCCTGATTGTCGTTTGATATTTTATATTGAACTGGCTTTTGTAAACAAACCAAGAAACAAACAAAAACAAGAAAACATTTTTGTATGAAGTACACCTGTTTAGTTAGAATTCGCAAGGTCACGCGCTGATTAATAGAACATGAAGGATAGATACTGATAGAGCTTTTTGTCCCTATTTCAGTTTTGAGTACATTGAAGTATAAGAAAAATCTGTATCCCTTGCATTGACTTTTAACTTATCCCTTTGCTGTTTTGCAAACTTTAGACCTGTCCAAATTCAAAGGTTTTGCAAACGAAAATTTAAATCGAATTTGATTTGAAAATAATCGTTTAGTAGGGTAGAAAATATTGCGGAAAAAAGAAGCAATTTCTATTTTTTCTGCAATATTTTCTCAATTCAAAATCACGGAAGCGTAAAATTCAGGAATTTAACAGGTAAGGGTTGATTAGTGATGTTCAATATGTTTGGCTATCTTTGATAACGCATGGAAAGTTAAAATATCTGAGACAAAATAGAGAACAATTGAGGATTAGAATATTTGGAAATGTGTGAAAAGACTTGCTAGATAGATTGTGAAAAAATGGGCACTGATAATAATTTTCTTCGCTAAACTTAGTTCAAATGTTTTCAATTTTGACGACCACTTGAGGGGGCTTAAATTTCTTTAACCTGTCACGACCATGTTCCATTTATCGATGCTCTTCAATGAACCTACATGCTATATATTGGTTTTTAATTAATTTATCGATCTCAATTGATTGATTCTTCATCATTCAAACGTCTCAAATGGATTAGTTTTGTATTCAACATAATTGACTCACAGCTTAGGAATATTTTTAATGAAATATTAAATCTTCTCTGTAGCAAATACATGTACCATATAACCTTTCTGGGATAAATACCATATTCGGTTTATTTTTAGATAGCAGCTTTGATAGTTTAAGGTAACAGACAAAATTTTGGGGTCTTTTCAAAGTTCAACAAGTGCAAACTACCACTGGAGACTCAACCACAAAATCAATAGAATGCCTAGGCCATAAGAAATAGTTCTTGTGTATTTCAGGAATATCGCAAACTCTATTCAAATTGTAGCAAACTCTGTCAAAAGCATGCTATTTAACCCATTCCAACTCAATTCCGTTTTTTAAGCATCTCAAGAAAAAACTTTGGAAAAGATTGTGGACAAAGAAGAAATTACTTGTAACAAGCAATTTCTTCAATGTCCACAATGTTTTCTACCAAACAAGGGAAAGATTTCCTAACTTCAACAATGCTTTAATAGCTTACAGTACTTTCAGTACTTTGATTAAGTATATTTCTTTCATTCTCTTATCACGCGACGTTATAAGACCGGTACCGCCGTCGACTTTACGTTATTGGCTACAACATGCTTCAGGGCGGGAAAAACGTTTTAATGACAGTCTGGCTCTTACAAACCTGCGGATATACGAGCTATTTTGAATTCCGCCAGCTTTAATATTACCAACACAAATGTACCTGTGTTGTTGGTAATTATTTAAATGGTCTCATCTTGAAGATAGATAAAAATGATTGCCCACAACATAGGGTTTCCTAGAGAAAAATGTTTCTACCACATAGGTCTTTTTTCCGACCCCACCATTAACCTTTCCCAACAGAAGAAATGTTTGAATATGGGCATTTCTTAGACTATTAGCTGTAAATAAGGTCACAACATCTGTTTAGAAATTGACGAACATTTTATTTCCCAAATGATACGGCATATGACCCGATATTTAGTATTTCATTTACGTGTAATCACGCGATATTTCCGTGAATAATCGCTTAGGGTGTAACCATGTTAATAAAAAGTGGAAACTGCTTGTATTCTTATTCTTTTTTTTCCATGAGTTTTAACAGATTTGTTGTGTATTTCAACCGTTTTGATGTGTTCTGTGAATATTTCATTTGAATTCAGATTGTACCTGACCTGCTAGATCGGCTCGTGACTTATTTGAGAAGTTATTGTACGTAATTAAGCGATGATCTAGACAATGTTGTTGTTGCTGATACTACCAGTATATCAGTCATTTTACAACCGCTACTACTTCTACTTGCTATAAAAAAAACATAAAATATTGGTATATAATAAAATGAATATTACAACAATGTGTTTTTCTATTTGTTGTTATAATGTTCTCGAATCGTGTGTAGGTATTTATGTTAGATTCGACCTTCGGCCTCATCCAATAAAATATACCTACCCACGATTCTCGAACACGATAACAACGCATAGAAAAAGATGCTGTTGTAATATTCCCTATGACCTCGACAATGTTTGGGGTACTGATAATGCAACTACCAGTACATCAATCATTTTATAACTACTACTACTTCTACTTACTATAAAAACAATCATATTGGTAATACCACTATTTCTTTAAAATAATGGCCATACTGATGATGATAACGAAAATAATATAATGATAACAATAATAATGAAAAAATCAAAGGTACTTGTTACAATTATAACAATACTATTTATTATAAAATTGGATGAAAATGAAATTAGTATATCATTTAATGACAATAAACTATTTACAAGTATCAGCAAACTAGATTTGCCATATTGTACATTTTTTTAATAAAAGATTATATTACGTACACGAATTAAATCCAATAAAAATGTATCTGATATTCCTTCCATATAAAGAAGTTTGCACAAGTGACTGTCACGGTATGAGCGTACTTTTAAAATTGCCGCTATTTCAGTGTCCTAATCTTCATATCAAATTTCCAATACGTATACACTAAATGCTACACTGTGGTATGGTATGATAGGGGAAAACCATTCCTAGTTCTTAGTGATGATATTGGGGGATATCATTTCCTAGTCTTCAAGCTGATATTGGAAAATTCATATATAAAAGTTTACCGAATAAGAAAAATGATTTAACTAAACACAGTGTTTTTAAGTTGGAATGCGGAGCAATTCCAACTTAGATTTAACAAAACCGCAAAAAGAACACAAGACAATTTCATTTCGGGTTTCTTGACAACACATATCTAGTGATCTCTTAGATATGAATACACCTCGGGTTACTTGTCATTGACAATCAGTTAGTTGTAGCCGAAGACAATAATATTGCACATTTAAATGATGATATAAAAATTCGTTTAGAGACTTCTAAACATGCTTTAGTTTGCTTTAAATTATTGAAGATAAGGTAATAACAAGCGCAGTAATTTTTTTTTTGTGTGTGATTCGCCGTATCGTGTTTGGTAAACACGTGATCTCAAGTGAAAGTCATGTGACCATAGATAGGCAATGTTTACAAATATTGCTCAGGTCGCAAATGCATTTTTACAATAATCACGCCGGCCAGTACTTTAAAACATTCTAGAGCGATTAAGGGGGATCGCAGGCATCAAGCAAACGCGATTATTGTGGGATTAACAGCTTTTACTCAATAAAAATCAAATAGATGCAAAACGAAAGTAGAGGGTTTTGAAAATTAAAAGGTAAACATATCAACTTCCGGTTTCTACTTATTTACTAAACAATTACGCTTTATTATGTCGTTATTTACAAGTTTAAATCAATATTAACACATCAAACGTTTAACAAGTGTCATCTAGCTTTCAGCTTGGTCATTTTTATTTAAGATTTGTTACGGTTCTAAAGCCGAATAACAAATAAGGAAATCGCGCGACTAAAGGGCGCCGAAGATAATTTGATACTATCTCCATCATATTAAAGGAATTTTCAGGAAAAGGGCAAATCTACCATTTGCAAACAATAACGTTACAATAACGTTAACGTCTTTTTTTCTTTTGAATTTTACTCACAACGCTTTGAATATTCTTTTTTCCTAAGTCTAAATCGGTATTTCAAATCACCCTGAAAAAAGTTTCCGCGCATTTCCACAAATTTCCACTTATACTCATAAACTTGAAGTGAAAATCTACGTGAGTTTAGTACGATCGTTACAGTATTTGACGAGTTGAGGGTCAAATAATCATCGAGGTCATTGATTTCTTACTGTAGAAGCTGTTAATCTCTGTTTTTAAGATTCTAAAAGGAGTTCGCGCATTACAGTTGATTTAAAGAAGAACGTTATGATTGAAAATCTTATAACCCATTCCAACAAGATAACATTTTAGACCAGTAAAAATTCAAAGAAGTAGCAGACGACAATTGTAAGTTGGTGAAATCTTTAAAAACCTGGTCGTTTTGGACAGAAAACATTGTGGAAAATGAAGAAATTGCTTGTGATAAGCAATTTCTTCATTTTCCACAATGTATCCAAAGCTTTCATAATGAGGGTCATCTAAAAGCATCACTGTCTTGTAAAGGGTTAAGACAATGCTAGTTTTTGATTTCTGTATGTTGAGTTATGTTTTTTTGCTTTATTCACGCACATATGTACACGAATTGGAATGCTGGTTTAAGTTTAAAGGATGGAGGCTTGCTCAGAAAGTAATTAATGAATTCGAGCCGAATTCCACAGTTATTACCCTTTCAGCGCATTCCAACTTCTCAGTACTTTCAGTACTTTGATTTTTGAATGTATTGATTCTGTTGGCAGAATATTCGGGAGTATGATCGATTCGTCGACAAATGATCGGTTCTAAATTAACAAAATAAAATCAATATCATCACCACCAACATCAATAATAAATAATGAAATCAATTAAGAAGCACCACCCGAACAACAACAAGATTACTCTTGTTGTTGTTTTGGGCGTTGCTTCTTAAAATTAAATAAAACCAGCACCGCTAGTATCACCACAAATTATAACGATATGAAACCAACAGCATCACAACCGCCACTACCAGCAACAAATAATGAAATAAGCCAGACCCACCACCAGAAGAGACGACCTAGATTTATTAATAAATAAATGTAGTAAAAAGGTAGGATGGACACTTTACAATATTTATCCCATTACCAGATGATATAAATGTAAAATGAGGACAATTTCAAATAATTTGCAGATAACAATTTGTAAGTTCGCGAAATTTGAAAATTCTTTCTTTTTCTGGGTAGAAATCAAAGTGGGAACTGAAGACAGGAAATGACAGGAAATTTTTTCATGTTCAAGAACGTTTTCTGATACGTTTTACTTGAATGGCGTTTAAACACTGTATTGTGTGGGAATCTGTTAAATGAGGATGTGCGCGGTATTTCTTATATTATTACCAATATTTAACACCCAACAAAGGATCGCCCAGGCTGTTCAATGGAGACTTGCGCTTCGCAAATTCGAGAATTTACTAGAAAAGTCACTCATTTGCACAAATCTTTACCTATTTCAAAACAACAACAACAACAAAAACTATACCCTGGCAAGTCTGCAATAACCAAACAGTCTCAAAAGGGACGATACTTTCACTTTAAGTGAACCGTGTAACGGAATACATGGGTACCATCGCGCTTGTATTAATTATTACCGTGTAACGGGATACATGGGTACCATCCCGCTTGTATTAATGATTACCGTGAAACGGAATACATGGATACCATCCCGCTTGTATTAATGATTACCGTGTAACGGAATACATGGGTACCATCCCGCTTGTATTAATGATTACCGTGTAACGGAATACATGGATACGATCGCGCTTGTATTAATGATTACCGTGTAACGGAATACATGGGTACCATCCCGCTTGTATTAATGATTACCGTGTAACGGAATACATGGATACCATCGCGCTTGTATTAATGATTACCGTGTAACGGAATACATGGGTACCATCCCGCTTGTATTAATGATTACCGTGTAACGGAATAGCTGGATACCATCCTGCTTGTATTAATGATTACCGTGTAACGGAATACATGGGTACGATCGCGCTTGTATTAATGATTACCGTGTAACGGAATACATGGATACCATCCCGTTTGTATTAATGATTACCGTGTAACGGAATACATGGGTACCATCGCGCTTGTATTAATGATTACCGTGTAACGGAATACATGGATACCATCGCGCTTGTATTAATGATTACCGTGTAACGGAATACATGGGTACCATCGCGCTTGTATTAATGATTACCGTGTAACGGAATACATGGGTACCATCGCGCTTGTATTAATGATAACCGTGTAACGGAATACATGGATACCATCGCGCTTGTATTAATGATAACCGTGTAACGGAATACATGGGTACCATCGCGCTTGTATTAATGATTACCGTGTAACGGAATACATGGGTACCATCGCGCTTGTATTAATGATTACCGTGTAACGGAATACATGGGTACCATCGCGCTTGTATTAATGATTACCGTGTAACGGAATACATGGGTACCATCGCGCTTGTATTAATGATTACCGTGTAACGGAATACATGGGTACCATCGCGCTTGTATTAATGATTACCGTGTAACGGAATACATGGGTACCATCGCGCTTGTATTAATGATAACCGTGTAACGGAATACATGGGTACCATCGCGCTTGTATTAATGATTACCGTGTAACGGAATACATGGGTACCATCGCGCTTGTATTAATGATTACCGTGTAACGGAATACATGGGTACCATCGCGCTTGTATTAATGATTACCGTGTAACGGAATACATGGGTACCATCGCGCTTGTATTAATGATTACCGTGTAACGGAATACATGGGTACCATCCCGCTTGTATTAATGATTACCGTGTAACGGAATACATGTATACCATCGCGCTTGTATTAATGATTACCGTGTAACGGAATACATGGGTACCATCGCGCTTGTATTAATGATTACCGTGTAACGGAATACATGGGTACCATCGCGCTTGTATTAATGATTACCGTGTAACGGAATACATGGATACCATCGCGCTTGTATTAATGATAACCGTGTAACGGAATACATGGGTACCATCCCGCTTGTATTAATGATTACCGTGTAACGGAATACATGGGTACCATCGCGCTTGTATTAATGATTACCGTGTAACGGAATACATGGGTACCATCGCGCTTGTATTAATGACTACCGTGTAACGGAATACATGGATACCATCGCGCTTGTATTAATGATTACCGTGTAACGGAATACATGGATACGATCGCGCTTGTATTAATGATTACCGTGTAACGGAATACATGGATACCATCGCGCTTGTATTTATGATTACCGTGTAACGGAATACATGGGTACCATCGCGCTTGTATTAATGATTACCGTGTAACGGAATACATGGGTACCATCGCGCTTGTATTAATGATTACCGTGTAACGGAATACATGGGTACCATCGCGCTTGTATTATAGATTACCGTGTAACGGAATACATGGGTACCATCGCGCTTGTATTAATGATAACCGTGTAACGGAATACATGGGTACCATCGCGCTTGTATTAATGATAACCGTGTAAAGGAATACATGGGTACCATCGCGCTTGTATTAATGATTACCGTGTAACGGAATACATGGGTACCATCGCGCTTGTATTAATGATAACCGTGTAACGGAATACATGGATACCATCGCGCTTGTATTAATGATAACCGTGTAACGGAATACATGGGTACCATCGCGCTTGTATTAATGATTACCGTGTAACGGAATACATGGGTACCATCGCGCTTGTATTAATGATTACCGTGTAACGGAATACATGGATACCATCGCGCTTGTATTAATGATAACCGTGTAACGGAATACATGGGTACCATCGCGCTTGTATTAATGATTACCGTGTAACGGAATACATGGGTACCATCGCGCTTGTATTAATGATAACCGTGTAACGGAATACATGGGTACCATCGCGCTTGTATTAATGATTACCGTGTAACGGAATACATGGGTACCATCGCGCTTGTATTAATGATTACCGTGTAACGGAATACATGGATACGATCGCGCTTGTATTAATGATTACCGTGTAACGGAATACATGGGTACCATCGCGCTTGTATTAATGATAACCGTGTAACGGAATACATGGGTACCATCGCGCTTGTATTAATGATTAATCAGTAATAACCTCACATCAAAAATGAATAGACATAAGAAAAATTCAAATAGATAATCCACGTTTTTTGGGTCGTGAGTATTGTTTTAACCCTTTCCTGTCCTACAAAATATTGGATCTGTTCAATTTCAAAGGTTTTGAAATAGGAAATTTAATTATGATTTATTCTTTAAGGAATGAAACAGTGTAGAAAAAGAAGAAATTGGTTGTTTGAATTTCTTGTTTTTCTACACTGTTTTATTTCCAGGGATGTAAAAACCTGGGGTTGAACAGGAAATGGTAATCTCTTTACCACACAATGACGCTTTTTTGACGCCCCTAAGACAAAAAGCTTAGAAAACATTATGGAAAATTAAGAAATCGCTTATTACAAGCAATTTTGTCATACTCGACAATTTGTTTTACCCCAAAAATGCATAAAATGATAAAATTTCTTTCTGTAAAAATTGTCTGCAACTAGCGATCTTGAACTTTGTCGACTGTAGATCGGCTTACTATTGACATTCGCGCCGCGAAGGTCTAATTATAACATATACCATTTAAATAAGCTGAAGTTACAAAGTTTTGGTCACACACCGACGATATAGCGTACCAGAAAAATTCTGTCGTGTAAAGAGTTGAAGAGTCGGTGGGGGTCTTGTTATACTGTCAATAAATTCAATCACCTTTAACCTCTAATTTGATATATTGACAGTTATATTGCGTGAGTGAGGAATCTTTACAGTCTAGCAGGAATCGTATTTAAAACGGCATTTTGGAATAAAAAAAAAGCTGACCGAATGATTTTTTCTTTACAAAATACCAGGGAAAAACTCCTGAAATTTTCGTTCAAACTGTTTACAGATCCTTCTATAAACAATATCAGAATAAGTCACAAGCCAACCTTGAAAGAGCTTTGTCGAACTGAATGAAAAAAAAAATAAATAAAATAAATAGAAAAAAATAATATGTTGGCAACATAGAATAACTTTTGAAATTCAATTTCGTTTTCTGCACGGACATGCTCTTTAACCCTTTCCCGTTCAAGAACGGGATTTTACGATCCTTTGATTTTATACTAGAGTAAACATTGTGGAAAAAGAAGAAATTGCTTGTAACAAGCAATTTCTCCTTTTTCCACAATATTTTCTACCACATAGGATGGTTTCATTTCAAATGGCATTCAGTTTTCATTGTCGTCTGCAAACTCTTTCAATTTGGACTTGTCTAAAATTTGCAAAAACGGGAAAGGGTTAAAGTTTGCTTGTGACCTATTCTTATTGGTAAAGGCATCTGTAGTCAATTTTAACGAAGATTTCAGGATTTTTTTGTTTTTGATTTCACGAATATATGAAAATACAACGCTAACCACACCTCCAAGTGAAATCACTTTGCAGGTTCTTACTGAAAGATAAGATTTGTTTTAGCTTCGTGAAAAATCATTTTCTAACTTGTTCATATATGTAGAATCATCGGTATCTTTTTTATGAAATTTACCAAACGCGGCTGTCAATCAAATTACCAGGCGACGAATGAAATAATTCATTTAGTCCAGAAATGTGCTTTGATCTCCGACTTTTGCCTCCATTTTTGTTCACTTTTATATTGGTTCGGCGAATTAAACGTCGACACTACAGCTTATTCAAGCTGTAGTTATGACGTTAACGTCGCTAACCAACTATTCTACTCTTCTGATGCATGCTACTGGCTATATTTTGCAAAATGACGCCATTTCAATCGAAGCGGGACTTCATGTCGGTGTCGGTGGACGTGGTCAACGAAGTAAGTGGAAGGGGCCAGCGATTGGTAAATTGTTCGACTTGAACCCTTTTTGTTTGACAGATAACATATATTTTATAACTGAAAATCAGAGACAATAGCACACTTCCTTACTGACACAAAGACACAAATTTATTAGTTTGAAAATTGTCATTCTAAACACGAACGTTTCGTATTTATTGATAAAGTATTCCAATTTAAAATTCAAATATTCAAAATGTCCGTTTACAAATAGGATAGGCGGGAAACAATAAATTTTAGTGGCCGTTTTATATGTTATGTTGATATGAAAAAGATACAATAAACATTGCTATTATTTATTTCTGATTTGAGGCCATGTCTACAACATTACCGTATAAAAATGATTAGAGATATATTCTGAGAATACGTAAAAACTTTCTTATCCGACATTTTTTTTTTTTTTTCATAATAATAATACTTCAGTGCATTCAGTACTTTGGTATAACGCCTGTGAGCGGCAAAAATATTGTTACTATAGTTTTAATATAAGTGTATTCAAATTATTTTGCTCGACCACTGACAATTTATTGATTGCATGTACGGGGTTTAACGCCACTTTTTAACAGTATTTCAGTCATATCGCGGCGGCTGGAGCACCTAACAATGGATTGCCGGTATTCTTCACACCATTACTACCCCTACAACCTGTCCTATGGCATTCAGCAGCCATCCCACTTAGGTTTACGATTATCCACCCATTGTTGAAATAAAAATGTCGGAAAGAATATGTGCCGCCGCCGGGGATCGAACTCATGACATCCCATTCGCCCACTGCCGATAAATATCAAACTGCTTTTACTCGTTTGTATACCGAATGCAATTAATAATCGACCCCAAAGTTGGTTCCAAATGATACATATTTATTGACCGTACAATAAACTTTATTAATGAACTTCCGAGGCGTTAGTTATACTATGTTTAACCCATTACCAGACGGCTAAATTCTAGTCCGGTCCGAATTAAAGGAGTTGCAGACGACAATATAAAGTTTATTAAATTTTTAAATTTTTCAACTTTTTCAACTTTCTTGGTAGTAAATATTTTGTATTGTGTTTACACAAAATTTTCCCAAATGTTTTCTTTGACGGGACGTTCAACAGCATCACTGTGTGGAAAGCACAAATATGGGGTAAAAATAAATAAAAATAAAATGCAGCCAAATTAGAAGAATCATGAAATTAGCGAAATCACAAAAACATATGTCGCGAATAACTCGACAGTAGCACTGTACCAATAAAATAGAAATTATCATTTGTTAAAAATTGTCCTGGTCGGGAAACCCCTATTTAAGTTTGAATCATGCTCGATACAAAATAAGCACAAGAGCTATATAATCCGTCTAAATGAGAATATTTTAATTTTGAATATGCAATAATGGATACATTGCAACAGATAATGAGCTATGTAAAACTTGATTTGAAAGACGGCCTATTGAACATATAATTGATAGTGTGACTTTAAATAGACTTTGTGTGCAAAAATTAGAATTTAAATCGAGATCAAAATGCGATAATATTGCTGTATAACATTTTTGATATCACAGAGTGTCTGGGAGAATATGAGTCGTTTAAAATGAATTCAAAAGAACGCAGACTGGGTAATCAGATTTACAATTTTTTAGATCTAATTAAAATTTCAAAAGTTCTTTTTTACGGTCAGCAAATTGACTTTTACAGGCAATACAAGTTGGTAGCACGTTCAAACTGAGTCCACAAATTGATCAACAAATAATATCGAAATTCATTCATCTTGAGGTTTAACCCTTTCCTGTTCAATTCCTACGTTAATAGTGGGTAAAACTTCTAATTTGAAACAGAACATGATTCGTTAAAGAATCGTTTAGAATAATCCCCCTTGTTCGTATAGATTGCTTTTTTGACAGTGAACATAAACAAAATCCGTATATCAAGTGATGAAGTACAGTTATTACAAAATATCCACATTTTCGGACGACGATGGCGCAGACGCAGACACGAACGAATATCTGGCTATAGCAATACCTTGATTTTCTGCAAAAACCACCGAGCTAAAAAATACGAAAACACTCATGCGTTTGATCTTAGTCCTTTGTCTTGTGCGCGAATTCTTGTATTTCAGTGAGTTTAAGACTGTTTCTTGATTTGTTCTCCATTTCTGTACAATCATCATATCTATTACTCGTGTCTCTTGTTGTGGCAACATCAAAACCAGTGTCTTCAACGTGACCCAAACTTCCTATAGCATCATCAAGTACAGTGTCATCACTCCCCGAGCTTCCTAGAGCACTACCAGGTCGGGACGATTACACAAATCTAGATATTTGTTAAGTTTTTGGAAGACACCGCACAGGCGGACTCTGACGTCGACGACGCCATGACCATACCAGTACCCCGGGATTTCTTCCGAAAAAACCGAGCTAAAACGCTGTGGATCTCTTGAGAATTTTTCTCTCTATTTTTATCAGTTGAAAAGATATATAAAAAGTGAATGTTAAAGGTAAGTAAGTAATGTGGAATGCACCGGGGCATACGCAAGTTGCTACTTTTGACATGCTAGCCTGACATGAATTCACCTGGAACATGTTTCACTTTTCGAATGATCACAAAAAAAAATCACATAAAATAGCCTATAAACCTTTCATACGGCCGTTTCACTTATCAGCGAATATTTATAATTTAACCCATTACCAGACGGCAACATTTTAGACTGAAAGGAGTTTCAAACGAATATAAAACTTGTAAAATATTAGATATTTCAAATTTCTGGGTAGGAAACAATGTGTAAAATGAAGAAATTGATTCTTACAAGCAATTTCTTCATTTTGCACAATATTTTCCAATCGTTTTCCTTGAGGGGCGTCCAAAGACTCAATGTGTGGGAAGAGGAGAAAGTAAATTCTCGCGCGAATGTACGTGTGGATAGCCTCTGTACAACAGTAAATTTTCAAGCCACATGACCGTACTCTTTCCAAAGATTTCATTCGACAATAATGAAACATACAGCTGTATAGAGAACATTTACATTACCAGGCTGACTGGGAAATGTCTGGCTTCACGAAGACACGAACAGTATAGATTTACAACGGGTATTAAACTTCCCTATGTACCAAACTTGCCATTGAAAATCTGATAAGAATTTGTAAGAAGTCGACATGAGGCTTTATTCAAAAGACAACTTCAAAGGCACCATATTGACATATTTATCATTCCACTCGATTTGTTTGCGCAATCGGTAACATATACTGTCATTTGTGTCTGAAAAACCAACGATGTAATATTTCAAAGAATTTCGAAATGGGGCCAACTTTTGTAGTGTGCTTGTTTCTGCAATGACCCAGTGATTTGCAATAGCTTCACGTTTTTTCATTCAACCAATTTCTACACAACCAACTTTTTAAGCTCCTCAATATTAACGCTTTGAAAACATTGTGGAAATATAGCAATTTCTTCATTATCCACAATGTGTTCTTTTCTACTTTATAAGATGTGACGTTGATGTCATTATTATCTGTTATTGTTTAAAATGGTGTCCCTTGAAAAAGGTTTTTTTTATACCGAAACTAGTCGAGAAATTAAAATTTAAACAATTTATCTTGAAGTTTGATCTCTATTTTTTATTGTTAATACCGTATAATGCAAAGATTTTTAAAAGTCAATCAACTAAAAATTGTCGCCTGCAATTTCTTCACATTTAAACCGGTCTAAAGTTTTGTCGACTTTTGTAATAAGTTAAACAGATTTTATGACCTGATTCTGATCAAAACTTACTGTAGCTTTTCAATTAGATTTTAAAAGAAAAAGACCGCCATTCAAAACAATCATTCGAGGCTCTTTCGTCTAATTTGCGACATAATAGTTTTTTAAATACTAAAATGAGAAGGACGACAAATGGGTTCTCCTTCTTGCAAAAAAAGTATTCACTATGAAATAGTTTATTTTTTAGTTTCGTCTTTCAAAACGAGTGTCCTGAATGGTCGAAAAAAATATTCATAACTCCATGTACACAATTTTGAGCACGCAGCGATTTTGAATCCTTCCGTACAAAATAGTCCAATACAAAAAGGTATCAAAATTTGTAAAGCTTTTGTCTTTTTCACTCGGTGCTATTAAATCATAAGAAATGAAGAGATTTTTTTTTCATGGAGGTATGAACCGAAAACCTAATCACACTGTATGAATCCGCTTCGCGAATTCATACAGTGTGATTAGATTTTTCGGTTCATACCTCCATGAAAACAAAAAAAAATATTCTCTTCATCTCTTAAAAAATGGTATCGATACCCTCTACACTTTGTGTGTGTGTGTGTGTGTGTGTTTGTGTGTGTGTGTTAAAGTAAGTATTTAGATTTAACCCATTTAGAGACGACACGATTATAGACTGGCCCAAATTTAAAGATGTTATATACGACAAATTTAGAGTCTGTGGTTTTCTATTTTTTGGGGGTAAATGCGTTGTGGATAATTAAGATATTGCTTGTGATAAACAGTTTATTCATTTTTTGATAATGTTTACCATTTTTTCCCTTCGGGGCATCGAAAAGCGTCTTTGTGTGGGAATGGAATAAAGACATATCTGATTCACGTTATTGAGATGTACGCTTTTTCTAGTAAAAGAACAACAAGAAATCTGTGAGTCACTGAGTATACCGCCACATGCATTACCATAACTTAAGAAAATTCTCCCAAAATAGAATATATTTTGTAAGCACCATAAAGTATATCTAGCTGCATCTTCCCGTCAAGTTTTGAAAAGATACAACTAAAACAGGCAATGTCCAATAAAAAACCATTGGCTGCAAATAAACTAAGACAGAACACAGGAAGTAGATAACATGCAGATTAAATTTGCTAATCACCTAGGTCACCCCTAATTTAGCATTTTTATAAAGTTTAAAAGTCAATAATTATTGCTGAGAAAACTATGATGAAAATATACGTGTATACAAGGCAATGTCTGAATATAAACGAAGTCGTAAAACAGGAGGTAGTTAAGTTGCTGACCTAAATTCGATAAGCCTAGATGAACCTTCGCACAAAGTTTCACATCAGTGCTATGAATAGTTGTTAAGAAAAGTGCAACGAGCATATACCACTATACCAATATTGTCCGAATATAAACGAAGTCGTAAACCAGGAAGCAGTTAACTTGCGGACCTAAATTCTGTAAGCGCGATGTATCTGCTGAGAAAAGTGCTACGAAAATATACCATTCTACCATAATTTCCGAATACATGTATAATCGAAGTCGTTAAACAGGAAGTACTTCACTTGGGAACCTAACATCGGTAAACGCCATGAAGGACCCCTATATGATCCTCCACAACATATTTCAAATCGATGCTATGAGTACACGCTGAGAAAAATGCGATGCAAATTAGGTAACAGACGGACGGAAGAATGGACAAGGGTAAATCATTATTACCCCTTCTTCCTCAAAGCGGGGTATAATTATACACTGTTTAGTTAAGCCGTAGTATCATTTGTATATTCTTAAAAAGATTCGACGTCTTATTGTTCGACTGAGCTGCAAATGCATCTCCGACACTATTCCCTAGCCGGGCGATCGAAAAGGCATAAATAAAGTTTAACACCAATAAACAACATTGCTTTTATCCCTGCAGACCTTGTCCGCCCACAAAGTATAAACTTTTTTCGCCTGGTATAACAGACAGACTACCCTATCATAATGAACATTGGTGACACCCCCTTAATGATAACGGATCGCTGAGCACGAATAATGACCTCCGATAGGAAATAAGACTCACATATTAAAACGGTGTATTTTACCAGGTTTAAGGTCCGGAGCTTGAAACAAAAATGCAAAAAAGTTGGTTGAAAACCTGAGTGTCGTAACTACAGTTTGAATAAGCTTTAGTTACACCGTTTAAGTCGCAAAACCAACAAAAATACTTTATATCAATGTTGGAGTTTAAAGTTCGCTTCCGATCTAAATGACTGATTTGATTGGTCGATCGACTTATTGACTGACAACGCCGATCTGAGACTGGATACCAAAGAGCTATCGAAAAACCGGGTCAAATTGTTTTATACGAGACTGTGTGTGACATTCCAACCATTTCTCATTGAGTTGTCTGCTTTGATTGACTTATTGATTGAATGGGGTTTAACGCCACTTTTAACAGTATTTCAGTCATATCGCGGTGGCTAGAGCATCTAACTGTGGATTCCTTGTATTTCTCACGTTAGTACTACCACAACATCCAGCTGCTCCTCCCTCTTAGGTTTACGATTACACACCGATTGGTGGGAGACAAATGTCAGAAAGCATATTTGTCGCGGTCGGGGATCGAACCCCATAATTAGAAGTCCGACGCGCTACCAACTGTGCCATGGCCCCGGCCCTTGAGCTGTCTGGACAGCCACTCAATGCGTTCAGAAAATTTCTTGGTTATCCAAATAAACTTTAAGTCGACATCTATCTACAGAGCCTACAGTGAAGACCCTGATCGAACTGCTCTGATTTACAGGCTGATCAGAGTCTTTATACCTGGCGCATACGTGAAATAGTTTGACTGGTCACAATAATATTAAAAATATCACAAAAAATATTGGAAATGTAAGGAAAATTAATGGAAATATCACGAATAATAATAATAACAATGGAAATAACAAAATAACAAAAATAATTGAAATATCACAAAAATATTGGAAATTTCACAAAATTATTGGAAATTTCACAAAAATATTCATATACTATCTCGATTTGTGCAAATTTGTATATATGCATGTATTTCATAAGATATTACCAGCGGATCTAAATTCTGAACAGTTCGTGACAAATCTCGTATAGACCTTAGGTCTGCACACTTTTTAACCCTTTCCTGTACAAACCAAGGATTTTACGTCGCTGTCATTTTGAGAAACTTTTACTTGAGAAAACATTGTAACAAGCAATTTCTCCTTTTTTCCACAATGGACGGTTTCATTTCAAATCGAATCCAATTTTCATTGTTGTCTGCAACTTCTTTCTATTTGGACCAGTAAAAAATTTCAAAAAACGGGAAAGAAGGAAAAGATCTTGAATAGTTCAAAACTTTTAAAATACTACGGTTGAATTTCATCTCTTACCATGAAACATGGAAGAAAAAGTAACTATAATCATCGTAACGATACCTTTCTGTGCGTTCAAATCCAATTTCTCTAACAGACTTGTAACAACACCGGTTTAGCAAAAGAGAAAATGAGGACAATTTATTAATTTACTTGTCGAAATAAGATTCAATATTTGACAAGAGAATATCACTAATGTAATAATTAACTACACAAACGAGGTCGATCTACTTGTTAGACTACTACAAAATAAATTGAATTCTTACTTCAACTATTGAAAGAGAATCACAGATCATTTATACTTTGGTCATTTCTCTGACGTTACTGAACATCTCTACTATCGATCCAATCTTCCTGAAGAGACCACCTCTGATAAGTGTCTATTTGCATTGAACGACTACGATTAAACGGCCATTTTTTAAAAATTTACAGATGCCGACAAGACAAATTAGCCACCATAAATTTTATTTCCTTAATCCTATGTTGTTGGTAATTATCAGACTTGTTTCAATGAGTCGAGTTTAGTAAGACCCAATAAAAAAGGGGTGAATGCTTGACAAGAATTTATGTTAGAAACTTTTAATCCCTTTATGTCTTACAAAAAAGTATAATTAACTGTATACCATATCAGATAAATTTTGCTATTTTGGTGGCTGCCAATCAAGGAAAAAACTGATCAATCAAATAATCTATCAAGTCCGGACATGAGCTTATCAACTCCGACATCGGCCGCCATTTTGTAAATCGTTACTGATGGTTTGCGACTTAAACATAGTAATAACAGCTTATTCAAGTAGTAGTTACGACGTTAAGGTCGCCAACCAACCATTATACTTTTTTGTTACATGCTACTGGCCATACATTTTGCAAAATAACGCCATCAAACATGAAAGCGGAACTTCCTGTTGGAGTCAATTGGCGTTGCCAACGTAGTTAGTGAACGGATCCAACGATTGGTCAGTTGTATATTCGACTTTGACTTTGTTGTTTATTGGTATAGAGTACTCAACATCCGAATGTAGTAACCTTATGGAATGCTCTTGTTTAGGGCATCACTCAGTTTTACGAGTTTTCATAAACCGTTGTAAACCCTATATTGTAGGTACTCTCTTATCTAAATCTCTTTCTTGGATATTTTGAAGTTATGTTCAATCTATTTTCTGTATAATTTGATTTTGGCCGCCATAATAGTGCAGTTGGTAGCGCACCAGACTCCCAATCTTCAATTACGGGATGTCATTGGTTCGATCCCCGGCGGCGGCACATATCCTTTCTGACAATTGTTTCTCTCAATGGTAATAGTAAACCTAAGTGGGTAGCAGCTGGAGGCTAGGAAAGGATGTAGTGGTAGTAATGGTGTGAGAAATACCAGGAATCCATTGTTAGGTGCTTCAGCCGCCGCGATATAACTAAATTACTGTTAAAAGTGACGTTAAACCCCATTCAATCAATCGATCATGATTCAATTTTAGTTTAGTCTATCGAAATTCCTGCGTGGTTCTTCGTTTCATACCTCATTGAAAAAATCTCTTCACTTGTTTAACATTTTATGTAATAAAAACCAGCCTGGTTATTTTCGTTCTAATCCTGAAATAGCATGGTATAATACATGTACCTGTCGTGAATGGTTAATAATGCAAATAATCCGCAAATTTGAAAATATATATTTTCCTATCCGTTTACTATTAATGTTATTGTCTAACTTCCTGAGTTTTCGCTATATTTGACATGGTCTTTAAGCAATTATCATATTGCCAGCAATGTTTGAATACCGTTTTGATAATAATGCTAGTTGAAAGGGAAGTAACTTTATAAACACTCACTCATTGTCGTCTGGAGTTGACGTTCTTACTTCTCGCCCTGTTCTAGACCTTGCTGAACGAGTCAAAAGTTGTCTTCTTTTAGAGACCGATGGTGCCGAGACTGGTCTATATTTTGTAGAGTTAGTTCTCGGACTGGCACTCTGGCATTCTCTTTTCGCCCAACTCGTCTGTGTAGATCGTAATAGAGACTTGTTGTTGAGATTCAGTTTGAGGGATAAACTTTTGTGTTGATTATATTTTGATGTTTTTGTAAACCCGTCCACTACAGTTTCAACAGCTTCGTACACATAACTGACACTACCTATCACTTTATCACGGGATCCACTCAGATGACTTGCACGTGATGGAGATCTGAATCCTGATCGATGGGAGGACGTGCTTGGTGCACGCGACTCTATTACATTCATTTTAAGTGCCCTTATATTTTGTTAGTCTTCATTCGATATATCAAGAAACTTTATCGCTTTCTGCTATATCTTTGATGTCCCATATCTCTAGCAAGTCTTTTTAAAACCCCGTCAGAGATGCTCCAAGCACAGTTAAGTTTCGGCAAAATCCATCTCAAGTAGTGTTTGCCTATAAGTAAAGTATTTTAGATTATAGGTCTTTGTTTAGATTTGGCAAAATATCTAAACTATTTCAGCTTTAGTTACCACGTTTTGTTAGAACTGTCTTACCAAATGTCTTTTTCAGTTTAAATACTACGAAAAGTTTTGCCAGTTTCGATCAGGCTGAGTCATGGAAAGTTTTTTAAGTGAATTGTGAATCAATCATCGTATTACTTGATCATAAAAAAATGTCAACTAACAGAAAATCATCAATCATTAAGAAATATGCATTGGCTAGTTGTGAATACATCAAAAACCTCATCAAAAAATCCGACGTCTAAATGCAATAAAATACCGCACAAGACAGACGGTCAGATGGAAGGGATACGTATGATCACGTGATGTGCCGCTTATCAAAACGTACATCTTTGTGATTTAGCTGACAATAGAAACTAAAATAGGGTAGTTTACCCATTACCAAATTAATAGAATTTAAAACTAGCCTAAATTACAAGAGGCGTTAAAAAGTTAGTCTAATCTGAAAATAAGTGTCGTATAGTAAGAAAAGAAGCATTTTCCTTATTTTTTTTTTCACGTCAATATTGATAAGCGGAGTAAAAATGATTGATTGCGTGGTATTGGGATAAGGGCTGTACACTTTTCTATCTAATTTTCCTCATCTAAGAGGAGTGCGAATTGCATTCTCATCGTGCTTCAACGACCGCCTCTCAAAGTTATTCAGTAACTTTTTAGCTAGCAAAGCTTCAGCTTTGATAGCTTAAATTAACACACACAATTTTGAGGTCGTCTCAAAGTTCAACGAGTGCAAACTGTCACTGGAGGCTTAACCACTAAATCCGTTAAATGCCTTCGCCATAAACATAGTTCTTATGTATTTCAGGAATAGTGCAAACTCTTTTCAAATTGTAGAGAACTCTGTCCAAAGCATATCATTTAACCTATTTCCATTCAATTCCATTTTTAAGCATCTCAAGGAAAAAAATCAACTTGGGAAAACATTGTGGAAAATGAAGAAATTGCTTGTAACAAGCAATTTCTTCAATGTCCACACTGTTTTCTACCCAACAAGGGAAAGATTTTCTAAATTCAACCATGCTTTGCTAGCTTACAATACTTTCAGTACTTTGATTTTATTCAACGACCAGATTTATAACTCAATTCTAAAAGCACAAATATATTATCAGTTGATCTTATCTGCTTTGATACAGAATTTACCGCCAATAATTCCTATATTGTAGGTAATTAAAATAGGTTGTACTAGCACCTGGACCATATAGGTCCCAATGGGCATTCTTTTGACATCTTTTGAAGGGGACCAAAATAAGGCTAGTTGTAAAATATCAAGCCCCAAGTCCTTGTTTTTTAAAATCCCCAACCAACCGATCTACTTTTTTGTTACATGCTACTGGTAAATGTGAAAAGGCTGTGGCTACGACGTTTCGGTCGCCAAACCAACAATAATACTTCACGTAAATGGCGGCCAATGTCGAATTTCAAAGTTATCTTCCAGTCTTAATGAACGGTTTCACTCATGGACTGATTATTGATTGACATCGCGATTAGTCAGTTCTCATTTATTGAATACGGAATTTCCTATTGCACTTTTTAGGGGCACGTCGCAAAAATTTGCCGATCGCAAATAAATTAAGGTTCATGACATACAGAAAATATGTAGACCTACTGCTAAGATCTAGGATGAAAGGATATCGAATATCGATTAAAATGAAGTCCGTGTATCGATCACCGTGAAATTGAGATCGATTTACTGATTGATTGAATCGATTAACGTCCTGATCAATAACTAGGGATAACCTATCGACGTCATACATAATCATGTCTGGGAATCAATATGAAAATGAAATTTATTAAAAGCTAATTTAATTATCTCCCGTCGAAGAAATGAGGGTACATTGTTAGTAAATGCTTTCTGATCGGCCTGTCGGTCTGTCCGCCTGTCTGTCGCTCGGTCGGTAGAGTACTAGACACAGAATAAATCTAGATTCATCAAATTTAACTCAAATATTAACGTTGATCTTTAGAGGACTCGGATTTATTTTAACCCATTCCAACACGTAAAAATTTAGATGGGACCTAAATGAAACAGGTTGCAGACGACAATTCAAAGTCGGTTTAAATTTTAGAAAAATAGGGCTTATTGATGTAGAAATCTTTGTGGGGAAAGAAGAGATTGCTTGCTACAAGCAATTTCTACTTTTCTCACAATTTTTGCAATATGTATTTTTGGCAGGTAGAATGTTGAGTTGTGTGGTAATGGGTTAAGGTCATACCACTGCTGGATAAGGTCTCATAGACCTTTAACTTGTTTTTATCTTGACCAAACCTTGTATGGATAAAAACTAGAAACCGAATTTATGTAGGTTTATCAAATTTAGTATACACTTTAAACTTTAAGTGTAGATTATAGTCGTATTGACTTTTTGAGGTAAACCCATGAAGGGTCAAGGTCACATGTTGAAATATAGACAAAGCCGTTGTTCGGGAATGAAAAAGATTTGGATGTCAATCTGTCTGTTACCAAGTACACTGTGACCTTGGTCTTGTTGACAGACCAAAGTTTGTCCGAATCATGGCCACTTACAGAACTCATTTAGGTTTATCAAATTTTGTCAAAATGATAAGTAGACAAAATTTGCTGAAGCTCAGTAAACTTGACAGAGACTATCTCTTTTAAGCGTATATGACTTAAGTCAATTTGTTAAAAGTTAAGGTCAATGTGCCCGTTAATATATGGATAGATAAATCTTGCCTGTACACAGGGGTGGGGCGGGTTTGCTCAAATGTTGCACAGGAATTTCTCTAGGAGTTAATGTGGTCAGAATTGATTTTCAGGTCAATCAGTCTAAAGTCAAGGTCACAGTGACTTTTGATCCAGTGATTTGGACCAAATCTTGTCCAGATGATTTGTGTTTAGGAAGACTGGATCAGACATTTATCCAGAACGGTTCCTTTTGTAATGAGGGTGTTTTTTCTTTTTTTTTTTTTTTTTTTTTCAAAAATTATAGGTCAAGATCATCTCGAATGGGTTTCGCGTAGACATGTTGACGAATCGCGGCTGTCAATGAAAAATTCGTTGATATAGACCGGAAAATGAACTTTGAACTCCGACTTTGGCCGACATTTATCTGAAACATTTTTGTTGGTTTGGCGATTCAAACGTAGTAACTATATTACAAAATAACGGCGTTCGTTCTTCCTGGAGGAGGCAGTAGGCGTGGTCGGCGATTCGTCAATTTCTCGTCTTTATGATACGAAAACTCATTATTCACAAAACTTCTTTATGTCTGCATGTGTTTGACATTTTCAACAATTTAAAATGTGTAAGAAGAGCAGACGCCCACATTGTGATAATATGGATATTCCCTGGACTTCTACAGAATATCAAGTCAATAGCCATCTACAAAGCTCTCGGTGACACATCTGATCAGACTGTGCGGAAGCTTGATTGATTGCTGGTCACGCGCCATCTGACCTCCAAACTAGTTTGTGACCTAAACGTCGTAACTACAGCTTAATTAAGATTAAGTCGACAAACCAACAAATATGTTTCACATCAATGTCGACTCATATTGGAGTTCGAAGCTCACTTCCGGTATAATTGCATGATTTGAATGGTCTACCGATACTTTGAATGACATACGGGATCCGTCAATCGTCGGAGGTGCTTCTCTTTTTGCAAAGACACTTGGAATGTAATTTCGAAACTGAACAGGTTGAATAGAACAATACTGACACGTCGAAAAATATAAATAATACTTATTATAATAATATAAAGTAAATTTAAAATAAGTAACCAACATGCTTGCATCTTTTTATCTTTCCAAATTCGACATTGTAATTTGTTTCTCAGCTAATCAACATATGTGACACGGAAGAACCCATGCAGTGGAAAAACAATGTCTCCTAAATTTTGATGTTATACATTGTGGAGAATCACTATTAGTTTTCACTGTATATCCACGTCTTTAAGGAAAATGATATATTCAAGAAAATGAGCACTTAAGGTCACAAACATCCAACTGTCAATAAACGTTATTAAAAGTGAATTGATAAAATAAATAAATAATCCAGTATATTCTAAATATCTACTTTTATACATCCTTCTATAATAGTATATTGTCCCTCATCGCACGGACATGTTAAACCGTTTTAAATAAGGACGCCGATTTTTAAAACCTTTACCTTAAATCTACCAACCTATTAGTTATTCCCTTAATGTAAAACGGGATTCTTTGGGACCCTTTATGCCTTAACCCATTCCAAAACAATGACGGTTTTTGCCGCCCCCAAGAAAAGCCACTGAGAAACATTGTGTAAAATGAACGAATTGCTTGTAACAAGCAATATCTTCATTTTCCACAATATTTTCAACCCAGAAGGTTGAAAAAAAGTCATAAACTTTTTATTGTCGTCTGTAAGTTCTTTCAAGCTGGACCAATGAAAAAAATTTCATATGGTTATGGGTTACATGGTTTGTGAGATATTTTGTCCATATCTTACCAAAGACAACAAGTTATTTTCATCTACCCCGAATTGGCTTTTTTTCGTGGCAGTTCCATTCATATTACGAGAGCACAATTTCATTTCAAATTAATTGCACAAAGCCTAAGGGGTGGTTTCAATGTTAAGACTATAACCTTAGTGAGCACTTTGTTATTAACTATTGACCTTTAAACCAGGAAAAGTCCTCTTTTAGCTGGAGCTATAGACAAAGATCAGAATGCACATTTCTCTTAAACAAGAGTTATTTACATGGTGAATTTTCAAAATCACAATAAATGATTCCTATGCTTTCTCTTCTTTGATTCTAGTGCTGTTCTTCAGAGAATTTTATTTAACATGACAAGTATACATTAGCGAAGCCATTTAATCTTGATCTGACGTGTATGGGTTTACTAATTGCATTGCTTCCAAAACGAGTCAAAAACGGGCAAAGGGATAAGAAAAGAAACCCAAAGGAAAGAAAAAAATGAATAAATCAATAGCTTTAACCAATCTTCAAACAATGACGCCTATCGACCTCCTGAAGACATACAATAATGGAAAACTTCGTGGGGAAATGGGAAATTGCTTGTAACAAACAATTCAGCAACTTCTTTCAATTTGGGCCAGTCTAAAATTATGTCGTGTGGTAATGGGTTAAACAGCTTATCGGTGGCATAGGTGACACAAGATGGCAGGAGTTTCCATAACAATACAACAATCTCGGGAACTGTCACTGAAAACAGACGGGATTTCTACCGCATGAATTTGTTAACAGGGAAATGATAGATAGATACCCAAACATTTGATAAAAACCTCATGTTTTGTAAATCCTATTGGTATTTTAAAATGTCAACATTAAACAGTAAATTCAATCCTTTGATTTCAATGCCTACATGTTGTTATAAATTTAACTTTATATGACCTGATGTCATTTAGCATTTTAAAGGAAAGGTAACACACTGTGTAAATGGGCTTAAGATACGATAAAAAATCAATAAATTAATAAATCAATTGATTGAATGGGGTTTTACGTCGCTACGATAAAAAATCAATCAATTAATAAATCAATTGATTGAATAGGGTTTTACGTCGCTTTCAACAATCTTTCATTTATATCGCGGCGGCTGGAGCACCTAACAATGGATTCCTGGTATTTCTCACACCAGTACCGCCATCACATCCTTTCCTGGTCTCCAGCTGCTATCCCACATAGGTCTACGATTATCGACCCATTGGTGGGAGACAAATAGTCGGAAAGGATGAGTACCGCCGTCGGGGTAATAAATCAAAATAAGACTTGTCAACCTTTCAAACGATCTCACGACAATTGACGGATCGCTTGTCAAGTGCACTGACCTCCGACAGGAAGTTCTACTTCGATAACTAACAGCGCCCCCCCCCCCCCCCCAAAAAAGCAATGGCCAATAACACGTAAAAAAGAAAATATTAAAAAAATGAATGAAAAATAAAATAGAATGTGTTGGTCTGCGACTTAGAAGTCATAAATACAGCTTGCATAAGCTGCAGTAACGACGTTTTAGACACCAGACCTAAATTGTCTCGCATAAAATTTGACCAATGTTGGTGTTCAAATTTCACTTTCTGTCTAGAAGCATTATTTGATTGGTCTATCGATTTTAGATAGCAAAGCGTCAGCTTTGATAGCTTAAGTTAACAGACAAAATTTTGAGGTCGTCTCAAAGTTCACCGAGTGCAAACTGTCACTGGAGGCTTAACACCTAAGTCCGTTAAATGCCTACGCCATAGAAAATAGTTCTGGTTTATTCAGGAACATTGCAAACTCTATTCAAATTGTAGAGAACTATGTAAAAAATATGCTATTTCACCCATTCCCACTCAATTCCGCCTTTTAAGCATCTCAAAAAAGCTTTCGAAAACATTGTGGACAATGAAGAAATTGCTTGTGACAAGCAATTTCTTCAATGTCCACAATGTTTTAACCCAACAAGGGAACAGTTTTCTAAATTCAACCATGCTTTGCTAGCTTACAGTACTTTCAGTACTTTGATTTTAAACGGCAGTCGCGATCCTTCATCTACGTGAAGAAAGAATGCTGACTCATTGATAGAGATTAATTGGACGATGATTAACGCTTGGCTTTAAACAATTTCCTTACAATAAAATCTTACACTGGTCCAAACTGAAAGAAATTGAAACAATTTCAAGGTGGTGAAATTTTAAAAATCTTTGTCTTTCTGAGTAGAAAATATTGTAGAAAATGAGGAAATTGCTTGTAACAAGCAATTTCTTCATTTTCCCAAATGTTTTCTAAGGTTTTTATTCTGGAGAAGCGTACAAAATGCGAAATGTGTGAGACAGCTGTTAAAGTGTTGTCTAATTTTGCCGTTGGATTTTCAAATAATTGCATCGTTATATCAAAGGGTGTGTTCTTAAATCATTTGATTCAGTAAAGCCCCACAATAAATAATAAAGCTTTATTCAAGAGAAAACGATTTGATGAAAAGCTATCAAGTGTTTCAAATTATACAATGGCATTTCATATTTATTATAGCCGAACCCTCAACCCGGATGGATGGGATAGAGATTCTTAAAACGTTAACCAATTCCCATAAATCTCATTTTTGCACGGCCCCAGAGAAAACATTGTGGAAAATAAGAAATTGCTTGTTGCAAGCAATTTCTTCTTTATCCTCAACGTTTTCTGCCTAAAAGGACAAAGAAATAAGAATAAAAATAGACAAATAAAATTCCATTATTTAAAATTTGTTGTCTTCAAAAAAGTCTTAGATAGTGTAATTTGGTAGTAGATAGATTGAATGTGGTTTAACTCCACTTTTAACAGAATTTCAGTCATATCACAGCGGCTGGAGCACCTAACCATGGGTTGCTGGTATTTCTCACACCAGCACCACCACTTCACCCTTTCCGAACACCCAGCTGCTCATCCCATTTAGTTTTAAAATTAACCACCGATTTGGAGGGAAACACATGTCGTAAAGGTTATGTGTCGCGACCGGGAATCTAACCATGCATCCCATGATTGAAAGTCCTACGCGCTATCAACTGCGAAACGGCCTTAATAGATTATTATGTCTTATTATTCACTTAATGCCATGTATTTTTAACAGCCAGGACCGTCCGTGTTTGGCCCTAAAAAAACCCTGAATATATTCAGTATCGACCCATAGAAATATCTCTCAAAGGAGTTAACATTTTCTTCGTATTTTTAGATAGAACCAGGCGGAGTTTCCATCAGTTTCGTCAAGTACTTTTGCGCCACGCATTGCAACAACTTATCGTCTTCTTTGCATGGATGTCGCTCATATGGGCAAATGTTCTTGATCTAATAGGAGAAATACACGGCTTTTTCCCCTGCATAACATGATGGATCACATTTACAAGGTCAACAGTTCTGTGTTCAGGAAAGAAAAAGCACCAGTTAGCTCTTCCTAAATTTTATCCCGAGTTCGTCATATTGAGCCCAGCCTTGGTTTATTGTTCATTACATAATTGTGTTACTTGAATATCTACGTGCTACAGCTGGTGTCTCGTCGTACTAGAAGCTCATTTGTATCTCCATTATTATATATACTGCCGTAAGACCGTCGTAAGATATTGTGCAGATATCTTGAATATATGACTCTCTAGTCCAAAAGAAAAAACACTTTAGGGAAGTGCGAAAGTATGGCTCCTGATCAGACTCTGCAAACTGCGCTGGCCGAACATGGTCGAGATATTCTTCTGTTTGAAAGATTTTCTGAATATGAAATGGTTATTCCACCTCACTATAGATTTGTGTGCGAAATACTATCTCTGACTGACCTATGCTCGAACCGATCTCTTTTTCAACTATTTGATTTACGGAACACACAGAAGCTCACTTTTCTCTTGGCGGCTTACATGTTACTGGAAGTTTTATGCTTTTATTCTTTCAATTATACGGTATTAAGCGATCAGAGTCGACGGATCGTTGGCCACGCCTAGTGACCTCCTATATAACGGTTCAACTGAGGAAATAAACGACAATATTTTGTTAAATATGCGGTAGGGGACTAAATATTAAAGGCAAACCGTTGGCTGCCAACCTAAGCGTGATAAAAATATCTGAAGTTAAATGCTGCACATCCATAACTACTTCACTCATTTACCAGACGGTAAAATTGTAGACCAGCCCAAATTGAAAGAAGTTGCTGACGATAATTAAAAATTTATTAAATTTAAGTGTTTTTTTTTCAACTTTCGAATCGAAAACATCGTGTAAATGACGACATTGCTTGTTACAAGTAATTGATTCATTTTACACAATGTTTCCCAATGGTTTTTCTCGTTGGGCGTCCAAAAGCGTCACTGTGAGTGAATGGATTAAGATAAATGTTGGAATTCAAAATTATCTTCCGACCTATGTGAAGGATTTGGATCATCAATCAACTTTTTGATTGTAAGCGGTGATCCGCAAGTTTTTCTGCAACTGTTAACCCATTCCAACTCAATAAAATTTTAGACTGGTCCAAATTGAAAGAAGCTGCAGACAACAATTTCAAGTTGATGGAATTTTGGAGTTTTTCATCTTTTTGGATAGAAAACATTGTGGATAATGAAGAAATTGCTTGATACAAGCAATTTCTTCATTTTCCACAATGATTTCCAAAGCTCCTTTCTTGAGGGGGCGTAAAAAGGAGGGATTGAGTGGGAATGGGTTAAAAAGTTTCGTGATGATCACGGGCGTACAGTTCTGGTCTGTTAAAATGGACATCGGATTACTTTATTATAATTCATTAATCTGTATAAGCCTTTATTCAGTAAAGGTGCAATGTTTGTTAAAATTCTTCCATATCATAAATGGATTAATGACGTCATACAGTATCATGGTGTGTCCAACAATGGTTTTAATGATCTTTTACGTGTATTGATAGAATAAAGAGAAATAATTCTAACCTGATTGATCGGTCGTTTGACTGTCCAAATCTCTAATCGAATTCTAGGGGTAATATTTGGATTGAGCCCAACTAAAAGGACCTACAAGTGGCACTTTAAATGTGGGTTAACTTAACCCACTACCAGACGGCAAATTTTAGACTGGCCCAAGTTAAAAGGAGTTGCAGACGACATTGGGAAGTTGGTGAAATGTTAGTTTTTTCAACTTTTTGAGTAGCAAACATTGTGGAAAATGAAGAAATTGCTTGTTGCAACCAATTCCTTCATTATCCACAATGTTTTCCAACCAAAAACACAAAAAATCTAAATTTTTACCTAAAAGTTATCATCTGTAACTTCTTTAAAGTTGGACCAGTCTAAAGTTTTCTTGTGTGGTAATTGGTTGATAGAAAAGAAAGTATCATATACCATGTAACGTACAGTTAGAAAAGAAGAAATTGAATCTTTTTCGTAACCAATACCATGTGTCTTTTTTTTATAGAAGGGGGGGGGGGTTAAAAGAAAGAGTGTTTTTTCAAAAACGCCAAACAAAGAGTTTTGGTGTTAAAGGGTTATTCGTCCCCTAGTTGTTATCATCGGGGAAAATCGGGAGCCGGTAATCACTACTATCCGCTGATTTTCGGCTGCTCTACCGGACTATCTTAGTCAAATCTTCCATTTCTAGTGAAGGATGTTTAACTCATTCCCACATAATCCCTCCTTTTGCGCCCCTCAAAAAAAAAAAAAAATAGCTTTGCAAAACATTGTTTGAAACTAAGAAATTGCTTGTAACAAGCAATTTCTTCATTATCAACAATGTTTTCTATCAAAAAATACCCCCTTGAGAGAAATTTCTAAGGGACAGAATATATCTTATCATTCAATTTTTCATGATGTATCTCATGGACTTTTGAAAAATATAGAAATAAATTGCTTACTTAATATCTTGATATAAAAAAAGGTCTTAAACTTAAACCTTCAAATTTACACTTGTAATTCGCTTCGTTGTAGTTGTTTTGACCCCTTAAATATAAATACTATTTTCTATAAAAACATAGCTAGTTTTAAGTTTCAGCCTTATCTTGATGTAATAAACAACGTTAAAGTAAGAACATGCTTGTCCCAGCTTCGAGTCTCGTCACATAGATTATCTGTTGAGACTGGGAGATGGAATAGACCTGTCTGCACACCTTTTGATGAACGCAAATGCTCTGTTAGATGAATATCATTTTGTATTACAGTGTCAACTCTACTGCGATATAAGAAAGCAATTTATCCCTAAATATTACTGGAAACCACCAAACATGCAGAAATTCATAACACTAATGACTACAGAAAATGACAATTTATTGAAAAATCTTGGAAAGTACGTAAAGAAAGCTTTTACCTTAAGAAACGAAGTTGTTTATAAAAGAGTATAGGACATAGTACATGTTTTACGTAAATTGAATATCTTTGCTTGATTTTTTATGAAGGGGTTGAGGAAAATGAAGAACAGCGCTGAATGCGGACGCTTTCTCCGTTTTCCACAACATTTCTCACTCTAACAAAAGTAATGTTCATAGATCTACTCTAAGTTAGATAATTTCTGTCATATGCAGAGCCTTTGAAACCGTAACATTTGTCGTTTTGGAAAAGAAAAAGATTTAAAATGTGTTATAATTTTGAAGTAATTGCTTGTTCTTATGATGTTCCAAAAAATGATATCGTGCTGACAATATAGAATGGAATGTATATCATTGTGGTTTTTTTTTTTTTTTTGGAAAGATTGAGAAAAAAGAAGAAAACGCTGATTACTTGAGTATCCTGCCTTTCCAAAAAACTTATTTTCTTTCTATCATAGTAAAAATTGAAATTTATAGAGTAGGATTGATTATGTCGTCTGCATAACATTTGGCATCAGATACCTAAAAGTTGTCGTTTTTGAAAGGGTTAACCTTGATAAAATGGTTTTTCTAAAATGCTTCTAAAATGAAATTGTATTGATCATATATATATGTGTAGTTGTATGTGTGTGTATGTGTATATGTGTATATATATATATGTATATGTGGGTATATATGTATATGTATGTGTGTGTATGTATATATGTGTGTATGTGTATATATGTGTATACATGTATGTATGTGTATGTGTGTGTATGTATGTGTGTGTGTGTGTGTGTGTGTATATATAGAGATATATATTGTACGTGTGTGTTTATGTAATTGTTTTCGTTTTTGAAAGGAGTTGTGAAAATGAGGAAATGCTGATTACCGGCACTTGCTCCCCCTTCAACAACATTTTTCACTCTAACAAAGGTAGTTAACTTTCTCATAGTAAAACCTTGACGTTAATTGTATTTACGATGTTTCGAAAAGATATTGTATTCACAATGTAAAATGGATCGGGCAATTGTTATCCAAATTGTGGAAGGTGTTGAGGAAAAAGAAGAAAATGCTGATTACTGGTGTTTTCTCATTTTTCAACAACATTTTCATTCTGTTACAGATGATTGGTTCTGTCGCCTGCATAACATTTGATATCGGACAAACCTAAAAATTGTCGTTTTACTTGACTTATTGTAGCAATTTAATGCATTACCTAATATTTGCACTAATACATGTTTTCTTCTTTTTCATGTCTTAACTCACAACAACCCATTTATCTGTTTTGTTATTTCGTTTCGAACAAGATAGATAGGAATGGACTGTTGTGGGTAATATTTGCTATAAATCTAAAGCAATACTTAATGCAATCTTTAATGTCCGCCATATTGTATATTGTGCTGTACATTTTATATACCTCATGGGTCTATGACCTTCTGGTTTGAATAAAGATATATATATATATAAATACCGAGCCCGGTCGGTCGACCTAGTGCAGGTCGCTTACAACACCATGCCATTGTAAGAACAAAAGAAATTGAATTTACTTTATTTATAAGTAGCAAAGCGTCAGCTTTGCTAGCTTAAGTTAATAGACAAAATTCTGAGATCTTGTCAAAGTTCAACGAGTGCAAACTGCCACTGGAGGCTTAATCACTAAATCCATTGATTGCGTACGCCACAAAAAGTAGTTCTAATGTATCTAAAGAATATTGCAAACTCTATTCAAATTGTAGAAAAATATTTCAAAAGCATGCTGTTTTACCCATTCCAGCTCAATTCCGCTTTTTAAGTATTTCAAGAAAAAAAAACTTTGGAAAACACTGTGGACAATGAAGAAATTGCTTGTAACAAGCAATTTCTTCATTGTCCACAATGTTTTCTACCCAAACAAGGGAAAGATTTTCTGTCATGATAACCTGTAGCAAAGAAGATTACTCTACAAAACTATGCTTTGCTAGCTTACAGTACTTTCAGTACTTTGATTACCATTTAAAAATCTGAAAATTTACGTGTTTTTAATTATTTTCTTAGCTGGCCAGCATTTCACTTAAATGCCTTGTGCTGATAATCGGTGATTTATCATGGCTGTCAATCAATAGTCAATGAAACCATTAATTTACTCTAGAAGTTAAATTTGAACTCCCACAGTGGTCGCCACTTATTTAAGCATTTTTGTTGGTTTTGGCGAATTAAAGCTGTAGCTACGACTTTTAGGTCGGCAACCAACCATTTACTTTCTGAAACATATTACTGGCCATAACTTGATTTTGCAAGATATCGAAGCGGTTTTCCTTGCTGTAGTCAATGGACGGGGCCAACTGAGTATGGAGGAAGGGCCGCCGGAGAGTTCAATCCTTGTTTGACTCGTACACAAATCTTCTTATTCCTTGCCGAGTTTGTCGCGCCGTTTCCGAAACGCGGATATGAGGGCACTGAAATATCGAACTTCGGTAACCGCCGACCGAACTCCGACATGGAACCACGGCAGATGTAATAGGCCAAAACGACATTATTTTGAACTGAGGGGCATTAGGCCTAACTTAAAGCGAAATCATTGCCGCAGTGGCGGTAAACTGGTGTCGCCGTCGACTATAACAAAGTCGACAGTAGTAAGGAAGACCGGGGCTGTTACATTTTTAGATTTTCGTGGATGAACAATTCAAATACCTGTATAGCCGAATGATTTTTATTTTCAAACAAACCAAATCAACAGGAGCAGAACGTTCATATCCGAACAGATTTTGATAACTTTCCCTATAAATTCGAATTTTTCCATCGTAATTGTCTGAAAAAGTTTGCCCCGCACTCAGAATAGTGTGTTAGGAGCTGGGTAAAATATTACATAAACCACTTTGAAGAAAGTAACTAATCTGTCATTTCAATTCTTGTCATTAAAACAAAGCGCTTAAAGCCCGTGATAAATATACACGTGATATACAATGTATATGAACTAGGTAGTAAAAGGTTGAAGTTCGGATTATCGGAGGTGTCACTTTCTGCCCAGGTCTACTATCGATTATGGGCTGACTTGCCAATTTGTGCGGTAACGGACATAACCTTCCAACAAAAAGTATATATACATATATACTTATATATACATAGCGCTACATATATTTCATCCGTTCAAAATTGTTGAATGGGCCACACAATGACCATTCCTCTGAATTTTGGTTGAATTCTATTTCATAATTTCTGAGAGGAAAATTTAAACGTAAAATTTACGGACTGACGGACGGACACCATATCCCGACAATAGCCCGCTAGCTTTCATCAAGTTTAGCTATAGATAGATAGATTGATAGATAGATAGATAGATAGATAGATAGATAGATAGAGAGAGAGAGAGAGAGAGAGAGAGAGAGAGAGAGAGAGAGAGAGAGAGAGAGAGAGAGAGAGAGAGAGAGAGAGAGAGAGAGAGAGAGAGAGAGAGAGAGAGATGAAGCGTGTAGCTAGTTTTGAACTAGGAGGCTGTCACGTGCGATGCGAGTATTCTACCACACAACAAACCTACTTGGTTGCTTTATAGTCTCCAGATAAAGAGAGAGGGAGAGAAAGAGAGAGAGAGAGAGAGAGAGAGAGAGAGAGAGAGAGAGAGAGAGAGAGAGAGAGAGAGAGAGAGAGAAAGTTAGAGAGGCAGCGAGAGAGAGAGAAAGATGGGCGATCATTTGCCAGGTGTTCATTATAATTTTCCCCTCTCAAAAGCGATATCAGTGTTTGCATGCAGACGTCGCCTTTACTTTAACCAGGCGATCCGATCTACTTTTCATGCGACAGAAGATTATATTAGCTGTGTTGTACGTTTTCACATTAAACGCTGCGTGGGGTGCAATTTTACCGTGTTAACTTTTAGCCTAATGTTGCTTACGCATTTCAGGCTAAAAAGCAACTACAACAAAAAGGTGTGTTTGTGAAACACAGTTCACTTATGCCTACGAAAAAGCATTAATTAACCCTGATAAATTACTTGACTAGTGGCGTTGACTCTAATTGTCTGTCATCAGAAGACTCTCGAGTTTTTTCGATCAAAGTTGTAGTGCGAATCGGCTCCATTACCATATAACTCATTTAACCCTTGTCATGCTGAATAAGATCTCTTTTTTATAATTGCATTAAAATCAAAGGGCTGAAAGCATTAGTAGTACTTGTAGTTCAATTAGTAATACTTATTTTGAAAATTAATTCCACAAACAACTCTCGTTTGAAAAGGACAGGTAGGAGGTGTAGACTAAGATAAGACTGCACTTATGTGCAGGCTGATTTTTGTTTATTCCTCCTGTCAAAACCGGAATATTCCGGTTTCAGCATGACAAGGGTTAAGATCGACACGTTGTCTTGCTGGTACCTGTGCAACCGTATTTACTCCACCTACTGTACATGTGTATATGAGAACTTCATTATGAAGTAATGAAAAATTTATACGAAAAATACATTAGTGGTAATATCAAACTCGATAATCACAGTGTAGGCGAATAAGTTAATTTGTGCAGTCATGTGCGATTGTGATCGGTCGTCCTGGAGTAATCGGATCACTTTAGCGGAGTTGTCAAGCGACAAAACCACGTTGTAAAAACGGAAAATTTAAACTTCGAACGTGTAGAGTTGGACTTTGGTAATCAACAAAGAGTTATTATATTTAACTTACACATGATCAAGTATTTTGTAGTATCAGAGTTCTATAGTGCGCCAACGACGCTGACGAAGGCAAAGCCATAACGCTTGATTTCCTCATAAATGACGATATTAAACAATGTATGATTGAAATAAGTGATGGTACTATTACAGTGTAACAATTTACCCCATCGCTTAGTAAAACTTTAGGCTAACCTAAAATGCGCCTTTTAGAATTTTTTTTAAACCCCTTACCTCTTACATTGAGGCAGCGAATCAAATCTCTACATTAGATGAACTTCACATTATTTCTGTACATGGAAATGTAGTTTCCAAAATATCTTACAGGATTACTACATCAGTCGATTTTTTAATAAATATGTCAAAATTTACTTTTTCCCCTTCGAATAACTCTTCCTTGGAATCTTCCAAAAAGCATATGAAAATATATCTATAATCACGTCATAAACGTTTTTACGTCAATATTAACATCGTCACCGAGCTATCTCTGTTGTAACAGTTTGCCCTGTGTATGATATAACCCCGCCGGTCTCCCCTACCAGTCTAAAGTGCCGATTGCCTGCGTGGCATGTGGAGCGGTGGGAAACTACTACTAAGATCTAGCAAAGACTTTTCAGTCGCCAAACCAATAAATGTCCAAGATCAAAGTTCGTTTCAAGTCTAAATGAATGGTTTAAAGTAACTACTAAGCTTGTAATCGGACAGTTCAAGTTTCCGCTACGTCAGGTCATGATAACGGTTTGTGCCGATCACAGTTCTAGCGTAATGCAACAGCTACAGAACCATGTAGAGGAGATATACTGCCTTATTCAAAGAATCCCCATCCTTGAAGATAAGCAATCAAGATTTACCGAAGTAATAGGAAGCCCTAAACCAAATCCTCTTACCCCAGTACCATTAAATCCCAACCTCATGGCTTGTGAAAGTACCGAAATGACCGACAGTCCCATTCTGCAAGAGCCCTGTAACAAATCGGAACAAGCAAAATCATCCAACAATTATAATAAGACAGGTGCCATGACTGTTAACAATACAACAATCTAACACATGACGAAGATAGTTCTCATGTTCAACAAAAAACACAACAGCAGCATCAACATCAAGAAGCAGCTTCCAACCAACCTTCTTATGGCCTGGCACAACCAACTCCTCCCTGAAGGGTACACCAGGGCTTACTAAACACGTTTATTCCTCATCCCAACCAGCAGATGGTTCTTCAACCTATGATTCAACCGTCTTTCTTACAAACAACTCGAAGCCCGCTGCTATACCAATCCCCACAGTCTACAGAGCTACTTCCTGCAATGAATCTGCCCTTCTTAGCGGTAAACCTACCACATTTCGGACTTATGGTTCAACTTCAGATGCCAATGTTGCACCCAGTAGGAGAAGCAGGCCGAATGCCACTTCATCAGCAGTCCCAGCTACCTGGAAACGTTCGACCCTAAACATTGAGAACTTCTATACCAATAAAGTATACCTGCAAGATCTAATCAAAGTAGTGTTATAGATCTTCTACATGAACACTCGCTCTATGTCTTTGAAAGATCTGAACTGGAAAACTTTTGCAATAGCCTTGATTTTAACCTCTTCATAAAGTCGGTTGATGACAGTGAACCTATTACGTCTTACCAGCGCCCTAGGGGCAAAGGTGGTTCTGCAAATTTATGGAACAACAAGGCAAACCCATATGTGTTGACCCATATGTACGGCTATGACAGCATGAATGTTATTGCTCTATCGGATGGGAACAGGCATATCTGCATAATCAATGTATATATGCCATGTAGGGGCTCCTATGCAGAGGATACCTATATTGAAATACTTGAAAGCTTCGAGAGATTACGGAAAAGTTCAAAACCATGGAAATCATAATGGCCGGGGACTTCAACGCAAATTTTTGCAGAGAAAAGTCAACAACTGGAGATAAAGCTCTATGATCAGCACTATTAGCATGCGTGTTGCAAATACGGATCTGTGTCTTATCTGTTTACAGAACCTCACTTTGTCGCATTGTCAGGTGTAGAGGTATTCCCACTCCCTCTTTTTCGTTTTTATAGGGACTGGTCGTATATGTGTGTGTGTACTTGTATTTGTGTCTATCTGTATATGTGCTTGTATCTGTGAAGTTGTGTGTGGCTGTGGGTCTGTTTGTTTGTATGTATATTGGTGTGTATATGTATATGTATTTGCACTTGTAAGGTTATGTGTGTAGGTGTCTGTATCTATGTGCATGCATTTGTGTGTTTCTTTTGCACTTATGGGCTCCGCACCCTTAGCGTGAAAACGCTATGTTTGCGGTGCTTTTGTAGTCCATGGACGTAACATGTTTGTTTTCTTAATACGTAATGCTAGTTCATGTTGTATTGTTTCTTTTCTTCTAGATCTTCTCACCAAACTGGTAGTAAAGTAAAATCAAACAAATAAACAAACAAACCTCTACTCATTTTGATGTGCATGCAAGACTTAGAGCCCTTTCTAAGCCCATATATCAACCACAGCAGATATGCAAAAGTTACCTTCCTTACCACAAAGATTAAAATGGAACAAAATTGATGACGAACAATACAAAGACAAACAAGAATACAGATTATCCTAACTTTGTGCAGGTCAAACATGCACATCCCTATTGGACTTATCTATTCAAGAGTTCTGCACCATTGTTCCTGATGCTGTCAAAGAATGTGCTCCGCCTACCAAAAATATAAAACTAAAAGAATGTGGAACTCCTGTAGTTTCCCTATCCTCCCGGGGAACCGACCCGCCTATCCCCCCGGGTCTTAATCCAGGTCCTTCGGCGGGTTGCTGGGGGGGGGGGGTAGAGGTACTCGGATTACCCTCATGTTCGGTTTGTAACCACTTCACGAGCGACTTTGCAATTAATTTTTACTGGCTTATTTGAGTTTGTCCCTATGGTCTAAAATTTGTTCCTCGTGGTTTAAAACTATATACGCTTAAAATAAAAAATGTAAAAATCTTATATCTTTCCCACCAGAAAGAAGAGAAGAGAGGCTCCCATGACCACCAGGTAATAAAAGGACTGAAGGTACTGAGAAGTTGGAATGCGCTGAAAAGGTCATTACTGTGGAATTCGGTTCAAATTCTTTCATTACTTTCCGAGTAAGCCCCCCTCCTTTAAACTTAAACCAGCATTCCCATTCGTGTACATATGTGCGTGAATGCACAAAACATAAATCCACAAACAGAAATAAAAACTAGCATTGTGTTAACCCATTCTCAGACAGTGACGCTTTTAAATGACCCTCATTATGAAAGCTTTGAAAAACATTGTGGAAAATGAAGAAATTGTTTGCTAAAAGCAATTTCTTCATTATCCACAATTTTTCTGTCCAAAAACACCAGGATTCTAAAGATTTCATCAACTTTCAATTGTCGTCTGCTACTTTTGGACTGGTCTTAAATTTTATCGTGTTGGAATTGGTAATAAGCTCGTGTCACACACAGCAATATTAGAATTTTCAAGCATAACATTCTCCTTTTGATCACCTGTTATACGTGAACTCCTTTTAGAATCTTGAAAACAGAGACTAACAGCTTTTACAGTAGGAAATAAATGACCTCGATGATTATTTGACCCTCGACTCGGCCAATTCTGTAGCTCATAATAAACTCACATAGATTTTCCCTTCAAGTTTATGAGTATACGTGGAAATTTGCTGAAATGCGCGGAAACTTGTTTCAGGGTGGTCGATTTGAAATACCGATTTAGACTTAGGAAAAAAGCATATTTAAAGCGCTGAGAGTAAAATTCAAAAGAAAATTGGCGTTTACGTTATTGTAACGTTATTGTTTGCACATGGTAGTTTTCCCTTTTCCTAAAAAATCCTATAATATGATGAAGATAGTATCAAATTATCAACGGCGCCCTGTAGTCGCGCGATTATCCTTATTCGTTATTCGGCTTTAATCCGTAAAAAATCTTAAGTAAAAAGGACCAGGCTGAAAGCTAAATGACAACTGTTAAAGGTTTGATGTGTTATTATTGATTTAAACTTGTAAATAATGACACAATAAAGCGTAATTATTTAGTAAATAAGTAGAAACCGGAAGTTGATATGTTTACACTCTAATTTTCAAAATCTTCTACTTTCGTTTTAAATCTTTTTGATTTTATTCAGTAAAAGCTGTGAATCCCACAATGATCGCGTTTTCTTGATGCCTACGACCTCCTTAATCGCTCTAGAATGTTTTAGAGCTTTGTTTGTTTGTTTGTTTGAATGGGGTTTAACGCCGCTTTTAACAATTTTTCAGTTATATCGCTGGGGCTGGAGCACCTAACAATGGATTCCTGGTATTTCTCGCACCAGTACTACCACTACACCCTTTCCTAGCCTCCAGCTGCTATCCCACATAGGTTTACGATTATCTACCCATTGGTGGGAGACAGATGTCGGAAAGAGTATTGCCGCCGTCTGGGATCGAACCCGGGACTCTTTGAATGATAGTCTGACGCGCTACCGACTGCGCTATCAAAGCACTAGGCGGCGTGATTATTTTAAAAATGCATTTGCGACCTGAGCCATATTTGTAATATTTGTAAACATTGCCTATCTATGGTCACATTACTACCACATGTCACTTGAGATCACGTCATTACCAAACACGGGGCGGCGAATCACAAAAAACAAATTACTGCGCTGATAATTACCTTATTTTTCAATAATCTAAAGCAAACTAAAGCATGTTAAGAAGTCTCTAAACAATTTTTATATCATCCTTTACATGTGCCATATTATTGTCTTCGGCTCCGCATTCCAACTTAAAAACTAACTATTTATTATATACAAATACCCCGCGAGGAACTGCGAAAAGTTTTTGTACTGTGCTATTTACGCATAAACTAACTATGAAGATACCTACAAAGAAAGAAAGTATATGTATATGCACATATACATACATATGTATCATATATACACATATACCCACCAAATCTCATAGACTGCTCATTTATCTACAAAACTACAACTATTACTATTTATTAATATATATTTTATTATTAAACTTAGGGCATAGAAGTTTTGGTTATCAAATTAATTTTGTTTATTTTGTCAGTAGAATGCGATTGGATGAATAATTTGGGAAAGGGCCAGGAATGTGTCTATATGTTGTATAATCTGTAGATTTTCTTGTGGGGAGCCAAGGTTTGCGTTTAGAATCCATCGGCAGCGAGTATTTGAGTACTTCCCCCCCCCCCCCCCCCGGGGGGAGACGCACAGTTCGCCCTGCCTGGTGCTCCGGGTTTAAGGCCCGCATCACTTAGAAGGGGATTGGCCAAGGCTTCTAGATTCGGGGATCACCAGAGACACCACGAGTACCAGGTCGCAATCGGGTAAAAAGTTTAAACAAGAGGGCCAGAATGGCCCTAAAATCGCTCACCTGACTAATGTAAGATGATTCAAAATTTTGCCAACACTTTTGAAAAGGGTCACCCAATGAATATTCGTTGAAATTTGCCCAATGGTTATTGAGGAGATGTTTGAAAATTTCAAAGTAAAAAAACTGCCCCGCCCATATTTGGATGTAAATCAAAATTCTGCAAACACCTTTTGAATAGGGTCACCAAAGGAACATTCATGCCAAGTTTGGTTGAATTGGCCAAATGATTACTGAGGAGAAGATATTTAAAGATTTCTAAATAAAAAACTGCCCAAACTGCCACGCCCATATTTGGGCATCAATCAAATTTCACAAACAACTTTTGAAAAAGGTTTCACCAAAGGAACATTCATGCCAAGTTTTGTTGAAATTGGCCCAATGCTTACTTAGGAGAAGATATTTAAAGATTTCTAAATAAAAAACGGCCATGCCCATGTTTAGGCGTCAATCAAATTTCCTAAACATGATTTGAAAAGGGTCACCCAAGGAACATTCATGCCAAGTTTGGTTGAAATTGGCCCAATGGTTACTGAGGAGAAGATGTTTAAAGATTTCAAAAGCAAAAACTGCCCTACCCTTCCAAGCCCTTATTTGGTCATCAATCAAAATTCTAGAACAACTTGTGAAAAGGGTCACTCAAGGAACATTCATACTAAATTTGGTTGAAATTGGCCCTATAGTTACTGAGGAGAAGATGTTTAAAGATTTCAAAGTAAAAAACTGCCACGCCCATATTTGGGCGTGAAACCAAATTCTGCAAACAACTTTTGAAAAGGGTCACCCAAAGAACATTCATGCCAAGTTTGGTTGAAATTGATCCAATGCTTACTGAGGAGAAGATGTTAAAAGATTTCAAAGTCAAAAAAATTCCTGACCCTGCCACGCCCATATTTGGGCATAAATCAAAATTCCACGAACAACTTTTGAAAAGGGTCACCAAAGGAACATTCATGCAAAGTTTGGTTGAAATTGACCCAATTGTTACTAAGGATAAGATGTTTAAAGATTTCAAAGTTAAAAAAACTGCCACGCCCATATTTGGGCATAAATCAAAATTCCTAAACACGATTTGAAAAGGGTCACCCAAGGAACATTCATACAAAATTTGGTTGTAATTGTCCCAATAGTTACTGAGGAGAAGATGTTTGAAGATTTCAAAGTCAAAAACTGCCACGCCCATATTTGGGCATGAAACGAAATTCTGCGAACAACTTTTGAAAAGGGTCACACAAGGAACATTCATACCAAGTTTGGTTGAAATTGGCCCAATGGTTCCTGAGGTGAAGATGTTTAAAGATTTCAAAGTCAAAAACTGCCACGCCCTGCCACGCAAATATTTGGGCGTGAAACAAAATTCTACGAACATCTTTTGAAAAGGGTCACCCGAGGAAAATTCATGCGAAGTTTGGTTGAAATTGGCCCAATGGTTACTGAGGAGAAGCTATTTAAAGATTTCAAAGTCAAAAACTGCCACGCCCTGCCACGCCAATATTTGGGCGTCAATCAAAATTTCGCGAACAACTTTTGAAAAGGGTCACCCAAGGAACATTCATACCAAATTTGGTTGAATTTGGCCCAATGGTTACTGAAGAGAAGATGTTTAAAGATTTCAAAGTCAAAAACTTCCACGCCCTGCCACGCCAAAATTTGGGCGTGAAAGAAAATTCTACGAATACCTTTTGAATAGGGTCACCCAAGGAACATTCATGTCAAGTTTGGTTGAAATTGACCCAATGCTTACTGAGGAGAAGATGTTTAAAGATTTCAAAGTAAAAAACTGCCACGCCATGCCACGCCCATATTTGGGTATGAATCAAAATTCCACGAACAACTTTTGAAAAGGGTCATCTAAGGAACATTCATGCAAAGTAATGTTGAAATTGGCCCAATAGTTACTGAAACGAGACGTTTAAAGATTTTAAAGTCAAAAACTGCCACGAACAACTTTTGAAAATGGTCACCCAAGGAACATCCATACCGAATTTGGTCGAAATTGGCCCTATGGTTACTGAGGAGATGTTTAAAGATTTCAAAGACAATAACTGCCACGCTCTGCCACGCCCATATTTGGGCGTGAAACAAAATTCTACAAACTAATTTTGAATAGGGTCACCCAAGGAACATTCATGCCAAATTTGGTTGAAATTGACCCAATGGTTACTGAGGAGAAGATATTTAAAGATTTTAAAGTCAAAAAATGCCACGCCCTGCAACGCCCATATTTGGGCGTGAAACAAAATTCTACGAACATCTTTCGAAAAATGTCACTCGAGGATCATATGTGCGAAGTTTGGTTGAAATTGGCCAATTGGTTACTGAGGAGAAGATATTTAAAGATTTCAAAGTCAAAAACTGCCACGCCCTGCCACGCCAATATTTGAGCGTCAATCAAAATTTCGCGAACAACTTTTGAAAAGGGTCACCCAAGGAACATTTATACTAAGTTTGGTTGAAATTGGCCCAATGGTTACTGAAGAGAAGATGTTTAAAGATTTCAAAGTCAAAAACTGCAACGCCCTGCCAAGCCCGTACTTGATAATAAATCAAAATTCCACGAACAACTTTTCAAAAGGGTCACCAAAGGCACATTCGTGCCAAGTTTGGTTGAAATTGACCCAATGGTTACTGAATAGAAGATGTTTAAAGTTTTCAAAGTCAAAAACTGCCACGCCCTGCCACTCCCTGCCACGCCCATATTTGGGCGTGGAACACAATTCTACGAACAACTTTTAGAAAAGTGTCATCAAAAGGAACATTCATGCCAAATTTGGTTGAAATTGGCCCTATGGTTACTGAGGAGTAGATGTTTAAAGATTTCAAAGACAAAAACTGCCACGCTCTGCCACGCCCATATTTGGGCGTGAAAAATTCTACGAACTACTTTTGAATAGGGTCACCAAAGGAAAATTCATGCCAAGTTTGGTTGAAATTGACCCAATGGTTACTGAGGAGATGATGTTTAAAGATTTCAAAGTCAAAAACTGCCACGCCCTGCCACGCCCTGCCACGCCCATATTTGGGCGTCAATCAAAACTTCGAGAACAACTTTTGAAAAGGGTCACCCAAGGAATACTCATACCAAATTTGGTTGAAATTGGCCCAATGGTTACTGAAGAGAAGTTGTCTAAAGATTTCAAAGTCAAAAACTGCAATGCCCTGCCACGCCCATACTTGATAATAAATCAAAATTCCACGAATAACTTTTGAAAAGGGTCACCCAAGGAACATTCATGCCAAGTTTGGTTGAAATTGGCCCTATGGTTACTGAATAGAAGATGTTTAAAGATTTCAAAGACAAAAACTGCATCGGCCTTCCACGCCCATATTTGGGCGTGAAACAAAATTCTACGAACAACTTTTGAAAAGGGTCACCAAAGTAACATTCATGCCAAGTTTGGTTGAAATTGGCCCAATGGTTACTGAGGGGAAGATATTTAAAGATTTCAAAGTCAAGAACTGCAACGCCCTGCCACGCCCATACTTGATAATAAATCAAAATTCCACGAACTATTTTTGAAAATGGTAACCAAAGGAACATTCATGCCAAGTTTGGTTGAAATTGGCCATATGATTACTGAGGAGAAGATGTTTAAAGATTTTAAAGTCAAAAACTGCCCAACCCTGCCACGCCCATATTTGGCCATAAATCAAAATTCTACGAACAACTTTTGAGGAGGGTCACTCAAGGCACATTCATGCAAAGTTTGGTTGAAATTGGCCCAATGGTTACTGAAGAGATGATGTTTAAAGATTTCAAAGTCAAAAACTGCCACTCTCTTCCTAGCCCTAATTTGGGCATCAATCAAAATTCCTCGAACCTTTTGAAAATTGTCACCAAAGGAACATTCATGCCAAGTTTGGTTGAAATTGACCCAATGGTTACTGAATAGAAGATGTTTAAAGATTTCAAAGTCGAAAATTGCCACGCCCTGCCACGCCCATATTTGGGCGTGAAACAAAATTCTACGAACAACTTTTGAAAAGGGTCACCCAAGGAACATTCATGCCAAGTTTGGTTGAAATTGGTCAAATGGTTACTGAGGAGAAGATGTTTAAAGATTTCAAGTCAAAAACTGCCACGCCTTGCCTCGTCCATATAGGTTTACGTTGATCTACCCATTGGTGGGAGACAGATGTCGGAAAGAGTATTGCTGCCGTCGGGGATCGGACCCGGGACCCTTTGAATGATAGTCTGACGCGCTACCGACTGCGCTATCAAAGCACTAGGCGGCGTGATTATTTTAAAAATGCATTTGCGACCTGAGCCATATTTGTAATATTTGTAAACATTGCCTATCTTTGGTCACATGACTACCACATGTCACTTGAGATCACGTCATTACCAAACACGGGGCGGCGAATCACAAAAAACAAATTACTGCGCTGATAATTACCTTATTTTTCAATAATCTAAAGCAAACTAAAGCATGTTAAGAAGTCTCTAAACAATTTTTATATCATCCTTTACATTTGCCATATTATTGTCTTCGGCTCCGCATTCCAACTTAAAAACTAACTATTTATTATATACAAATACCCCGCGAGGAACTGCGAAAAGTTTTTGTACTGTGCTATTTACGCATTAACTAACTATGAAGATACCTACAAAGAAAGAAAGTATATGTATATACACATATACATACATATGTATACATATATACACATATACCCACCAAATCTCATAGACTGCTCATTTATCTACAAAACTACAACTATTACTATTTATTAATATATATTTTATTATTAAACTTAGGGCATAGAAGTTTTGGTTATCAAATTAATTTTGTTTATTTTGTCAGTAGAATGCGATTGGATGAATAATTTGGGAAAGGGCCAGGAATGTGTCTATATGTTGTATAATCTGTAGATTTTCTTGTGGGAAGCCAAGGTTTGCGTTTAGAATCCACCGGCAGCGAGTATTTGAGTACTTCTCCCCCCGGGGGGGAGACGCACAGTTCGCCCTGCCTTGTGCTCCGGGTTTAAGGCCCGCATCACTTAGAAGGGGCTTGGCCAAGGCTTCTAGGATTCGGGGATCACCAGAGACACCCCGAGTACCAGGTCGCAATCGGGTAAAAAGTTTAAAAAAGACTAGCCGACCCGGCCCGACAACAGCCCGTCCGGCTCATGAAAGCCGCCGAACCGAGCCCCCACAAGAGCTGCATCGGATGGGACATAAAATTCCAATCCGATGCACCCCCGTATTGTGGGAGCGAAGCCCGACGACCCATTCGCCGGAATATTGCACGGTCAATAAAAGAAAAACGGGTCACCACCGGACCGGGCCCATCAGTCAGGGTCTGCTGTACCATCCCGATGGACGATATGGCGCAGGAGAGGTCTTGGACCAACGTCTCCTGGCATACCTGTTCTTTCCCGTTCGGGAAGACAGCTGTCCAGTACAGCAGACCAAAGAAATTAAGACAAAATAATAAACATACGGCTTAACACTGAGGGAAAAAGGCCCTTAACAGGTCCGCAAAAGCGATTGAAAAATATTAAGTAAGAACACAACTACCATGACCATTCATAATGGACACGGACTGGCGAACTACGCGACCCCCGACCGGGAAAGAAAATACCTTAAAACTATGTTTAAAATAAAGTTTAGTATTAATTACTATATGATATGATTTAGTAACGGGATACAATTTTATATTGGCCCCGCCTCCCTATAGTTATAAAGAACGTTCAAAGTTTGTGTAAGCACAATAACATTGGCGGTACAGATTTCATTTACCACGCCCTATGACATTTAACAATATGGCTGCCAAAGGCCACGTGTGTCAAAATTTACATACAATTATACAAAATACATCGATTTTATTAAATGATAATTAAAAAACAAGAGGGCCAGAATGGCCCTAAAATCGCTCACTTGACTAATGTAAGATGATTCAAAATTTTGCCAACACTTTTGAAAAGGGTCACCCAAGGAATATTCATTTAAGTTTAGTTGAAATTGGCCTAATGGTTACTTAGGAGATGTTTAAAAATTTCAAAGTCAAAAACTGCCCGACCGTGCCATGCCCATATTTGGCCATAAATCAAAATTCCACGAACAACTTTTGAAAAGGGTCACCAAAGGAACATTCATGCCAAGTTTGGTTGAAATTGGCCCAATGGTTACAGAGGGGAAGATGTTTAAAGATTTCAAAGTCAAAAACTGCCCCACCCGGCCAGTCGCCGTCATAGCGCAGTTGGTAGCGCGTCGGACTGTCAATCTAGAGGTAACGCGTTCGATTCCCGACGGCGGCACTCAACCTTTCCGACTTTTGTCTCTCACCAATGGGTCGATAATCGTAGACCTATGTGGGATAGCAGCTGGAGGCTAGGAAAGGATGTAATGGTAGTACTGTTGTGAGAAATACCAGGATCCCATTGTTAGGTGCTCCAGCCGCCGCGATATAACTGAAAGATTGTTGAAAGCAGCGTTAAGCCCCATTCAATCAATCAATCAACCCACCCGGCCACGCCCATATTTTGGGATAAATCATAATTCTACGAACAACTTTTGAAAAGGGTCACCCAAGGAACATTAATACTAAGTTTGGTTGAAATTGGCCCAATGGTTACTGAAGAGAAGATGTTTAAAGATTTCAAAGACAAAATCTGCCACACCTTGCCTAGCCCTTATTTTTGGCATCAATCAAAATTCCACGAACAACTTTTGAAAATGGTCACCCAAGGAACATTCATACCAAGTTTGGTTGAAATTGGCCCTATGGTTACTGAGAAGATGTTTAAAGATTTCAAAGTCAAAAACTGCCACGCCCTGCCACGCCCATATTTGGGCGTGAATTTAAATTCTGCATACAACTTTTAAAAATGGTCATCCAAGGAACATTCATACCAAATTTGGTCCCATTGGCCCCATGGTTCCTGAGGAGAAGATGTTTAAAGATTTCAAAGTCAAACAAGATGGCCAGAATGGCCCTAAAATCGCTCACCTGACTAATGTAAGATGATTCAAAATTTTGCCAACACTTTTGAAAAGGGTCACCCAATGATTATTCATTTAAATTTAGTTGAAATTGGCCCAATGGTTACTGAGGAGATGTTTAAAAATTTCAAAGTAAAAAAACTGCCCCGCCCTGCCACGTCCATATTTGGGTGTAAATCAAAATTCTTCAAACCCCTTTTGAATAGGGTCACCAAAGGAACATTCATGCCAAGTTTGGTTGAATTGGCCAAATGATTACTGAGGAGAAGATATTTAAAGATTTCTAAATAAAAAACTGCCCCAACTGCCACGCCCATATTTGGGCATCAATCAAATTTCAAAAACAACTTTTGAAAAAGGTTCACCAAAGGAACATGTATGCCAAGTTTTGTTGAAATTGGCCCAATGCTTACTTAGGAGAAGATATTTAAAGATTTCTAAATAAAAAACGGCCATGCCCATGTTTAGGCGTCAATCAAATTTCCTAAACACGATTTGAAAAGGGTCACCCAAGGAACATTCATGTCAAGTTTGGTTGAAATTGGCCCAGTGGTTACTGAGGAGAAGATGTTTAAAGATTTTAAAGTCAAAAACTGCCCTACCCTTCCAAGCCCTTATTTGGTCATCAATCAAAATTCTAGAACAACTTTTGAAAAGGGTCACTCAAGGAGCATTCATAACTGAGGAGAAGATGTTTAAAGATTTCAAAGTCAAAAACTGCCACGCCTATATTTGGGCGTGAAACCAAATTCTGCAAACAACTTTTGAAAAGGGTCACCCAAAGAATATTCATGCCAAGTTTGGTTGAAATTGATCCAATGCTTACTGAGGAGAAGATGTTTAAAGATTTCAAAGTCAAAAAAGTGCCTGACCCTGCCACGCCCATATTTGGGCATAAATCAAAATTCCAGGAACAACTTTTGAAAAGGGTCACCAAAGGAAGATTCATGCAAAGTTTGGTTGAAATTGACCCAACTGTTACTGAGGATAAGATGTTTAAAGATTTCTAAGTTAAAAAACTGCCACGCCCATATTTTGGCATAAATCAAAATTCTGCGAACAACTTTTGAAAAGGGTCACCCAAGGAACATTCATACCAAATTTGGTTGTAATTGGCACAATAGTTACTGAGGAGAAGATGTTTAAAGATTTCAAAGTCAAAAACTGCCACGCCCATATTTGGGCGTGAAACGAAATTCTGCGAACAACTTTTGAAAAGGGTCACCCAAGGAACATTCATACCAAGTTTGGTTGAAATTGGCCCAATGGTTCCTGAGGTGAAGATTTTTAAAAATTTCAAAGTCAAAGACGGCCACGCCCGGCCACGCCCATATTTGGGCATAAATCAAAATTCTGAGAACAACTTTTAAAAATGGTCACCCAAGGAACATTCATGCCAAGTATGGATGAAATTGGCCAAATGGTTACTGAGGAGAAGATGTTTAAAGATTTCTAAGTCAAAAACTGCCATGCCCTGCCACGCCCATATTTGGGCATAAATCAAAATTCCACGAACAACTTTTGAAAAGGGTCACCCAAGGAACATTCATGCCAAGTTTGGTTGAAATTGGCCCAATGGTTACTGAGGAGAAGATGTTTAAAGATTTCTAAGTCAAAAACTGCCACGCCCTGCAACGACCATATTTGGGCGTAAATCAAAATTCCACGAACAACTTTTGAAAAGGGTCACCTAAGGAACATTCATGCCAAATTTGGTTGAAATTGGCCCAATGGTTACTGAGGAGAAGATATTTAAAGATTCCTATGTCAAAAACTGCCACGCCCTGTCACGCCCATATTTGGGCATAAATCAAAATTCCACGAACAACTTTTGAAAAGGGTGACCCAAGGAACATTCATACCAAATTTGGTTGAAATTGGCCCAATGGTTACTGTGGAGAAGATTTTGAAAGATTTCTAAGTTAAAAACTGCCACGCCCTGCCACGCCCATATTTGGGCATAAATCAAAATTCCACGAACAACTTTTGAAAAGGGTGACCCAAGGAACATTCATACCAAATTTGGTTGAAATTGGCCCAATGGTTACTGAGGGAAGATGTTTAAAGATTTCTAAGTTAAAAACTGCCACGCCCTGCCACGCCCATATTTGGGGGTCAATCAAAAATCCGCGAACAACTTTTGAGAAGAGTCACCCAAGGAACATTCCTACCAGGTTTGGTTGAATTCCGCCCGGTGGTTACTTCGGAGAAGATGTTTAAAGAATTGTTGACGACTTCCGACGCACGACGCACGACGGACAAAAGGTGATACCTGCCACGCCCTGCTACGCCCATATTTGGGCGTGAAACAAAATTCTACGAACTGCATTTGAATAGGGTCATCCAAGGAACATTCATGCCAATTTTGGTTGATATTGACCCAATGGTTACTGAGGAGAAGATGTTTTAAGATTTCAAAGTCAAAAAATGTCACGCCCTGCCACGCCCATATTTGGGCGTGAAACAAAATTCTACGAACATCTTTTGAAAAGGGTCACCAAAGGAACATTCATGCCAAGTTTGATTGAAATTGGCCCAATGGTTACTGAGGAGAAGATATTGAAAGACTTCAAAGTCCAAAACTGCCACGCCCTGCCACGCCTATGTTTGGGCGTCAATCAAAATTGATCGAACAACTTTTGAAAAGGGTCACCCAAGGAACATTCATACCAAATTTGGTTGAAATTGGCCCAATGGTAACTGAAGAGAAAATGTTTAAAGATTTCAAAGTCAAGAACTGCAACGCCCTGCCACGTCCATACTTGATAATAAATCAAAATTCCACGAACAACTTTTGGAAAGGGTCACCCAAGGAACATTCATGCCAAGTTTGGTTGAAATTGGCCCTATGGTTACTGAATAGAAGATGTTTAAAGATTTCAAAGTCAAAAACTGCTAAGCCCTGCCACGCCCATATTTGGGCGTGAAACAAAATTCTACGAACATCTTTTGAAAAGGGTCACCAAATGAACATTCATGCCAAGTTTGATTGAAATTGGCCCAATGGTTACTGAGGAGAAGATATTGAAAGACTTCAAAGTCCAAAACTGCCACGCCCTGCCACGCCTATGTTTGGGCGTCAATCAAAATTGATCGAACAACTTTTGAAAAGGGTCACCCAAGGAACATTCATACCAAATTTGGTTGAAATTGGCCCAATGGTTACTGAAGAGAAAATGTTTAAAGATTTCAAAGTCAAGAACTGCAACGCCCTGCCACGCCCATACTTGATAATAAATCAAAATTCCACGAACAACTTTTGAAAAGGGTCACCCAAGGAACATTCATGCCAAGTTTGGTTGAAATTGGCCCTATGGTTACTGAATAGAAGATGTTTAAAGATTTCAAAGTCAAAAACTGTCCCATCCTGCCACGCCCATATTTGGGCATAAATGAAAATTCCACGAACAACTTTTGAAAATGGTCACCCAAGGAACATTCATGCCAAGTTTGGTTGAAATTGGCCCAATGGTAACTGAAGAGAAGATATTTAAAGATTTCAAAGACATAAACTGCCACTCTCTTCCTAGCCCTAATTTGGGCATCAATCAAAATTCCTCGAACCTTTTGAAAATTGTCACCAAAGGAACATTCATACCAAATTTGGTTGAAATTTACCCAATGGTTACTGAGGAGAAGATCCTTAAAGATTTCAAAGTCAAAAACTGCCACGCCCTGCCACGCCCATATTTGGGCGTGAAACAAAATTCTACGAACAACTTTTGAAAAGGGTCACACAAGGAACATTCATGCCAAGTTTGGTTGAAATTGGTCAAATGGTTACTGAGGAGAAGATGTTTAAAGATTTCAAGTCAAAAACTGTCACGCCTTGCCTCGCCCATATAGGTTTACGATGATCTACCCATTGGTGGGAGACAGATGTCGGAAAGAGTATTGCCGCCGTCGGGGATCGAACCCGGGACCCTTTGAATGATAGTCTGACGCGCTACCGACTGCGCTATCAAAACACTGGGCGGCGTGATTATTTTAAAAATGCATTTGCGACCTGAGCCATATTTGTAATATTTGTAAACATTGCCAATCTATGGTCACATGACTACCACATGTCACTTGAGATCACGTCATTACCAAACACGGGGCGGCGAATCACAAAAAAACAAATTACTGCGCTGATAATTACCTTATTTTTCAATAATCTAAAGCAAACTAAAGCATGTTAAGAAGTCTCTAAACAATTTTTATATCATCCTTTACATGTGCCATATTATTGTCTTATGCTCCGCATTCCAACTTAAAAACTAACTATTTATTATATACAAATATCCCACGAGGAACTGCGAAAAGTTTTTGTACTGTGCTATTTACGCATAAACTAACTATGAAGATACCTACAAAGAAAGAAAGTATATGTATATACACATATACATACATATGTATACATATATACACATATACCCACCTAATCTCATAGACTGCTCATTTATCTACAAAACTACAACTATTACTATTTATTAATATATATTTTATTATTAAACTTAGGGCATAGAAGTTTTGGTTATCTAATTAATTTTGTTTATTTTGTCAGTAGAGTGCGATTGGATAAATAATTTGGGAAAGGACCAGGAATGTGTCTATATGTTGTATAATCTGTAGATTTTCTTAAGGGAAGCCAAGGTTTTCGTTTAGAATCCACCGGCAGCGAGTATTTGAGTACTTCCCCCCCGGGGGGAGACGCACAGTTCGCCCTGCCTGGTGCTCCGGGTTTAAGGCCCGCATCGCTTAGAAGGGGCTTGGCCAAGGCTTCTAGGATTCGGGGATCACCAGAGACACCCCGAGTACCAGGTCGCAATCGGGTAAAAAGTTTAAAAAAGACTAGCCGACCCGGCCCGACAACAGCCCGTCCGGCCCATGAAAGCCGCCGAACCGAGCCCCCACAAGAGCTGCATCGGATGGGACATAAAATTCCAATCCGATGCACCCCCGTATTGTGGGAGCGAAGCCCGACGACCCATTCGCCGGAATATTGCACGGTCAATATAAGAAAAACGGGTCACCACCGGACCGGGCCCATCAGTCAGGGTCTGCTGTACCATCCCGATGGACGATATGGCGCAGGAGAGGTCTTGGACCAACGTCTCCTGGCATACCTGTTCTTTCCCGTTCGGGAAGACAGCTGTCCAGTACAGCAGACCAAAGAAATTAAGACAAAATAATAAACATACGGCTAAACACTGAGGGAAAAAAAGCCCTTAATAGGTCCGCAAAAGCGATTGAAAAATATAAAGTAAGAACACACCTACCATGACCATTCATAATGGACACGGACTGGCGAACTACGCGACCCCCGACCGGGAAAGAAAATACCTTAAAACTATGTTTAAAATAAAGTTTAGTATTAATTACTATATGATATGGTTCAGTAATGGGTTAATTTACCTAGTGGGCGATACAATTTTATATTGGCCCGCCTCCCTATAGTTAGAAAGAACGTTCAAAGTTTGTGTAAGCACAATAACATGGGCGGTACAGATATCATTTACCACGCCCTATGACATTTAACAATATGGCTGTCAAAGGCCACGTGTGTCAAAATTTACATACAATTATACAAAATACATCGATTTTATTAAATGATAATTAAAAAACAAGAGGGCCAGAATGGCCCTAAAATCGCTCACTTGACTAATGTAAGATGATTCAAAATTTTGCCAACACTTTTGAAAAGGGTCACCCAAGGAATATTCATTTAAGTTTAGTTGAAATTGGCCCAATGGTTACTGAGGAGAAGATGTTTAAAGATTTCAAAGTCAAAAACTGCCCCACCCTGCCACGCCCATATTTGGGCGTCAATCAAAATTGATCGAACAACTTTTGAAAAGGTTCACCAAAGGAACTTTCATACCAAATTTGGTTGAAATTGGCCCAATGGTTACTGAGGAGAAGATGTTTAAAGATTTCAAAGTCAAAAGTGCCACGCCCTGCCACGCCCATATTTTGGGGTCTATAATCAATCCGTGAACAACTTTTGAGGTGGGTCAACCAAGGAACATTCCTACCAAGTTTTGTTGAAATCCGCCCAGTGGTTACTGAGGAGAAGATGTTTAAGGAATTGTTGGCGCCTTCCGACGCACGACGCACAAAAGGTGATACCAAAAGCTAACCTTTAGCACGTTGTGCTCAGGTGAGCTAAAAAAGAATGTGGAACCCGAAACTCTCTGCTTTATATAAAGTTTTTAATACATCGGAAGACAATGGATCACCAACTGACTCAAACAATATTCACTAGGTGAAAATTAAATGTACTAAAAAGAGATTAAGATCAGTTTAGCGCCAGATTGTCGCGTGTGACAGAAACAAGCTGCATGAAAAACAAATGGATTCACATTCAACAAAAGTTCAATTGTTTTATGACATTATTAGAAAACAGCGACAAACAGGCAACAATCTCACAGATAAAATTATTATAGACGATCTACATTACGACACCCATGACACAGTTAAAGAGGGTTGTGCGGCCTACTTTTCTGAATTAGCCGAAAGATGGTACATCCAACTCCCACTCATCGCAAATAGAACTTAACCGCGAATTAATTTTTGAAATTATATCAAAGTCTGGTAGCACTGAGTCACATACTACTGACAAAGACACTTTTTTCAAATTGACAAAGCAACCAAAGGCCGAAAAAGCCCAGGATGAATACGGGTTAACTGCAGAACATAACATTTAAAATATGGTGTTGATGTAATTGTTGATATACAGTGAAATCCGTGTACAGCAGCCACTGATGGGAAGTGCCCGAACTGGCTGCTGTACACAGATTGGCTGCTATTCAAGATCTTGTAATTCTATTCATATCTACTATTTCATTATGCGAGGTATTTGTTTAGTTCAACTGAGTAAACATTATGTTTGATTCCTTTTGTTTAGTTTTTGACTTATGTATCCAATTTGGAAAATAGAAATTATGGCAATTTTGTAAAAGCTTAATCACACAGTTCAGATTACAAAGAACAAGTTGATATAGAGTTGATATAGAGTTGAAAAAAACAAACAAACAAACAAACACATAATTGACCATGTTTTGGGAAAAACATATGCATTTTAAGAAAGAAGAATAAGTATTTCTATATGTGAAGGGAAATCATGACATTGAAAATATTGCTATAAAGGGGACATATAAAGAAGAAACTTGGCCATTGAGGGTGGCCTTTGGCTGCATTTCACACTTAGCTGCTGTTTACAGTATTTTTTAAGAGTGAAATTGTATGGGGGATCTGAGGTTGCCTTTGTTTAAAGATTGGCTGCTCTTCAGGGTTGGCTGCTCACTTAGATTTTACTGTACTGACAAATAAAGTGAACGCCATTTTTAAACTCAAACAAATCCCAGACTCCCTCAGGACTGGCATCGTTACACCTATTTACAAGAGAAATGATAAACCTATCGCCGATCCAAATTCATATGGACGTATAACCATTACCAAACTTATGGGAAAGGTTCTGGAGAAAGTGCTACTAAAATGGTATGAGAATCATCTAACCGAACAACAGAGTAGCCCACAAAGAGGATTTACAAAGGGAACATCACCCATTAATGCTGCTTTGATCCTAACCGAGGTGATTCCTGAGCCAAAAGACCTGAAACGCCCCTTTTATGCTACTTTTGTTAACGCATCCAAGGTTTTTGATGTTGTGTTGCATTCTTCCATGTTAGTCAAATTATGTAATTATGGTATTAGAGATACCCCTTGGTTACTACTACATGACTGGTATAGAACCCTGACTTCCAAAGTTAAATGGTGTGGAGAGTACTCTACTTGCTCTGAAGAATCCGTGGACGTCAGACAGGAACCCGTACTATGTACCAGATGTTCTTGAAACCACTGCTTCAGAGCCTGGGGTCCTCTGGTTGTTGCCTGAAGATCGGAAACAATTACTTCGGTACCCCCACCTGTGCAGGCGACCTTCTTCTTCTTTGTGATTCACCATCTGAACAACTCACCATGCTGAACGCTGTACAAGCTTTGAATTTGCCACTGAAGAACATTACCAAATAAGCTACAGTAAAACCAAAGTTGTGGTATTCAACCCAACCAAGAACCCAGAAATACTGAAGGAAAACAACTTCTGGGAGCTAGATACGCAGACCCGATGGAAGTCGCCTTGGAATACACTCATATTGGTATCGAGCGTGGTATTACCTAGAAAGGATACCACAAGGACCTTATTGCCTAAACGCATTTCAAGAGCCAGACAAACTGCATATGCACCTATGGGAGCTTGACTACACGGGCTTAATGGGATTTGTCAAAATACAGCCATAAGTCTTTGGACCACTTGCATACGACCACGGTTATTGTTTGGTCTGGAAACCTTAGAGCTAAACAAAGGAGATATTGGGAAAATGAAAGGTACCACGCATAATTCCTAGGACAAAATATGCATTTACCTGTAAGAACTAGTTTAGTAGGATTCTACATACTCAGCGGGCGCCTACCCATCGAAATGGAATTACACAAAAAAATAATTAACTATTTTTGGAAACATTATTCGATCAGATTGCGCTGAGAGAAACCTGGCAATCCGACAACTTACCATTAAGGGAACTAACTCTAACAGCTGGTTTGCGTGGATCAAATCTCTTTTTATTAAATATTGCTTACAGATCCTACCGAATTGATTCATTTACGGTTTTCTAAATGCGAGTGGAAACATAGCATCAACAAAACTGTTGAGAAATACTAGGGTGTACAGATATCCAATACTGCTGCTGAGAAATCCTCCCTGAAGCACTTACATGTTCAACACTTTGCCGACAATAGGACACATCCTGTATGGAAATATACTGGAACAGAAAATATGACAGTTCAAAGAGCTTGTGTGAAAGCAAAAATCCTTCTTGGCGTTTACATCCTTCCGAATCTGGTCGTAGCAAGTTCAACCAGTATAAAACAAGTCCGTTGTGCCTGCTATGCAAAAAGGACAATGAAGACGTACAACATTTTCTGCTGAAGTGTAGCTCTATCTCGCAGATCTATTCGTGTCCCTTTCATCCCTCAAAACACGTACACTATAGAATTAATAAGAAAACCGTGGATACTCCAGACTCGAAAGCATAAATAAATATGACAATTGAAATAAGAAGATCGACATAATTCTACACAGTAAGCCTACAATTCACGAAAGAAGGTACGATATTTTAAAATGTGACCCATCACAATTAAGGTTTGTTTACATCAATCTATGACGTCAGTGATGACGTTTTAACCTTCGTTAGTTATTAAAACACCTAGTAATGTCACGAAGACCGCCCGGAAAATTTAGTCATCAGCACCTGTATTAAGTAAAACGTACGGTTCACAATTCTATGGCTAGTAGGCCTATAACCGAGTATTATCTGACTGAGATAATCATAACAACTCTGCCGGTAAGACAGACTAAAATTTCTTAAAGACGATCAGCGCTGAATGTCATAAAACCAAATATTTTCATAGCCTTATTTTTCTTCGGTGGTTACTGAAAATGCAAAATTGAATGGTAATGGGTTATTTACGCACTCGCACATACTTGTAGGCCTAGTTGTTTGAACCGAGATGATAACCCACCTCGACAAACACCCACGCTTAACCCATTACCACTCAATAACACCTTTTGACACCCTGTAAAATACTACTACGGAACACATTATAGGAAAAGGAGAAATGGCTTGTAGTAGGCCCTTTCTCCTTTTCCCACAGTTTTCTCTACCATATTCAGTCATTTTTTTAATTATTATTATTTTTCAAATTACACCCACTTTAAAGCGTCGTCTGTAACTTCTTTCTATTTGGACCAGTCCAAAATCATGTCGTTTTGGAATGGATTAAATAGTATGTTTAACCCATTCAAACACAAGAAAATTTTAGACAGGTCCAAATTGAAAGGACATGCACACAACATTTTAAAGTTCAAGACATTTTAGATTTTTTTTTAAATTTCTGAATTGAAAACATTGTGTAAAATGAAGACATTTCTTATAACAAGCAATTTCTTAATTTTACACAATGTTTTCTCAATTGCTTTTCTTGGGGGGCGCCAAAAAGCGTCATTGTATGGGAATGGGTTAAGGCTTGTAAGGCGAAAAAGGTTCATACAAGAACTACGCAAATTAAATATTTAGTAGCCTATCCAGCAGAGGTGTATGAGCAATTACGGATCCAGGATTTCTATAAAGGGGGTGTGGGGGGTCAACCTTACCCATTGGGTTCGATTTCCTACTAAAGTAAATCGTGTAGGAAGCGGTCGCTTTGTACACTTTTTTACCAAAGATGTGAAGGATTAATTCGATTGAATGGTGATGAATCACCACAGAATTCCTCGCTTAATCCTGTGATTATTTGGACTCATTAATTAGAATAGTCTCGTTAGGGTTTAGTCGTGACTTTAGTTTGCAGGGGTCGACACTAACTTTGCTTCAGTGGGATCCCACAGGAATTCCTACCTGTTGCTTCAGGGTTTCCTCCAGATAATCAGGGATCCCTTCTTGATGTACATTAACTCATTCACACCCAATCCTGCTCTTCTAAGCCCAATTTGAACAAAAAAAGTTTCGGAAAAATTGTCGAAAATGAAGAAATTGCTTGTTACAAGCAATTTCTTCATTATCCACAATGTTTTCTAAATAAACAAGCAAACAAAAAAACCAGGAGCATTAGTTGATACATAAAGATCTATTGTACTCGAGAAATATTGAAGGATCCTGACGGAATACCTAGCCTGAGATGGCCGGGGTCCCTTCCATTTTCAGGGATCCTCGGGATCCCGTGACACTGTTAGTGTCGACCCCTGGTTTGCAGCGAAATGTCTTCAATTCTGAAGAGCTTTTGCTCTTAAAAAGGGTATTTCTGTTATGGGCAATTGGTGGACGTGATCGCTTAATAGAAGCGGTCGCGCGAGGAACATTGACTGTATCATCAAATTTATGTTGAATAACTGCCTACAGAGATAGATTCAAACGAACCCCAACCAAGCTGTAAATCCGCCATTGATGAGAAATAAGATACTGTCGCGAAATATAAAACTAAACATTATTTGAAAAGTAAAATGACTATTCTAGATTAAGGAAATCTGCAAAGAGCGAAGAGTTCAAACTCTGTTCAGCCAGAGCAGTTCGACGCAGTCTGTGACCCTGCACGCAGGAACGTGTTTTCTCACAGCACTTAGGTGTGTCCCCTTTCTGATTGACATGTCACAGATTTATTTTCACATTTAACCCTTGTCATGCTGAATAAAATCCTTTTTTAGAATAAGATTAAAATCAAGGGCTAAAAGTACTGGAATCACTAGGTTGTCGGTTATATTTCTATATTGATTGATTCTATAAAGAGCTCTACCTTGAAAGGGACAAGCAGGTGATCTAGACTTAGATCAGACTGCACTTATGTGCAGGCTGATCTTTGTCTACACCTCCTGCCAAAACAGGAATATTCCGGGCTCAGCATGACAAGGATTAAAAACAAAACAAACAAACAAAAAAAACCCCAACAGGTATATGTTTTTTTCTAATTTCCATGTTACTGTATAGTGTATGTTCCTTTTTATATGTATAATACACAATACAATTTTTCTCATATTCGAACATTTAGTATGCATGCACCCTTGGGTGTTTCAGAAAGGTATTGCGTTGGTAGTTTTTCCTCTCTCAGTGAGCCTATGCGTGTGTTCGTGCGCACCAGTTGTGTGTGAGTCTGTGTTTGGGTGTAAGGGTGTGGGGTCGTGTGTGTGGGGGGGGGCGTGACTGTCTACGTGTGTTTACTTTTGTTTGGTTGCTTGCTTACTTGCCTCTTCTGCATGTATTGATGGATCGCGCGTGTCATTTAAAGAATAATTCGACCAATCATATGAGTCACTTGGCTCGGAAGTGAACTTTAAACTCCGACATTGGCAGACATTTGTGTGAAGTATTTTGTTGGTTTTGCGATTGAAACGTCGTAACCGCAGCTTATAAAACCGTAGTTACGACGTTTAAGTCGCAAATCAAACATTTACTTTTTTTTACATGTTTCTGGCCATAAAATCTGCAAAGTAACGCTGTTTAACACGTTCCGACACATTGATGCGCTTTGACACCCCTAGAGATAAACTATTGTGAAAACACTGTGTAAACTTCTATCTATCTATATATACTGCCCAACTCCCCTTTCGGGTATTACTGGCAGGTGCGCGTCTGTGCTGGAATAAAAACTGTTAGACATTTGTTAGGTTGCAAAATTTTAAAAGTATTGTGAATATTAGATTAAAAGAGCTGATAAAACATATTTTGGTCATTCAGGGACGGCTCACTATCTGAAAAGAATCGAGACTCTTTTTGAACGCTGCAAGTATCAGGTTGCTGTACAATTGTTTCTAGTAGGCTGTTCCATAGTATCACTGTGTAGGGAAAAAAAGAATATTTAAAGTATGCTGCATTTGTGTGGATCTGTCTGAAAGATGCTGTGGGAGAAATTATTTTGAACCCATCTTGCCGCACTACGTTGTACCTTTTCCACTTTGTTGATATAGGTTTTTGTGTAGGAGCTCCAAACTGTTGATGCGTATTCTACCTGGGGTCACTCACTAAAGTTTTATACGCTATTTATCTGATCTTCTTACTTTTGGTCTGGATGTTTCTGCGGATAAAACCTAAAGTTTGATCAGCATTTGATGTTATATTGTCAACGTGTTTGTTCCAGGAAAGATCTCCAGATATTGTAACTCCTAGGTATTTGGCATTGTCCACAGTCTCTAGTACTTGTCCATGTAACCTGTAATCAAAGGAAATCTTTTTCTTCTTTTTAGTAATATTTAGGGCAATGCATTTGCTGGGGTTAAACTCGATTTCCCATTTTTTCTCCCAATGCATTAACTTGGTTAGATCTTCTTGTAGGGTCAAACAGTCTTGTCTGTTGTTTATAGCTAAGTAAACTATTTTTCTTCCTCGGGCAGATATGGCTTCAAGTAAAAACCTATATGATATAATGTCTATGCCAAGCAGCGAGAAAGCCCTTGAAAACTTCCTACTGAACATGATCCTTGATTGTGACCCGGAACTGTTCCATGAACGCAGAACTAATCAACGTGTAATCCCGAAAATCGAGTCTTGAGCGAGAAGCCTTTGCTGGACCCTCCACCAAAACCGCCAGTTCAAAATTTCATAAAGGTTCTCAACCAACACTGAAAATATTGTTCTAAAGACAACGTTTGGCAATTCATAGAAAATAATAAGAATCCATGTTTGTGATTAACTATTTAAACCAAATTACACATTAAGTCGATATCTTTTTATTTGATGGCGCAAAATAAACATTACAAAGTTGGTGCAAGCGGCCGTAACAGGTGCCCCGGATGTTGTCATTGGTTTCAAAATGGCGATTACATTCTGTCATTGCTATCCTAAATAGTTTAAATTTGTCATTATTTGTCAGAAAGGAGGTAAAGATACTTCACAATTGAATGCGAAATAAAACGAATTGATCGGTAGAATAAAATCTTAATTTGATTCCAAAAAGTTTACCACCATCGCCCTGATAATTGTGTCTTCACTCTTCACATGTTCAGTTCTGTTAGAAAAAGACTAGACATGCCAGTTTTCACGATTCCTAGATGTATTTCTTTGGATTAAACAACGCCGTTCTGTTTGACACGTAAACCCTTTCCTGTTCTGTCCCTGCGATTTCATAATTAAGCAATCATTGTAGAAAAAGAAGACTTGTTGAATTCATTGTATACATATTGGTACCCATCATCCTTGACTGATAATGCGGTACCAGTGGTAAAAGCGAGTAAAAAATCATCAAACTGCAATAAGTAAGAGTGTTAGGGTCTTATCAATAAATATGTTATGTAAAATCAATATACAACATTATAGATAAAGAGCCTGTTGTTTCCATGCTTCTGCAACCAATTCTAGTGGTTTGCTGGACCCTTTCTTCAGCTGGAAATTAAACTGTATCCATGACCAAATTTAAGAGTATCGGCGATCTGAAGGCGTATCCGCAAACTCTCTTAATTTATGAAGGCGTATCAAGGCCGATACGCCATAAGGGCCTGGGGAGAACCCTGATATATAGACAAAGGGGACCCATTTCGGGTTGAGGGTCATTTTCCCTGAATGGATTAGCTTTTGCTACCAGCTCTGAATGTTACATTTTGGTCTGCAAATTCTTTGAATTTAGATGGGTTTTAGGTTTTGCAAAACAGGAAAGGCTTAAACAAGCTTTTAAATGGAGTTGCAGACAACAATTTGAAGTTTATAATATTTTTAAAATTTTTCTTCAACTTTTGGGATAGAAAACATTTGCACAATGAGGAAATTGATTTTAACAAACAATTTCTTCATTTTACACCATGTTTCCCAAATTGGTTTTCTTGAGGGGCATCCAAAAGTGTCACTGTGTAGGAATGGGTTAAATGCACAATGATTTCCAGTAAGTTGAATAGGATATAGATTAACTATTCAATGATTATGTAAGTTGACAAAGTGAGTTGTTAAAGAGATTAGTAATTTCATACCATAATTTGTAGCAACATCTAGTGTGGAATTTCAATATAATTATCTAAACAACCCACAATCCACATATTCCCCAAATGCTTGAATCTTATTTTAATTGACGAAACTAAAATCAAATATATGTATTTTCAGGTAAAATGTCAGAGTTAGAATCAAAAGACATGAAAGAGAATTACATACCACAACACCCTCTCCCTGAGGAAATACAGAAAATGGAGAGAGATGAAACCGTCTGTAGGTAGGTATCTGGTGAAGTAACTGAAAGAGAAACTACAATGGCCCTTTGGCACTTAAACTCTACTCCTATCACTTTTATGAGTATAAGTTCACATAGTTGTAGACACCTGATGTCATTGACATAAGCTTTAGCTTCTATTGGCCTATTGGGTTAGGTTTCAGTAGTTGATATCAAGGCTATATTCCTCTGTGTTCTTCATTAGTTATGGTCATCCACTTACTTTTGTTTTAATTATAGGCATTGTGGTATCTCAATTTATATGACACTATATAGAGTCTTATGTTAGAACTACTGTGCTTAGATATTTTCATTAATTTATATCTTGGTTATTAAATGAATATTGCAGTTGAATGCACTTTAGACGATTCTAATGAGTGCCAACAGCATAGTATTAAGTAAGAATAATTTCTGTAATGATTGCTTTATGTAATCAAATCAATCCTTATTTTTCACAATATAGTGTATCAACCCATTTCCACTCAATGAAACTTTTTAACGCCTTTAAAGATAAAAACCTTAGAGAGTATTGTGGAAAATGAAGATATTGTTTGTAACAAGCAATTTCTTCAATATCCACAATGTTTTCTGCCCCCATAAGACAAAGAGTTTTAGAATTTCATCAACTTTAATGCCCCTCAAGAAAAAAGCCCTAGAGAACATTTTTGAAAAAGAAGATATTGCTTGTAACAAGCTATTTCTTCAATATCCACATCATTTTCTGCCCCAAAAGACAAATATTTTTAAAATTTCACCAACTTGAAATTGTCGTCTGCAATTTCTTTCAATTTTGAAGACCAGTTTAAAATTTTCTTGTTTCGGAACAGGTTAAACGACCACTTTTTGGTCATCCCTTCAGTGGTTGCGTAATACAAGATTTACTGTATCTATTTAAATGTTTCATACCTATAGATACTGTGGTGTGAGTTACCTCATTCATAGTGAGATTAAAGCCTTGGAGAGAAAAATGAAGAGTTTGGAAAAGGAGCTAGAACATTTCCAGGGATCTGAGGAGCGAGAAAATAAATTGAAGGAAGAGATTCGCTTGTTACAAGAACAAAGAGGAGAATTTGAGATGAACATTACAGTCAAAGATGCAGCGTCAGTATTTCATTTAATTTAATTTTGAAGAGCAAAGTCAAGATTTTACCCAGTCTCTAAACATGGGATGTCATGGGCTTGATACCCAGTGGTTGCACATATCCTTTCTGACATGTGTCAAAGGATGGATAATCATAAACCTAAGTGGGATAGCAGCTGGAGGCTATGAAAGGATGTGGTAGTACTGGTGTGAGAAATACGAGGAATCCTTTTTTAGGTGCTCCAGCCGCCACGATGTGAATGAAATACTGATAAAAGTGGCTTTAAACCCCATTCATCAATCAAGATTTTACCCCTGTTTTAGACCAATCTGGATTGGAAGAAGTCATCATACTTCCAGTTTAAGCAATGAAAAATCAGAGAAAAATAATAAACCACAAAGACTGCTCACTAAATGATACACATTTGTTGGAGTTATGCCCCTTTAGAGTAATGTTCATCATCAAACATGAACAGGTTGTCATAGAGTGAGTAGGCTTAACATTTACTGCTGTGTAAAATACTCTAGCTTTCAAATATATTGCTAGAACTACTTGCAGTGAGTATGACAAACTTTTCAGAATTACAGCTTAGTGTATGCCTGTCAGTTCATCCAACAGTATTTGCCTGTTGCCTTATTTCCTAAACCATGGATCAATTTCATAATAATTTGAGACTGTTTTGATCTATTATCATGGGTAGTTGTGTGATTTGAATCTTACATTCGGGTGGGTACAAGATCTAGCTCACACTGAAGGTAATGTTTTATCTGGTTTACCTCTTAAATCTATTGATCTATATTTTAATATAAATTAGCACAGATTTGCAAATTAACCCTTGTCATGCTGAACCCAGAATATTCCGGTTTGGGCAGGAGGTGTAGACAAAGATCAGCCTGCACATAAGTGCAGTCTGATCTTAGTCTAAACCTCCTGTGTTTCTTATTCAAACCAGAGTTGTTCATGAAATTAATTGTTCAAGGATGTATTGACTATTGAACGAGAACTACCAGAGCTTACAGTCCTTTGATTTTGATGGAATTCTGAAAAGATTTTATTCAGAATGACAAGGGTTAAAACACTGTTCATGTAGACCTGAGATCACAGTTAAATTTCAATTCATTTCAATTCAATTCATAGCATGAAAATTTGTCCTGGCTTTCTATCTCAAAGTTGCTAAATATCAAGTTTTTTTTGTAAAAGGTCAATTTGATTAAACATTTTGAATGCGAAACTTATCTCTTACAGAATAGCTACTCTTACCAATAATCTGAAGAATCAGGAGTCCATAACAGAAAAGTTACGTACAGAAAAGGAAGACTTGGAGAAAAACTTGAATGATACAGAACAGTCAAGAAAAGTCTTAAAGTAGATATTTTCAACTAATACAATGTTTTAACCCATTAACAGATGGCAAAATTTCAGTCTGGTCCAAATTGAAATAAGTTGCAGACGATAATGTGAAATTTATGAAATTTTAGATTTTGTCAACTTTCTGGGTAGAAAACATTGAGGAAAATGAAGAAATTACTTGGTTCAAACAATTTCTTCATTTTACACAATGTTTTCCAAATTGTTTTTCTTGAGAGATGTCAAAAGGTGTCATTGAGTGGGAATAGGTTAACAAATGGTATCTTTGGTATTTAGACAGAACGTTGGTTTCTTAGTCAAGAGATGCCTAGTTTGATTCCCTAGATTTAAAATATCATTTTTTAATCACAGGCTTAAAGGAAGATAAAAGCAAATTGTAATGTGTTTGTTTGTTGGGTTTTTTTTCAGAAGAATTTTATCCCTTGGACTGTATCAGACCCTTAGTGACATAGATCTGTTAACTCTTTCCAACAAAATTCTGCTTTTAGATGTCCTCAACAATAGAAGCTATGGAAAACATAGTGGAAAATGAAGAAATGCTTTTTATGAGTTATTTCTTTATCATCCACAATGTTTACCACCAAAAAGACAATTATTTGGAATTTTCAATTTGGACAAGTTTATGGTCTTGTCGTGTGGTAATGGGTTAAACTGTAAACTACCATAGTTGATATGGATCTAAGATATGAGTATCTGTAAAATGAACTCAGTACTAGATTAAAATATTTTTAGATTGGTTTAAATTGGTAGATGTTGCAGACAACAGTTCTATCTTGGTAAAAGTTTAAAAACATAGTATTTCATGGTAGAAAATATTGTGAGGAATGAAGAAATTGCTTGTTATAGGTAATTTCTTCATTTTCCAAAAGTTTTCGTAATTTTTTTTTTCTTAGGGAATGTAACAAAAACGATAGGTTTTGCAGAAAAACATTTAAATACTGTTTAGTAGGGTAGAAAATATTGTAGAAAAAGTAAAAAATCGGTTTTTACAAGCAATTCTTTCTTTTTCTACAATATTTTCTCAAAGATAAAATCACATGGACGTGAAAACCAGGGATTGAACTGAAAAGGGTTAAGGAAGATTCCCCTATCTTTTTAGAAGAAATATTTTTCTGTAATTATACAACGAAACAATTTTTATTTCATGATTCTTATTTTCGTACCAGGGATAGAAATAACATTCTTGAGAGAAATCTACCCAACATACAGTTTGCTCTCAAACAACAGCATATTGCCTTAGATGATATCCACAGTTTTCTGGAGGAGAGGGATAGACAGATGAAGGAAGAGATGGCCATACTCTTATCTCACGTCAGACTTACATGTGAAGAGGAGATGCAAGGTATGTAGGTTGGTCATGGGCAACCAAAACCTAGTAGCATTGGCTTATTTATGCTGTTGTTACAAGGTTTTAGTTGCAAACCAATAGAAGATTAAAATCTCTTGACCCATTCCCACACCATTTTGATACCCTTTTTCGTATGTTAATGGGTTAACTGATTACCACTCGATGACGCCTTTTGACACCTCTGTAAAATAACTCTACAGAAAAACATTGTGGAAAAAGAGCAATGGCTTGTAAAAATCCATTTCTCCTTTTGCCACAATGTTTTCTACCTTATTCAGTAATTATTTTCGAATTTGACACACTTTGAAATGTTGTTTGCATCTTCTTTGAATTTTGGCAAGTCCAAAATTTTTGTCAATTTGGAATGGGTTAAGGTGTAGTAAAAGGTTTTGGTTCCCCTCCAACAAATTGTTGAAAGTCATTAAAATCAACTTTCATCATTGAATTTTACACAATTTATGAAACCATTTGTTAAACTGACACTTTATCCATAATCTGAAGATGTGCCCTATTATAATTTGGATAATGTAGGTCAAAGGTCAACTGTGTTATTGCGTGACAAAGTGCTTGTAAGGGGTTTAAGTCAGTTTTGCAACCATTGTAGGTTTAATTGGCTATCCTGCATGCCATATTTGAGTGTAAAGAATCAACACATGGTGCTTTTGGTATGGTATTGCTCTTGTACTCAAACCATAAAAAACTTGCATCTTCAATTTAAACCAGACATATGGTACCTTAATTCCATTTTTATTCCAGAAAAGGCAGAATTACAGACTAAATTAGGAAATATGGAAGCTCAGTGGGGCCAAGCTACCAATGAAACAGAGGCAATGAAAGACACTTTGTCAAAACAAGAAGAACAAATACAACAACTAGATAAATTGTTTACAGAAAATAAATCTTTACAAGAAAGATGTCATAGATTAGAGAACAATAAAACAGGTAAACATAATTGTGTAGATTGAGTGGATGTGATATATGATACTCGATAGAAGGTTTGAGGTTTAGAGCAATTTTGAAATTGGAATTTAGGTAATTATCCAAAGTAAAGGGAAACAGTAGAGAATATTCCATGTGTTAGAACAGAGTTCATATTTTTACAGCGACAAACATTTTTTTAGCTTAATAACTATTACAGAAGGTGACAGATGTATAGTAGGACTATTCACTTGCTGTGACTTGGATAGGTTTTTTTTGAAAACTGAACAAATTGGTTGTATGAGGTTTAAGGATTTTTTAACAATATTTCAGTTATATTTTGAAAGCTAGTGCACCCAAATATGGGTTTCTAACATCTCTCATGCCAGTACAACCACAACATTCTAGCCAAGCCTCTAGCTGCCTATCATAAGAAGGTGCACTATCTGTCTTTTGCCCTTTGGTATGAGACAAGTTTTGCTTGTCATGATGACTTTTGTCAATTGTCAGAAAGAATGTTTGACAAATGGGATTTGAACCCACAAATCTAGGATTGGGTGCGCTAAAAATACCTAAAGTCTACTGGATTGGCTGATAATTGGAAAGAGAATAGTTTCATCAACCCATTACACCAAAATCCACTTTTTTGTTGAATCTGAAAAAACTGCCAAGATGAAAGAAAATTACTTATTGAATTCAAACATATTTTGCATGTCATCTGTATCATTTTTTGACAAAGATGAGTCTAAAATTTTGTAGCAAATAGGTTTGTTAATAGCTCAAACAATCTGATTATATTTAACCCTCAAGAAAAATGCCTTAGAAATAATAGTAAATATTGAAGATATTGCTTGTAACAAACAATTTCTTAATCTTTATGCCCAGCATCGAAAGATCAGGGGCATATTGTTATACCATTGTCCATCTGTCGGTCTGCAAAACTTAACCAAAAAACTTAACAATACCTATTACTGCCACCCTATTCAAGATACAATGCTCAAATTGGCATGATGATACATCTCCATAATACGTATCTCCTCATGTCAAGATCAAGGTCATGTGATAAGGTCAAGCTCACATACCAAGGTCAAACGTTTATTCCTGTTGCAGGGGCATTATGTTTCACAAACACATCTTGTTACTACAATGTTTTCTACCCCAAAAGACAAAGATTTTTAAAATTTCACTAGCAAATTATGGTCATCTGCAACCTCTTTGAATTAGGACCATTCTAAACTTTTGTTGTATGGCAAAGGATCAAGGGCTGTGTCTGTTTTTTAGATTTACAGAAAGAATTAGAACACTCTATAGAGAAGAGTAGAAGCTTACAAATGGAGGTTGAACAGTTTAAAGATCAGTATAAGTGAGTTTTCATAGTTTTGTTAGCCACATTATGACACAACTTGGCATTTTGACCCACTGCAGAAAGATATCAGTGGAAAACATTACAGATAAAGGAAAATGTGCTTGTTTGGTATTCTATGCCATTTTTAATAGCATTTTTGATTTCAATACACTTGTAACTGTCATCTGCACTTTCAAATTGGATTGTTCTAAAATTTTATCATTGACAAATGACAAACTTATCTTTTTTTTGCTATCTCTGTTGAAACAACAACAAGAAAAATGGAATTAAACACAATTGATTAGTTCAAGTCCCATTACATTTCTGGGCTTAACCCATTACCAGAGGACTAAATTAATACTGTTTCAAATTGAATGAGTTTGTAGATCTAAATAAAGCAAGTATATACCACAAATAATTGTGATAATCTATTATTACGGTATTTTCCATATCTATATTTCATCAGTGCTTGAAAATGTTGAATTCTGTGGTAAAGGCTTAACATTACCTTTCATGCAGTATATACAGTTTAACTTACAAAGTATCTAATATTCAATGTCAGGTTAGAATTATGAATTGCTGACCATTCAAATTGAAGGATTTACTTATTCAATCTGAAGTAAAGACATCTCTTGCCCTAATAGTCATTCATTTTGTTTTGTATCACTGACCATACATTGGATGACCTTTTTCAAGAATTGGTTAATGAAATTTGTAGAAAAAATGTGAGCATGTCAGGTCTGGGCTTATGAGACTTAAAGAAATCATTATACATGTATTATTATTTAAAAAAATTCCTTCTCCTTAATAATAGATTACTTCTCAGGTGAGTGATTTGGGGTCATTTTAACTCTCTTTTGCTTTTAATCAGATCCAAGAACACAGAAATTGAAGAACTAACACTTATTCAAAGAAGGAAAGAACAGGCCATGGAAATGACTACTCAGAAGTAGGTGAATTTTCAGCATTTATCAAAGGATGTAATTGCATATTGACAGAATAAACACATATTTGGAAAATTAAATTTTTTGGTATATTCATATTCAACATTTCTTTGATGCATGATTCCTGTTTTCAATATGTTTCTCACCAGTTTACTGTTTCTTAGACTTAAAAATACAAGGCTAAGGACTCATAAAATTAAAAATACTTAATTAAAAATAGGCCCTCAGAGCTAACACTACATGGAAAATTGCATAGTTATTTACCCTTTCCTGTACAAACCTGGGATTTTATACTTGAGAAAACATTGTGGAAAAAGAAGAAATTGCCTGTGAAAAGCAATTTCTTTTTTTTTTTTTTTTTTTTTCACAACATTTTCTACCATATGGGATGGTTTCATTTCAAATTGCATCCAATTTTTATTGTCGTCTGCAACTTCTTTAAATTTGGACCAGTCTAAAATTAAAAAAAAACAGGAAAGGGTTAATGTCATGAAAACTATTTCAGATTCCAGACAAAAGGGTGTAAGGCTATCTTATTCTACCTCGTCTTTTTTAAACCCTTAGTTGTACATCCATTTTACAAGAAAGTTGTAGAAGGACATGTCCAGGTCATTTTGAGCTGTCTGAAAATTTGTCTCCAACTGCATATCTACTCATGATGGAAAACAAAAGTACAAAATCAATTTGAAATCCATGGTCAAATGTAGGATATATGCTCTGTACAAGCTATTTCTTCTTTTCTTCCGGAGGTAGCTCATATCCTTTCTGACATTTGTCTCTCATCAATGGGTGGATAATCGTAAACCCAAGTGGGATAGCAGCTGGAGTTTAGGAAAGGATGTAGTGGTAGTACTGGTGTGAGAAATACCAGGAATCCATTGTTAGGTGCTCAAGCTTTTAAAAGTGGCGTTAAACCTCATCCAATCAATCAATCTTTTTTTTTTACAATGTTGTCTATATATTCCACTATTTCTTCAGAGTGAGAAAATGTTTTATAATGGGTAAAAATATGAATTTATATTTTTAAGAATTGATGGGATTGTACGACTCAGCTGAGGTCATTAAGCATGCTAAAAATTCTAAAGAAATTCTAGGTAAAATTTAAACAATAAATTTATATTGCCTGATTGTGTGAAATATGAAAGGAAACTGAAAAAGACTGATAAGAAAAAAAACCTTGACATTCAGAAAATCTGTAAATAGTGATTAGGTTTAAACCCTTAATGCCTGTGCAATCTGACTTGATTTGCTTTTCTTTGCATTTTACAGGAAGTCCCTTGCTGCTTCAGCCATTACCAAATGACAAAATTTTAGACTGGTTCCAATTGAAAGAAGTTGCTAACATCATTCAAAAGTTTATGAATTTTTATTATTTAACAACTTAATGGTTAGAAAGAATTGTGTTAAATGAAGATATTGCTTGTTACAAGCAATTTCTTCATTTACACAATGGTTTCCTTAACTTTTTCTTGGGGGGTATGAAAACGAGGATATTTTTTAGGAATGGGTTAAATGCATCACAACATAGTAAGTTTGTTAGTGTTGATATATTACAGGTTGAAATCTGATCTTGTGAAGAGAGAAAATGATTTACAAGGCGCTAGGAGAGAACTTAAAGAATTGCAAAATAAATTTGAACTACAGCAACAAAAGGAAGAAGATTTGAGTAGGAAGGCAGCTAAAAATATAAGTATGAAAGGATTCCATATGCACACTTCATTATACCCCCATTACTAAGTAAATGGGGGTATATATTGGTTTTACCATATCTGTCTGTCTGTCCATTCACCCATAGACTTTTTAGCTCCCCTGAGCACGAAGTGCTTTGGAGGAGCTATTGTGATCGGTCATCGTCCGTCGTCTGTCCGTCCGTCCATCTGTCCGTCCGTCCGTTCACAATTACAAAAAAATCTTCTCCTCCTAAACTAACCATGGAATTCCAACAAAACTTCACAGAAATGATCCTTAGGTCATGCTCTTTCAAAATACTTCAAAGAATTGAAATCCATGAAGAACTCTGGTTGCCATGGCAACGGAGTGAAAAAACTTAAAAAATCTTCTCCTCCCAAACGGTAAGGCCTAGAGCTTTGATATTTGGTATATATCATCATCTATTGACCCTTTACCTAAATACTTCAAAGAATTACCGTATTCTGAAAATTAGCCCTTTTCTTAATGATCCCTGATTTTGCAAAGAAATAAAGAAGGAAATCTTTAAAAATCTTCTTCTCCAAAACCGTAAGGCCTAGAGCTTTGATATTGGGTATACATCATCATCTATTGACCCTCTACCAAAATACTTCAAAGAATTACTGTATTCTGAAAATTAGCCCTTTTTTTAATGATCCCTGAGTTTAGATAGAAATAAAGAAGGGAATCTTTTAAAATCTTCTTCTCCCAAACCATAAGGCCTAGAGCTTTGATATTTAGTACAAATCATCATCTATTGACCCTCTACCAAAAAACTTCAAAGAATTACTGTATTCTGAAAATTAGCCCTTTTCTTAATGATCCATGATTTTACATAGAATCAAAGAAGGGAAACTTTAAAAATCTTCTTCTCCCAAACCATAAGGCCTAGAGCTTTGAAATTTGGTATACATCATCATCTATTGACTCTCTACCAAAATACTTCAAAGAATTACTGTATTCTGAAAATTAGCCCTTTTCTTAATCATCCCTGATTTTAGATAGAAATAAAGAAGGAAATCTTTAAAAATCTTCTTGTCCCAAACCATAAGGCCTAGAGCTTTGATATTTGGTATACATCATCATCTATTGACCCTCTACCAAAATACTTCAAAGAATTACCCTATTCTCAAAATTAGCCCTTTTCTTAATGATCCCTGATTTTACAAAGGAATAAACAAGGAAATCTTTGAAAATCTTCTTCTCCCAAACCATAAGGCCTAGAGCTTTGAATTTTGGTATACATCATCATCTATTGACCCTCTACCAAAATACTTCAAAGAATTACTGTATTCTGAAAATTAGCCCTTTTCTTTATGATCCATGATTTTACATAGAATTAAAGAAGGGAAACTTTAAAAATCTTCTTCTCCCAAACCATAAGGCCTAGAGCTTTGAATTTTGGTATACATCATCATCTATTGACCCTCTACCAAAATACTTCAAAGAATTACTGTATTCTGAAAATTAGCCCTTTTCTTAATGATTCCTGATTTAACAAAGGAATAAACAAGGAAATCTTTGAAAATCTTCTTCTCCCAAACCATAAGGCCTAGAGCTTTGAATTTTGGTATACATCATCATCTATTGACCCTCTACCAAAATACTTCAAAGAATTACTGTATTCTGAAAATTAGCCCTTTTCTTAATGATTCCTGATTTAACAAAGGAATAAACAAGGAAATCTTTGAAAATCTTCTTCTCCCAAACCATAAAGCCTAGAGCTTTGATATTTGGTACATATCATCAGCCATTGACCCTCTACCAAATTACTTAAAAAATTGGCCCTTTTCTGTGCAATCCCTAATTTTAGTTAGGTATAAATAATGATATCTTTGAAAACCTTCTTCTCCTAAACCATTAGGCTTACAGCTTTTATACTTGGTATGTATTGATGTCTATACTTCAAAGCATTACCATATTCAGGGAATTAGTGCTATATGGTGGGATCATCAATATTCCTAGGATTAAAGAGAAATCTGTAAACATCTTCTCCAAAATAATTAGACAGAGGGCTTTGCCATTTTGTTTATATCATAAAGCCATGAACCATCATACTCAGGGGAGCGATTTAGGACCATCATGGTCCTCGTTTCATTTGCGTGCTCTAACACAAGAACCAATTGACCTACAAACCTGGTGCTTCAAACAATTGTTGCCACTGATTGAAGGAAGTGCCCTATTGATCTTTGGTCATATAGGTCAAAAGTCAAGGTCACAATTGAACTTTGAAAAATGTTTCCATGCTTTTTTTCATAGGCCATTTGACCTTGGACCTTGAAACTCTATATACATGTTATCAGTGGCCCATGGAAGTACCTTATTGTTTTTTGGTAATGTAGCTAATTGGAACAGTGCTACTTGAGTGACAATAGGCTGAAGGGTATGAGTCCACTTTGTGACAATTTTAGCTAAAGTAGCATTACTCCTTAACCAATTCCCAAATAGTGACGCATTTGGACACCCCTAAAGAAAAACATTTGGGAAAACATTGTGTAAAATTAAGAAATTGTAAGTGGAAAAAATCTGAAATTCCATAATCTTTAAATTGTCAACCGCAACTCCTTTCAATTTGGACCAGTCTAAAATTTTGCTGTCCGGATAGAAAATGGATAAATGGATAGAAATATTAAATATATTTTTCAAGGATTTTGAATGATCAATATTTGGAAGAATCATTTGTTTCATGACCAGCAAAAGGTAAAGGTAACTGTAAAACAAAAGCTAAAAGATCTGTTAACCCTTGTCATGCTGCATAAATTACCTTACTGAATTGCGGTAAAACCAAAGGGCTGAAAGCACTAATAGAATTTGTTATTAAAAAAACGATATTTCTTTTAGAAATCAACTTCATACACAACTCTGGCAGGAAAAATACAAGCAGGAGGTGAAGACCAAGATCAGACTGCACTTATGTGCAGGCTGATCTTGGTCTACAGCTCCTGCCAAAACCCGGAATATTCTGGGTTAAGCATGACAAGGGTTAATAAATATAGTTTTAGTTATATCAAAATAGTAATGGCTGTCAGACATATAAACTAATATGTTGAAGCTTTTTTGAGATATTTACATTCATAACCTTAAATAATTTCATACTATAGTATTTATAATGTACAATTTTGTGAAAATGGGATTGATGTTAGATTTGTGTAATATAATAATTGCAATACTTCAAAATAGAGTATTTTCATTGGCCCAAATCGTATCACGTGATCAAATCAATTGCACTTTATACCTCTATAAAAGGCAGAACTATTTTCGACAAAAATAGAAACAAACAAGGTCAGGGATTTCCGATATTGGGAATTCACTTCCAAGAAATACCAAACTTGTTTTGTTACTATTTATAGTCATCACCTTTTGAATTTCGATTTCCTAGAATTCCTATATACTTCCATGGATTTTCAATAAATAGATAAACAAATAGTGTCCTTATAACAATTATAATGTTCGTTTTAAACATGAAGATTTCGAAAAACTCACCTTTATTAGCCGTAAATCCGAGATGTCGAATCGGCTTCGCCACATCAGCATGCATCTTGTCCATGAGGTAGGTTTATATTTCTTGTCTATTACAAAGCATCTATTCATAATTCTAACTGTTATCGACCCAGATATCATAATTTACAGAGTTTAAAGTTAGTATTTCCTCATAATAATTCCAAATAAATCCAACGAATGTTCGAATTTCCATTTCAAAAAACCCAAGCGACGAAATAAAATGTCCGCCGTTACAACGACTCAAGCGATAAACTGTGTCAATGTATCCATACGCTTGTCAAAGAAAAGTAACTCCGTCCACAGTTTGTTTATTTGTTTTTATTTTCATCTCTCTATCCGTTTCGGTTTTGAAAATAGACGTATTGCAATTATATGGGCCGAGTGTATTTTTCACTGCGTTTATTGGAGTATAAAGTGCAATTGCCTTAGCACATGGCTTAAACATAACGCCCTACGGGCGTTATTTGCCATGTAATAAGGCAATTGCACTTTATACTCCAATAAACGCAGTGAAAAATACACTCATCCCTATATTAAATGCAATACTCAAATATCAAAATGGAAGGAAGATTCTGTAATTATAAAGATTTGTGAAAACATAGTGGAAAATGAAGAAATTGCTTGATATAAAGAAATTTTTAGCTCACCTGAGCAAGAAGTGCTCTGGGGGAGCTATTGTGATCGGTTATTGTCCGTCATCCGTCCGTCCATCCGTCTGTTCACAATTACAAAAAAATCTTCTCCTCCTAAACTAACCATGGAATTTCAACAAAACTTCACAGAAATGATCCTAAGGTCATGCTCTTACAAAATACTTCAAAGAATTGAAATCCGTGAAGAACTCTAGTTGCAATGGCAACGGTGTGAAAAACTTTTAAAAATCTTCTCCTCCCAAGCCATAAGGCCTAGAGCTTTGATAGTTAGCACAAATCATCATCTATTGACCCTATACCAAAATAATTCAAAGAATTACCGTATTATGAAAATTAGCCCTTTTCTTTGTGAATCCTGATTTTACATAGAAATAAAGAAGGAAATCTTCAAAAATCTTCTTCTCCCAAACCATAAGGCCTAGAGCTTTGATATTTGTTACAAATCATCATCTATTGACCCTTTACCAAATTACTTCAAGAATTACCGTATTCTGAAAATTAGCCCTTTTCTGGGGGATCCCTGATTTTACATAGAATCAAAGAAGGAAAACTTTCTTCTCCTAAACCATAAGGCCTAGAGCTTTGATATTTGGTACATATCATCATATATTGACCGTCTACCAAAATACTTCAAAGAATTATCATACTCTGAAAATTAGCCCTTTTCTGGGGGATCCCTGATTTTACATAGAATCAAAGAAGGAAAACTTTCTTCTCCTAAACCATAAGGCCTAGGGCTTTGATATTTGGTACATATCATCATATATTGACCGTCTACCAAAATACTTCAAAGAATTATCATACTCTGAAAATTAGCCCTTTTCTGTGCGATCCCTGATTTTAGAAAGGAATAAACAAGGAAATCTTTGAAAATCTTCTTCTCCCAAACCATAAAGCCTAGAGCTTTGATATTTGGTACATATCATCAGCCATTGACCCACTATCAAATTAGTTAAAAATTTAGCCCTTTTCTGTGCAATCCCTAATTTTAGTTAGGAATAAATAATGATATCTTTGAAAACCTTCTTCTCCTAAACCATTAGGCTTACAGCTTTTATACTTGGTATGTATTGATGTCTATACTTCAAAGCATTACCATATTCAGGGAATTAGTGCTATATGGTGGGATCATCAATATTCCTAGGATTAAAGAGAAATCTGTAAACATCTTCTCCAAAATAATTAGACAGAGGGCTTTGCCATTTTGTTTATATCATAAAGCCATGAACCATCATACTCAGGGGAGCGATTTAGGACCGTCATGGTCCTCTTGTTTCATTTGTCACAATGTTTTCTACAAAGAAATTAGTTTAGATTTAAGATTTCATAAACTTTAAATTGTCATCTGTAACCCCTTCAATTTAGACCAGTCTAAAATTCTAATAGAAGCAAACAGTTTTAACTCTGGTCAGCCTGCACAATCTAAGTTGTCAGACCATGGTCCATACTTGTGCAAGTCAAAGATTCCTTTTGCATACGTCAGGTTTAAAGTATTAACTCATTATTTCAGCTGAAGCCAAAGATCTGAAGGAGTCCTTCTTTCGAGCAAAGGAAGAAGTTGAAAAACTAAAGGAAGAGAGGTAAAGTTAATCATAAATGATGCTCTTGATCTCATGAATAGTTGAATCTGTATAGCATTATTATATCATGGTATTCTAATACTGATATGTTACAAATACAGGATAATTTTTTGTTTCAGTGAAAGATTTATCTTTCATTAAGTCAACAACAAAAAATAAACAATTACACTATTTCTTTAATGAAAAAAAAATGACAAAATATAATACTTCACGGGGAAAATTATTTAAAGATGTGTTGATGTCCTGAACATTGTATCGTTTAAGTTACCACAAAAAGGCTTTACATAAAGGTCAAAGGTCAAAATTCACATCCAGTCTAAATGAATGATATGGTTTTTCATTTACTTTTTATATTGACAGGGATGCTTTTTCAATAATGTCAAATAGCTACGGCCATAGCACAGTTGGTAGCGTTTTGGAATCTCAATCATGAAGTCCAGGGTTTGATCTCCAGTCACGGCAAATATGCTTTTCGACATTTGTTTCTCACCAATTGGTAGATAATCATGTACCTAACTGGAATGAGCAGCTGGAGACACTGAAAGAATCTAATGGTAGTACTGGTGTGAAAAATACCAGGAATTCATTGTTAGGTGTTCCAGCCACCTGATATGACTGAAATAATGTTGTTAAAAACCATTCTAACAAACAGATTAATAATGTCAATGGAAAATGCCAGAAACATGGTGGAAAATACAGACAATCATTTTAATCTGAAAAGAGTCTAAAGGTTCTAAATGGAATCATAATTCGCTCATCAGGATATATTTTATTGTCATATTGTCTGCCAAATAGGTAAATTGCCATGAAAATTGAAATTCAGCTCGAAAAACAATTCAACATGATAGGAGATGCAGATTTTACTGATATGAGATAAACTTTCAGATTTATATGAAATAAAGAACAGACAAAGTTGGGACTTTATTACAAACTTGTCTTATCCAGAAATTTTGAATTTTCCGTTTTTTGAAATAACAAAAGTTGACTGTACTTAGATTATAAAATTTAATCTGTTAGTTTTGAAAATTCATGGTTTCTAAAAAAAGTTACTAGAAATAACATAAAAAAGTAGACTGTTCAAATTTTGAAACTATTTCAGAACATGTATTTAACATGGGCCAAAGTGAAAGAATCTGTCTCACACAAAAGCAGGGTTCTCCCCAGGCCATTATGGCGTATCGGCCCCGATACGCCTTCATTAATTAAGAGAGTTTGCCGATACGCCTTCAGATCGCCGATACGCTTTAATTTGGTCACCGATACGGCTTAAATTCAAGCAGAAGAAAGGGTAAAGCAAACCATTAAAATTGGCTGCAGAAGCGCGGACACGACAGGCTGTTTATCTATAATGTTGTATGCCACGTATTGCATAACATCTCTATTGATAAGACCCTTACACTCTTACTAATTGGTGATTATCGATTTTTCTCGCGTTTCCCACTGGTACCTCGCTATCAGTCACCAAGCATGATTGGTACCAATATGAAAACAATGAATTCAAAATGGCGACCCGGTTCCGGAAAATTGTCACTTCGGCTGAGATTGGTCTAGTTAAAAGTAAAAGATGTGGTTATTTGATGTGACAACTATCAAACTAAAGCCACAGTGGTTTAAAATTTAATTTTTTGAAGGAAAGATTCATTGGGTCAGTTTATTTCATACATTGATTGCTGAAAACATACCCTTTTCGCGTTCTTTTTTCCTTACGAGAATTTGCCAAAATAATAATGACAGATTTGTATAGAAGCCATCCTAGTTATACTAAGCTCTTGTTTTCAACTCAGTTTAATAATTACACACATGTATCTTCTGGAATAAGTCCATTTATTTTTTATCCAACATGGAGGGCATTATCTCAAACATTCGTACCCTTGTTTGTTCAACCCATTTTTTCAATAAATTTGTTTTAAAAGTTTGATGAAAAAAATTATTTTACTTTTAGTAATCATCTAATAATATCTCATCCTCTCATGTTTTTTACCCAAAAACAAATAATACCCCAATAAAAATCAAAGTGCTGAAAGCACTTCAAGAAAAGAATGCCTTAAAAGACCAATTAGGGATTTCTTTTTATAAAAAGTAATGGTTTAATAATTATTTAGAATCAGGAAAAGATCATTCACGCTATAATATTAGGAAAACAAAATCCTCTTTTGAAAATCAAAGTGCTGAAATCACTTAAAGAAGAGAAGAGTAAAGACACTTGTTTAACCCTTTCCTGTTTTTCAAAATTTTAGACCTTTCCAATTTCAAAGAAGTTGCAGACAACAATTAAAAGTGAGTGTAATTTGAAAAGTAACCAACCTATAGGATAGAAAATATTGTGGGATAAGAAGAAATTGCTTGTTAAAAGCAATTTCTTCTTATCTCACAATATTTTCTCAAGTATAAAAAGTCAGGGACGTAAAATCCAGGGATTAACCAGGAAAGGGTTAATAAATTTGATCAAGTTTCATGTTATAATTTGAGAAATAAGGTTGGACACTGCTGATATATATACATTTTTTATTAACTTATTGAAATCAAATAGCTGAAAGTACTGTTAGAAGAATAGTTATAGTGTCAGACAGTCGAAGACTTCTGAATGGGCAAATAATGAGCATTTCAAATTTTACACAGAGAATCTAATGGAGCTCTTTAAGATGCAAAATTTTAAAATGAAACCAGGTATTTCACACAGGAACCTTATAAATACATTTTTGAAATTACTGATAATATTTTCTATTTTTTTTTCTGATGAAGGGCATTTTTTGTCAATCCAACACTCCATGCTTTTTTAAAGAGTCCTCAAGGATATGATTTTTGGACAGACTTGATAAAATGGCCAAGCATGAAAAGCTAATCCTATCTGATAGACAAGCACTTGACACTTTTTTTTACTCATGAGACTTTTGGGTATATTCTTTCATTATCTTTCCTTTTCACATCCTTTTTATGAGACAATTTAGTGCCCTTTCCAACAAATAGGATAGAGAGTTGAAGTAAGCTGAGTAATGTCACAATTGGCTGGTATCAAAATAAGCCTCAGAATAGATAAATCAACTTATAATAATTAAAAGGTTGAAGAATATAATTCAAGAATAACTCTCAATAAAACAACAAGATGTCAATAATCAAGCTAAAAAGCACTTTTAATCACCTTTATTATGTATAGTCATACCAAGATGTTAACAGACAACACGCCGCGCATTTGCCACTACGCCTTCAAAAATTTCTGGGGAGAACCCTGAAAAGGATGACCTTTTACCAATTGTTGGCACTTTGCATGTTTATTTTCACTAAATATAAGTTTAACATTGTCATGCTAATATTTGTGTTGTACAACATTTTTCCATACAGCATTAATTATACTGTTTTAATCAATTGCCATACAATCCATTTTTCTCAAGATAGGATGTCAAGGAGTAATTGTGAAAAAATGAAGAAATTGCTTGTTGCAACCAATTTTTAGCTCCACTGGCTGAAGGCCAGTGGGCTATTGTCATGACATGAGGTCTGTTGATCCGTAAAATTTTACTTTAAAAATCTTCTCCTCAGTGAGTACAGAATAGTATTCAACAGAATTATCAGAAACTATCCTCTGTAGACCCTTTATCAGATTCCTTAGCAGAATTTTGGTTGGATTAAAAACATGGCTTTAATGGGCAGGGCCAATTTTCATGTATGACGAAAGCTGTGAAAATCTTCTCAGAAAGCAGTTGATGGATTTTAGTTAAATTTCACATGAATGATCCTTGTGCGACCCTTTACCAGTTCCCTTCAAAGAATTTTGATCCAATGAAAAACAAGGCTTAAATTGGCAGGGCTCATTTCCACAGTAGTGAAAACTTCAAAAATCTGTTTTTATCAGAATCCATTTGATGGATTTCAACCAAATTTCACAGTGACTCTTTATCAGATTATTCAAAATAATTTTGATTGGATGATTAACATGGTTTTAATAGGTATGGTTTATTTGTATTTCGAATGTAGTGAAAATTTAAAAAAAAAAAAATTCAGAAACCAATAGATTGATTTCAACCAAATTTCACATGATTTATACATCGGAGAACCTTTATAAGAGTACTTTAAATGAATTTGATTTCTTGCAAACCATGGCTGTTGAGGGGGCTTATTTCCACATATGGTATATACAAACAACTTTAAAAATCTTCTTTTGTTAAATAATGAAAAGTTTGAAATGCTTCTCTTGAACTATGTCTAGATTTTAGTGACAGATATGGTAAAGATGATTCATTTTCTATTGAATTCCTGAAAACACCATTTTAAGGTCACCTTAACAAAGGTTATGGTGACCTATGGGGATTGTGTTTTGTCCACTGTTGTCCATCTTGTGTGTCGTGCATTAACTTTTTACCTTTTCAACTTCTTCTTTAGAACACTTGGATAGATTTCAATCAAACTTAGCAGGAAGCATCCTCATTGGAAGGTGCTTCAGATTTATACATGTCATGGAGTTATCTCCCTTGGGGGCCCGATAAAGGACCAAAAAGGGGCGCAAAAGGGTACATCTTTAAAAATCTTCTTGTCTTGAACAATTTGTTTGATTGGAACCATATTTGGTATTTAAAGTTTTAGGGCAAGGACTATCAAGTTTTAACAATGAAAAAAAATCTGTCAAGATATGGCCATGCCTGGGGGGGGGGGGGGGAGTGTGTGTGTGTGGGGGGGGGGGGTACACAAGCTTACATAGTGACAATTTTGAATATCTTTTTCTACCAAACCATAAGACATTCAGCACTGATATTCGGTATGGGGCATCATATGGTGGACTTCAATTAAGATTGTATAAATTATAATCCCAGGGTCAAAATTAGCCATTCCTTGACATCACATGTTAAACATTGGCTAATGTAGTGAAAACTTTAAAAGATCTTCTTCTCTCAAACAGAAAGGCTTAGAGCTTTGATATTTGGTATGTAGAATCATCTGGTGGATCTCTATCAAGATTGCATAAATCATGACCCAATAGGTCATAATTAGCCCATCCAGGACATTGCAAGTTTTACATAGGGCTTATATAGTGAAAGTTTTAAAACTCAACTTCTCCCATATAGGAGAGCCTAGAGCTTTGATATTTGGTGTGGACCTCTATCAAGATTGTGTAAATTATGGTCCTACGAAAAAAAATAGCCCATTTGAAGACATTGCAAGTTTCGCATAGGCTTGTCTAGTGAGAACTTTGACAAAATCTTCTCCCAAACAAAAAGTCCTAGAGCTTTGATATTTGGTATATAGCATCATCTGGTGAACTTTTATCTGCTTTTGTGCTATTTGGACTGGGGTGAGCAATAAGGCCCTATGGGCCTCTTGTCTTTAATTAATACATTCTTGCCTGCAGAGCAATACAGGAGCACCTCTAGTTCATCGTCCACATTATTTTAAGACCCAGAAAGACAGAGAAAATTGTATCAACTTGAAATTGTCTTCTGCAACTTTGTCAAATTTGGACCAGCCTAAGATTTTGTTGATTGGTAATGGGCTATAGATGGATTATTTCATGCACTGATTAATGTTAAACATTGAGATGAAAGATTTTGTAAATCATTTGTTTACACACATTTTATAGTACATTTTAGACATTCACTTTTAGATATTTACTGATATGTGAAAAAAACACCCCTAGTCTGATGTTGTTTTACCCCTTAATTGTTTGCATGTTTTTAGAGAAGCTATGATCACCTCCCACCAGAACAGAATAGAACAATTACGTGAGAGTTTTAAAGAGAAACTAGCAGAGGCTGACTCCTGGCATGAAAAGGTGATGCTTTTAGATCATGTGACGTTTGGAAAATATGTGTTATAGGAATGCGTCAGAATTTTCTAATAAATGATTAACCCTTTACCAGAAGGCAAAATATTAGACTGATCCAAATTGAAAAGATTTGCAGATGACACTTTAAAGGTTGTGAGTTTTTAGATTTTTTCAACTTTCTGGGTAGAAAATATTGTGAAAATGAAGAAAATGCTTGTGACAAGCAATTTCTCCATTTCATAAGATGTTTTCCTAATAGGTTTTCTTGAGGGACATCCAAAAGCTTCATTGTGAGGGAATTGGTTTATAATTTGCATTGTTCTAATTGAGTTGGATATATTTGGATGATAAATTAGTCTAACATTTTGTGTACTCTTTAGCTATGGTCTCTAAAAATACCTGAAATCAATACTGAACTTTGGATGCCATGGCAGCCAAAAGACAAAAAAAAAAATTGAAAAACTTTTTGTCCCAAACCATGAGGCCTAGAGCTATCATGTCCAATCATCTTATGACTCTCTTTTAAAATTCTTCAAATTATAATTCATGGATCAGCAAGGATACTTTATTGTTGGTTACATGATTTTACATAAGGTGATTTTTATGAATCGTCTCCACCATAACCACAGCCTAAAGCTTTAAAAAGTTGCATGCAAAATCACCTTATGTTATTGTACCAAAATACTTTTTTGGTAGAAATATTGTTATTACTCTTGGACTATCCTAAGCCTTATGTTTTAGCTTCCTTGATTTTATATAGAAGATAAAGAAGGAAATCTTTAAAAATCTTGTCTGCCTAAACTACAAAGGCTTATATTGATTCCAGATTTACATAATTTTTGTGCGGTCAAATAGCATGTAGAATCTTATAATGGTACTCTACTTGATTACCTAAAATTATAAAACTCTGGAATCAATTTAAGTCTTTAGTTTCTGAAAATCTATTTCCAATCCATTACGCCTAAACTTTTCAGATGTGTAGTGTTTATAAAAGCATTATACACCCTTCAAAAAATAATGGCAACTTTGTTATCCTTTAAACCATTCCCACTCAATGAGGCTTTTAGACGCCCTCAAGAAAGAATGCTTTTGAAAACATCGTAGAAAATGAAGAAATTGCTTGTGACAAGCAATTTCTTCATTTTACACAATGTTTTCAACCCAGAAAGTTGAAAAAAATTAGAGTTTCATAAACTTTAAATTGGCGTCAGCAACTCCTTTGAATTTGGACCAGTCTAAAATTTTCTTGTGTGGGAATGAGTTAATATGATTGCATAATTTGTCAATCAGACAGACAGCATTTTCTAGAACTGAAAATCCTAAGGTTTATTTTTTCAATGAAGCAGGGTTTCCTGAAAATAGATTTGATGTGTAGTTAGAATGACCATTTAATTTTGAAAAAATTAAGCCCAAAAGGGAAATGTTCCTGTCATGGTTAGCCTGTATTGAGATTTGTGTGATAGGTCAATTTATTTTATATTAGCAAAACCATCACTGAAGTACTTTTTCAGTGTGTCACTTAGTCATGTTGCAGGTTTTTTTTATTTATTGAAAATAAGTCTTTTCATTAGTAAAGCAAAGTATGAGTTATATTATAAATATTTTATTGAACTCATTCCTACCCAATCCCACTTTTTAACACCTCTCAGAAAAGCTTTGAAAAAAAAAATATTGTGAAAAATGAAGAAATTTCTTCATTACCCACATTTTCTTAAGGCACAAGACAAAGATAATTAATATTTCATCAAATTTAAATTGTCGTTTGCAACATCCAGTCTAAAATTGTGTTGTCTGGTAAAGGGTAAATTGGTTAGATTAAATTATCCTTCAGAAAGGGAATTCAAATATGTTATTAACTGTTATGCCTTTTACTGTCAATATACTGTTTATAAGAATGCATTTTAAGCTTGGAGAAAATGCAAGATACTGATAAAGCCTGAGTATGGTTGACATCTGCCTGCTAAAAGTATTTGGCATGCATGACATTTCCAACCATTACACATGTGCGCCAAGTAAAGACTCAGATCAGTCTGTGCATCCGCATGGTCTGATCAGAGTCTTTACTCTGCGCACTGTAGATAGATACTGACTCAAAGCTTCTTTAAACAATCAGCGAATATTCTAATTGCCCTGAATGGCTGTCCAGGGTGCTCAATGTGTGCGAGTCATGCACATGCGAAATGGTTGGAAATGTCACGCATAGGCTCATTTGTAAAATCTCTGTTACTGGTATTCATCTGAACTATGGAATATATGTTAACCATTTAAAGACCAATATGTATCATCAAGGGCATATCTCTAAATTAATGTTTGTATCAATTATGCCCCTCTTTTGACTTACTCCCTTCTTTCAATTGCCTACACTCAACAGCCAAGCATAAGACATCTGGATGCAATCTCTCCTTTATCAGCATTTTAAACCATTCCCTCACAATTCTGCTTTTTAAGCCTTTGTTAAAAAAAGGCTTTGTAAAATATTGTGGAAAATGAAGCAATTGCTTTTTACAAGTAATTTCTTCATTTTACACAATGTTTTCTACCCAAAAAGACAATTTTTGTTAAAATTCCATGAACACAAATTGCCACCTGCAATTTCTTTCAGTTTTGACCTGTCTAAAATTTTGTCAAGTGGTAATGAGTTAATAAAGAAATATGTGTTGATTCCTGTTGATAGCAACAGTTTTAATTAATTTGAGAGAGTTATGTCATAACAAGAATTATATGTTAAAAAAAACTTTCAGACACTATAAAATTAAATGAATTATGACAAAGTTGCCCTTTTTGATAATTTTTTTTTTCAATATGATATACATTCATTATATATACAGCTAGAGGCAGCCATACAGAAAGAGAAAGAGAGACATGCAAGAGAACTACAGCAATTAGAAACAAGATTGAAGGAGAGTTTTGTTATGGTGAGACTTGAGTTTAGTTTGCTTTTTGTATCTGAATGTTCTTAACCCATTCCCACACAATGACGCTATTTGATGCTCAAGAAAACAACTTGGGAAAAAAAACATTGTGGACTACAAGCAATTTCTGCACTGTCCATAATGTTTTCTACTCTAAAGTGTCATCTGCAACTGCTTTCAATTTGGACAAGTATGAAATTTTGTCATGAGGTAATTTGTTAATAGGCTTTACCTAAGCTCATGAGTAGATCTGTAAAACATCATTTAAGAACTTGTTTTTGTGCCAATTTGTTTTAGAGCATATTAATTTGGTAAACTTCTGTAAATATTTATTTTAAATTGAGTTTTTCTTTTGTAGGATTTTAACTTTTATTCTGAGAATTGCATTGTTTTCTGGATTCTTTTTAAATACTTTTAATAGCCTTATATTCTTATGGTTAACCCTTTTTCATTGTAAGCAATTTTAGACTGATTCAAAAGTTGCAGACGACAATAAAATAAAAATTGGGTCCAATTTGAAATGAAATCATCATATGTGGTAGAAAATTTTGTGGACAAAGAAGAAATTGCTTGCTATGTTTTCTCAAGTATAAAATCACAGCAACATAAAATCCTGGGTTTGTACAGGAATGGGTTAAAGATGAAATAAGTTATAGTATATCTAAAGATGGAGATAAGATTTTGAACATTTGTTGTATGAGTAAGTGATTGAGAAGGATGAGAACAGAATTGATAAAAAAAAAATTCATTCACCAGAAAGTTAAACTAATGTACATAAAACTATATTGTAGGAATTAGAGATAGAGAAAGGTAAATACAGAGAATTGATGAAGAAATATCAGTTAGAGAGTCAGGGATCAGAAGAAAAGGTTGGTTGATTTATTTGGGAGTTGATCGATAGCTGGCCTTGTGCACTTACTCCTTTGGCCCCATGGCTACAGCTTGCACTAACTTTACTTATAACATTTAAGAGACCAAAGCAACAAAAATGTTTCACTTGAATGGCACCAATGTTGGAGTTCAAAGTTAACTTCTTATCTAAATGAATTATTTCCCGGGTCTACTAATTATGAGATTGACAGCAAGGTTTGGTGGATTAGTATGATACCAAGGAACATGAAAGTCTTTGAAAACTATAAATTTGAAATACAAGCCATCTTTTGTCAGATGTGAATCAGCCTTGTCAACTTTGTAAGATTCATTCATTACCAGATAACAAAGTTTAAGATTGGTCAATTTGCTGAGAAGTCAAAGAGGTCATTTTAAAATGAATTTCAATTTAAAAAATAGAAAAGAAAAAAAAGATGACTATTTAGATTAAAAAAAAATTGAAGAAAAGATGAATTTGCTTGTCAAATGATTTTTTCTTTTTATGATGATTGTTTTTTTTTCATGAGTGTGTCAAAATACAGGATTATGTGGTCATGGGTGAAAGGCCAATTTCTTTACCCTCTCTGCTGTGTAGTCGTCATGAAATGCATTAAATTGTAATGAAATAGGATAAACTTTATGCCAGAGAATTGAAGTATTTTCTGGTGAATATATTCATTGTAGAATACTTCAATTGACCGATAGCTGGCCCTGCCAACTTACTCCGAGAGGAAGTTCTACAATGTTAATCAGCGTAATTTTGCAAAATGTATAGCCAGTAGCATGTAACAAAAAAAAATGATTAGTTGATGACCTATATTTCTTAACTACAGTCTGAATAAGCCATACTTACAATGTTTAAGTCGCCAAACCAACAGAAATTCTTTTTGAAAAATAAGCGGCCAATTTCAGAGTTCAAACTTTACTTCCTGTCTAAATGAATGAGTAGATTGATTGAATGTTTCTTTGATTATTGGCCCCGATTAATAAATCACTTGCTCTTAATAGTTGCTTAAATGTTTTGTTCTATTCATTGTCAAAGATGGAATTAGAGCAGGTTCAGAGGGGGGGGGGTGTGACCCCCCCCTTTCTAGCCTATTTATTACATTTTTGTGGAACATTCAATAAGAAAGTTTCACCACCCTTTACAGAAGACATGGATTCGCCCTAGAATGTTTTATAGCAAATGCAGATGAACACTTTAAATTTCTTTCATACTGTGATAACCTAGAGAAAATGTTGTAGACCCATCACACCAGACAAACTTTCATTCATTAGTTATAGATTGCAATATTCATTAACTTCATTAAATTATTTCCTACCCTTTAAGGCCCCACATCAATAAGATTGGGGCATATTGTTTTGCTAATGTCTGTCTGACTATGCATAGTAAACCTACCATAATGCTTAACATTTTGCTGTTATTCAAATTTCATTTAATCCATTCCCACACAATGACGCCTTTCGACACTTCAGAAGAAAAACAATAGTGAAAATGAAGAAATCAACCCAGAAAGTTGAAAAATCTAAAATTTCATAAACTTTAAATTGTAGTATGCAACTTCTTTAAATTTCAGTCTAAAATTTTGCAGTTTGGTAATGGTTTACCCCTTGTCATGCTGAACACGGAATATTTCTGTTTTGGCAGGAGGTATAAACAAAGATCAGCCTGCAGATAAGTGCAGTCTGATCTTTGTCTACCCCTCCTGTTTGTCCCCTTTCAGCCAGAGTTGTTTAAATAATTAATTTTCAAAAGAAATATTGATCCTCATTAAAATCTTTCAGTGCTGTCAATCCTTTGAATCTAAAGAAGTTCTGTATATGATTTTATTTCAGCATGACAAGGTTGAAGATACATGGCTCAAATTTGCGATAAAGGTTTTCAGAAAAAAAAAAACGATTTAATGTATTCCCACACAAAGATGCTTTTGGTAGCCCCTCAAGAGAAACATTTGGGAAAACATTGTGTAAAATTTTACAACTTTACACAATGTTTTCTACCCAGAAAAGTGAAAAAATGTAAAATTTCATTAACTATAAATTGTTGTCTGCAACTGCTATCAATTTGGACCAGTCTTAAATTTTGTCTTGTGGGTTAACCCTTTCCTGTTCAACCCTGTGATTTTAATTTGAGAAGACATAGTAGAAAAAGAAGAAATTGGTTGTAACAAGCAATTTCTTCTTTTTCCACAATCTTTTCTACCCGACTGAATGGTTATTTTTTTTAAATTAAACCCATTTTAAATTTTTGTCTGAAAAACCTCTGAATTTGGACAGGTAAAAAATTTTGTTAAACAGGAAAGGGTTAAAAGGCTTGATCATTCTCATCTGTAGCAGCAGATTTGCTGTCTTCATTTTCTGATATCTCTGTTATTTCTATAGGCTTCTGCTTGAAACAGAATATATCAAGGGTAAATTGTGATACTGTTGTAAATGTCTAAACATTGTATAGACACTTAGAATAGTATTGCGATTGAATATGTTTACTTTGAATATGTTTATGTACAAATTATGTCCCTTTTTGGACTTTGATATATCATTTATTATCAATTAACCCCATAGCAGTGATTTTGTAGAAAACAGGATCTATTACCACCAATTTTTACTTTATCAAAATTCATTCTTTTTTACTTGGCCTTCTAAATACTAATAAGTCAAATATTGATACATGCATGTTGGTATGTTTTATAATCTAACCCATTCACACAGAGTCCTGCCTTTATTTACCCCTCAAGAGAACTGCTTTGGAAAAGAAAGAGGAGAATTATCCACAATTTCGTCTACCCTAAAAGATGAATATTTTTCAATACAAACACATATGAAATGCAATCTGCAACTTCTTTCAGTTTGTACGAGTCTAAATTTTGTGTTGTTTGGTAATAAGTGAAGATTTATCATTTCAGCTAAGAGCCCAACTTGCCTCTATAGAAAGTCGTTACAAAGCAGAGATATCTGACTTGAATGAGCAGCTGGCAGAAAATAAGAGAAAATCTAAAGAGATAGAAGATGAACTTAGAAAAGAGATAGCAAGTTTAAAAGACATTATAAAAGATTTAGAAGCTAGACTAGGTAAGATCAATTACATTATATATTACACAGTAGAGAAATTGATTATTATTACATGAGAAATGAAAAGATTTAACCCTTTCCAGTTCAAACCCGGATTTTACATCACTGTGTTTTTATACTTGAGAAAACATTGTGGAAAAAGAAAAAAATTACCTGAGACAAGCAATTTCTCCTTTGTGCCACAATAATTTCTACCGCATAGGACATTTCATTACAAATTGTATCCAAGTTTGAATGTTGTCTGCAACCTCTCTAGATTTGGTTCAGTCTAAAGACGGGACAGATATAAGCCATAACCAGATGACAAGATTTTAGGCTGAATTTCAAAGAAGTTCTCAGATGACATTTATTTTCAATTTAATTTAAAAACTCTTCCAATTTGGGAAGAAAACTTTGTGTACAAGAAGTAATACATTACTTGTCTCAAACAATTTCTTCATTTCCTTACTTTATTCCAAAGCTTTTTTCCCGTGTACATCAACAGTTTCTTTAAAGGACATTTCCTCCCAAACCACTGGGCCAATTTCAACAATCTTTGGCAGAAATGTCCCTTAGATGGCATTCTTTTAAAGTAGCTAAAGGATTTGAAATGTTTTGAAAACTCTGTCATATGGGCGGAGGGTGGAGTGTTAAACATAGAATTTCTAAACACCTCCTCCCAAACCATTAAGCCAATTTGAACCAAATTTGGCACAAATATTCCTTAGGTCATCTTTCACAATTGCTAAAAAAAGATTGCTAAAATCTTGACTTTTGGATCCCCATGTAAAAGCCTATATATGTATAAAGTATTATTAGGACCACTTGTATCATAACCCTAAGCTTAAAATTAGATTTGACTGTTGAAAGAGAAATAGCTTGTATTATATACCTAGCTGTGAAATCTTGGGATTTCTCAGTGTAATAAATTATGATAACATCACTGGAGTGACAATATCACTTTTCAGTTTCACTCTCTTAGGAACTACTTTTTTTCCAACCTAGTGACATTATAAAGAGTCTATCAAAGAGATAAGTTTCGATATTTTAATAAAAAATAAAATGATATGGTATAGAGTAAATAGAATAATCAACTGGTTATTCCAGATATGAAAAAATATTTCACTTGGATGCGTTGTAAGGCGTTTAAAAAAACTTGTGCTGCGCACTCGTTTTTCAACACCTGACAATGCATCCTTGTGAAATATTTTTTAATATCTGAAATAACCAGTTGATTATCCTCTATTTATCTCAGGTGAGTACACCAGGGCCCATGGCCCTCATGTTTTATTAAATGTTGGTAAGCACAGAATTTAGTTAGTGAGTAAAGTTCTTGTTAACCTATTACAAGATGGCACAATTTTAATCTGGACCAAATTAAAAGAGGTAGAAGACCACAATTTTAGTTAATAATCTTTGTCGTTTTAGGAAGTAAACATTATTGATAATGAAGAAACTGCTTGTAACAAGCCATTTCTTGATTTTCCACAATGCTTTCCATAACTTTTTTGGAGTGCATCCAAAAGTCAAATTGCATGGGAATTGATTAAACATCTTTTAAAACATCTTTCAAAACATAATTTATCTGTCATCTGTCAGTGGTTGATAAAAATGTATATCAGGATCAGATATTATTGCATTTTTAAAGATGTTTGGCAGATTATTATTAGCTCTACTGGCCGAAGGCCACTAGAGCTAAAGCGATGGCTTTTTCCTGTCCGGCGTCTGTGTGTCAGTGTGTCCGTCCGTCGTCCGTCCGTTATACTTTTCCTCGTTTACACGATAAAGTCCACAGTTTTCATCGGATTCTCTTCAAACTTTCACACAATGATTGTACCATCATAAGGATCGTTCCTTTCGAAATTGGGTCAGATCCGTCAAGAAACACGGGAAAAGGGGCCTTATTAAAACTTAATTAAAAAATCTTCGTTTACGCGATAAAGTCCACAGTTTTCATCGGATTCTCTTCAAACTTTCACAGAATGATTGTACCATCATAAGGATCGTTCCTTTCGAAAATGGGTATGATCCGTCAAGAAACATGGGAAAAGGGGCCTTATGAAAATTTAATTAAAAATTCAATTAAAAATCCTCGTTAAAGCGATAAAGTCCACAGTTTTCATCGGATTCTCTTCAAACTTTCTCAGAATGATTGTACCATCATAAGGATCGTTCCTTTCGAAAATGGGTATGATCCGTCAAGAAACACAGGAAAAGGGGCCTTTATTAAAATTTAATAAAAAAATTCTTGTTAACACTCTAGAGTCCACAGTTTTCATCAGATTCTCTTCAAACTTTCACAGAATGATTGTACCAACATAAGGATCGATCCTTTCGAAAATGGGTATGATCAGTCAAGAAACATGGGAAAAGGGGCCTTATGAAAATTAATTAAAAAACTATTAAAAACCCTTGTTTACGCGATAGTGTCCACAGTTTTCATCGGATTCTCTTCAAACTTTCACAGAATGATTGTACCAACGTAAGGATCGTTCCTTTCGAAAATGGGTATGATCAGTGAAGAAACACGGGAAAAGGGGCCTTATGAAAATTTAATCAAAAAATCCTTGTTTACGAGAGAGAATCCACAGTTTTCATCAGATTCTCTTCAAACTTTCACAGAATGATTGTACCAACATAAGGATCGTTCCTTTCGAAAATGGGTCTGATCCGTCAAGAAACATGGGAAAAGGGGCCTTATGAAAATTTAATTAAAATTCAATTAAAAATCCTTGTTTATGCGATAGAGTCCACAGTCTTCATTGGATTCTCTTCAAACTTTCACAGAATGATTGTACCAACATAAGGATCGTTCCTTTCGAAAATGGGTCTGATCCGTCAAGAAACATGGGAAAAGGGGCCTTATGAAAATTTAATTAAAATTCAATTAAAAATCCTTGTTTATGCGATAGAGTCCACAGTCTTCATTGGATTCTCTTCAAACTTTCACAGAATGATTGTACCAACATAAGGATCGTTCCTTTCGAAAATTGGTCTGATCTGTCATTAAACAGGGGAAAAGGGGCCTTTATTAAAATTTAATAAAAAAATTCTTGTAAACACTCTAGAGTCCACAGTTTTCATCAGATTGTATTCAAACTTTAACAGAATGATTGTACCATCATAAGGATTGTTCCTTTGGAAATTTGGTCAGATCCATCTGGAAACACGGGAAAAGAGGCCTTATGAAAATTTAATCAAAAAATCTTTTAAGAAATACTCTTTAACACTCTGGAGTCAATAGTTTTCATCTGATTCCCTTCAAACTTTCACAGAATGATTGTACTATCATAAGGATTATTCCTTTTGAAATTAGGTATGATCCTTCAAGAAACACAGGAAAAAGGGGCCTTATGAAATGTTTAATAAAAAATTCTCATTAATAATCTAGAGCCAACAATTTACAACGGATTCTCTTCAAACTTTCACAGAATGATTGTACCATCATAAGGATTGTACCTTTTGGAATCGGATATGATTCCTCAAGAAACATAGGAAAAGGGGCCTTATTAAAATTTAATTCAAAGATCTTTGTTAACACTCTAGAGTCAACAGTTTTCATCTGATTGACTTCAAACTTTCACAGAATGATTGTACCATCATAAGAATTGTTCCTTTCAAAATTTGGTATAATCAGTCAAGGACCACGGGAAAAGGGGCCCAATTAAAACTGGATTGAAAAAGTCCTCGTAAACACAATAGAGTCCATAGTTTTCAACAAATTCTCTTCAAACATTCCCAGAATGATTATTACATTATGTGGATTGTTCCTTTCGAAAGTAGGTTTGATCCATCAAGTTTCATGGGAAAAGGGGCCCCATGAAAATTTAATAAAAAAAATCTTAGTTAACACATAATGGCCCTAGATTTCACCTGATTGACTTCAAACTTTCACATAATGATTGTACCATCATAAGGATTGTTCCTTTCAAATTGGGTCTGATCCCTTGAGAAACATAGGAAAAGGGGCCTTAGGAAAATTCATTTAAAAAAATCTTAATTAATGCTTGTAAGTCCACAGATGAGATGGGGTTGTCTTTATACTCAAACAGAATAATTATACTTTTGTAAGAAGAGTTCCCTTTGGAATTGGTTCAGATCCATCAAGTAACATGGGAAAAGGGGCTATATGAAAATTCAATTAATAAAAAACCCTGTTAACACAATAAAGCCCACAGCTTTGATCAGATTTTGTTGAAACTTTCACAGAATGATTGGAAGATCATAACTATCATTCTTTTCATAACAGGGTTTGAACTGTCAAGAAGCACAGGAAAAGGGGCCTTATGAAAATTTCATTTATAAATCCTTGTTACAAAGTCCAGAGCTTTCATCGGATTTTCTTCAAACATTCAGAGAATAATTGTACAATAATAATGATTGTTTATGTTTGCATTAGACCTGATCCGTCAAGTATCACAGGAAAAGGAGCATTATGAAATTTAATTTTGAAATCATTGTACCACAATAAAGTCAACAGTTTTCATCAGATTCTGTTAAAACTTTCACAGAATGATTATTCCATCATGAGGATTCTTTCTTTTCAAATTAGGCGTGATCTGTCTAGTATCATGGGAAAAGGGGCCTTTAGAGAATTTTATCTATAATCCTTGTAACCAAGTCCAGAGCTTTCATTGGATTTTATTCAAACCTTCACAGAATCATTGTACAATAATCACGATTGTTGAGGCTGACATAAGACCTGACCCTTCAAGTATCACAGGAAAAGGAGCCTTATGAAAATTTTATTTTAAAAATTTGACACCAAGATAAAGTCTGCAGTTTTCATCAGATTCTGTTCAAACTTTCACAGAATGTTTGTACCATCATAAGGATTGTTTCTTTCCAAATTGGGCCTGATCTGTCTAGTATCATAGGAAAAGGGGCTGTATGAAAAAGTATTACCAAATCCTCATAAACACAACAATGCCCTCAGTCTTTATCAGAATCTCTTCAAACTTTAATAGAATGATTGTACCATCATTTGGATTGTTCCTTTGTAAATTAGGTCTGATTGGTTAAGTGACACAAGAAAAGGGACCTTATAAAAATTTTTATTACAAAACATCATTATTACAATAAAGTCCTCAGTCTTTATCATTTTCTTCAAACTATCATTAGGATTGTTCCTTTGTACATTGGGTCTGATTTATTAAGTTTCACGGGAAAAGGGGCCTTATGAAAATTTAGTTACAAAAATTCTTGACACAATTCAGTCCACTGTTTTCATTGATTCTCTTTAACTTTTAAAGAATGATTCTACCTTCATTAGAATTGTTCTTTTTGAAATTTGGTTTGTTCTGTAAAGTATCATGAGAAAAGGGGCCCTATGAATATTTCACTATAATTCATTAACACAATAAATTCCACAGATTAAACAGATTGATTGTACCATCATTCCAATTGTTGATTTTGACAGTGGATCTGACTATAGCAAGGGTCTCATAAAAAGGGGCCTTATGAAAAACTCTCTTCAATATTCTGGTTAACACAATGATGTCCCTTGATTTCACCGGATTCACTTCAAAATTTCACAGAATGATTGTACAAATACTTAGATGGTTCTTTTCAGAACTGGGTACAATCCATCAAGTATCATGTAAAAAGGGGACATATGATTTTTTTTTAAATATTCTAGTAAACATAATGAATTCCCAATTTCATCGGATTCACTTTTAACTTTCATAGAATGATAAAACCAACAGTAAAATATCACGGGAAAAGGGGCCTTATGAGAACTTGAATTTAATATCTTTGTTAACACAATAAAGTCAACAGTTTTATTGGATTCTCTTCAAAGATGCATGGAATAATTGTGGCATTCGAAACACAGGAAAAGGGGCCTTACAGATTATCATTCAAAACATTCTTGTGTATGTGATTAAGATCACAATCATTATCAAGTTGTCTTTTAAATTTCACAGGACAATTGTCGGGTTGTAAGGAAAGTTCCTTTTGGAATGAAATTGATCCATCAGAAAACACAGGAAAAGGGACCTTATTGATTTTCATTCAAAACAATCCTATTTATGTGATTAAGTCCACAATTATTGTCAGATTCTGATGAAATATTCACAGAATGATTGTAGGGTCATAAGGTAATTTTCTTTTGGAAATGGAGTGGATCCGTCATGAAACATGGGAAAAGGGGCCTTGAGGATTGTTGCTTAAAGGTCAAATTCAAAGAAATTTTTATATTGTCTTTTCATTCATTATTTTTCAAGTATATGGTGTTAATTTAACACACAAACAATATTTTCGCGATTGCAGATCGTCCACATGTACAAAAACCAATTCGAAATGTCAAGATTTAATACTGCCCCAAAACAGCGCATCGCTTACTTCCCCTGTACATTCCCCAAACCGCTTATCTCCCCTGCATTTGTGACGTCATAGTAGAAGCTATCTGTTTTACATGTCCAATGGTTGCTGTACTAAATACAGGCGATAATACGTAAAAAATCGATTTTAAAGGAGAATAATGACGATCTGTGCCGCTTACGGTTGTAATGTTGAATCGGGGACTCAGAGGATCAGCATTTTTACGTTTCCGATTGATTTTAAAAGAAAAAAGTTGTGAATTCATAGCGGACAGCAGTGACAAATTTTGAGCCACCGAGTCATGCAAAGCTTTGTGTGAGACACTTTAATTTCAAGTTTTTGATCAGCCCGAAACTAGCAAATGACGTTGTTTTTAAGAACTTTCGACTCCGATTGAAACCTGATGCCGTGCCAACAATCTTGATCTCGGAGAACCGACGGGAAGAAGAACCGACATGCCGACCATCAGCTAGGGCAATTTCGAGGAAGAAGCTGCAACAGCGGTTAGATCAATTTGGTGAACAAATTGATATCTCGGCCATATATTGTGGGGGTTGGGATTATATAAAACAATGAACGAATCACATTATGGACCGATTTTTCGTGAGACAGCAGAACTGAAAGGGTTCCCATTTTGTTCATCTTGGATATTGTCCTTCCAATATATTGACCAAACGAGACTTTAAATAGAGGAGTGTACCGACCTATCAAATAATTCATTCAGCCCTGACCTGAGCTTATCAACTCTGACATTGGTTGCCATTTTTGTTTACCTTTATTTTTTATTATTTTTGATTTGGCGGCTTAAACATTGTAACTACAGCCTTTTCAAGCTGTAGTTACCACGTTTAGGTCATCAACCAACCATTTTACTTTTTTGTTACATGCTACTTGGCATAAATTTTGCAAAAGAACGCTGTTAAAAATCAAAGCGGAACTTCCTGTTGGAGTTCATGAGCGGAGACTATGAAGTAAAGGGCGGGCCAGCCATTGGTCAATTTTGACATATTCACGAAAACTGTGTGGCAAAATGAGAAATTAATAATTATAAGTCATTTCCCCTTATTCTCACCATTATCTCCTGTAGTCATACTCTCATTTTTCATTGATCCCATTCCAAAATGACATAATTTTAGACTAGTCCAAATTGAGAGGTGCTTTGAATTTAATTGCTGTTATCAACTACTTAGACCTGTGTTTATTATTGATATGAACATATTTCCCTCATAAACATACTGTTTATCTAGAATTCCAACAAATTTTCAAAATGTTCCTTTTACATGGTTGTTAGAAGGTATTTCCTTTTTTTTTATTACCAAAAAATCCATTTAGACACATTAAGGGGTCAACACTAACAGTGTTCCGGGATCCCTTAAAATTGGAAGGGACCCCCAGCAATTCCAGGCTAGAGATTCCATTAGGATCCTTCAATATTTCTCCAGTACAATAGATCTTAAGGTATCAACTAATGCTCCTGATTTTTCGTTTGCTTGCCTTTGTAGAAAACATTGTGGATAATGAAGAAATTGCTTGTACCAAACGATTTCTTCATTTTCCACAATCTTTTTTGAATTTTTTTTTTTTAAGTTGGGCTTAGACGGACAGGATTGCGTATGAATGAGTTATTACTGGGCAAAAAATTTTAAGATCAAATTAAAAAAAGTGTTTTTAGCTCACCTGAGCACGTAGTGCTCAAGTGAGCTATTGTGATCGTCTTTTGTCCGGCGTCCGTCCGTCGTCCGTCGTGTGTCGTGCGTCGTGCGTCGTCCGTCAACAATTTCTTTAAACGACATCTCCTCCTAAACCACTGGGCCAATTTGAACCAAATTTGACAGATATGTTCCTTAGGTGGTCCCCTTCAAAAATAGCTAAAAGAATTGAAATCCGTTAAAAACTCTGGTTGCCATGGCAACAAAAGTGAAATTTTAAAATAATCTTTAAAAATCTTCTCCTCCTTACCCAGAAGGCGTAGAGCCTTGATATTTTGCATGAAGCATCAGTATATTGACCTCTTTCAAAATAGCTAAAATCGTGATCCTCAGGTCCCCAGGGGCGGAGCCCCAGGGGGGTGGGGTTTATAAAGAAATAAAGAACGATTTTTTAAATGACATCTCCTCTCAAACCACTGGGCCGATTTGAACCAAATTTGGCAGAGATGTTGCTTAGGTGGTCCCCTTCAAAAATAGCTAAAATAATTGAAATCCGTTAAAAACTCTGGTTGCCATGGCAACAAAAGTGAATTTTTAGAATAATCTTTAAAAATCTTCTCCTCCTGACCCAGAAGGCATAGAGCCTTGATATTTTGCATGAAGCATCAGTATATTGACCTCTATCAAAATAGCTAAAATCATGATCCTCGGGTCCCCAGGGGCGGAGCCCCAGGGGGGGGGGGTTTATATAGAAAGAAAGAGCGATTTTTTAAATGACATCTGCTCTCAAACCACTGGGCCGATTTGAACTAAATTTGGCAGAAATGTTGCTTAGGTGGTCCCCTTCAAAAATAGCTAAAAGAATTGAAATCCGTTAAAAACTCTGGTTGCCATGGCAACAAAAGTGAAATTTTAAAATAATCTTTAAAAATCTTCTCCTTCTGACCCAGAAGGCGTAGGGCCTTGATATTTTGCATGAAGCATCAGTATATTGACCTCTTTCAAAATAGCTAAAATCATGATCCTCGGGTCCCCAGGGGCGGAGCCCCAGGGGGGGGGGGGGTTAAATAGAAATAAAGAGCGATTTTTTAAATGACATCTCCTCTCAAACCACGAGGCCATTTTGAACCAAATTTGGCAGAAATGTTGCTTAGGTGGTCCCCCTTAAAATTAGCGAAAAGAATTGAAATCAGTTAAAAACTCTGGTTGCCATGGCAACAAAAGTGAAATTTCAAAATAATCTTTAAGAATCTTCTCCTGCTGACCCAGAAGGCGTACAGCCTTGATATTTTGCATGAAGCATGAGTATATTGACCTCTTACAAAATAGCTAAAATCATGATCCTCGGGTCTCCAGGGGAAGACCCGGGGGGGGGGGGGTATAGGCATGAAGCATAAGTTCACTGACTTCTTTCTTATTTCTGAAATTATAACCCATGGAAAAAGTTTTTTCCTTCTTTCAAATCGGCATTAAAGCCTTGGAATTTGTAATTTGGACTTTTGGATTCCCAGGTTCATAGTCTTTATATGTATTTGTGGCCCACTTGTTTCATAATCCTAACCTTTACATGAAATTAGACTGTTGAAAGAAAAAGAGCCTTTATCTCAGGTGAGCGCCCCAGGGCCAACGGCCCTCTTGTTTTATTGAAAGAAGTTGCAGATGACAACTTAATTTGTGACAAAATTGAATAATTATTGTAAATAGGCTTCAAAAATTTGAGAAAATTTGCTATTGCTAGTCACAAGCAATTTCTACTTTTCCCCGTATAATGGTCACAACTTTCTCCTACTGTGAGTAAAAATAGAGGATTTAGTTGTAATGAGTTAAAAGGAGGTACAGATAATTGAACAGAAAATAGTGGCTATCATTAAGTTCAATTTTTTTCAAAGATCACAATTGTCCCTAGCGGAAAGACAAGCTACTGATTGCTTGGTAAAGGGTAAACTTAGGCCATGGTCATGTCTTAATTAGTGTTTTAAACAATACAGGAAATGATTACATAATATATGCATATCCCATCCTTTCATGTTAGACAAACTAGTGATGTATATGGCACCCTTGATTTTCACCCGTGATGTATGTTTATTCCAAGGACTGTATAACTCCTTGTTAAAGTACTTATTATTCTATTGCAACTTACTATGACTTTGGAAATAAGCTAAGATGATTTCTGGAAAAGGTCATAATTTATGTCATGTATGAATTAATCTTAATTTTTTTATAACATGACAGAAAACATTTCCTTGGCAGAAAACATTGTGGGAAATGAAGAAATTGGTTGCAACAAGAAGTTTCCAAATTTTCAACAATTTTAATCAAAGCCATTTCTTGAGGTGTATCATAAAATGGTTTATAATGGATTTAAAGAATTGAAAGGTTGACAACCAGAATTTCTTTCTTTCAATAGTCCACAGAGGGAATCATGTCTCTGATAGCAGTCACCACATGTGAAGGAATCACTTTCCTCGCTCCTTTCGCAATCGTCTGGAGGCCAGGTGTCTGTGTAGCCTAGAATAAAAAAATGTAAAGAGATCTTAGCTTTTAAACCAAAATTTTTTTGGTGATGTTTAACTTAATGATAGACAACAGAGTTGGGAATGGTCCAAATTCAAAAAGTAGCAGATGACAATATAAAGTTGATGATCTTTACAGGCTTTGTCTTACATACGACAGAATCAAGTAACAAGCATTTTCTTCTTTTTCTACAGTGTTTCCAAGATGGTTGGTTGGTGATCTAAATTTTAACTACAGACTGAATTAGCTGCAGTTACAATGTCAAGGTCCACAAACCAAGAAAAATGCCTAAAAGATGTCCAAAATTGCAGTCCAAAGTTCACTTTTGGTCTAAATGAATGAATTGATCGTAAAAAAAAATCTTTGACAGCTGACAATTGGTAAATCACTGAATTTTAAGAGTTTAAGTGTTGAATGGGGTAGTAAACTTTGTATAAGGACAAATTGCATGTTACAAGCAATTACTCCTTTTCCCACTATTTTTTTGCAAACTACAATGCTTCAGTATGTCAGAACATTGGATTGTGTGGTAATGGGGTAAGTTTCCTTGCCTTAACCCTTTTCTGTTCAATCCCTGATTTTACATCCCTGTAAATTTATGAATAAGAAACATTGTAGAAAAAGAAGAAATTGCTTATATCAAGCAATTTCTTCTTTTTCCACAATATTTCAAATCCCACTGAATGCTTACTTTCAACTAGAATCCACTTTGAATTTTCGTCTGCAAGTCCTTTGAAATTGGATGGGTCTAAATTTTTAGAAAACAGGAAAGGGTTATAAACAATGTAGGTCATTTATGAAAAATAATTTAGCACTATAACAAAACAATATTTTACTTACTCATGAATTCTTTGGTTTTCCTCAAGTGGGCCTGTCTGTAACGAATGGTCATAGTAGGTAACTCCCAATACATGAATGTTCAGACAATTCACCCGGAATGCAATGTGATCTGTTATGCGTGTCAATCCTGCTTCATCCTTCCCATCTATACTGTTTGTTGTCTTGCAGCACTTGGATTCTGTCACAGTTGACATATTCACACAAATCTTGCACTGGCACCTGTGAAATTGAATTATTTATTATAATTTTCATATTTGAGAATGATTTACTGTCCATATTTACAGAGAGTAAACAAACGTTACTGTAACTTTTCTGATGGGGTCACAATTGTAAACCATATACCAAGAACTGTTTTCAAACATTGGACAATGTAGTACTGATTCAAGCAACCAAAACCATTTGAGCCAGTGTTAGACATTTGCATATAATCCTGTCCGATCACCTAGTAGATAGCTACAGACTGAAAGTTTCTTATGACAGCCAGATAATCATCTAATGCACTATTTGGACAATAAGACTGGGAATGTCATGCACATAATTTCTTATTCTCGTCTTAAATTTACAAACGAGATGTTTGATCGTAAATTTTTGGTAGAAGAAAATTCAGAGGAGTTTTTGTTACAGTGTTAATAGTCCAGGGATAATTCAAAAGGGGTCTCACTCGCAAACGTCACTTCATTGGGATCTTCATTTAAATTCGTTGTTCAAGTCAGATTCAAACGTTCAAAAAGGGAGTAAGTTAAATTTTATACGATTCTAATGTTTATAAAGGGCAATATTCGCCGCAAATATTGATCACTCACCATGTTGACACCTCAGGAACATTATCGTCAAAATCGGGGCAAAAAGAAGACGAAGAATATAATCATCACTATCCTCCGATTCCGTAGCAATTGCCCTTCAAACTGGTTCGTACACATATGGCCTTAAAGTACCAGAAACATCCATTTCTTCTTCGGGAATATCGCTAAAATCGCTGTCATACTCTACGTCCATTTTTAATAAACTTCTACTATGACGTCACAATTCAGGGGAGTTAAGCATATGTATCCAATAAGTAAGGGACATAAGCGATGCCGTAAAAATGAAAAGGTAAAAATAAAACTCCAATAAAGTGTTTTTGAAACAATCTCAAGAAAAATCAATGAGTATCAATGCACATGTTTATTAATGGAATTTTGAAAATTTGAATTATGTTACCCCTATGGATTTGCCCTTTAAAATGATAAAGGGGATAAAGCCCCTTTTTTTTTCTTTATGCATTCTTCTTTGAGCAATTAACTTCCTTAAATATCAGATTTCTTTAACGGAAAACTTGATAACCAGTAGAGCGTCTCAGGCCCTCATGGGCCTCTTGTTTTAGTTTATTGTTGTAAGTTAATTATTCTAGGGAAAATGTGAATGCTTCTCTTCTCTTTCAGCTCGTTTAGATGTAGGTAATGAAGATTTAGTCATGAAGTTAAAACATCAACTTCGTGAAACTCATCAGGAGTTAGAAGAGACCAGAGAGGTTCTTGATAAACAAAAACAAGCCACGGAAAGCTTTCAGGAGGAGGTAATTTCTACCTACAATCCATCTAGCTGGAACGACCTTTATCAAGGGACTATTTATATTAACCTATTACCAGACAATAAAATTTAAAATAGTCCATGTTTAAAAGAGAGACAGATGACAATTTTAGGTTAATAGAACTTTTAACTTCTTGGTGGATAAATTATGGGAAAGAAGAATTTGCTTGTTATAAGCAATTTGTTCTTTTTCCACAGGGTTTTTTAAGCTTTTTTCTTGAAGGGTGTGAAAAGCAGGATTGTGTGGGAAAGGGATAAGGAACTATAACAATACCATAAAACACCAAAGTCCCAAGAATTTTGCTTCACCCATGATCACACAATCCTGTTCTTTGACACACTGTATGACACTGGCTATATTGTGCAGCAAAAAGCAGAACTTTCTTCAAACAAGTAATTTCTGCTTTTTTCACAATGTTGTCTACCCTTTTTGTGCTTAATTTTATGTCTGCACCTTTTGATGGAATTTGGCATAGTTACCTCTGTCGGTGTTTGAGTGTGCATGTCTTTGTTGGTGTGATATTGTCCAATTCTTGTCTGAAGGATATCTTACATGTAAATGGAATGGATTTTAAAATAACTTGGCATTGTTGTTCACCTTGAGGTGTACAAGTGTCATGCATCAAGTTTTGTTAGATACTCCAAAATTTCAAGGTCATAACTGAAGGTCATGTGACAAGAAATTATTTGGGGCATTGGTGTCTGTGACTCATCTCTAGTTTTATCAGCTCGGCTGTTTTCGGAGAAAACCCGAGGTATTGCTATAGCCTTGGTGTCATCATCGTTGTTGTTGTTATTGTCGTGCAAAACCTTTGACAATTTATGATATATCTGGTGCTACTAAAGGCATTCACTTGAAACTTGGCACACTTGTTCACTATCAAAAGAGCAACCTATACTATCAAGGTGGATAACTCTAGATGCATTTTATTCACTATCCAGCACCCAATAGTCGAGCGTAGGCACCTGTTGGCGGTGCTCTTGTTTTATGTGCACCTTAAAAAGTTATCTTCAACTTCTCTCAAATTGGATCAGTCTTAAATTATGTTGTCAGGAAATTTGGTTTAAAATGTCTTCTCATCCAAACCCTTTGCTATAAATTCTCATTAGACTATTACATGAGGGATCCAGATGCATACCAATAGCATTAGGATTTATTAAGCATTACATGATAATTCATATTTGCAAATCACTATGATTTAATGTTGGTTTAGTCTAAAATAAAATTCTTGCATTCTGATTGCCTGAAAAAATTCATTCCTCAATAAGAAAAATTGAATACAGAAATTTATTGTATTATTGAACTTATAAGTAGCTACATACAAAAATGATATGAACTAGTAAAACAAACTTGGCTAATATGACAAATATTCAAGCTTATATGCCTTGGTAATATCAAATTATAATAAGAGTAGGAATATTTTTGTATTATCTAAACACCTAATTAAACCTCTGTATGAATTCACTTGCAGGTTCATGTGGTGTGATTAGCTTTTTAGTTTCACACCTTAATGAAAAATATTCTCCCACCATTTCTTGATTGATCCTCTTTATATCGACCATTTTTTCAGCAACAGCCTTTCAGCTGTTTCCTAGGTTGATCTCAAGTTTAGTGTTTGATCAAATAAAATTTGTCAATATCCTCTGATATCATCATGTTCACTTTTCATTCCTGTCTTTGTATTGACATGAGTTGATTGTCTAATGATTTTTGTATTTTTGCAAATATAAAACTTCGTTTCGAAATCATTTTTTTTTTTTGGTCACCTGACACATAGTAGTCATGGTGAGCTATTGTGATCAGGTTGTTTGTGTTTGTCGTCCATCATCAATTTTCAATTTGTGTGCACTCTAGAGGTCAGATTTTTTGGCTTAATTGTCTTGAAACTTGGGTTTAATGTTTGTCTACATGATATCTTGGATGAGTTCAAAAATGGATTATGCTGGATCAAAATCTAGGTCACCAGGTTAAATCTTTGTAAGACCTTATGTGCACTCTAGAGGTCACATTTCAGCTCAAATGTCTTGAAACTTGGTCAGAATGTTTGTCTACATAATAGATCTTAGACGAGTTTGAAAATGGGTTATGCAGGGTCAAAAACTAGGTCACCAGGTCCAATTTGATTAAAACCTTGTATACACTCTAGAAGTCACATTTTTGGCTGAAATGTCTTGAACCTTGGCCAAAATGTTTGTCTACATGATACCTGGGAGGAGATTGAAAACTGGTTTTGCAGGGTCAAAAACAAGGACGCCATGACACCAGAATGTTTGTTTTCATACCTTGGACAAGTTTGAAAATGGGTTATGAACCTTGGTCAGAATTTTTGTCTATATGATATCTCAGTTGATTTCCAAATGGGTTATGAAGGGTCAAAAATAGTTCACCAGGTCAAAGCCCAGAAAAACCTTGTGCAATCTAGAGGTCACATTTTTGGCTCAAATGTCTTAAAACTTGGTCAGAATGTTTGTTTACATGATATCTCAACGAGTTCAAAAATAGGTTATGTTTGGACAAAAACTAGGTCACCCAGAAAGACTTTGTGTATGCTCTAGAGGTTTGTTTCCATTAACTTTTTCATATTTTATATTAGGTCACATGGTTGATAAAGTAGGTCACTAGGTCAGATCTTATGATAACCATTGTTTCTGTGAATTCATTATACTTCTGGTATATATATCTTGAAATATGATAAGAATGTCTTTCTAATTGAATTTTCCAGACAAGACTATGGTAACAATTCTTCTTAGGACAAGATAAGGTCACTTTTACTTCTACAGTAATCAACTCAGGTGAGCACCCTAGGACTAATGGCCCTAGTGTTTCATGGAGGTATCAATTTTAAGAAAATCAGAAAACATAAACTAAAATTAATTCATTGATGTTTGATTCAGGTGAAGAATTTGCAAGAGACAGTACAGAAAGAATGTGAAGAAAGATTTGAGCTAACTGAGGCTTTAAGTGCTGCTAAAGAGGAACTTCTACTTCTCAAAAAACCTCTAGGTATTATGGTATATTATATAACTGTTCATTTGCTGCTTTTTGTTTCAATTTTTTGTGTAGTGAAGTGAAAGCTGGTGCAACAAAAATTTAGTTTTTAGACATTTCGAGGGTTAATTACAATACTATTCTAACTGTCTATACATGTATAATAGACACTTGGAACAGTATTGCCCTTGGTTTGTAGAATGCGGAATTTGGGCTGTGTACTTCAGGGAAGTGTCTCCTCACATACTACCATTTTAAAGGATTCTGTGCTGCAGGAAATAAAAAAAATGTAGGAGAATTAACTGATTACAGGCCTCACCCAATGACTTTGACAGTTTAACCCATTACCAGACGACAAAATTTTAGACTGGTCCAGATCAGAAGAAGTTGCAGACAACTTTTTTAATTGATTAAATTTAAACATTTTGGTCTTCTGGGGTAGAAACATTGTGGATAGTGAAGAAATTGCTTGTAACAAGCAATTTCTTAATTTTCCAAAATGTTTTTTTAACCTTTTTTTTTGGGGGGGGGGCGTCAGAAAGGGTCATTGTGTGGGAATGGTTTAAATGAGATATCAACAAAATTAATTGTCAAAAAATATAGTATTGGGATAGCCCTGATGCCATTTTCATCGGTGTCTGCTTAGTCATCCAAAAACTTTGACATTTTGTAATATCTCTGGTATTACTAAACACATTCATTTGAAACTTAGAATATATGTTCACTATCAAAAGAGCAATCTATACCAACAAGGGGGGTTACTCTAAATGCATTTTTTAATAAATTATGCCCTTTTGTGGCGTAGAAGATTTACCACTTTCAAGGACTTGACAGCTGAACTTTGACATCAGCATAAGGTGTCTTGTTAGCCTATGTAATTTGCAGTTAAAAAACGTTTTGCAAAACTTAGACATATAATACACTAAAAAACTTACAGGGTATGTCAGCTTTTTTTAACATGTTAGAAGCTTGATATGGTTTTGATTGGTTAACAGTTACGACTGATTTTCTAATATTTTTTTCTTTGGTATATAAAAGAAATAAAAGTAGACTCTACACCATGGTTTTTTTAAAAAACAATATAGATGTTACACTGCTCAGTTTATCCGTTACAAAATGTTAGAAAAGTAAACTTGCTTCAATACCATTGGAACTTTATACAAACATTAACCACATGTTGAAGTTTTGTAAGGGCAATTTTGAAGTCTTATTATCCTCTGGTTCAACAATTATCTCCCCTTGAATTTAGACATTATTTATGCTTTGTAGACATATACAGCTAATTATACTACCAATTTTGTGTCGGGAACTCCTCTTTTCTAGAAAAGCAAAGTCAGTAGCTAGGTCCTTGTATTGTTAAAGCTCTCATTACACTGAAAGTACTTGCGGGGTATTAAGTCTCATACTGTGACAAGTTCTAGTTTGATCAATGTAGGTAAAAGGCAAGCTTTAGATACATTAAAATAGTACCACATACCAAGTACATGATTGATATCAGCAGGAAACATAGCTGGATGGTTGTTTTTAAGTGACCATATCAGTAATATAGATTCATTAAAGTTGTAATGAATTTATGGATCTTTTATTTTTTTGTGTAACTTAGTGATCCTAAGTAAATTTGTAAACATACAAAGAACTGACTAATTTGTGATTCTGAATGAAGAGACTTCAATTGCTCTTTAACCCTTTCCTGTACAATCTCTTGTCTTACGTCCCTGTGGTTTTATACTTGAGAAAACATCATGTGAAAAGAAGAATCTGATTGCAACAAGTAATTCCTTCTTTTCCCACATTATTTTTTACCATGTAAGTTGGTAACTTTTCAAACTGATAATGTTTGCAACTGCTTTGAATTTTGATAAGACTAAAATTAAGAAAAAAACAGGAAAGAATAAAGCATTATGCTGTTTGTTGTGGAAAACAAATTAAGAATAATATGAGGATATCAAAGTTTTAGACTTCTAGCTAAATCTTTTATCTATTAACCCTTGTCACACTGAATCTGGAATATTCCTGTTTTGACAGGAGGTATAGACAAAGATCAGCCTCCATGTATGTGCAGTCTGATCTTTGTTGACACCACCTGTCAGTCACATTGAAGCCAAAACTGTTTATAGAAAATTGTTTTCAAAAGAATTAATGACCCACAATCAAGTACTTTGATCCTTTGAGTTTGATGCAATTCTGAGACATCTATTTTTAAGCATGACAAGGGTGTATCTGTATCTGTGTTGTTTGCTCATAATCTGCTGTGCATGATAGTGTTTCTAACAAATTGTTTATTGTTTTGTGATTGGTTGTAGGTTATCAACAAAATGGGGGAGGTAAGCTGACTTTTTCTTTTTAATTAATTGGTCTTCTTCATAAATTACAAAGAGCTTAGAACACATATATAACACTTTGATTTCATTCTTTAATTAGTGTAATTCTTGATAGTTGCAGTTATGCCTCAAAATTTAAAATTCTCTCTCTAAAAGAAAGATTTTTCTTGGTTAGACTTTAAGAACAATATATGTATTCATAACCTTGTTGAATTGGGTTTGGCTAACAACTTGCTTTATCCTTAAATAATTTAATTGTTAGTTTCGTCTATCAAAAACGAGCGATCTGATTGGTCGAAAAATTTAATTCATACCTCCATGAACAAAATTTTGAGCACGCAGCAATTTTGTATGCTTCCGCACAAAATAGTTCCCTACAAAAAGGTATCAAAATTTGTAAAGTTGATGCATTTTTCGCTCGATGCTATTAAATTATAAGAAATGAAGAGAATAATTTTTGTTTTCATGGAGGTATGAACCGAAAAAACCTAATCACACAATGTATGAATCTGCTTCGCGTATTCATACAGTGTGATTAGTTTTTTCGGTTCATACCTCCATGAAAACAAAAAATATTCTCTTCATCTCTTAAGAAATATAGAAGAATTCATGGAAAAAAATAATGTCAGACAGTAAGAGTTAGAATATTTTGACCTGCTATATGAATCCTGACTGATATAGAATTTTGGTTATTTATTATCCCCTCTATTTACCTATCAAGATATGAGACCTAAGAGGCTGTCACTTATTGTAAAGTTTATAGAAGTAATCAGAGACCAGTCCAAGAACAAGTCACTAAAGTCTTATATTTTAATAGTTAAGTGAAGTAATCAGAGACCAATCCCAGTACAAGCCACTAAAGTCTTAGATTTTAATAGTTAAGTGAAGTAATCAGAGACAAGTCCCAGTGCAATCCACTTAAGTCATAATTTAATAGTTTAGTGAAGTAATCAGAGACCAGTCCCATGGCACCAACTAAAGTGTTATATTTAAATAGTTTAGTGAAGTAATCAGAGACCAGTCCCATGGCACCAACTAAAGTGTTATATTTAAATACCTTAGAGAAGTAATCAGAGAGCAGTCCTGAGCCAAGCCACTTAAGTCTTATATTGTTAGACCTAAGAGAAGCAATAAGAGGCAACCTGCTATAGTCTTACATTGTAATAGTTTAGAGAGGTAATCAGAGACCAGTCCCAGTACAACCCACTAAAGTCTTATTTCTTAATAGTTTTGAGAAGTAATCAGAAACCAGTCTCAGGACAAGCCAATTATGCTTTATTATTTAATAGTTTAGGGAAGTAATCAGAGACCATTTCCAGTTCAACCCACTTAAGTCTTATATTTTAACAGTTTTGAGAAGTAATCAGAGACCAGTCCTGGGACAATCCACTTATGTCTCATAATTTTATAGCCAAAAGAATTAATCAGTGACAAGTCTCAGCCACCAAGTTCTTATCTTTAACAGTCTAGTGAAAATATCAGTGATAAATCCTAGTACAAGCCACTAAAGTCATATTTTAAAAGTAAGGTAGAATGGTAATTAAATATACAGTAAATTGTATTTAAACATGACTTTTGTTAGCTTGCACAATTCTAGTTTTCCCTTTCTTCCATAAAGTTTATAAATCAACTAATGTTCATAACTCTTCGACTCTTTTTTGTTCAGTTCAAGATGATGTTGATATAAAGAGTGACCCTGGTAAACAAACCAAGTTCTTTAACTCTTCACTAAGTTGTAATCTGAGATTGGTGCAAAATATGATGTTTTAACCTTAACATTCCCCCTCAAGAAAAAAGCCTAGGAAAACATCATGGAAATGAAGACTTTGCATGTATCAAGCAATTTCTTCATTATCCATAGTGTTTTCTGTCCAAAAATATAAAGATTTCTAAAGTTTCATCATCTAGAAACTGTCATCTGCAATTTCTTAGAATTTGATTTTGATTTGAATGGGGTTTTAGGCCACTTTCAACAATCTTTCAGTTATATCGCGGCGGCTTGAGCACCTAACAATGGAATCCTGGTATTTCTCACACCAGTACTACCATTTCATCCTTTCCTAGCCTCCAGCTGCTATCCCACATAGGTCTACGATTATCGACCCATTGGTGAGAGACAAATAGTCGGAAAGGATGAGTGCCGCCGTCGGGGATCGAACCCAGGACCTCTAGATTGACAGTCTGACGCGCTACCAACTGCGCTATAACGGCGGCTCTTAGAATTTGAACCATCATCTGGGTATGGGTTGAAACATCATAACTCTGTTGAATGAAACAATTTTATATATCTCATTTAACCCATTACCCACATAACCTACTTTTTTAGGAAAGAGGGAGTACATTGTGAAAAATAAAGAAATTGCTTATTATATGCAATTAGTTTATTTTCACATTGTTGTCTATCCAGAAAGAGAAGGATATCTAAAATTCTACCAGCTTGAAATTATTGTCAGCAACTTCTTTGAATTTTGTCCAGTCTGAAATGTTCTGTCTTGTAGTGGGTAAGTAGGAAGTCTAGAAAATTGAAAAAAAATTTACCATTAGATTAATATTGTGTTATCATTATGTTACCGTTTAGTATCTTTACTTTACCGTTTAGTATCTTTACTTATTTCGTACATGGGATGTCATGGGTTTGATCCCAGTGACGGCACATATCCTTTTCGACATTTGTCTCTCACCAATGGGTGGATAATTGTAAACCTAAGTTGGATAGCAGCTGCAGGCTAGGAAAGGATGTAGTGGTTATTCTGGTGTGAGAAATACCAGGAATCTATTGTTAGGTGCCCCAACCGCCACAATATGACTAAAATACTGTTAAAAGTGCCGTTAAACCCCATTCAATCAATCAATTATTACAGAGAGTTATAATTAACCATGTTACATGCTAGAGAAAAGAGTGATATTTTGCACCATATTTTATCACATTTCAATATTCTTGTTTGTTGATTAAGTTCAAGTTTATTATTAACTAATCATACACTTGGATAATAAAAGCATGCAAATTGTGTTTTTGAAACCTCAGTAGTGTAGTCATGCTTACCTCTGTCCAAGTGTCTATGTGTGTGTGTGTGTGTGTGTGTGTAAAGGGGGGGTCGTGTTTGAAGGTATGTCATAGTGAGTGTGTCAAATTATTGTGTGAAGCATATTTTCTACATTAATCTATGGATTCTAAGGTAACTTGGCACAGTTGTTCCCCTTGTAGAGTACTAATGCCATGTCTTAAGTTTTGTATGATAATCCCAAGTTCATGGTCACAAATGGGGGTCATGTGACAAGCATGTATGCCAGGGTATCCTTGTCTTTGACACATTTCTAGTTCAAAATCACATTCAAGTCAAAGAGGGCTGTGGCCACAGTGCGATTGGTAGCACATCAGACTCTTAATCATAAGGTCAAGGGTTAGATGCCCTGTCTTAGCAAATATCCTTCTCAACATTTGTCTCCCACCTTCAGGTAGATAATCATAAACCTATGTGTGCAGCTGGAGATTTGGAAAGAATATAGTGGTAGTACTGGTATTAGAAATACCAGAAACCCATGTTCCGGTGCACAGGCTGCCGCAATATGTCTGAGATACTGTTAGAAGTGGCTTAAATCCCATTCAAACAAGCAAATTAAGTGAAATTGCTCAATATTTTGATTGTTTATCAAGTTTGTAAACAACTTTTGAAAATCAAACAGGTAGTAAAGACTAATTAGCAGGCTGGTCTTAGTCTGTGCAACCATTGTGCAGTTGGTAGTGCATAGGACTCTCAATCATGAGGTCTGCTGTTCAGTCCCTTGAAGCAGCAAATGTCCTTGGCAACAATTGTCTCCCACCAAAGATTGGAAAATGGTAAACCTAAGTGGGATTTGTAGCTAGAGGCTCTGAAATGATGTCATGGTTAGGTGTTCCAGCCACTGTGATATGACTCAAATACTGTTAAAATTTTACTTAAACCCCATTCAATCAATAAATAAATTAGGTTATACCTGCTTTTAAAGCAGAAATATTATGGTTTTATCATAATTTGAATCACTTTCATTGATTGGGGGTACTTTTTCAAAATCTGCTTTCCTTCTCCTGAATTTTTTATAACCTTGCCATGAAATGGTGACAGGGATATAGAGGTACCTCGATATTTTAGTGCTCAGTATGGTAGAGTAGATGCATGTGTGTGTTTACCAAATTATTGTCCTTGGTATATCATTACTAATTGGATAGATTTCAAAATAACTTGGCACAGTAGATTGTTATCTCTGTCATGTGTAAGGTTATGTTGGATACCCATGAGGTCAAAATCTGGACTGAAGGTCATGTGAGAAAGTTGACTTTGTCTGGAGCATATCTTCTAATTTTACGGATAGATTTCAAAATAAATTGGCACAGTTGCCTCCCTTGAAGAGTACTTAAGTGTCACTCTTAAAAATACTTAATTTCTCCTATGTTTAAGGTCACACTGAAGGTCAAGTGACAAGCAAGTAAATGGGGGCATCTGTGTCTGTGACACATCTTTAGTTTTACCTCTGTGTTACAAAAATGAGTGCATGTGTGACATTTCCAACCAATACACATGCGCACAGGCTGATCAGAGTCTTCACTCTGCGCTCTATACATAGATACTGACCCAAAGCATCTTTAAACAATCAGCGAATATTCTAATTGTCCCAAATGGCTGTCCAGGGTGCTCAATGTGTGCAAGTCACGCACATGCAAAATTGTTGGAAATGTCACACACAGGCTCAAATTTGGATAGTATCAAATTTGTAACCAGCTGCTGTTACTTTATCTAATGTTACCAAAGGTATCTTTTGAAATCAAACAATGTTTTTTTTACCAGATCATGATATTGACAATGGTGAGTAAGAATGTGATAGTATGGGTTATTGGTCCTTTATTTTCTTATGTTAGATTTTCACTTTGTTTTCTTTTAGTTTTAGATATACTATGCTCAAAACTTCCATTCTATCATTCAAGTTTATATTTTTCTCTTTCTTTCAATCTTTCAAGGGCTTACTTGTATCTCTGTCTATCAATCTATCTGTGTGTTTTATCCTGAAATAACTTAATATTGTGCAAGTTGGGGGGGGTCTATACTTTCTATTTTGAGAAATAATTTTTATGTTTATAGCAAAATAAAAGTCACCTGTCAAGGTCAGAGGGTCACATTTCAAGGTACCGTAACCAAGAAATTCTTAATATAGCACATTATTGCTATGTGGAAGGGCTTTCATATTTCATGTTCACTCTTTATAGTATGGCCTTTCTTCTGAAAGCAAGTTCACTGGTTATTGCCTCGATGGCCAAGTAGTATACATGCTTGACTTGTTATCTGAAGGTCATGGGTTTGAGCCTCACCGCCACATAGGTGTGTTCCTAGGCGAGACACTTAAAAACCAGCCCCAGTCTACCCAGCTGTTAAATTTGGTAGCAGTGGGTTTAAGCCACTGCCTCTCTTTCAGGGACGTGAAAACATCTGGGTTGTGAGTGTTCGAGAGCGACTCTATAAGCTTAAAGCTTTCGTTGCAATCAAACTCAAATAAAATGGTTTAACTGTGATTTTTATCAAGCAATAATCCTTGAAGAAATGTCAATGATCCACTGGAATGCATTAAAACGGCTCTGGAATAGATTATTGATGAAAAATGATGGCTTTCAATTTCCAAAATTCTAACTTTAATGCACTTAGACATTTGAAAGAAGGGGATTAAGCTGATTTTGTTATGAAAATGACTGTTCTTAACTTAAAAAAAGGAAAGAAACAAAAATGATTTGTGTTACATATTGCCAAATAAATCAACAAAGAACAACCAGAATGTAGCTGCCATGACATATCAATTAGCTTCCACCTGCAATTCAGTTGTTATCAAAATTACCCGAAGACTAACAACATCACTTGATGAATTCCAATTTTTCAAAGTAGGGCTCAAAGAATATACTACATTAGATTTAATTCATAGGGAATTCAGTCAATTTAGCAAGACAGAAGAACATTTGTCATGAAAATGACATTAACCCTTTTCCTGTTCAGTCCCTGGATTTTAGGTCCCTATGATTTTATGATTGAGAAAACATTGTAGAAAAAGAAGAAATTGCTTGTTACAAGCATTTTCATCTTTTGCCACAATATTATCTACCCTACTGAATGTTGTTTTTTTTTGTTATCAGATTCACTTTAAATTTTTGTTTGCAAGACCTTTGAATTTGGACAGGTCTAAAATTCTGAGAAACAGGAAAGTGTTAATAACTAATGAAAAAGCAGATAGTCTTCCTTTTTCTATTCAAGAGCTGCTTCAAAGAAAATGATTTATCTGGTCGTCTGCAAATGGTTTCACCATTCTGTCAATATTACATTCTGATAAATATATTTTCTTTCAGGTGGTTATGTAACTGCAACACCCCGACAAGGGACAGCACTCTCTGCTCGATCTGAAGAAAATAAGTCGAACACGTCAGGTCATCACAGTGTAAGAAAAACTGTGTCGGAACCTCAACCTGTGACTCAAACAAGACCTGTAACATCACGAACCTACTCAAATCTTGGTCGTCAGGAATATCGTATAACTAACCATAATAACATGGTGTTCAGTGGGGAAAGTAGTGGAGCTATACGAAGTGTGGGGGGCGGGGGGAGTTCCAGACAAGGTGGATCACTAGCAGAGAATCGTAGACGTATTGCAGCAATCCTAGGGCGGAAACGATGATAGCTATTTGTTTTACCATAGAGAAAAGCAATATACAGAATAAACTGATGCCATAGTCTTATCAAACATTACCTCATTTGATATTTTACTTTGTCTGTGATATAGTTACAAAGATGTTTTGTAGATATGAAAGCACAATACAGTATCTAATCCACTCAGAGGATAAAATTTATTGTGGATATTTTACTTATCTCTGATAGAGTAACAAAGATTTGCTGAATATGTGATTGCATGATACAGTATTTGCAAGTTTAACCCATTCCCACACAATCCCACTTTTTAAAAACAGCGCTTAGAAAAACATTGGGAATAATGAAGAAATTGCATGTTACAAGCAATGTATTCATTTTCCACAATGTTTTCAACCCCAAAAGACACAGATTTTTAAAATTTCGTCTTCAAAAAAATGTTGTTTGCAACTTCTTTCAATTTCAGGAAATGGGTTAAAACAATGTGGATATTTTACTTTGTTAAAAGGTTATAAAGATGTCCACAGTATATAATAGCAGGATACAGTACATATACAACTCGGCCAATAAAAAAACAATGTGGACTTGTATAACCCATGACCAGACAACAAAAAATAAACTAGTTCACTTTGCAGACAACATTTCAAATTCCATTTTAGTTGAAAAGTTAGTGTGAAGTGTGTAGGTAAGGAAACAATGTGGCAAAAGAAAAAAGTGCTTGTAACAAGAAATATTTCTCTTGAACACTATGTCTCCTGTTTATTTTTCAGTCAGTGAACCCATTTCAACACATTGACACTTTTGGACGTCCCCCAAGAAAAATAGTTGAGAAATCATTGTGTAAAATGCAGAATTTGCTTGTATCAAGCAATTTCTTCATTTTAAACAATGTTTTCCACCAAGAAAGTTGAAAAAATCTAAAATTTCATAAACTTTTAATTGTCGTCTGCAACTCCTTTCAATTTTGACCAGTCTAAAACTTTGCCATCTGGTAATGGGTTAAAATGCACGATTTGCTAATGGTTTAATGGTATTTTCTTAGCATGTGTTTGGGTTTATATACAAGACCTGGTAATTGAATAATCCATTACCTAACGACAAAATTTTAGATTTGTCCATATTGATTGAAGTTTAAAGATGACAATTTATATTTGATAGAATTTTAAATCTAAGTCTTTGAGGGTAGAAAACATTGTAGAAAACAAAATAATTGCTTGTAACAAATAATTTCTTCACTTGCTGCAATACTTTATTAATCTTTCTTCTGAAGGGTAATCAAACAGGTGTAGTGTGAGGGAATTGGTAAATGTCAGTTTTGTCTGAATTTATTTGGAGTCATAGAAAATATAATCCAAACCCAATATTACATGTATTCAAACACAAAAAATGGCTAAAATACATTGTTTAAGTACCAAAATAGAAATAAGATGGCAAAACACTTTTGAAAGCATTTATGACCTTTACTTGTCTGAGTTCAACTTTTATGGTCATACATACACATACATCATAAGCAAATGTTGCAATGGGCCCCTACCGATATCCAGAGTTACCCGGCTTAGTTTTAGTATTAGAGTGACCTCCCTTAAATCTTTGGGTAGTTCCGGTGAAAAAATCGATGATATCGGTATCGAAAACATTGACACGTTGTTGTCAGCTCTCACTATGTGTCATCAATGTTAAAACCCTATATGATCTAGAGACTACTTTATTTTAACAGCTGAGCTTACTCTTTAAAGCTAAGTGACGTTTTACGTGTTAATAAACATAAATGAGCCGGTATGAAAGTGTATTTTTCGGATATACCCTAATTCCGGATATACGTATTATATACCATAAAAAGAGTTTTTTTGATCGAAATAAATACAATGATACTCACGGAAATACATTCCGTTATTTCTTTTTTTAGAAAATGGTTTCACATGTCAAGCGGGGCTTTGAATTTATAAGATATCTGTCATTTTACAAACGGGAACTGTTACAAAGAAGCTCTCCTTACGTCTTCATTGCATGACCATGGGAATTTACCAATCGGCAAATGATTAGGTCTAAGTAGGGTGAGCAGCTGGTTGCTCAGATGAAATGTCAGTTATGCTTAGTAACTGACTTAATGTTGAAAGTGGTGTTTAATCGATAACCGGAGGGCAAAATATTAGACTGTGCCAAATTTAAAGGAGTTGCACATGACAACTTTAAGTTTATGAATTTGTAGATATTTTCATCTTTCTGAGCAGAAAACAAATGAAGCAATTTTGTCAATTTGTACAATGTTTTCCCAATTATTTCTCTTAACCCATTCCAACACAAGAAAATTTAAGACTAGTCCAAATTGAAAAAATATGCAGACGACAATTTCAAGTTGATGGAATTTTAGATTTTTTCATCGTTTAGGATAGAAAACATTGTGGATAATGAAGAAATTGCTTGTTACAAGCAATTTCTTCATTTTCCACAATGTTTTCTTAAGCTTTTTTATTGAGAGGCGTAAAAAGGAGGGATTGAGTGGGAATGGGTTAAGGGGCGCCTAAAAGCTTCATTGTGTGGGAATGGGTAAACCAATTTAATTCTATCAACCTGCACAAGCTTTAGCATCTGATATCAGATGTGTGCACAAATTTATATTTTTCATTTAAAATTTATTCTGATTAACCCTGGTTTATACGTCCCCGTGGCTTTCAAATTGAGAATGCATTGTAGAAAAAGAAAATATGCTTGTTGCATTTTTTTCCTTTTCCACAGTATTTCTACCCTGCTGAATGTATTAATTTATTGTTTTATATATCATTTCATGTATTTAAGTATTTGAGAAAAAGTGAGACATAAAAAAGTGGAAATATAAAAGAGATGACCGTAAGAAATGTTACAAAGATCAAACTAAGACAATCTTTTTGAGTGTTTTAATCCATTTAGTTAATACCAAATTCTTATTACTATATTCAGATATATCATGCAATGACATATATGATACAATGTTTATATACTAAATATTCAAATCTTTTTGTTGTAAAAAAGTGATCTTTAACATTTTTTTTTTTCAGATTTTTCTTACTTAAAGATTTTTTCCATTTTTTTCTAAATGAGAAACGTTTTAGAATAGATTTCCTTTACCTCTTGCATTTATAATCCGATTTAAAATGTACAAACTCGTAATTTCCATAGAATTAGAGGGAATAGCAAACGACTTCCTTTGTTACTTGTAATAAGGGGATATCGGGGGAAAATCAAAAGCAAGTAACCGAACAATATGAGATATATCCAGTATATATCCAAAGTATCACCCGTGGTCTATTACGCAATCGGAGATACCGATCAGAACGCGTGTAAGTTACTTGGGTTAAAACAGGAGTTTATGAGAGGACATCGTTAACTTTTAAATTTGATTACCATTTAACCCTTTACAGAAAAAAATCTCAGAACGAAAGAGGATACGAACGAAATTTTAATAGCCATGTGTACCGAAAATAATGGATCTTTCAGATGTGGAGAAAATCGGCGTAAAAAGTACTCTTTATCGCAATATTGTTATTCTTGGTTGTTGTTGTGTGGTTTCCTTGTTTTGATAAGTCTTTTCAGGGTAAAGAAGTAAACGCAATAATTTCCTGCAAAGGACGCCTTTGTTATTATTATTATTTTTTTTTTTTTCAAAATGAGAAGTAAAATATGAAAACTGGACGAGAATGAAATTTGTTCCTAGGTCGGGAGAGAAAAAAGATTAAAACGTGTCAACTTTAATATAAACTACCACATCAATTCCATATTCTAAGAGTATTTTAAGAGTACTCAACATTCCTCTGTATCAAATTCTGAAAAAAAAATCTGATTCTACGCAAAATAGGAGCATTTAACCTATGATAGTGTTCTTTTACTTAGGGACCCAACCACATCATTTTGCATATAATATATGGACAGAAAGATAAAACATTAATCAATCTTTAGAACTAGATAAATTCCAAATAATATAAGTCAATCGACTCCCTTGTTAATTAGTCAAAAGAAGGACATCTGGGCAGTCGTGTGAAAATCAAAGCAAATAGCCGATCGTTATGAGATATATCCGGATACCACCCGTGGACTATTGCGTAATCAAAAATACCGTTTCAAAACGTGTAAGTTACTTGGATTAAAACAGGAGTTTATGGACGGACATCGATAATTCTTAAGATTAACTTACCATTTAAACCTTTGTAGATAAAAAATCTCAGAACGAAATAGGATACAGACGAAATATTAAAATCCATCTGTATAAAAAATAATGGACCGCTCAGATTTAGAGAAATTCCTTGTAAAAATACTCCTTTTATCACAATACTTTTGTTTCCCCCGTTGTTGTTTTGTCTGTTTGCACGTTTCAAAAGATATTCTCAAGCCAAGGAAATAAAAGGAACAATTCACCATGAAGGACACTTTTGCTAATTTTGTTTCGAAAATGAGAAGTAGAATATGAAAACTGGATGAAACTTGGACGGGAAGACGATTATAACGTGTCAACGTAAATAAAAACTACCAAAACATTTTCATAATCTATAAATATTACAAAAGTACTCAATATTCTTATGAGTGAAATACCGAAAAAATAATTAATTCTCACAAAAACAGACGCTTTTAGTCTCAGCCCTTATATGGGTCAACTCCACTCCGGAATTACTTCCGGGTGGTTGTACCCTAAAGTAGTCCATTAAGAAAATTTGATCTCCTCCTTTTGTCATGCTGTTTTAACGTTTAATCAACAGCAAGTTGCTTGATGTTAGGTTCTGCAGAGTGAGAGATCACTGCTGCATGTCATGCATTTGATTCAAAGCTTTAATCAGGGAACTATTTCCTTGTAGAAACTGACATTTGAAGGTGGTATCCTACAAGACTTTCACTTCCGAGCCTAAACAATTTCATGGGTTGATGTGCAGAATGAAGATTTGCGAAAAACTTTATCCCTAATGATACCATTTTCCTGGCCTGTAATTCAAGATCAAAGACTGCTCTTTAAGACGGACTAAGATTTAAGGCCCAACGAAACTTTTGGGAGGAACTACAGATTGTGAAAGTGGGCCCTTTTTGCTCTTTATTTAATGAGGCAAAAACGGACAGGAGTGTAACCATATACTCTTTGTTGAAATTTAAACCGGAACTACCCAGTAGAATCAAGGGAGATAATTAAAGGGCAATTTTCGGGAGAACTCCGTATATCGGTAGGGGCCCATTACATAAAACAAATCTGAGAGATCTGTTATAGTATTAACCCATTCACATACAATCCCGCTTTTTTTACTCCCCTCATCAAAAAGGCTTTGGTAAGTATTGTAAAATACTTTTAACAAGAGAATTCTTCAGTTACTACGATGTTTTCACCAAGAAAGACAAAGACTTTTAAAAATTCATCAATTTTAAAGGTCGTCTGCAACTTCTTTGAATTTGTTTGAAAATGTTCTTGTCTGGTAATGAGCTAATATGCACATGATAAGTCAGCAATTACTGGTATTCATTTGTAGTCTGATCAGCTTGATAGCCATACAAAATCCTTTAAACAAACCTTTAACCCTTTCCTCTTCAATCTCTGGTTTTTACTTTCCTCTGATTTTATAATTGAAAAAACATTGTAGAAAAAGAAGTATATGCTTGTTAGAAGCAATTTCTTCTTTTACCACATTTTCTACTATACTGAATGGTTATTTTCAAATGAATTCCACTTTAAATTTTTGTCTGCAAAACGTTTGAATTTGGACAGGTCTAAATTTTGTAAAATATGAAAGGCTTAAACCCTATACAAGAACTTTAATGAACATTTGTAAGATGTAGTATATGTCATTACATTTAGAATGAATAAGAATCTAGTCTAGATGAAATGGCAAAAAAAAAATCAAGGAAACAAGTTTTTACATAAGTCCTATTGATTAATGGATTAATGTGTTCGGAAAGGTCTAACTTCAAACTATATATAGGCAACAAATCTTCATTAATAAATTAACGAAATCGAATCTTGTTATGTAGAAATAGGTGTTTGAGAACGTTGGATGCTGTTCGTTTCCACATACACTCTTTTCCATAAACCTCCTTCAACATTTAATTCATTCCAAAATGACAAAAATTTTGACTGAAAGAGTAAGCAGATGACAAAGCAAAGTCTGAATTGAAAAGAAACGACCATGTGAGGTAGTTAACATGGAGAGGAAACAAGAAATTGCTTGTTTCAAGCGATTTTTTCCCACATTTTTTCTATAGCTATATTTCTTCTCAGCGTAGATTGTGTGTTAATGGGTGAAACAAATGTGTCGCGAAACGAATCAATCGGCTTTAATAATGGAATTGAAAATAGAAATATTTGATCACCCGAAGGGCTCACTTAGCATTATATTACCATTTGTATTCATGAAAGGATTCAAGGCTTTTGTCCTTGTTTAATCCTACCGCCGATTGGCAAGCAAAGACTTGTAACTTAAAGTTGTAGTTACGATATTTTGGTCGGCTACGGACGATATCTGGAGAACAGCATTTTAATCATATCACGGCGACGGTAGCACCAAACCATGGATTCCTGGCATTTCTCACACCAGTACTATCACTACATCTTTTTCGAGACACCAGCTGCTCATCCCACTTAAGTTTACGATTATCCACCAACTAGCGCGCGACAAATGTCGGAAAGGATATTCTCCGCGGCCGGAAATCAGAACCCGAGACACCATGATTAGGTTTAAGATTATTGGTAGGATCGATAATGGGTTATTTGTTTTTACGTTGTCCCCAAAACTTAATACTTTCTTGTAACATAAAAGATATTCATGTTCAGTGCTCAAGCAGCTCCCATCGATACACAAGGTCATTTATCAAGCTCAAACTTAATGAAAATGCAGATGTTTCACAAACACATCTTATTGTTTAGGGTGTTTTGTTCGTATATCGTCGGTCTGTGGCGCACTGAATAGGTCAAAAGTCCAATATAGGTTCACGCTTAAAATACGTGTGCACGCGTAAAAATGCAGATGTTTCACTAACACATCTTATTGTTTAGAGTGTTTTGTTCGTTTATCCTTCGTCTGATACGCATTTAATAGGCCTAAGTCTAATTTAGGTAGTGGTCTCTAAAAGAAAAAAAAACTGTCCATACGTAAACAAAACAGGTGCACTCGCAAAATGAAGGCAAAGGCGCTAAAATGCTGGGCGTCCATTACTATAAAATGAGCGTGTCCGCATAAAATTACACGTACACGCACAATATGAAGGTGCTTACGTGTGAACGCTAATATTCTGAAACTGCGTTTTTTAACGCGAGCAATATAAGCGCTAGAGTAAAATTTACGGGTTTACTTGTATTGTTTACGCATGCATGCGTTCTATATACTCACGTGACTTAAAGTGGACTTTTGACCCAAACGGTACACCATATCGGTAAACATCTAGAATTGAACTTAAAAGCGGGTGTAGCTTCACCTTCATGACCAATAGTATCTGTACAAAGAACTCGCGATGTAGAATATTTTCTAACCGACAAATGTTTTGTTCAGTTTTGTGAATTTACAAGTAAAGCAACTGATGAGTTAAAGTTACAGAAAACATTGACGTCATAAAAGCCGTGCGGTTTTGCAGGGTTTGCAGAACCAACCATTTACATAAAATAGAATAAAATCAAAGTACTGAAAGTACTGCGAGCTAGCAAAGCATTGTTTTCTTCAATAATCTTTTTATCATGATAAAGAAGCGAGGATAAAATAACCAAAGAATTCTTCATTCCAACAAAATCCCGCTTTTTTATGTCCCTCAATAAATAGTTGTGGAAAACAATGTGGAAAATGAAGAAATTGCTTGTTACAAGCAATTTCTTCATTTTCCACATTGTTTTTTACATAAAGAGATAAATATTGTAGAATATTCAACAATTTGAAGTTGTCGTCTGCAACTTCTTTGAAGGCTCTGATCAGAGTCACTTTGAACACGATGGGCTCAAGTGAGCTGAAAATACTCCGGAAATGAACTTGCACGCAGAGTTTGCAATATTTCTGAAATACATAAGAACTACTTTTTATTGCGTAGTCATTTAATGAATTTAGTGGTTAAGCCTCCAGTGGCAGTTTGCACTCGTTGAACTTTGAGACGACCTCAATTTTTGTCTGTTAACTTAAGCTATCAAAGCTGACGCTTTGCTAGCTAAAAACTGTAAAATGTAAATTAGTCCACACTGAAATGTGCAGACTGCATTCAAATTTAGTGAAACTAATTAATAAGTACATGTGACTCATACGGTGTAAATCACTGTTAGAAAAAAAGAAATGGCTTGTTAAAATCGATTCCCCTTTTGTAACATATTTTTCTCATATCAAAACGAGAACTTGTGTATCGTTGTCAGCATTAAAAAATCCAGTAACTGGCGAATTTTTGGCTTGACACACTTCACTCCGACACATAAATTCGTCTGAGACACCAACCATTTTAGCTATCTTTCGGAAATAACTTACACAGACAAAGACAATGCAGATCGTTGATATGTAACTTAAACAGAACCAGAGGACCTAATGAGTGCATGAATTGGCCGAAAGTCAGGGGCTTATCCTCACAACGTTGAGTCATTGCGTAAATCCATTCGTCTACTTTAAAACGATTTTCTCCTCTTAAACTGCCCATAAACTACTAATTGACCGATCTCGACTGTCAGTCAAATAATCGGTCGACTAATGAAATGATTCATTTAGAATGGAAGTGAAATTAGAACTTCAACATTTGCCGCCATTTATGTGGAGCACTAATGTTAATAAAGCGACCTTAAAGTCGTGACTACAGCTTATTCAAACAGTAGTTACGACTTTAGGTTCCGAACTACCATTCTACTTTTTTGTTGCATGCTACTGGCCATAAACTTAGCGAAAGAACACCGCTCAATATCGAAGCTGAACTTCCTGTCGGAGTCAATTGGTTGTTTTAATCGAGTTGGTGGGCGGAGCCAGCGATTGGTCAATCGGGCGTCATTGTTGTTTTGAAGGAATGACCCTTGGGCGGAAGTCTTCCTTGAAATAGTTTGAATGTCGAATATAGAACATTGCCTATGTGCACTATACACATTTTCCACGTAAGTTATTTCCGGAAATTTTAAGTTCTTCAAAAAATTCATTTGATATTTAGCTTACCTGAGAATAAACTTTTGTGATCACCCTTTGTCATGTGTCTTAGAAACATCTACTCTAGAACCGCTGGCCAATTTCAGCGAATGTTGGTAGGAGTGTTGCGACGAGTATTCAATTCAATCTGGAATTAGATTTGACAATAACAACGAAAAGAGTTCTGAAACACCGCGGGCAAAAAAGCAAAAGAACATTTCTAAATTAAAACATTGTTGATTTTGCCAAATAATGTTATTACACTTTTCATTGTTTGGGGAACTGTATATTCTTGAAGTAAAAAAAAATCTGATGAACCATTTATCGAACGGCTTAGTCATTTTCGATCGTGGGAAGGAAAATTCTTGAATATTTTGTCACAAATGACTTATACACCCTCTATTTATAATCCAGAGTTTTTAATTACGTCATTATTAATCGTCGGAAATGGAGGCGCTTTAAAATACTGTCGGTGGATAAGGAGAGAACCGAAATAAACAAATTCCACTCTCAAGCTTAAGGTCATATTAACTAGGAATATGTACTAAAAACACGCTATAAAGATGAGCGAGTCTACACTTTCAAGTCTTGCGGTAATTGTAGGAATAAAGATTTATTTTCTGATACTCTACTGTACTTAACGATATCAAGTAGCAAGACATCTTTTCAAATAATGGATAAGCATCGAATTTGAAAACGCATTCCAATTTACTTCACTAACACAATTCAAGTTTGAAAGATTTTGAAACCAGAAAATTGCGGAGAAGCGTTAAAGATAAGAAATTACTTTTGACGACAAGGATTTAAATAGATTTAGGTAAGGTGTACGTCTCTGCTTCATATTCAGCAATAATAATAAGACCAATTAACCGAACTAATAAATACCTAACCACGCCCACTGACCTCCAATATGACAAGGCGACTGAAGTGTAAAACGACATTATTTTGTAAAATATGTGGTCGGGGAGTCAAATCGTTGATTGGCGACCTTAACGTCATTACTAGGCTTCAGTCGTCAAACCAACAAAAATGCTTTACAGAAAAGTTGGGAGTTCAAAGTTCATTTCCGATCTGAAGATTGATTGGTCAGTCGATTTTATTTGTCGCTAGCTGCAATCCGTCAATGAATGAGTCTTTGATATTGAGAATACCATATGGACATAGTTAATGACTCTAGAAGGAATACTGTGTCGTTTTTTTCCCTGGCTCAAGTGTAGCGCTATCCTGATCAGCTAAATCCTAGGGCATTGGAAATGGCCTTATACTATTTAACCCATTACCATACGACAAAATTTTAGAATGGTCCAAATTCAAAATAATTAAAGACAACAATTTAGCGTTAATGAAAGTTTAGATTTTTCCAACTTTCTGGGTAAGAACATTGTGAAAAATGAAGAAATTGCTTGTAGCAAGCAATTTCTTCATGTTCCACAATGTTTTTCCAGTTGTTTTTCTTGAGGGCGTCAGTAATCGTCTCTGTGTGGGTATGTGTTTAGCAAAGTCCAAGATGTAAACAATGATTTCAAATACACTGTTTCATTATTTGTCTATCAATTTTATTTTGGGGGTATTAAATCGACGGATCGCTGCTGCCATAGAATCAAATGACCAATCAAATAAATCATTTAGACTGTTAGTGAACTTTGAACTCCAACATTTATGTCAAGCATTTTTGTTGGTTTGGCGATAAAACGCCGTAACTACAGCCTATTTAAGTTGTGGTTACGATGTTTAGGTCGCAAACTAGCAATTTTACTTTTTAGTTAAATGTTACTGGAAAAGAATTGCAAAATAACGTTGTTTAATATCTTAGTGAAACTTCCTCCTTTCGGAGTCAGTGGGCGTGGCCAGAATTTCGTTAATTGGAGTTATCATGTGAATACGAACGAGTTCTTACAATATAGGGTTTGGAAGAGGAATATTTTCCCCCGCCGTTTCGGCGAAGGGGATATATTCATGGTCTCCGTCCGTCATTCTGTCCTTCCGTCATTCCGTCCTTCCGTCACTAAACTTGTCCGGAGCTTATCTCTGAAAGTATAATTACTATCAGCTTGAAACTTAATAGGTTGATAGATCTCGTTGAGGAGAAGTGCAGTCCACAAGAACCACAACTCTTGCTTACATAATTTTGGTGTTATTGCCCTTTTTTGTTTTAAAGACTAAGATTTTGTTCGGGGCATATCTCTGAAAGTATAATAGCTATTAACTTGAAACTCCATAGGTTGATAGATCTTGTTGAGGAGAAGTGCAGTGCACAAAAACCACAACTCTTGCTTGCATAATTTTGGAGTTATTGCCCTTTGTTGTTTTAAAGACTAAGATTTTGTTCGCGGCATATCTCTGAAAGTAAATAGCTATTACCTTGAAACTTCATAGGTTGATAGATCTTGTTGAGGAGAAGTGCACAAGAACCACAACTCTTGCTTGCATAATTTTGAAGTTATTGCCCTTTGTTGTTTTAAAGTCTAGGATTTTGTCCTGAGCATATCTCTGAAAGTATGATTACTATCAGCTTGAAACTTCATAGGTTGACAGATCTCTTTTAGGAGAAGTGCAGTGCACAAGAACCACAACTCTTGCTTACATAATTTTGGAGTTATTGTCCTTGTTGTTTTAAAGACTAACTGGCTTCAGTTTACTATCAAGCTTTTACGGCGGGGGATGGCCATGTCCGACATGGCTCTTGTTGTAATTAGATCGTAAGCAATCTATCGAATCTCGATCTCCTGTCAGTTTTCCATTCGTTGTCCAAATCTGTTTTGTCGTATATAACACCGGCAAGGGTCATGCTATGTTACGATCATGCGGCTTACTCGGAAGAATGTTGCAATTTAACCTAATCCCAACCAACCACGCATTTTTACGACCCAAAGTAAAAAAGCTATGGAAAACCTAGGGAGCAGGGGGGGGGGGCTCTGAAAGAATGGGGAAGTACTGGTGTGAGAAATACAAGGAATCCATGGTTGGGTGCTCCAGCCGCCGAGATATGACAGAAATGCTGGTAAAAGTAGCCGTTAAACCCTATTCAGTCAACCAATTGAAACATGTTATTTATCGGATGAGGTTGTAAGTCATCGGGTTATGTCGAGCGAAAGTCAATCACATAATTGATACGCCATGGAAACCACAAACAAGGCACTTTTCGATGGAACTGAATGATAACGTGTTAAACCGATAGATTCCGGTTCACTCCGGGTTTTACTTTCTTGATTAATTTGACGTCTAATAATTATACATATTTATACTTATTTTCTTTCTATTTTTAAAGTTATGAACCGTCATTTTGATTTTATAGTCAGCTTAATCCCCTTCTTCAATTGTCCGAAAGCATTACAATTAGAGATTTTGAAAAAGAGAGCAAACATTATCTTCCATAACCCGTGCAAGAGCCGCTTAAGAAACACCAAGGTGTATTTAAGGTTATAATTCAACTCTATATACAAATATTCATTACTCCGACATTAGTTTTAATGGATTTGTTTATTTGTGTGAATTGGGTTTAACAGTATTTCAGTCATATCGCAGAGGCTGGAGCTTCTAACCAAGGGTTCTTGATGGTAGGCCTATTTCTCACATCAGTACTACCACTACATCCTTTCCGAGCCTCCAACTGCTTATCCGACTTAGTTTACGATCATTTCCCCATTGGTGGGAGACAAATGTCGGAAAGGATACTTGCCGCAACCGGGGATCGAACGCTGGACGCCGTGATTAGGAGTCTGACGCACTACGACCTCCATGGTCGCGGCTTAGTTTTAATATATACAAGTTTTATTCCGGAAATAAATACAAGTTTGCCTATCACACCACATACATAATATGGTTTCAAGAAGTCGTTGTCAATGATGGATAAATAGTTTTAAGATATCATTCCATTTCTCTTTACCTTTGTTGTTGTTGTTGTTGTTGTCAAAATCTTAACGAGAGAATGTTTCTTGAGACTTAATGGTGAAATAGTGTGCAGATGACAATTTAATAATCCATTAAACATATTGTTTATTTCTATTCAAGTCGATATTCAGCTATTGTTTGTTAGAAAATATCCGTTTCAATAAAATAACTTGACAAATTTATAAATCAAGACCAGCGCGATCTTCTTCTTTTAAATTAAGAAAAACGCACAGCTCAACTATTGAAATAATGATATAAGGGAGATTACTCAATTTCAACATTTACTTATCTTCATGATTTATTTCCCTTTGCTTGTGCTGTCATTGTGCGAGCAAAACCAAGAAACTACAGCTTTTTTCAAACTGTAATTACAATGTACTAGGTCCTAGACGCTCACTGACAATTCTCTACACTAATCAGCAGATTTTAATAGAATTTAATATGCTAACGTCTGACTCCTTCCTTTTTTAGTTTTCATCAGAGGTTTTGTGGCTAAAATCTGTAAACATGCGTTTTATGTCATTATTCAACTATCTACACAAGTATCCATTACTTGGACTTTCATTTAGTAGAAGTTTGTCCTTTGGTGGATAATGAATGACGGTTAATGCAGTACTTAACCCATTCCCACCCATCCCGCTTTTTTACGCCTCTATAGAAAAACATTTAGGAAAATAAGGTTGAAAATTAAGAAATTGCTTGTTACAAGCAATTTCTTTATTTCAACCTTGTTTTCTACGACAAGAGACCGAGATGCTGAAAGTCTCTAAACTTGAAACTTGTCGTCTGCAATTCTAAAATTGTACCGTGTGGTAATGGGTTAACCACTTATCAATCTTGCTTTAAATTCTTTAACAGAAGCCCAAATGGAGTGGTTGACGACTGTAATCTTCGTGTTCCTGTATTGTTTTCACCATGTGACTGCCAACACGTGTATCTGTAACAAGCACGCCGAGCGGGAGTTATACCCATGTCCGAACTATAACCAACCACCGTCCGCCTACCTGTACGCGGATAATGATGATGATCTGTGTATATATCGTGAGGAGGGCGTGGTCGAGCCCAATGGGTGGTTTGCTGGCATATACAGTAACCCATTCACCACTCAGGTTTGTTAGATAAGTTTATCAATTCATTCATTTTTCGCCAGCTCGTCAAATCATCTGTATTTAAAATAAAGTTATTATTATCTATAGATGGTGGGTTTCAAAATCCAATTAGGAGAGAAATCGCTTTCCTAAGGCGCCAGGTTTGGTCGAAAATTAAAAGTGTTGACTTTTTTAGGTACGTTTAACCCATTTCCACACAGTCCCTCATTTTCACGCCCCTAAGTAAGTATATTTGAAAAACATTGTGGAAAATGAAGAAATTGCTTGTATTAAGCAATTTCTTCATTATCCACATTGTATTCTATCCAAAAAGACGAAAATATTCAGAATTCAATCAACTTGAAATTGTCGTGTGCAGCTTCTTTCAATTTGAACCATTCTAAAGATTTGTTCTGTGGGAATGGGTTAAACTGCAGGTGATCGTTTCCTCGTTCACAGTTTGTTGGATAAGCCGCGCCCTGCTAGGTAAAAGTAAGCACAAACGAACTCATAGTTCGGTATCAGTTTGATATTGCTTTTAATATTGACGAGTGTTGCGAAAAAAAAATAAATTGGGGTGTGCATAAGGCTTTCGTGTAAATTAAAGCGTAATGCGATCAAAAATTCTATATTGCACTTACATGAATATGTGGCCTTCAAGCGAAAAAGGTTTTCCCTAGACGCTCCGTAAAGAAAAATGTTTGGAAAGGGAAAGTAATTTGAAACCAAACATATTTTAAGGTAGAATGGCGATGGCGATTTAGAAAATCTATGAATAGCGAAAAAGCAGCCTGCAAAGTTCTTGCATTCTGACAATGTCTATACGTTTGGCAGCACCTAGAAGGTCGCATGTCGGATCAAGTATTAGTAGAGTTATCACTGTTAAATACGTGTACAATTGTACATGATAATATCAGCCGTCTGCGGATAGGGACTTCCAATCTGTAAACTATCATTTGAAAAATAAGTGATAGGTCCAACCGAGGTCAATAAGAGGCCGCATTTCGAATATGATTATATAGTAAGATACAATGGTATTTCGAAATTCAGAAAATCGTCAAACACCGAAAAAATTCCACCGCGGAAATGAGATGTGGATTACCGGTTGCCGATCGGATGACTTGTGAGACGACATTTTATCGATTGTGGTTTGCGTAAGAGACCAATCGCTGGCCCCATCCTCTCACTACTTTGGCCCAACCGACTGACACCAACAGGAAATTCCGCTTCGATTTTAATGGCGTTAATTTGCGAATTTATGACCAGGAGCATGTTACAAATAAATAAAATGGTTGGCTCGTAGTTACGACGTTTAAGTCACCAAAGTAACAAAAATAATTCATCAAAATGGCGGCCAATGTTGGAGTTTAAACTGAACTTCCAGTCTACATGAACGGTTTCATTGGTCGACTGATTATTTGATTGGTCAATTGATAATCCGAAAGTTATCAACGGATCGGAGGTGGCAAAAGCGAAAAATCGATCAACCAATCAAATCATACATTTAGACCGTCGGTGAACTTTGAGTTCCGACATTGGTCGGTATTAATGCCAAGCCATTTAGTTGGTTTGTCGAATTAAACGTCGTTCCTACAGCTTACTTAAGACGTAGTATTAAGCTTTACTTATGACGTTTAAGTCACCTAACCATCCACAATTTTTCCCTTTTTTACATACAAATGACCATAACTTTTGCGAAATACTACTGTTTAACCCTTGTCATGCTGAACCCGGAATGTTCCGGATTTTGTCAGGAGATGTAGAAAAAGATCAACCTGCACATAAGTGCAGTCTGATCTTGGTCTACACCTCCTGCCTGCACCTTTTTTGTCAGAGTTGTTTATGAAATTGATTTATAAAAAAATACTTTCAGTCCTTTGATATTACAGCAATTCAGTAAGGTAAATTGTACAGCATGACAAGGGCTAATATGTTATTCGAATATCCCGTCGGGAATCAGATGGCGTAACCAAGGAGCTACCTATTTCGTAGAAGACGTATTGATACCCGATTGTCTCGGATTTATGTTTCTATACTTCTAGTTAGCCTGAGATTGCGTAAGCAATCTGAGGCTAAAGTTTACATGCTAAAAATTCAAACCCATGCAGAGTTTAATGTGAAAACATAATGTAAAAACATCTACCGCAATCAATGTGATCTTCTGTCGCACGAAAAGTAGATCGGATCTGACCATAAATTAATACGCCCGATTGAGGCGAGAAGGACGAAGGCGAGATATGACTCATTGAAAGCTGTCGGTCTTTCGTGTGAGTGTTCTGAATTTGGCAAAATTATCAAAACTTGACGAGTGAATGGAAAGAAAGAAAAGAGATATATAATATATTGGAAATTATTAAACATATATAATCATAACAAATTGGTCAGAAAAAATAAGGTGTTTGTTTCATACCAAAATAATATTACTTATTCTAGAGTAACAATGTTAAAACGGTCCAGTTAAACAAAGTTGCTGTATAAAGCTGATAAGCGAAGCTGTCGGTTTTACGCATGATTGGAATGTTTTGTTCAACAAATTAATTGGTCATTCATAGGATCATATTCGCACTGTGCTCGGACTTTGTGTCTATATATTTTTACCTCCGAATTCTACCCAAAGGATTCAACGTCTACATACCGCTTTTGAGAGGTGTACATAATCATATTAACCTAGTAAACGACCGCCCGCCCTCTCTCGCTCTCTTTATCTGGAGATTATAAAGCGCATCTTTACATAACGAAATTGGTCTGTGTGGTAGAATACTCACATCGCACGCAAGAGCCTCCCAGTTCGAACCTGGCTACACGCTCCATTCCCCCATCTATCTCACTCTCTAGCTCTCTCTCGCTAGCTCCACTGGCTGAAAGCCAACGAGCTTTTGTCATGATGTGGTGTCCGTCGACCGTCCGTCCGTCAACTTTTACCTAAAAAATCTTCTCAGAAAGTACTGAACATTATTCAACCAAACCAAAATTCACAGGAAGGATCCTTGGGTGGCTTTTATCAGATCCCTTCAAAGCATTTTGATCGGGTGAAAAATATGTAATGATATATACATGTAAATATATCGTTACAATACCTCAACGGGATGAAAATTATTGCGGGCTGGTTGTGTCCCCTAGCGCACAAATCGGCAGATCTGCGCATAATCGACAGTGGATTTGAATAAAAAAATGGCACCTCCGATAATCCGACCATCAAACAATTTCTGCCAAGATTATATATCTCATGTTTACATATCTCAGGCTTTCAGCGCTTTCAGCGCTTTGATTTTTGTTTCGGTATGAAACCTTGTCAATCTTCCCATTTTAATTTTTACGTAAAAATTTATACCGAAAATAAAAACTTAACAATGGGTTGGAACTGCGATATGAGCGAATACTTATGTATATCATAGAAATAATTAATTTCGAGCGGATGAACCTGGACCTTAGTGCTGAATAATGCCAAAGAATCGAAAGAAAGATAATTAATGACAGAGTTTGTCTATTTCCAGTAGTTTCTTATGTAATGCCATGAAGGAATTAAATTTCAAACTAATCGTTGGTACTAATATATATATGGGCAGTCCTCTAGTAACCTTTTGGTACTCTCGGCTCTAAACCCTTTTCTATTTTCTATAACTTTAGACTGGTCCAATTTGAAATAAGTTGCAGACGACAACTGAAAAGGGAGTGTCAACCTACAGGGTAGAAAATGGGTTGAGAAAAGAAAAAAAACACGCTCTTTACAAGCAATTTCTTCTCTTCTCAAAATATTTTCTCAGTTTTAAAATCACAGGGACGTAAAAACCAGGGATTGAACAGGAAAGGGTTAAATACTAGTTTGTCTTCACGTGCATCAATTAAAAACCGGAGTTCGGGCACCTGCAGCAGTGCTCGTTAGGATATAAATGGTTTACGTTTTACTATTATCTGTCATTTGTCTTTCGAATGAGACGCTAACCGAGGCCTCGTGTGACGGTGCTATCAATCGAGCACGCGAAACTCTCAGCAGTTTCTTTGTGTATCCTTGCACTTTCCCCCGTAACAACTGGGTGCGTCGCTCATATGGGCATGGGCTACGGTAGCGACGATGAATAAACGGAAATACACACACTTTATCTGTCATAGTATGCGAAGGAGGAATCGTTGTGGCATGGATAGTTTTGACTTTCGATCAGCTCTTAACCTATTTCCCCACAATCCCGCTTTTGAATATCCCGCAAGGAAAGGGTTTGGGAAAACAATCTGATGCTTGCAACATGCAGTTTCTTAATTGGCCAAAATGTTTTCTACCCTGAAAAACAAAGATTTCCTAAATTTAACAAACTTTGAATAGGCATCTGTAGAATTTTTTCAATTTGGACTAGTCTAAAATTTAGTAGTGGGTAATGAATTAAGAATTTAAACTACAGAAAAAGAACAAATATTAAAAATAATGATAATAAACAAAATTAGAATATTGATTTGATTGAAGAAATAATTTTCAACCTACTTTTCTCGTGAATCACCCACAGTCGAACTTGGCGCCCATTCTAACCCATTGCCACACAACAACACCTTTTGACGCTTCTGTTAAATGATACTATGGAAAATATTGTTAAAAAAGGAGAAATGGCTTGCCACAAGCCATTTCTTCTTTTCTCATAATATTTTCTACCATGTTCAGTCATTAAATTTCAAAATACATTTACCTTAAATGTCGTCTGCAACTTCTTTCAATTTGGACAGGTAAAAAATTTTGTCGTCTCGTGTTGTTTTAAACATCCTTATCATTTGATAGATCGTGTACGTTAAAAAAGATTACCATGTTCAAATAGAAGCCTGTTCAAAGCCACGCCCTAAAGGTGAGATGTAACAAATATATACATGAATTTGTCACGTGATGATTTAGATAGACGGATCCCTGACTCCGCCTACAGACCTCAGACAGGAGTTTCCAATTCCTTATTAAACGGTCTTGTTTTTTTGCAAAATTTATTGCGAGTAATACGTAAAAGTAAAATGTTTGGTGGCCTACCTAAACGTCGTTACAAGAGCTTTAATAAGCTATAGTTACGACAGTTAAGTCACTAAACTAACTAAAATGTTGGCCAATGTTAGAGTCCAAATGTCACTACCGGTCTGAATGAAAAGTTGATTGGTTGATTTATTTGATTGATAGCCGCGATCCGATAATTAATTTCATTGGAAGTCACGTATGAAAGAAAGAACATTAAACATGACCAATTCTTATATTATCTCACTATCATTTTCTCATTAATGTACGTATGCAAAATGTACGGCAATTTTAGTTTCGTGAATAAAATCCCTAAGATTCGCTTCATGCTTCCTTGATTTTTTTCTTTATCTGTTTGTTTCTCAGTTTATTTTGTTTTAGAATATAATTATTTTGTATACTTCCGCACAGAGAATGTATTCTTTCACTACTGTTATATCATTACTTTCAGGTACGGTAATCTATAATCAGCAGTGCACGAGGCTGAAGACAGGATTTACCCTAAGTAAGTCATGTATTACAAAACCTTCTGAGTTAACAAAATTTGAATGGACTTGTATGTGTAACATTATCCATGATTCGAGCGTAGTGTGGAAGCAGGAATAAGCAGAGTAGCCAAGCTCCAAATCAACGATATCAATACTAAAAATAATGTTGATAGGTCGAAGATATACAAGTCCCTCTGCTATCAATAATTTCTTGAATGAGCATAAATGAGATGAAGATGCGAAACAAGATATTTGATTTGTTGATAGAGTATTTTGGTCCCATATAAATAGGGAAGCAGATGCGCAAGACAGGGGGGAGGACGAGCCGAGAGTTAGAAATGGGATAGATCACGTGTATGGCTGGTTGGGGCTTATGCTTCAATAGTAGTCGGAGATGAATGTTTTAAACATTGTATGATTTATAAAGAAGGTTGGAGTTGTTGTTTTTTTTAAAATTATCCACTAAAGATCACTTAGAAGCAACACTGTAAAAGCAGGAGAAAAAATCATTACTATACATATGCACTCATATGCTGCTGATAGCTGAAGTATCTTCACCATCTAAAGACAATATCTTTGTTACTTGGTGGGTGTAAAAATCATTTTGAATGTTCAAAATTGGAACTGCTCATTCTGAAAAAACGTGCAGACTTGAGCGTAAAGGCAATTTTGATACTTTCTGTCAGTTTGAACGTGTTAAGTTATTCTATTGATGTGCATGGTACTCTATTTCGTAAATTTATCGCCACTATCGTAGTATTTATATAGACAGGCCATTTAAAGACGGTTACTCAATACAGGGGGATACTGCAATCATACAGAACGAAACTGTTTGGGGTCCTAACGTCCCTACCAGTAAGGCTGTCATTTGCACGTTTTAAGTATGTTCCCTATCAAAATGCATATACATTTAGTAAACGGAAATGTCGTACGGGAACTAATTGGATTTGTTTGTAACTGTTAATTTCATTTAAAAAATTGGAGTCCATAGACAAATTCAATATTCTATTCCTAACTCAAAAATAAAGAAATTGGTGGAATTACTATGAGATCTAGCTGCAAGCGATTGTGTGGATATCATTAAACATCGAGTATACACGGAGGAAGTGGATGTGAGATTGGCACTTCGAGATGAAAACTACAGATGAAGTCGGAATAAGCACCGACTATTTCTATTAATTGTTTCAGACCCAACTATAACAACTTCTACAACAACAACCAGCACCACCACCACAACAACAACTACTACTACTACTGCAACCACTACAACTCCCAAACCGACGACAACCAGCACGACCCAACCAACTACCAGTACAACCAGGACGACAATAAAGACGAGTCCAAAACCACCAACATCACGTGAGTTAACCGACTAGAATGTATGTATTATGAATATAGTTATGTCCCCTACAAAGGGCAATCCGACAGGGCGTTCTGAAATACAAGGCAATATAAGACTGTTCGCTAGCGCGACGGACTATCAATCTAGAGGTCCTGGGTTCGATCCCCGACGGCGGCACTCATCCTTTCCGACTATTTGTCTCACACCAATGGGTCGATAATCGTAGACCTATGTGGGATAGCAGCTGGAGGCTAGGAAAGGATGTAATGGTAGTACTGGTGTGAGAAATACCAGGAATCCATTGTTAGGTGCTCCAGCCGCCGCGATATAACTGAAAGATTGTTGAAAGCGGCGTAAAACCCAATCAAACAAACAAACAAAGATTGTTCGCCCAGGAAAACACAATCATTAGATTGTTAGTGGTTTACCTAACCGTTGAAAGTACAGCTTGTATTAGCTTAGTTTAACCCTTTAACCCGGGATTTTACGTAGATGTTATTTTACACCTCGGAAAGCATTGAGGAAAAAGGAGAAATTGTTTGTACCACATAGGATTGTTTCATTTCATATTGCATCCAATTTTCATTGTCTAAATCTAAATTTAAAAGAAAAAAGACGGGAAAGGGATAAAGTTTTAGTCGCTTCCGATAGATTGAAGTTAGCTCCACTAGACGAGGGCTACTTGGCCTATTAAACCTCGTCATGCTGTATAAATTACCTTACTGAAATGCTGTCATATCAAAGGGCTGAAAACACTGATAGAACTTTTTGTTAAAAAATCAATATTTCTTTTAGAAATCAACTTCACAAACAACTCTGGCAGGAAAAGTACAAGAAGGAGGGTAGACTAAGATCAGCCTGCACATAAGTGCAGTCTGATCTTAGTCTACACCTCCTGCCAAAACCGGAATACTCCGGGTTCAACATGACAAGGGTTAATACGGGATGTGTCGGTCTCGCG